>OZ018302.1:3193049-4503098 GCA_963969485.1 Nomada goodeniana
CTACTGCCTTCGTTTCCGACATTATTCCCAAGGAGAGTCGTATATCTTCCTGTCTATACAATTTTTCCACTCGGCGGAATTTAAAGCAGCAGGAGAAAAGGAAAATAAACTTCCCTCCCCTTCCACAGAATCTTGGTAGCATAAAACAAAAATTCTTAGAGCACAGTTATTCGACGGTTCGAAATAAAATACAAGCAGCCCTCGACTGTCTCCGGATCACAAAGGATAACTCGTTACAACTGCTACCATTTTATAACAATAAGCCCATGCTTCGACCTTTACCCCCCCGACTGTCCTCGAAGCTGCAGAAAGTAATACACGTCAAACGTTCCACTTCGACGTTTAACTTTCCATGGCAATTCGGCCCGCTTAAAACTTCACTTCGTTGAGATCGCGACGTCCACCGCCCTCTCGACCAGAAGTTGTCCACTCGAACGAAATCTTTCCGCGGACCAAGTTCATTAAACAATCCTTCGAAGCCGAGTTCGAGGACTAACAATAAGCGGAGAGTTGAAGAAAAAAAGGAAGAAAGAAGTTCGTTTTCTAACTTCTCGAATAGAAGACTTGTGCCTCTAACGATTCGCATTTACAGCGGATCATTCTGCGTTATAGAAATACTTTTCTTCCGTTCGCGTCTTATGTTTATAACATACACATCAATGCAAATTTAACGAACGTGCAGTTCTCGCACGACCTGTCACTTTATTACACGCTGCAGTGCATATATGATAATTCCGCCGGTTGAACGTTGAAATTACTTGAAACGGGATCATCGCGCGGAAAATGATTGGAAAATTGGGCTTAACGAGTGTTATACGCTTTACGAACGGCCACGTTAATACGACTGTTAATGAGCACGCGATGTCCATCAGTTTTGTCAGAAATTCGCGTTGTACCTTTCGTATAGAACAGCAAATATTTATTGAAATAATGAAAAATACGAATTCTATCTATTCCATCTTATCAGAAATAAAATCCTGACCTGCTCGTGAAATTCTTGAAGATGTAAATCTCTGCGAGTTCCCTGATTAATTAATCGATTTTAAAGAACAGCCCACTTTAATGCGATATAGCTAGGTTATAGCAGAAACGAAGAATAACCCCTCGTCTAAAGTTCTGAGGACTCGTTCGGCTTCTGTGAAAGGCCACGTTCACTTATATTCGCCTCTTGAGCAATCCCGTTCCGCTCATTTACCTGCGTAAACTTTCGGTCAAAGAAACTTCCACCCTTCTGACCAAGCAGATACCTTCCCAGTGTTTCCTCAATTTTCTTCGACGAACAATTCTGCATGATTCCGTGCCTAATCGCTACACGCTCGTGAAAACACAGCCCCTGTATCTAACCCTGTAATTAGTATCTGACCTTTCACTTCGCGAAGAAAAGGGGGAGCGAAAAATGCTCGTTCAAGTGGATAATGAATTAGCTTCGCCTATGGCCATTTAAGTAATTTTATAGGTGCAGTAACCTGAGCAAGCAGCAAAATATATCGATAGAGAATTAATCTAGTTCAAGATACCGCCCCATACATTTTTCAAAGAATTTTCTTGCATCTCACATTTTATTAATTTCAAAATGTCGTTTGATTTCTTAAACGAGACGTGAAAAACTCGAGAGTATCTTCAAAGGAATATTGCATTCATGTCCTCTATGCATCCTAATTTTTAAAATTATCTAAACATTTTTTAATAGAATTTTTCAGCATTCAGTATCGACGAATGCAGGTGTTCGTAACGTTAGATCGAAGCTTTACGAAAGACCCGAGACTCTTCAAAACGTTCGTTGGGAATATTCCAATGGAAAAGGTGTGACAACGAGAACAAATTCTAACAGCAGGAGCTTTGTATTCGCGACGCGATTATTTTTCCCGCATTCCCAGTGATTTCACGACGAAAGACGCGAGGGCATAAATATTTATGCGCAATATGTAGCGCCGCAGACCGAGGAGAAGCTACAACCGTTCGCATGCATCGATCACCGACGATTTAAGACAGAAAATGATAAGGAAACCGGCGGCAACATCCGTACTATATTGTGCATTCGTTCAGGTGGGAAAGAAACGAGGAAAAAAAATTGCCCGACGAGCAGCACGTGCTCTTCCTATCGACACAATATTGGTATTAGTTCTTAGATATTCATCTCTGTGCATAACGTGTACTTATGCGTGTACAATATATCTTGAACCGTATCGAAGGAAAAATACGCCCGACAAATAGAAAGTATGGAGGGTGTCATTGTAGACGGAACATCGATATTCCGATTTAAAAGTGCCGCGGAAGCTAATAAGCAACGTGGTGAATTGTCATTCTGAGACAGCCTTCGGTGAAAAATAAAATCGGCGAGAGGTAAAGTAAAAGGATGTGTATCGCGACGACGAAGGAACAAGAGAAAGGCAAAAAGGGGATAATCGATTTTCTCTCCGGTCTGTCGACAGGGATTTCGTTAGTTAGCATAACTTAAGATAATGCAATCTCTTTTTGACATGGAAGGAAAGTACATTAAATTGCATTACCAAAATGACGTGACTTCGTGACACGTTACTAGTATTAACGAAGCTTTTTAACATGGAATGAAGATTTAAGGAATTAATAATAAACATATTGAGATTCGAATATGGATGATATAAAAATTTGCCTTGCTAAGCACTTTACTTATTGCCAGAATGGAGAAGCTGAAGGCGTGTCAAAGGCGTAAACTGAAAATCATTTGTACCTACAGTGCATATCAATAACCTCAGTGGGAAGTATCTATTACCTTGAAACATTTAATTATCCAAGAGTGTTGGTAAACAGGAGGAAAATTTCCTTACCGGTTCTTCACAGAAATTTCGTTTACCTTAAGGTATAAGGTAAACGAAAAATGATGATAAAGAATAGAGTGCAGCCACTATTTAGTTATTACGCTATAAAATAGCGACCCACAAAATTCGACGAACCTCATAAACGACGGACGAGCTGGCTCTTCTCTATATCGACGTATGCTTTAAATGGCCAATCTTGAGTTCTATCATGTTTCGAGGAGCACTCACGTTTGCGAATATAGCTTTCGAATAAAGGTGGAGATTGAACCTAAAAAACCTTCAAAAAAGCTACTATCACGAACTACTTTCCTCTCCATGTCATAAATAAGTTACTGACTGTGGTATTCGCTTTAAAAAGACTGATTTAACGAGAAAATAATATTATCCACGATTATAAAATTTAAACAAACAGAATGAACAGGAAAAAATTGTTCTTACCTCAATTAATAATTTAATACAAGTTCTCTAACTTCTAATATTTCGATTTTTACTTGTTGCGCCGGAAATTTCTCCAATATATTACGTCTTTTTTTTTGGAAGAAACTGATCGAACGAAACTTTGTCTCCGAATTGCCTGAAACTTTCCGAGATGGCAGATCAAGCGTCTGCCTCTCGCGATTTGGGGAGAGAGTTTAACCCGGAGGGAGGATGAGTCGAAACTTCACCTTCGACTTTTCTCTCGCCGTGCCGAGGCTGCTGCTAAACTACGAACTCATCGCACCCTGGAGCGTGAATATAAATTTTACTAATATATCCGTGCCAGGAAAAACAACAAAACGGACGAAGGAGAACGTGCCCGGACCACGAAAGACCAATGCACTGAGCTGGGATTTCAAATATGCTTGTTGAAACGTGATGCCGGTAATGTAGACTACTCCCCAAAGAAATTTAACACAGGACGCCCTGTATTTTATAAACGCAGAGCGCTGCACGATCCTCTTATTTGTTTCGTGTGCAGAAACAATTTCCTCTATCGGACGGGAACACGAATTGCATTCGGAGCATACTTTGGGATTTCGTTTCGCGGCGAAGTATAGAATAGTTTCAGCCTTTCGTGCATGTATGTACATTCGTATAAATCGTTCGTCCGCAATTTACGACGCTTTATCGGATATCTGTAGGAGCGTCCTTGGATTTATTAGATTGCTCATTGAAGTTTTACGCACTCACGATATACCGTGACCACCACAGACGAAACACCGTTCTTTGTGTCGACGCACCCTTCCCATCGCACTTCGCTCACGATCCCCGGCTCTCGCGTCGTGTTTTCACCATTTCTCTTCACTTCCCAAAGGGAACGAGCACGGTAGCCATCGTGGACCGACGAGGCAAGAACAACGTTAGCCGAGGGGAAAAAATATGAAAGCGTTAGCTTCGAGAGCCATAAATTAAATTCCTGTCTAGTTGGAACCAGACAGGCAGCAACGTCCGAAGAACGAAAAAGAGAAAGGAGACTGAAAGGAACTGTCGAGTTATCTGGAACAGCGTATCGTTTGCAAAAAAATCGCGAGACAACAAGATCGTCCGTGATAAATGTCCCGCGTCGGCGTTTCTGTCATTTTTATACAGAATTTTCACATTTATTTCTGTTACATCGTGTCGCAATACGAATTATTATTGTGGACAGATAAATTGGTTGTTAATTTTGTCAATTATTTATTGATCATTTTCTTTATGCAACACCAATGGCAATAACTAATTGAATCTAAACTGTTCGTCGAAAGTAAAGTTATGCGACAAGATAATCGGCGTCGCGCGGTAAATATTAGCTCTGAATATTTTAAAATGCATAGAAGATCGCACAACCACGAGGCAGATTTATTATTCATAGGAGATCACGTTCCCTGTCAAAGCACAGGTCTACCAGCGGAAAACGTCGCGTTTCGTGAAATAATTTCTTTTCACGCGTCGGATTATCTTCAATATTTCCCTCGCTTAATAGATCATGGAAAAGCTTACGTGAAATATTCTCCTTGCCTGTGCACCGTCGCAGTATCTACGTATCAAAGTGAAATTAATGAAACCCAACGGAGCAACGAAATGTTTCACTGAACATGTCATTCTAAATTTAATCTAGAAGAAATAAAAATGTATCGTGTCCCCTGCTGAATCTCTGCAATATCTGAACGATAGTTCTCCCCTTTTCTTTCTCTTCGTGACCAAAATTAGAATCTACCGATTTAATTCGATATCAATGAAAGCGGAGGATGATAGGTATCTTAAAATCTTGACGGAATAACCACGGTTTCTATACACGTATTCAATCATAATAAAAATAAAAGTATGGAAGATTCCCATTCTCCGATTTCAGCGAGTTTGTTTACCTGGAAGTGAAGATTTTTATTTCCATTGGGATATCCGGTGCGGCAGAT
Organism: Nomada goodeniana; assembly: GCA_963969485.1. Taxonomy (NCBI): domain Eukaryota; kingdom Metazoa; phylum Arthropoda; class Insecta; order Hymenoptera; family Apidae; genus Nomada; species Nomada goodeniana. The sequence goes on from OZ018302.1 coordinate 3,198,220, forward strand.
TCGTCTCCGGCAAACGTGAGCAGAACAACGCAAACTGATCCGGTTTTATGATTTTCTGGGATCTTGTCCCGAGGCAACTTCGTGTCACGTGTTATTTATATTGTACATACAACATCGATGTTTGTATATCCGACGGAAATAGAAAATACACATAGTTCTGGCACACAAATTATAGAACGTATAAGGAAATATTTTCTGTTGTGTCAACAGTATTAAAATAAACGAGACAATTATACATACGCAAATGTGAATGGTTCCAGAATTCAACAGAAGTGAAAATCAGTTGCACAGAGCGTATTTCCTCGCGTGCTGGTTCGTATTCCACTGAAATATCGAATTCGATATTTGGTTAACCCACAGATATTAACAGCCTCGAAACTGAATCCTGTTAAACATACCTATTCCCATCGATTCATGGGTTTGATTCTACCTTGTTTGTTTTACTCTACCGATTGATCACCAATTAATCATCCAAATCGAAACTGTTAAAGGGTAGAACGGAATCTCTGGGGCAACTTGTAAATCCAAACGCTCAATAGGTAAACAAATAATTTCTACTTTCCAAATGAAATAGTAATGGAATAATATTTACACTGGAAAAATAAGAATCTGTAGATGATAGAATCTACCTGGTGGGTGTATAAGATACCAGACCGATTAAATGCTTCTCCATACTCACATCAGCCAGTGAAATCGATTTCCCGACTTTACAGGATTAAGGAAGTTCGTCCGGTAACGCTGGTACTAATTTCCGCGCACAGATGTGTGTAATACGATTTACTTGGCGTTGTAAACAATCTTATCGACGATCCGGCAAGTATGTATAGTCGAAGCGTCCGGTGTGAGACAACAAATTTTGTTTACATCGTGCACAGAGAACCGATAATTTTGCCCAGCAAACGGTGAAACTCGTGAAACGGCCGGAATTACCGGTTCGATATCCTTGAAATGATAGCTCTCGAGGCACACGGAAAATTACAAGCTGTTGCTGCGCATCCTGCACGTTTCTCCCGGATTTTTATAGGTTGCCGTGTGCATGTCAATAGCATTCTTCTTTGCGCTAGTTTGGAGTTAAAACACAGGATTATTATTTAATCAAAAATTTACACGAAATCCACCGTAAGGTTTCCTTTCGTATTGTCTTAGCTGTTCCAATTAAATTACAGGAATCATCATTAATTAGTGGAAACATAGGGATGCGCATTGGCTGAATGAGGAACGATAATCGAATGTTCTGAGTTTAATTGCAATGGATTAACGTATTCGTTATCTCGGGGGATCTTGATCCCTCTTCGTGGAACAATGGCTTTGTGCATGTATATATGTTACACCAGACCTTTACATATTAAGGGGAACCGGGAAATGCATCCAATTTCAGCGAATTACTATTTTCTCAATTTAAAAACGTTGTACAGCTAAATTAAACAACACGCATACGTAAGTAATTAAGTACCTTCGTTGTATGAATTTTTCCAATATAAAAATAATGTCTGCTACCTTGCTATGTTATAATTCCCAACTTGATAATACCTTACATACATTTCACGTCAAGTCTTCGTGACACCCTTTCCGTTTATTCAGCAGAATCGTTAAATTACTCGATCCGTCTCTCATATAATCGCTGTAGAATCGTTCTGCCATGCAAAGGAGGACAATTCATAATTAAATCCGACCGGCAAACAGAGCCGAATCAGTACGATGTTAACAACTTAAACAGAAGCGTCTACAGTGTCAGCTATTTTCCGTAATTTATATGCAAATATTGTAATAGGCTCAATTACAGTTTCACCTGTACCAAATGCATACTTGGCTATCCCCCCATTGTGTATATATGTACAAGGAAGGCGATGGTACGCCGCAAAAATCTTGGCCACTCACCATGAATCGCTAAATTGCACATTGGAGGGTAGAATCCGGAGGATGTTCATCAGCTTCCACAATTAGTTCATCCGTAATGTAACTTGTGGTTCGTTAAGAACGATTGCCGACCTAATTCTCCGAAGATCCGCCAGAAATCAAACAGTGTGAGATATTTAATTAGTGGCTGAGCACCTCATTGCGACTGCGTTCAGTGTAATATCACGGGCATGGTACTTGATCTATAATAAAGTAACACTCAAATTAATGTATCAATTTATAATTTGTTTGTCAACTCTCAGAAAGAGAAGAAGGTCACTATTTACCAATGTTATCGAGTAATTGCCAAGCGGTTTCTTGTTAATTCCAATTATTATTATTCGGTTTGTTCTACGCAGACACGTTAATTAGATGAAACGCCGCTGGAGATACGTACGTGCATTTAAATATAATTAAACAGAGTGGAACATATTTTGAGCACGCGGCAACACAGGTACGCAGGTGCACAGGTGAAAACGTACGAAACGTAATAGGCGTACAATAAACGGACTGAGAGAGAGAGACAGTAAAACTATAACAGAAAGTATATGTGACATAAACATGGAAACGCAATTTGCATAAAATTATAATGGCTGTAAAAGAGACCGCGGTTCTCACGCGAATGAAACGCGAACCGCGTTACTTCCGATCCTTCATTATGTGCGAAACGTGCATGGTGTTTTTCCGCAACAAAAAGGCTCGTTTCGAAAAGTCGCAAATTCGATTCCGCGACGTGTATTACGTACACATCCGGGAGGGTAGAAATGAATGCTTAATCTTGGAAATATATGTGAGACGCTCGGGGGTGGAAGCGCGCATAAAAAGGCTTGGTAAGCCGCATGATTATAAATTAAACTGCACTTTGCCAACTCTTGGTTAGATCATTAGTACCAGCTGGATGACGATTACGATCTCGCCGAGATTTTAATGCGATAACTGCGGTATAATTCCGGAAACCATATTCTGCGGTCGTTGGGAACAGACCTCGGTAGAACATTTTTTCATTGCGCATCGCCGTCAGGAAACTGCGATTTCACGGGGCCAGGAATTCTTAGAAATTAACGGGCACGCTCTTTCGATTTCAATGGAATAATGACTGCAACAATGATATTACACGCGCGTGTAGTTATTGAAAATTGGACGGCTGATAGCGAAAGTACAAGATCGTTGCAGATTAAAAGAGAAACTCGGAAAGTTGTCTCATTAAAATTAATTGCCCAAGATTTACGAGCGGTGATTCGCCCCTGAAGAATTCAACTTATGACGCTATTGTAAACTTCTCTGGTAAACTTATCACCGAGCTCGTGGAAAAAAAAAGTTTCATGCGGCAGCAGCGATCAGTTTTTTTTTTCTCGGCCAGTAAATGGCTTTCGTGGTAGGTACATGGACGAAATTAATCTTTCGGGAAAACCCCCGAGCCAGCGAGAAAGCAGATTTGAAAATCAAGAAAAACGATGCAACCGGATTACGGTGGAAATTTTGTTGCGCAGTTTCTGCAACGACGAAACCTTGTTTCGTTCTCAAGTATTAACATTTGAACGCACAATTATACACGCTTCCTCCTGTTACTGGAAAACTAAATTACACCGGTTCAAGCGTACGCAGCGTTGCGCGAGTCGCGAAAAAGAATCGCGCAGGCCGCAGCCCTTAACGAAGCAGAGATTTTCATGACAAAATATTATGCCGATGTTAACTAAAACGTATAAATCGTCGAAATATTTCCATTGCACTAAATATCGCTCCGGTCGATTCTGGGCTAACAGCTAATACAAAAATCAATAACAGAAACTTCAGATACGGATTACACAATACGTTTATCTCGCGAGAGCCTGGATACATATTTAACTTGATAGAACAGCAGCTTACACACGTAGTTCGAACTGTAACGTAATAATACATTGGCACATTAATAACCGACGAGACGTCAATGAAGTTTGAATTAAACTTTAGACAAACTTTAAACAAACATTAAGTTAAAAATTAAGTTGCTCTGTAGCGGCACTGCGACAAAGTGTACGAGCATACAACAGTAAAGAAACATAAATGCAGAGGGAAAGAATAGCTCTACAAGTAGCAACGTGTTCCGGCTAAATATCCTTGGATATTATTACAAACGCAAGTGTGCAATATCTTTTGTGAGATCAACTCAAACACCAGGGGCCTTTCCACGACTACGTGTACCTACTGCACCATAAACCCCTTGATATTGCAGAGCTCTTTTATGGACAATGACATAACGTGCATTATGAAAGAGTACATAATTTACGTTGGTCGAGGACAAAAGATTTGATTAAACTCCCTGTACACCGCGTCGGGATATCGACCCCCTTTGATTAACACACTTTACGCGATACGCCCTATAAATCCTATCTACACCGTCAGTCAATAACGACAAAACTTGAAACTTCGCAAATTCTTTTACTCGTCCACCTTTCTATACAACTTTCACCGAAACGCGCCTTCGAACAATGAATCAGCCAAGACTTCGTGGATAATTTTTCATTTATTTAGAAATGGCACGAAAAGTTGTTTTCAATGCTACAAACGTCAAATTAAAAAAGGACATTATTGTACGAAGGCAATGCATGCATTTCTCGTTGCGCAAATTGTCTAACGAGAAGCGTTCCACCCTTTAATAATAAATATAACAATAAGTGTTCTATCAACGGATCCCAATCCACGTAGAATCCGGTCCAGATCAGCCGCGAAACTATTCGGGCCGTCAAACTGATCGTGCCAAGCGATTCTCCATTAAAAGCTCAAGATTTTCTTGGAACTTCGATCGTTTTCCCTCCGTCGAGTTCAGTCGTTGCGCCCTCGCCCCCGGTCCATTTGCATTCAATTCGTTTAATTGCTAGCCCCCTGACCGGAAGGACTTGCCACCGGAATTAAGAATCCCTTGGCGTTCAAGTTCTCCACGCGACTTAACACACGCGTCCGAATAATAGGCGTCGCATCTGCATGAATGTTTTCGCATTCACACCGTTTCCAATGCGATTTATCGCGTTGCACCTCGGGATTTCGAATGCATCGTTCGTCTCGACGAGGGCATTCCGTTTTACGCGTCTTTTTAACGTCACGGTAGCCCGAACGACGTGATTGTGGTTTCCCCGAGAGAGAGAGAGAGAGAGGGAGAGGGAGAACGTCGGCATACGATATCAAGGCGCGCAACCCCCTTTTTCTTCTCTCTTTAGTGATAAAGCATCCTCCGGGGTAATCGGGAGAGTCAACAAAGAGTCTGCGGTCTGGGTTCTGCATGTACATATATCATGGCTGTATTCGAGTGGAGTGATTCTTATAAATCCCTGCTGTTCGGTGACGTCGCGTCGTGACAAATAGTGACAGGAGGATGAGGGTACAGTTATAGGTGGGTGGGAATTTTGTATTGCAATAGAAATATTAATATTGCAAATATATTACTGCGAACTTTGATATCATGCTTTGCTATCACGTCTCGGTTGAAAGGAAAGTGCAGGGGATACGTGTGAGACGTTTAAGTATACAAGCATAAAAATATACGTTACTCTAGTACATGCAATTCGCGCAGGAGACAACGAATACGACCAGATGTAATTCGAAACTAATTCAGAACAAGCAGATATATAAACGATAAATCATCCAAAGAAATGGTTTCACCGTTCGGTATATAAACTCGTGAAAACTTGAGCAAAGAATACGACTTTCTATCGATGCGGCAAGTGCAACGAATACAGATTGAGTACTAATGGAAATAACAACCGAATGACATCGTGATCCCTCCTGGGAAATTGAATAAGGAAATTTCTGAAGCGATTTCTCCCGGTTAACGGAAGGAACCATGTCGCATTTAAACTCTGACATGCGACCCTTTTAACTATATTGGTCCTTCTTATCGGGAACTGCCTTTTACAAGGTTGACAGACAACGTCGGTCCAAATAAATGACAATAAAGTTCGCAAAAGGCATTCGATACAATTGTAATATATGTGTATATGTAGGCAGAGAAAAGAATATTTTAATGAAGAAATAATTAGTCGTTTTAAAATTGCTTAGCATATTGTACCTGTAATAAAATTGTTAGCCCTGGGGAGTATGTCTTCGTTTAAGAGTATCGACAGAAACACAGAAATCGCCATTACATATATTTTAATTCAATTCTCCAACTTCCCACACTTATTTCCCCATTTAATAATTCCAGATATGCTTTGCCAAGCAGAAAGTTACCTGTTAAAGTACAACGTTTTCGCGAGAAGCTGATTTTCCTCGCTGAAACCATACAAAATTCCATCACGGTCGATTTTTCACACAAAGAATCGGACACCACAAATCCTCAAGCAGTAGCGGGCTCAGGGTAGAAATTTCACAGCTTCGACTGATGGCAAGTTTTAAATTCAGATAACTTCCGTGCAAAGTTCTACTGGCTGCACTCCAAGAAAAATACGTCGCTATATATTTCAACATGTTCGGTACAGTTGCCGGAAAAGACTTCGTAGAATTTGGTATGGTACTTCCCCTTGGTAATACTATGGAAGTCCGGACCTTGAGCCGGACGCAAAAAGAATCGTACCAGCATGCCTCCAAAAGGGAAACCTAATATCGTCGTTTTCGTGCAACGAATCGAAAGAGTATTACATAACATATAACAATGTTGAAGGAAGACTAACTTTGCTCAGACCTCGATGAAAATTCTCATCTCAATTCTGGTCACTGTCTCTATGCGATACAGGCAATAAAATATATAGAAAGTTTGGCAAGATCTTTAATTCGTATGAAAAGTTTCGTGAAGGATTTTTTAAAAATTGCAAATAATTCAGATGGAAGGTTCAATGAAGAATATTATTTTTTAATATATGTTATTATAGAGTGCAATTCCAAGAGAAGGCATAGTTGCATGTAGAGGAGTAATACAATAATATATGCATAGTAATTAAAGTTATTTACTCACTTGTGTGTTAATGCAATAATACGTGCAAATGTTTATTAGAATAATTCTTGTAGAAGGGGATGCGAAATAATTATATAGTTTGGTGTACCATTTCTAATTAAAATAAATATCAAAATAGAGGTGGAAGGTATATCTGATATACCTGGGACTGAGGTAATAAGATTACGCCATGAAAGTAGGCAAGGATGAAATTGACTTTGCAGTCGTCTTTGAGCATGGCGTCTAGGTTCCCATATTTCAGTAGGGCTTTGCTTTCGTGATCTGTTCCATACATATCCCTTTAAAATTAAACGAGGTTTTACTCCAAAAGATAATAAAAAATATAAAATTCCCTTAAATTCGAATTCAGCCTGAGAAACAAAAAACACAAGTGTTCCAAGACAGCTTATAAATATCGAAATGTTACATAAAATAAGTTCTGCAAGTTAAAAAATCAATCTCTCGCGTCTGCAAGCTTGAGGGAAACGTAATTTCGTAAATTTGCAGTCATTTAACGAAAATACGTACTGGAAAGAAATAAAAATTCATTGCGCAACCATTAAATTAAAAACTGAAGCCCCAAGTATATCAATGAAAAACAGCTTACAGAAAATTCAACCACAACGTAATTGAATGCTGAACGTTCGCAATGTAATATATATTCTCAACAAATTCGCCGTATTCCTGCACCCGCTGAACCTTAAATGAAGGCAAAATTAGCGGAGAACAGCCACTATATCTCGGCGAAATTACCGTAGTCATAAATCCACCAGCAACGTCTCTCCGTTCGCCGCGGAGAAAATCCGCAATCCCGTCTAAGCCATTAACCGGCACCGGGATCGCTTTTTATATCGGTTCCCCTGTGATCCAGAGTGCGAATTTCTCGCCGCCGTGCCAATCGATATTTTTGTCAAGTGTGAAAAAGGCGGGTGCAATTTTCGGCGAACGAGAGATCTGAGGATCGCGACCGTTCGATAAAACTCGATCCCAATTTCCAGGGAATCGCAGGAATAAAACTGCCAAAGACGCTGTAGCGAGGGTACAGGAATGTATTTTATCACCATTAATTTCGAGTTGGAGAGCGACATCCATCTCGTGGCTGCGGCTGATGGCGTGCTCGATAACAGAGTTCCGATCGCGAAAGTAATTAGGGAGGTGTGATTCTACAATGGAAACATTTCCCCGTTCCTTTGTCGCCTCTGTCTCTTTTCTAAATGGTAGGGAAAACGGAAGGTCTGTTTGAAAGTTCGTCAACCGCTAAAAGAGAGAAGGGAAACGTGCAGTTCGATTCAGTTTGCGAAAATGTTCACCTCGTTAAAAATTAAGTTCGGAGCACAATACGCATATCTTTTAACGTATCAGATATTGAAGGGTATCGCGAGCGATAAGAACAATTTATGCAACGGACTATAGGACAGGAGAGATAATTAAAATAGAATGGACAAGAATTAAGAGGTAAATACAGAACAATAATTGTGTAGCATTGTTAACCCATTGTCCATTATTAATTATTTGAATAAATTTGCTGCAGATTATTGTTTAGAAAGCAAACGGCCATAGGTATTTCAATTAGAGTGTCGCGTCTACGTAAAATGTTATCGCGCGTTCGCTAATTAAAGTGACTTTATCATTTGGCAAAACGTTTCGTTATTTGCACAGACAACGGCAATGATTGTTTCGTACCGGTAAATTCACCAATGCTTATTCGCGTATTTAGGATGCGTGCATCATTGTAATTAATTACGCGGAGTGAATTTATTTCCACCCAGGAACGTGTCGAATCAATTACAGTAATTAGAGCTCGTCCGCTAAAATTGCCCACGATTCCTTCGTTGACAATCCTCCGAGCGAGACAATGTTTAGCGCAATGTAAACCGTTCTATTTTCACTAAGAAATACACAACAACCAAAAAAATAAACACTAAAGGACAGCCAAAAATTCGTACAAACTCTCGAGCACGTCGAAAAAGGAGGCTGAAGTATACATTTCATTTTTAACCTCCGCTACACATTAAAATCTCTCCGGGAGAGAACATTTCGAATCGGAGATACAACCTTAGTGAATTTTAGTTGCGAATAAAATACTGAAAAATCTATTCCCTCGGAATATTTAACGAACGCACACTACCCGTTAAAACGAGAACCATCAAATGTCACTCGTCAGAATTGTTGTTTACAGCGATCTGTCCGGCCAATAACATTTTATTCAAACCATGTCCACCCAGTGGATACCTCTTACATACTTACGTTTCTCCACGAACTTTCTATATTGCTAGGGGCTAACCTTCGTTTTTTTCTCCCGTTCATTTCTCAACGAGTTCCACATACCTCGATGGAATGAAACCATCCTGGAAGTTTAACAGGACGATATCGTCCCCCTCGTCGTGCGAACGACTGTGTTGATGCAACACGCATACATATATACGTACGCGTATACAGAATCCTGTAGCCCTTTTTTATACAAGCACTTAACTCCTCGGGGGAAAATACGAATAGCTGGAATTAAGCGATGAAAAGGGTATGTCCAAAGGATGGTTTTGTCGAAGCGAGACGATTGCAGCGATTTTTCGAGCAAGAAGAGAATTACGGGGGTAAAACGAGTTTCTCCGCGAGGGTCGAACGTTGACTGACCATCAACCTTTTCTTCCCTTTCGTCCGACGATCTGAATCCCTTCTCTGGAATTGTGTTCCCTTGGAAGACTGAAGAAACGGGGAATAGGAATGCAAAGTTTGCGCGAGGGAGCATAAAATATTCTCTGTCCATTATGCGAGAAAATAACTTCGAAAGGGGGATTCCATTCGTGCAGGTTTAAGGTATAGAAACGTAATTATTCGGTATTGTTATTATTTCATATTATTATATATTTTAAATAATTATTTTGTACTGTTGAGATTTCGTATGAATTATTATTTTAGAATATTTTCTGCAGGGTGAATTTCTAATATTACTCGGAAAGATGTTAAATATTTAACAGTTTATTCGAATAGAATCGAAGAAACGAAACCAAATTTTAGCGATGGCGGAATTGAAATAAATCCTGTTCGATTGTAAACGATGAATGTTACATTGAAACGAATAATACCTTTCAACTTTTCCACCAAGATTTTTCAGCTTTCTACTCTTCCTTTTTTTTTTTTTACTTTTCTCTTCTTCTTTATGGGTGTCAGCGCAACGTCTTTGCAATTCACGTAACCGTGACGAGGAAGTGTAATAAAAAATGAAGCCAGACGACTTTCTCACTTTTCCCAAGTGCATGTGCAGCTATACATGGGGGGTACTGGAAAAGTTGGAATGTTCGAACAATTCTCACACACGTATTCACTTACACCACGAGATTCCCCTCCGACATGGTGGCATTTTTACAATCAATGTGAGGCATCGAAGAAAGCGGAAAAAAAGTAATACCACTTTTTCAGACTTTATTTAAAAGTACTTGGAACATAATCCATCAAATTTTAATTCGAAAAAATCCTTCCGAATAAGAATTCCGTTTACCTACTTTACGTGTGAACCTCCAATAAAAACTTCGCCTATAAAAGAGGAAAACAAAAAAAAAACAAACATGAAATTCTCGTAACAACCGCAATCTTAGCGAGCCTGTAAAAACTTCGCTTGGAAATTTTGTCCACGGACAACCAATAAATATTTCCTCTACCATGGACCGGCCATTACTCGTAAATGATCATTGATCAAAGTTCGTTCGGGGCAGTCGCACGAAAGGGATGGGGTTGAAAAGCTGTGGCGAAACCAGCCAAACGACCAGTGCTCGAGCCCGGATCATCGTTTGTTTTCTTCCTCGAGTTTAAACGAGAGTTCAATCTAAGAGCACGATCGAAATGGATTGCACGCTAACGATACATTGTTTGCCGTGTAAAAAGGGTATGGATTGTTCGTTCGGAGGAGATTAAAGACCAATTCTCACCGCCTGTCTGGGAGATTAAAGCCAACCTCTTGCAGCGGCCGCGAAATCGCTCGTAAAACGAAATAAAAAGGTCTGGCCACCGAATTGCTGTAAATCCATCAAATGGAAGAATCGTGTTTCGATTGTCGAACGGGGCGAACTACAAATTACATGAACATTTTTAACAAATGTTCCTCCTGTAGAAACTCCGACTGGCACAATTAAATAGAGCCACGTTTAAAAGAAGAACTGAAAATAGGAACCGAAATTAAATTCCCTGAATAATTCACATTTCTGTTACCTCATATTATTATTATATTCTTTGATTGTACCAAATAATAAATATAAGTTTTGTTAACTGAATAGATTTTTTAATACCGTAACGTTATTCGTATGCGTGTGTGTCAATTTGTTCCACAATAATACTGTGATAAATTGAAATTCATTGAGAGGAGAGAATAAAGGAAAGAATGATCGAGCTATTCTGTGGAACTGGTAGTCGACCAAATTAAAACGAATTCGCGACGGTGATGATTTCGGTGAATATACCTAGGTATTTGTTGTCTCGCGATGCACGTCACCAAAACAGAAACTTTCGTCCCTAATTATTTCCCGACGACTCGTTATTTGCGTGCGACGCTATTCACACGTTGCTGACTTCGTTTGCCACTAAAGATTCCCTTTGTTTCCTATTCTGAAACGTCGAGAATACTCTCGCACCATGGCACCCTGTTTCAAGAGTTTTTCGCTCCCTCATAGAGAAATGATTCTAACTGCATTTAGATTCTCACAGAGAAATTTAGAAGGAAAAACATTTTTAGTTCTCCATGCTTTGATGCAAACTTTATGAACTATCGTATTTTACTTTGGGAATGAGACGAAAAGAAGTTGATAAAATTAAAAAGCACATAATTAATTAACGTCAAAATGAAACGCTAGTTGCCGTTGAAGTAAAGATAATCGATATCGAATGGAAGTATCGGAAAATGTGAAATATTGGTAAATTTAATTATTATAGTTTTTACAACCTTTCCCAGCAGATCACACAAGAAATTATTCGAAATATGTCTTCGTGTATTAAATACCGTACGGTAAAGCTTTCGTTATCTTCGAGGAGAACGGTCATTGTTCGAAATCGAATTCTTTTGTTAAATATTCGGAGGCTTTGCGCACGCAAACGGTCCACACAAAATCGTTTAATTGGAACATCAAAGAAAACTGGATCCCTTACGGTTTGAGGACAACCTGTTCCGAGTGTAGATTGAAATCGCTGCCGTATAAATACACGGATTCGAAATACAATTAGGCAAGTGACGGCGGCTTGTGTTCTTGCAAACTATGCAGATGTCAACGTCTTGCAAGGAGGCAATTAGATAGTATGAGAAGCTGACGTAAATGCACAATGTGTATCGGTAATTACGCATGTTAATTAAACGACAGAAGGTCTCGTCGCTCTATATCGCGTCTGTGTTCCAATTCTCGAACGTTTGAAAACGTTTTCGCCACTGGCAAAGACTGTCCATTAACATCCACTAACGCTGATTACAATTTCCAAAGTAGAACCTAAAAAATAACACTGTCTAACAATAATTTTGTACTTCTTCTGAAATTTCCACCCCATTCAAGTGCACCCATTCATTTCAATTATACATTCGATTGTTCGTCCTTTTCATAAAACTGTCAACTACAAATCAATTGCAATGATACTTTTCTCAATCCAATATACGAATCGTTAGTTGGACTAAAATGATCGAATTGCTTTGGCAAACTCTTAATTAATACCACCCGAATGTAATTTAATTTAAAACACACTTGCCGACGTCGTTCCGTTTATGCAGCTGACCCGATATTTAAAGTCCTTAACGGACAGAGATATTCCAGAGTAAAACACACAAATTTTCTTATCAATCTACTGTCCCGAATAGAATGACAGTGCTATGAAATCGTATACATATCACGCGACTAAACTATACTTCATTGCCTGATAACCATTCACGGTGGGCTAACAACAGAACTATCGGGAAACGAAAATATTCACCGTTTCCAACGGTAACATTGTTATCCACCGTAAATGCTGTCTGGTTTTGGCCCCTAGAGATACGCGCAGGTACACAGGCGTAAAGGATGATCGAATCGTGAATAGTAGAAGGAGGTTTCTGAATTTCTTTTGTCGACATACGATGGACGATTTCACTCGAGTTCGTGCTCGACTGATTTCCATAATCCAATGGAAATAATCACTTTTGTCTACGTTTTAAAAAATAGAATAAATTAATCCTGGTACACAAACTGAATTTTCATTGCCTCTTTTACGAGGGCGCGATTTTCCTTGAAATTATTCCGCAAATGATATACCTCGTTTAATGAAAAATCCAATTTACAGGGTAACTATCAAAAAGGAGCAAAGAAATACACGCTGGAGAGCAAATTGTATCGCGTCTCATTTATCTCCAAACAACGGACCATCGACAGCCGTCGAAACTCCGATCCAGCTTTCGTCTTCTATATGCGCCAAATCTTTCGACTTTATCAATTTATCCGGCCGCCACGTTGTCGTGCGCCGTTTCCCAAAGGCGAGGCAAAACGAGCTCCGTTTCGTCACTAAATCCTATCAATCGTACACGCTATTTGCTGATAAAGGGTCCACTGGTGGTGAAATGTACCAAACCAAATTGTCCCGACGGTTATTCGTCGGGACAAAGTCGGGAAGGCGCGAAATCGGGGTGCGTGTCCTTTCCAATTGTGCCCGAGACAGAACAAATCGACACAGAGAAGATACATCTTCGTCGGGGGTAATTCAACGGCCGACTGGGCCGCGTCGCGTTTCGTCTATTAAAATGTTGATATCGAAGAGCGGTGTCAAATAGATGCTCAGAGAAATCAATTACCTTTACTTGCCGGTACGATGCGAAGTTTCGAAAATTGAATCACAATTTGGCAACGAGCCAGCCTATCCGAGGATACGTGTAGTAAATCTGAAATGTATCGGTGATCCTCGATGCCGGTAATTTAATGGCAATATTCCAAGACCGCCAGGGAACCAAGTTCCTCGTAAATCCCAGTTTCAGCAAGGAATACTCGCATTAAATAACCAGATCCGCGGCTTATGAAGGCTTTGTTCCATAATTTCGAAAATGACCAACACTCGATCATACCGCCCTGATTAATAACTCCGCTATCGTTTTCGCTAGTGCTGCACCTCGTCCGCAGTATTCGCAGCAAAGTTCAATTTTTTTTAAATCAGTAAAAGGAAGCTATTATTCTTTATCCGAATTCTGATACAAATATTAATCGCAATTGAAATATTTTACACGTTGCGACATATTGCGACAAAGCACTTGATCTGGCGCTCCTCTTTTAACATTTAATACAAATTTCTCAATTAAAATAGTTAATTAAATCTGGCGAATAAAATCGAAAGCACCTTCAACACGACTGTTTAATCAACAACGAATGTTTCTTATTTGCTCGTCACTGTGCGAACAACACAATAATCGAATTTTCCGTATGCTCGCCCAATTACGAAATCCCTACTCCATATCTAATCTCCAACGATCGATCTACTTTCAGGACCAGAATATGATCGCCACGAGGGTGAAGTGATGCCGCGGAACAATGGTTGGTTGGCCGTGCTGGCCGTTTCGGTGGTGCTGTCGATTCTGCGGAACAGTTTAGCAGGCGAACGATATCCCCTCAATTATGGCAACCGGGAGCTGCAGGTTAACCGCAGCAAATCCGTTCGCGTACACCGTGATACCGATCGGCCGTCTTTAAGCACACAATATTATCCACGGGACCACGGAGTATCATCAAACGCCGCGCAAACGTCGAGATTCCCAGCGCTCGGCGAACCCAATCCAATCACCCCGAAGGACGCATCGAAACAAATCCCACGAATCCTCAAAACCGCCGAGCCGTATCCCCGTAACGAACACCGTCGATCCAACGACGATCCATCGATCCACCCGGTTCGAATCGAAGAGACGAAGACCCTCGATCTACCACCGGAAGGCCATTCAATCGACCGATCTAATCGCCAGCCAACGATCCAGTTCGACGCGCAAGCTGCCAGAGGACCCACCGGTGTCGGCGAGGAAATTCCACGAGCGACGCGTTTATCCTCTCGGATCCCGCACGTCGCGATAAAAGGCACCACTGAGGGGTCGAACCGCGCGACACATCGACCCGATGAACCGGCTACGACGAGGAGCCGTAAAACGGCCGGGTCGGCCACGATCCGACGGGGAAACGGGTTCGCGGACCTTGGACATCCATATTACGGTCACGTCGGGGTGAGTTCGCGCGACGATGGCTCGCAGGCGACGTCCACGTCGGCGGGTGACGCCGCGGGACGCGTAGGAGGTGTCCGGCGGGATGTTAACAGTCCCGAAATGGAAAGATCCGATACGGGGAACGGCTTGGAGACAGTGAGCAATATTGAGAAGAGGGATATTGGATCCTGGTGGAGATCCGGTGACGTTGGTGACAGGGGCCAGTTCGGCGAAAAGGGATACTCGACGATGAGGGTGAACGATTATGTAAATCGTGCGCCCTTCGTGTCTGATAAGTCGGGATTAAATATAGGCGGGGCGACAGGTGGCGATGAACCGGACAGGCACGGATTGATGACACGAGAACGCGATGGTAGATGGAGGTATAGATTGGTCCACGATTTGATGAATGGTCAACGTGGACCGAAAAGATCCGTCGGGAAATTTCGTGAGATGCTTGGTTTAGATACGGCGGATGTGAATGCGTCGCAGTTCTTCGACGGCACGAGTGCTTCGAAGGACAGATTCGAGACAGAAATTGTACGGCGGGGCTATCGTTCGACGGGACACGAGGGCCCGGTGTACGACTCAGCAACTCGTAAATCAGTGACGGTATCGATGGCGGAAAATAGAGATGAGTTGGATGGAGTCAGGCCGAAACGGCGATCAACGATAGGGAATGATGATCGGGGGTACAACGGGATGGAGTATTCTCGAACGGTCGATAGAAATGCAATTGGAATTTGGTTTAACGAAACACGAACTTTCGATGGGAATTCGGTGGGGATTGTATATAATGAAACGGCGGAGAGTTTGTTGGGGAGAAAGATCAACAACGACGAGAAGAATATCGGAAAAGGGTTGACGTTTAATTTCATTGAGGAAACTGTTGTGGATAATTTGTCACTTCGTCAGAAATTTAATAAGAGTCTGTCAGATGGGACGGGGGCAATGTTGAAAATAAACTCGTCGATATTGAGTAACAGTTACGGCCTGTTGGGAATTCAGACAGATCTAGGTTCGATCGATAAAACAAAAATAGACGACTCGTTAAATAATAAGGAAATTGCTCGAAGCGAATTGTATGGGAATGAGACGGAAACAGAGTCGAACAGTTTACACTTCGAAGGCCCATCGAATTTAATAAGTCTCAATGCAAGCGAAGTTTCAGTGGACAATAGAAACTCGGGAAAGCCAATAAGGGATCAAGAATGGCAGGCGAATCTATCGAGCAAACGTTATTCGCAATTAAAAATTCATATTCCAACGACAAACAACGGTTCGCAGGATTGGAATACAAATGAGACGTCGTTCAACGAATCAACGAACGATCCAACATTTCCATCAAATATATCATGCGACGATAATAATTCGCAATTAAAATCAAATTTCTCGGTGCCGATTGCCGAAACGGGTTACACAGGCTTCGATACAAATAAAACGTTTGCCAATACAAATAAAATGAGCATCTCGTCGAACACAACCGAATTCGTTTCCACCGATCGAAATAAAAATGACCCGCGGTCGCAAGCGATTGCGTTAATATCAACAAACGCAACGAATACAGATATCCTTCGCGGAAGAAACGATTCGATTAACGTTAAGAACCGAACGGACGACTCGACGAGCAATACAAAAACTGTGTCAGACAAAACGAGTAAGAATGATACGCAAATACCAGCAGGCATTCCAATATTGAGCAACGAATCCGTGACGAAAATCCTCCATCTGGCTAAACGTTTACCTGAAGGAATGGAGTTGGAAAATTCGCGGAGCAGTGTCGACGGGGTTCAAGGAGGGGCGAATCGAGACCCGCAGGACGACAGATCCGTGCTAAGTAACGTGACGAAGGGCGAGGGGAACGTCTTGGCGAATTCTCCGCGCGGCTCGATTGCGGTACCGTGGAATTCTACGTACCCAAGCCACGATATGAACACTTTAGCGGAAAGAAGCTTCAGCTCGCAGAGCAAAGACCTCGCTCAATACGACGGGAGGAATGCTGACGATCCGTTCAGGAACTCGTCAACGACGAGCCAACGTAGAATCGCGGAGGCCACCGAAATAATTACGAATCCTCGGCGACCGTTGATGAACAAAGACGATCCCTCAGAATCGAAACGCCTGTTCCCGTCGTCCGAACAGTCGCGCCAATCGCCAGATATATCCTCGTCGAAAGCGGGGAAGAAAAGCCGGAGGATCGACGATGGTATAAATCAACGGAACGGATCAAAGGATTCGAAAGCGGCAAATCACGAAGCTGGACCCGACGGATCTCCGTTCGTTCGCGAAGACGAAAACGCTGACGACTTGAGAGCCCGAGTGTCGTCGAGCGAGAACGGCGCCGACGAAATTAAAGCCAATGAACCGGCCGTCCGATTTTCCGTGAAAAACGCGAGGGATCAGGCAGTTCGGGCAAACTCGTCGGATAATGGAACGGCGAACGAGGTTAATCCAGGCCGGGAGAACAAAGAGAGCAGCGACGATCCCGCAGATCGGCCATCGGAAGATTCAACCCACTCGAAGGTGATAGCCGGCCACGACGATCGTTCCCCTAAAGGACGATCGTCTAGATCGTCGTCGAAGGGGGGCAGGACCACCTCGAGCTTGACGCAGGGACGGGGCATGAAGATCGAGAGCCCGCTGGCTGATGAAACGTCGACGTCGATGTGGCGAAAGGGCGATATCCCGTCTAGTGGAAACTTATCAACGAAGAACGATTCAGCGTCGCCCGGCGTCGACGTGGATACACCCGGGGCGCATAGAAAATCCCCGTGGAATCCTCGGGATCGATCCGCGGTGTCTACCGTGGCGAACGGAACGGCGAGAACTCGCGAGGAATCACCCTCCGATGAAAAGTTGACGGGCGGATCGTCGGAGAGCGTCGCGTCGATTAACGACGACGAGCATCAGTCGTTCGCGTTCGACCCGAGCTTCGTTGCCACATCTCTGGAGCCGAACGACGAAGAATTTCGCGGGACTATTACGGATAGCGCGGATCAGCGCGGTGCGGATAATTCGACGCACGAATTGGAGCCACTGGATCAGTGGCCGGTTAAGCATAGTGCGGTAGTGGAGGGTGATTTAGTGTTGGGCGGTTTGATGATGGTGCATGAAAGAGAGGACACCATTACTTGCGGCCCGGTGATGCCGCAGGGTGGTGTACAGGCGTTGGAAGCGATGCTGTACACCCTGGACATGCTCAACGAACGCGAGATTGTGCCGGGCGTGAAGATCGGCGCCCATATACTGGACGACTGCGACAAGGACACGTATGGATTAGAAATGGCCGTGGATTTCATCAAAGGTACGTGTTTACGTCTTCGTCATTGATGGTTTATTAAATTATTCTTTGATTTATGGTATTCAATATTAGTTGCGCGTCGCGGCAGGTGATTCAAGTACGAAAATCGTACGGCACTTGTCGATTTCAAAAAACGTATCTGATTCGTCTTTAAATCCGAACATTTGTACAGTGGAAGGAAACTATTATTCAGCAAACAAGCAGACTCCTGTTTTCGCGAGGAAGCCTTGGAACGGGGCAGAAGAAAGAATCTAATCTCGACTAGGAACAAATAACTGCCTAGAAATTGCTGCTCGCCGAAGTTTTGCGTCACCTTTAATAACAGTGCGCGAGATAGCATCAAACGTGCGAAACTTCGGATGGCAGATTGGAGCCAATAAGGCGCAACTTTCCAGGCAACGAAAATTGCGTGTACTATAATTCCGGCCGTTCCGCGAATGGGAAAACTCCAGTTAACATTGACAACGTTACACCTACGTCGTCATCGACTTATAATAATCGAGGGAAAGGACCTTTAACATTTCCACGTTGCATGAAACAGAAATCATAGAGAGTTTTGCAACTTCACGTATTGTTCAGCCTTAGCGAATGGATTGTTCGTGAAAATGACAATTAACAAGAACCACGAGAAGGGTGAACGAACTCGCAATCGAATACCAAAGCGATTAATAACGTTTTAGAATCGGGAACGACGGAGGACAATTAAAACGAGCAAACTATTCCTGCTTCAGCATTGCTGAATCCATTCTTTAATTTATTGTTCCGTAAAACTGTGCGCCCCATTTTTCATTGTCGCTGACGCGTCGTAACGAAAAACGAAGTAATATTTCCGTCCCTGCGAATTTTCCGATACAGCTCGCGTTCCTACGTGCTCCGTAACAAACGAGGCCGCCGAGAGGCGTGGGAATAGATCAAATAAAAGAATAATTTTATATTTCAATGTTTCGGAAGCCCCCGCTATTCCGTTTAAACAATCTGGCCGTTGTCAACCAGACACGTATAAGAATGACTTTAGACACGTTACTTTCTCTGTTGCTTATCCTTGTTTCCCTTTCAATTTTATTTCGATTCGCTACGAATGTATAATTTGAAATAAAACGAGGTGAAACACGCGCGTGTAACGGAATGCGAATTAATTAAAGATTTTTGAGGATACGTTAGAGTGATTTAATTTTTGTTCACGGTTCAATGCACTTTTTGGATTAAGATACGGGTCGATGTAATAATTTCGTTCCCATCTATATGCCGCACTTCGCATCATCCCGACGCGAAATCAAATACTTGATGTTTAATTACAGTTACTTCGTTCAGTTTGATCCAATATAGGGCTACGCGATCGTTCGCGATTTCAGAGGGAATTGATGTAAACGATTTAACGAATTGTTAGCGCGCAACGTTTTAATTAACGTGCGCGATAACTTCATTGGATCGTCTGGTAAAGTTTGTGGTTTCAATTTCACGAAACTATTGCCTTTCTATCAATGCAAAAATTGCGAAAATATAATGCATATGTAACCGTAGTATACTTTTAATTGTAAGAATATAGAAGAAATAATGACAGTGACAAAAATATTTCCCTCCAGATCGTTAACACGCAATTAAAAATTCAATTATTGTATAATATTTGTGCACTCAGTTTTTCGTACACGTATGTTGAATTCAGAGCAGCACAATTTACATGGAGATATGCCGCTGTACTGTAACTACTCTGATTCACTTGAGAATCGATTTCACTTTCCATTGTCGAGTATCAGTTACATTTAAGTTTACGTTGATTCCAAAGTTATTTACCAGTTATTGCGTTTCTATTTCTTTTCAATTTCAGGCAAAACTGCCACCCCAGATCGGATTCAATAGAAATTCCAACGATAGGATCTTTAGAATTCAATTTGCTTGAGGAGGACATCGTAAATGCGAAGCTTCGGGCGTGCCGGTTTACTGGAGGACAGTTTGCATTTGTGATGGATATGCATTATACCACGACGTCATATCCGTGGTCGAGAAAATTAATAATTAGAGCTTTTTCTCGGCTATATTTCACAATTAAACTTTTACAAGGCTGAACATTTAATACTTAATATTTACTCAAACAATGGACGCCGTGCAGATAATGGCCTACAGCTAAACAGAAAGGAATCCTTTTACCCGAAGGAAAACCTTTTTCCTAAGGTTTCCAATGAAATTTCCCTGAAATGAAAAATACTTCTTCCCACCCTTTACCTCCATCATTTCGCCAGACGGATTCCAATTTCGGCGAGCAGCATGTTGCCTCCGCGCGAAGATAGTGTCCGCGAGACACGATTATAGCATGATGTATAAATTCGAAACGGGAGTAACAATTTTCTATGCGGAAGTAATACAAGCGACGGGATTCAAAGTTTAGTACACCCGGGAAATGCAACAGCGTTATGCTCGACGAGAGTAAATTTATACCCCGATGTTAATATTATACATGGGATCGCGTAGTATAATCGATCAGAGGTATATGTCTATACGAAAACAGGAATACAAAAATGAAATGACGAAGTGAGAGAATTTCGAATGCATTGCTGTTCCGAGTTTCCAAAAAGTCGACGGGGGATAAGTATCTCCGGCTCTTCGCGTGCATTTGTAACGGTTTAAATATTCACTGCAACAAATAATCGCGCATATGAAAATAAGTGCAAGACCTCACGTATACTATTTGGTATCGATAATTGTAAGACTAAGTTTTTTTCATTGCAGTATCACTTCATTTCGTAGTAGTATCGTCGCGAAGGATACCTTCTTCGTTCTGGATTTTATATTTATACATACAAAATTTTTCATGTTTGGAAGTTCAGCATCTAGCGCAGATAACAGGAACAAATCGATGCGAAACGCGCCGATATACGAACCTTCGCGGCGCTTACCGCGGTGCCTCGAAAGCTTAAATATCACCGGCCGGTAAAGTCGTGGCAGTCTGCAAGCTCGGGTCGATAAGTTTTCGTCCTGATTCGTCGCTACCTTTCAGGTGAGCGAAGACTCAAGTGTTTCGTCCGATAATTGTAACCCATATCGATAACCCTAATCTCTCCAATATCAGATTCTAATAACTCCCTACTCGTTAGACACCATAATATGCTTGTCAAACGTTGTCTCTTTATTTAAAAAAAATACTTTGTCGAATATAATTGAACTCCTGAAACAACATTTTAACAACACGAGACGCCATACCGCCGGGAAAATTTCACGAATTTCTCAACACTTTAATGAATCACGGGGCCGCGAATAAAGCGTGTTCAGGAATATGCATAAATAATTTCGCGAAATTAATCAATTTCGGATGATCGAAACCTTTGTTCGAAGAAGCACAAAGCACGTCGGCTGTGTATTATAAATTCCATCAGCCGCATAAGTAGAACATTGTACTATTCAATAACCGTATATTGTCGGCACAATATCATTTCGCGCTATACGTTCCCCTCAATTAACCGTTTAAGGTCTGCGTTCAATTAATTTACAAATTAACGGCCAACGTAATGCACGTTCCAATTCTTTTTATTTTTTTTTCCGCCCTCCCCTTTGAACGTTTTCGTTGCACAATCTGACGCAACCTCGTTGGTATTCAAGACAGTAACAGGTTTTATTAATACTTTTATGGGCAGCACTTAAAACACGTGCACGCGAATATCCAGGTTCGAACGTGAAGGTGTTGCTATTCAACTCTTGCCTACCCACATTTTTCTTTCCTCCCTTTTAAAGTTTCTCCGTTAGCACGGAATGCATGCGTGTATCAGTAGCCTCGTAAGAAAGAAAATTGTATACTTTTTAGCACACTGATTGCAACAATTCTCGCATTCATCTGCCCGGTTAAAATATTACACACAAATACGAAAGTGTTCAAAGGACGCCCAAATTAGTGTGAAGCAAAAAGATGGGGAAAATATAGTCTGTTTATGTTATTCACGCGAGACGTTGCACATTTGCGTCGAAAAGTTTCAGCATTGTCAACAAACAACAAACAATTGAAATCGTGGAAGACGTAATGGAATTTCGGTACGATTGAGCAACGCTCGTCTGTGACCCGGTTTGGACACTGCATGTAAAAAGGGGAACGTGTTGAAAATATTTTACGACTGATGTTCTTTTTTTGCCTTATTTTGCACGTTCTACGTTTCGATGAATATTAATAAGCATGTCTACGAACGAAATGAAGTTTCGAATTTTCTGCAGCGAGCCACGGGGCGAAAACGGTAACCATGCTTTTCTTCGCGGATTAATGAAATTCTGAGTTCCTTTATTGGGGAATATAAATAATTTATAACCGATTTAAAGTATTTGCATTACTTGAAAACACGTCGGTAAAGTTTCGCAGCGATTAAATTATTGATAGCCCCGTGGTTCTGCAATATTCTTCTTCACACAGGATTTCAAGGATTTACTTTGTGGCTCGAAGCATGTCACACACAAAAAGAAAAATACCTGGTTCGAGGCGTCGGATTCGCTGGAGAGCACAGTTGAAAAGAACTTCGACGTCAAATACAGCAAGTTTCCACCTCGGAGCCATTCAAATATTTGGATAATAAAGGACAACGCCGCGATCTTTCAGTGTTAAAAATAATTGCACACTTACAACAAAGCCCATTTTCCTGATATACAAGTGTATCCAGTAAAATTCATGTATCTCTGAAAATCATCCGAAAAATTATTCTAAACCAACGTTGAACCGCTATACACTGGATATTAAAAATTTTATTAAACGAATATATAATATTTTTGTGCTTCTCTGTCGGAAATGAAATGAATGTATACAGCTTTAAACCTCAATTCGTCGACGTTCGGAGAGGTCGAAAATTAATCAAAGCTGCCGAACGTACACTTTAATCGAATAAATATAAAGTCGAATATCACTCTGGCGTCAGGTCGAACATTAATTAAGATGAAACGATAGGATACCAAGGAACCTTGGGGGAGGGGGGCAGAGCACGAAGACATTTCCCGTTCACACTCATTAGACCCTGAACGGTGCTTGAAATATTCCATAAACGAGTGAAAATGCTCTCGGCCACTAGAGACTCGTCCCTCTTCAGACGATCTTTCGTCAAATCGTCGACACTTGACCCGGGCCGAGCAGTCACTCGTGCAAGAGGAATAAGGGCAGCCGTATACTTTGTATTTATGAAGCGGAAAGGATGGAAAAATTGCGCATTTAGTTGATTTCCAGCGGCGAGAGAAGAAAAAAAAAATGTGAAGGCGGAACGGTTCATATTCATAAGAAACGGGAACACTGGCGGGAACGTTCGCGGGCGAACTACGCGAACGTAAGGACGCTGCAGAATGTACAGCGCAGTGAAACGTGTGCACAGGGATGAATAAATATTAACAAAGACGATATTTGTCGCCGACACGTGGGCCGACACTTGTTAAATGACGCGAGACGTGTACAACAACACTCGTCCCCCGTGCAAAATGCAGCCACGCGTGTGCGTGCAAGAGAAAACGGGAACGAAGCTTTTCAGCGAGATGAAAGATCGTTTGAATAAAAAAATCACGGGGGGGGGGGGAAATGCACGATTGAAATTAAACGACACGCCGTTCTCCTGCAACTAATGATAAACGAAACGTTGAACGTCGATTGAGCAATACTTTTTGTAGTCACAGACAATTCGAAAATACAGATAGACATTTTTCTATCCAATTTGTCTAGCTTCGATATTAAACGGTCGACCCCGTACTTTTTGTTCCGTAAATCGTTTAAAAACGTGAAAACGTGCACAGAATGCTGGCCACTTCGGCACACTCCATTTATATACATTATCCGTGGAATGGTACAAGAATTGTATGGGGATCACCAGTCTCTCGGGGCTAGAATATTTAAACGTGGACGTGATCGATATAGCAGAGCATCAAACGCCAGTATATTCCCTTTGTGTCCACGAAATCGGCTATACACACGCCTGTTATTCACTGAAACCTCGACTCGGTTCCGCTGAAATCGTTTTATTGGTTTCAACAGTACAAAAGGGGGCTCGGTGCCCTTGAAATTTTTACATCTTCGTAATATCCACCCCGAGACTATAATGGAATTTAACAATTATTGCACCCCCTCTGTCGTTTGTCGATATTCATAGCAAAAAGACCTATCAATCACAATGATAAATATTATTTTAATCGTGGACTGTTTGCTTCATTATATCTTCTTCTTAAAAAAAATATGATTACAGAAAAGGTAAGATGAGTTAACGTTGAAACGGCTCCTAGTTCGAAAGATTTCATTAGCGCTGAATTAAAAGATACGTTGGTGAAAACGATAAAAAAAATCTCCAAAGTTATTGTCACATAATTTTCAAACGACGCACTTCCACGAAATCTGTAATGTAAAGCTTGCAATACGAAGACACTAACCGAACATGAAAAAGTTTTTACGTTTTAAAAAATTCGCCACTCCGAGCATCCCTGGCTATGTTTCCCGTGGTTTCGTAAAACCTCGACCGGTTTTATTTTGCAAACGCCTCGAGGAAAAGTATGTGTGAAATATGCAACACATTCGGGTCAGGATTATCTCTGGCAATACAGCTTCGACAGTCCAGTCGGAATAATAGCAGGGACGTTATTTAAGCTTTCAAATTTTTATAACGTGGACTCTCGTATTTTGTGAATAATGTACATTTGGCCGGCAATGTTGTTGAACCGTGACTAAATAGCTTTTCAACCCCCGGGAACGATATCCATCCCGGCACAAAACTAATTTTCAACGCTGGAAGATCGAATCACTGGCCAACCTCCTCGGGAGTACGCTTTAATTATTGTAATTACGGATAAGAATCACCAGGTTGCCTATTAAAGGAGACGCCTCATTAAACGTTATAAGCATTACTTAAAAAATCGTTTGCCTCTCATTTTATCACGTATAATATATTAGGTCGTCTGCGATATGTGTAACGCTGTAAATATTTTAGCGAAAAACCGAATTCATTCAGTAACATTTAAATAGCAGATCAATAAGCGTCACAAGATTTTCCAAAGAATAAAGATACTGAAAAATATTTCTTACAAAATGAACAGAACATCTAGATTTCCCAGGATAGATCCAGATGCATATTACGCATACACCTGTATCAGTAGTATAGGAAGAGAATAAAAGGCAAAGGAGACGTAGATAAAGAAAGAAAAATGCGGGACGCAATTATTCGTGAGTTTGTGGTCCATTCGCGAGGAAAATTGTCTCGTAAACTTTCCTTATCGTGTAGATACGGCGTCTCTGGTTGTTGTAAAGGTTAATATTCAGTTGGAGCATTGTGGGCAGGTGTGAATGTTTTCGTTAATAAGCTCCGCAGGCAACAAGTTTCGAATACCAAGTTCTCCTTAATTACTACAGAGGATATATGGCTGGTTCTTTTTTACCCTAATTTGGACCAATTAACTTTATCGTTAAATCGTTAGATCTTTTAAACGGGGCAACAATGGACTTACCAATAGTGCTGCGATCGGTACTAATTTTAAGGAAAAGAAAATAATGTAACTACAGGTTGGCGACTAGTACATTCCCTCCTTTGGCAGTAGAATTTAATTTCGCGAAACAAAAAATATAAAACAGGTACACAAAGGACGTCGACGAACACGATCGTTAGAGTACAGATAAAGGAAGAAGATCCTCTGAGAGAAACGATACAAGTCTCGGTCAACATCTCCAAACGGATCTCGCGTGCTATTCTCACGGGCGAATTCTACTTGCAATTAGTATCGAA
Source organism: Nomada goodeniana (assembly GCA_963969485.1). Taxonomy (NCBI): domain Eukaryota; kingdom Metazoa; phylum Arthropoda; class Insecta; order Hymenoptera; family Apidae; genus Nomada; species Nomada goodeniana. Next base: position 3,224,202 of record OZ018302.1, read on the forward strand.
ACGGATTCACCCTGAACTTTTATTGCCTCAATTAGAAAAATTCCTTCCTCTTGTTCTCCCTGATTCGTGGCACGCAAATACTCAACGAAATCAGGGAATGTTCCGAGGGAACTTGGAAAGGAAAACGACGCTGGGCAAAATCCACGCGATGAAATTAGGTTTTCAAATTTTTAAAAGGAGATCTCCGTGTGTCCCCGTTTCATTCGCAACGAGTTCTACTTAAACGTGTCATCAGGAGAAAAAAATCCTTTTACAGAAACTGGCAGGGAATCCTGTTCAAAGAGTATCTGCAACCATTGCAGGATACAGGAAAGGCCAATGGATAGCTGTTCTACAAAACGAGGTCAAGCGTTCCTCAGTTTGGATAAGGGACACTTATCGTCGCATGGAAATTTGGTTATTTCGCGAGAATCTGTTGGTATTCAATTATTTCAACGATCATTGCTGAAACCGTTCTCTTACTTTCTGCTATATGAATTATTATTACATAATTGAAATAACGTTTTCTCATTTTTATTCATAAGAATTTCTTGTCAAGAAATCTTTGACCAAGAAATCGTCAAAGATTATCCTTTTCAGACTATTTTTATTACAATTACTATTAAAGCATTTTACAAGATTCTAAAGTATTTAGATTTTCCGTCATAGAATTATTGAAAATGGTATCGTATAATAAGTGACAGGGACAGGTTCAATTTCGACTGGCATGTCGTCTGAGAACGGAGGGTAATCACTGGCACGATCGTCAAAATCTAAGGGAACGTGGCGAACATCGTGAGGAAGCAGGTTTGAATAGAACTCGATTACTAGGTATTCATGGTTGACAGCTCGACTATAACTATCTGGCGGCACTATTACAGAAATCGCGCCAATGAGCATGCAATTCCGTGGCAAATGGCCATCATTCGAGGAACCTTTAAGTTCTACCACGCGATACTCAGTTGAATCGTTGAATTTCACTACAGACGACACAAAGTTTTCTAATATAAAAACTACTACGAAAAATAAATATATCCGCTATAACTTTTTCCGGACGCATTAAAACCGATAAAGGATTACGTTTTCCCCTATTTTCGTATTCGATCGTAATTTTATCGCAATTCTATATTTCTGGCAACAGTATTCCTAAACAATAAATACATCTCCAGAGACAGTAAACTGTACAGAACCAATTTGCCCAGCAATTTCGCAAAGTATGAAATTGAATAGCTTAATTACTAGGACGTATTGAAAGACCGCTCCGGCTCGTCTGACTACGGGCTCGACCCGTACTACTTGCTCGCCCATAAAGTGTCCGACGACACGTACCACTTGTACAAGCTGCTTAACCACCCACTACTATTATCTTTGCCACTACCTGTTATCTCTCCACTTGCAGACAAGCCATCGACACCCACACCGTCTCGTGCGTTTTATTCGTAATTTCGACAGCCTCCTTAATCCTGGCCAGAAGTCAGGACTGCACGGAGGTGTCAGGGATGAAGAAAAAGGACCACGAATATTTCACCGCGTCTCGGCGTACGGAAAAACGAGAGAAAAAATTTAGTAGACCGTTCGGAGAACCCCCCCAAGATCAGCTGTGCGATTAGACGGGAGAAGGATTTCAGCAAAAAAAAAAGAAAAAGGTCTAAGTTTTCGTCCACGAATCACGCACGATTACACGGCGCCGTCCGACCGGTTAACAACGCCCTTATCTCCGCCCTCTATTGCGAAAATTTATCGGCAAAGCGCAGGGCTTCCGGCACGAATTTCCGAAGGCGGCTCGGCTCGTTCTCCGTGTATCTCCTAAGTAACTACGTAAAAACACGCCTAATCTATTTTCCGGGCCCGTGGCCTCGCCGTCAAGAATTCACGCCGATCTCTAACGTGTCCGAAACAGATTCCCGGCTAGCCGGACGAATCGAGCTTCTTTGTCCGTGGTTATACTGGCGCGTCCAACTGCTCCTGTTATTTATCTTTATCGTGTATCCAACGGGAATCGCGATAATATTTTGTTTTTTTTTTACGGATTTTATAAATTTCCCAAACGTTTCGGTCTCTCGTACTTTCTTCTTTCGATTGGCCGGATTTAGTGTTGCAATGTTCATTGCGTGAACAACTTTTGAATGTACGAAGTGCAGTATTTCATATTACACTGGAGAAGCAACAATTTGCTTCAAGTAAATTAGCGATACAAGCGATATAATAAATCAATATATTATGATACTCCTTCGCCTTGGGTTTAATAATTTACTTAAAGGAGTCCCATCGAGATGGCGTTCAATCAACAACAAGAGTTATTAATTTTCCCTTGTCTCAAGTAACAGCCGAACGCTCTGAAACCCCTCGAGGCGAACGTCGATCAATCATCGACCACCGATAAATTCGCTATTAATTCTCATTACGGCACTTTCCTCGTCCTAAATAATACAGAAACAGGGCGCGGAATTTTTCCTCGCCCGTCCGGCGAAGCTTCTTGTAAACGATCTGTTTTATACGTTGTTGACGACAACTACTGGAATCCCTTTTCCAACGTACTTAGTTATCACCTCGGCGCCTCCCACGGGTGAGAGATGTTCCCTTCGAGACAGAGGAGGGATCAGCAACGAGGGTTATCGCCCTTTAATGCTTCGCAAAGCAGTCCTGGAAAATAATGCGATCAGCTTTTCTCGCTTCTGAATCATTGTCAGCCTGGACGGCCGGCATTGTTACGCAGTATTTATTATACGCGGCGTTGGCTTGTAAATCGTGGCGAACCGCCGCAGGGTACAATTGTCTATGGTTCCTTATTTATTCGACTGAATCCGTGTTTGTTGCGGCCCGCGCAGAATGCTTCAGAAAACGCTGCGATGCGTTGTCGAAGGTGTACGCTGAGCGATCTTGATTTACAATCTGCTTCGCGTAGGAGCATCGATGTCGTTTGCAAAATTACCAATGACACATGGAATTTCCATTATTTTATAGCGGTTTATAAGAGGCTCGTTCGTTTTGAGAAATAAGAGCGGTTCATAATCTATTAATAGCAACATTCTAAATATTACGAAACTCATTTACTTCTCCGCCGTTCCATCAATTACAACAGGCAAATTGCATCGCCATCTGTACCGCGGTTAAAAATAAAAATCTATATCTCCCATAAACAAGCGGAGAAGCAGAAAGTCAAACTGTCTGCCAAGCAATTTCCTTCCACTCGCAACGGGGGAATTTAATATACGAAAGTGCTGTTTTATGCCGTTGCAAATCGATACCATCGACGCGATATAATGCTCGAACGACATCGTTATAGCATTTCCTACACTGCCGAGCCCAAAGCCCTCGAACCGCCACTGATACCGTTCACCGTTGAAATCCTCGAACCGAAAAGAGGAGAAAAAAATGAAGCAGAAAACAAAATGAAAAACCGAATTAAAAAAGGGAATACGACAAAAATTGTTGGGGAAAAAAACTGTCAGATAGAATCGTCTGCTTGACGAGAACGTCTATGACGGTACGAATAACCGTCGCATGGGCGTCAGAAAGTGAATTCGCTTACAAAATGGGAATCAACCTGTCATTCCGCTGTTCGTTACATGGTAACGCTCTTTAACGGTTGCAGATACAAAGTGGCATCGATACCAGAACCGATTAAGCAAGAATGATCAGCGCAGGGCAGAATTAACTGCAGAATAGTGTTGCAACGCCACAATAGAACAATGATCATATAGCGGTTGATTCTGGACAAAATTATTTGCTCGACGATAATGGAAAAGATAGTGGCAAAATTAATGAAAAAAATATTCGATCGTTACTGTGCTCCAAATTATATATAATTAGACAAACGTTATTTTACACAATTTCCAACGCGTTTATTTTTAATCGTGCACCAGTATTTGGTACCTCGAATATTTACTATTATTCGAAGTCAGTGAATTTTCATGAACGTTAATATTCGACGATCGGGAACAGCTTGAAAATAATTGATGGCACTCGGCAAGAAACGCAACGATTAAATTTCCCCGAATCATTTCGTTCTGCGTGCATGAAAATTGGTCATAACGTTCGATTAATCAAATACGAGCACATATTTAACCGCCGGTACACTATTATTGCGCGAGGAGAAAAATATTTTCAGGTCGGGGTTCAGCATTATTTCACCCGGAACAGATGCTGCGATTTCCGTGAAATTGTCCGTTGTCCTGGCGAAATTAAATGCGGAATTGGCGAAACGCCAGCCACGCCTAAATATTCGTATCGAATCGAATAGTTCTTACGGTGCCCGGCCCTCTGTATACAGTGTTACAAACGTGAGACGATTACAGGAACTATGCACGGTGTAAACTGGGTTTACGAGACGAACTTATTTACGATAGTTCGTTTTCCTTCTCGAGCATTAGCCTTAAGTTTTCATTACACGAAGTAGGAGTGGAGGAAATAAACCAAATGCCGGATTGATTCAATTGAAGGTACTGATTCGATATTTACTTCGTCTTAGATTCGTCGCTTTATGGAGCCCATTCGAAAGAAGTGTCGCACTCAAAATTGTTGCGAACTATTCTGAAGAAGAAAAAAACAACAACAACAACAAGAACAGTGCAACAGCAGTAACTGCAGAAAATCAACTGACGCCTCCATCAGCAGGAAAGATTTACGAAACTTCCATTATTCTCCAGAGAATAAGTTCGACAAGTGAAATACAGTTAGGCTAACTGTGTACCGGAAGGGAATCTCTCGTTTCCAATGCAAATAGAAAGAGCAAACTGCGGAATCGCAAACAAATATGAAGACGGCGAGAATAGTAATGACGCGGGCAATAAATAGAGAAGAACAAAGTTGAACAAACGAATGAAATCGCGAAGCAAAGAAACGCGGTAATTAAAAAAGAAACCGGTAATACCAAATTTCATACTTTAAATGCTACAATAATTAATCTACATGCGCGCAATAAGAAAATAACCAAGTTAATACCAATATTGTTCTCTACGGTACACCTGGACAATACTTATCTTGCGCCAATTTCACGTTACAATTTCGTTCTGCCGCTGACTGTACGGTGTGTTTAAAAGCGGGAGGAAAAAAAGAGGGCGTTGAAGGTTGGACAGAAGGGTTTGAGGTGTAATGAAACTAGGAGGGAAGTTCGTTTCTAATCCCAGCAAACGGGATACATGGCTCGAAGGAAAGTTTCATTAGATCAACCGAGGAAGTTCGGTTGTTCTAGATCGTCGGCGACTGAAAGTTCCCTAGCGTGCGTGCGCTCTCAGATTTCGAACTATCCCGACAATCGCGCGTCTTCTCTGACAGAGCTAAACGATCCCTCGCTATAATTGGATGGCTCGTGTCAGTTCTGGCCTCGCGGTTCGTTCCTGTTTCGAGAACAAGTTCCCCGGATCGGTGAGCGATTCCACGAACTTGCACGGCCGAATTTAATGACAGTTCGATGCGTTGCATAGCCCAACAATAGGGACCGAAGTGAGTTGATCGCGAGAGACGCGGAGAGTAACTTTCCAATTCAAACGTGCTATCTAATGAGCTATTATATTTGTACGCTCACTATTCATTAATTCCCCGACACCTATTTTCATCGATTTCGCCGCGCTATTGTTCCGTTGTTTTTAAAACGAACGAATATCTCCATACCGAAACTTCCATTAGTAAAATCCATCGAATAGACGGAACGATTCGATCGAAGCAAATTGTATTCGACACGGTTGCACCGAAACGAAAAATGTTTACTGGCCAGCGAGCGCCGAAAATTCCGCGACTTACTCCGCGTCGCTGTTACATCCCTCATAAAGCAACTTGCTCGGGAAATAAAGAAAATCTTCGAACGAACTAGGAAGGCAGTAGAATTACTGCTATCAAGAGTCCACTCCAACGTCATGGCTGACACATCGAGTCCTCCAGGGGCTATTCGAGACATAAATAAAAGATACTCTCAGCCTCATTACTTTCCTCCCTTGTCCTCCTTCTGCCCTTTTATCTTCCTCACCGTGGCCTCACTGACCATCACAAGATTAGCCTTCAACGTGCAACGAAAATAATTTCTTCGAAGTACCTTCTAAAAGATTAAAACTATCCCCTCCCCCCCCCTCGATGAAGGAGAATACGTCGTACGAATTTTACGAAACATTGCCTCCTCTTGTTCTCATTCTTCTGAAATCCTTTCGGACGATCATATTCTAATTTATAATTTAATCAGAGCTGGGAACATCAGGTGTGTGACAGTTGCGTTTTGGAGGGAGAAACGAGAGAATGGTAGGGTGGTAGGAGACGAGGCAGGGGTTGTGGAGGGTAGAGGCGGGCTGATACGTTTCACAGGAGGGCAGTGTTGATGCAGTCGCAGAGCCAGTCAGTAGCTGCCACGGCACGGAGCAACGCGCGCGTCTTCTTACACTCGAACGCTCCTGCGACGCACACGATGTCGGTAAATCGGAAGAACATGACAGAAAAGTATCGTCAATCACGACGAAATTAAATGAAAAGTTACCGCAAATCGTGCTCCACGTAATCGTGTGCACGCGCCTCGATTCGATTGTGATCTGACGTTGGAAAAAAATAGAGAAAGATTCGACAAATTTTGGAGATGTTGTGCTACGCACGCACAGATTCATTGTTTCAAACGGAGGACTCTGTCGGGTAAAGGGACCATTCGAGATATCGCACGCGGACTGTTTCGACTGTAACTGAAACTGAGGGAAAGTGTAAAAGGAATCAAACAGGTGGACGAAACAGAGACTGAATATTTTCACGCCGCTTGACTGCCACGCTTATCCGCGCGTCGTTCAAGAATGTTTTAGCAAATAATGAAAAACGTAAGCATGCTTGAATATTCTTTGGACAACGTCACGCGGGAACCACGAGTGTAATCGTTCGATCCGTTGAGTCGTCGAAAAGTGAATTGAAGTAAATGAAGCTCAGAAATTGATTAATCAAAAAAAGCGAATATATTGTCTGATATTATTGATTCGAAATAAAATGGAATAAAAAATGGAGGCTAACTAATTCAATCGCGAACAATAATTATCGCTTAATAAATAATACGACACGAGAGAAGCACTTTGTAAAATTGCTTCCCAATATTGAAACTCGAGGAGAGAATGTAATTGAAGAATTGTATTGTAATTCACGGGTGGCGGTGCTTGTCTCACAGGCGAGAACGCTATCTAGGAAGCAATTCCATCGCGGTGCCGTAAATAATTCTCGATGAAAACCTAAAGGATCCACTTGGTACCGCTGCGGAGGTTCAGAATAATAATCTGGAAGGGGGCCAAAAAGAGGTTTCACTCATTTGGGATTCGTAATCGGCCGATCTCGAGAAAGCTCGGGCGTGAAATTTGTTAATTAAAAATTTAATTAGAGTAAGGATGAGGAAGGTAATTGCTGTATCGGCATTGTCCTACTCCGTTTCGTAATTAATGCGTTCTGGAAGCCCCTTTGAAAAACCCGTCTAATAGCACTGGGTACAGAGTTCGATTAACCGGGGAAAACGTGCAGCTACTGGCGAGCGAGTCGGCTTAAAAGTTGGTGTTCCAAAAGTAACGGAACGAATGGATGCCCGTTGGGAACAATTATTCGTTTTCGGTGATGAAAATTTTACTGCCCGTCGCTCGTCCTCGCGGAAACGTTCGTAAATAGCTCCCTGAGTAACCGTCAGAAGATACACCCTAACTAAGTTGAGAAAACTTTCCCTCGGACGTTAAATGTAAATTCGCTTCGTTGCGATGCTTGCGAAAATATCAGATTTACATTCACTGCAAATGAAAAACATAGGTTCTAGGTCACATAAAGGGGTCAGTTATTAATTACACGCTTTTTAACAATTAGAAGTTAACGAATAAATCTAAAGGAAAATGTTTATGCGCGAACAATTCGTTTGTAGTTGGGCGATGCGGCTGGATGAAAGTGTTTCTTACCACTCCGTAGGTATAAATTAATTCAATTTCGGTTTCCATGACAGGAAGTTCGTGGTCGACTTAAAAGCTTTCTCCGTCTATGCTTTATTCTGTTTTACGTTCGTCCGAATACACGATTTCGCGGTAACAACAAATTCTCGCGAGAAGTGTTCGCAAATAATATTATACGCCAGGTATTTTTCTGGCGTGAAAAATTTTACACGCGAGGAAAGAGAAAAGTGGAAAAAATGAATAAAGTAAAGGGATAAAACGAATATATGCTGGAGGTCCCGCAGAGTATCCTATTTCGTTCAACGAAAAGTTATATTTAACAAATTATTCGCAACTAATGAATTTAATTAGCAATTCGACGTGTTTCATATTTAAAATATGCAAATTATAACATTTCCAGCATTTGAAGTTCAAGTACATGAACCGTGACAAATTTTGAACGCCAATAATTAACAATTTCATCATTCGAATATGCGTAATGTTGAAAGTATGCAAATTAAAATGTTCGGGTCTTTTACAATTTGATATTCGAAGTACGGGTGATTTGGAATTCCCGAAATTCTACGAATTATCTATCGCGGAAAGAGAGACAAGATTTAAATCCTGCAAACATCTGTCCCCTCTATTCTATACCACTCCGAAACACAAATATTTTATCCAACAGTTCACGAAAATATATTCGAAATGGTATCTCAGCTCAAGTTATACATGGAGCGTGCCATAGCTATTAGATAATACGAAAAATATCGATGCTCTGTTTTATTTCCTGATAGTAGTAAAGGCAGATATTTAATGCCGCTCGTGAACCTACGAAACATATTACACGCGAGGATATACCAATAGTTATTAGTGTTTGTTAGCGAATACAGCAACGGAAGATAACGTAACAGTGAATCGTATTTCCGCATTATAACGACCATCCACATCCTATCTTCGAATTGCTCGTAAAGGCCGTACAGAATATTCAGGTTTCCGATAAACTTCTTGCAAATACATTTAATGGCGAGCGCTTCGATTATAAAACGAGCAAATCAATCGAGGCAACGAGAACTTTACTCGCATCGAAATTGACAATTTACAGTAATCGTTGGAACAATTGTTTAACCCCCGTTTATAAAAATGTATCAAGTAACTGTACTATTACGACCACCTTGTATCGCCTTGCAAACACAATTTACAATTAAATTCCACACTTCTTCCAAAGAAAATCAATTCTACTACGACAATTAAACCTTACTTCTGTACCCAAAGAATATATCTACCAATAAATCATCCAGGCGATAAATTGTCGTACAACTCTCCCAAAAAATTCCATTCAAGAATATACATATACCTCTGCCAATAACCACGTCAAACGTTCCACGTAGTTCCAAGCTGATCCGCAGCCAAAAAATAATTCATAAAACACACCCGCAGCACAATTCCTCCAGGCACCTTCGCGAAACTTTTAAAGCGACTGTGGAGAGTCGCTCGACGGCGTCGCTTCGAGCACGAAGGGTGCAAGAGGTTCGCGCTCTCGATATCGATCGTCGTCGTGAAACTTCCTAGACAACCCGCGATCCTTCGATGAACAGACGGATCCGCGAGAACGAGCTATTTCGCTGTGGAAAAGCGCAACAGGTAACGCGAACCCGGGCCAGCTGATTACGGTTGTCGGGTCACGGTTGGCACGTTCCAAAAACACGGTGCACCGTCCAAAAATTGTGGGGTCAGTGAAAAGAAGGGTTGCGAGGGGTCGGTATTCGCGAAGGAAGCGTCGAAACGTAAGCCGCGTTGGCGCAACAGGTACGTTTGGTAACGAAATAATCGTACGCGAGAAACGAATAACTCGACCGTGGAGAACCGATGGAAAGAGAAACGGGAATTCGACGAGGTTTCGAATTATTGGGTAGTGCTTAATTGGTTCAGAAAGGAACGTGGAGGGGGAGATTACTCGGCTTTGTAAAATAACGGTAATGTTTCAAGTAGATTTCGTGCAATCGCCGGTAAATTATAATTGTGTGCACGCGACGAAACTGATGGAAAATTCGCGACATTGATTTCGTGGCAGTGCAAAGCTACCACTGATAATAAACGAACATTCGTCGTGATAAAAATTTTATCGAATAAATCGATCCAGTGGTAACCAGTAGTTGGCCAAAAGTATTTAATCAATTCATATCTATACGCGGTATCGCGAACCAGAAATATTTTACCTCGTCGCGAAGAAAAAGTTTCCGCGGGAACAAAGAAAATGAAAAAATCAGGCCGCCGACGAAAGGAACGAAGCGCATGAAAGGAAACCGTTCGCTTCCCGACGTTCTTCTCGAAGAACTGAAACTTCCGGGAAAGAAATCCGCCAGTGGCGTTCCGTAAGAAACGAGGAACAAAAAATTACGCTCCGACGAGACAGAAACTAAAAGGTAGAAAAAAAATCTACCGAAACTGCTCCGGCGTTATACACTTGCGGCGTTCGAATCACCGCGAATTAAGGGAAGGGAAGTCGAGGAATTCTAGCGGACCGAACGATTACACTAATTACCCCCAGAGAAACGAGTCCGCGCATGGCAATCGTCGTTCTTTCCTACAAAAACTCACGCGCCACGGTGTCAACCTTCGTTCTTCCAGTCTCGATCGCGAGTCTCCACCGCCTCGACACTCGGTGCGACAGTGAAACAAAGCAAACTTTCTTCCCGGAACGGACCGCCTCGACATGACGACGTCCATCGAGAACCACGATCGACCCAACGATGCCACGAAATTGGAAACCATGGACCGAGAAGAGCGACGCGATATACCTGCCCCCCGAAGATATCGCTAACGCGCGAATAAAGATCGAACGGAACGAACGAATCAGACACGGTTGAACGAAAATTGAAATCGCCGCCATTCGCCAGCTATGAAGTCATGAATCTTTCGCTATTAACGCTGTTGGCCCTCGCGAGCTCGGCCATTTGCGAGCGAGGCGACGGTTGGCCGTCGACCTTACGGCAAAATCGACTCGACGACGACGAGGACAACGACGGCCACGACGGTCGCGGTGCCGTCGATCGCGAGAAGTTAGTTAATTACGTAGAGACGTTCGATCCGGGACGATCGATCAGCCACGAGAGCAACATATACGACGATGATCGAGCACGCACGCGTGTACACGCCGATTCCTTCCGGTTCGAGAATCCGGAAACTCATCATCCGATTCGACACGGCCGACGACAGTTCCGATCCATGGATCTGAACGCGCACGTTCAAATGACCTGGCCGGTGAAAAAGGAGGCGGTGGTCGAGGGCGATCTTGTGCTGGGCGGCTTGATGATGGTGCACGAGAGGGAGGACACGGTGACGTGCGGCCCGGTGATGCCGCAGGGCGGTGTACAAGCGTTGGAGGCGATGCTTTACACCCTGGATAAGCTGAACGAAGGAGACGGTATTGTGCCGGGCGTGAAAATTGGAGCGCACATCCTCGACGATTGCGATAAGGACACGTACGGATTGGAGATGGCGGTGGATTTTATAAAAGGTGAGTGCCAGTGAGGGCGAGACGAAAGGGCCGCGATCGTTGATTTTTCGGCTGTTATCCGCGATTGTGTTGGGAGCAATTTGTTAGATTTGATCCCACGTGAAATGTCGCCGCTTTAATTTAGGATCGGAGTGTCGTTGATCCGAGGATGCCATTGACGAACGGATTTTGATTTAATTGAATGAGATTGTTCATTCGATTTTATAATACGGTTTGAAAAATATTATATTCCGCGTTAGGTTTAATGTATTGATTTGAATGAAACGAAACTCCATAGCAGGTCCCAGAAAGAAATTAAATCGTGCATTGAGCTTAATAAAATGATTTGAAAGAAATGAAATTCTATATTGGGTTTGACGAAAGTAGTTGAGAGAAATGAAATTTTATATTAGGTTTGGCCAAAATGACTTGAAAGGAATGTGATTCTGCATTGGGTTTCCCACTATTGAATTTGCTACGGCGTTGATCGTTATAATTTCTTGGAAATCATTCTTCGAACGCTCGATACAATAGAGATATTAATTCAGGAAAATGAAAGTAGTTCGAAAAGCGGAACGAAAAAAGGAGGACGATCGTGCAGCATTAATAGAACGAGTTACCAATCAACGCGACGAACAAAGGGAATTGTAGAAGCTCTTAAAATATAAACAGAAAATAGAACGGGGATATTCTGAATGGACGTTCGTCAAAAAAAAAAAGAAAAATAGCCGATATGCATGACCGGGTAAAGCTGTCTCTCAGAAAAATTAGAGCGGCATTCAAATAATCCCCGGATGAAACGCTATTCCTTGTACTTTAATGGGAGAGGATGCACGACGGAGTCGCGATATTAAAAAGACATGACGATTTCTCTGATTCGTTAGCCCGGTTGCTTCTTGCCGCAGTGACAATTAAACACAGCGGACAGGGCGAGAGAGTGTTTCCCCTTGTGGCATATAGCTCACCTCTATCTGTACGAGTATTCGGATAATTACCGTGGCAATTAGCGTCTCATTGTCTTTTAATGATAAACCGGAACATAAAATTCGAATATTTTCCAACCGAATTATAATGCGAAATAATCGTACGCAGACTGCTATGCGAACGTGAAAATCATGAAATACTATAATACTGATACTAGGGTGACGCTTATTTAAGAACAAACTCTTTCTATTTTTCTGAATTGCATATTTTCCAACGAAAATGAAAAATAGTTTCAATACAGAGTCGGTTAAAAATGTAGAAATGTTGAGGGTGATTCCTGGTCACTTTAATTGAAAAATAATCCAACACAGAGGGTGATATAATTTTTCCACGCGGAACGATCGTGTCCCCGGTCCTGCTGTCATTACTAAACTTCATAATCGGTTCACTCGATATAGCTTTCTTTTTTTTTTTTATCGCGGAAGAAAGACGAAAGCCAGATGTTCAAAAGTGGTGGCAGCCCAGTGAAACACGGCAATCTTAAAAATGAGTCCAGAAGGGTATACGTTTCGCAACGTTCTCGTAAACTTCGTCGACAGCGAAGTCTAACAACAGATGCGGGGACTATGTAGCCAACTTTGAAGCTTTTACGACACAATAGAGGTTGGCCCGGGGCATTTCCACAATTAACACAATTTCCTGCTCCGATTCAGAAATGACAAGCCCCAGAAATTCACCCTTGGACAAATTTCCATGCCCGTGCACGATTCAAGCGAATCAAATAAATGCGAACAGGGTTAAGCTTCGATACGAAGGACGAAGCTCACTTAACGACCGTAATGTGTTGGGAAATATCAATTTGCTCATTTTCTTTTTCTCGGCGAACAGCGATTCGCGAAACGGCGATTAAACGAAGGAATTACAGTAATTTATCAAACAACTTATCGAATGATCAAAGAGTGGTCGTAAAAGAAAAAGTGCTGCGAGCACTTTACCCCGCGCTTTCGCGACTGCAGTCTGTCGTTAATGACTTAATGCCATTACGGGGGCCATCAAACAGTAGCGGAGTAAAGAAGGGAAAAAACGGAACGCGCCCTCCCGCGACGACGGGAACTCGAAACTTCACGAAGTCGCGGAATACCCAATTAGTTGGTAATTATACGGAACAACTAAAAGCGATTAAACGCGTCGCCGAATGGACATCGAAAATTCGATTTGCTGCACACAAAGGTCGGTCGCAGACAGTGATGCGAAAATTGCTTGTATTAACGCAAACGGGCCGGTCGCGCCGACACCGCGCAGCATAAATTATATCCAGACTTCCCGAGGCCTGTGGCCAGCATTCGTTGGCTATTGCCGTGTGAACTGATGATCTGTAATAACTATGTCAAATCGACCAGCGCGCAGCGACGGCCAATTATTTATAAACCTATCGAACGGGCTATCGGTTCGTTTCAGATCGATATACGTCGCACGTGATATTTCCCTGCGAATTCTATGAAATATTTTCAACCGGAGGATTGTTCGAGACTCTCTGCGACGAGAAAATAATAATAATTCGATAAATGGCAATGATTGCAAATAGGAGTAGCGAAAAATAATATTGTTCGAATGAGGCGAAAAGTGGGACAACGATACTTTAACGGTGCAATATAATCAAACGTTAAATGGGGAGGAACGATCCTAGAAATTAATAGGGGGCCGGAGTTTTATGCGAAAAAAGGACTGGAGTCGCGTGGTATTTGGAATGCGCGATCACTTTGAATGGACTGTTACCTTACTTGAATGGGCGATAAAGTTATAGGTACTTTATGTATCAGTGCACGAACGCTATCTTCATTATTGAGTGTCCCGTAAACTATTGAGTGCCCGAGGAAACGATCGAGCAAGGATAGGCAATCGTCCTTGATTCTCTATGTGACTGGAGTTCAATGGAAACCCGTGTGCAATTCTTACGTGGACTGTATCTTTACTTTGCGCACAGGGTGTTTCAAAACACGAGGCGTGCAGTAAAATTGCGCGAATGAGGGAATCTAATTAACTCGTAATTTGAAATAATTTGTGAGAAACGAATTGGATTATTTGATGCACTGCATAAACGCAACTGCGAACAATGTAATTCATTCTCGGCCAGAAATTTTGCGACAAATCAAACATGCAGGGTGTTTAGAGCGTTTTGTTGCAAAACAATGCTGGTATATGTTGCGAATAAATGTAACTAAATGGAAAATTGTTGCATTAGCGAAATGGTTGCGTGAATTTTGAAACGCACGGTATTCCTCATTTACATTTAGTGCTCCAGGTTCACAGGCCCTTCAACGAGAGCTCGTTCGAAGTCGAATCACGCACGGCAACGTTCGATCAGTAGCAGCCGTATCTTCTGATTGAAATAGGAATCCTCGATGAGATCCAACAATGGAATTACCCAGTTTCTCCGTCTAGTGTATCATAAAACCGGACGCAGTTCGTCATATGAATATTCCGCATGACCGCGATGTTGGTCTTGGCTAACTGGCCAAATTACCTCACCGCGGATGTTGAATATTTAAGCAAGCTTTCCTTGTGTCACGTGTTTGAACAGTTTTCGGAAAAAATTTTATAAGCGAATCGATTTTCGTCGAAATTCATGCCGGGAAATGTTATACCACTTCCTTTGTTGGACATCCAATTTCGAAATCGTTGATAATGTTCAAGAACTCGAACAGATCCCACTGAATGAATGTCCAAATATAATATTTCCCTTAATTTGGAAAAATCCTACGTTCTTTTTTCGTTCGATTTATCAATACTTCATACTTTATATACCGTTCAGTGAAGTACCTGCAACGTCGAGGAAATTTGATCTCGTCGCAAATCAAATACAGTTGAACCCTTTGATGCCAACAGAGAACTAATAATTTCATTTCTATTAGGTAGAATGAAAACATTTGCACGCCTCTCACGGGAAAATTCACGCCCGACCGGCTGTGACATCATTTCAGATTTATAAGTAAAAAAGAGATCTCCTTATGCTTCCTTTATTGGGAACTGATAGAAATCAACTAGAAATAGCATTCTCCTGGAAGCCTCTTATCAACGCTGGTTATTGGAAAAACTTGTCAACAGAGCGAAACGTCGACAATGGTATTTTATATTAATTCAAAATACCCGTGGAAAATGTTTCAAAACACTTTATTGCTCGCACCTTCGTGTTTAAACGAGGCGGCTCGGCTATTATTTCAGTCGATCGATTATATCTTCGCCCCGGCAGGCAATAATAAAATATTCGATTTAACTTTATCACTTATCAAAATATTATACAAGGTGTTCGATAAACTGTATAATATTATTCCATCGCTGAACAGCTCCATACTAACAGTGTGTTTTTTAGCGAGAATTTTCGATCCTCGAGTCGCGAGATGCTTTCCTGAACACAAGCAGGACAAATATATGCACGTTACCGCTTATAAAGTTCAGAACACTTTGCTACCTTTCAAGGTATTAAATGTTTTTGTACGTAAAGAATGTTTTTATTCTGAGTATTATGAAACCTACACTCCTACGTGTGATTAAATGTTGAAATGGTCGAAATTCGAGGCGAATATTATTTCTATCTCGTCGTTTCTAACGGAGAAGTATTTAATATTATTCTCTGCTCCGAGATTCGATAACATTTTCAGACGTCTTTTACCAACCGCGCACATAAATGAACGCCGATAGGAAAGTGGAGAACAATTATTCAGAAAGACGCCAAGCGTCACGTTAGCGTCCATGAAATATTTCCACAGGTGTGATAGTAAAAGGTTAATCACCGTTTCATCGTCCCAGCAGCCATTAAAATTCTAAAGGCGGTAACGTCAAGCGTTCACGAATTTCAATCCTTTCACCGTTCCCTTATGCATCCGAAACAAAATTCGCAGCACTCGTGCATATTTCGTCGAATGGCCGCGGAGCGGTTTTATTACACGGAACGTTATTTTCCCGAATGGCCTCCACTAAAATTCACGACGCTGGGCCATTTGTGATCAGCGAGTCGATGACGCAATTTTGATTCCTCGCTCTGCAGATTTATCGGGCGTCTCGTAAAAATTACAATTGATCAAACGAATCGTTGACAGTTACAGCTCTATTAACGTGATTCATCGACGCATTTACGTTTCGCAGCAATTCTATCCTCTTTGGCAAACCAGAAATCATATTCACCTATGGCATCTATTAGATCACTGATAAACGACGAAGCGCTAATAGAAAGCAGTATTTTAGAAAAATATTGTGAATTATCATGGTATACAATGGCATTGATTTTATTATATTTCATACATTTCAAAGTAGCGAACGATTTATTAGACATGATATCGAGTAGCGGGTAATTAAGCAAAATAAAAATCTGTGTACAGCTAATGTACACAGGAATGAGAAGCTTAACAGATTGTCCTCGTTCCTATTTTATGGAACTTGAAGAATATTAGCGAAGCTTTTAACGAAAGCATAGATCACCGATACGAAATGTTCCAGCAGTATATCCGTAAGCTTTCGCTCAACTTTGATATTGACGCATGCAGAATTGAAACTGAGGGGACAATTTAGGAGAAATGTTTCAATTATAAAAACAATGTTTTCTCAATGCTCGCAGGTGTTAAAGTATTATTTTCTATTCTCCTAAAAATATCGCATTTCATACAAGGCACTAAATACCGTGGAATTATTTTTCCGAGAATACATTTTGTAGAAAAGAATTATTCGAATAATAACGTCTTTCCTAATAATAATGTTCCTGGATTTCGCACCAACTCAAAGGAACATTTTCACCGTGAAATATGTAACAAAAAGACAAACGTACTCCGCGGTTATTCCACGCCCAACGAAAATGAGAAGAATATTTCCCCTGTAATACTTCAAAGATATAATTACAATTAAATTTATTTAGCTCGTGCTAGATTTTGAGTGGAAATCGCTACCGTCGCCATCAGCACACCGTGCGTACATGAATGTAAAGGAAAAAAGAAGGGAACATCGCGTCGGAACGGATTGCTCGATTACATTTAACGAAGAGCAACAGAACTACAGATGGAAGCAGTTCAGCGGCTATTAAGGGGAACAGAATCAGATAGGCGACGAAAGAAAGGTGAAATTGTATTTCCTTCGCCCGGGGAGCTGGAGATGAACTAGTAGATAAACTCCTCAACAGGATTCACGAGGAATACGAGCAGTAGGTCAGGCTGACACTCTCCGTGGACAACGCTTCCGCGTGCCGTGATGACCAAAATCGCGTCGGAGTTACGATATTCTTCATCGCCCAGGACGAACATTCAAACAGACCATTACTCTCCCTTATCAGGGAGAAAGTCAAACGCGTGCTTACCGTGAAGGAGGTTAAACAATCTTTCGCGCGTGTTCTCCTCTTTTGTACCGAGACTCAACTTACAAAGGAAACAAGGAAAACAACTTCCAGCAAGAAGTCTCTCGACGGAATACAAAAGTCGAATTACTTTGCGTCCCACGTGGCAATTCTCTCTAAAAATATAATTCAATTTGTATTGGAACGTAAGTCTATATCAAAGTACAATACATAGGAGCATCCATTTATTCCGACATATTTTTCTCTGACCCGTAACGCCGTCGTTCTTGCACGATATGTTCCATCCAGAATTTATTCCTTTTCTTTCAATGTATTGTAATCTCGTCGTTTTATTATTCACCGGATTTTCATGAAACAAATTATCGAGACCGCCCACTTGTTCCCCGAAATTTATTAACGTAGTTCAAATTACAGTACCGATAAACCGAACATTTTCGAACGCAGGCCAACAATTTCCAGCACAAACGTCAGCGAGACTTACGCTTGAAAATAAAACGTGCACCGCGCACTGTTTTATCGCAATGGGACTAAGCGCCTTCACGCTTACATTACACAAGCCACCGCCGATAAGAAAAGTCAGAGACAATGAAATATTAAAGAACACCTCCAGCATTCGGTCCAATTTATGACCGCCTGCCCACTTATCGATTCATGCTCGCAATCGCGCCCTTACACATGATAATTCTCTCCGTATCGCGGATCTCCTTAATCGTTCCTCCGTTTTCAACTAGCTCGATGCTCCTCGAACGAATCGCGGAGAACTCCATGTCGCAGTAACGCAAGAGAAGTGTCACGGGTGTCGAAAACTCGTTCCACAAGACAGTCCTATCTACGTACACACGGTGCCAGTAAGAAATTCTCATTAACTAAAAGGGAAGTAACAGAAAATGATAATGTACATTTTACGTAGACAAAAAATAAGCGTCGAACCACCATTCTTCGTAAACCTCGAAAGCAAATAAATCTATGAGACACTGCACTATGTGCAACACATTTTCCTCGAGTATTTTTCGATCTGCGACACTTTCACTGCGAGGACACGACGTCCCAAGTTATTCCCAACGGATCGTACGCACAGGTGTATATCCAGGAAACGGGGAAACGTGTGCAAATGTATGTACACGGACACATAATCGGATACGAGACTGCGAAACTTTCGGCGACAGTTTCGCGCATGAGTTCCTTGCGTTGTCAGCTCCAATGAATTGCGCCAGACCACGGATTCCGCGAGTTTTCCAGCTTTATAACCGAAACATACGATCCACCGACGCGAACTTCCGATGCAGCTGGCAAAATACGCCCGCCGCGTAGAGCCGAGCCTTTTGTGACATTGCGCGTTATACTTCGGGCTTGTTCGAACGGAAGCATTCGCTAACAAATTGAATTGTCCGCGAATGAGTAATCGATAGACGAGAGAAAAGTCCGATACTCTCGTTCAGACTGATCGACGAACATTTCTTCTTCTATTTGTTTCACAGAAATTGATCGTTTTATTTCTTTGTCGCGCCTACGTCCCGTTTACTTCTATTCTTTATTCATCATCGTACTTTACTTTTCGGCATGTCCCATTCAGTGATTTCTCTATATCCGCGTTTCTCATTTCGTTGAACGTTTCGTTGACAGGGAGAGACTGGAAATTCTGAATTGAAGTTATCATAATTGAGACAGAAAACTGGAAGCATTTTCTACGGTCGGCTGTCGTACAATACATTTAACGAAGAAGCTGAACGAACGTTTATTTCGTCATTTTCCTTCGTGATATTATTACGCATTCCGTACGCCCCCTTCGACGGTGGTGCACGCGAGTTCTTTAATGATTTTCATTTCAATTTCGCTTTTCCCACGGTATCGGAACCTCTCTATATGTTCGCGTGCGCAACAGTCTGACGTATCCTAAATGCGGGATATGCAAAGTACAAAGGCACAGACGGGATTTGCGCAATTTCTTTTCGTCCGTCCTCGAAGCTCGCGCTCTGAATATTTCATATGCCGGTAAATTCTCTATTCAATGTTCATCTCGAACCGTTCAGCCCGCGATACACTTATCTCGCAACGGGAAACAAGACAGTTTGCGAAATAAAGGACAAAGAAATTTCGCTCCGCGATACGTAACGTGGAATCAAATTCTTCCTCGCCGCAAAAACCAGAACGAGGCAACAAATAAAATCCAGTGAAGAATACAATTAGTGAAACAATATCACGCTGCAAACTATTTCCACGCGAAATCCGCTTGCTCCATAGTCTCTGCAGTCGATGTAATTGAAGCAACAGAGACTAAAAATTGCGTCGAGTTTGTGCACGGTTAAATTCGCTGTAAATGCGTTACGGGAAAATGAAATATCTACGCGGATTGCTGAAAAATATGCGGTGAAAGAGTTCAGTGTTGCCAATCGTGCATATACTTTCACGGAATGGAGTGTGCACCCGATCTTTCTTTATCAAGGCGACCGTTGCGGTGTCTGCCGTTGATATTTTATCGTAAACATTCTGTGGGCGAGCGTTAAAGGGTTAACAATACGTTTCTAATACCTAGCACTTTTCTATTTCAGTAGTATTCGCACGATAGAGCGCGACAATTGATATACCCAATAAGAGAAGTGCTTGTAACGACAGGCGGAAATTTCGTCGAACAAATGAAAGGGCACTTTAGGAAGCGGGGGTGTGGGCGGTCGTAAAATACAGCCGCGGCATTCTCAAGATTCCAGTCACACGTAACCATCCCTCTCTCTTGAGAGAGACAGGGAGAGAAAGCGGGAGAGAGAGAGAGGGGGGGCAGAAACGATATCCTTCCTTTTTAAAATGTACCAGAGAAAGGAAAATCGAGTCGTTCCGTTGAGATTTCGTTCACGACGCGTAACACGGTGAAAAGGATCCAACCCACCCCCGCCAACCCCCCTTGCGTAAATGTATTCCACGCGCGACCCATTATCACGTGACCGTTCAAATAGGTCCTACGTATTTTTGCGGCGGCCATTCTCAGCGATAGGATCGCGGCGAGGGGTAGGTCTGCCCCGAGGAACCGCTATAAAATATTTAATAAGACCTTTTTCGGATTACGATTTCCCCGTGATATAAAAGGAGAGGCCTTACATTTCGTTTGCACCTCCGCGTGCCGGCCGCGTAAATCGAATTGAAATCGAACGAGGGCAATTACTGAATACATCCGACCGTAAAGTTAACGCACAGGGGTTAAAAAAAAGCTCGACCCCCTCCATCGAACCGACGAGCACCGGCTACTAAATAAAATAGTCCGACTTCCGGAGTAGTTCCGATCATTTAGCAAGCCGTTCCCCTTTAACGAACCGGTTGCAAAAGTCGGTCCGTTTTGAAGCTATCGCGAGGAACGCGGTTGCAAAGCAACGCTCGGAACGCGCCCCGATGAAGTTGAAGAACGGTTCAAGAGGAATCACGGGGTGGAAGCTCTCGAGTCATTTTATCAGACCGACCCTCGAACGATCGTCGAAGGGGTAGCCACGGCCGCTCCCTGCTCTCTTTCTCGGCGAAGGAGAAGCACGATTAACAAAGCCCTGGGAACGATTCTTTCTTCGGAGGCGAAGATATAACGGGGACGATAGTTGGCCCGTTTCGTGCGCGCGCGGCCACACGCGGGGGAAACCGTCGAGCGACTCGAGGAAGAAACACCCGTTCGATAAAGTGTCGATGGATATCCGGTGCATCAACGTTTATCACTGTTCGCCAGTGTATCCCTGGATTCGCCCGACCGGCGCATTTGTCTCGCGTAATCGATTCCGCGCGTCGCGGAAAAATGATCGAGAACTGGGGCAAAGCGAACCCCACGGGGGATGGTAAATACACGAACAAGATGCGATAGGGTCGGGAAATGGAAAGTCGTTGGAGCGCGAATACACTGGGAACGTGTTCGACGCTGATTCGTTGTTATCCGAGAGGCTTGGCTCGTTTGACGAGGATCGTCTTGAGTTATAATTAATGCCGGAATGAACGATTTTGTATCGTTGAGTAACTATTGTTCTAGTGGGATGTATAATTATAGAGGTATCGCACACTTTTTTTGAAGTTTAACTTGTTACGAAATTTAATCACTGCGAAGTTTTATAATTCCATTTTGACTTCTGTCGCGAACAATCTGGATTGGTCTTCGATCGTTATTCCGATCGCGTTCTATACAATCGTGCACGATATAATTAATATTTCAAAGGGTTAGGATTCCGCACGTTCCGCAACGTAAGTCGGATTATCGTTAGGCAATACTAGAATGCCTCGAAGCATAAACTGAAATACCTTGAACGCATTACAAATAGATGCAGTCCATTTTCACGAGAAACAAATTTATCTATAAATAATGCTTCCCAAAGTAAAAGTTCATTTAATATTAAGTAATATTATGTCTCTTTCGAAACTTTGAAGTATTTCTTCTACCACGCCACATTGGGGATTATAATTCTTTTAAATATAATAGTTTTCCGTAATAAGTTCTTGCTGCTAATTATGTACGACACTTCGTTACACATACGCCGTTGGTGTACAAAATATTCCATTTGCGCGTACGAATATCCATTATGCCTTGCAGCGGCAACATTCGCAGGATATTCTTTCTCCTGTTTGTTGCTGCGCTTTTCGGTGAAATTCACGGCGGACAACGCAGTAAAATGAATGCAACTTTATTCTTCGTTGCGACCGGCCGCGAGTTTCACGGCCAGCTTGTTTATTTGCAGGTAAAGTACGTTCACGGGACTGCACTTTATGACGGGGTTCTTTACCAAAGAAACATAAACCACGCTTCGTGAATATTACTCAATGACCAAGTTGCTGCAGCGTATCGTGGCGAGTAAATATTTTCATTAATTTTACCATGCTGAAGTAATACTTTGTCGAGTACGACGAAACGGCCCTGCTACAAATACCACTGGCTTTTGCACGTTCCTCCTCGAATGGGACACGTAGATGCGCACGGTGTCTTGAAACTGTAAGTCAGAAATATAAATATAGATTTATCCAGGCATCAATTCTTTTTAAAGAAGATTCATCAATAGCACGTATTGTTAAACAAGCACGCATGTTCCAATGAAACCGTTACCGACGAGTGCGTCGTATTCCACCGCTAATTGGGGAAAAAATCTGATCTCCGCGTGGATCACAGTGGCGCTGTTCGGTCAAAGTAAATCCTGAACGCAAACAATGGGCAAAGGTATTAAAAAAATAAGTGAATAAAAAAGAATAGTGAACTATTGTAGATGCAGTTCAAAGGTTTCCATTTATTTCTTTTCAAACGAATCTTCGTTTCCAATCGAAAATAGTTTCGTTGATTCGCACAGAAAAGTAAAAAACAAAATATACAAAGGATTAAACGATTCCTTCTTAAAAATGATCGAGGAACTTGACCAGGATTAATCCCGTATTTTTCTCGAGTATCTCGGACCCACCTTATCCGAGGATTTCATTTTGAAACTTCGTGCTGGCCTCGTTGATAACGAGAAAACTACCAGCGGCTAGATGAAATAACGAACACGTTCAACAGAAAGCAAAATGCAAAGAGATAATAAAGAACTGGGATCCTCCGGCCATGTATTAAGAGCCGCACGCGAGCATTCGTGGATCACGAAACTATATTGTTCCAGCTGCGTGGAACTTCCCCTTCGCTAATATTACTTCGAGTCGCGTGGCCGGGGATCACGGGAAATGAGATTGAACCATCGGATCGGATCGTTACGCAGAAAGTAAGAAGCTAATTGCACGGGCAATCCCCTGAATGTGTAAAAATATCTGGGTCGAAGGTTGTTCAACGGAACCGGAATTGGAAATGGTGAAACCCAGGTGTTTAGGAAAATTACATATTTTTACAAGCGGGTTCTGTTAACTATACGCCGTTTCGATAATTAGAAAACGACGTCTGAACTGTTCTCGGCGATTTATACGAAAGAACGTTCATGCGCTACAAACTCTAATCAATCAAAAAAGTGTATCTAACAACTTGTCGAACGTCAAAGCGTTCGAAATTTCGTGGGATACAGCATTTTGAAAAATTGAAACGTGTTTTAGATTGATTCGAAAGGTTAAAAAAAAGAACCCGTGACCAGAGTGACAGGGGGCCAAAATTGGAAAAAATTGTCATCTATGAATAAGTGTTTTCCCAGATGCGATAAAAGTATTTCAGCGGAACGAGATCGTTTTGTTACGTTTCATATTTAAAAAAAACACTGATTGCTCTCGATCCTCAGACATTTACCGAGCTTAATAAATTTTGTGAAAAAATTGCTGCTTCAATTGGATAGAACCGTTCGAAATAAAACCGCCGCTCGATAAATACTTTTAATCAAGCATTTTCATTTTATGGTAGTAAATATTTGATAGACATCTTTATAGCGCAATGATTTCGCCGCCTTAATTAGATTCGAAGATATTTCGCGAGGAATTAACTTATTAAATATGTTTCATTCCCGGTGGCCTTTTCGCACGCACAAGTGCGTCAGAAGTTTGATCCCCAAATTATTTCGGATATCATATTTATCGCTCCTCCGGGACGTAGGGAGTATTACGAGTGTGCTATGAAATCGGGGCAATTACCATTCACCTCGATAAAAAGAAGAACGAAAGATAGAAAGAAAGATGGAAATCGTGGGGAAAAAAGAGATTCCACCCTTCGAAATTTGAAAGCAGTACGATATTCGCGTCTGAAACGATCCTTTGAAAACAACCTATGAAAAGAATTTTTCAATCTAAAAAACAAGCCACAGTAGTTTCCATCACTGAACCTCGAAATTCGATCCAAAACTAGTGATCGAGTCGAAGTTATACGGATAGTAGAACATGCTGTGAAATCAAGATAATTATTATCAGCGTTGATAATAAAAGAATAGACGACATTTGCAAAGTGCTGAGAAATATGTCTGACATTAGTTCTGTTGGATCGCACTGTGGCCATAAAAAGTGGTTCCCTTAACGATTCATTTTAGACGCAAGGTGTTCCACATATCGCCCTGAGAAAACCTCCGTCCCCTTTTCTTTCTCTCATCTGGTATTGGCTGCAGTTTACGAGCCCTGACACTATCGAGGCACAAACGAATTCCACCCCTAAGATAGCCAAAGGGAAATATGGCCCTGTAAAGCCAACTCGGTGAACCATCATCGTTCTTGTAACCATGAAATTTCCATCAGGGTTAATACCAAACCACGTATACGTTCAAAGGGAAGCGGAATATTCTTTTTAACTGCACCGAATGAATGAATACTTTATGAATACTCGTTTCTTTAATAACAATATTCAAGGACTCTCACGATTCCGTTGGCAACGATGCTTGAGATAATTATGATTTGAACAATTACAGAAGGGATTGAATGCCGAGCTAATTTCTTCGTTCAATTCGAGATAAGGACAGTCGAATATAATAGCGTACATTTCGCGTACGCGTCATTCACTTGCAGTAGTAAATTGTCAGAAGCAAACCGATGAAACGTTAACTGCTGATGAAGATAGACGTGGTTTGGACCAGCTTGCTTATCTTATCAGTCAAACTATATTCGTAGAACTTTGTAAACGCTGCTTATGTAAAGCACTCTGCATAAAATATATCCCGCCTTGGCAACTGCAAGTTTGTACCTGGCGAACTAGATAACTGTAACCATCGTTTATTTCATGCACCTTTGTGTACGTCAGCAAATGTCGTCGCGTTTCCATGAAACTGATTGCCACGGATTTTTATTATTTTCTGTTTAACAGGAAAAACGAATTGAATTGATAGAGAAATATGTGACGAGATTTACAAGCAACGGGGCTAGAAAGAAAGAAAGAAATGAAATAAGCTCAATGATACTGAGAAATTGTGCCAATAGGAAAGGAACATTTTCCATTGGAACTTCGTAACAACTACGTGCGAGAAGCATCGAACTTTTCAGAAGTATCTCGATCGCTAGTTCATCAAAGGACAGTCCCAATTCCATTTACTGCAACGCGTGTTCGCCGGAGTTGGAAATTGCAGAGTTATCGGAAGTATCGCTAACGAGATCGAAAGAAATCCTATGATACTGTCCAGCGCCCTATACAGAAATAGTCAATGAAGTTTTCTCTAAAATTATCTTCGGTGCAATTACATGAGGAACTCGTATCTCGTTAAAATTACTTATAAAGTGAACACGTATATATCTGACGACCGACTTTATCAATCGAAAACAAACTTATATTGAATCCATAATATAATATCTGTAATTGGAGACAAACATTATTCATTCCACAACCCTTGAACGAATGAGTAATACCCACGGTAAACGAAAAGAGCGAACGCAATATGAATTCTAATTTCTTAATTACAAAGTCAAACTGAATCATAACTCTCAGTAAACTGCCCACGAATAACCAACAAACATTCTACGTACGATACAGCGAAAAGTATGCAAATTAAGAAAATTTCATCGCGCACCGCCATTCATTTATTCGACAGACCCTTAACGAATCGATAACTCACACCGGCGAATAAAAAGATAACAACGATCAGGATTTCGCTTTGTTAATTGCAAGCCAAACTAATCATAACTTCGTGCTCACGCGTTGCCCATTTAAACGGCTGATTCTCCAAGATAACCGATACCTGCTGGGTTTCGTGGGAAATTGCTTGGTCAGCTTAACAGGCCAGTTGAATCCGTAACAACGTTGTTTCACCTTGGTAGTGTAAATCGTTCTCTGCCGCAATATTCGCCTCGCTACCTCAACTTACAGTCGCCCGGGCAAACAGCGCAAACCAACACCGGGTATCGTCGCGCGACATCCACCGAATCAAACAGAGCCCTCATCTTCGTGGCCGCCCGACACGCGGTCGCCGTTAGAAATTGATTAGTTGAACAATCAAATAATAGACTGTACAATTTTCACCCATGAATTGACGGACGAATGTGCGTTCATTTGTTCGTCGATTAATTTCAAACGGTCGACCGCATCGCGCCACGGGATAATTGACCATTGGGCCGATTCGCCGCGAAAACTTTATTGCCGCTTTGAAGTGTACTCGGGTTCACTCGAACGCACGATAATCGTCGCGGTTTAACGGCCTTATAACGGACAGTGGATAACTTTGATAGGGTATCCTGGCGAAATGTCGGCACTTTGAATTCGTATAGAAAAGCTGAACGGACGCGTTGTAAATAAACATTGGAACCGTGCAGGCGGAAATATGTTGGGGCTCCAACGGATGATCGAATATAATTTGTAAGCAAACTATATATTTGCGTCGCAATCAACTGTAAATATGTAAAATATGCCGCACATTATTTTATGGAACAATCGATACGCGGAAGTGTTTGAACGTCGAATTATTACTCTTCTCCGTTCCTCGTTTTTTCACCGAAGAAAAACCCATCGTACAATTTTTATTCCACGCGAGTGCTTGAAGCGAATTTGGCGTTAATCTTTCCAGGAAAAACTTCCGCCTTTTTTTCCCCCGTACACGTATATCCTGTCCACGGAACAAAATCCATGTCTCCGCGTCACTCCGCGCTAACACGAAACTTCTCGGCCGGGAAATCGCGTGATCTTGATCCGGAAGCTGAGAACGCGAGGGCGTTGGCTCATAAAATCGTGGCGTCCGGATTACTAAATAAACGCTATAACGCGATAACGAACGGATGAACCATTTTCGAGTAACTCGATGCTCCACGCGGCAAACACCGAATGCCGTTCTATATGGCGATCGTTTCGCATTTGCATGGCAAACTTAAATTGTAACATGTATATGGGGGGGGGGGGCGTGTGTGTGCACGCGGTTCAAGGGCTCGGATCTATTAAGTAGAATAAGCGTACCTCGAATAGTATTGCCGCGGCACGATAGAAGTATAATCCAACTTGCTGGATAACTTCCAAATAGATAATATACAACTGGCCCTGGTACCGTGCACGCTGCATTCGAGTCGTGAACATATTCGGGCCTCGCGGGTACCCGTAACAATATTCAAACAATTCGCGGCAACGATACCTCGTTAACTAAGTGGAAACGGTTCCCCATCCACTGTGCCATTATCCTGGTTAAGTTGCGAGACGTGATTCGGTTCGTGCGAATACGTTGGCTCAAATCCTTATCTAGTGATCGTTTCAACGGCTGTATTTGTCAAACTGAAGGTTTTATTGGTCTGATAAGTATTATTGGAATAAGAATAAATTGCGATGTTGGATAAGGATGTTGCTTAAAATTAAATTCCCGCCGTTCTCGGGCGGTATTAATAAACTTGGATGGGTTTAAATAATTTACGAGCAGAAATTGATCTCGAATGTAAGACACGATACGATTCGTGTAAAAGACACGATTCAATATTTTGGGACAATATGTACGTTTCGACCACGAAATTGTAATCGCTGTGTTACGTTCGTTATTTATACTTGCTGGAAGGAGTAACGACACGCTTCTGATTAAACGAATATATTTCGGGGTTTATGACTTAGGGTGGTTCTGATTCGAATTTCGAGATACCGGCCCCGATTCCGACGAGAAATCGATTCTCTCGGGGAGGACGCAGTATCTAGAATTTCCAAGATTAGGAATCCTCAATTTTGAGGAAGACTTAGAAGCCTTGAATCGAAGGAAACTGAGATACCTAGATGGAAGATGAATTTGTTGTCTGCATCGATTTCTATTTGCTTTGCCAATCGGCAGAATTACGAATCGCCTTATTTCAGTTACGATTCACCATGCTTAATTACACGTTTAATTACCTCACGCCATACACAGAGATCCATTACGGTCCGCTATACAATACAAACATTCGGTGGTCACGATCCAAACAGAATTATACTAGCATTCCAAGTTTCTACCCAAGACCACGATCCAACTACGAACTTCCCCTGGCAATTCATGAATTCTCAAAGAATCCTCTTCGTAAATCACTTCTACTCGGTTCGTTCGAACAGGTAACATTCAAACAACTTGGTTGGTCTGTCTCGAAATGGTTGCTTTAGTGTCACACAAAAAAGATCTCAGTTCACGTTCAATCACGAATATTTAACTGTAATTACATTTTCTCGACGACCGTGCGAACAGATCGATAATTTTAAAGCACGCCCAAGATCGTGAATTCTCTGGCAATAATTATGAAATGATTTAAACGTAACGGGAATGGCTTAGCTTAACGAATTTCAATGGTTTCAATGATCGAATACCATCGTCGCGTGTTACACAATTAATGGAACGAATCTTAATGAAAATGCAGTGCCGCTGTTTCGAACGGTAGATCAATTTTTCAAAGGAATTTATTGATTCCCTGGCATAAACTCGAACATGACAAGGTGTTCCGACACCCATAAATTCCGTAACGATTCATGAATCCAGGCCGTTTAGTATACAGCTAGGCCACGGTGAATTATGCGTTCGCACGGATCGACAGACACGCCCGAACTGAAGGCAAACGTATTTCTCACGTTCCTGTGTTTGGGAACTACCTGATGATTACAGAGCCTATTGGTTTTTGCGATACACGACACTTGCTATTTTTGTCGTACCCGAGACCGAAGAATTCCGGAAGGCTGTGCAAGCAGACCTTCAAATCTTTGATAACAATATGATAACAATACTGTGGCCACCCGTAATTGTTTAAACAAAATATAAATGTATGGAACAACGCGTTTCTATGATATCTAATTCTGCTGAAACTTGTTTCCCTGCCGCCTTCTCGCGTAAGATCAACATTTTTTCCTACCGTCCAGCGTCGGTCTGAAAACCGATCGCCAAAATCTAATAAACTCAGGAAACCAAGCAGAAAACGAATCTTCCGTGTCGCTGGTCAAAGCTTTCTAATATCTGCCCCGGGAAACCAGGACAGTAACAGGTGTCGCGACCATTTTTATCTAATACTCGTCACTTAGGCTTCGAGCATGTTGCAGGGTCGCCTAAACGTCGTCGATTCTTTCTTTCTTCTATCGGACAACATATACCGGACTTCCTCAAGCATTTCTACCGACTCGAGCTCTCGAATATCAGCGATTCGCCGTCGATTTGCCAGCCTTATGCAGACAATTTTGTCAGTCCTGCGATATCCATCGATCGAAATACGCGCGTATTCAATCGACCGGGGGGAAAAAATTGATTGGATTTTTTTTCTCGACCACATTTGACACGTGACAATGTACAAATAAATGTTACCACACGGGGAAGAGGAAGAAGTTTTTCAATAAAAGTTTTCCAGGGTGAAACGAGGTTGGAGTATGTTTGGAAGTTGTACAATTTTGGCCTGCTGAAAAGTTCGTCGGGAAGCCGGGTTAGCCAAACGGCGCTTGAGACTTATTTTTCTAAATAGACCCACCCCAGTCGTACATTTGATCCCCCGGTAGACCGTATTAATGCGAAGTACGCGCGAAGCGCGTCGTTTCACTCGTTAATTCTCTGCCTTTCCAGCCTTCTTCTGGTCGCGCGAAAGCATCCGAGCCATTCCTTTCGCGGGATGGAAACCCCCTTTAGTTTCGTGGTCACTCGTTTCCAACTAGCGCCCAAATGAAAACGGTTCAGTGCATAAAGAAATAAAATTAATTTCGTAATGCGTACTTTTGCCCCCCTCTCCCCTCTATTTGGTATAATCATAACAATCAATCTAATCGCGAACAAAGTGTACAATTCACCTGCGACTGTTTGTACATCGAACCAGTCACGGAACTCGATCGATTGTGGGTCACAAACTCAACACGCATCGGTCTCGCTCGACACACTCGTGAAAATGTAATCAAGCCTGCAAATCGAACTGTCCTCCCAGATTACCGTCGCAGGGACAAAGGTAAAATTTTAATTCCACCGACAAACACACCGTGCCCCGTGGCCGTGGCCAATTTTTGGCCGTCTCTTTAAATGGGTGCTCGGCCGGGAATACTACTGGCGTGAGTAACTACCTCAAAGGGTGTAAGTAAACCCGGTCAAATACGATGTAATTCGTTCCGACGCCGGGTGATTACGTCGACCGACGCTTTCTAACGGAACTGGCTGAATTTTACGATCAGATTTCACGATCGGATCGGCAACGTCGACGTTCGGCCAATCGATCAGAATGGTAGAAAGGAGGAAAAAAGGGATGAAAAAAGAAGAGAAGACGAAACAAAAAGGAAGTCGATTAGGATAGAAAATCACTGGGCTCGGGATGATAAAAATGAAGGCACCGTGCCTTACCTCGATAATAGCGTCCCTTTAGGAGGTAATCGCCTTTGTTCCCGAACCTCGAATAAGTCGAATGACGCTCGACATTCAGAAATTCTGTATCCGATCCTTTGATAATGCTCTTTCTGTCGAGCTGATCGTTCGCCGGCAGAGAAATAAATATCAAACGTAATTGTCAGTGTTAATTTTTATAGGAAAAAAGATCGTGTGACTTGTTGATTTGATTATGCACGTTTTGTCAAATATACATTTGGTGGACAATAAATTCTATTCGAAACAATGGTACCCGTTATAGTGCAATTGTCAATAGTGGGAATTCTGCTGGCGTGAAAGTATTCGAACATTTCCGAGGTTGGAGATTAGGGTTGACTGGAAAATCAAATAACGAGGATAGAAAGGCAGATTAGGTTGCATTCATTTTTTACAACGTCACTTTTGAGATCTGTGGACGATTCGTTAGAGCGTCGCTGTGACGGACTAATTAGCGTTCAATTAACATTCTTTGGGGGTACGCTAATTAGGCTCCTTTTATGCAGTGTCCCTTCGAGCACAGTGTACCTACTACAGTTGTCGCAAACTCTCCGTCTCGTGGCGGAGTTCTTTTTAATTCAAGAATATCTGGATTTAAATGTGACAATTATTTCGTCTGAACTGTCCGTTCATTTTTCTCCAATTCAATGACAAGAATATTCTTTTTAACGCCCCGCTAAAAGAAGTATTCCTTAAACGCCTCTTCCTCTCCCTCGTTTTCCACTGTATCAGAAAATAAAGAAAGTCGGAAGTAAGTCTCTATTAAATTGCTTGGCAAACCTCATCTGCTTCCACTTTTTAATCTCCCTCTCAGGAAATTTGTTTTCTTTGACTTGTTTCCTCCGCTTGACCGTCAACAGAAGAACAACTTGCCTGGACGCTGAACAGCGAGGCAGCATTTTAATTCTGACTGAACATAATTTCCTGTATAAAAAGTGAGAGACACGCGATTGCTTGAGAATGGATAAAAATAAAGAATATCATATTTTGCTCACTTAATTATGAAGAAATTTTTAATCATCCATTATTCGCTTGCCATTATATTTCTAATATTACATTATAGAATATAATTTAATGCAATTGTTTCTGTATTATCCGCATTATATTCTATTATATTTCTAGAATATGAAGGGCGTGTATGAAATTATTCCGAATGAAAAAGCGGAATGCAGTCAATTACGCATCTCCCCTGTATTAACACCTACGAGTGATGGTCACTAATGATGCCTGCGTGTTCGTATTGGATTTCCAGATTGCTCATTGCATGCCACGATCACCCATGGTTCGTCGAATATTAACTTAACACGCGAGCCCATAACATGAAACCCGACTGGGGCTTATGTATCGATTCGAATTTGTAGCAAAGCTAGAAACTCTATGACAAAGACCTTTAGGAATATCTGAATACATCTGAAACCAACGAATTTTCATAAAAGATCGAAGAAACGTTTAAATAAGTCTAATAGAAAATTGCCGTCGAAGATATTTCTCAATTAAAAACATACAAAATTGTATTACATTTCCGTATCGTTAATCCAGATATCACACTTTCCTGTATCGCTAATATGTCTTGAATAACAGGATGTCAGGTGTCGCGTCAAGAAACAAATGGGTGTTGCACGCACATTCCGATGTATCAATTTCACGGTCGATTTTAATCATTGTCATAACTGGTGTAGCACGTGCATAAATTCCAATAAGCGGAATGCGAACGTTAAATCACGAGACAAAGAACGTGCTTCCGTACGAATGGCTACACTCAACGAAGAGGCAGCCAAAGGGTTAACAGTGTTGCAATAAAATTCGAGCCGTGCTCGAATCGAAGATGAATGTGCACTATAAATCTCCGGCGAAATTGTGATATCGAAAATTCTATAGGGTAGATTCAATTAGAGAAAAGTAATATATTATTAGTGAAAATATATCTTTGAGTTTCATCGTGGAATATTAATATTAAATTATTGGGATCGTAACTAAAATGCTTTTTCATTGGAAAATGAAATGAATGATGGGCATCTGCTTTTAAATTATCATAAGAGCCATCTGCGATGTTGCCACGGCGGATGGAATTTGTCAACACAGTTGCATCTACCCTCAAAGGTAACATAATTATCAACGATGCAGAAACTTGCTGGAGCCGCTACGTTAACCGCCAACACATTCATCGAACGATCCAGGTGCCAGTTCGCGTGTCGAACTTGTTACCAATGTAATAGCTAACCACGAGATTAGTGGTTTGTTTTACTGTCGACTTAACCCTTCGAAAGATTCCGAGAAAAGAAGGCCAGGGATATTGCAATCTTACGAAATTTTAATATCGAGAAATTCTATTTCCTCCAGAGAAACAATATTCTATCGTTCTAACATGGAAAATATGTAATTCGCGAAAATGTGACAACTAAAAATTCTGGATTGCAAAATTGCAATATTGGAGAATTCTAAATCGTAATATCCCAATATTGGAAAAATCTTGAATTCCACCATTTCAATGTCCGAATATAATTCAAACTTCTGAAAATATTTCACGATCGACTAATGCAATCTTCTTCGAGCAGAGCTGTGGATACTTCGACGGAAAGTTCGATTCGGAAAAGAGCATTGCAAGTAACGTGGCTTGCTTGAATTATAAAAATTTCTAGAGGAAAGAAAACGGTGCAATAATTGTCAGTGGTTATTAGATCACCTGGTAATCCAGCATTGAGTGCTTCGTTCGCCGTCAGGAAAGCGAAACAGGAAATTGAATAATCTGTGCAAGGCTTTTCCCACGTTCTACGTGTACGAATAACACGGTGTTCGAAAGTTTGGATGATCGCCAGCTCACCGAACGCAAGCAGTATTGCAGCCACTACAGGGCTATTTCAACGTTTCAGAGACGCAGAGATAAACGAACATCGTCAGCCTACGGCAAACCAATTTTCAACTCTCGATGTCGTCGACCAAAAAGAAATAAGGGAACAAAAAATAGGGACGGATTCACAAAGTGGAATTTCCTCACGCTCTCGCGTAAAAACGTAAAACGATTCACAATTGCGATTGCGTTTGAACGAACTCGTTCATGAAGTACGTTCTGTCAAATTTAATTTGCGATGCATTTTTGTCCTGCAACGAAACAAAAGGAATCCCATCGCTGTTCGAACGTCTTTCTTTGTTTTATTAAAATACGCTGCTCATTATTCTCCGTTTATTTATCGAGGATCTTAAATAATTCTGCTGTATGAACGACGAAACATTGTAGGATAATTGTAGGTAATCGAACTAAAGAGTTTTCGCTCGTTACTTCCGATCACTGCGAGTAATATTGTTATCTATCAGTTCGACCTTTAAAACCAAATGAAATTGGGCCCGACCAGTTTAAACTGTTTAAAGTAGGATTTTGCTGACGCGAAACAGTTCCAAACAGTATTAACTGTAAGAACGAAGATCAGGAAGGGCTCAAAAACTTTGCTCAGTTCGATCCGTAGCTATAATATTACCTTTAATCAGTCGAAACGACTCAATTTATTTAATCTATTCATCCTAAATGAGATGTTACATTTTTGCAAGTAAAATATCATTTTAAGAAGCAACCAGGCTCTGGTCTACGGACGATACATGCATCCATATTAAACGCCCAGGAAACGCTCGTTCACTGCACGCGTCTCTTTCAATCTGGACAACACGAAGTCCAGTATAATGGTTTTGCTCGACAAACAGGGACACTGTTGTACTTCGATCTTACAAGCTGCACGCGTTAAACAACACGATGCCCCAGGCCCCAGGCTATACACGGTTCTGATGTCATCCGGTGTCTATTAACAATTCCGACTCTGACCGAAGGTTACGTGACACCGATCAATTGAGTTTCAAACGGGATACGAGAATTTCGATTCGACCAATGTGCGGACGAATCGATCTCGATTGGGATTACGTAAAGTTTGGCAAGAGATCGCAGAAAGGATTGTCGGAAGAATTTTCCAGATTTCCGTTCAAAAAATAACGAGTTAAAGGATATTTTATTTAATCATAGCGGCGTAAGAAATGCTCTCGTCGAATATCTATTAAAACGTTCGATCATTTATGCACAAAACTACCCGTGTGTATCGTTTAATGAAATATCCAAGTCGACAGTGGTACAAAGACAGATGCTTCTGCCGAGTTACATCGTCTCGTCGTAGAATTTCCGCGGAGAAAGGACGATAGAGAAAGCGACTGGCCTGTAATCGGCTTTGGATTTTCAAGGAGTGCAACACGAATCTTGTGGAGCGTTATTATGGGCAAGCAACCGGCGTCTCGTGGATCTAATACACCGATTTGCCTTTCTCTCTCTCTCTCTCCTTATCTCTCTCTCTGTCCCTGTGAAGACGTTACTGGATATTGAATCAGTCGTCCCCGATGCGTCTTCGACTTTAATAGGAAAGCCGATTCGATCTTCGTGCGGTTCGATTTGCATCTGTTACGCCGCCAGAGAAAAAGCCTTGCCCTGGCGATTTTCTGGTGTGCGTCGGCGTTCCACGATTCCCCAGAAATGACGCTGGTAAGCCGATTCTCGTGTTACTTTTTTCATTACAATCGTTGCTGCCGTTCGTTGAAATGCATTTCGGCAGAGTACTTTCGTCGACGACTGTTGATATTGCGGCGCGTTGACAAAGGGAACTTATTGGGATACTTATGGATTCGCGAGGGGATTGAATTTTCCTCCGCGCGATATTAGAATGTCCGCGAAAATGCGTGCAGCGGAGGCGGAAGTGAAACTTCTTCAAAATATTCGTCCGTTCCTGGAATATTTTATCGTGCACTTTTAAATGTAATCAAATACACTCGGAAGATCCGTTCGGCTTTACGGTTATTCTCTCTCATTTTCTACAGGTTCATTGTAAGTAACTTTCGCCACGTTCATATAATAGATAATAGATCGAAGGAAAAATTGAACAAGAAGCGAGGAGTATATAATTTTGCCGCGAGATAAGAAGAATTGAACAAAGTGCCGAAGAGTGTCGGAGAATAATATACCATTCCATAGGATCGCGGTTTTATTGATGACTGAGGCTGTCGCAATGAGTTTCAACGGCTCAAAGGGGAATTTCTGATTGCCCGCATTGCACGACAAAGGAGAAATTATTTTCAATAAGCGTGTAAACGGAGCGAGAACTTTCCGAAGCGCGTCAATAAACTGTCCCATTAAAACTCGCTTCTGTGAAACTATGAAGATAAAATATTACGAAACGCGGTTCCATTTCTTCTTCAATTTGCTCAGTTTTCTCGTTCGGGCACATACGGTTGATGAAATTCACGTTTTGAAATAATACTTTCTAGCTCAAAACGAAGCGTACACCAATAACGCGTAATTAGTTAATAAGCTCGCCGACAGGTTCTCGTTGCTCTCTGTTGCGCGAAGAAGGAGCGTGCACAAAATTAAATGGCAAAGTTATGCAGTCAATTTCCCACTGACCCATTAATCAGTGCAATTACTATCAAGGAACGCTCGAGCAGAGTAATTAAACTGTACAATAGTGGAGAATACCCTCGATGGCTATAATTACTGCAAGTGCGTACAGGCGTCACCGAAAAAAAAAGGATATTTAACTCTTCGAAGGTTGTATAGCGGTGCTCGAACGCCTGGAATAATAAAAATAAACATATCCCATAGAACATTTTCAATCGAGCCTGCCTTACTCCACTAAAAGAGAAATATTCTATGAATAATAATGATTTTTATTTCGCACAACACGCTCTACGAGGGGGAAATATTTTTTTTCATGCACCGGGTTGCTTTATCTTCTTTATCATGGGGAAAAATGTAATTTCCAACGTCAGACCATACCCAAAATTTGCATTATTAGAAAAAAAATCCCCGCTTACCGTGTAAAAATACGCCGCCAGTATATTTCGCCGGTTAAGACGGGGAAGAGAGTCGAAAGATTAAAGGGATGATTCTGAAAATTGTACGAGACTCTTAAAATGTTGTGAACACAATTCATAAGCATCACGACCCGCAACAATTCTCGTATCTTTAAACTCGCAGGGCTTCTTCGAGGCTTCGTGGCGAACAAAATATATTTATAATTCACTGTGGAAACGTTCCTCGGCCCTCCCTGCGAAAATTTTCTACGCCCTGCGACCGACCAGCTCGTAAAGTTTGGCCAACCGTTTCAGGCGCACCCTGTATAATGCAACCTCTCTTCTCCTGAGTGTTCTCAGGGGCCGCATGATAATCCTTTGGCTTTCTCACGCATTAGCATACAACCGCCCAACAAAGGTCGCATATCCCCGCAGTGACACACCTGACACCGCCAAATATATATTTCCACCATATGTAATAACAATCGATATCCGGCCGCTTGCGCATATCATATCATAAAGCTAATGATACAAAACGTTTCACAAGTGTCTGGCGACCAAGTGGCGAGACTAGTCCATTAAAGTTTCCCTTCCTCGAAATTCGCAAGCTTTTCACGCGCACTTGAAATTAATGGAAAACGCGAAAGAAATAATGGAGATTAAAAACAGGGCACTACAAGCGAATGTCGTTTAAAATCAAATGAACCGAGGTAAAACGGGTAACCTGGAATTCTCCGGAATATTAGAATCATTGGGGTATGGAAAACAATTCCAAGCGGAGAATAATTTCGCCGGGTTGATAAAAGGAAAGGAGAGGGTGGCCTCCGGTTGTCGATATCCATGAATCTTCTTCACTTTCTTCATTTTTTTTTTTTTTTGCTAACCTGTCGCCATGATTCATATTTAGCCATTCTTTATCGGCGAATATCCGGGTCACTATGAAATCAACCTCCTTGAAAAATGACACGACCGTCTGGACGTCGGTCACAGTGAGGTTTGATTACCAAGAGAACCTTCGATTTTTGTACGAACGCGAATACAAGTGCACCGGGTGTTTATCGTTGAAATTCGTTGTACAATTGAGTATTGCACGAAAGGGCTGCAAAGTACAAATGAATCTCAGAAATAACGCAGAGCAACAGGGAAAAATTGTGCAGCGAAACGATTGAACATTTCGCGCAACCTGAAAATTTCAACCGTTCGCGGCTCCATTGGACGAGTTCCTCCTACTTTACCCGACAGAATATTCAACAAAACTCCTCTCACCGCGGATTATTAAATTTGGCTGATTAACCGCGCCGTTGTTTGCGTCTGACCTCAAGCGTACTCGCGGTTCACGCACCTGCAGCTAAAATCAACCGCGCCGTTGTTGTTTCATAAAGCAATCGAGTTCACCTCGCCTGCCGACGGAAAAATCGCGAGAAAATTCGGAACGGGCCACGATTCTCGCATCGTTCATTTTGAAACACCCCGTCCCTCCGTTTATCCCATCCCGCGACCGAACGTTAAAGGAATTGGAACCGAATTTCTTTCTCCCGTTTTTTTCCCTTCGTTTCGTTCAACGAGCAACCGAGACCAAGGGAACTCGTACGAATTGAACGGAGCGAAATTTTCCAAACGACACCTCTCAGGCCGTTAGATGAAGGAGTAACTTTCACCTAGAAGGGAAACACGACAATGAGAGATCGTACAACTACCCACGGTCCGTTTGTTCACGCAATCGTAGTAAAAGATACGCGAACAATAGCCGAGCGCTCTTAAAGTTACGCTCGCTGGTATTCTCAGACGTTTTTCCTCCTTTCCGTGATAAATCAGACGGAAAAACGGGGCCATCGAGCGCACGCATCGTCGGGCATTTGGAAAATGCATTAATACAACCGGCTTGTTTAAAATCGCCGGCCGACTGTGGATGAAAGAAGCGACGATAAATTCGCGACTGGTTTTGCACGAATCGCGGCGATATCGATAAATTGAAACCGGCATAGACGTCGGCATTATTAAGTCATCGATGTACAGTGGCTGTCGAAAGTAATTTTATGACCATCGACCAAATGATAATTTTAATATGTCTCTTGAATAAAAGCTAGTGACGTACGAGCTGTATTATAACGATGTTATATCTATGATAAGTGTGTATAATAAAAATGATGTTGAAGAAAAGTACAAAGATACACTAATTCTTTTTTTTCTGAAAGAACACGCTTTTATGTAACAAAAGGGAAGCTAAATGGCATTCCAAAAGGTCAACGTTAATGCACGTATCCTCTTGAATCCCGTTCCGTATTCGGGCTGCATGGGTGGAAGTACGTTTGATGACTTACATCGTTAGACAGAAGACGGATACGTTCCACTACGATCTAGTGATTAGTAAATTATTAAGGCCCTTGTACAATTGCTCGTGTAGGTGAACGTATTGCAACGTTCGCGCTAAATGCATTGTTGGAGATTTATCTTCGCCCTGCCCGAACGAATAAAATGAACGGTGGACTCGCCTGGACTGTACTACTTCCATTTTCTTTTACGATTAGAGCTCAAGCGGTGATAAATAGCAACGCTTGCTATGAAATTCAGTCTACTTTCAGATCGAACTGCGGATAAACTGCGAGTTTCAACAATTACCAGACTAAACTGTTTAAATGTTATATACGAACGGAGAAAATAAACGATACACATAAACAGATTTTTTAAATTTTGCTCATTAATAATGGTTGCGACCAACAAAATTTCGGTCTACTCCTAATCGTTATTCGTAACCAGAAATGTTAAAAACGAACCTTTTAAAGTCACATAATTTTTTCACAAATTTCTTGTGAATTGAACGATAAGTCCCTTCCATTAGAATGAAAATCAACATTTCGTCAATTACTTTAACCAAAAAATTTTGTTAAAATAACTGTTCCCTTTTATCTCTGGGATACATAAAGTTTCACATATTAGAACTTCCGCCATGTGCGAATAACGAGAAATTTGTGCCGCGTAAAAGTTAGAAACAATCCAGCTGGCGAATTTAATCACGTATATGCACATATATATATACCATGGCTCTCCAGTCTGTATATTTCATGGCATAAAAGAGGGAAATCGCCACTATTTTTCAGATAATTAAAGTTTTCATTTCGGCGTACGAACAAAAATATCCTCCTACGAAATTAAACGGACTCGCATATGCACGGGGAAAAAATAAACCGATCGAGAAGCAATAACGAAGCAAATTAAATACAAATGTTTGCTGTATTTGAAGCACACCGATCGAGTCAATTGGAAAGTCTATTGTTTGAATAGCCACTGGAATAAGTGATTGCGTGCGACGTAGGAAACATACGATTGATTAAACGATTCCGCCCCAACCTCGAAACGTTGCATTATTTCCTTCCGTCGACGTGTTATTGTAACCCGTTTATGATTGGCCTCTTTAAATAAATCGTCCCCATAGACGGGGGGAGGTAAACAATCGGCGAAAGCTTGTCCAGTCGCGGAATAAATAGATGAAACGCGCGGAACTCACGCTTGTTTGTTACAACAAATTCACACATTGTTCCCATACTTTTTTATTTTCCTCAAAGAGCGTGGGAAAATCCATTAAAGTTGTCCACGCGAAATAACGCAACTTCCGAACCGTGTAAATTACTTTTTCTTTTATGGGGCAAAGCATTCGGCGCATATGCGTATAGAATTTCGATTTTCAATGTATTTTAAGCGTTCGTGGAAGATGCCTATTTACAGTATGGTAACCGGGCTTGACAATTGATTCAATCTATTTTATCGAGGTGATATCAGTGTGGTCGAGGGTTATCGATCTACCAGCCGCGAGACGTTAATTATCGTTGCCCTACCGGAGATTATCGTTTGCCTTAAGCCACATAATTAGATACTTCTGCTTACCGTTAATTATCGGTGTTGGCTAGCACCGGGCATGTTATTGTACGCGCGATATCCGTGTGAAACAATTGAAAGCAATGTTCGCCAGATAAAATCATTATACGGCAGACAAAATCGACTGAAAGGTGTCGCTTAAGAAGATGAGAAAATTTATAAATTATTCGCACAAGAAACGCAGAAATATAATTCATACTTTTCAATAATTTATATTCCCCCACTTAAATCCGCCGCAAGTGTTAGAAACACGAACATTCGG
This sequence comes from Nomada goodeniana, assembly GCA_963969485.1. Lineage (NCBI taxonomy): Eukaryota > Metazoa > Arthropoda > Insecta > Hymenoptera > Apidae > Nomada > Nomada goodeniana. Next base: position 3,264,874 of record OZ018302.1, read on the forward strand.
TCCCCGGGTCAGTCGGCATCCACTCCACGAATAAGAATTACGAATTAGCCCCAAGGATCATCAGATAATGAGGTTCCCAAGTCCCCAACTAACGGTTAATATATACGAACACAGAGGGTTTTAGGTCAAGTGTCGACCACATCACACGTGTACTGATTCACGACGGCTACGTACCGTGCACCCGTATGTATATCGAGTGTCTCCCCGAGAAACAACTTCGCGGAATTCTGAAACGTGGTCGTGCAGGTAACACGAGAGGGGAATACGATCGTGAAGCCCCTTACGGTACCGTCTACAATCCGGAACATCCTTGCTGAGCGAAACTCGCGCGACGTGTGCCCGCACGATCGTTCATTCTTTAAGTTTCGAAATGGCAGGGGCGATCTTTCATATAGGGCGCAACAACATCCACTCCATTCTCGGCTGAAAGCTCAACACCGGTACTGACCTGGTTCCCGCTGGGCAAACGTTACGTTACACCTGCTGTGAACCTGATATATCGCGATCCACCGAGAAATTGGATCGATGGCGCGTTCATTTCTCCTCGAGGATTTAAGTTTCTGGATACGTCGTTCATTAAGGGACTCCTCGATAATTACAGGCTTTGGGACGAATATCTCGTAATACAGATGGATGTACATCTAGAAACAGAATCGACTCGTTGTTTCCTTTATTCTTATGATAGCGGCAGCAGCGGGTGTAGTGCGTTACTTATTTACGGCTGCGTTTAACAATTAGAAAGTGCAGATAGTGCGGATGGACAAGAATTACGAACGAAGGGGTTTGGAAAATATCGACGATTGCATTGGAAATCTGGAACGTCGTCGTTGGTTCGTAGTTGAGAAATTTAAGCGGAAAAACGCGGAACCGTGAGTGCACTCTTTGCTTCTCGCTTCGGGAGTCGCGCACAGGGATATCGAATCGCGTACGAGTCTCGATAGCAGCGAGGCTTGTACTCATCGAAATATTCTCCGTGCTCCTGCCTCGGTGACGTTTGACTGGCACCGACGATGTCGATTTTGCTTGGCCCTGTTATCGTCCTCGATTCCCCACAGATTTTCAACCCACGAATGAAACGAACCGAAGTGAAATTCAATTACCTGATGTAATTATAACATTTCCCCCTCTGATTCTGAATTTTGTGGTTGACGCGTAATTGAAAGATAATTCGTAATAATTCTTCGTTGAAATTTATTACTAATTAATTTTCGATTTCGTCGGGAATTAAAATGGAGAATTTCAATGGGAAATATCGCAGATTGAAACGAAATTTATTTATTGTTAATCGAAATATCTACGAGTTATCATTATATTCGTATAAAATCTTAATGATTAATAGTAAACAAGAAAAACCTAATTTTATGATCAATCCATTGATATATTATAATAGAAGGAAGAATATAAATGGCACATTTATATCGTATCAACTCTTTCATCCGCATCTCTCGTTTTTGTCCCAACGGAGATCAGCTGCGATATTTCAAAGGTATTAGGAAAGAGAAATTGTTTCAATTCCACCGCGACGTTTGTGAGTGCATATCTGCCTGATAAAAAATAGAAGCTCTGTCTTCATGAGGGGTTCCAAGTACGCCCATGATAATGTCGGGTAAATGGAGAAGAAATCACCGAGACAATGCAGCGAATCATGCCCGGACATACGTTCTCCTTATCTACTTGGAATATTTCCACTGTACCCATCCAGCCTTAAAATTCACATTCGCCGAGGATCTGCATACGATAGAAAGCAAATCTGCGCTTTTAAACCTTTTCTCCGCAGAGACCGTTGAGTCACCCTCGAATATTCAGCGACTGTTCCATTACAATCGTTTAAATAAACTGCGACATAGCTAATTGATATTCAGGTGATATTAAATGAAAAGTTAAAAAGGTGAAAATATTCCCTTGCACAGATTTCAAATCTACACTCTTCCTTTATTAATAAGTATTCTTAATTAACATCTTCACGGCTATCTGAATCAACGTTCGAGATATCGATAAATTAGAATTTGCCGTTTTCAACCCCCCTTATCAAATAACCGATAGCGAATGAAATACCTCGATGAAAGTAAAAGAAGATTACTTTCTCCCCTCGACCAAAAATAATTTCCACGTCTCTCGGAGGAAAAAGAAAACGACACAACCAACGTGAAACAGAGAAGAATTTGCTTTGAGTTTCGAGAAATCCTTCCAATCTCTTCTATCGCAGGAACGAGTACAGTTCTCTAGAATCCGCATTCATAGTGTCCTTTGATCTCTCTTGCCTATTTTCCGTGGGCAAACACACAATTCCAACGGAGGAACCGCTTCGGATACCCAAAGGGTAAGACGTCACACAGAAAACCAAAGGATAAGATTCTCTAAAGAAAAGCAACAACTGTATCCAAACGGAAGAAGTTCTGTCATTTTATTTTCGTAGCCCCCTTCACTGCCCAAAAAAAAAAAATAAGAACAGAAGTAGACAAACCATGATTGCCGGCGTCTTGAGAAGCAAACTGAGCACGGTTAAGCGTATAGATCATTCCGTTTGAAACGTCAGAAAGGAGTAGTCTCGAATAACATATCGTTGCCCTCGGACCGATGTTTCGCAACGCGAACAATAGTGAATCGTATCTCTGACAGACATGTCGATTCAAGCTGGAACAAAGATTCCATCAATCTTTCGGTCAGAAATCGAGTCCAAACGTAGCGTCTGGCCAAGTTCGACGGGGAGGGCCAATAGTTAACAGGCGAACTGGACCGAGTCTGGCACGAGTCACAAACTTAGTTCATGATGCAACTGGCTGGAATCGATCCAACGCCATTCATTGCAAGAAACTGTGCACGATCCATCTCCGAAGTTTGTTACGCTTCAATCGTTCTCCTTCATTCGAACGCGAAACACCTTCGACGATTATCCTTCTTATTACTATTATTTTCGTGGACGAAGGTATAGCAGTAAAATGAATTTGGCTTTTTTTTAATATCCTTCTTAATATTCGCTGGCAAGGAGATAATAACAAAATGAACTAGTCAGAGATTTCTAGATTTTTGTTTGTCTAAAATATATTTTGACGACACTTGGAAGATCACAAGAGTAAAGAATTTCACGTTCTTCAATAGCGCTTTGATTTCTTTGCGAACGTTGTCCGTTCTTGTTGACTTTTTTTGTTCAATGTTAAAATTTGTCCCAAAGTGAACGCAGAGAAAAATGAAATAATCAGAAGCACCAGCAGGAAAGTATAATTTAACCCAATGCTTTCCACCTCTACCGGCAGGCGTGCTAAGCTTACAGATTATCCTACATCGATACGCTAATGCGCATTTAATTACCAACGTAAATGGAAGCCCCTTAGTTATTAGCTTTCTGTGGCGAATGTCGCAGGTACACATGAACCTCGCTGAAAAAACTTACGATAATGTTGATAAGCCTTAATTACATTGCTTGACATCGCCGCTAAATGGGTTAAAAAGTCGGCCGCATCAATTTCTTTTCGACGAACAATAAAAAAAAAAGGTACCGGAGGAAAAACGGGAGGGAAGTTTCGAAGGATTTCCAGTTAACCTGGAACGTGGAAAGTTGAAATTTAATCTCGCGTCTAACTCTAAATGTTTCGAAAATGAAATCACGCTTGGAAAAAGAAAATCGCCGGGAACGAAGGCAACTTTCCTTCCGACGAATATTATAAAAACTACTGCAACCGACTAGAACTGATCCGGGACATTAGTTGAACGCGGAGCGGCGTAAAACGCGTGAGAATAGTCAATTGAAAGATATCGAGCGGCGTGAATTGAAAAAAAACAAAACAGAAGAAATAACAAAAAAACCGGAAGAAGCAACATAAACTAATTGAAAGGCCGAAGCGAATGTTCTGTCCAATTAAAATCAACATTTCCAACGAAATTGCAATTTCCTCGTGTCAATTAAAAGTTCGAGCACAGGGGTAGGGTCACATTTTCAGGGAACAATGTGAAACTCCGCCGCGTGATCGGAATATTAAACGAAACGAAAACCGGTCTTATCTTAAAAAGCAAACAACGAAATCAAGCTCCGCGAGACGTACTTGGAATATAAACTAGGGGGAAGCACAATTAAGGGCACTCGCTGGCGCGTGATTAAAATTTCATCCCCCTCGATGATGAAACATTATTCGAAATATCGTGTAAGATAGCATGCTGATAACATACCTGTCACATGAATTTCTCCGGGCCGAAACCGCGAGACCCCCGTGGTCCACTTGGACAAACGGCTAATCAAGAGTGGTACTATTCTATGACAACAGGGCCACGTGTGACCCTGCCGCGAGGAGCGTAAAGAGAAACGCGGCGCTTGTAACTCCTGGGCCAGTCGTTAAATCCGATGCGTTTTGACGATCGTTGAATATACGCGGGCACAGTGTAGATTTAATTAAATTCCGCGTTCCCTCGAGGTCTGCCAATCCGTCTGGGAAGCCTATCAGGAACTCGGTAATGATCATCGACGTTAAAGCCAGTGAACCTCCATTAAACCGATTGCGATTTCGAGGCTGATATTAGCAAATTGTGCCCTACGTATTCTGTTTCCATCATCTGCCGATGGGGATTTAACGCTGTTGGAATTTATGCCGCGTTTCGTTTGTGCATATAATGCCACGCATTTGGACGTGCCGAATGGAAACAGGAAGCGGCGGAACGTTTGAAGATTATGAACGCTCGAATGAACAGCTTCGTTCTAATTGCTCCGGAGGAAGTTGCGAGACGATTGCAGTGGATATATAAATACAAATTTGATTAACTTAGTATTCTAGGTATTCCAGTATTTTTGGAGAAATTTAGTAGTACGTGGATCACAAACCGTGAGGAAGTAGCGTTGTATAATATTTTAGAAATAAACATAATCGTTTTCCAAGGGGAAACGAAATATAAACGTTTTAAGTAGTATAGACCAGCGCATCGTCGGGCGCGCTTGTAGAAATTACCGGAGAACTTCAATTACAATTTAACATTTTTTAAACATATTATTGTAACAAGTTCTGTAAGTTTTTTATATTAAAATATAGATTTAAAGTTTTATTTAACAAATGCGAGAAACAGTTTCTTACTGCGTGGAATTTCGTGGACGTGATCGATACCTTTGCAAGAAACTGCTTCGAAATATAAACAGAAGAGTGCATAAAGTACGAATGTCTTTGAGCCTGTCCATCCACCAGCGGTTCTTAATTAATTTGTAATTGGATATACACTCGAAGAGGGGCCGAGCCCACATCTTGGCTTGCCATACCGCCTGGTTCATTTGTCTCACAACGACGCACCAACACGTAGACGGGACGGTGTTGCGCGAGCTTAAGGATGTACGTCAGACAGAAAGACAGGAAAAGTTACTTCCGATGCGACGCGGGTGAAATTAAGGACAAAACTAATTTTCTTTGCCACCTTGCGGCGAATAAATGACTTTCCACGGCGAATGCTGAAGCTGTTAAACTAACAATAATTTAGATATGCGCAAGGCAAGCAAATTAAGAGAAAAATAAAAACCACAGGGACAACGAGCGGACGTATGTGTTTAAAACGTGTAATCATACATTGTCGCGGTGAAGAAGAAATGATTTAGAATTCCATCAGCCCAGCGAACACACGAGCAAGATTGTATTTGGTCGCACGATTTATTTGAGACAAATAGCCCAGTGCTCTTAATTTCGTCTGGAAGATTAAGATCGACGATGTGAATTGAATTTCAAGCAGCCTCGAGAGCCATTCCCAACGGTCGAAACTAAAAATCGCATAGGAAGTCTGCGGTTGGGTTTCTAAAGGTGCTCGAAATTTCGATCAGGTACTTTTCATTTTGAATTAATAATGATTCTTCGCCGCAAAGAATTTCAAATGTTCCGCCAAATTTTCGTTCCATTTATTCTGCACTAATTTGACATTAGTAGAACTTTCACAAAGTCTCACAAGAATGTTGTTTTGTCAGCTGTTGTCATAGTTGAAATATTTTCAATTAAAAACGCTACGTCAATTTAAACCCAAGATCGACTAGTGCACACAAATCTAAATACCAACGTGTGGCCCAAAAATGTATGAAAATATTCTTCTCAGAATTTACTTCCATTTCTACTTTAATTCGTGAAGGTCGATTTTAATTACTTCGAAACGTTCGATCGTCATTCATCGGGAGACAAAAAGAAACTCAAGGTCCACCCTTTGCCCGCGTCAGCGTAATATCTTTCCCCGATATCTAATTGTCTCTCAATCACGAACAGAACATTCCAAGTGCCCAAAGTTGCTTAAACCGATCCTCCGTCCATTTTTTTGCATTCCGTCAAACACTTTTCCCTGCGTTTGCTTTTTGCTCCGTTCCGCCACTTGACCACGTTCAGGACCGACCGAACCAAGGGATAACGTGCAGAAACACTGATTCTGTACGCAATTCTCGAAAGTTTCCCATTTCGTGGCCCACGTTCGACCGCAATATTGTCGCACGCGAAAAACGCTAAGCTTCAACGCACCACCGTGCGAATTCGAATCAAGGCCCGGCCTCCGGCACCTGCGAGAATAATTACGATCACGTTCCGCGCGACAGACTATCGAATAAGTTTTGCCCGGCGATGTGAATAACGGGAATAGAACAACGAACACGTTTACCCTTTAATTCGATGACTAAAGAAGTAATTAAGCACGAGGAAAATATTCTATATTAAAACGTTAACGAACTCTGCACAAATGTATACAAATCAAGTCTGAACAGCTGATTTTCAATTTGTTCGTTGAAACGATATTTGGATTAAATGAAATATCACTTCCATGTGTTTAGAAAAAGATTCGCGGGATTTTTAACGACTGACGGAGTTGTGTGTAAATATTTTTAACTATTTGCGACAGTTTCCCTTCAATTTCCGGTTATTGCATAAAAACTGTTCCGCGCTGTTGCGATCCGTAATAAATCAATGGAACATAAAATACAGCATAAATCTGTTCTTTCTATTTTTAACTTAGCGCACATAACATAAATTCGAGAGAATCTCTAACACAGCTTGCGTGCGCATAGTAATCAACCTGAAAATTCGTTTCACGTAAACGGTCGCGTTTTTCTACACCTGCCAAGGTAAAAATCCAAAAACTATTCACCGTCGTGCTACCCGCGAAAGTTCTTCGTGGAGGGCTCGTTTAGAAATAACTCAGGGACATTTCTATGGAAGCGTGGTCCAAGAGACACTCGTGTGCTCAGGCTGACGTATATTGTCTTCCTACGAACGAGAGTGCTGACTCTTCATTCGTAAAGCATGCATTTGTATAACACTGGTAACGGTGGCCGAAACGGAAAGATAGTTCTGAATACCAGTGTCGACAGAACGTTTGCCAAAAACGCTCACGTTGAGGGTTTCTGATACAAAAATAAAAAAATGACAAATATATTCGACGGCGAAACGTTACAACGGAATTTCTGCTCGGTTTTTCGACGAAACGAATTCAGATTTGCAATATATGGCATTGATCGCTGAAAAATTTGAGGCAGATGGCTTCGAAAGAGAAACTTGAAAAATTGTTGCAGGCGAAAATGAAAATTCTTTACTAGAATCTTGACAGAATTTATTTCACAATTTTTCAAGAATTATTCGTCCGATATCTTCGTTTTACTTTAAGCGGATCTGAAGATTGCTGGAAGAATCAAACGACAAATTATTAACAGTGATTAATACATCTTAAATAAATAATTATAGAGAATACTTGCGTTTCACGAGCCCCGACAAAATTTCAGCGTTCCAGCAACTCTTGTTTCAGCGAATTTCAGTCGAATCTACCTCAGCTATGCTGTTGCGGATAGCGCTAATATTCGGGCTCAAAGCGCAGGTTGGTAGCCGTAGCGAGAAGTAATGGAGTTAGTCGGTGGCGTGGGATTAACATAATCTACTTTTCAGTCATCTTATGTGGTAACTACTTGGAAATCTCTTCCCTCGGGAATAGCCGCGAAAGAGTGGAAGACATTACGATATATAACAGGGTACATAATATACGGGTAGGCGGTACGAGAATCTCCTAACTTGAAATTGCCTTTTGCACGTACTAAGATGAGGTGGAACGACATGAAATACTTTTGGTTAGCATACATACAACACTTGGTCGCAACGCTGTGAGCCGTTTGATAGATTCAATTTATAATTCGATTATTTATTCCAAATCGACGGAGGGGAAACGATGAGAAAATTTCAATTGTAATCGTGGCTTAGCTGGAATGCAAGCATTATCGTGTCCCAATTGAATTCGTAGAATGCACTGTCGAATAGAGTCGACGCGACGATGGAAAATTCCCGAGCAGTTCGCGAAATAATATGCTAATCGGATCAGCCCTCTGGCTAGTGCTCTAATAGCATTACGCGTTATTGGAAAAAGAGGGAAATCCGGTTTTATTAAATTTACAAAAATCGCACCGCTGTGTTTTAATAATCCTGTGTTGCGTTCGCCGCGTATGAGACGTCGCTCCGCTACAATATAACGACAAAAAGCGACCAGGCAAAACGACATTTAAACGTCTTCCGTGTAAATTGACGATCGGCATTAACGATGAACCGGAAACGCGATGTTCATTATATCGGTGGAATGGAATATAACTTCGGCACGTCACGAATAACGTAATATCGTTGCGGTTCTACAATAGGCGATACTCGACGATCACCTTTCCATGCAAAGAGTCGTCGAAAATTTACGCGAGTGGTGTTTCGAGGAACCCGAAGGATTCGTAAGTCGGTTAAGTAGCTTTATTTTCGAGGCAAATTCAAGCATTCAGACCTCTCCACTGCAGAATTGGAGAATGCACTAGACGTTTTAAATGAAACATAAACTTTCACGGAGCGTGGAGTACTTTTAAAGGGGTTTAATGAAAAAAAAGATAGTCTTTAAACATGTGCGCACGACGAATAATTTTGTTAATGCAGATTCGTCATACCGTCGTCATTTATCCAGCTTATTTTCTATTGTAGAATATAATATGGAAAATATAAACTGTCTGGCCACACGCTGTCCTTATCTACTTATCATCGATGTTATTAATATGATACGAATACAATTATTTGTGTATGCGATTAATAGAACGTATCATATAAATTGATATATCAATTAATGTATTTATAAATATGTCGTTCGACTGCGTAATTCCTCGACTAAAGCATAATCAGGAGGAAATGATCCTCCTGTAAGGTACAACCAGTGTATTTGACGAAAATTAAAAATATGTCAATAACATTATCGACAGAATGTACTATGTACACCGAAAATTCTACTGCAAAGCCGGGCATAACAGGTTCTATAGTATTTAATCAAGCGATGCAAGGGAATTAATAACGTGTTGATATAACTCACGCCAATATTTATAATGAACTGTGGCATGATTAATTACACACTTAGTAATTGGATAATAAGTTTAAATTAACCCAACACGCTGTCAACCAAGGATATACGATTTATCTATCGGTGTTTACTCGCTGGCCACCCAATTATAAGGGTGCGGCTTTCAGCTTCCAACCGAGAAAATCTTGTTAAATATTCCTGTTCATCGTCTATTATACTGTTAATTGCCTAGGAAGTAGTTTAACGCAATATTACGTAGACGATTATCTGTAAAACTTCCTCCCTTATCCATTATCTGTGCAGTTGCATAAAAATAAAATACAATAATTCATTTTACATTGCCCCGTGAAATTCTTTGAAAAGAACTTGCACTCCTTTACATCAGTTTGCTCTTATTCTTTCTACTGCCACAGTTTATAGTCAGAGGATTTCTGCAATAAAGTAACATTTAAGTACAGAACTTTCCAGTGCTTGGGCATATGTTACAGTATAGTCTTACAGTCACTTAAGAGGTAATAAAAAGTATACTAAACCCGGTGGAATATTTATTTCACACTTTCCTCGCAAATTCTTCTACTACCTATAACTTCGCATTTCTTCCTTCCTTTACAAAAAAAGATAGAATACAAAAAGATGCATTCGTTTCTTATAATACACGGAAAATTTGTTAACATTGTCATTGATTTGCAATACTCTCTGCTTAATACGAAGTTACAAATTTTGTGCAAACACCTCTGCAATTTTAAACGATCGACATTAATCTATTGCCACCAGATGCTGATACAACTCCTCCCGGTTTCAAGATTTAATTAAATCATTTACCCGAACAATTTGCACGTCTCTTATTCTTTCCGCGATCGTATTCCACAACGATCCAATTATTATTCCATTATTTCGCACATTACATAAATTGGCGGTGCGATATAAAATCCTCAATTTCTTACACGCCACTGAATATCGCAGAATATATAAGGGGACAGCGATAAAATATGTACACCGAAACGATCAAGCGAACAATAACTGCGTCTGACGTTTCACCATCCGCGCCGACCCTCGTTTTTAGGGCTCGAAATTCAAACCCGAGCCCAGGGGACGGAAAGTCGTTCGAGTGCCAAGAATCGTTTTCATTTATCCCCCCCGCGCGACAGGGGCGGAACCCCCGACGAACCACTCAACGACCAGAATCGAAAATTAAATCCGCACCGATACCAATAAAATCGAGAATGCCGATTCGTACGTGAACATCGTTGAAAATTCATCTCTCGCGTCCACCTGATCGATAATAATTTCCTCCCCTCGTCAATATATTTCATTGTTTCTCGTAACCATCCCCACACGACGACGCACCGACAGTGTCCATTTATTATTCCTCAGCTTCGACGTGTTAATCTTTCTTTCACGCTTATTAGCTCCTTCGAGGGGAATTCTTTCCTTCATTTTTTTCTTTTCTCGACCGGCTTTCCCGATTGATTATCGAAGCGTGGCACACTTCGACTCTACGCGAAACGAGCATTATCGCGCTCGTGGATCCGTGAAAATAAAGTCTCGCCCCCCCCCCCCTCCCCTTCCCCACAAACACGAGAAATAGGATACGGGAGATTGAGCTGGGTCGGGGATGGGTTTGAGCCCTCTGATCGAATGCACGTCGATCTATCTTCTGCCCTTCGCTATAGCGAGACGCGACGGTGTTTCTATTGTTGCACGCCTGCTACATTTTCTGTGTATCCATTCGGTGTTCCGTGCAAACGAACCTCGAAATAGCATCCGCGGGTGTACGGCGCTGTGTGCTTGCACAATTTTTCCGCGCTGCCTGTGGTAACGGTGACGATTGCTGTTTTTTTTTTTTTCTGCACAAATTTATCTCGCCGTTGGAACACATTTTAGTTCGATATGGCAAAATCGTGGAGGATCGAAGGTCCTGTTAAATCAACGATACCGACGAGTAATTCTCGACGGGTTATATTAGCTTAGGTGTGGCTTCGTTTGGAGTGAGTGAGGATCGATTTGATCTTGATCGAGGGGGAAGAATATAAGGCTTGGAGTGGACGGAATTAAGTAGAAACGGCGCGCTGTGGTCAGACGCGGCTCTAACGACAAATATAACTCTCTTGCACATCGTTTTAGTAATATTAAACGATGCGGTGCGGATAATAATGATTTGTCATCGCGATGAATCGAACATTTCGCGGACGATTATATTGGTCTGTTAATTGCGGAACTAAACGACTCGAGTTTATGAGAGTAACTTAACGCGGTAGCACATTTTTGGCCGTCGCGAGCAACATTCGCGGTGCAAGAAAGGGCATTCTAACGAATTGCATGCAACGCTGCCTGTTACAGCGCCTAACTAATGAGGCAGTTAAGAATAATTTCTTGCTGAAATTCCCCCGTAACTGCCACCCCGGAGCACCGCCAGTGTTTTATGAATGTTGCAAACTTGCGACATCTTCCGGAATACGCAACACATCTCCCCGCTGTCGTCCTTTCGACGAGCGCATGGTCGCGTATGAAAAAAGTCCCACCGAGAATAATTGCACGCGTGCGGAGCATACACTAACGAAGTCGCGCTACCACCGTCGCCCCGTACCGCACGATGCTCGCGTTAAAAAATGAAACGTTCGTACGCGAAACGACCAGCATCCATTTCGTCCGTTCAAACGGCTGTCGGAATATCCAACCGGGCCAGCACGAAAATCCGCGTGCGTCCAGCGCAGGAAAAAGAAGCCCACGGGTATTGAAATTCTGAAATACTGCAGCCGCGAGCTCGCCCGACGCTTCCGACGTTGTAAATCTTCAGACAGATTCGAAAGTTTCTGGAAGACGGGCAAGAGCCGGAGAGCTTTGCTTCGGTTTACAAAGCTCCCTTCGCGGAATAACGTTTCCTCGCACCGAAAGCTGCTTTTCACTTTGATGGTCTCTTTCGTCGACGTCAGCGGCCCGGCAACGTGTCGTGCTAACAGGGCACAATGAAAAACTGAGCAGAACGACGCGGTATAGCCGGCAGGTGTGCGGCGTGTGTGCGGACACGCGCTGTCGCAAGAGGAGAATAAATAGGAATGGCGAAGGTGTATCGAGCAACGTTGCTGGGTCGGATTACGGCGACTCTCGACATCGACATCGACAGAAAGCAGCCTACCGGGAAATATCCTTGATTTCCCGACCAGCATAGCTTTTCCCGTTACACCTTGGAACGACAGAAAAGGAAGCAACGCGCGGTTGCACAAAGGTGAACGCTGAATGTGTAACCCGACGAAGATTCATAGCCCAACGGAATCGCCCCATACCACCCGCATGTTAAGCCCTTCTCAAATATTTGGACTGTCCGCGCGGAGAAACGACGGCTAGTTTCTTGCGCAAATATCTTCTCGCAAATATCTTGTGTGTGTGTGGGGGGTCTGGCGCGCGTGTGAATCGAAATGATAGAGAGTTCGGAGCGATGGAGGTAGATAAAATGGACGGCGTGGGATTATCTAATTCTTTTTTTTTATTAGTTTTAACGAATCTGGCTGTTCGGGTCAAATTGTGGTCGGAAAAAATTTGATGGAAAGCCAGTCGACGAATGGACCGTGCTGGAAATCGATATTTAGTTCGATGGGGAGGGGCTGAATTGAAGTAGCCACTGGACGGTTCTTTTTAATCTTTCGTTAAGAGAAATTGGTGAGGAATGGATTCGTTTTTTTTTTCATTCAATTCTAATCATAGCGATCTCGAGTCAAATAACTTTTCATTCAAGAATATTTCGAAATTATTTTAACAGAGTTGCAACAGAAGAAGAACAATCGTACGTTGAAATTTTCATGTCGACGTCACAGAATGATTGAAACTTAATTGTAAATTCGCAGGTGTCCCCGAGAGCCTCGAAAGTTCGCCTTAGGAAAGTTTATTCAATTAGCTACACAACTCGTTCGAAATGCAGAGAATTCAACGCCTCAGTCACAGTTTCGACGACTTTTTACAAACTTCGCCTGCGTTTCTAAAAGTCCCGAGTGGACAGAGGAGTAGAGGGCAACAGGAAAGAGAGAGAGAGATAGATCTGTGAAAACTTCAACTGAAATGTTTCACTGTTGAATACTAATAGGCGGAGACGACTATCGTTATAATTGCTATTGATCCCGCGGGGGATGAAGAAATATCTGAAATAATCGGGCCAGTTACAGAGACCCGGTAAAAATGATCCTGACTTTTTCTTAACATTTCAGCCAGCGTTCTCCGGGGGTCTGGTGACACGAGCCCCAAGTAATTACTTTCATCAGACACCTGGGAGCCCACAGAACCAGCCTGAGTAATTAGTTTCATCGAAAGTCCGAAGATTCCCCGATGCCGGGTTATTCTAGCGAAACGTTGAAATTATTTCCCACAGTTTAAAGTGGGGAGCTTGAACAGTTCTAATTACACAGGGATCTACGTTGATCCCATGGTTCAGAATATTAAACGTGAGCCCTAATATTGCAGTTAAATGGAAAATAAAATGGACAAGATACGACGAAACAAGTCGCCGAGAAAAATTTAATCAAGAATTTACAAACCCATTCGCGGGATTCATCATTATTTCTATACCTTAATCAATTGGTCTTTGATATTTCGGTAAAGTCAGTTTGAACCGTACGCCCAATCTTTAGCATAACGCTGCGAATTATGAATGCGAGGGGCTTTCGCGTTCCTCCAACTCACGATTTGTTTTCAGCATCGGTGCTGCACGGGTAGTTAGGTCGATATAAGCCGGTACGATTCAACAGGTGCTACGGTAGCATGCGAAAATACGCGAAGCAACGTACCAGGCGAGCGAACGAATGAACGAAAATTTTATCTCGTTCGTTTTTATTTAAGACCACGCGGGGTATTGTGGATCAAATGAAATTCTGGGTAAAACGATATTGCGATACTTTATACGAATTGTTTTATTTAAATGAAACGTACGACCGAAACGCGTGTATTGTGAAATTATAAGTGCTGTCGCGACGAGGAATAAGTTTAATAGATATAATTCTCATCTAAGTTCAATACGCATCTACGTACTGTCGACCAAACAAGAATGTCGTTGCTGTTCCAGCGAGAGTAAAATATGAGGAACATTTTTTTCATTAGCATGTGCACCGAAATTTTTCAACAGCGGTGTGTAACATTATATTACGGATGATTTTATTCGGGTTATACCTGTTCATCAATAAAGCGAACTAGATATTATCGACGCACCCAACGAACGGTTTCTTTGTCGTCTCGCGAAACCGGCTCCACCATTACCATATACTAATTAATGGATTCGAAATGACCGACGCAATAACGAAACAATGTGCAACGCGATCCATAAAACGGCCTCGTTATCATATTAATTTGCAACGAGTATCGGCGACGATCGAATACTGATATTAATCTCGTATGGCTAGTAGAATATCGAACAAAAGAGGCCCTATAATTCCACTGGTTGACACCATCAATTCTCGATGAATTTAATTGATTAATTTCCGCTGCAAATCCGTTGCGGGCTCCGGGCAATTGCGTGTTCATTGTTTCAATATTTCACGAACAAGGTAAGGGGAAACTGCCGCAGTACCTGTACTTTACACCGTCGGGACTAGACTGTTCAAACAAGCCTATCGACCTCTCGGTGTACAAAGTGAGAGACTCTTAATGAATAACTTTTTAATGAGTTCCACTTCGAACGATGTTTTGCCGATCGCGTCGTCCATTCGACGCTTTACAAGTTTGCTTAACTAAGGACGACGATTATTCTTCAATGGCGGGGCAGTAAAACCGTTGAACGATCGATGGGTATAATTACAATGTGAACAGAAAATATTTATACCGATCGAATCAACCCTTTCGCTTGGCAAATTAACTATTCGAGAGGTTTCGTTGCCGAGGAACCCCCTTCATTAACGAAGAGGAACGAGGATTACTTAAACATTCATCGACACTGCATTAAGCTATATCAATCGATGAATGAACGAAGGTGGAATAATATTTTCAAACTTTATACGCCGTTCAATTGTCGTCGATGTCGCTTCGGTCGACGCTACGAATCCATATTAACATAATAGAATAAAACTGATGAAAACGATAGAACGATACGAAATTAATATTAATAACCGGCCTGTTCTTTCTGAACGCACTCGCGACGTGTTTTAATCATACCTCTGGCACAAAGGCGGAGGTACAAAAACGGAAGACCGACTGATGTTTAACGTAGCGTAAAACAAATCGGCAACGCTTTAATGCCGTCGAATGAAAGAAGCCGGAAGTAATGCGCAAATTGCTGCGAACGCGAAACGATTCACACTCGTTAGACGAAGAGAACGCGTCCGAAATAAAATATTTCCCCCCGATGATTTCGGCCAGCTGGAAAAAAAAAAGAACGAAGCGAGAATATCCCGACGACTGGCGAACAAAAAGATATTACCAATGCCGCTCGTAACGAGGTGGGGGCGGGGATGATTCGTCGCGTTTAAAGAATAGATATAAAATGCGTCCACATTTCGGCGAAAGTTAACCAAGCACGTACAATATGGGGTCACGTTCCAGGGGCGGCCCTGTGTGGCAGAAACGAAGCGCAAAATTGTAATTCGGTCTCTTCTAACATCGGTGCGGCAGGAAGAAAGTCATCTGGAATTCCGTCACGCGATGCCAAAGCACGGCCAGGTTCCGGTTCGCCCTAACTTTTAAAAAGTGTACACCGAGGCCGAAATTGGATTCAACCGGAGCGTACGGGCGAGTTCGAAAAATGAACAACTTAATCGTTGACGTGTACACGCGCGCTGCCTGTTCAGAGCTCGTCGAATTTCTAATGAACAGTCGGCGCGCGGTGCACGCGATACCGGCCGAAGCGTAAAGTTCCGAAGCCCGTGGAATTTTATTAATTAACGCCGACGCGATGGAAACTATCGCGTTAGTGCGTAACGAAGTACGTATCATCGTGCGCGACACTGGCGCACGATGGAGAATCAATGACAACGGTATTGGCGAAGAGTTGCGTTCACATAAATGCACGTAGAAATTACGCTTGCAATTAACGGGAACGAAGAGCGTAGCGCAATTAGCGAAACTTTGAACAATTCTTGCTCCGAAACGGTTCCTCGTTTTTAGGGGAAAAAATTGCACGCCGCTGAAAAGTGGAATCATTCCGCGTTAATTTGCCTGTTGTTTCGTCCCGATTGGACTTCCGGTTCCAGGGATATCTTTGCGCAAAGAGAAGCGTGTTTTTCGGGTGCTCGACATCGTTATCTTCGTCGCGCAGTCGGATCTCTCGCTCGCGAACCGCGCCATGACCTACCCCAAACTCTAGCCACGTGTGATGGTCGGCGACAGACGCTTTGTCGGAGCTTTTTTGACTATTACTACTTAAACGTACGCATTTCTGTAGGGAGAAAGTGGGTCACCGTGTCGCGTCGCCCATTAATAATTGCGCGAATCTTGGCAAGTGAATTCATCGATCTCTGTACCTCTGGAATTAAGTGAGATATCGATATGAATGAAATCTTTCGATTATATTCATTGATAATATTCCTAGATTGTTCTTTGTGCGCTGCACGATCGATGTTTACGAGAAAGTGATATACAAAAGCGCGCTGACTGCATACTGTGATCACTTTTAGCTGACTATGAATAGTTCAATGAAGGATAGGGTTGTCTGCGGGGTATACAATGAACGATTGAAATCTTTTGTTTAAAGTACGTTCGTTTAAAGCAGATATATTTTTGTTTGTTTGTAAGTGAGTAATAAGGATAGCTGACTGAAATTCCGGAGAATGGTAAAACCTGCAGATATTCTGTTCGCGTTTCTTGAAAAATGCATGGGACGACTGTCGGGTCGTGTGTTCTTTGTCAAGATGGATTGAAATATTGCAAGGAAGATTAAGAGATAGCGCACGGTCGGCTTTTGCGACATAAATCTTGCGTAGATTAAAAGCTACGTTCGTGTTTAAATTGCTTTAAATTATCCTGTTTAAATTGAGTCACCCCGTTCAAATTACTTGTGGAATAAAAATATGTCTATTATAAAAAGTGATATGATTTATTCGTAATAATATATATATATAATTTTGTATAAACTCGCAATTCTATACAACCAGCTGAGGACACTTTTAACTTCCTTAAAGAATTAGTTAGAAAATATCTGTTTATATACTAACTTGGAACGTGAATACTGATATAAATTGAACGCGATTAATCGTAAAATTAATATCCGTGCTACTGGGTCTGTGTTTCAGGATCAATAAGCAATATAGACGGAGCGGAGTACCACTGCAATAAAACTGCAGTGCGAAAAGTTATCAGCGGAGTCGTCGGAGCAGCAAGCTCGGTCACATCTATCCAAGTGGCAAACCTTCTTCGACTCTTTCGGATACCGCAGGTACGTGCCTCGAATTACAACATCGTGGTTTATGCTTTAAGGTGGACCCTTAAAATTTTACCTGGGTCGCCGCGAAATTTCATATTCAATCCAGACTCGCCGTTCCCTTCTTAAATGAAGCACATCATTTCTATACGACGAAAACAAAAGGGTGGGGGCAACCGGGAAATCCTTTACGATTCACCGCGGCTGTCCCTACGACGATGTTTATCTATTTATTCGAGTCGCAATTTAATCAAAAGTTTCACGTAAAAGTATTGGCCGTCCCTGGGCATGGAGCACGAGTCGAAAGGACGCGGTCGCAACTTTTAAAGAACTGAAATACCGAGCAACAGGGAGTTACAAACACTCATTTCTCGTTAAAACTTCACGTAACATCACGCAGACCGTACCTCTTGATTGTTCTACCGTGAAAATACATGTCACGTGATTTTCCCCGACCCGCAATACTATACCCGACTGTAGAAATTGTTCTTCAAGACTCATTTCCGTTACGCTTTACCACGTGGAACAACAATCGTGCCGAGTGTAATCAAAGTTACTTTACCCTTAAATGGAAAATTGAATAATGTACGAGACATGTCGCATCATTTTTCTAGAATCGAAATTCGATTCTGCTCGACCGAACAAATTTTTCACGACTTAAGAGGACCGTCGATTTAATGTAAAATTCATGTTTACGACGTTTTGACAGATATCAAAAAACGCATGGCATACTCGAGTCATTCTAAAGACGCACCGTCTGTATCCAGTTGAAACAACGCGAAAAAGAAACCGCGACGAAAGACGAAGAAAGACCAACCCTCGTCGCTTCGCGCAATTGTTCCCCGACGGCATACAAATTCCATTTTTATTCGTCCCTATTCTTTTTGGTGCAAAAGATAGTAACAATACTCCGTGCGTTCACGCATAAATTGATATGGTTCCATTGGCATGGCAACGGTGCCCCCCCATTGTTCAGCTGCTTTTCTCTCATTGCTCGGCAGCCGGTAAGAACTAAGTGCATCATAATGGTCCACGTGGAACTAGAATCCGCAGCTGGAGGCTTTTCTTTCGCGGCGGAACGGGGCAGAAAGTTAACGGCGCTGAAAACAGCGAGCTTGTTCTACGACGGTAGAATCACAAAGGAGGGAGACAGAGATCATCGGAGAAAAAGAGAGAAAGAGAGCGCAGAAAGATGTTTGCTCGCGTATCCTACGCTATCCTCCCTCGTGTAAGAAAGGAGTGAATTGGAGCAAATATTTTTTCGCGATACAAGCCAGTCGAATCAAAGAATCCCGTGACGTTCAGTGAAATGAAAATTCGCCGCGGCGTAAGAAGTTATCTACGAACGCGCCACGTTTCCTTTGTCCTTCTATTTTCTCCGTTGCCCCCTATCATTCGTTTCTTCTAACGTTGCCGACAAACGACGCCCCTTTTGACGCTGAATTCCCGTGTACCGTGCAATCTAGGGTGAAACTTGGGACGCGTTCCGTTGTGCGCAATGGTATAGGTTTGCAGGGTGAAAAAAGGAAAAGAGTATGTTTTGTCGAGAGGCGTCGGAATCGAACGTCATTGTGCCCGCGATATTTTTAACGAAACGAAGATCCCACGTTTTTAATTGCGTTGATTAAAAATGTGATACGCAACTGGAATGTTCTTCGGAAGAAATGAGAGATGTACTCGTTGCAGTATTTAATAATTGCGGATGGCCGCGGGCAATTGCTTCGGTACTTTATATACGTTAGAAATTGACGAAAATTATGGTACACCTGTGTAACTCTAAATCCTATCGACTAACTGGATGTCGTAAATATTTAAGAATTGTTTGACGATCATTCAAGAATTATTTCGCGTAACACGGAATACAGAGATTTTATGACACGTCTAGGATCGAGAAGAACTTATGCATTGAGTCGGTGTGCCGTAGGAATTGCTCCGCGGGACGTTACTTACAGAATCAATTTGAAGATTCAGCGAAGCATTCAATCAAGAGAATTTTCCAGTGCCTTTGATGGGATGCGTAACCGCGTTTCGCGTCACCGGCAGCCTCCGTGAAAATCGATACTATACTCTACTATCGGCGGGAGGAATTAACTATCAAGGTACCACATGGTTACGCAAAAATCGAACACGCAACGAAATTTGTCAAAGCGAAATAAACTTCACTTCTGGGCATTGGGTTTCGATAACTTCGATTTTGAATTGCTTTCAATCAAATTATTGTAATACAGTGGAAATCGGAGTCTCGATTGCAAAATTGTCCATCCTTTTTATTCTTCCGTACAGACTGAAGCGTAATAATATGGAATAAATTATTTCGCAACGATATCCTTACTTCATAATGCGTCGTGAAAATTAGGGAATGCAACCTGTACCGCTGTCTTCGATCAATTTTACGAATGATATATGAACAAGGCAGACTCTTATACATAATACATGCAACTCAACGAAACAACGGACAAACTTCCTCTCATCAATCACCGAACTACGGTGATCCCAATGGATTTCGAAGCATAGATTATCGATAATATCCTGAATCCTCTATTACTCTTCGTCGGTGTGCCCTGGTCTTCGAAGATTCGCACACGAACGATATTAATCACTTCGATTTAACCGCTGGCTTACGTGACCCGGGTGTACCGTATTCGTGCGTTACAGGATTCCATTCGTAGGTGGAAATCATGATTTTTCACGACGGATCAAACAGCTACAAAGTTAAATTTCATCTAGATCGACCTTAATATGAACAAGTTTTGCACCTGTGCGATGCGTGTCGTGCGGCACTTCCCCTGATTCTTATCCGCCCCATGAACGTGAAACGAACGCGATGGCATGAAAAATGTGCAGCTCGAGTGTTCGGTATTTTAAAGAAACCTAATTACTTATTTATTCCCGACGCGACGATTCGTTTAATGAACGGAAATAAATAATTAACAAAACGGACTATTATAGCGTGGTGACATATGGATTATAACGAACTCTATAAATTTAACACCTTCAATAAGGTACCTGAAAAATTTGTAATGTCAACAAGAACAGTAGAGTTTTTTATATTTATGTACATATTTAATTAGTTCTGTATATTTCAGTTCAGTCCATTTATAGTATACAAGTTTTCAATGGTTAATAATTGAATATTCCAAAAAAGAAATAGATACACTAAACAGAGGTTGCATTCTTAATTGCTTGTATTAAAATCGAGACCACCATTATCCTACCTCTACAAAGACGCAGTTCCGCCGGTGTACAGATATTTCTCGACAACGCGACCTTTCCCGATTTTCCAGCTCGTCGTCCGCAATATTGAAATATTTCCGGCAATGCTAATGGCTCGATCGCTCGTTTGTGAAAAGACATATGCATCGACGAGCACCGGGACATTTGCGCACGCACAATTGCGTCTTATCTTGCCATCGTGGCTGGTTTTCGCGTGATAAAAGTGATTGGCATCCGTGCCTCGATTGCCGCGGCGAATAACGTTCCTTTAAACGTCACTCGTGCACGTAATTTTCAACCGCGCGCCGTTCATTTAATTGCAAAACACGGGACAATAGAGCTATTCGTTCGAATTGCAATTGTTTCGCTTCATTGTCCGAATCGAATCGACGGCGAAATTATTAACAATTGTTTCACGACGAGTCTAATCTAACGGGATTTATCGTATTATACGTACAAGTATCGAGTACTTGCCGCAATATCGACAAAATAGGAAGGAATTCTTGCATCAATTTGAAGGAATCGTTCTACAGTCGAGATGGATGATTCGAAGAAAAGTTGATCGCTCCCGACGTTCTTAATCCCCTTGCTTGATTATTTCCACAACACGAACGAAATGCCGCGGGGGGGAATTTATGGAACGCAATAAATAAGAAAAGAGGAGTACACGAACGGGAAAAGGCGGAAGTCTGAAGTTATGAGATAAAGGTACCTGACTTGCTTGCGGAACAACAGCGTCGAATTTAAAGGGAAAAGTATCCACCGCATTAAATCAAAACTCTGACGTTGTAAGGGAATATAACGGTGTGCTCGGGCAACTCACGCAACTCGATGCTCGACGCCCGACAGATTCGGCTTGCGAAAAGCCCGGGAGCATCAAGTTTTAAAGAGATTTCGCGAGGATTTGCAAAAGGGAAGCCGGATCACGCGGAATATAAATCCAAAGTAAAAGGCTGCACGGATTTAATTTCAACTCATAATTTCTGACGGTCCGGTATCATCGTGTGCCCCCTTACGAAAAGACGGTGCCGAGCCGTTGAAACAAAGGGGGGGGCGAAAAGCCTCGCGGTTTCAAACTTCCAAACAGGGGCAGGAAAAATACGCGCTGGGCATAAAACTTTCGCGTGGCGAACTTCGTTTAAATTCACCAACGCGTTTTAAGTAAATATAAATCATTCGTTTTAACAGCTTTCACGGCGGCCTGCCACTGACGTAGTATCGTACGAATAATTAATAATATACACAGTACGAAGTAGGACCGTTCTGTGTTAAACACAGTTACGATTCCAATAATTTTCCTATAATTTTTGTCAACACTCTATTGCCTGTTCCAGGACCTACGAGTAGGAGCGTACCTTCGCATCTACTCGCGAATAATACGAGGTATCTTCTGAGCCGTGAAATGACGATATATGCGAAATACGATGCAATTTTTATGCAAGAAAGTAGCAAGATGGGACGGGAAAAGTGGCGAAGGTTAATAAGTACCTTTGATGGTGACGTAATGGACTTAGGGAAATTTGTAACTCCGAAGAATTTATCGATGCAGCTACTCTCTCGCGCTCTTAGCGTTATGTGAGAGGTCAGCGTAAAGATGACGCAAACTTTCGCCTTTAGTGGATTTAAGTTTGTTATTAAACTCGCACGTCTGACCCCACGCCAGCAGCCAACTTCGTTAAGAAACTTGGCCCGCTGTACGTATGAAAGGCCGCGCAACACGAGCATTATATGTACGCGTGTGTAAACGCGTGTTTGCCGCCGAGCGTTCAAAAAGTTGCGGTACAAGTTATTTCCGGCACTTGGGATTAAATCGTGTTAAGCCACAGAGACAACGAGGGGGCGTTTCGTTCGACACGAAATGTCTGAGAAACGCGAAAAGGAACTTTCGAAGTGGATAGAGCGTTTAAGTAGAATGTTCCGCGTTTAGTCAGACACTGTTAAAAGCTAAGGTAATCAGAATTAATTGGTCACGCGTAGAATCTTATTCAGCCCATTATTATTTCTCTTTATATTTATCCTCTGTCAACTGTTCGGAAAGGCCTGCAATTTTTTATTTAAGAAATTTGTTTCTAAATAAAACGTCAATGTTTGATTTCTCTCGCGAGGAACAAGACGCTCGATGATTCTGTTATCGAAGGATAGAATTCAATAGAAATTGTAATACGAATATCTGCGACAACGATTACGGTCTAATTCAGGTAATGAATTGTAATCGTGCGATTAAACCATTCTACGTTTCATAACTAACGGGGGTGGCAGGTACTTGTCAGATACACCGTTCCCGGGGGAATAACGAGTCCCTCGGACCATGAACTATTGCGCGGACGATTGCTATGCGTTTCAGAAGCGGTTAATGCCGGAACATAATCAAATATCAAACCAGCACGGTCGCTGTATTTCTATACCGCCGAACGCGATGAACTATCATATGGGATTCACACAGCTTCAAGCCGCATTTCCACGCCGCACAATTATAATATTTGAACAGACACAATAAGGCCCGGCGCTGTAATTAATTTCTGCGACGGTTGCGTACGGAATGAATTCGGTTTGCCGCACTATCGTCACGGCGATACTCATGAATTGATTAATTAAGATACATGGTGGATCCGATGGTTATTAGAAACGTAAATTTTTGTGCGCATTGTTGACTTTTCTTAAACCTTGCAAAAAATTACAATGACTTCTATTAATCAAAATTGTGCCATCCTCGTTTTTACGATTGCACTTTCGTTTGACACGTTTTTTTTTGCCAAGTTTCAGGAAAGCCCCGAAATTTCGTGGCGACAGCTACGTGAGACACTCTGTATTCCGGAAGAGATATCGATACAATAGTTTCTGTATTGGAAATTGTGCAAATACGTGGCTTAGCAGCCACAGGACAAATAAACCGACGTATCGACAACTCGAAAGCTAGTAGAATATACACTATGAGCATCTTGGAATGATCTACTAGTTTGTTCGCCTTCGTTTACCCTGTACTTTCAATTAGTGGTAAATTGTTTCCAGGCATGCGAGAAATATATTGAAAATAATTCGTTTTATGCGAAACAGCTGATTCATATTTTAATTGTCGCTCGAAAAAGTTGTCCACTGATTCCATTAGTTAGTTAAATAATTGTAGAATTTATAATACTTATTAATGTCCTATCCTGTGAGACAAATCTATCAAATTTATCTGTGTCTGTGCATCGCGCGGATATTCTACTTAAGCATTTTGCTTTACACGTAATGCATGCGCTAGACATCAGATAATTAGAAAGGCATGCAAATTCGAAATCTGGTTTCGTCGATAACAGTACAAATATAATTTTAATCACTTACCAAAGCTGTGCAACTCGTTTATCGAACGACAAAATGACAACGAATAAAATCTGCCCATTAATAACTCACGTTGATGAGCAGACCTATAAAACAAATCATGGATCATGTTTAGTAAAATTTTGCTATATGTCGCACGCGTATCATTCTATGGATCTAATATTTACGACAAACTCTAGAGACCAGATAGCATGCAATGTGTATGCTAGAGATATTGATCAAACTAGTAATTCATCCAATAATAATAGCATTTCGCAGCCAGTAGTATACTGTCGATACGTCAACAAGCATAATATGTCAACATGTGACTAATCATATGCATCTGGCTGCCCCCAGTGCTCCAGGAGATTTCAAATACTACTTTCAATTTATTATCATCATTATCCTCAATTTCTTTCCCGCAATCATTTTTTATATTTCTTTCGATGTATCGCAAAACCGCTGTTCCATTTCTTTCTATATCCCTTAACAAGTTATCTTGCTTCGTTTCCTGGCCGCCGCGGTTTATAACAAGTGAAATAAAAAGAACTTTTCGTGTTCACGGAATAATAGTGCAATTAATCACAAGCCAATTCTAATTCCAACTTTGCTCATAAATGTCAACCCTTTCTTGACTCGTTTCTGTTCCCTCTTTTAACGCTGTTACATCTAGCCAGATTAAAAAGATATAGCAAAAATAAAGTAATACAGCTGGACGATATTACGCAGGTATAAAAATTATCAGTATAAATAAATACCCTTGTTAAGATACACGAGATATCATAATCAGATATATACTGTGGTAGAAACAACGATCGGGCAAAAAAGTTCTCGGTTTTCGAAGGGAAATGAAAAGTGTTTACTTGGCATTTCGTGGAGCTAATGAAACCGGTGTAATACAACGTGTTCGATTGTAAACGCTTTTTAAAATTCTTTAATTATAATAAAATCAAGTTTTCCACCTTGATCGTTGTACATTCATAGCTTAGTACCACTTGAAGCAGAGTCTGGAATACTTGCTGTAAGTTAGTTAAGATATTCTCCAAGCAGTCTCGGGGGCTAATGAAGATGGGGGAAAAAGGAACCTTGAAGTGCAGGGGTGAAGTTCGAGATAAAGTAGTAAAGGAATGTTTCCACATAGTTCTCCCAAAGGCAAAGAAAGCGGTCCAGAATTTTTTTCTGCCTTATCAGTTGTTCTAGTAAAGTGAGCCAGTACTTGAATCTATCATTCCGTTCACGTAGCACAGAGTATAATCAGGGCTTTTCTTCAAGGCGCGACCTTCGTTGATAGGACATTCATAAAATCCACGTATCCTTGCGAAATCTTGGAATTGGATTCGAACTCGTCTGTGACAGAAATCAAAATTACGACTGATAATTTGTAACCACGTTCCGCTCGATTTTTCTTCCGTTTCGCGAATAGAATTGTATGTTATGCGATTATTCAGTGAGCGAAACAAGATATAAGAAGGATGTTTAAAAACATTGATCTGCGAAATCATTTTAGCAAATGTATGTATTATTGGATTTCAAAGAAATTATACTCGTCGGATGGTGAAATTCGATCCCCTTGACAAAACGCATCATTATTGACAACAAACGAGACTGAAATGATAGGGAGGGTCAATCAGTAGTTAGACAACAACCTATCAATTTGTAATTAGATGACAATCACAGTAATAGGAGACCAGTGGAAAATAATACAGCGCAATTGACCTATGCAACGTTAAAATGAAATACATTTTTAAGCAAACATGGCCCTGCAGTGAATCGAAGAATATCTTCGTAAAATGATTTTCTCGTTGTAGAAAAATTCTGCTACAGGCGAAATCAATTTTTCAATAGTTCGATGGTCGATAATTTTATCTTCCCACCTTTGATTGGCAAATTTTCCCGGCTCTCAGGTAAAACGTCTCGGAAACGTGTCGAATTTATGGAATTATCGAGAAGCTGCGGGAGGCTTTTGTTTCGAAATATGGGGAAGACTCGAAAGCGATCGACTGCGTTCGTTTATTTCGCTTTTATCGAGGTCTCTGCAACGGGGCCTGCAATTTCGCGCGGTTTCGACGCAGCCGGTCCGTTTCAATTAACGATAACGTCATTTACTCGCATCACAAAGGGAGTTGCAATTTCGCGGCGACCTCGAAACGAGAGTGACAGTAAAAATGCAAACGTTTCGATGTAAGTACTGTCTGCTGCATTAAAATAATGAAACCGAAGTGACGAAGGAACTGACCGACCGAAAATCTACTTCTCTCGTTGCTCTCGAGATTCGAATCCAATTAAAAAAAAACATTATGAAAAAGAAAATATGCGAAATTATGTGAACTGAACGAAATACTTTCAATCGTTTCTTCCCGTTTTTTTTCTTTCTACAAATTGTTCGTCACAGAGATTCGTTATTCTGGCATCGAATTACCAGTCTTCGTCGACGGGTCCATTAGCGTCGCCCTTTTTCACCACTTGCCTCGCGTTTTTCCTTTCATCCGTCCTTCGATTGCTGCCGACCGCGCAAAACGTGAACGAGAAAAGCGTAAAAGATAAATGAAAAACGTACGATGAAAGTCTAGTAGTAAGGGTCTTGTGAAAAAGTAACCGAGATACCTGCAGGGGGAATAAAATATAAAATGATCGAAGGACGACCCACAATGGCGGAGCCCGAATCTCCGAAGGAAAGAGAAACAGAAAGGAGAGAAATTATTAATACCCCTTAATCTATCTATAAATCTATCCCCAATAATAATAATAACAATAATAAAATATACTACAAATCTGAATAATAATAAAATAACAGCGGGCCATGTCATCGCTATTACAAATATTATATTATTACAAGGTAACGGATACTGCAATCAATTCGTACGCCTACATTATTATTACTAATGCCCGCAAAGATTGTGCTCTTTATTTCCATAGTTTTCTCACAAAAATAAACGCTATCCCCAACTGTAGCTGGAAGACAATGGGGCGGCGAACGTCTTCCAAACAAAGGAATAGAATAACCGGGAGAAAAACAGTCGGCACATTTGAACAGAGAATGATGTCTGAGAAGGGTTGATAAATATATTCGGTCGTTCTACACGGATTCACCAGATGGTGAAGCGCGAAGTCACTTTTCGATAAAACGGCGTGCGGTGTGGCGAGGAGAAGCCGTGCTGCTCGCAGCATAGCCGGAGATAACGCGCACTCGTTTCTCGCTACATAAACTCATCTTTCCACGAGCGCAGCTCATGAGCCAACCACGCGACTGTACACGACCAAACCAAACACTGTCCTACACTCCACGAGGGAGACAGGCTTGGTCCTCGCTCGAACGCGTTCCTTCGTTACCGCTCGCGAAAAATATCTGGCATCTATCAGAAGTCGTTCAACCGAAACAAATTCTCGCACGATGAGAAAATCCGCAGAGAGGTTTGAAAATAACAAAAAATAGAACCCCGTGGATCGTTGCACACTTGGCACCGTATAAATAAGGAAGGGTCGAATTTCTTCGGTATCGTTTGATTGTGGGAATGTCGACATTTGGACAATGTTATCGATAATGTTCACATATTCGTGGAGAAATCGAAGGAAGGAAGATTTGTTGCTTTTTGTATTACAATTGAGGGCGAGCAAGTGGAAATTGTTGTTCGTATCTCGAAGCATATTCTTTTCGATTTGTTATAATTGCCAGAAAAAAAGTGACGAGCAAATAGAATTTTCTTGACTATTCCAGTTTCAATGATTGCTTGATTTCCCCCGGCCAGGTGAAATTTTGTCGAGCGTTACAGCGACGATGCTATTAGCATTATGGCGAGCGCAACGTGGAAACGACGAGTATAATACGCTGAAATGCTCAAGAAAATTTGTACGCGCTCTGTAAGAGCTGGCAAATTACTCGGACGCATAAGGAAGACGCATGACCCCGTAGGGTTGTTTTGTATGTGCGGAGAAAATATAATTATTTGTCCTAACTGCCACGACTTGCAGGTACAGGAAATACGCGGAGTTATTCGACGAATCGTGCGATAAATTAAACTATGCGAATTTCGGGCGCATATAATTAATTACAATTAAACGTTCCGTTCAGTTAAATGAGACGGAATATAAATTCTATTTATCCTATGCTAAACGAATTTGTCGAGATTCGTGCGCAAATAAATCATACTTTCGCAAAGAACAATGCCTTAAAAAAAAAGTATTGCGAATCCATGAAGAGAATCCATTATTGCAATTATTTTACTGCAGCTTCGGTTGAAGATCTCAGTGCCTAAGCAATATCAATTTTACTGTGTAATGCTTTCGTTAAACTTGTAAAACAACGAAGACCGCAAATTACAGAATCGTGTCTTGCGCTGCGTTTCAGGTCTCCTTTTTCTCAACCAGCCCGGAACTCTCCAACAAGCAACGCTTCGAATATTTTACGCGCACCATACCGAGCGACCACTACCAAGTAAAAGCCATGGTGGATATTGTGTTAACAATGGGATGGAGCTACGTGTCCATTATATACGAAGAAAGCAATTACGGCATAAAGGTAAGTTGCATTATTCTCGAGTAACGTCCAATAACTCAAATCTAACTCTGCCAAAGGGTTAACGTTCTACACACGTCCTTCTTTAACGTAATACTTTCTTCGAAATTCGAAAGGAACGACACACGACGCGAAAGCTCGACGATCAGATCATTACAACGATCCGGTACCTCGTGCGCAAATTATTCGTCGTCTATTCCAAGGTGCGCGTCGTCTGTAACTAGGAAGAGTGCGGGGTAGGCATGAATCCGTCGAGACAATTATTCAATTTAGTCGCGGTTATTGGCAAAAAAAAAAAAGAAAGGGGGTCAGCGCAGATTAAAAGGATAACGTTCGCGCGGACGATGAAAATCGACGACACGCATAAAAAGAAATGACGGTCCCGTTCGCGTGAATTTCGAAACGGACAGGTTGATTGACTCGACCGCACATGGGCTGTGACACAGTGCATTTAACCAACAACGCGACCACCATTGCAACTATTCGCTTCGGATGAATTTACATTCGGACCGCCAACCGTTACAAATTTCAGGCGAGCACTCGACTGTACGTGCATTGCCAAACAAATGAAATCTCGTGCACCGAAGATCGTAGAATATCTCCCTATTTAAAAACCAATGAAGATATACTAAACAGTAAATATTAAACGTCTTTCGCATACCGTATCGAGCGGCTAACGTTTAATGGCAGTTCGTTCAAATTTTCTTCCGTAATACTATTGACGAGTTTCATTCGCCTACGCGTTCGCTGTAATAATTTATTAATTAGAAAACGAAACTGAACGATCGCGTCGGACGTGGTCGCATTTATTTCCGTTAAAATACAGGAAATTGCGTGCGAGCCTCTGTTCGACCCGACCACGTGACAGGCCACAATTCACCGAATATTCACAATGTCTCTCATTTGCCTGGCGTCTACGTAATCAAATAACTGTCCCAAAGCTGTGCAAATCATCGGGTCCTTTCTCGTTCCAACACCCCGTAGACGGGGCGGGTGTTCTCCGCGGAACAACGCGCAACAACTTACCAACGCATTCGTTTTCGAACCTCTCTCTCCACCCCTCCACATCCCCACGGTTTTACACACGTCGGTTCCTGTCCGTCCGTTTTGCAACTAATTACCGGCGCCTCTGGCGCCGTGCTAATTGGCCGTAATTAAATCCGCAGCAAAGTCTGGCGGTCCCAGTTACTTTCGAAAATTATTACCCCGCCGCGGTGAACCCCGCGACGAGGAATTAAGCGGAATTTCGCCGCGCGGTTTCGCCCCGTTAATTTAGAACCGTGATCAGATTAACCGTCTAATTATCATCGTCCGATAGGAGGCGAAATGAAAATTTCGTCACGGTCCGCCTGGCTTCGTTCCTTTGTGTCCACTCGCTTGAATTTAAACGTGGTCCGTCGTTAAACGTAGGAACGATTCGAGTGAAAACAAACGGAAATAAATTCGTTCGGATTCGGACGTTGAATTTATCGTCTCGCTAATACATAATTTCCGCCTCGCCGAGCGGATTAAAACGATCGTTCTTTACGTAGCGCGCGGAGGCGCCGGGTCGACGGGAACCGCGAAGAGTTTCCGCGATATTCGGACGCGGCCGAATAATTAGAAGCGCGCCGTGGTAAATTTCTTTACGCTGTCGCGAGAAAGTTCACCCGGTGAACATTGGCCCGCGTATGCGCGTATTCGATTATTAATCCGACGAACGAAAGGAAACAAAAGGGGAAAGGTAATGAACAACGTGTTTATCTGCATGCGGGATCTTGGAGCACACGCCTCTTAATAATGCGATCACGAAACGTA
The DNA here is from genome assembly GCA_963969485.1 of Nomada goodeniana. Lineage (NCBI taxonomy): Eukaryota > Metazoa > Arthropoda > Insecta > Hymenoptera > Apidae > Nomada > Nomada goodeniana. The sequence goes on from OZ018302.1 coordinate 3,295,326, forward strand.
TAATAACTGTGTATATAAAGCAAGTCGACTCTACATCTCATTAAAGTGTCACGACAACGAAATTGCCGGGCGAGAGCCGGTGCAAGTTATTGGCGGTGCACGCGTGTAAATAAACGGGACGATATCTCGCGTCGTTTTACGTTAACAGTCGAAACGTATCCACCGGGTGTGCCGCGAATTTAAATATTCATCGACTCGACCGAGCGGCGAATATCTCCGACGAATTAATCGCAATGCAACGCGTTTCGTTTCCTCGTTCGAAATCTCGAAAGGCGACGAAAGATACCCAGGGCGCCCGCGGGTTCGCCGGCGGAAAGTCACGGGGGCGATCGCGAAAAGAAAAATGATAGATTAACCGACGAATCTTAGTTAGAATTACGCGCGCCGGGGATTATGATAAGCGAGAAATATTAACGCCGCCCGGTGGCAACGGGATAATTGAGGGGAGAAAAGGTAGGAATAATAGCAACGATAAAGTTTACTTCTGGACCAAGCCTCGGTTGGATTAATCTGCGCTGTCTGCGCTGAATGACGGAAACAGGGCTAGATTTCTAAGTGAAATACAATATGGGATATAGCAATGACAAGGGGAATTAATTTTGATAACGTAACAGCGACAACGTAGTAGTGCTGAAGAAGAATAACAATGAATACACAAATAGAAATTTTATTGCAAATGATATGAACACAGTTGTCTGCGCTGAATGATCATCATCCAGGAAACGTTTCGCCGAGATGTTGAAAACAAAATTTCATTCCCCGTAGGCGTATAAACGTTTAACCAGAAGTTTATTTATTTACGCCGGATCGACGTGCTGATGGGCATTTCTCGTTTAAAAAATGAAATACACCGTCTAATGTGTACACTCCTCGTGGTAATTGCAACTGAACGAACAACCGCGATTAGAAATACCGACGTCCAGCCGCGGTTCTATTGCGGCTGGGAAAAATACTTCATCCCAGGCACGTTAAATCGCGTGCACGTAGTCGGTCCCGCGACATTTTGCATCGCTCGAAACGGAAAAACGTGAAATGGAGCAGGAGTAGAATGGCGAAAACGAGCACACACCTAATTAGGTTCTTCGCGAAATACGCGGCTACATAACAACCGACCTTGCATGGCCCACATTACCGTCACGCCAGCTGCAGGACGGATGCAGTTTTCTGTGCATGCAAGATTCTTCGAAATAGATGATAACTTTGCCGCCCACGCTGCTGTAGGTGTAACCCTAATTTAACCAATATATCACGCGAAGAAGTATTTTGTTCGACCACAATGGCTGGTCGGGTTATGGTTTGTTCTTCTTTTCGTAAGAGATCGATTCATGGTGTGATTTTAACATTCACATTTTAATTACGCGCATTTGCTTATCTCCGAGCTTATTTAATTGTAGAGTTTCTAGAATTTCGTAACGCGCGTTCCTGTCAAAGAGAGTCGTGCACAATTGACGCGCGTCTGGCCATAGACGGGGGCATTCTACTTGCTGATTTTATCTGCTTTGGACAGAGTGTGATCGATTGCCCTGCGATCGATTTCGAAGCCTAGGCCTTGGAATTTCGATGCTGCCGATAATTAACATTCGCGTGTCGCGTGAAAACACAATCTCGCATCGAGAGGGGTATAAATTGTTTCGATGTAATTACAGCGGGACGAAGCGGTTGACAGCGTACCATTTTGTTCAAGATTCGGGTGTTAACAAATTTTACGGAGTACGAACAACGGGGAGCGTTACAATGCATCGAGATGTCGATCCCGATAAATATTCAGTAGGGCAAGAATCGTGGAACGGGATCCCCTTGCCTGAGCGACCTCCGCAACAATCCTTCATCTTTTTCTTACCCTTCTTCCGTCAAAGCGTTGCCCATAATAGCCAGGTGTTTGTAATGGTGCAAAATTAGGTTTCACGTGTGCGACTAAAATAAATTTCCATGCGATCGAAAGTGACGGGAGGCTATGCCGCGATGCATACCGGTCGAATATAATAGAATAACCACGAGCGCACAAGGCGGTCGTAAAAGTGACGGTGTGTTGCATCTTTTCGGCCGAACCGTGGCAGATTTTTATAAATCGCGCCCCGTATCTGTAACACAATTTTGAATGATTTATGGAGCAAAGTTTCCTACGTTTCGAACAATTCTTAATACCATGGAATTTCGTGTGAACGATGCGGCGCACGAATTTCGAAATGAATATATATTGTGCATTTTGTAATTTATATTTCGCTGTCGCTGGGAACGACGATACGTTTAAATGCATCGAAATATTCTCCACAGTTTTTGTACGTTTGAATATTGTTCAACCCTGTTTTTCGACCACCCGGTCGATTTCGCCTGTAATTTATTGTAACTCGTCACGTGCCCCGCCACTCTAGAACAATGAACAGGTGTACGGCCAACGGAGCGCCATTGACCCAGATATTGATTTAGCATTTACTTGTACATACACTATCTTCAACATCCTGGAGGAATACATTTTCGTGTTGCCGCTGCAGGATGCACTTGTCATTTTTGTGCACCGCGTCCAATGCGATACGATAATGGATTTCGAAATTACAGTACCTCGGGATCGGCGCGTTCGATGAGAAATGAAACCATTCTATTACGAACGGACAATTAATAAATTTCACCGTGTGCCCCTTTCAAACGAACAATGCAATTCTTCTGTATTCAGTCCACCGTTAAGGAAAATTTCTGTCTCGCGAGAAACAAAGGAAAGGGGGACCGTGAAACGCTCTCGCGCTCGACAAAAGGAAAGACGCAAGGGGTAGGACGCGTAGACCAGGGTAGGAAGCAAGTTAAAGTTAGACTAATAATCCCTCTGAATTTTTAACGACACCCTCCGGTGATTTTTTTGCCCTGCCGCTTACTGTCTCGCAAGGAAACATCCCCCCTGGTTAACCCGTCCGAACGGCGAACATTTCCAGGCTGGCGAATACTGCGCCCACCGAAGTAATTAACGCAGACTTAACCGCGAATGATTTTCAATCGACAAGACACCTCTCGTACGACATTAATATCGTCCACGGTTTCTCTATTGTGAAAGCATGCGAATGCACAGTGTGCAACGAGGGAATTGCTTGCCGACAAGCGTAATATACTTTCTTCGTGTCGACCGACGGTTAAAAGTAATCGTCGTCGATTAAGATCGTCGAAAATTTTAATTGAATAAACGAACGGGAATACACGTGCAGAAATCGGAGGTGTAGAATGACGGAAAGGTAGACGCGTTTTAGCGTGAGGGAAAATCGATACCGGCGTCGCGCATAATATCGCGTGAATTATTCTGCCCCCCTTCCCCCTATCAATTCTTTATTCAAAATCTCTGTAGGATAAGAACAACGGCTTCTATTAAAAAGGACAACCCACCGTCAAATTCTTTCCTCTCCTTTTTTATACCACCCGTTCCTCGTCAGAAGTCGAGATGTTCGTTCGCGAAACGAATTCCACCGTAGACGTCGATTCTGACGTTCTTCGATCTCCTTCTTTCTCTTCTTCTTTTCTTTTGCTCTTTGCCGTTCGGATTACAATCCGCCCCGTGGACGCGGCTACCCTTCACGTCGCTTTTAAGCACGTATTCATCGGTCAGTGGTGCCCGATTCGTCCAACCGGTGTACGCTGTATTCGTTGAAACGTCAATACGTTCAAGTCAATGCGACGAACAGTAATAAAGCAACGGGGCTTGGGCTTACTTCCGGAAACGTTTTGCTTTCTGATTGCAGGCGTTCGAGGAGCTGGAGGAGTTGCTTGGAAAGTACGACATATGCATCGCGATCAAGGAGAAATTGGTGAAGGATTCCGGCGTGGCCGAGGAAACGGCGTACGACAATATCGTATTGAAGTTGTTAACTAAACCGAGGGCGCGGGGTGAGTTTATTCCCGAAGGTGTATCGGACGGAACATATTTTCCGGAAATATTTACACGGCACGGGTATTGAAACTGCCGGAAAGGTTCAAGCCTGTGTTAATTAAAACCCTCGGGAAAATACGCGGATATAAATATCCCCTTATTATTTGTTATTTTTGTACCGCGGTGCGCAATGTTTTGCGGGAGAAAAAAGAAATATATATATATATGGCAGAGCTGAGTTGCATGATAAAAGTTACCGGGCTGAGGGGGGGTGGAGGGAAGGGTAGGTGTACACACACGCAAGTACTAGAAAAGAATCGTGAGAATGTTTTATCTATCGGACGGGGAATAAATAATGGAAATGAATGAACGAAACCGATGGTGAACATTTCCAGACCATGCCAACCGAATCTCCCTTCGCGCCGTTCGATAACGACGAGTCGTAAATTGAAAGTATCGCGACACCGGTGGTACACCTATCGATTTACGAACAAATTTATTATCGATCGAAAATAAAAGAGATTCGCCCAGCTATCTCGATTAAGATCACCCGATGGAAATTATGTTTGCATCCGCGCGTCTTTTTCCATCTACGAATAAAATTAATCGACCCTCCCACTCGTAATTATATGTACCTTCGATCGCGCAGATATTAAAAACGGTTACTTTAAATGCATCCTCCACGTCGTATCTCCGCGCGAATTCCTGGATGACACTGATGTATGGGACAGCTTCGATAAACAGTTGCCAAGAGCACGTGGCACACGTTGCACGCGTATTCATGCTGTTATTACACGTCGGTACAGAATTGCCCCGAGAATTCTCGACCGACACCTCAATGATAAAATGTTTCTCCGCGAAATAGACGTTCGCGTCGAGATTTGAAAGTAAACGAATTCTCACGTAAATGGCAGCTCTGGACTTGTATACTATCGATACGCAATCGTACGATATACGATGGACCGGCAGAGAATGATGATAATAATAATATCAATGCGTTGGCACTCGCTTGTATGAAAAATACTGATCGTAATAAAAATAATCCGGAAGATTTTACAACGCTGATAGCGATTTGGAGAGGTCTGTACATGTTGAGTCAACCAGGAACAAGAATGTCCCGTGTGACAAAGAAACACAATAATAATAATAATACTAATAAACAGTATTTATTATACAGGTAACACACCCTGCTAAAAACAAAGATACAATTACAAAGAGAACCATTAGAATCAAAGAGAAAACAATCTCAGCAGTGCTATTGAAGATCATTATCTTAACTACACTATCCTTGGCTTATCAAAAATCAGATTGGCGATTCGCCAAATGAAACGTGAAACCTTGCAATTTCCTCTGCTTGTTGGCCGATTCTACAGATTCTTTAAACTGGCATCTACAAAGTAGGAACGTATGTTCCGAGTGCGATATTGATATTATATACATGTAACGCTGAAACATATTCTATTCCATTTCCATATTACCATTAATACATTTCCTTAATTTTCTTGACAAAGATCCTTTTTACTTTAGATTCACGCCCCCTTTGTGGACGAAAAATTTACGCAAACTATCTTAAATGGCCCAGGTTCAGAGTTGTTGAACATTTCCGTTGCCTGCGCAAGGCTTGAAACAAAGTAAATTATTTTCGCTCATATTTTCTAAAATCCGTTACCACGATACAACTTTTATATCTACTTTCGAGGTTTACGGCGCATTATAGGATGTTTTCGTGCACATTGCACCCTAAGGGAAAGGGAAGTTCGATGTATCGAGGAATCTATAAAATTTCCCATGTTCATGCATACAAAGCTGAAATTACACGTCGCGCAGGTAGAGTACTAGTTAGGATTCAGCTATGTATAAGCTATTCCATAGGAGTGGTGCTCGCCAAGGGACTTCACAAGACCACCATTTAACTGTAAAAATTCTTTCCGACCCCGTCAGAAACTGTGCCTGCTCCTTTCTAATATTACCATCCGTAATTCCTTTACACTGCCCTCTGTACTGTGACAGACCATTTCAGTTGCCATGGAGTTTCAGAAATTCTAACGGTAAAGAGACGTTCGTGACTCTGGCCTAGGTTGCAGAAATATTAAATAAGGGAGAATTTCAATCAAACGGAATAACAGTTATTGTCTATTTATGCCAGTGATAATGCGAGTGGTCCAAGAATTGATTATTTATTCTGTGTTTCGTCGATTTACGTTACTGTTACGTGGATCTATTTTGACGAAATAATCGAAGGTAGAATGATTAAATATCTCCGAATGAAAAATATAAGACTTAGGCAGCTTTGGTTGGAATAAAATCCATCGATACTTCCAGTGCCGAGAACGACGTTTAATTTTCAATCTGTGATGATTTATTCAATTTAAACGCACAGAGGTATACGTGTGCATTACGTCGTATTTGAATGGTACGTCCAATACGTTAAATGTGATAGACGCGTGAAGTGAGACTCGAAATTGTACCTGGGGAACGTGTCAACGCGACGAGTTATTACAAGCCGTAACTAATAATTTCACGCGGAAACTTTATCTTCTCGCGCTGTGTGTAAAACGGGGCGGATATCTCTATACACGTGGCCGGAACATTTTTATGCCGCCATATTTCAGACCTTCCTCCACATGTGAACTTGTTCCAACAGATATTAAACAGCCCCCGGTCGATTATATATTTTATGTCTCGTGACAAAAATAAGAGGGAACAAGAGAGTTCATTGAGTACAAGTGAGACACGAGTGTCTTATTCCTTTACTGGATACACCGAGGAGCATAAATTTTCGCCCGATTATATGCGACAGCTCGCACGGGGCCGTTAAAACTTCAAACAGAAATAACTAACCGAGATTCTTTTTCGGGCGTATATTAAAAGGAACGCGAAAAGTTTTAATGAAGTTCCGCCGTGTACACTTTCGTCTTTTCATAATTTCACGGGGCGTTAATTTTCACGGTTTCCAAGTAGATTATCGTGAAATACATAAAACTGACTGGGACAAAATTTCCCATTGCTCGAAGACGGTCATTGAATTCGTGAAAAATGTTTGACAAGGTTGCGTTTAAACAATTTGTCACAATTAAAGTATACAGGGTGTTCGCTGTAACAGACCGCACGAATTTCGAGCAACATGCGAGAATGTAATTAAAAACAGTTATTAACGAAGAATCATCTGCAATGGTGGCACAACATGCAGCAATAAAAACGTTTCAAAAATACTGCCTTTCCGTAACGAAGCCACGTTCACCTTGAGGCTTTTAAATGGAACTATATAATTCTATATTCGACATAATATACAGCATGTTAAAAGAAATTCAACAAATATATCAATAGAGCCAAACAACACTCATGTCTAATTACAAATTGTGTGCCTATAGAGAGTAGAGATGGTCGATAGGCACTTACAGACTAGATGTTGGGACGGACTGAGTCACCCGAGCAATGCTACATGTCCTGTTTATTTTTATATAGAGAATTTAAATATGCGTTAAAGAATTCCACAGTAACTGCACTTGCGTGCTATTCGGAAAGATGAAAATATTGTCCCACGAATCGAAAGCTTCAATTTGAGCGGTCGTTGATTATAATCGGCCCTGTAGAAGCCGAGATAATTCAATTTGTTTAAAAAATTATAAACAAATGCGATTACAGCCGCTTCCTGGGGTGATACATTAATGATCAGATGACATGAATTAAAGCCAGAGCCATAAGCTACAGTTTTCAAGATGTGTGAACATTATTCGATGTGCGGTTCATTTGTTATAAACAATTAAACAATTAAAATTGTTATTACGGTCAGCTGCATATAGTTACAGCAACGGGGTATTTTTTATCGGGTAGATTATTATTTTCCCTTTCATTTGACACCCTATTTATTAAAAAATAACCTCCAGCAGCCGATATAACAATTTTTTAAAGTTTGTCGGTAACGATATGTCGGTAACGGCACATGTGGCGCCATCTCGCGTTTGCGGCCTTTTTTGCAGTTTTGCCCACCGCCAAACCCGAAATCCTGGATTACATCGTTAATTTAAACAATTGCGTTTTTCTCGGCTTCTAGTGCGTATTTTTTAACCGGACTTGTCTTAAATTAAAGATACGAAGCACAGTTATCTCCACCAACAGTTCCAACAACGTGGCATATGCGGTTTAAAAGTTATTAACAATTGAAAAATCGGCGAAAATGCACTCCGGGTCACTGCAATTATCTCGGCTTCTGGAAGCGCTAGATGAATGATCGGGTGCTTAAAATGAAAGTAAAGGATGCCGCTAGACGCCAATAAACGATCTACAATTGCAGCAGGCGCCGTTTATTTTTTAAGCACCCGATCATTAATCTAGCTCTTCCATAAGCCGAGAAAATTGCAGTGACCCGGAGTGCATTTTTGCCGATTTTTCAATTGTTAATAACTTTTAAACCGCGTATGCTATATTATTGCAACTGTTGGAGGAGATAGATATGCTCAGTAGCTTGTACTTAAGACAAGTCCGGTTAAAAAATACGCACTAGAAGTCGAGAAAAACGCAATTGTTTAAATTAACGATGTAATCTAGGATTTCGGGTTTGGCGGTGGGCAAAACTGCAAAAAAGGCCGCAAACGCGAGATGGCGCCACATGTCCGGTTATGGACATATTGTTACCGACAAAATTTTTGAAAATTGTTATCACGGCTTCTGGTGGTTGTTTTTTAATAAATAGGGTGTCAAATGAAAGGGAAAATAATAATCTACCCCGTAAAAAATACCCCGTCGCTGTAACTATATGTAGCTGCCCGTAATAAAAATTTTAATTGTTTATAACAAATGAACAGCACATCGAATAATATTCACACCTATTGTAGAGGGTAGCTTATGCCTCAAGCTACAATTCATGTCCTCTGGTCATTGATGCATCTAGCCAGGAAGTGGCAGGAATCGCGTTTGTTTATAATTTCTTTAAACAAATTCAACTATCTCGGCTTCTACTCGGCCGATTTTAATCAACGACAACTCAAATTGAGGCATGGACAGCTTTTGTATATTCTATGTTGTCGTGGGGCGCGCAACCTATACCTTCATTTTAAGCACCTGATCATTAATCTAGAAAAATCATGCGAACTGTTACAACACCCTGCACAAGTCGAAAGGAATGTTCCCATACATATTAACAATATTACCGTGCATGAACACAGTGAACATTCGAGATTTGATTATTCTCATCGAAGAGTATAAATACCCGTGGAAAACGATCTATCGGACTTAGTCCTACGAGAATCTAAATTAGACCGGGACTTCATCAAGGAGCAATGCAGCGTATCAAAGAGAGCATGAGGTCGAGGAATGAGAAATATGACTATATAACGTGGATCATGTTTCGCAGAGTAATTTGCATGAAAAGGAAGCTGTGTTTATGCCCCAGGAGTTTTATGCGCAACGAAACTGGATGAACCGGGGCCATAACATATTCTTTTTGTATAAGTAACAGCAGAGTGTGCTTTCCTCGAGTACAATCGGGAACGATACGTTTGTTACCTTCCACTCGACAATGGAATGTTCTATCGAATGAGGAGACGAAAGATAAAAAATATTCTGAAGCAAATAAAGCACAGAGATGATAGATGAAAATTACACAACGTCCTGAATGCTACGTTTCGATAAATTCCGAACCCAGAGGAATAGAGTGGACGAGAGGGGGGGGGGGGAAACGCACGAAACAGTTGTGCTAAATTAAATTCCAATTCTCTCGTTGTGCTTCGCCAGATTTTAGACAGCAAAAACATTCCTATTTTGCAGGAATGTTTGAAACGAGCGAGCCCCCGATATTTACAGAGTATGTGAAGCGAAAAATATCTCCACGTTCGATCTAATTTTTTTGTCCTGCCAATGGCGAAAGAGACCAATGTTACAGAAAATACAATTTCTGTAGATGTGTACAACGGACTGTGACTTCTCTTCGAAAATAAATATATGCGCAAAACGGGAATAAAATAAAATAAACGTCGCTGCTATTTAGAAACATTTCTTGCAATATGATAATAATAATAATAATAATATTGTTGTGTTTAATATAATTCTACTTCACGCGCTTATCATACATCATATTTAGTACTATTATTATATAGCGAGAAGTGCATTATATTAATTAGAATTGTATTATTGTCATTATTCGAAATGTAATGAGATTTTCGAATAGAAAGATATGTATTACTATGTCAGAGTTAATTTTAAATTCAATCATACCTCTCAACATTTTCTATCTATTCAGGATGCATCATATTCGGCTCGGATCAAGAAGTTGCCGGGGTTATGAGAGCAGTTAGACGTTGCAATGCAACCGGTGCATTTTCTTGGATCGGCAGCGATGGATGGAGCGCCAGGGGATTAGTTAGTAATGGTAACGAGCCGGAAGTCGAGGGCACTCTATCGGTTCAACCTCAAGCCAATCCTGTCAAGGGTTTCGAAGAGTACTTCCTCAATTTAACCGTCGAGAACAACCGAAGGAATCCGTGGTTCGTTGGTAAGCGAAAGACTAAAACACGCGATCCCTGTTAAACTTCCCTAATTGTAACTTCCGCGTACGGAAAATATAACATTTCAGAGAACGGTCTATCGTTAAACACGGATACTTAACTGATTGGCGGAATAATACGAACGAAACAATAGCGAGGCCGTGCAATTTTAGAAAGGATATCATTGCCGATTATAAACCAATTCTGCGGTCCCTTTAATTTTACTTGTGTATCTTCGCAACGAGCACTGCAATGGATCATAAATTATTTTAGAATTCTGGGAGGATCATTTCCAGTGTCGATATCCAAACGCATCTAGAACTCCGTACAACCAAAAGTACACGAAACCATGCACAACGGGAGACCGTTTGACCAAACAAGCTACGGCGTTCGAGGATCAACTGCAATTCGTTTCCGACGCGGTCATGGCGTTCGCCTATGCCTTCCGGTAATAAATCAAAAAATCACCAATCGGTTGAATTGAACAGAATTTTTTCGATAGATGCCATTTCTAAAGCGTCGCTCTATTCGCTTCGAAAGCTATATTTCAATGGTCGTGTGTTAAATGTAAAGAAATAAGGGGGATGGGGAAAAGAAATACATAGTCTCGTTGATTTCTATTGCACCCAGAGATATGCACAGAGATCTTTGCCACGGGAAACCAGGACTCTGCGACGCCATGAAACCGACCAAGGGTACAGAGCTATTGAAATACCTTCGAAAAGTGGATTTTGAAGGTGAGTTCGCGTAACGTTTTATTACGATATCGGTATACCTTCCATAAAGTTGCGAACGAAAATACAACAGCGAACAACTCCCGGCCATCCAATTCGAACTATATATGTAAAATTTTCACCCTTTCAACTATGGTGTCGCGATACAAACGGGGCAAATATTGTTACCAAATAGATTCTAATTGAGATATCTAGTAAGACAATGAAATCATAAAAGGTATAATAATTCAGTGTGCACAAAGCATAAAAGAAAATGTACAACGGGCTGTTAGGGAAGGGGGTAAAATACTGTTAAAGAAAAACACGAGTAAACGAACGAAAAGGTGTTCAGTGGTCCCGATTCAATGGTCGAGGGCGTCGAAATAAGTGTCGCCCAACTTTCCGCCGTATTAAGTAAAAATATTGAAGGTTTAAGCGGCGACAAGTTCAAGTTCGACAAAAACGGTGACGGCCCGGCACGCTACAACATAATACACTTCAAGCAAGTCGAGCCGGGCAAATACAAATGGATTCGTGTGGGTAAATATCTCGAGGGTGAACTGCGCCTGAATATGTCCGGTAAGTCACGGTTCGTCCGTTTTGTAATAGCGCGGTGCAATTTTTCTTCTTCTTTTTTTTTTTCGTTTTTCGCGAAATTGAACACCACCGGCGCCACCCTGCCTACTCGAATATTCCTTGCAGAAATCCAATTTAAACTTGGACATCCTCAGTCGCCCGAAAGCGTTTGCTCTCTACCCTGCGAAGTCGGCCAGGCAAAGAAATATGTGGAGGGTGAGAGATGCTGTTGGCACTGCTTCAACTGCACTCAATATCAGGTCTGTGATCACACTCGAGCGTGATCGTTCGGCCATCGATCTTGAAATATTTATCCCCGCCGCGTGGTGAACGAATTTTTATTGCGTCCCCGCCCGCAGTCTGCAGGTGAATAACATTTTATTGGACGGAATAAGATTCGGTGATACGAAGGGTGCAGCTTGATGTTGATATAAAAATTCGACTTCCCTTTATTATGTATAATAAGATTTCCCTCGAGTCAGAGAGATTCCTTGTTTTTCTCGAGTTTCCTTTTCTCCCGTTGCTTTCAATCTATCGCCGAAACACGCGTGAAAGTAATTCCGCCAGGTCCGCGAGGTGTACAAATTTCTCGGGCACTTTGATCGACGTGCCGTTGATAGAGCGATCGCGTGAGACGGGACTGCATAGGTGTTTAGTGAAAGAGTATATTCCAAGGATTACTCTTCATCATCGCTCGGTAATGTATCCGAAAGCTTGTTCTATTTTTCCGTCAACGGTATATTAGTTACGACTTCTTCCGAGGGAGCATAGGAAATCGTCTTTTTAAGGGGTACTTTACCTTTTGAAAGTCACCACCGGGGTAAATATACAAAGGCGTCTCGCTGGAATAATGTTTTTTGAAAATTTCGACGACTGTTAAATATAGATACGACATCCGATAGACGAAACGCAATGTATCCCCTGTCGTCAAGGGACTGTGCCAGACGAGACTCATTCTGCTTGCCGCGACATCCCCGAGGAATTTTTGCGTCCGGAGAGCGGATGGGCAATAGGAGCAATGTCCTTCTCGGCGACAGGTATCCTGGTAAGTATTATCAAATGAATACAGTGAAAACATGGTAAATAAATATCTAGTATTTCTTTGTAACTTCGTATGTGTTATTTCGATTGAACCGTGGTCAACATGTAAGACTGACAAACTTAAATTACAACAGGCTGTTTCAAACTTACAGAGATCGCTGAAATAGATGAATTATATTTATTAAGAACTGTTACATAAATTAGCAGCAATGTAATACTTTGTAATGACCTCGTTGTCGTTTATCATTGTCTTTATCAATCGCGATCCATTAAAAATTTAACGTGGACGAAACGCAGATGAATAAAAATAGTACAAAAATATTCGCAGTTCATTATAATCGCGTGATAATTGGTACAATTTCTTTGCTTTTATTAACTGCGAATTACCCGAATTACTCGTTCATGGTATACGCTTTAAAGTAATTATTTCGCCGTCTCGCGGTGGACTATTAATTAATTTAAAAAAAACTTTCCAATGCGAATAGATAACCTTTTTCGTCTGCGGAGTGTTTCTCAAGCACAACGACACACCAGTGGTTCGCGCATCCGGTCGTGAGCTATCCTACGTCCTACTTTCTGGAATTCTACTCTGTTATCTCGTTACCTTCGCCCTAGTCCTCAGACCGACGGACATCGTTTGCGGTATTCAAAGGTAAGGGGTTAAACGCGCGACGCCGCAGCAAGGTTCTCCTCGGTTTTCCCTTCGCAATAAACGACTCGTGGCCGTACGGAAGAATACAATTCTCCGCGAAACGAGTCGCTCCGCGTCGGTGGAATTGATATTAACCGGGGAACGCGAGTACATGATCGATCGGCCGCGAGGCTGATAATGTCGTGGAGCGAAATTTCATCGGAGGAAGTGAATTACCGGCGATTCAATTGCGGGGAATCAAAAGAAGAGTAGAGAATGGATCGGCGAATCCACTTAGAAGAACAAAGTTGCACCTGCTGCCTATCTCTTGTGCAGGTCCTCGAGGCTGGTGGCAGTCCTTATCTTTTGTATCTTCCGGTCAAGCTGTAGAATATTATTTTGTATCTTTTCCGAATTATTAAAAATCTCTTCGAAGCAAAATTATTGCCAAGAACGTTTTTCGCAATGATTCAACCTGTGAAATTAATCGCGCCGAGTATTTAAGTAAAAAAAAAAAAGTATAAAAAGTAGAAACAGGAAAAAAATTGGAATTGTTCAGTACGAACGCATACTGCTGCAAATATTTATCTTGGAAAGTGGAACTGCACGATATTTGATCGAACGCTGTTTTTCACGGTGTTAAATAGGTTCACCGCGGGTTTCTGTTTCACCGTCGTCTACGCGGCCCTCCTAACAAAGACGAATCGGATCTCAAGGATCTTCAACGCGAGCAAACACAGCGCCAAGAGGCCATCCTTCATATCGCCCCGATCACAATTGATCATTTGTTCCGGTCTGGTGTTCGTGCAGATTTTAATTAACGGCGTCTGGATGATCATCGATCCGGCGAGAGCGATGCATCATTATCCAACCAGGGAGGACAATTTGCTCGTCTGCAACAGCTACGTGGACGCCAGTTATATGATCGTGTTCGCATATCCGATCATGTTGATCGTCGTTTGCACCGTGTACGCGGTTCTTACGAGAAAAATCCCGGAGGCTTTCAACGAGAGCAAACATATCGGTAAGGCTACGCCATATCGACACCCTCCAAGCGTTCGAACCTCGTCGGCTATTTTTCATCAACCCTTTTCGATCCCCTGTCGATCCCCTCTATACACCGTGGCGTTCAGGTTTACTATCCTTTACGCGCCGCAAACAGAACTACGTGAAATTTCCGTGAAAATTTTCCGGGAAAGGTGTCTTGGCGGAAGGTGGACGGAGAATAATAGTCCGGAAGGCTAGAAGATTGCAACCTCCAGAGTACAGCTGCAAGTCTGTATAATGTTAAAGGTGAAGCAGAAGTTCCGTCGACCGGTGACCTCCGTATCTCCGTTGTCAGACGCTGATGAGGATAGTTCGACGGATTTGTATGAAACGCGAGAACGCGGAAACGTTGCTCGCCACGACCCCTTATAGTTCTGCGAACAATTCTCTTTGCCTCGCGCACGGAATATCATACCTGCAGCTAAGTCGTTCGTCGGGCTGTGCATCCATTCTGATTACCCGTTCGATTCCGTGCACTCGACTAAGACTGGTTTGAGCCTGTAGCTGGCAAACCTTAAATACAATAGAGAATCAAAGTTGCGCGACGAAATCTGATTAAAAAGGATAACAATTGATTGTACTGTTCAGTTTGTAATGCGTTTCCCGTTCAGGTTTCACGATGTACACCACCTGCGTGATCTGGCTGGCCTTCGTGCCGTTGTACTTCGGCACAGGTAGCAACGTAGCGCTGAGGATCACCTCGATGTCGGTGACTATAAGCCTGTCCGCATCGGTGACCATTGCGTGTCTCTTCAGTCCGAAGGTAAAATCCACTCTTGGCGAAAACTTCAGAAAGATCGTCCATAGTGTTTGAAACGTTCGTTTCCTCTCCACCCCGAACAGCTGTACATCATTCTAATACGACCGGAGAGAAACGTGCGGCAAAGCATGATGCCGGCTAGATACGGGACGACGAAGAGCTCGGCAGTCACGGCTACCAATGCGTCCAGCATGATAGCCCCAGTCACGTTGACTGCGGCTACTTGCGATCAAAATAAAGCAGTCAAGAGGCATATTATCACCACGATCGATTGTTCGACGCAAAGCGAATGTAAGTATTCGTGGATTATACCATGGAGTGTCTTCATTTTACCTCTCGGTCTTCTTCTTCTTCCTTTGGAAACATTGACCGCTTCCAACAGACGCGTATCGAAATTGTTGTTAGAATTAATCGAAATATATGGAGTTTCTCGTTGGAAAATATCTCGCCCCAAGGATCTAGTCGTTAACGGAGATTTTTAATTAAACGTCTCGTCGGAGACTGGCGAAATCGCGTTTTTGATCCGCAAGCGAAACACCGCGGGCAATCTCCTCGTTGGGGCAGATTTTCTAACGGTCTTGGAGCAAATAAATTGTTTCAATTAAAGCAGTGGCGGCTCTGAATCTCCGCAGGTGCGCGCCGCTCGATTAAACTTCAGTATTCTGATCCTCTGATATTGCTGTCCGCGTGTCGCACCATTCAGAGATCGTTTCCCCTTTCCGTTTTCTCCTCACGTTTCTCCTTTTGCAGACTACGAGTTGGAGGTGAAGGACCAGAAGAACGGTAAACCGCCGCCCACGGTTGTTTCGCGATCGACCCAAACGTCTAATAACAACGAGAAGGAGTCGAATGCAGTCGCGACGAGCATAGAATCGAAGGACGGCACCGCGACAACGAAACAATTAAATAACAACGCGAGAATAGGAAACGGACCGGTGAATCAGAGCGACGTTCCATTATAGCAGGAGGCGTCCGCTGAATCGGCTGTTTTGACAGCGAATTTGAAACCAATATCGAAAAAGCCTGTGGTAGTTTGAAGGGACGCGGGCAAGATGAAACCCCGAGAAATGAGAGGAAACATCTCGCGCGTTGTACCCTTCCCGGGTCTGTACCTCGAGTGGTTGTTAATTCTTTGGACGGGGACAAATCCAACGGGAAGAACAAAGGGAAACGATTTCGAATGAATTAAATCATTGATAAGTGGAATTTGTAAATGTTCATTATTCCAACTGACGTGGATACACGTGGGATTGCGAAGGTGTTGCAATCAACGATTATAAATTGTTAAGCCGCGTATTGAAAACTGCTCTGGTTTCTCCTGTGATCGTAGCGTAATTAATGCATGTAATATTCACGTGAAATTTCATAAACCTATTTTGTACATACACTCGCATTTCATGATATACGTGCACATCGATACGAGCCATACAGCGGTTAATTAAATTAATCGGAAGCGTTGTAAATATTGATAGTCGAATTCGTTATTATGTAAAGAATAATAATATTAATAAAAGAAACACAACTTACGTATCCATAATTGTTGCCAAATAACGAGAATGTAATGGCGCCCGAGCGAGGCAATCTTCTGTTAAAAATTTTTGTAAAAAAAAAAAAAAAAAAAAAATACAGGAGAAATAGGGAAAGTGAAGAACCATAGCTGTTCGATACTTCAAGGATATCATTTGTTGATGTTCGTGTACATACACTTTCCTCCGCAAATATTGAGCGATATTAATTAAGAATAATCCGTTTCCTAATTCGCTTAAGAAAATTCTCGAGTACGCGAACGATAGACCCCTTAGATGGTAACGTTTTCTCCTCCTTTTGGAATTTTCTCTGCAGACTATAGGAATTGCTATACGTAGAGATAAAGACGCAATCGATAAAGCGTATCGATCGCAAAATCATCGTCGAACATTTTCTCCTAAGATCTAGCCGCTCGAGTTTTAAAATAATATTAACGTTTGATCTTTGCGCGAGGCGAACATAAAATCGAAACAGACGACGAAAAATTATTCTCTAGATGCACCGACGTGCACGCATACTTTACCTGAAGAATCGTCCATTCTTCTGGTAGGATCGCAATTACCGCGATAAACATATCCACCGTGATCGACGCGGATAGTTGTCTTTTTTTTAATAGCAATAGTTGCGCAAGAATTTCTTCGCTATTCGAGCAAACGAAAATTCGTTCCGAACGATTTTACATAGCGCCGATTTGTTCACGTATGTAATAAACAACTGATAAAGATAAACCATCGGAATTTTTATGGGAGAAAGCAAACGAATCTCGGTCGAACATTGGCTGCTAATGAGCCCAGTATCCATTGATCGATACGATCCGACGATTTCCACCCAATCTCGTATTAGAGCCAACGCCAAAAAAATAAACAAAACATATTAAACAACGACTACAATTAATTCGAATGATTAAGAATCCATTCTCTTCAAGCGTGATCACTTGCGCGAGCATCGTTTAATTTACGTGTATGTAAATACGTTATTTAAATGTATGCGAATGTACATATAGGCCGATACCGTTAATTGTAATTGTAAGGCATGAGACGAAAATGTTAGTTCATACGGAACCAATTTAGCCATAAAATCTAACTCTGCGAGAACGAACAAAAGAAAAACCAAAAAAAAAAAAAAAGATTGAACGAAACTTGGAACGAAAGAGACGAACACCGAGATTGCAATGCAATGACGACGTTAACGGAATGAGAACGTTAAAGTGAGCTCGCGCATAAAACTGTTACACGGTCTAAGGATATTTTAAATACAATACGAACGATTGCTATAGGGATGCAAGGAGAATTTGGTATCACGATGTATTCGTCGAAACGAACGAAAGATACCGGGAATGGAATAATCGTGAGAATAAAATCATTCGTGAACAAAAGAATGGTTTCTTACTTCCTACATATCGCTCCTCTTTACTTGTTTCCCTTTTCGCGTTACCTCGAAAGCATTCGCAACCTCCGTAACGAAGAAAAGAAAGACACCTTGCTTGATATCGTTTTATTACTGGTTTTCCACGCGCACCAGGTGCATCTTACAGCAAGTATGTGTTCACTTTCTTGGGTTCCGTTTTTATTTCTCAAAAAGTACAAAATAGTTACAGAGGAAACGGTGCGCTGTTCGTCCAGGATGCAGACGGACAGACAGACGGACAGACAGGGGAGAATCCGATCGAGTTGGTGATAACGCCTAGATGTTTCACCTAATCCGCACTTCTCAATTCGGCTCGTCGTTCAGTTCGTGGTGCCTTACCGGGTTAGTAGATCCTGAAAATCCCGATTAGGCGTATCATTTGTGACTTCTGCACCCAATACACATTGTTACATTGTGAAACAGACAGGAAGGATTAGACGCTATGGTTACAGACGATGTGCGCTACCGATTGGAGAAAATAGAACAAATTTCGCGGTATAATTCCGATTCCGTGTATCTCGTCACGGAAGAGTACTGTCTTTCGCAAAGCTTATCTACGAATAATGATAATAATAATAATGATAATATTAATAACCAAAAAAAACTGTACAAACAATAAATGTCTCAATGAATCGATTGGAGAGCTAATACCGATGCGTTAACTATTTTAAGTTCCCATTTACGATATCCTAGACTAACGAAAGCATCTACGAAAGGGTGCATACTGAGAAATCTAATTTGCCTTAAAGCCTTACGGTGACAGAAGGAGAGGCATTAAAGGGTGCAGAGAAATAGAAAGGCCTCGCTAAAATAAATTATCTTTTTATTCCATTAGCAATTACAACGCTTTGCGATACGACTGACATTTTTCTGGTTTACTCTAAGCAACGTGTGTCGTTCGTATACCGTTCACATCCTCCTAAACGCACAACCTTTCCTGTTTATTTCTTTTCTCGTTTTCGATAACAATGATCCGACTAGTTTACACTTTATTTTTTTTGGTTTTTCGTTTTTTTTTTTTTTTTATTACTTTTTATCATTACCAGTTGAACTATCCTTTGTGACTGTGTTACGTCGTCTTTTTGTAGGGAGGCAAACGAAAGACAATACGAAGTGAACGCAAACGATTGAAAAGGGGATTAATACTGTGCGATTATAAATGTGTAAGCAAATCGTCACGCTGGGTGTCCATCGTCGGTTAATAATGATAGTAATAAAGACTGATTACAGATACAATGACAAGTATGCAATTGAATGCAAATAACTATTCGGGCTTGTCTGTAAAACTTACCGAACTCTACTATCGACATCATTCACACTTAATAACGCAAAGTATAAAATCTTTGGTCTGTACACGCTACAACGTTTACAAAATTCCGAAGCTTATTTTCGTTATAAAAGTAGTTCTTTGTTTTTTTTTTTTGGTAAGAAAATCGTTCATTGTTTCTCGTGTTCTTTTTAAACACACGATGTGAAGACGATCACAATGTGTTTGTTTGTTATGTTCGTGAGCTTTCTCCATGGTTTACATCTGTCTGCTTTGAATCGCTAATAACAAATATTAATTCGATATTAAGTTCAATGCGAACTCGTGTTCAATATGATTTTTACTTAATACTTTTCCTTGAAACCTCGGCTGACTTAGTTAATGTGCTCTATGATAATGAAAAATCTTTTCTTCTCAATGTACTCGTGTATTTTCTTTTCGTAACAATAACAAACCGATAACTCTTCTATCATAGATCCTCTAAAAATAAAAATATATCACATTTTGCTGGTGGCAATGATAAAATATGAAATTTAATTAATAATAAGAATTCGAAACACAAGGCCGAATAGGATGCACAAATGTACTTATAAATTTCATCTAGAGACCTAAACTACCTTGATATTTCCATGCATCCGATAACTTCAGTTATATTTTTTAAACAGACTGAATGTTCATAAATTTCGTATATATATATAATATTTATATATTACCCTTCCCCAACTTTCTTTCGTTTCACTTTAACGCGAAACGCAAATGACTATCTCGAAACGTAGCGTAACAAATACGTAAAAAAAGTTCTGTTGTTTAATCAAAATAACAGTGATTCGTAATGCTGTAGTCTTGTACTTATATGTACAAGATTCTTCTCTCTCGAAGTGAATCATAATTCAATGCCTGTGGAAAGTATACGATACGCCGATTTAGTGGCAATGAATATTTTCTTTGTTCGCAATGATGTTCCTCCAATCGCGTTTACATGTAATTTACTACAATCCTGTCGTCAATTAAATACGTCTCTTATGATAAAAGATTACTGAATTGTCTTCCAGAACTTACCGCTGGCTTTAATACCTTTGACCTTTTGTTGCTTCTTCTTCGCGTCCGATGGAGCGGACAACGCTTCCCTGGTCGACTCACTTCCACCGGCCCCCGAACTGCCGCCAGCCATATCCGCTTCCTGTACGCCGCCTCCACCAGCTTGCGCAGCAATTGACTTCTTTATATTGGCAATCTGTCCATGAATAAAATCCAAATTTGTACAAACGAATATTTATATTTATCCTTGGCCCTAAAACAAACGTATACTCACATCCATCTGTATTCTTTTCTTATGATAAGTGGCCTTTAACTTTTCAATATTCGCCCTCGTTACTTGCTCCTCGATACAAGCTAATACCGTATCGCATGCCTGACCCCAAGCAATTAATATCTCTGCTACTACGGCCGTATGACTGGGCCTAACGTCGCGCCCCAATCCGGCGTAGTCCACCTCCAATTGTGAATTCTTTTGATCCAGTTTGCCATGTATTATGTCCGCGTAAATGGCCTCGATAATTAAATCCTCTAAATCTCTAACATTCTTTATATCTAATTCCTCTAAGAGCACAGAGTACGGTATGCATCTGGACTTTGTCGCCAATGTTACTATAGTTAAATGCTGCAGCTTTTTTGTTTGCGTAGGGTTCAGTTCTAGAAATTCATCTCTGTTCGCCAGATATTCCTTGTACGTACCATAGGCGAATAAATTCAGCGTGTTCCAATAACAAACGTAAGGTCCGTTCTGTAGCTCTTTGATGTTTGGCATATCCAATAGCTCGCCGAATGCATTGGCACCCGGTGTCTCCACGGCTTGCTTAATAAGCTCCAGCGCGGCCGCTCCCTTGGCAGTTTTCGCCAGCAGCAGAAACTGATCCAAAGGATTGTTAGCCGTCTTTTCTGTCGTAGTACCACCGCTCATATTGTACCTGTTGGACAAACGTCAATCAATAGAAAACATTGAACGACCATTGGACACCTAACTCCACAAATAATATTATCGAATTACACAAACCCCTTAAAATGACAATACAAAGAACACGTTATTTATAACATTCAAAGATCGATGGTTGTGAAAAGAAGGTTAGGAAATAATTGCCCACTGCGATACGTTCGTTTTATCCAAGTTATTTACAAAAAACGGAAAATAAATGGAATAATCCTGCAGAGCGATGCAAAGTTTGTATTAATTACGTAAGGTGTACTTACCTCGTCTGATGTTTACAAATACCGAATCGCCTCTTTTCCACTGAATATGCCTTCGAATGCGAGGCAAGTACGTGAAATACAACCTTACAAATCCTAGCGCAGCAAAGGAAACGGAGGAAACTTTCACCAGATGACAATGTATTGTTTCGTAAAGAGGTCGGAACGAAACGGGGAAGGGGGGGGGGGAAGACAACGATAAACTATCATACAAAAGAAGGATCAAATGAAATAGTATCACCGCGGTACATTATGTTCCGTCCCGAATCGATACGTTCTTTGTGAAGTTCTCGTTCGTTGGACGTTTCACGTGGTGGTTGTCGACACTGTGCGAAACAGCGTCCACGAGAACGAGAATAACTTCAACGGTGTTGTATCTGTTTGACAGAAGAGGGAGGAGGGGAATGTGTTGTCCACCGCGAACGCGAACGGTTTATGTTAATTGTCCTTTTTCCAAATGATCGTGCCGTTTGATGGGAAATAGCGGAAGGGAAAAAATTTCAAGACTGCGGTTCGTCGGACGATACTGCGCTTGAAATATCGCCCGGTAACGGATAGTACAAAAAATGAAGCCTTTAATCGAGTTCGAGGAATGTTTGCGAGACACGCCAAAGTTTCGGTGAGAAATGTGTTAAAATCCTGCGTTTCCTCGCATCGCTGTTGTTTGCTTTTCTGTTCGCTGCCTCTCGTGCTCTGCTCCGTAACACGACGCACACGCTACTGCGAATTAATCTGCTGAACGCACCAGATCGGGAACGATTTAATATTAGGGCGATATGTGGTATTGACAATGGTTTTTCTCATATTTTCTTTTTCCCCCTTTTCTATAGATGCTGCATCGAGGAAGTAGAGGCAAACGTTGATCTACTCGAACAAAAGTTAGACAAGGTATTGCTGTTTAATTAACGCTTTCTTGGGCGAACGGTTCTACTGATAACGCTCACTTGGGCTCGATATTTTTATTGCGTTGCTTCAGATTCGAGGAGAGTCTTTGCAAATATTGATGTAGACGGTTCAGTTGTTTGCAATGATTACGCATTGCAGTGCCAATATTTTACGTGGAATGCTGATTGGTTTCCCTGGGTTGTTAAAGTGTTGAACGCGTAAAACGACACAAGGATCTTTTTTTTAGAGAAAATTATGTTCGAGCAACGCAAAGTTATTACACTGTTTGCATGTTACTCCGAATTAAATTGTTGACCTTAAGATAATGCTATTCAGGGGGCACTTAAACGTAGAAATTTTCACTATCAGCTGGTTATTACTTGTCCTATTGTCAGTTACGTTGTACGAGATAGTTTGTATATTGATTAAGAAAATTATCCTGTTCGCTGAAATATGAATCAAAGCTCCATTTAAACTGTATTCCTTTGCAGGTGTTGAAAAACTGTAGCCAGATGATTGACACTGGGAAACTATTTGTAGGACAGCAAAGGTATGTCGCAGTGTGTAATAAATTATGTGCAATTCATGAAAGGCATAGAAACCTGTTGTAGATAAAAATTGTAGTCACGTTAGAATTAATTACGATTACCAACAGAGCTAGAAATGTTTCACAGATTGAATAAGAAATGAATAAATAAAATCTGTGATTCAAAAGGCATCAATGATTTTAAATGAGGTCTATTTAGTGGTAAGGTAGAAGGAAGGAAAATTGGAAATAATACGGAGTAGTCTAGAAATGTATATGAATTACTGCTCTGTTAGGAGTGACTCATACACATGGTACTCGGTTTAACACAATGATGAGTGATACAGCTGAAACATTTATCTCTTGAGAAATTACTCATTTTCTATAAAATTTTTATGCTGTTTTTAAACGAAGAATACTTTTTCGGATAAGAAAAATTCGTTTCATATATGACACATTCTCCGCCTCTTCTTCAAAATATTTTTTTTCTATAATTCACAACTATACCCATGCATAATTTTTCAATATAACTTTTATGTTCATACGTGTACGTTTTTTAAACGAATTAAATGGAAATACATCTGTTTTTTTACAGCCAATTTGCCAATGGTCTTTGGGAGTTATCTCTGTACTTCAACGATGATTCAGAGATAATGGCCTTACTGAACAAACTAATCCATGCTTTACAAGAAATGAACAAGTTCCATACTATTTTATTAGATCAAGCGTCCAGGACTGTGATTAAAGATCTGAACTCATTCATCAAAAGGTAAGCCAAACGATATCCTACGTGACCAATTATACGATACATTTTATTGGAAGGTACACGTATATAACGTTTGCAATATTTCAACAGCGATATCAAGAGGGTGAAAGAATCTCGTCACTATTTCGAGAAGATATCCGTGGACTTAGATCTAGCTTTAAACAGAAATTCACAAGTTCCAAAGTCCAGGCCCGCTGAATATGAGGAAACTTCGAACATTCTGTCGGCGACCAGATCCTGTTTCCGGCATACAGCTTTGGATTATATACATTCTTTAACAATGATACAGGCACGGAAAAGACACGAAATATTAGGCACCCTACTTAATTACATGAACGCGTGCATTACTTATTACCACCAAGGTAGCGATCTGGCGCAAGATTTGGATCCGTTTCTAAAAGATCTCGGGGAGAACTTAATTAAAATGAGGGCCGATTCCGTGAAACTCGAGAAAGAAATGGAAAACCGACATATCTACGTTACGAATCGCGACTTAATACCATCCCCGGTACCTGGCAATCCCAGAATGGAGGGCTACCTATTTAAACGGACCAGTAACGCGTTCAAGACATGGAACAGACGATGGTTTTATTTAAGAGATCACCAGTTGGTATATAGAAAGAGGATAGGTGATCACGATTACACTATTATGGAGGAAGATCTTCGTCTTTGCACTGTGAAGCCAGTGGTTGACTGTGATAGAAGAAACTGTTTCGAAGTATTAAGTCCTACAAAGTGAGCGGATCAATAAAATTCTGCGAAATATATTTAAAGACTTTCACACTCCAGAAATGGATACAGACATTTTGATATTAACTGCTGTTGCAATTCTTTTTAGGAGTCACATATTACAAGCGGACAGCGAAGAAGCCTACTTAGCATGGGTGACTGCCATGCAGCAAGCAATTGGTGCCGCCATTCAAAGGGGCATGGGTGCTGAAACTATACTTAATATACGCGATTCACAGTCGCAAAATATTAGAGGATCGCAGAGACCGCAATCGAAACTTAAATCAAGGTAAAGAAGAAAGGAATATCAAAGGTTACCCTGGGAATCGTCAAATAAAACTGAACAAACTTGGAAAGGGGAGTACAATTGTCTTTGTTCGTTACAGGGTCTGGGAACAAATCCTAAAGATCGCAGGAAACGATACATGCTGCGATTGTGGCGGTGCTAATCCAAGATGGGCCAGTATCAACCTTGGAATTACGCTTTGCATAGGTGAGCATACGTATTCCACAGTCTCGTAAATGACAAATATTTCACGAAATTAATTCCTTCGACTTCTCTATTCTACTTCAGAGTGCTCTGGTGTGCACAGAAGCTTAGGTGTCCACTACAGCAAAGTTCGTTCCCTAACGCTGGACGACTGGGAACCGGAAATATTAAAGGTCATGGCAGAACTCGGAAACACAGTGGTGAATAATGTTTACGAGGCTCTGCCCATTCCTCCTGACATGATTAGGGCCACGTCAAAGTGTAACGGGTGTGTAAAACAAATTATATTCTAGACCGCTTAAAAAAAAGAAAACAGTTCGAGCACTCGATCAAATTACGTTTCTTAATCGACAGTAACATACGCGAGGCCTGGATAAGAGCGAAATACGTGGATCGTAAATTCGTAAAACCGCTGAGCAACATCATTTCATCCGGTCAACACTCCAGCCGCGATAAAATGCACTTTCGCAAGTGGAGCGTTCGTAAATTGCGTCGCCGGCCTCGGAGTTGCGACAAATTCGACAGCCTCAATCGCAACAAAACAACGACACTGTCGTCCGTGAAGGAGGGCCCCCATTCGACGAGTTCGGACGACAGCAAGCACACGTCGATCGAGAGCTTGACCTCCGCGGATAAAATGAAGAAAGCGGAAAGGAGTTCCTTGAGCTCCGACGATAGCGCGAACATAGATCTGAAGAACGATTCCACGTTGTACGGGAAGATCTTGTCGCGGCCGCGTAACGATTTGAACGAACGCAAAAGCATTGATGGGAACACCGAGGTTAACGTTGAGAACGAGCATGATCCTGAAATCAAGGACAACACGACTGCGGATAACAGTCCGTCGATAAAGAGCGAAGTGTCCATAAGCACTGATACATCCGACTCGAAAGAGATACAGGAGGATAAAGATAGCGGCACGGAGAAACAGTGCGTCGATAAAATGGAATCGGACGTGTTGATGTTCGGATGCGACTTGCCAAAGCCAACGATCGATAACAGCTTAGAGTTAAGTTCTGATCAGGACTCGACTGCCGGCGAGGATGAAGAATTCACGGACGAGGAGGACATCGAAAATTTGCATCCGGAGATGCTGCTTTACAAGGCTGCGGCGGCGCACAATCTTCCGGTAATGTGCGCGGCTTTCGCAGCTGGTGCTGATAAATCGTGGACGAACGTTAACGATAGAGGAAGAAATGCCCTGCATCAGGCAATCATAAGTGTGAGTATCGACGATGGGTTGTATTGTTCGGATTATTCTTCGATTATTATATAGGGTTTCAACGAATTGTTTAGGGCTCTGTGATGTCCTGCGAATACCTTATATTAAACGGAGCACGAATTAATTGTCAGGACGGTGATGGGAAGACACCGTTGTACATGGCCACGGAACTGGGTAAAAAATTTAGATTTTATTTGCAATGGATTTCATGTGATTGCAAATTTATATGAATTATTGTTCATATGAAATTCCAGGCCATACTGCCCAGGTGTGTTTACTGTTGAAACATCGCGCCGATCAACATATACACGACGAGAGCGGTGTGAAACCTCTGTCGATCGCTGTGAAGGAAGCTAACGCAGATATTGTTACGCTGTGAGTGTTGAAAGTAATCTCCTTCGGAACACGTTGAATAATATTTTTAAGGGCACAAAAATATTTAAATATTGTATTGAAATTTGTTCCAGATTACGACTTGGCCTTTTGAACGAAGAAATGAAGGATTCTGAGATCGGAATCAGCGGTGACGAAACATTCAACGACGTTGTTCGCGACTTCAGCCATTTGGCTTGCTCTCATCCGGAACGTTTGCAACGACGAAATGAAAGTAACAACACGTCTCAGCCGCCTGAATGAGGTTTAAGGAGTTGCAAAGTTTATTTGCAAAGTTTCAAAAGCAGGCTACAACGTAAAGAGAAGAAGGAGAATGGTACATCGAAAATGTCGTCTTTCAGTTCCTTGCAGGGTAATAATGTTGATTATGAGTAAGTATGAAGAACAAAGGTTTGGAGCTTTACGATATAACAAAATACTTGAAACCAGAGATATTACGGAAGTTGCGTCGTTCACACTCCGATCTTTATGCGACAGCAGTAGTTCATTGAAATTGATTAGCGTTTTGTATTTGTATTAAGAAGAAAAACGAAGAAAAATTGCTAAAGAACTCTCGCATCTTTTGCAAAGAGAAAAGAGAATATTTTGCGTACACACGAAATTTGTGCAGTCCAGTGATAAAATATTAAGATGCCCGATCTTTTGCTATGCCCGACCTCCTAGTTTCCTCTTAAATTTACAGGAAATAATTCATGTGATACCATTTTCACGCGTGCTTCGTATAATTGAAAGAACATCTTACAGACTGTCGATGTTCTTGATAAATACACATACCATAAATGCGAACTGGAATTTACAAAAATGTTGCAAATATACCTTTTAGACGAAGGTGCGAAGTCATTCCTGGTAGGATATTTGTATGTCTCAATGTGAAACGAGAACATGACAAAATAGGTCTAAAAGTTTGTTCTATGAAAAGTTTTACTAATAACCAACCCGTCTTCGATATAAATAATATGGTCTAGCGAGGTGTCTTTGAAACAACAATTTTATACACGTATCTGTTTTTATATACTTAATATTACCAGTAGTGTATATATGTATACAACTGGCACTAAGTAACTTCCTTTTTTCTATTTTTTTTTTGTTTCCTTTTTTCGTGCTATTTTTCTTAATCGAAAGTAGTGGTGCGATACCATATAATTAGTATCGACGTAATCGTGACATTCTAGGATACATAGAATTATGTAGTTCGTCTAGAAATTCCATTTATAAATAGCAGTACGCTATGCTTATTAGATTACCAAAATAGATTAACAATGATTCCATGTAGTTCCGTATACTATATACCGAATTCGTTGCCAAAAATTAATCGTTTGTATATAAAAACATATAGATCTGATAAACTATTCAAAGTTGATTCCTGAACAAATACTTTATTTCCATGGATTGTTCAGAGCTGCCGATCGCGAAGAAATAATTTAAGGAAACATCCAGGGATATTACTACAACTGTTTGTTTTCCCTTTCTTTTTACAACAAGCCCGATAATTTTTGCCTTCTCGCTGCGTTTTACGAAACGTACAAGCCTTCCCTTAATTTGTACAACGAATATTAAGTTATGCTTCCGTTTTTTCAATTGCATATTTTAATATTGCAACTAACTACGTTTGAACAGTATTTATGAGAAATTTTTAGCATAATGCATGATTTTTAGTCTACTTACATGTAGTAGAAGTAATTTTAGACACGAGATAAAGAAAGAAAATACTAACCATTGTTAAATAAATATTTTCCATTGTTCACGTAGAGAGGCTTTATAGATAGTTACGATGCGCAAAGGTACAAAGCCGTGATCATTGAAATTCTTTCCAACGACAGTTTTACGAAAACCATTGGCCCCATGGGTTTTCAGAATTGATATATATTTTTTTTGCATTTCATCCAATTGTCTGTGGTTGGTATCTCGAATCTGGTATTCGATTTAATATAAGGATTGCGTTAAATTAAGCAACATGACCACAATGACGTAAGCATTACTCTAACAAAACGAGATACTCATTGTTGCACAAGCGATTAAGCAGCAACAAAAACTCGCCTTTTAATCTGTTTGTAAATGTACGGCGGTGATAATTTGCTATTAACGGTTTACATTCATAAAAATGTGTCACAGTGCGAAACAATTTGGAAAATAAACGTGCTGTTTCGCGATTACTACGAATCGCTTCCACTTTTTCAATTGCGTATACAATAAACAATTTTGTTTTTTTCGAATCGAATAATTATCTCATATTATAGTACTTGTACTTTGTACTTAGTTGTTTTTTTCTACGCGTTATACAATTACATAATCGGCGTATTAAACAAATGATGTATCAAAATTCAACAACAACAGAGAAATCGGACACACGCAAAGGAATCGTTCAATTATGTACGAACAAAAACTATTGGCTTCCTGCAATCGGAAGTTTCCTCCCCGAAATCTACCATCACGATATTATCAAATTCGATGGTTGTCCAATTGCAGACAGCAAAATATCGTCTGCGTTGTAAGATAATCGGTATTCAGAGGACATCAGCAATTACTGCCTAATTGTGAAATGTTGTTACAATATTCTATGTACGTCTATAGACAAGTTGAACAGATAATATTGTTTTCCTGTTATGCGCTATTGCATTGAAATTGTAAACAGTTTAATTAATGTATCATACTGTACACAAACTTTACGTCATAAAACAGCGATTATGCAAGTACATGTGTTGCTTTTTCATAAACCTTTCGCTCCGCGCTGTATGTGCACTTAAGTAATTACTCAAGTATATTTATGCACACCGATGTGCATAAATGTTTCGCGGATATTATGCGAACGAACGAAAAAAAAAAGGAGGTACGTACGCCAACAAACAAACAAAAATGACTATTTCTACGAAATCTCGTAATTTCGTGATAATCATTTAAATTCAATGCGTCGCTCGATAAAAGATTTTACGTATGTACATAGAGAGCAGCTGAACCAAGCATTCTGGATCGAAGCTTGCGCAACGAATTATTTCTTGTGAAAAGGATTGACATTACGGCGCAATTCACGAACGATCGATAAATTCCGAGTAATCGAAAGAACCGCATAACCATCGCGTACACACATAATTTACGCGTAGCTCGTCCCGCTAAGTTGCGTAAATTAATCCAAACGGGTCAATACCCTATCGCTGCTTATCAATGTGTGTTTCGTTCGTACGTTCCATATTTCGTTGCTAACATTTATTTACATGCCCTCGATCGTTCTACGACGATAAGAGATAAGCGGGAAAGCTTCGTCAAAAAATCAAAATCGTCGGCCTCGGCTTCTGTTTGATTGTCGAAATAATTTTTTCTCCTTTCGAATCACTCGCGCCCGAGCTGGTGCAACAGAGAAGTGCAATTGAATCGCGTTCAGATAACAACGAAACGAATCTCGTAAATATAATTGCAAGTCGGCGTGTAATTTATAGTTGAATAAGCGTGTGTGTCCGACGCTGAAATTGGAAATTATGGTCAGCCATCGCTGTTGCATAATTATCCTCCGTCTATTCATTGGCTTGGAAAGCGTGAAAATGTTCTGCCGATGTCGATCAGGAATCGTGGATTGGCTCCGCGGAGATACCAGTGATAAGAAGAAACGCTGTCCCATTGGTGGAGCCTACCCTTCTCGATTTCTCTGATAGCAACATTTGTTTTGCCATGGTATCAATGGTTCGCAATTGGAATACGCGCAAGTACATTAATCTTTCGGACGCCATTGATCCGTATGCGTTCACGCATATTTCTTCCGTTCTACCCCACTCTGTTTACTACCGACGCGTGCATCAATAACACGATTAACTTCATTTATCAAATAGCCCCGTGTCGCAGCAGAAAATTCCAATTGGAGAACAAAAAGGGGAAAAACTGTGCGCGAAATCTGTGCACACCGTGGATACGATTCATTTTTAATGTCCGATACAACCTTGCCAAGATTTGTGACGACGAAGAAGAAGAAGAGGAAGACGAGGGAAAAAGGAAGAAGAAGAAGAAGATGAAGATGAAGACGAAGATGAAGAAGAAGAAAGGTTCGGCGAAGAAGAAATAGAAGAAGCACAACGGGGTCTTCATAAATGAATTCACGGTACGATTCCCGTTCAAAGAGCCCGCAGATAATAAATGATTCCATCTATCTGCAACTATGGCGGCAGGCAGTCTACGACGCCTAGAACAGCTCCTATTTCGAACGATTACGGCCTCGACGTTGCATATGTCATTCCACGCGCGGACCAGCTGCACCAACTCTACTGACAGATACGAACTAGCGACGGGCCGATCATTAATCCTGCCACGGTCACTTTCGCGATACGTTTCTTTGAAGAAAGGCCACCGCCGCGCGTATATACACACGTCCGACCCACGGAATTACAAAATAACCCCGCGCCAGAAAACCGATCCTTTAAAGCGCCACGAGACGAACCACGAGATGACTTGTTCCGATCGTTAACTTCCAAGAACACGCCGCGCCGCGGCGGGAGGAAATTGATTGCACGGGGTAAAAATGAACCCCGTGACGCTTTGAACGTGAAATA
Source organism: Nomada goodeniana (assembly GCA_963969485.1). Taxonomy (NCBI): domain Eukaryota; kingdom Metazoa; phylum Arthropoda; class Insecta; order Hymenoptera; family Apidae; genus Nomada; species Nomada goodeniana. The sequence continues at coordinate 3,326,411 of OZ018302.1, forward strand.
ACTCGCAGCCAAGCTGCAACGATAGTTCTAAGATGATCCGAGGATTCTTCGTATTTTTTTTTCTCGCCACCCCCCCCCCCCGCCTCCCCACTTCCTCCCGTTCGCCTTTCCGTTTTCGCTTTCTCCGGGCGCAGAAAATTATAGAGAACCGGACGCTGGTGCGCGTACAGGATTTGCATTGATAACCGGCGTAGGCCGTTCGTCGATTTTAAACGGAACCGCGATTGGAACCCGTTCGTAAAAGCAAACCGACGGTCTCTCTTTCTCTCTCTTTCTCTCTCTCTCTCTCTCTCTCTCCCTCTCCTCCTCCTCCCCCGCCCCGGTGCAATTTATTTTTTTACGACACCGAAAGTAAGTATGAATTATAGCGTTGATAAGACCGCGGGCCCTTTTCGCTTTAACGCCGCGTCGTAAATCACGAGCGGCGCAAAAAGTTTTAGCGCGACTACAATTGAGATTGGCCATGGGCCACGAAACCGAATATCTTGCCTCCTTTTATTTCGCTGTCGGTTTTGCCGGTTGCAACCCCATGAAACGGGCAGTAAAACGTGAAACTGTACACGCTGCGTATACTATTAAAGACTATTCGAGACGGTGCGAGCGTTAAACAATCGAGCCGTTCATTTGCCAGGCTTGTGATTAACTCCGCGAAACGGAAAGTAGAGACGATTGATAAATTCGCGTGTGTACGGCGTTCATGTGCATATGCATATTTGTTACATATATAGAAAAATCTAGTAAGTTATTTGTTAATCAATTGCCGTGGGAGGGTGTGTCGCTTAGCGGTTCTTCGATGCAATTATCAAGGAAAGTTATCTTAGATACGAGAAAGATCAGGGTCAATCAAGTGCTTTGGTGTAAAGATTAGAATACATTTTCTCGTCGGGATACACATTATGGTTTTTAGGCATGGCGTTTATCAGCTATCGAGATTTTCGAACAGATCTTTATGATTTCTCGTTATCAACGGTCGAAGGCCGACCTGGACCTTCTCTCCCTTCGAGACTCTTATCAGCGCAACGAAATCGTTGAAACGAGTTTCGCACTGTGCGCACAGTAGTTGAATCTTTATCAAACGCGCGATTAATATTTCGTGCAATATCTGCTGGACCGCGCCCCTTTTTTTAATTGTCGTGCAAAATATCCTTTCTAACGTTACCTATTGCTATTAGACAAACTATTTCGATGACAAATCGATGTCAATAGAAAGCAAACCAAAAAGATAGTGCAACTCTCTACTCGTCAAAGTGGTACGGCCCATGCAGTACAATGAGCGTCAATTAAAAATTCGTAGCTCACGAATCTTTGGACATTTAAACCGACGCGACTCATTTCCGGACGACCGAACAGAAAATACTATAAACCCGAAAACACCGTGGAAAATAATGTGCAACGCAACTATCGACGAGAAATCCTCTAATTATTTTGATCGTCATGCACAAGACTTTGCCCAGTCGGATCAAAAGGATCAACGATCAATCTCGGCGCGGTTCAAAGATCATGCACAGCGGAACTGTCTTCTTTTTCTCTCTGATTTTTTCCTCGCTGCGCCGCGATTTTTCACCCGAGCAGAAAATGCCGTCAAAGTGGGTGTTTAAAACAAATATATTTATACACCGTGGACACTTCTTGTCGGTCTCGATATAACGCCAAGTGCGTAGATTCGCTGCCGAATGGAGGACTGGCTGCGTAGAAGATTAGAATGAACCGTGAAGTCCGACGTCCGGTCGATCGACGAAATTAGTATCGCTTACTCATTCTGTACTAATCGCGCACACAATGTCTCTGGTCTTGGCTTACGAAATTCTGGGTTCCTCGTTACACGAGACACCGGGTCGCATAAACACAACGGTTGTTTTCCACGACTCGCGCCGCTCCGTTCGAAACGTTCCGGCTGCGATAGATTAAACCGGTAGGTCGGACACCGGCAAGCATAAACGAAAAGGCGGAGGAAAAAGCGTTACCGGTGATCAAAAGGGGTTACGAGTAACGGGTTCGATGTTTCGCCATCTATAAATTCGATTCTCGTTAGAAGCGTCCGCGAAAGAGAAAAGCACGAGGAGAAAGGGAAGAAGCGAACAGATTTATAACATCCAGAATCCCCAGACGCAACCGTCTTATGAAACTATTTTTAGGCGTTTTTAGGGCCTCTCGAATTTAGGCCAGGTTTCTCAGAAATCGGGGGAACGAACGTGCGACAATGATAACGATACACACCCACGCCGATGACCGCGTTCGATTTCACCTGCGATTCGATCGAAAATCGTTTTTCTGCAGAAATTTTTCTCTTTCCCACATTTTCTTTCCGCGTTTATTGTGATCTCTACTACTATTGTTATTATTATTATTGTTATTATGATTATTATTATTATTATTATTATTAGTTTAATAGCTCGATGAGATAATTGAGGGGTTCAGTGCAAGGTGGAGTTATGGCACAGCGGTTGGTGTTGCGAGATAATAGAGCTCTTATGAATTTATGAATGTAACATTTGAATAGAAATTGTGTAATTACGACTCGAATCCGAAGATTCGATTCAAAAGGAAGCTTCACAAAAACGCACAGGGCGGACGATTATTCATGTGCAATCGTAATGGAGGAGTTTCGCCAAGTAGTTATAAATTGAGGGGCGATAAATAGACGCCAAGAGGTGACGGAATTAATAAGAAACTCGGTCTTTCAGCCCCTCTGCGGGCAAGCTCCCTCTTGCGTAACACCCCTCAATTGTCTGAATAATTTTTTACACATCGAAGGTAGGGATGGCGCGACGGTCAGGTGAATGGTTGGTGGAATTCGCGCAGTTCACGCTCGCGATTCGCATCATCGCTAGCAGAAGCATATTCGATCTAGCAATTTTGTGCTCCCGAGCCATTAACCCAATAGCAATCGATTGATCCTTATTGAAGTAATTCGCGGTGATCTCCGCATAGCGAGCATTCCACGTGCGAACATCTGTTGCCAATCTGTTGGCCTATGCCGGCACCGTGCGTCGCGTTACGCGTTAAACGTGAAATCGTTCGTCGTGATCGTCGTCGATTTATTCGAAAAGAAATTAGACGCCCGGCCGCGGAAGCAACGCGTCTTCATTCACGTCCCTCGACGTACACCCTCGAGTTATTTTTAGAAATTGAATTTCGACGTTTATTAACGACACGTTCGAATCATTCGCACGTCGCGGGCGCGTCGATCGGTTCACACCTGTTCCCCTTTCTCCGGTTCGTTCAATCTCGAACGGCAGTCTGGATAGAGAGGTCAAGCTGATTTACACGAAGTTGTACGGCTAACCATAAACGAAAGAAAATACGCTACAGCGTAGTAAGTTTTGCCCCCCCCCCCTTTTTAACGGTGAAATATGCGTCTTCGATTCACGAACCCGCGGACCGCACCTGTAGCGTAGAAGAAGTTACGTCATTTTCTTCAGGATATATGAAAATCGATCCGACCAGAATCAGCATGATGGATTCATCGCGCGCACCTGTACTGCGGTTTCGCTCCAATTTCCAACGATCAATCGATACGCGGGCACGTTGCTGTATTGCGCGTTTCGCAACCGCAATTTCGTTGATCGGCGGCAACCAGCGTGGGAAGTCGCGGTAATGCTTTCTAGAACAATTTATTGCGTGGGGGGGGGGAGGTACGCTACTTGCATCCGCGATGCTAATTAGACATGTCGCGGGAACGTCGTCGATATTAGAATGATCGATGATCCCTGCCGGCAAACCGAAATAGGATCAAAGACGCGCCAAGCGAGGTTCACTGAACTTCATCACCGGATGGGATGATCAAAATTCGCGAAATCATCAATTACGTTAAGTCCCATTGGCACGGGGAAACGTGGCCCGGTACATACGGCTGTACATGGCGCGTTATGTACTTGCACGATAAAGCTTGGCTCGCGCGTAAAAGCAAATAGGTCAAATACACACGATGAACCGCACGATTTCTGACCTAGACAATGCGTTAAGAATATTCTGCATCGTTGACGCAAAATTAGATTACATACCTCCAGCGTGGTCAATAACAAACTGTGCACGACACAATTGTGGCCATTCATAATTGACGGAGCTGGTGCGCCGTGAAGGAGTCGCGGGACGCTGACGACGGATTCGCGGAAAGAAGAAAAGAAAAAATGAAAGGGAAAGAAAAAAAAGACCGACGAGGACAGACCTTGGTCCTGCTGTGCACGGTCAGCGAGAAAAATAAAATGATAATTCGATATTATTGGTACCCTACTGATGGCGAACAATTGATTGGGTCAGCATGACGTTTTCGGCTTCTTATGCGCAGCTACGCATCCGACGTATCATTTATCATCCGTGTCATAAACAAATTCCTCGCTCGTTCAGGCGATTGACGTTTAATTGAAACCACGTAATGGTAAGCGTAATCGTTACATCAAAGTATCGATCAGTGATAGAAGATTGGCGTGAAGCACGGCTGAATAAAGGCGTGGATTACAACGGTACGCGATTAGGAATAGGTGGAGACGGTAATTACAGGTGTGACAATTATTCCTAATTCGGTGTTGCAAAGGCTACGATCGCCATCGCGTAACAGGCTTCGTCGATAGCATTGTCGTTTCGTTTGATTGGCATTTCGTTCGCTTGGGCGGTACCATGGTTTATTTTTGCGACGAGATAGTGAACAATCGCGGGGGAAGTTCTGACGTCGCGTTTGTGCACTTTTGAAAGGAACCGCGAGAACGATATCGATATCGACGATATTGCATCGTTCGGAACACGACGGCGACGTTCGCAGAAACGTGCGACGCGCGCCTCGGATTCGACCGGTGACGAAGCTAACGGCCGTCTTTGCGTCAGAAAGCAAACGTCCGCGTAAAAAGAAGTTGAAGTGGAACGGTGACGAAAGTGCAACGTCTGAGAAATATACGGCGGACGTCTCGGAAATATTAAAATAAGCCTACGCATTCTGAACGTGGATTACATCAGCCACGCGACATGTACGATACGCGGGTCGTTCACGCGGGGCCCAGCTCCACCCAAAAGTCTGTCTAATTGCGTGATTCAGAAAGACCGGATACTAAACTGTCGCGACTATCGCCAAGATCCTTGGCTTGAAAATTCGGATACTAGATTTTCAGGCCCTCCGCCAAGCGACTGGTTCATCGCTCTGCGTTTCACAGAACATAATTTAAACCGGTGCCCGCCGCGGCCAGACGTACGAGCTTCCTTGATTCAGGAAAGCTTCTCCTACCGTGCGAAATAATTCGTAGTAATAGTGTTCCATTCATCGTTCACGTTCAAACGAGGGATTTTTATTCATTACTCGAGCGCCTCGTAAAATCCGGAGGGGGGGAGACGCAGGAAATTTATTGAGAAACAGGCTGCTCTCGTTTATAAATATTAGAGGCGGCGAAGGTGTGAATGTTTGGGACGAAACTAATTCGGTGGATGGATTAATCATTTTTTTGTACGGCGATTCAAGTTTTTTTGCTTTCTGTGCAACACGAACAGGAACGATTAAATTTGTTTATTATTCAGCATACCTGATTGTATTGTAAATCATACGCGTTGAGGGAACTCCTGTTTTATTTATACAGTACTGGTCATAATTATTCGAACGATATAGATTTTTGTCTTCTAGACTTTTTTTAAATTGTATGCAATACTTTTATTATAACTGCACCGTCTTTAATTCTTCACTATCGAAGTACCATTCCCTATTTCATATTATTGTATTTCAATTTTATTCCTTTTACAAAACTTTTAGGAGGTCGTTTATATACACTCTCTGGGTTAAGCGAAGGGGTTAAAATAATAACGATTTAATTACTCCTTCAACTTCGTTTCGTCTAACCTTATAAAACCCCCTATCGTGTGCCCGATTCGAATACTAACGGCCGGTGCAACATTTCTAAAAAAAATCAAGAACAAGAACAAATGATTTACAGAAGAAACAACGCCTATAATATACCCCAGATAATTTTGGCAGGTGGTGCTGAAACCTTGTGTCCACGGGCCATACGTCTCGCAGCAGTGGAGACCTGGGAGGCACAATGCAATCTTGTATTCTCCGACTGATAAACAAATGAATTTCGTACGTTACAGTATGTTACAAACAATCCTAATCTACGGCAATCTGCTGTAACCGTTCTATACCGTAACGTAACATGCTCTTTGGTTCGTTAATTGCAAATATAAAACTGTATCGAGCCTGCCCACTCATCAGAGCATCCCAAGTCTCTCCAACAGACGCTCGGCATTAGCTGCTCCGATACTCTTTCAACACAACCGACACACGTTTCTCACCCCCGATCGAATGATCGACGCCTGTTCGTCGGATCAGAGAAACGGCAATAGTTGGTTATTTAATTATAGCTTCCAAAAAAGTGGGTGGTCTTTGTAACAATGATCGTGGTCTCCGGCTGACAGGCGATTTGTGCGTCTAGACGTGTCCCCGTGTGCACGAGACTCTCACTTCTGCTCTGTGTTGATTCAGCGTAACCGATTTAGCCTAACCCACGCGATGGACACACTTATCCCGTCTTTCTCGCCCGCCGATACGCATAAATTTCACGGACAGACGAAACAACTCTGGGCACAAGATGAGAACACACACCGCGACGGTGCGCGGCAAAAGGACGCGGATCTTGGAACGAAACCGATGCCCCCAAGGAGGAATAATCGATCGCGTATTATCGTGGAATCGCGGGACGTTCGACTGAACACCGGCGGATCGGCGAACGGAGTTGCATCGTTCACCTGTTCGCCGGTGGACAAACGGAAATATCGAGACACAGATTCGGGAACGGCGGTTGTCCCGACGGTTGTCTCGGAACATGGGAACCGGCGAAGGTTTGCATAATCGTGAAATTGTTCACGTGGAGGAGTTTTAACGCGTTAACGACTTGCGAGCGTTTAGAGTTACGTGTACGGACACCCGAGGAGTAGCCTCGTCGTCGTGCTTAAAGTTTATGCGAAATTCAGCTGCGACAGGAATAAGATAACAACGATACAATACCAGTATCAGAGAGAAGACTCGAGGACAGCGATAATAGAGGTGGCAAGGTTGATCGAATAGAAACGAGGCAAGGAGAAAAGTTTCTCAACGAAGCTGATTTCGCGTGGAGAAATTGGTAAAAATAAACAAATCATCTTTGTCGCATCTAGATTCTACAATATAGCCGTGCACGTTTAATAAAGTTCACCAAATTTTCGTCCGCACCCAGTAACACCTTCGGAGTCCAGCTTCCTTCACCGTCTGTAACACTTTCTAATCTTTCTAATCATATCGCACCGGCGATCCGGCAACGCGTAACAGCGTTCGTCAAATTTCCATTTCGCTATTGTGCAACGAATAATCGGCGCGTTGCCGATTATAATAACGGCACACAATGAAAACCAATACACCCGAGGGAAGTGACGGAAAAAGAAAGGTGTCGCGAGGATGAAGCTGGCGCCAAGCCGGGTTTGAAACGCGGCGCGTTTTAAAGAAAAAGTGCGGGAATACGATCGTATTATTTCCAGCGGAATCGTTTATAAAAAAACCGAGTAACAAAAAGGACAGGGAAGAACGGGGAGGGCGGGGGATGGGCAAAAAAAAAAAAATAGAAAGAAAGAAAGAAAGAAGGAAGGAGGCATCAGCAACGAGCCCGAAAAGAAAACGAGAATCTTATGGCGCCGCGACAACTCAGGACGGACAGCTTTAGGATTTGGCGGGCGGGCGAGAGAAGGTATCGTCTCTGTTGCCGATATCTTCGTCTTGGTCGTCGTCGTTGTCGTCTACGTACGACGGCGTCGTCCGGCTCATCTTTAAGTTCGTCTTGACTCACTGAGGCGCCGGCGTCCCCGTCTGGCTAGGTAAATATGCGTAAATTCGGTGGCGATACACACCGGATCCGGCCACCATCAAACGTCGGTTTCGCCTTTTAATATATGTATGTCGCCGCGGAACGCGTATACACACAGAAATATAACCGACGCGGCGTACCCGCCCTGATCCGCAGCGTACTCACGAACGTCGTCTCGCAAGATCGTTCCTCGCGTCACCTTACATTTTCCAGGGGGGGGTTTTTTTTTTTTTTTTTTCTTTTACCCTCCTTCGAACAAGTCTGGCGCCGTCTGTTCAATAGCCGTTCCCCGCGGGCAAACGGGCGTCGATCGCGGGTAGGCTTAACGATAATTATTGCTTTGGCACGGGTGGCGAGAAACACGAGAAAGAGAAACACAGGGAGGAGCGACGGGAGCTTGACTGGTTTCGTGTGGAGATGCGAAAATAGCGTTGGCCCATACCTGGAAAACGAGATTCTCTCGATTCGTCGTGTACCGCGCGGAACTGACGAGCGATATCTCGACGGCTTTGTGGAAATTGTTCATTTTTGTTCAGCTTGGACGGAGGAACGGTTACTTGTCGAGACGAGGGAATATTGAATGGTCGGTGGTGGGTCTAGGAAGAGGAATTTTTTGCGGCGAAATAACAGAATGTCCGAATGGAATGACGAATTATATGCAGTAGACGGTGGAAGATTGTCGAATAGAATGGTCGCACGTTCGGTATAATTGTATTGCTGCAAGGTGTTGGATGTTTTGCAATTTACGTAAGCGGAGAAGGTTTGATATTTGCACGAGGATTCAATTAATTGATTCTGAACGCGGGTTGGACGGGAGCCGAAGATGCAATTGAAATGACGAGTGTAGATGTCTTAAATGAAAACTTAAATAAACTATCCCCCATCTCGTAAATTTATATTACCCGGAAAGGCAGAGACCGACTTGGTCAGCAGACGTGTTTCACGAGCATTCGTCTGGGAAAACAATTGGCAGATTAAAGAGTCGAGTAACAATGCTGATGATCGTACAGCATCAACGATTTAACGTGCCATAAAAGAACAATAAAGCTGCATTGCCATTCCCAGCAGAGGCGAGTCTACTGAAACCCCTGACGGGACAGAAAATTCTACATAAACTTCTCGAGGACAACGTCTCGTCTGAACGAACTCTGGTATCTTTTAATTCCAGTACTTTTAAACTTAATTTATTTAGTACTCCTTCACATTTCTGATACACCTTTCGGTTGAAATATCGTCGTCTCAGAATTTCGTGCTAAGGTTCACTTAAATACAACTTGTTCTGAAAAATGTCTCGGGACATTCCATAAAATTTGAAAGCAAAAATTATTTTTGAATATGTCTGAAAAAGTGGTACACGCCAGTGACAAAAATAATGATTTTTCTGCTCCATTCTGTATTTTCAATTAATAAATTATTTCCCATTAATGGACTATTTGTATTTTTTTTTTTTTTTACCGGTTGTATTTTTACGCCGGCTGCTTCTTTAATTGTTACAGTGTAAATTTTAAGAAATAATATATACATACACCATTCTTCCAGACATTCATCCAATTAAAATTAAAGTAATTCTACAGTCATCCAATGTGTTTACCTAGCAAGAAGAAGTAACAATATTTTCTCATAGAAATCAATAATACGCTGCAAATTCAAGTGTTAGTACGAACATTGGCACGAATCAATCCTTATCAATCCTCAACTTACAACCCCAATTCATTTTCACACCTGAATTGAATTTCATTAGCTTACTACGATACAACAAAAAATGCTGACATTCCAATAGAACGGTAAAATTACGAACCAATACTTTTGCCGATAATTAAACAAGAAAAATTCGTACAAGATTTCGTAATCCGTGCGGCTCGAGAGCTGCACAGCTGTTCATAGAAGGGTTGAAACGATCCAAGGTAAAGAAACGTCTCACTTTCGATACTCATTCTTGTTTTTACCTCGACACTACGAGAATCTAGCTTCGCTTCAGTCTATCCGACATCGTTACACAACGCGTGTCACAAGCACGGAGGAGGATCAGTCAGGTTGGCAGCTTCTCTATATTCCACCGCGAATAGAACCGTCGTACGTGGACACAGGGGTATACGGTGTGTTCGACGGATCGGTGGCAAACGACGCGAATAAGATACTACGAAACGCCAAGAACAGTGGGACGCACCTGTGCGACGACCCGACGTCCCATCACGGACGCAAATAAACGGCGTCGCGCCGTCTGCGGCTCAGCCGACACTTTGCTCGACCGAATGGCCAAAGGCGACCCGAGCATCCTCCTTTTCCACGCTTAGACCGCCTCCCCCAAACGGATATTCGATCTAAGAAATCGCTTCTCCGTCGTTGGACAATCTGTCGAATTTGTTGCATATCGGATTCGCGATTACGCAACCGCGTCTTCGCGCAGTGATTGTCCGGGATGAATGAGCGAGGAAACTTGGACGACTGGTACGTTCGATCGAAAAGTGTATTTATGCAATGTCTGTAGTACTTTGACGTCGATACGAACGACGGAAGGAGTCTCGTGAGTTGGGTCGAAAACATTTTCGATCACGCGAACCGTTTGCATTTCTTCAATGAAGCAGCTGATCAGAGATCGACCGTTCGAAAGAAATTTTGGCCAACGCAGTAGTGCGATATGCAATGCAGCATTAATTACCTGGGTGTCGTAAGTATTAATGTATAATGAATGTTCGTTATATAACGAGTGCCTCGATGCATCGATTACTACGTAGGCCCTGCGATCGAACAGTAGGGACGGTATCACTGCGAAATTTGTGAACGAGAAGTGTTCGATCGAGATAGGCTGCGACCGATTGCGAGTAGAAATTTTAGGGAATCGTTCGATTAATGAACGTTCGGTGTTACACTGACGATGGTTCGTAGTAATGGGAACATTTTATGAATGGCTGTAATAAGTGCGTGTCCGCGGTGTCTAGCCTCGTTACAATTATCATACCACCGACTCGTACGCTGCATCGCACAACTATGCACAGAAGCAATACAAAATATGTAATACGAAATTTCAGGATGATTTTACAGTATGCAACGAAGTGGGGGGGGGGGAAAAAATGATTAGAAACGTTGCGCTGCGTTAATTCGGTCGAATGTGAAGTTGAAACGTAGCGAGCTATTTAATCGTACGACGAACTGCGCCCGAAAATTCTCACCGACTCCGATACAACTGGACGAACCGTGAAGGAAACCGATTTCGTCGGCCACCAAGTTCAAGCTGTCGCGAAAGGACGATGTCCTTTGTCGCGGCAAGAGAGACGAATTCATTGACACGAATCTTTGTTCCAAAGTGTAGAACGATGCGCGTCAACCTTTTAACTCGTGTTACCCACGTGCCCCTTTATCGTCAATTTATCAAGCTAAGCGGTGCGCTTTTTACAACGGCATGACACGCACGGTTTCGACGTTTAATTAATGCCTGCGTGTCGAAATTAATCACATGTTATCTAACAGATACGTGCCGTCATGCGCGTAGTTCTCCATCGACTTCCACCCCCATATGCTTTTTTCGTGGAAGTCGTGTGCGTCACTGTGTAACAAGTAATTACAAACGAACCGGGCAGCCGGGAAATTTGTCTTCTCGCAGCTGTGTGAAAAATAATTGGAAAAAACAAAAAGGAAGAAAAAAAAAGATCGTTCACAGACCTTTGTTCCGAGAATACGTCCACGTATGCAACGACGATAATCTGGAAATTTTCTTTTCCAAAGGAGAAACATAAGTTGGTCGGTGACGTTCCCGTGCCGGAAACGATTCGAAAATAATGTATGCAAAATAATGTAACAAATAACGTTGACGAAGGCTCATTGAGGTCAAGATGAGAATATTGAACGCGAAAGAATACGATTTTCGTTATTAGAAATTGCCTAGCTCGTAGGTCAATGACTCTCCAAGGAAGCCTCTCCAACTGGAATAGTTTTTATAACTAAAGTGATGCACACCGACGTGGAAGTATGATAAGTAAGAGCAACATAAATTATACACCCATGAGCTGAACAAAAATTATCAAGCCATTAAACTCCAGCAACTTTTTTCCAAACCAATAATTACGTTCTCTGATAGCCAGCTCGTGGTCAAGATTCTTACTAGTCGCAACCCCTAATTACATTTCAGCAATTTAAAAACGATCACGTATAGATTATATCACCGGCCGTAATTTCGTATTAGCGTTGAAGCATTGCCACCCCGCAACTCGATAAAACATTTAATAATTCTTTCTAATCGTCCATGGATAGACCGCGATTCCTTCTCGTCGAATATCTCTGCTCCACGCAGACACGTTATTACAGATCTATGATGGCCAACAGGGATAACCGACGGTGCGAATTACCAGCAACTAAGTTGATAACGTGACCGCTGTCATGGACGCATTTGTAATTGCGTCTCGTTTAACGACGGGTACTTTACGATTTATATTTTTACCCGTTCAACGTGTATCGTTTACTGTGGACAGTCTATACATACATAAGGAAATAAAGAAGCACGTTTATAGATATTTCTTATACGAAATATAATTAACCCTTATATTGTGTTCGCAATTTCAATCTGTCGAATGTCGACAAAATCCATTGATACCAACTTCGTTCTCCTCAATCGATTTCCTCAACTCTGAAATGTATATCTATGCTCCGAGTCTGTTTCACGCGAGTCACACAAATATTTTTCATAGGGCACATGATGGTACACGTTCGTAAACGGTCGACTACAAAAATGCAGACAATCTTCTAGTACAATAGAAGAATGGCTGATCGTCGAATTATCCTGTATTACCAATGGAACTCCTACGATTAATAAGACCTGCCGCGACCTATTGTCATTAGGGAAACGCAACGGTGGTCCACATTCGCACCGTTTGAAACAGGAAAATACTGGAGCGTTCAAGACCACACAAGTTTAATGGGACGTACGCACGGCGATCACACGTAACTCCCTCTGTACAATTATATCTAATTCAAGCTATAAAAATTCCAAAAGGAGTCACACGGCCCGATTACGTGACTACTCGTATGAACTCGCCTGATTTGCTTCTCGGAATACGCAACCTCTTACATTGGCGGACTGTAAAACTCAAACGTCACACGTGCACGGACGAAATTCTGACCGTACGATCGGCAGAGGATTCATTAAAGGAATGAACGCCATTAAAAATCATTGGAGAACTGACGGAAAGGCGAGGAAATTATAGAATGCGCGTTTCGAGTGACAGAAGACGGACAAGCTGTTACATGCATTATCGAGTGAACTGATACGTTCAATCAGAGATTCGAGTGCACATAATTGGTCGATTTGTGGAAAATGGTCGGCGATCGAAATAAACGTGAAACGATTTCGATGAAGGTGAAAGCGAGACCCTTATTTGGGTCCTTCACATTTATCCTCGGTCCCGATTCGTGGAAACGATTTTAAACAAAAGGAAGACACTCGTGTTTTGAAAAACGGAAAAGCGCGTGATTCAACCAAAATAGCAGTAAAGGATTGTAAATAATTTAATGCAACTGAGATAAATTTCTTTTCATTACGCGCAAACGATAACCATTTTTAAATGCCAATTAATCTACTGCCTTACATTGTTGACATAGACATTGGCTATCCAACAGAATATCTAACACTGCTTGCTTTAAACGGAAAATCATTTCTCTACGGTTCGTTCACCACGAACACCATCGTGCTGTACCAAAATGATAAATAAACTATAAACGCTCGCGTTCTTGCCGCCTCGAAATCGTTCGAGACGATTGACACGATGCAGCGATTCCATTATAGCACCCCGGTTATTAAATTGCAAGATAATCGCGATTCGAGACACGTATTCCCGCACCTCGAGGCAAGCCAACAAGGGTGCAGAACCGCGGCCCGAAGTATTATTAATTAGCTTAGATTTGTAAAACGCGACGATGCAACGTTATTCGATACGCCACGCGTTTTCGCGTTCGTCAAGACCCGTTTCTGCGTCCGGTGGAAAATTTGGAAGGTGCCGAACGACCGGCCATGCGCCAAAGGCACACACGTAACTGCTCAGCCGAATTTGCAGCCTGAACGCCGCTAGGTACTTGTATTACCAAGGTCGGCTAAATTGATTACGAATCGAATATAAATCATTTTCACGCGAATTGACCGACCTGTCGACACATCGATGTCGGCCGTTCATTGTGCCAAGATCAACGATGACGATGACTTTGAAATAATCAATACGATCGTGAATGACCTGTTGATAAATTTGCAAGAAATAAGTGGACTCCATAATTGGGGAACGGGAGGGGTGAAGGGACAGGGCACTCGTGAACTATACCATCGAGCTAATATTATTTCCTTGATTTCGACCGGATACGATTAAAACTGATACAAGGCAGTTCGATTAACTTTTATTTGGATGCACGTACGCACGACGCGAACAACTTTAATACGAACATCTTCCGATGTTACGTGCAAGTTCCACGCCTGTAGCAATAAATTCATTCTTTCTCCCTAGCGCAATTTCGATAAGGCCGCGAGCGGAGAACGCAAATGCTTAGCGCAACTCGAGCGACCTTCCCTCGGTGAATCAAAGCGGAACGAAGTTGAGGAAGCTTGTATCGTGATAACGAGGGGTCGCAATTTCACCGATTGCTTGTACAAGGGTGGGCACTTTTCACGCGGGTCCGATTGAAAAATTCTCCAACGCGCGAACGAACCGTGCAACTTCCTCGAACTTTCGCGACGGGCTGACCCCACCCGGGCAAGGAGTATCGCGAGGTTGAATAGGGTCGGATTAACCGGACTCCCGGTTCCTTTGGGAACACGTACGTAATCAGCCCCGCGACCACGAAATTCGATATCTCGGTAGCGGAAAGAGCAGTTTCCTCGAGGGCAAAGATACGCGCTCGCCGAATTTCTCGCGTCCTCCATTGCTCCGGCGACGCGTGCCGGCGTTGACGCAGGAAACGACGAAGGAAGAGCGGAACGTCGCGACTGACACGGAATGTCGGGACGTGTTGTCGGAAAATTTCTCGCCCCGAAAAACTTTTGCTCGACTCGCGCGAACGCGGTATTTCTTTATTCGCTGCGCGGTCCCTTCTTCGGCATTGCAGGTAGAAACGGACGGTTTGTAGGAAACGTATTCGCACGCGATACACGCGGCAGAGGACTGCCTGCTGCGAGAAGCAACGATAAGGGGATCGGGGATCTTCGCCTTTACGAGATTTGATCCTTAAAAATTGAATAAATGGTAGCATCACTTATTCGGATGAAATAATTATGCGCTTTTCGTCATATTCTTTCTGAAATAGATGGGAGAATTTGATTTGTAATTGCTAAATCGACACTAACTCTCTGCGGCCTTAATGATATTATTCCTGCTTTCTGTTCCTTTACTATTATTATTATTATTGTACTGGCGAGATACTTAAATCGAACCGAACGTCTTGCAATTTCAAAATCTAAGTACCTCCGACTGTCTACAGATCTGAGGAACTTCTAAACAAATTAAATTATTCCTGGACAGATGTACTATGTTTTTCAGCCGATCAACTCGCATCAACATCCCCCACGCAATATAATAAAAAAAACGATGACACAGTTCCGTTTAAAAATCGCAAAGTGCCCCCGTTGCGATAAGGCGGTATTTTCGAAATGCTTCTCGTCAACGTGCACCGTGCGCTCCACGCAGACGTCGATTTCCTTCGATTTCCGTCGACCACGCTGTCGCTAAACGGTTGAAAAAAATATGTGCGAACCGTGACCGTGAACACCTTTCCGCGTGTCGAACGAAATTCGGTAAGAGGATCGGTTCGTTCAACGGTGCCGCCTTAGCTGGCTCGGCTGGGAATCGCGTCCCATTGATACCGGTATCCCGTGGAGGAAACGCGAGATCCGTTTTAGCTGCGTTCCATACACGATGGCCGACGCGAAATCGACGGTGCGATCGGAGCAAGTCAATGAGGCTCAATAGATCATGTCCTCCGCGCATGATGCGATCCAGACGTCATGTTTAAAGCCGCGTGCGATTGGTCGAGATGCTGACGGGCCTACGTCAAGCCTCTGTACATCTGACTCACGTGCGTTTATCTGTCGTCGAACTAAAATGCCCGTGGGCGAGCCTTCAAACGAATAAACAACGCTACCGATCTCCCGGTGTTTCGATACCGCGAGCCGCCGGATTCGGAGAAACACGATCGACCTCGACGTGGTTTCGGATCGATCTTGGGAACAGAATTTTAAACGGTTTTCGCGACGGGAGATTTCTTGTTTTGTTGTTGTTGTTGGCGGTGTATCGTTACGCGATGCTGATACGCTGTTCTACGGCGGCGAGAAATCGGTGTAAGCTTTGGGGCAATTTGTCGTTCGCGGCAACGACGCGTCCGGCGTTTAGATCTTACGCAGAGGGGAACCAGAGACGCGGATTTTCTAAGCAACTGGCGAATTCGAAGTTACGGAACGACAGCGTATATTAAGCTAATCGAGCGATAAGCAGTTCCTTTATCCGAATTCAACGGCGATACTGCCATCTTTTCGTCAATCTTTTCGTCAGTCCGCAGGGACTGTTGTCACGCGATAAACGAAAAACATAATACGGTGATGAAAATCGCTGTTGAGAAATTGGCAAACATTCGCGGTGGCTCCCGACAGATCCCGCAGTAAATCCGATCGGGAAGATCATCGTGGCCCGTCGTCATTTATCCAACTTTCGATCCCACGCGATTCTAATTAGTCACCGTCTATCCTACTACCGTCGCTGGTCCCATCCGATGCAAACGTATTACACATGTTTCCTTTCAATTTCATAAACTCTTTGCTTCGATTTAACCCCATGAACGATCTCTTATCGAATCACCCACGGTGGTTCGAATCGACCGACGAAGAAACGCAGATGTCCCCACCCGCGCCAGCTACTATAGCCCAGCCTATATAAACCCGCGGCATCTCGCAAGTCTGTTCATTCTACACGAGGCGTCAGTCTATGTATAAAGTCAGAAAGCATCGCGGGATTAAGAGTTTGGTACACGACGGTACATAACACTGAACGAAAGCTGAAACGAGCGTGTGCACCTGTTCGAACCGCCAGGCGTACTGTAACCAAGAGCAAAAATCACCGGTCGCAGCATAGAAAACGTACGGCGTTTTTACTCTCACGAGGATCGAAAAAGACAGAGAGAGAGGGAGAGAGAGAGAGAGAGAGAGAGAGAGAGAGCGGAGAGAAGTTCCCCGATCGGCCAGGATTCGGATCCTCGCTGTCTAGGTTCTGGTTTAAGTTCAGTGCGCGGGTCTATCCCGCCTCGAGACTCATCAGGGACTTTCGCAAGCCCGAATCTGAGGATCGTTGCACGTCCAACGAGACCATCCGTGGCTTATACGTAGCCATTTACCTAATTAGGGTATAATCGAGCACTGGGAGTTCCGTTGGGCGAAACAGCCGAGGAGGATCCGAAACGGAGCAGAAGAAAGTTATTCGGAGGAGAATCAATCGTCCACCCCGGCCGTTCTCACCACGACAGTTTCGCCTATCTCTTTTGGAGTAGATAGAAGAGCGACTCGTAGGCCAACAGGATGAAGCTAGTACTGTTAGTGACTTTGTTGGCGGTTTTATACACCGTTGACTTAACCAACAGCGCGGCGGTTAGATCGGAGGTAAGGATATCGTATGTTGTATTATGATGGTTGTATGGTAATCGGTTATGCTCGTTGGAATTGGTACGAATGGTCAAGTGGAAGATAGAAGATAATTCTTTGGCGGTTCTGTAAGATCTGTGTAGATCATCGGTTCGCGTGAAACACCGCGAGATACTATTATGGGTTTTTGTCTGTTCCTCTGAAGTTCTCTTTGCTATTTTCTTTTCTTTTTTTTTTTTTTTTTGTTTTTGCTTTACTGGACAAATTATGTCGTTCCACGCCGTGGCGTTAGAACTCCTGCTGCAGGATCATGGAATCGATTCACGTGTAACGGCTTTCGATTCGCTATTGTTGTGTTGACGGTGGGATGAATTGAAAAGTATTTTCCGTTTAGTCGTGGAAAACGATTGACGACGAATCGATGAATTGATTTTGTTGGTAATTGGTTACAATAGATTGAAATGTGAGGCAATGTATATTGGATATGCTGAAACTACTGATTCGTACGTACACGAATGGAGTATATCTACTTCGAATTACACAGAGGAAAGAGATATGTACTTTCGATGGTCGAAGTCGCTGTAATCCATATTTTTGGCACAGCCGATAAATCGTCTACTTGAACAATACCGTATCGTGTGGAATACGCGTTAAATTTTCACATTCGGCATTAAGTGATTCGTGTATCTTCGTATGCTTGATAACACGTAACTCATAAGAGAATCGGACGGCAACGTTTTTCCTCGAAATGCGAAATCGATAACATTGACTCTAACTGCGTCGATGAATTCGTGCGTAATGCGTAAAAGATAATTGCGAAAGAATTTCACTGTGTTTTTCCAAATATATATTCGTGTAACGGTGAAAATTATCATCTAAGAATGATCAAAACAGGAAAAGTGGTTTCGTTCAATGTTTCTTTTACATAATATGTAGTGTTCCGGTTGAAATTTAATATTATCAGAGGCAATTATGTTTCTTAACCGTTGGAATAACAATAAGGAAGACATCTTGCATTTTTAAATAATATTTCGTGACAAACTATGAAGGGGAATATAAGAAATTTTGTAAGAACTTGCATCATTATCGTTTCCAGGAGTTTGCTGAACAATTACGTAAGATTGTTCACGAAATGCACCCTGATAGTCTGAGAACACAGAGGGCAACTGAAATCGGAAATGACGATGGACCAAAGCGAAACTGTTATGATGCTCCTTGCGGATGGCACTCTTATCATCCTGTTACCCGTCTCAGCACTACTTCCATGCGAAATACGTAAGTGAAAATTGTTCAATATTTTTAACAATTATTCTTGGTGGATCGTCTAAATTGAATATCATTCTTGTAACGATGGCACAATATTTATATACCATTATATAGAACCATTATTTATATTGTACGAGCCGTTCACGGGGCAAGCGACCAACTCCATTTTTCGAAATTTATATTCGAAATAAATCTCCTTGATAATTGTGTTCAAGGCCGGTAAATAACAACAATTTCCATGGAAGTTGAATTAATAAGGGGTTTACTTCTGAAGTCAACGTGATCAACTCCCTACGCTTAATTCAATTCGAAAGTTCGAATATATAATTTATAAATAATTAAACAAAACATTTCTGTACGTTTTATTCGGTGGAGTTGATTACTTTGGCGAACGAACGGCTCGTATGGTAAATAATGTCGAAAATAGCAATGAATAAATTACAGCAATTCGCGTTCAATATCGTTTCTTTCCGCGAATCGACGAAAAACATTAAGAGAACCGAATCTTTATGAATGAACCGTATTAATATGTGAATTGCGAGATAAAGGAAAGCGACAAACATTTATTATTGTTCACCACCAGTGCAGAATAGATACTTAATCTTTTTCGCCGTTTCCTTTATAATTTGCTGGGTAAATATTATTACCATTTAATCAGACCGTTTTACAACTTTTCATATTACTGTTCTGCACGATTCATTCAATATCCACGATTTACATAATCCAAATACATTCACTCCTGTTAAGTATTACAATGATACAGATATAATTTATCTATTATTTTCGCCACAAATACTGCGCAAAAGTACGTTTGACAATAATTTTGCGTCAAAATAATTCCCCTTTAAAAGTGTTCAGAAATTTTTGCAGAAGCGATTGAGAAATTGCAATCGTGTCAGAATTTAATGAAATCGTATAAGACTATGTACACCGCCTTCGAATGCTGAAACATAAAATGAAATTAACCTCTTTTCAGATGCAAGTGTCCAGACGAAACGTACAAGTGTGTTCGCACAGGTGAAAATGTGTCCATGAGTGCGTACGTTTACCACTGTCGTCAGAATACGACGGTGGACGACATTGAAAGCGAAACTGCTGATGATATGGACTACCTCAGCTAAGAATCATGCGACTATACCTGAGTGAAACACCTTATCCAAGTAATCGTGATTATGGTGTCACCGCCGTCCTCGTCGCCGTGTCACCGTCGAACGAAGCGAGTCTCCGTTTTTCCCCCACAACCGGGAACACTTCGCGACACTCCATATTAAACCGCTGCACGGACTATACTCGCGTACGTAACCTATAAATGAAAAATAACTTACGCTGCAACTAATATTTATTTTCCGAAACAATTCAGCGCGTCGATCTTTCAAATTTCGCGGCCTTCGATTGAGCGTGAAAACAGCGGGAAACAATTTGAATGTCTGTTCGATATTCTGAATCAAACATGGCGGCGATTACGTTACGATGATCGAAATTTCCTAAGAGTCAGGCTATTGGACGTTTTTGTACTTTTTAGTTCTGTTCGATTGCGGAATATAAATAGACATTCTATATACATTAGTATTAATAGAGAAATGGCACGACATATGAACGAAATTGATTGAAACAGGGATCAATGTATCTCTAGTGCTCCCAAGGCGCGAGACTTTTTGAAAGAGATTCTTAGTACAAAAAATAACGCTTGTTTGTAATACGTTTTGTTTTCTTTATACTAAAGCGTCCCTAAGATTATTATCTAATGGTTTTTTATAGTTTTAACGAGGTGAATTGTTAAAAATCGTTGATTATACCTGAATTATTTGGGACGAATGTTCATACGATGTTTCCCCTACGATTGGCCGCAAGAGACTGCGAGCGCGCGCATTCCGAAACGAAAGTCTTGTGCGATGGCGCCACTTTCAAATTCGTTCAACTTCTAGACACCTCGTAAGTTTCAATTTAAAAAAGAAAAGAACAGGGGATATAAACGGAAAGTTAATCATGCTGTCGTTCGAAATAGACTTAGACGCACGGAACATGAAATCGTAAGTTACATGAATCGTAAGTATAGAAAATTGATCATACGGTAATGAAAAGCGATAACTAACACGCATTAATATTTTATGAATTTTAACCGTAAGTTTTATTCTACTTTCTTGGCGTAAAATGTTAGGAAGTACATAATGAAATCTTTTCAGACCTGATCGATTTTAACAGAATAAGTTATTGGACAACCAGATCGAATCGTTTGCAATTAGTTACTCGAATTGGAAAGAACGTTATTTCAATATTTCAGAAACATATTCGAAACAAAGAACATGAATAAGATCAGGTCTAAAAGGATTCAAGTTTGTATCAAACTTTAAGGGGATCAAAAATTTCTATTCGTAACTCTCGAATTCGTGGTTATTCCTCTTCTTATTTTTGCCTCCAATCCGTTCAAACACATATAGACTGAAAAAATTAAATTTCGAAACCGTATTAATTAAATTGTTACTACAGTGTTACAAAAAGTATCTACCATCCATCATAATTTAGCCCATAAAGAGAAATCGACGATCACAAACGATCACGACTTTTAAATGTCAGTTACGAATAAGAACTTTTTATCGAAGCTCATCGACGATTAACAATTTATTCTTAAGTTAACGTATACCTTAGGAGTCCATACTCAAGGTGGTGTAAAAGTAGGAAAGATAGGATACAGTATTTCGATAAGGCACGACCCACAATTTTGTACTTAACGGGGAAAATTGTTTCGAATCTATTTTTTTTTTTCTTTTTTCTACATCATGATCGATTATTTATAATGTGCTGAAAGCAATAGTAATTTATATTTGGCGGAAGAAATATAGCGAGGGTATTCAATTTTGTCAGACTTTCAAGTATATTTAATTCCGGTGTCCGAGCAAGCGAATTAAACGAATTGTAAACGCATGAGAATCCCATAAATGCAGTCTGATCTTCTGCTATATTTATTCTGCCGACTATAATTATAATATCATTTGTTCATTGCGTAATATCATATTCAAATTTTGTATTCAAAGAACAAAGAGGTTCCTGCTTCAATTAATTATTTTTCAAACGATATATCTTTCACGTATAATAGATGTATTACACCGTCTTGCAATTGCTTTCTGACAATTTCGAATAGTTATTGATAAAGGTAAAATGCAGGTGACGGTACACCGTCGCATTTGTTCCCAATTGCATCGCAGTAGGTATACATGGAACGATTAAATAGAAAAGTAATTATATAGAGCAATTTCCTTTTTACACGTTTGCGATATCAGTTGAATTAACTTATTAAAAATTCGCTCTTTCCCGGTAATATTTAAGTTATCCAACAAGCAAACAAAATTCTATTCTATTGATCGCCCACAATATTCGATAGACGAAAATATTCTTACTGTTTCAAGAAAGCGTGTAGAAAATAGTACAGGCAATGTATTTGTAATGCAGTATTTCACTTAATATTTAATACGCAGGAAGGGTAAATTAACTATAGTTGTACAACGATTACCAATGTTATCATTTTTAATAAAAATAAGTAATGTTGCCGGAAATTTTATTTTTTACATTACATACCCTGCCTCCTTTCCCTTTATCAATTATCACTTACCTCTATTCTTAATAATCATTATTCGGTGTTTAATATAATATACCTTTATTTATTTTTTTTTTTTTTCGTTTAAAAGTTAAGGACAAATTAATCGTCGAATATAGATGACCTGAAAAATTGTACTTTAACGAATAATTAAAAACAGATATAATATTAATGGTTTATTAATATTAATAATGATTTGTGCAAAATATATCAACATTAAATTATTATCTCGAGTAATAAAATTGCCTGTACATTCACTTTTGATACATGGACATACACTTTTAAAATTAGCAATTTCTCGATAAAATACACTATCATCATCAATAGTCACAAGTAGTCGAGCATCGGAAGACCGCGTCTCTCTTTTTCTTTTCCTCGCCTTTGACAAGATACACAGTTTAATGTACAACTGCAGTATAATTGCATAACTGAGCAGCACGGTGTCTATGTGCTTGTGTGTGCTTTTACATACGTGGCTGGTGGTGATTGTTTGTAAAATGGCATCTTCCCAAAATTATCGACAAAAACAGAGACGCCAATACTTACGACGAATTCTGTAATCATTAGGATAAAAATGTATTCAATTTTGTTTATGTATACATCATTATCCGTCAATACATTTTAAATATTGTTCGTTTCTTTTGTTTCCCGAATGTCTTGAAAATCGCAAGGCAAAGTGTAACCGATTCATTCATTTCGATCATTACATACAGTCTGAATGTCACAGAGAAGTTTCCTCCCTTCTTTTTCCTTTACCACGCACGAATTGTTTTTTTTTGCCTTTTCGTTCAATTGCAATCACTTTTCGTAAACATAATAAGAACGAAAAATTCAATGGGTCCGATTCTTATGGATGATATAAAAAATAATTCTCTTCTATCTGTCTGTGGTTCGATAAATAAATATACCCCCAAATGGATATACAAACTGGACAATTATAAAAAAAAGGGGACGTACATTAAGAATAGCGTAAAATACTTAAATTATTATCCACATAACTCGTGCGTGGCGAAACAATGCCTTCTTTCTCGAATGAATACCACACTTTGATGTTGTCAATAGTTTTTGCACTGTACAGGAACACCGCTATATATCAATATTTTTACAGTTTCTATCGAGTAGCCTAAAGATCAGGTAAAACATAAGGCCTAGTGTTTGCTTTCGTTTCATATGCGTATATACGTACGTATGTATTTAATTATCGCACATCCATACATATATACATGCACGTACCACATGTACAAGCATGTATCTATACATACAAATCATATGTATAAATAAATTCCGGGGGACCAGAGGCTACGATCGTGACGTTTCTAAGAAATGATACGAGAAGTAAGTTATTAAATTAGTTCGAACGAAAAATATCTTACATACATGTTATATATAAAGTTATTATCGACAAAAAGTATACTGCTTTAGCCAATTTATAATTGACTCAGTTTTTTTTTCTTTTGCTTTGTTTGCTGCAACTAAAAGGATATATATTTTTGTATGATAGAACGATAGTGTGAATCGGAATTCCAATGGCATTTCTTTTCTTCATTTAATCGCTAACAATATTTAATATTCGAATGACAATCGCGTACGTCTATAAAAATAAAATACTTAATAAAATAAAATTTTGTCGGACCCGCAATACTCTTATAAACGACAATTACATTACGATAGTATATTCTTGCTCATTCTTTAAGATATTACGCAAAGTATCAAAAATTTTACTTTAACTTTACTCTCTTATGTAAAACCTTACCTGGAAACTCTGCGCCTAATATTACCGAAAAATTAATTAGAATTAATTTGTTTCAGAATGGAAACGTTCACCTTTAAATATCTTATATTACCTGATCACAAGCTTATCTTCAATACAACTGGAAATATCGCCCGTTCCGCATATCCTATCGCAACAGTCAATTCGATCATTAATTTATTATTTTAAATTAAAGAAACTACGCTAATTTCTTATATAGACAACAATTTCAACAATTCAGCGATATTTCCATTTGCACCGAATTAATTCATACCTGTACAGTTAAAGAAACCAAATATGAAAATTCAATGCAGCAAGTTTAGTAGTACACAATATCGTTAAATAGTCCTCGATACTTTCTTCCTTTCTTTTACTTCTTTTCTTTAGACTACTTCTGCACCGTTTTCGTCTGCGATAAACTTCGTTGGCAAAATAAAGACGATCTCTCGTTGTACGCGCCCATAAGATATCAGATATCAAGAATCAGTCTTAATTTTGCCCTCAACCATGAAAATTCTCTCTCTCTCTCTCTCTCTCACGCACGCACACGTTCGCATATACGTAAACACATATACCCGTCCACTCACTCCCCCACTCTTAACTACTCGCTTTTATCAACAGAAAATATCCATGAATGTGAGATTTATCGAAACGAGCTCTCAGTAATAATTAATGTATTCTCAGAGAATGATACGAAAATTATAAGTGACGGCAGAATTATACACATGGTTCCGTCAGAAGATCGGGTTGCAAACGTTCCACGCGATAACGATTGTATTGTCGGTAAGGGGACCTCGTTTGATCGTTATCCGTGACCACTCGTGTCTTATGAGGAATTAGATTTTCGTAGCGTCCCATTAACCAGTCCTGGCATAATCGGTGTTGAACGTCAGCGACGTTCTTCGACGCCCAGGTAGCGAGCCACTGATGGAACTTTGAGTTCAAATGTTTTGTCACGGCTGGATGGCACTGTCGAAACGCAAGCAAAGGATTAACGAATGAAATAAAGCTCGGCAACGATACAGCTGCTATACGAAATTTCGAAGGCAATCAAAGGGAGAGCAAATTATAAAAGTTGAACATACCTCTCTGGCGCGGCTAAATGAATTTTGTTTGTACAGGAATGCTTCCTTGCTGGCGACATAGAGCATTTGGTAACTATTGGGATTGAACCGACATTGCGTCTCATCAGAGTTAATAATGTCAGATGTATCCCCAGAATCGGCTAATCTTAAACCGGAAGGCCGTTTTAGGAGCGCATCCACAGTGTCCAATGCTTTTTCCTTGTCCGTTGTTCTGCAAAGTGATGGAAAAGGGCGATATTAAAAAATGATATTATTTGAGAGATATAAAATAGTTCATGGGATACTTACTCTGCACCCTTCTCGGGATGATTGGTATTAGGTACGGATGCTGACATCATTCTTGCAGCTCGTTTCCTCCATTGTCTAACATTACGGTAGAGAAACACAGGCTTACGCCCTGCCAAGATTCTGCCTAAAGAACTCCAACCATTTCCATCCATCTACAACAATCGTTTTATGTTAATTTTTTTTTTTGCCGGATGAAATTTAATATGTGCTTTACAAAATTTCAGTGATATTCGTTCGCCATGGGTATCGTTGACAATTAATACTAAATTTCATATCGCATAATTATGTTAATAGTTCTTATTACAGCGTTATTGAAACTTTAGAAACATTTCTCTTGTATATTTTTTGTTTCTTTTTGTTTCTCTGTTGGAGGAATAAAATGAAGTTTAGAGTAAAAACCGATAATATTACGAAAAAAATGCTTAAACAAACAACACAAAATATCTTTCAAATAATATTCTACTTTCCTACATGAAAGAAAAAATAGAACCTTTTATGGAAAATTTCTTAAACAACGTATTCAAAAGTAATTTTATATTCTTGGTTTTTTTCTTTTCAAACAAGTTACTTTGACTTGTTTGTCAGTATGTGGTTGTCATTACACACGGACGCACACTTAATCGAGGGTGTGTAAAAAAAATTATTCTGCAAATTAAATTGACCAATAACTAACTTGGAACAACTTGGAGGGGTAACAGGATAATTTTCGAAGATCGCAAAGAAAATGTTTTGCAGCGAATTTTACGCATGATAATTGCAATAATCGAGGAATCACATTACAGATTCTTCAATCTCTTGTTTTATTACTCTTTCTTGCATATTATTGGTACTGACGAATAAATAAATAATAATTGACCTCAAATTATTAATAATTGTAACTCAAATGGTCTCATTGATAAATTCAACAAAGTATAACTGAATTCTAGTACTAATAATAATTTAATAGACAATAAAACAAGCATTTTTTCACTAATTTGGTATGAGCGAAATTACTGAACAATAAAAAACAAAATTAAATGGAAAGAATGAATTTAGAAGAAAATGTTTAGTGTTATTTTCAATCTATGCACATTCGTAGATGATGAATGAATTTTTAAACTCAGAGCATAACAAAAAAGGCGAGGTATCAGCATAATTCAAGTTGAACTGTTCAACAATTTTTAAGCTATGAATGTTTCGCTATTTTAAAATATGAATGTGTTAGAAAAGAGATATGTTACTCTTAATGTATATACATATATTTATCACCGTGTAATATTCAATACACATGATATATAATATCGAAATAATAAAGCAGAACAAATCGAAAGCTAAATGATAGAAAATATTGTAAATAAAATCAGATGAGGATAAATAAAAATTTCAACATCTGAATCAAATGTTTGCATGATTATCAAAAGTATTTAAATACGAAATTAAAAAAAACATTCGTTTCTCTTTCGCTCGTAAAAGCATAAGCAAAGAAGATTCTTTTTCTTTTTCACAAAAAATTAATATCATCGGAGAATCAAAGTAATAAATTTAGTGGTACAAAATGATGTTAGACAATAATGTTTAAAAGCATTGTTCATGTATTTCAATATCTCTCTTCTATACAATATTATTGTTTATCTATTATTATATGTATATTCGTTTCATATACAGATTACAGTTACAAAATATATATATATAGAGTTTAAAATTCACTGCATAAAGTGAAAACGGAGATATGAGCTTATAACAATCACATAAAATCTGTCTGCACATACGACCTCATAGTCTCAATGAAACTATTTTACAAATGTCACAGTAACGTTTAAATCAGATTGTTTGTGGCAACAATTACATATATATGTATATATGTATGTATATATATACGTATGTATATCGTTAAATTAATTAAATTTGCGCCACGTTATCTAATAAAAACGTATTGAACTGTTAAATAAACGAAAAAATATATAAATACACGTACATAATACGTGTAGACTCTCTCTCTCTCTCTCTTTCTCTCTCTCTCTATATATATATAATAGCGCTTAAAATTCCATAATGCAGAGCCTTGTCAGGAAATGCATGTTTTACATTTTGTACAAAATGCGAAGATATTATTTCAATGAGGAAATAACGTTGCGAACACTGCATCTGAAAATCCACTTGCGTCATAAACGTATATGCATAATAACTATACAAAACACTATGGCCAGAGAAAACTAAGAAATAGTACCTGTTTGCTCGTAAGATATGCAAAACGTAGCTTTTCCCTTTATCTCGACGTCAAACGATAAAACTATTAAGAGTGTCGTTTAATTAAAAAAAAAAAAAAATTAGAAGATGAATAATACCTGAACTCGACGGTTAAAATTGACAAAACATTGAAAACACACGTTCAATAAATTATTTGATCCTAGAAAAGAACAGTGAAAAATTGGTTTCTCCTGTTCCATAAAAGTTCAAACCGATTCCCGACGCGAACTAACGTTTCAATGAGTAACAATATTCTTATAGCTTGCAACGTGAAATTCTATTATCACACATCCGACAGAATTGTACCAATTCCAATGGGAAGCATATAATTTTATAGCAATGAGTGTTCACTCGAAGTACCTCCAAACAGAAAAGGAAAAAAAAAATAAGAAAAAAAAAGGTGTGCAGCTTCGTGATGTAAAAAGACAAAAGACAAAAGACAAAAGACAAAAGACAAAAGAAAAACAACAACGACCGAGAGAACTAGAACTGTGAAACCTTTGGCAGATATTCGAAATCACATCGAGGGATATCAACGCTTCGTACTGTTACGTATCTCCTTCGATTAGAACTACGAATTAATTAGAAGATACAAGTGACTTTCTATTTACATGCTACACCATATATAATCTTTGCTTCACTACTTATTATATTATTATATACACAGCAAAGAATTATCATACACGTGTACTTCACAGTGGCGCAACAGTTTTAAGCTAGGAACACACTTGGTCCACGCCATAAGTAAACGCTACTCTTCCATTTCTTTTATTGAGTTCAAAAATTGAACCGGTGCATACTGTAATCTTACATATCACGCTACATCCGCTAAATCAACGAATTTGATTCGAAGAATGCAATATAACACGTCGAACCGACAACGGTCCTCTCGTAATTTAATATGTTTCAAACGAAAAGAAAGAATGAAAACAAAAAAGGAGGAAAACGAGATAATATATATCCTAGCGTAATAAAAATTCATCGCCGATCATTTGCTTGCTTTCCAGCGAGTAATCTCTAATTTCTAAAAAAATATACAATCTTTTAATTATTTCGTTAAACATATCCTAATTTAATAGTACGGGCGAGAAAGATTCTCATACTTCTTTCATTAATTTCCGTATGGAACCATAACGCTCTTTTTCGGAAGTGTTTGAAAAAACGTTCAAAAACGTGATCGTGCCGTACCCTGCGTCTTCTCTCCGCAATCGAATTTCTTTTCTCGAACAATACTTAGTACGGTTATACTGGATGCTTCTTTCGTTTTCTTTCTTTTTTAATATTGGCGAAATACTTTTCAATTCAGCGCGACAAGAAGACAAGAAGACAAGAAGACAAGAAAATGCCACGATACACTTGCACGGCATGATGTGGCGTGGAATTAATGTGTTCACACGAGTCAATATCCATAATTTCCATTCCCAAAGGCTTCACTAATGTGCGAATGTATGATTAGCGAAATGGTGGAATTTTACAAGTTAGTATGTATGTAGATGCACACTACCAGTCGACCTAAGTTGCGTATCAAAACATATGTACAAATTTTATATCAAATATTTACATGTCTTCAGATTCTATCTTGTTAATAAATTCTAAAAATTATCATTCTTATCTAGTTTATATAATTAGTAGTTAGATGGAAAATGAATTAAACATTAAGAATTGACCAATATCAAATGTTACGTTCTTTCTTTTATGCTAACATTTCATTTACTTGTTTGCCCTTTTTACATTCATTTATGGCACTGCTAGGATGATTTCATTTCTCTGTATATGCCGTGTCCCCCTTGCTGTTTTTGGTTTTTTATTCCCATTATCTTTCTCTCTTTGTACATTTCAAAAATGTCCATAGATACTCGTCTACTATCTTTCATCCTGCAACTACACTTTGATCTAACTAGTTAACTTTTTCCTTTTCTTTTCTTTTTTTTTGTTTGTATCCTCTAAAGAAACGTGAAGTAGGCAAATTGCAGAGACAGTACGGTAATGCAATAACATCGTTAATTGTATATATGAAAATTTGTTTTCCTTGTTCGTTTCGTTGACCCGATAGAGTTTAAGTCTGATGACAGATTCAC
Source organism: Nomada goodeniana (assembly GCA_963969485.1). NCBI lineage: Eukaryota > Metazoa > Arthropoda > Insecta > Hymenoptera > Apidae > Nomada > Nomada goodeniana. Next base: position 3,356,105 of record OZ018302.1, read on the forward strand.
GGGAAGATCATGTTTTTAACATGAAAGGAGGGTAGCAATCGGTTTGATATTCGACATTCCTAATATCTTTTATAAGCTTTCGAAGCTTTCGTAAAAGCACAATGCAAAATCATCATACTCCATTCTCTTTTCTGTTCCAAGTGGAAAGAGAAAACCCAGAACGAATAAAACGAAGGAAAGTTATTAGATAACCGTGGTTCGAATAAATATAACGTCAAATATAAAATCAAAAATTAAAACACAACCAAAACATAGAATAATTGCCTAGTGCGTGAGTTTTAGACATCGCCCGTTCTTCCCTTTCGTGCACGGGAAGCACACGAAACAACACGATGTATCTTTCAACCATTAAGTAAAAAATTTCCTTAAAAAAAAATATATATGTATATTATACATATCGCCGCGTAAAGATATAAACTATTTAACGGGCTGTTGCACGCGAACAAACGACTAAATAGAAAAACTATTCACGCGATTTAAGAAAGAAGAAAAAAAGAAGAAAGAAAAACGAGGAAGCGAAGCAATGAAACGAGGGGAGCAATAAGCGCTTCGGCGTTATCTTTGCGTTTGGATATTTGGAATCATTGCTATTGAAATATCGTTGTTCTACTATAAGTCGATATTTAAAATATAGAAATATAATTTGTAATATGTCGCGTAAAATCTAACAGTGTTGCTACGCAACAAATAGTGCAAATGTATATTAGATTAAAGAATGGGGGATTCATAGTGCACTAATACTCTTCTAGCTCTTTCTCTATTTTTTTTTCCTTTTTGTTTTTTTTTTTCTTCACTTAATTTACCAGCACCACAATGGACGCACTGAGATGAAAATCATATCTCTCTTTATCTCTTTAAACGTTACGAAAATAAATATATGACTTTCCATATTTCTTTTCTTTTTTTCTCTCAAGCATTTAAAAGAATATTAGTTCATTCTGCTTATGTATACAAAGCTCTGGCGACTTCTATGTAATGACAAGCATGAACCAGTGCTCTGACCCCATTCGCATGATAAAGCATTGGCGATAGCAGATCGTATATGGCTACGTAGCTTCCTCGTATTAGCAAACAACCGATATTATATGCTGCAAACGTTCGTATCCTAAAATATTTTCTACTTCTCATTCTTTTAGCATCATTCTTTCAAGGAAGTTGACAGAAGATTTTTCTTGAAAACCGAAACTTTCTATTCTTTCCTCTCTCCCTTTCTCTCTACCTCCTCTCTTTTAGCTTGGTCGTTCCCATTACTTTTTGTTTATCTTTGGAAAAGTGCCCGACTGCGAGGTCAAAGGTTTCAACCAGGAATACCTCTGACAATTATATTCTCTAATGCGATCGTAACGAAATAATTAGAAACATTAGTCTTATTATTATTATTGTTATTACTTCTTTTGTGTGTTTGTTATTTTGTTTCGTTTGCGAGAAAACTTTCGTTCTTTGGGACACTATGCAAGTTGTACAGTGAATGACAACCGTACGACTTCCAATCACAGACATCAAATACGAATGAATGTAAACTTCAACCTTGGCAATGATTATGAAAAGGGATGTGGATCCTATACCTTCTTGCTAATGTCAGTGTTCTTGCGCTTTCTGCCCCTCCCCCCCCTTGCTGCCTGGTCGTTACTCACAGGATGATTGGTTGTCGGCTCATTGTCTGTTAAGGTAGGGGTGTCTTTCGGGCTAGTCTGACCAGCTGGAGCAGAAAACCTCTCAACATACGTAGACCATTTTTCAGATACCGTAACTCCTTCCCTTTCTCTTTCCCTACAACTGTTGTCCATCGCCTCGTCACCTTCCGTATCCAACAATTCCATTGTCATTTTACAGTCCTTCTTATACTGTAACAACAAGAGATCGCATATTGTAGAACATCGACTCGATCGTCTAGATCGCAAAAAAAAAGTAATTATATTTCTTTCATTCATCATATTCTTATGTCCGTGTAATAATATCGCCAGCTGTATGTGAGAAATATAATGCAATTAGTGTACGTGAATGAAATTTCCGTGTTTGTTTTTTTTTTTTTAAATGGACCAGTCGGCAATAATATGAAGCATACTCATTTTCCTGTATCGTGTTTAAAAATATTCCTGCTTTCTCGTTAGATTGTTTAGAATTCCCGTTGCGATACTTACAATGTATATTTTGAAACAATTCTCGTCTGCCATAGCTTTCTCAGCTTTCCGTTGATACGACATTTCTGCACCAAGTCTCATGTACGCAGTAGCACACAAACCACCCGCACCACTACTTTCTTTCGGTTGGCGCTGCTCGCGCTGGAACAGTTCCATGCACTGCTGGCATATAGGATCAGAGACCAAATGCTGTAACTGAGAATTTCATGTTTTTTCACGTTTAAAAACAGCCCGAGCATTTCATTAGTACGCTGACGTTAAGGTCGAGACGCATAAATCACATCCGTCTATCGCTCAATCTAATATAAATATATCGATGTACTCACTTGTCTTACAGCGTATGTTACAACCTTATCTAATGTGAAGGCAATATACGCGTGAATACCGAACATTTCTCGTAAAGTATCCTCGTACGCGGTGCTCTCCATATTGCCATCCAAGACGTTCTTGATCATATCCAAAAATGCGGGATAATAATCGTCGATTTCAATTTCATCTGCGGGCAAAACGAATGGTAAATGATTTTCATTACAAACCATACAAAACAAGAAAATAAAGAAGCAACGTTTGGAATTATATTTACTTTTGGGTTTCAATCTTAACGCGACAGCCGTACTCTCCTTTCTCTGTTGTTTGTACCGCGATTCCTCTTCGGCGAGTGCGACAGCCCTGTCGTACATTTTCGTTAGTCTTTCGCATAAAATATGATGTAACCTCAGGAAGAGGTACCAATTGTTGCTGCCCATGAAAAGCGTGTACGCCTCATCTGGATCGTTCGACATGGCATGGATGGGCAGTTTGACATCCGGTTCGGTTTTAATCGATGTGGAAGACGGAATCGGAGATACAGGTGCCTTGTTCCTATTCGCTTGAAGGCCACCGCCCAGAGGAGAGGTATTCATCGTTACTGACTGAGAATTGCTACACGCTGCTACGTTAAGATCTTCCTTTTCGTCTGTAACAACGGCACAAAGAATAGAAATCGCAATTATCTCGGTGCACCCTTTGCCGTCAAAAATGAAGAAACAGAGTGGCTGAAAAATAGCTCGCCTCAGTTACTGACGGTAGAATATATAATTTCTATCATTTTCACATAGTTAAAGCAATATGAATTCATTCTGGTCATTTAACAACGAATATTTACCGAATTCTGTGAAATCGATTTGTTTCGCAACTTTTGTCGGCAATGTTATATGTCTAGAATCGAAAACAATACCATCTTCGTCTCTTTCGTCGTCGCTCAATTCCTGTCGTGGATGGAAGAAAAGGTCAGGTATGAAATGTTTCAATAAAAGCTTTATTCGTTGCTTGTCCTCTTTGTGGATAGCCGTTTGACGTTTCACGTGATGGATAAGAAGATTAGCTGCATCGTCCAAAACGGACTTGTCTTTGTAAGGTAATACAAGATGTGGACCGCTACTATTATGCCCGTCCCCGCTGCCATCGTCCACTTGCTCGTGTCTCTGTACAATTAATTTTTGTCGAGAAATAATAACGTGCACTTATTTGAAAAAAAAAGGAAGGAAGGAAAGAAGTTAGAGAACTATTACGTACCTCGTCATAAAGCGTTTCGATCTCGTTGAATAAACTTTTAGATCGTAGGGCCTTAACATCGTTTTGTTTGAAGTTGATACCTTGATGATCCAAGGATTTCAAATAGTATTTTTCATTCTGCTCCCTCCAGATCTTGTTGAAACCCTTCTGAGCCTCCCGCCATTCTTCCTCTTTGCTCTTTAACCGGCGAAGTACTACCGGTACCGCTACCACTGGATTTTTCTTAAGGCCATCTATAATATCAGCAGCCTTATCACCATATATCCTCTTAAGGGCTCTCTGATGAATGGTAGGAGAACAACCACCCAGACAATCGTCGAGCTTGAATTTCTGAAGCTCCTCTTGGCTCATTCTGCTCATTTTCTTGTGCACGCCCTCGAGAACTCTGATCGTCGACGCGTTTGTTTCGATTACGCCATCCAACTCGAATCGTTCGTCCTCGCAACGATAAATAAATTCTTCGTACTGAGTTTTCCTGAATGATTCAATTTAATTATTTATATACATATATTTTTGTTTCTCGATAAACAATTAAAATTAAAGTAATCATATAAAAAAAATTATGATGAATACGAACCTCGATGTTACGAACGTACTATCCTCCGACCAAGTTGGAAATGAAACCCACGTGTCGTTAAGGACCTCTTTACACAATTGCGTTCTTCCTGTACACTTTGGTTGAACGTATGACTTTGGTAACGCACAGTACGATGCACCTAGGCGCTTGCATGCTGTATAGTCTATTTCCATCGCCAGATCACCCTGTGGCCGTTCTTGATGGCTTCGTACGACATTGTTTGGTAGCGCCTCGACGTTCAAGTTGCTACTCGTATTTGTTGCGCCAGTGCTAGAGGATTCGGGCAAATGGCCGAGGAAATCTTTGAACCAGCGCAGAAGCTCGGGAAAACGGCCGAGAAACGGCGTTACTAACTGCACCAATTCAGATTTCGATACTATTTCTTGATTGAACAGAACCAGACATCTGAGGAAATTTTCGTAGACCTCTTGCGACCTCAACGCTTTACGAACCTGAAAACATGAAAATATATTTTCATTGTAATAAGCGTTTGTTTCATTTATATTCGCGTCGTTGATAATATAATATTGCTGATGAAAAGTGGTATTAACCTTGTCGAAGAAGGCATAATCGTTTAGACTGCCGTATTTGCCAGCTTCGGCTATGGTTACGCATTCGCGCATAGACGACACCTTGTGCTTCTTCAAAGGTGGTGGACCGTGCTGTATGTGATGGGAGTTCCCGGCCGTGACCGAGGGGGAGAACGACGGGCTTCTTTTCAATTGTCCAGTATTGTGGCCAAATTTTTGTACGCTATTTACATCTCTTATGCCGGATCGGTCACGTTCACGTTCGCGATCCCTGTGATCGCGACTCTCGCGTTCTATTGTACCGGTGCCGCTCGTCTCTCGAAGATCACGCGAAATATTTCCTGAATTATTGTACGGAACTTTAGGTCCCAATGGTTTTTTGACAATTGTCGCGTGATCGTTAACTGTAGCAGTCTTGTTACTCTGAAATATTAAGGGTCACGTGAATTAAACGACGTACGCTTGGGATCGTATAAACGAGATGAATCTCATTTGCACGCGATTTACCAATGAACTTTGTTGATTAGTAGCATCGGGTAGAAATTGTCCGAACTCTGCGAGCAGGTCCTCTTGATTTTCGAACAGCTTGGCGACTTGACTGTAGACTTCAGCTTCCGTTAAGTGTTTTGCACCACTGGATGCACCGGATCCGCTTGTGCCGCCCATGTGGCCAGATTCCTTTAAGTTCCGTTGCTCTTTTTGATAGGTGTGCAAAATTTCTAGAAATCTTTTATACTTGTCCGGTTGACCTTGGAAGCGATTCTGAAATTGTAAAGGAGAAGAAAGTAGTGAAATTCTTTTGGAGGGCATTCGTTTATATATTTCTCCTTTTTTTTTTGTTTTCTTTAATAAATTGCGAACCTTAATTTTATTCACGTAATTAATCGCGTGATTAAACTCAACTGGTTGACTCTGTTGAGTTTGCCCACTCGTAGGTATGCCATCTTGTGCTTGGCTTAACGCTTGGCTCACAGCTTGAGCTTGAGCTGCGCTGACATGCGAATTATTGTACACTGGAACTGGTGGTGGTGATGGTGCGTGGACCGTCAAGCTGTTATTTGAAATATTGTTTGCCAGAGCGTGATGTATGTTACCAGACCTAATTGAAAATGGAAATATAGAAAATTGAATTGTCTGTCTATTTAAATAAAAATACTGAAAACATTGGACAGGAGTTAAAGGTAGCGTACCCTTGCATTATTTGTAAAACTGGAGGGGCTTTCGCTGGTTGCGTTGGGGGACTCGCAACTGGAGGTGAACCAACATTCACTGTACAGTGGTGCTGCGACAAGGTAGCAGTATGCGTAGCTGTCGGGCTTGGCATACTGACCGACACTTGGAACGCGTACCCTTGCTCGTTTGCCTGCACCTCAATTTTATATCCAGGTGGAAGAAAGGTATTGAAACCAACGATTAGCTCAGGATGACCTTTGAATAAATGGCTCACACGTGTTATTACACCTGGTGTATCTATGCTTTGCGACTTAAATTCTTTCATAATATCCAAGAAATCATTGTAGACCTGAAATAATTCACGCAATGGAATTATTAAAACACTCCTTCGTTAAATAAATATATGTGTTCTCCACAATCAATGTTCTGTATATGTACCTGGGGCTGGTCACTGAATTTGTACTTCACTTGGTCTAAATAAGACAACGCATCTTCTACTTTTAGTCTCTGAAATTGTTGGGATCCACTACCACCACCTAGGCTCGTACCTGGCGGGGTGGAGGCTAACGGAGTTACATTTCCAGAGTGAACCTACAACGGAAAAAATGGGGTTTTCTTTTTATATTTTATGCACATTGTTTGCAATTCAATTGTGAAGTAGTTTAATGAGAATTAAATTCTCGTTCACAGTGTGAGTCTCTGTAGTACATTTCTTTACATTACTATAAATGTAACGTGGGTGTTTTTAAGGAATCTCTATTTTAATTTCATTTATTTTGTGCCGCGCTATAGGACGATATGAACCTTATGCCTTATTGTTGGCTGCTGCTGACTATGAACTTGACTTTGCGTTCCTGGCGTAGGCTGTTGGGAACCCATACTATGGTTACTCCCACCACCTATTCCATGTAACCCTCCACCAGTATTTACACTGCTACTGCTACATGTAGAACTAAGTCCTGTAGAGCCACTTCCCTATAAAAAAAGTTTATAACAATTGTACGATTTTCCCGATCACGTAAACAGTCTATAATAAGTTTCGAGCGCGCAACGAAATTAAACGAGCAAGAATCGAATCAAATATTAAATCTCCTATTGCATCGACCCACTAAGCTATTGCTAAAAAAATGACGAATTTAAAAACCGCGGCGCAGCAAGTCTCTCTCCTTTTTCCTTTCAATACCATCCTAATTACATTGGCAAGGGTAACATTTTTTTAAACGCTGCCCAATTACAAAAAACGTAAATAGGCGAACGTTCAATTCGGCTGGCTTTTAAGCGGATTAAATCTCATTCAATCGTATCACTCTCTACCGTATCGTGTATTTGCACCTACATAAAAGATGATCGTGGACGATAATACTGTAGAATGAAAAACCGATTAAACGCATCAATAAATTATAACGTAAGGAAGTACAGAATCGTACGTCGTCACGAACGGAGCATTGGAAAAAATAGGGGATCATTGTACAAAGAAAACCAGATAATAAATCGATGTTGTTGTGATTGTTTTCGGTGATCACTGCTATTGTTATAAATAATGTAGGCAAGATAATACGCACCTTAATGGGGGACGGAGCAGCGGTCGGCACTACAATTGCTCCAGTGTATTGCTGTTGGGCTTGGGCAGTTCCGAATTGTATGCTTCCCGGCATTTCTTTCGAACCAACTGATCGAACTGCCTGGCCAGGTACAACAACGCCTATCCCGCTGCTTGAATGGTACTCCAAACCACCTCCTCCGCCGCCTAAGCCACTTCCTGCACTCGCCGATGAGTGCTTTAACGTTGCTGCTGCTGGTGATGCTACCTCGTCCAGCCCGCGAACACGTTTCATCGCAGATCACATTGGAAACGCTACGGGCCGAGAGATATTGTTTTTCAATCCTTTGTATTACAATTCACCTGTACGTATTATTCTACCGTTGTGTATCCATCGACATCGCGCGCATATACGTGCCATTGTGTGTACGAGAGCTAAATCCGTCCGTAAGATACTATACGGCCGCGGCGGAACTGTTTCGCGGGTATTGTTGCCGTTGTTTTACGCGCCACGGCGATCCAGGTGGGTAAAAGGTGGTACCTGTATCGAAAGTGTGCCTCGTTGGGTGGGCATTGTGTAGTCTTGAACACGTTCGGCGCGGAGACAAGAAAAAAGAAGAAGAAAAAGAAAAAAAAACGTGGCAGAAATTTTACCTCATTGCTGTTTTACGATCGTGTCGATAATTTTCTCGAGAACTCAACGACTCGCCGCGATACATGTATCGACCTCGCGCGGCACCTAACATGTGGTAAGGTGATCAAGCGACGCAGATCAACGCGATGCGCCCAGCTAACGGCGTCGCACGTAAATACGTACACTATGTGCCGCGTAGAAACCGGAAAAACGAAGCGCCCGTTCGTATTCGACCGCTTCCATTTTCTGGATCGATTTTTAGTTTCACCCGATTGCGAGCGACGCGTTTGAAAGTTTGAATTTACCGCGCCTGTTCGGCCCACCGCCGTCATGACAGAACTCTCGCGGAGGTATCTGAAGTAGCGCCGAGCGCACTTTCCCGTAACTCCTCGAGCCAGACGGAAGGAGACTCCTTTTTTCCCCCGCGTGAAATATATATATATATACACAAGAGTAGTAACGAAAATTTTATGGAAAGGTGAACAATTTCGGTGTACTTTCGACGTAATTAATTATCATCGACGGATAATATCACGAAGAAGTTCGACAGAAGAACACGTTTTATTTCCCGTTGATGCCAGAGAAGCGCGTTTTGTTTCGTGCGCGACCGACCGTGTTCGAAATTATTTTCGCACTTTCGGTGCACAATGACTCGTTAAAAATATATTATTCAATGCTTGGTTATTGAATTTGGAATAATTCCGAACGATAGTGACTTCGGCATCGCCGTCGAATTTCAAGTTAAAAATAAGTTTACTTACTCATACTTATAACTGTTATATATACATATATATGTACATATATATTGCATAATATTAAATAATTCAATCGCACGTGGTTATATTTCGGTTTACGTATAATCGTGTGCACGTAAGGGAATGAATTGTTAAGTCTAAATGTGAGTGTATTTTCTAGAAATGCAACTTGTAGAGATATTTAGGTAATATAACCTCCCACAAAAACCTAAGTACATCATGTGGTATAAGCTACGCTTGGAAATTTGGGACAAAGGAACATTTTCTTTCGATAATACCCATACTTCCACCTGTAATATTTATTACCCGAAGAAAGATTTATGACTATAGTTTACGAGTGAAGATATCGCTATGCATCCGTTTCTTTTCAATCTATTTTTGTGTAAATAAATGTAAAATTGAACGAATAAAGAATACATTTAACTAATAAAGGTAAAATGTTTTTAACTGTTTACGCTACAGAATGTAAAGATTGCTTTTCTATACACGCTACGCTATACAATATTTGGCTTGACTTGCACACTCGACAAGAAAAATATTTCTCAAAGATTGCTCGTAGTTACAAAGAAATATGTCCTCCCGCTGTTACACATTCACTTAAATATATTTAAGTATCAACTATGCTTTCAGAGGTAACCAAATGTAGCTGCGAAGTATATATACTCTCTTTACATTCGTTTATATTCTGATTTTTTAGAACCGCAACCAAAATTCATCATGTGTTGCTCTGTATCCTATTGTTAGTTCTAGAAATAAATTCCTATCAATTGATTGTGTTTAATCTCGTTAGAATGAAGACGATAACGAGAATACAGGAATTAGTAATGAAATAATATAATTCTAACATACTTTAACCACTACAATATGTCCATGAAACTATAATACAGCCGCCTAGTCTACTCGTAGAATATTCAAGGAGCTGAAGCATCGCTACAACCTCAAGCGTTTTATTCTCTTACGAAACAACGCCTAAATCTCGTAGTTCTCAACAAAACTCAGCTGAAACTAAAAGTACGTTACAAATGTGACAATAACCTAGTGCTTTTCTAACACCACAATCTACAGCTGCATAGTAGTTTACAATGACCTTGCATGGGCATAGAAATGTCAGTGACTTAAAGCTAATACAGAAAGGGGGAAAAAATTTGTAATGAAAATATCTAAATTGTACGTACCAATTTCCATCTGAAATGAAGCTGACCGTTTCCCGCAGCAAGGAATTTCGTGGACAGTTAGACTTTATCCAGAAGCACAAGTGGTGGTCGTGGTTGAAAACGATGCTTGATCGGTCGTGGTAAAGTCGTGTGCCGTTCCACGAGGAGTATACGATCGACGATGGAGAGTTTCTTTTTCTTGGGAAAAATTTCGATCGCGGTATCGGGAGCCCTCGCGACGGGGAATAATTCGCTGTGGGACAGAGGAGACAAGAAACAGAGCCGGTAAAGCCAGCTGCACGGACGCGTACGGTACAGGCCGTGCTGCGGAGTCGTCGAAGCGAGGTTTGTCAGTGTTGCACGTTTCCAAACACTTCCCGGCCCTCGACGTTACGCAATATTCCACGTAAATACATAACACATTTCCCCGTGTGCTCCAGTGAAATTAATCGTCCTGCGTTGCTCCTTTTACAAAGGAGTCAACCCCCGAGAGGATTATCGTACGCGCACTTTGGTACACTTCTCGCGTTTTGTCGTGTATTCGGTTCTATTATAATCGTCCAACTGACTTTTCCGCACAAAAAGCTTTTACGGCACCGTTGTTTTTTTTTCACGACGAAAAAATCGACGAAGCCTTAACGGGCCGGTCGGTCTGCGGTCTCTTGGACAGGAATTCACTATGCTTCCTTTCGATCTACCTCTCAGAACCATCGAAATCTTGTCGTGTGTGTGAAGAAACTCAGTAAAATGCACATTTTCGCGAGCACTTGGATGAATTACCGCACTTTTTGAAGAAAAATGCAAATGGAAAAGACATACTCGCACTCTCTCGAGGTACAAGGCAAACTATTGGATTTTGTATGGCAAACAAGGAACTGACTGGTCCGTATAGCGGGATGAGGAAGGTGGAGGGGATCGCGCAGGACCGTATTCATCTACTGAGCGTCTCTGTTACCAACCACTAGGGTACCTCCTGCAAAGCGTACACGCCAGACCTCACGAGACTTCTCGTCGAACTTTCATTAATTGTGCATCGATTATTCTTCTGCTGGCTCTTTACACTGTTTCCACACGACCAATGATATATATACTTATACGCACTTTCAGATTATTTTAATATTGCCCGGAATATCACGTGGAATGTAATTGTTTATGAAAGAAATTGTCTTTGGGAGTATCAACGTGACAATTACACACGGACGTAAATTCTTTATTTTTTTTTTTTCGAATCCTATATTTCTCTCTACGGTTATCGTTTCACCGCGCTTTCTAGAGACGTTCACTGACAGTTTAAGTTTCGTGGCATTTATTGCTTCTCACTTTTTTATCTGTTACACATTATCGATATATTTTTAGGGCGAATATTGGTCGCAATAACTCGCGCGTTATTACGCGTAGTATGTTAATATTTCAGATACAAAAGAGTTTCTCTTACAAAACAGCTAATATCTATAGATATAAATACACTGAAAAAAAAGGAGCATACGAATACTCTCTCGACAACATACCGCCAAAGTTTCATTCGATCACTTCTGCACATGATATACGAACTTCCAGTAGCCGCCGAGATGTTAACAATAATAGAACTTTAACACTTTGCAACTTCTTGCTCGAGCACTATTGTAATCTTTATCAGCATATGGAATTTTAATTACGCCATATAAGACGGTGATTCAACACAAACCGACAGGATACGTATAATTTTACAGAAACTGGGATAATATAGCATGAGGTATTTTTTATACAAAACGGTATTGCACGCAGAGAGAAAAAAAGAAACAATATAACCATCCAAACATATAGCATGATGTATACAAAATCGAGTACACTGTTATTTTTCCCATTTTTGTTGTTGTTGACAAGTACAATGTTTTCACGATAATTTTGTTCCTTTCATTTTCCGTTTAACTTTACTTCGAACGTATGCGTCCACGTGTCGTGACAAATTACACATAACAAAAAAAAAGTTCGAACAATATGAAATTGAGGAATCGTATGGTGCCTAATGCGTCGTGACTAGGTACAGCCCTGAAAATTGTGGCGGCGAAGCCGCCAAGAGGCGCGCGCAGTCCACGAAATATCCAAGCGTTTCCCCGCGGCCGACATCTTCGCGCGGCCAACAGCTGTTCCGAAAGGCGAGCGAACTCCCCATCGTAATCTGGGTCATGGAAACTGCGCAAAATGGGTTGCACTTGCACTGAAATCGCGCATTTCTACGAAAACCGGTGGATCGTCTCGTGAATTTCGCCTAATCCAATGGACTGAACTAGCACGCGATACGTTTCTATCCACACTATAAAATGCCATTCGAAATATGCAAGCTACTGCGACCAGCCGTTGCATATCTGTCAACGTGCTTGACTGGTTCCCGACGAGAGAGCCGAGCGTCTATTGGCCGACGATTTTCGGCCATCGACCTACGCGCGAGCCTCGAAAAGTACTAATCAGAAGAAGCGTACAGGCGATATATCGTCGAATATAAACACCACGTTCTGGTGAAAAAATTATTCTCCCGTCTCTATTTTAATTTAATCCAGCAAATAATTCTCTCGTTGAATGGGGTACGATATTTCTTTGACACGTCGGTACGCTGGGCACAGTCGTTTCATTCGTTGCGCATGCACATACATATGTAAACCGTAATCGGAAGCACTGAATACCACGTGATCGATTTGGTTCTCCTTTAACCTTTAAAATTGACTTTGTAAGTTACTTTTCAGAATGTTACTACCACGATTGCGTACGTGTAATAATTTGTATCACTCGTGAATGAACGTTTAGATCGATACTCGAGGGGAAAGAGATTCGAATTTTATGTTAATTCTTCTTAGACGAATCTGTGCAACGTGTCTGGCACGTTGAATCGATCGAGGAGAGCTTCGTTGTTTATATGCTATTGCTCGTAATAAAATTGTCCTTTAATTTACTTACGAGCGAATAAAACGAATGCCAATAAAAAATCTATTTCCAATCATTTTTCACACTCTTCTTTACATTGCTCACGTGTATAATAAAATAATTTGCTACTGTTGATTTTGTTATTGGAGCACTGAGAAAAAAATGTATAAATTTCCTTTTTATGTTACCTATTATATGTGTAAACAAATATATCGAAGAATTAACGAAAACAAATGTATAACTTCCATCTCTCTTATTAACAGATCTGTAAAAGTTCATATTAGCAAAGGTAATATGAAAGAAATTTGAGGAAGGGAAAACATTTTGAATATCCAAGATCTGAGATTAACATATTATGATAAGATTTAATTCGAAATGTTTAAAAGAGTAATCGTTGGTATATCCGGTGGAGTCGATAGCGCTGTAGCAGCGCTGCTCCTGAAAAATAAAGGTAATTTATTGTATACCAAAGGTTTAGCGTAACTTAGCGATTGGCGATATTAAAATTTAGGATTTAACGTCACTGGAGTTTTTATGAAGAATTGGGATATCGCTGATGAAACAGGAGTATGTCAAACTGACGAGGATAACGAGCACGCAAAATGGGTGTGCAACAAACTAAAGATTCCTTTCGTTGAAGTAAACTTTGTGAAAGATTATTGGACTAATGTGTTTAGGTATGTGCTTCTATCCATTCAATTTCAAGGGACGATAATTTATTGTTACTAATTTTTATAGCTATTTAACAGAGCAATACGAAAATGGATGCACACCAAATCCTGACATCATGTGCAATAAGCACATTAAATTCGACAGCTTTTTTAAATTTGCTCGTACAGAGCTGCAAGCAGACGCTATCGCAACTGGTCACTATGTTAGGACCAGTCTTGGTCCTTACCTCGAACATTTTAAGCCAAATTCGAGTATGTACATATTGCTGTTTTCTAAGTACATACTTTTGAATCATTGTGAATATTATTTGAAACATTATTTCAGACGTTAGTCTATTTAAAGCAGAGGACGAGGGAAAGGATCAAACATTTTTCTTGTGTCAAGTACCCCAGGAACCTTTGCGATATTCCATGTTTCCACTTGGAGGATACTTGAAAAACAACGTTCGGAAAATTGCGCAAGAAGCAGGACTGGACATAGTTGCAGCTAAGAAAGAAAGTATGGGCATATGTTTTGTGGGGAAAAGGAATTTTCAGAATTTCATTTCCGAGGTAACACGTACTACACACGAGCGATGTGGTATCGTTAACACCCGTTTCAATTATTCGTTTGCAATGTTTCCAGTACATGCCTGACAAACCTGGAGACTTTATAGATTTAGACAGTGGCGAAATAGTTGGCAAACATATGGGTTTCCATCACTGGACCATAGGCCAAGGTGTGAAGCTTGGAAATCACATATCGGCATATTTTGTATATAAAAAAGATCTTGAAACAAATAATATTATTGTGGTACGTGAAAAGAATCATACGTCCTAATCGTAATCGTACGTAAAAACGTTTATATCCATCGATATTAATAGGTAGGAGGAACGAATCATCCAGCACTCTATTCAGACTTTATAATAACAGAAAATCCTCACTGGATATCATCGGAACCGAAAGAATTGAATGGCTACACTAGAATGCTAAATTGTGACTTTCGTTTCCAACATAGGGATTCTCTAATACCTTGTACAGTCCATAAGAATTTAAGGAACCAATTATTGATTCAACTTAGTCAACCTTTAAGAGCACTCACAGATGGGCAGGTACTGTATCTTTCTACGCGATCTCTTCTTAAATCGCTTTACACGCAAATAATATATATATATATATATATATATTTCGATCGTTTCAGTTTGTTGTTTTATACAATGGCGAAGAGTGTTTAGGTAGTTCTGCAATTTCGTTTTGCGGCCCGTCCTACTTTTGTCTTAATCAAGAAGTAAAAGTCTCACATCACCGAAACCACTATGAGAAACAGAAGGTGGCGGACGCGAGAATCTAATATTTTAGTACGTTTCATCAACGATGCATTGTACTATCTCGTTTGTTAAAGAAACGAAACAAAAAAAAATAAATAAATAAAATATGCCAAAAACAAACTTTCATGCAATTTTTATTAATCGAGCATTCGTTCCTTTTCAGCTTCCTCGAGGGTGAATATATTTGAATTAATATTCCAACTTAAGATATGCAAATATTTCCCTCGATCAAATCGATCTAAATTCTCGTCACAAACAAATCGAACAAAGAAAAGTCATTTAAACAAAGCAACTTGAAATCAGACGCAACAGAACCATTTCCCACCGGTCCAGAATCTTTGGTTACGCCTTATTCACGTAAAGAAAAAAAAATGATCAAATAATCTGATTTCAGTAGTTCAACCGATACTCGAATAATCTCCACCTTGAAGCATTGCACGTTCATCAGGGACACATGCGCAACGACCATGATGACCACCGACGAAAATCAAATTTACGGCTGCAACATAGTATATTGGAATTTCTTGTCAACCCACGAGAACCCTATTAACAGAAGGAAATCCACGCTCAACAGTAAGTAAAAATACGATCGACTGCTAATTCTCGCAGGGTAATCATCGTTGATCCTAAAAAGCTACTCCATCGTGTACAGATGACATTGAAACAGTAGTAACAGGTATAAGGCGGACGAGAACTGTATTAAAAAAGCAGAGGAATTACAAAGATATTTAATGTGTCCGGAACTACGTGGCACCGTCAATTGGATCGGTGCTTGTAAAATGAAGGAAAAGTCGGTAGTGGCGCGGTGACAATTCGTCTTTTGATGTTCCTACGTTCATCTTGAAACGGCAATCGGCGCTGGCGATGAGAAAAGACTTAATAACGGCCGGAGTCACGTGTAGAATGTAAAACAGCACGACGCGTTATTGAACGATAACTGCAAGTTATTAGGGTCGATTGACGAATAACTGGACGTAAGGAGCGCGTAAAATGGCTCTCGCGGTGTGCGTGCACGTACCGAGCTCCGCCTCGATTGTTGTTGCCATCGCCATTGGCGTTGACCGCCGACGTTACATATGGAAATTGCTCCCGTACAAATGTCTGCAGGGACTAATTTGACCGTACGCGCAATGTTACATTAACATTCGTGCCGTGATCGGAGCTGCACACAATAGAGCCTCCAGTCGGTCCTCTTTCCTCGCGGCCGCGCGGTGTCGGGTATCTTGAAGAAGAAGAAGAAGAAGAAGAAGAAGAAGAAGAGAAAAGTGATCCTCGCGATTCTGATCTTGAAACCAATCCGTTTCGTGGAAAACACTCGTAACGTCGATTCATCTGAAACCTCGTGTGTATCTCGTTCGATTTACAAGCGGGATTATGTAAAATTGTAAGAACCGGAAACGCGCCATCAGCAACGTATTTTGTATACAACTGAGCGGCACGTGTCGTATTGGCCGAATTTCGTGGCCGCTCTGAATTCTTTGTCAGGCGTTACCATGAGGTAAAACGTCGCCGGACAGGCCGAACCGAATAAAGAGAAAGGGGTTGCTTTCAGACAAGATGAGGAGCGCGAGTAGCTTGGATCAGTACAACGACGACGATTTCTTCAGCGGTGGACCGTGCCCCTCTTGTCGTTTGGCTATCAACAAGGAGACGGGTCGACTCAAGTTCGTAAGACGTTCAGAGGATATTTATTGTTCGTCGATGAATTAATGAATTAATCAGCCGAGAAATTAGAGTCAAGTGGACGGTTTTGTTTTTTCATCGGGGGCGAAATAGGTGGTGTATGGGTGGAAACGATACTTGGCGGTTCCGAGTGAAACTGATGCTTCTGATACCCGCCGTGTTACTACCGATCACTATAATCTTCATCGCTCTGTCGCGGTCGCAGGTGATCGGCAAGGGTCCTTATCATCGCACGTATTTGGTCCACGCGACCAGAAGGCAGGACGAGAGGGTCGAGGAGACGTTTTCACGTAAGTCTATTTGCCGGAGTGCACGCATTACGACGTGGCCGTAAAGTGAACTTGATATTAACGACGTCCGGTTCGTTGGCTGCTCGCGAAGGTCTGAATGACAAAATAAAGCGCGCGGGGCGATTTATCGATTGTCGCCGGAAAAACTCGGACCGAAGTTGAGACTTGTTCGAAGTTGTTTAGCTTGTGCTTATTGTTCGTTCTTCCTGGAAGAACGTTCGAACACCATTGTTACATTGTTAGATTGTACTCCCTTTTTCTTGGGAAATTTATTTAACACTTGTATTTAGTTGGTCAAAGTGTGTTACTTGTGTAACAAATATTATTATTGTGATTAATTGCAGCTTTATCGAATAGAAATGATTGTTTCGCGTTACGCAAATTCTATTTCAAGGAGGCCTCGAACGGAGTTGAAAACGTTTATAAGAAAGGATTGAAGATGTTTTTTTAGAGTATTATTTATTGGATATTGTGTTAGCAGCAACCAGTCGTACCGATGCAGAGCGGACAGGCGAAGAAGACGAGGAAGACAGAATCCTAGTACCTGGAATGAAAACCAGCTACGTGCCCGTGGAAACGCTTCTTCCGCCGCGACAGCTGCAAAGACGAAAGAGAGATCTGGACGGGGTATTTTATCAAAAGACAAGCAACTTCCAAACGATTTTAAAGTCGAGCGCGCTCTAATTAATCTATACTACCTTTCCTTCTATCCGCTTCTTGTTCCCCCTTGACCTCTTTGTCCATTCTCACCGAGATAAAACGTCCGTCCGCCTTCTAATGTTATTTGGTGTTAATTAACAACAACAAAAGCGGAACAGAAATTCTGGCGAGGAATCGAACGATTCTTTCAGGGTACTTGAGCATCTTCTCTGTTTGACTAATTGAACTCTTCGTTCTTCGTTGCTTTATACTCGAATCTGCGTGGAATTAATATTATTTTTTCTACATTTCTCTTTTTATTAGTTCCAGGTGGACGAATGCAAACGTAATTTGCATGCAATTAAATGTACATTTTATTCGATAGTGAAATAGAAAATGTATAAAAAATATATGAGAAGTGTAGGAAGATCCGAAAGGGTTGTCATCCTCTGACATGGCGGTCAGACGTTTGTTGCTTATACCTTTCAATCAGCTCGTGCCTAAATAAATTGAATGGCGATATTTGCAGGGCTTTGTTCAAATTGACGAAGGTCTTTATTCTTTACAGTAAATAGCTAGGAGATATTGTTACAGGAGTAAACGGGGCACTTCGAGTGACAAGTGTCGTGCGCAGCAACGTTAATTGCCGTTAATCAACATTAAATTAGTATCACTGGTGCACTGTATAAGTATCGATCGTCTCACTGCCAATCGTCTCGTTTCGTTCAAGGGCAATTAAATTTCACGCGCCTCCTCGTTCCAATAATCGAAAGAACTTTCAAACTGATTATTCAACGCAGGACCAATTGCCCGACTACAACGCCGACAAAGAGGAGGATAAAAATTCGGAAAATCTGGACAACTTCCTAGACGATTACTACCCCGAAGTAGAGGCTGACGATTATCGAGAGTTAGTATCCTTGCAAAATCGATACGACACATCGCCGACACTTGTATTAATATTTCTTAACAAAATCGTATCTCCGCCACGATTAAACCCCACGACAGTACCCGTCCAACTCTTCTCAGTGTTCTCCTTCTTCAGGTACGGCGAGCGTACCCACGACACCCACAAGAACGAGGAATTGCGGTCGAAACTGTTCAATGGAAAGTACGACGACATCGAGGAACGTTCGCAGGACGAGTCCGACGAGGGTGAACAAGGTGGACGACACTCTATTTCGATCGACGACTCGGACACTAATCTGCCAATTGCTGACGATCATCCTAACGAGGACACCGACATGGATTTTCATGAATTTTGGAAGGGAAACGAAAACGCGTGGGCCATCAGGGAGGCTCAAGGTACATCTGCGACGCTGGTCAATCTAATTACTCTACGTAATGTCTGCTCATACGCTTTTTAAGAAACAGATATTCGCCGCAGCAAAAATCATGCTCAAGTACATGGACAGGAGTACTGATCCCTGCAGCGACTTCTATCAATTTGCTTGTGGCAACTGGGCGAAACACAATCCTATACCGAAAGACAAGGCTGCCTACGACACGTTCGAAATGATCAGGGAATCGTTGGACTCTGTATTGAAGGAGCTGCTGGAGGATCATATGTCGATGGGGTTCGACTCGAGCACGAACGACGCGACTGCGAAGGCGAAATATTTGTTTCAAAGTTGCATGAATTACGGTAATTGTGGTTTTCGTTCGGGGCGATAATTCCCGCCGGGCATCGCCTTGCGGTGGTTTTAACATGAGAAATGTGGCTAGAGATCTTGGAGCAGCGCATGGAACGGCCCCTTATACAGCTCTTGGATGAGCTTGGCGGATGGCCCATGCTGAGACCTAATTGGGATCCAGAGAAATTCGATTGGCTACTGTTGGTCGCGCAGCTGAGGCTTTATAACAATGACATTCTTATCTCTGAATGGGTATCGCCGGATATTAAGAACAGCGACGAGTATGTGATACAGGTAGAATTTTTAAACTGTTTGAAATAATTGCGACTAATGCTCGATCGTAGTAAATGCAGGATTATATTTTCTCGTGACATCGTGAAATAAATGTTATATTTATATATTTGCTTGAATATATTAATTCATTAAACGTATGAAGCAATTTATATCGGTGTCGCAGAATACTTTGAAGTTTTGTTTTTAGAATTTAATGTGCACCGAGTGATGTGAGACACGTTTAAAAATAGAAAATATCGGTGACTCACGTAAATGCGAAAATTGAATTGCAGTTCGATCAAACATCGTTGGGTCTTCCAACGAGGGACTATTTCCTTCAGCCGTCGAATACGATTTATCTGAAAGCTTACAAGAATTATCTGATAAAAATCGCCACCCTTTTGGGGGCGTCCTTGCAAAATGCCACCATAGACGCCGATGAATTGATAGAATTCGAGACGAGACTCGCCAAGGTACGCAAGGTTTTGTCCCACGACGTTGTTTCCACTCTTTTTTCGATACATCAAATCGGAAATTCACGTTTCGTAGATCACGTCTTCCCCGGACGAGAGAAGGAACGCTTCGGAACTGTATCAAAAGATGAGCATCGGTGAACTGAGGTCGCTGGTGCCGCAGATTAATTGGCATCGATATTTAACGATCGTTTTAGCGCGGCCAACAAACGTCTCCGAGCCTGTGGTTGTCTACGCGTTGCAATATATTCAGGATTTGGTAAATCTACTGTCGAAGACCAGCCCGCGGTATATCTTTCAATGCCAAACAAGAATAATCAAACTCATTTTGGAAATTCTTCCTCATCGATGTCCCCCATATATTTTATTCGCAGAACCATAGCGAATTATCTTCTGTGGCGTTTCGTCAGGCATCGAGTGAACAATCTCGACGATCGATTTCAAGAAGCCAAACAGAAATTCTATTATATCCTTTTTGGAAGGGAGCAAGCGCCGTCCAGGTGGAAAAATTGCGTGGCACAAGTCAATTCGAACATGGGCATGGCTGTGGGTTCGATGTTTGTGAAAAAATATTTCGACGAGAAGAGCAAAAATGACGTAAGTGTTCCCTTCGTCCCTTTGTTCAATTGAGTAAGTGTTCGTTAATTTTCAAACGACGCGTTCCTTTTTTTTTCTCACACAGACACTGTCCATGACCAGGGAGATACAACGGTCGTTCAGAGAGCTTCTGAATCGAACCTCCTGGATCGACGACGAGACGAAAGAGTTGGCCACAGAGAAAGTGAACGCGATGCTGTTAAGAATCGGCTATCCCGATTTCATTCTGCAACATGAATTACTAAACGAGCGTTACAAGGATGTAAGAATCATAAAGTTAACTCCTCGAGAGATTAGATAATACGATGGACGTGTTCGTCGTGCAAATACGCGTCATTCCTTCCGTCCTCGTAGGTCGTGATCCGTCCGGACAAGTACTTCGAGAACACGCTGAATATATTGCAACATTTGACGAGGGTGGAGCAAGATCGGCTTGGCAGCCCTGTCAACAAAACCCTTTGGAACACTGCGCCGGCTGTGGTTAACGCTTATTATAGTCGCAGCAAGAATAGGATAAGTCAGTAAAATTCGCATATAAAGATAGAAAGGAACGATCCACGAATTCTTCGATTCGCTTTTCCTCTCTGCGGCATTCAGATCAATTGCGGGGTCTTCGTAGGGAACACTGTAAGCGACAGCAATAATTACAAAAACTTTCCACGAAAACTCTTCAATCTTTCCACTTGCAGTGTTTTCTACGAGAACCCTTCGATTGTATAATAATTTTGACTAATTATTCCATTACTTTCTACTCTTAGTATTTCCAGCCGGCATACTACAGCCGCCCTTTTATCACAGATACTTTCCACGGAGCCTAAACTATGGCGGGATCGGTGTTGTCATCGGCCACGAAATTACTCACGGTTTCGACGATAAGGGCCGGCTATTCGATAAGGATGGTAATTTACATAGATGGTGGAAAGACGAGGCTATCTATGGCTTTCACGAACGGGCCCAGTGTCTTATCGGTAATCGACGTTGCTCGTGTCCCTTGCACTTTCGCCTTAAACACCACGCGCGCGGTCAGTTGAACTATTTTATCTTTATCAGACCAGTACAGTCATTACACCGTGCTGGAAGTTGGAATGCAAATTGATGGAATAAACACGCAGGGAGAAAATATCGCGGACAACGGCGGCATTAAGCAAGCTTTTCGCGTAAGTAATCCTATTAACGCGTTAATGATTGCGCTGATTCTTAAGGGCCTTCTGCACTTTTATGTAGAGGCAGTTGTCTGCGTACGATTTCTCTGCGGCGAGGAATCAATTGTTCTCTTAATCTGCCCATAACAGGCTTACGAAAGATGGTTGGAAGATAACGGGAACGCTGACGAAACTCTGCCCGGTTTGAACGCGACCGGAAAGCAATTGTTCTTTCTGAACTTCGCCCAAGTGTGGTGTGGCTCGATGAGACCGGAAGCAACCAGAAACAAATTGAAAACCGCGGTGCATTCGCCTGGCAAGTTTCGCGTCATCGGCACCTTGTCCAATTCGAAGGACTTTGCAGAAGTGTTCCATTGTCCCTTCGGTACGCCTATGAATCCGGTTAAGAAATGCTCCGTTTGGTGACGAGTTCTTTTTCTTTTTCCTCACCAAGCTGATCATTGAAACGGATCGTGAGTCGAGTATTTTCGTTGATTTCTGGAACGGTTCGGGGCATAATTAATTGGAAACGATAAAAGAACAAAATAAAATGATGGGATTCGTCGGTCGTTTAGACGAAGGAAAGCTTATTTTACGGTTGCACGCGTAGAATCGTTGGAATTTAATCTTTACGTTCCTAAGAATACTGTCAGAGTTTCGTTGACAAAAAGTGTTAGTCCTGTGCTTTCGATGGTAGTCAACGCTGGTTAGAGCATGATAAGAATTTGCATTGAAATATAGAAAAGGTAACGAAACAAATAAAATAAAAAAATATATATACATATACACATTTAGAAGGGAACAGTTTAAATAAATAATTGTTGCGTAATTGTAAGTTGTCGTTAAATGAATATCGGGCATGCAACGTAAGTACAAATTCGTACCAACGAAATAATGTCGCGCGGCAAACAGCCGAGCTGTTCAACACCTGCTCGAACGATGAAATTTGTAAATGAATTATCAAAGACAATAATAATTTCAGACAGTCATAAAAATCTTTACAATCTATTTCCCTGTATATCCACACACTACTACATGTATTGAAATTCTTTCGTCGTTTTCTATTTTTAGCTTACGCCTCGTGGTTAAACTTTTTCTTTCCTTCCCCCTCTCGTTTACCCGATCTCGCGGTAAAATCCGAGCCTCGTCATCATTACGTTACATCCACGTAATCGTACACACTATGGATATAAACTCGTTCGCGTTACATCGTTCGCGACAGTGTCGCGAATAAAAAGGGTTCGATAGAACGGGAGGCCGTCTCGAGGCATTCGTAGCCCGACAGTACGGTCTCGCGATGTTTTCGCGAAACGCACGCGCGAAGGGGCCGTTTATTTCTTCGCTCAAGCGAACGCGTTTTCTCTCCTCAGCATTGTTCATTCTTTCTTTCGTTTTTTTTTGTTTTTTTTTTTTTTTACAAATCTCTTAGTCTCGCAATTATATTATAATAAATAGTGTAATTGAATCGTTGGACATCGCAGAAATCGACGACGCGAGTTGTACACGAGAATCGCGCGCCAGGTCCGTGGGCTTAATCGAGGAAAGTACGCGAAACATTTTGCCTCGCAATTGGAATAAAAATACAAGGAACGGTACTATCTGTTTTGTAAATGCGAAATCGATTGACTGTGCCGCCGCCTTGCACTATGGTACTCTAAACGACGTTAAAATACATCAGTCGGAACGGGCGCTCGAATACGTCTGAACAAATGAAACTTCTCGCAACGATTTCTTATTGACTTCGTCGACGTTTTCGATCGGCATGCATCTCCCCCTTTCTTCTCGTTTACAAGCGATTGGGACAACAACGCGGCGTCGTCGCAGTCGCTCGCAGAAACTTGCACCCGGAGAACCGGAGGAGAAAGTTTCGCCAATTATACAATCCTAAATTTTACAATTTATTTACGTATCGCCTTCTTGTAACGAGCAATCGACCGGGACAGCGTGGTAAAGTAATATCGTGCGTGCATCGAATTATTATTATTTAGCGTACAGCGAATTCAACGAAGTTACGACGTTATTTAAGTTGGACGAGGAAAATAGAGACGAACAGATTATCCTCGGTCCTAACGCCTCCGTACCAATATCGATAGGGAGGGTTTCTCGTTGGCAATAATTAGAAGGATGTTTAATTACAGCAACGTTACGAAGGCATAAAATATACAAGAAAAATAATGCCTGCAACAATTGTACAATGTGCATCATACTAATTAATTTTCATCGCATGGATTAACACTTGATTACAGGCGTAATTAGCAGTCGTAAGTTGTACTAGTAAATCAGGAATTTTTCGCGAACATCATTTCGTATTACTGACTTACTTTCCTCATTTAACTTGTATACTTTTTTGTTTTTGTTTGCTATCAATATACGCAAAATCGTAGTATCGATTTATTTTTTACACCTTGTAAATTTGATGTCCATATACCCGTATAATTAAATGTACCGCCGTATTAGAACGCGGTAAGCAATATAGAAGGAAAAAAAGAGACGAATACTCGTGCGAAATTTTTGATGACAAAATTATATGCCTCTTATGAGGGGAAGAATTTCGCGATCAATCGAATAAGTGAATTTCGTCGAAAAATGTATAGAATGCGTTTCAGAAAAATCTGTCTGCAAAAAAAAAAAAAAATGATAGACGACCTCGCGATTAACAAATGGGCGAAGATACAAGAAAATTATGATCGACAGAAACACGTAATATCTTTCTCAATTTACATGCGACCCGCGTTATAAAAGCACGCTTTCCCTCGCCATCGTTTGTTTCTCGAAATTTTCATATATGTATATAAATCACGTTACAGACATTCCTCGAGTGATATTGAATACCACATTGAAATTCGATGGCCTTAATTCTATTCGTTTTATGTATAGCCATTACAAATTATTTTATCAAAATTTGTCTATTATGTATAAATATATATATACGTCCCTTCTTGTGCTACTTCCGTTCCCACTTAAGCCGGAGCCAAGTGGAAATACACCTTCGTCCCCATTTATCTCAACTCCTATTACCATCGTTACGTATACGTATTGCGTTAACAAGTGTCTTCACTTGTGCAGAAACTGGTACTCCAAAATGTCCTCTTCATCTGCAAAAGAGAAACGTGCGTCTTATGTTTTAAGCGGCAAGGATAACTTTGATTGTTTTTCAGCTGCACTAAAAGGACATACATACTATGGCGTGTGTCTGGGATTATCTGAACGGCGATACAACGGAAATAGCCAAGATATAAAAGAGGAGAGATTTACGGTTTATACAGGGGTTACGAAACTACGTATATTTGCCTTGTATGTGATTAATGCAAGAGCAAAACTACCGGCAATACAGACGAGACAAGTGTTCCAAGTGCTAGATTATGTAGACGCATTCCCAGATTTTCTTTTACAAATACTTGGATGCTCGTACGATGCTGTATACATGTGTGTGTATATATATATATATATGTATTCGAACAAGCACTGAAATTACGATAAACTGAAAACAAAGATCAAAGACACACTTTATCATATGTATTATTCTAGAGCGTATAAAACGATTTTATTTAATGGAACCTACGGTAAGGGACAGTTTTAATCTTTTATCAAGTTTCTTGGTACGATACGAAAAGTGTAAAAAAAAAGAAAACAGCAAAGAAGAAGTACAAGAATAGTTAATAGTTAATAGTACAAGTTGAGAGAATGGAATTGTTCTGGTTGTTGATCTAAGTTAATGGTAGAGATCGATTAAATTACAGATTACTTTCTAATGTCTCGGATCGAAATTACAAAGATATACGGATAATATAAATGAGGATCAACGGTGGGCCACTCTTCGTGACAAAATAAAATACACTCACAGATATTGTCTCTGCTATTGTTGTCCAAATCACTAGTCTGTGTAAGAGTTTCCTCGTGCATACGCCGTTCTGCATCGACCGTCAGCGCAGCACAAGGCACAAAAATGACTCGATTACGTCTCTGACACGGTGTAATCCACGCACGCACAACGTTAGTTGCAAAGGGAACTGAGTCGTTTGTTTGTTTGTTTGTTAGACAGAATGCAGCAGGTCCTTTTAGAGCGGCACAATAAATATAAAATAAAATAAACAGAAATTCGTAGCATATTTGTGAATCACAACGTTTCTATTTTCACATCCGCCATTTTGGTACCATCCTTTTTTTTTCCCATTTTCTCTTATTCTCATCGACAGCGCGCCGACAAACTCTGTACCTCTGTAAATAATTGTAAATAAAAGAATATTGCGATTCTCAAACATACTGTACAACCTGTCTGCAACATAAAATATGTATATATTTTACAGAATAATATATAATGGTTGGTATCATAATGATATCGATAAATCAGTTTGTGTAAAACTACCTTCTTAAAATATCGAATTACATAATCGGATTTCCTTTTCTTTTTTTTTTTCGCGAAATGAAAACGTCGATTCAAATGAACGGTTAAATGCCAGTGCGCAATTTTCCAATTAAACGTTTGCTGTACAATCTATGCGTTTTGTGCTTATCAAACTGGTAAACAAAATTTGTTGCTATATATATATATATATTTATATTATATAATTATATATAATATATATATATATATATATGTATATACACATACAATTATCGTTATATTATATTCTATGGGAACAATGTAAATGATGTCTATTTATCGATAATTATAAGATGCCGAAGAAAAGGAGGGGTAGAAAAATGTGGTTTGTATTTTGGAAAATTGCACGATTTAATTTAACAACTAAATTTTCAAACATGGTTGCATGTTATATATGTATATATATATATATATAAAAAAGAAATCATCGATAATATTTCACTAGAGTACACGTTTTTATAAATATTAGGAAGCAATGGAAATAGTTCGTGTCAGTATAAAAAAAAAACCATTAAATTGTTTTCCATTCCCGCGAGATGTTCGATAGAAACATTACACCATATTTGAAATAGACTTAAAGTGTTAACGTTGTCTAATACATTTCTCTACGCAGAATGCGAATATTTTTCCAGCGGCATTTTATAAAATGAAACGTTATTTAGATACAACGTGATGCGCTAAAGAAAAATTTATATAATAATAACGCAACGGCAAGACGCAATTAAATGTGACGAGTGTCTGTTGAAATTAAATTAAGCTTTTGTGTGTATGTGTGTGTGACGTGTGAAAGTGTTGCAGAAGATAATCCGTATCGTAGATAAGATGACATCAATGAGCATAAACAAATAAAGAATAGCATACACCTGGAAAGCTCGTATATATAAATTATATATGACGCAGTTTTTTTTTTTGTTCTCAGTACTTTCTAACACTGATAAGATGGCACATTTAATATGAGCATAATTCGTTTTTATTTACATATTGTCGAACCTGTGATGCAATACCACATAACATAATTGTAAACAATTTTTGTTCTCTTTCTTTCTTTCTTCCTTCATTACCGAATAACTTGAATTTGTAGGAATACAATAAAAATGTTGTCCCTTCACGCACGGACAACGTGATTTAAACGATTCACCAATAATTGCCCCATACACAATAATATTTGTATCGCATATTTTTTTTTTTTTTTTGCACCTACTTATATGTGCGTACGTATATAGACTTTTTGTTTGTTCGTATTATTCTCTTAAAGCAAATTACTCTGTAAAATAAAAAAGACAAAAAAAGAAGATGCGTTCGCCGAGCAACAATTAGCGAATCGTTTAACATTTCGAAACAATATCCTCTCGATTTTAAAGAAATAGCTGCCCCATTGTCGTAGACAATCCTAGAACGCAAGCAATGGAAAAATATTAATAAAAATACGTACCTTTTGTTTTTGTTTTTTTTTTTTCTTTATAGAATTAAGTATAATTTACATGCATTACGTAGCGAATTGTTGCGATGTTCATTACGTAAATTCATCGACATAAACCGTGTTATTTACATGACCATGCTTGTGCTCTACTTCATGTGCGATCGTGCTTTACATCAACAAGTACACCGTAAATATATTTATAGTAAAGCGTGCAGTATAGTGTATGTATAATAATGAATTATCGATATTGAAATACTGAGTTTCTCGTACATAATAGTTGTACTGGTCTCGCTATTGCTAGACGTACGCTAAACTTCAACACAGCAGTTGCATATCTCTCTCATGCAGAAAATTGTAAATTTACTTGTTCTTATTGTGCAATAACACGATATTATCACCATATCGTTTTACTTGTACTGCTTTATGTATAAAACTTCAATTATAATTCGCTCAAAGTTTCATCACGTACATAATTACTTCCGAATGAAAAAAAAAAAACGTAAATTTCCAAACTTTTCAAAATAACAAAAAAAAAAACCAAAGGGAAAAGAAAAGAAAAATAGAAGAGAAGTTCGCATAAGTCAACAGCTACGAACGACAACTAAAGACATTATTACTGCCAACTAAAAATTCTAAAAATTAATCGAAATCTCAACGTTATTGTCAATTGTTATGGTGTCAAAGGAATATGTCGAATTTAAATCTTACGTTTCTATGCAACTTCATCGTACCACATTAGTATGTACATTTACATGTTACATGCAAATATTCGAACGAGTATAAAATACATTTAATAGAGACGAACTTTATAAGAACATTATTACTGCCAAGTACAATAGTACAAAGTGGAATGCAAAGATTGAGACGACATATATGAACAAATTGCTAGAACCTCGTGTGCGAAATATTTTAAACCTGAAAAGTAAATTGAATAGGGCAGCGAACAAATACCTTGAAATATCTCTATGCGATAAACGGATCGATAACATGCACAGCGCGGGGCAGATCATTTTTCCTTCTCCTTTACGAGCTCTGCGAACGGACATCACGATCGGCGATATTTTGAAAATAATAAGACACATGTCTGAATAATTATTGTCCCGAAAAAATGACGATATTAAGAACAATGAACAATGCGTTTCAAAGTATTCATTCGGAACGTTCAATTATATGTTGCTCTCTCCAAATTTATAACTCATCTATTTACAACACCGGCATCTACATAACATCAACAAAGAATTCACAAGGATTTCCCATCGCAATGCGAAATGACTGTCTACTACCAGATAAGTCTTGCTGGTTCTGTTGATTCCCTGAACCAGTTCCTGTCTGCACAGATTGTTCAGAGCCACTGGAACGACTGCGGCTGCCATTAGATCTCTTCCCATTCGAGCCGTTACCATTGCCAGTGTTCTTGCTGGGCATAGTTGGCACAGATGGAATATGGAATTCGGATTCGGATGCCGAAGAGCAGGACTTCAAATCGTGAATAGGTTCTTTGCAAATATGCTCGCTACCGGCGCTACTGCCGCCTGATAAAACACGTTCACTTAATATACACACTAAGTAACTACGATTATATTAACCCTCGGCTATCGCACTGTGACGATAAGATTCAGATATCGACTGTGGAGACAAATATCCTCGAAACTATCTAAACAATTGCCCCTCCACTATTTTTCCCTACTTATGGTATCGTCTCCCAACAGCATTTTTAGCAAGAAATGTTGATAAATGAAGGGAGCTATAATTTCAAATAATTCCGCTCAACAACCGGGTGTCGTACAACAAGTGCGGCCACCGAAGGGTTAATCGTGATGTAACCGCGTCTCTCACCTGAACCGCTATGAACGCTCTCCTCTCGATGATGACCGTACACGGTCGATTCGTTAGTGAAATTAAATGGCATTGGGCTGTAACCAGTTGCAGAATGAGGCGGTGCGTATGTCCCTGAATAAGGCATGTCCCAGGCATTCGGTGGAGGTAGCGGTCCAACTGTATCGCAATCAAGCTTCATGCCGCTCATGGCTGAACACAAGTCGCCGAATATATAGTAGCATTGTTCGGAAAATGTGATTTTGTTCACTGTATGCCTAATGAATCCAGCCTTCAACATAAGGGACGCATATTTCCTTGCATCTCGACGATCGATGAATCCTTCCACGTGAGTATTAAGCCAATCCACGACGTCTGCCCCGATGAACGCATTTGGTATTACTATCTTGAGCCACATACGATCACGGATCTCCAAGCCCGAGTCAGGTCGTGCCATTGCTCGTACCACCGTTGGCATGTCGGTGTTCACCGTGAGATGAAGCTCTTCCAATGGTCCTAATCGAAATTTATTCATTACTTCGACGTCCCTTCGTTTATTATTTTGAATTCGTACTGCTCGCTATTTGTTTGTTATTTCGTTCTGCTTAATCGGACGAGAAACTCACGCTCTGTGTCCGGTAATGTGCTCGCAAGACTGCTCGATGTTGATGTTAATGTTGTGGCACTTGGCGGGCGTGGAGGAAATCCTTCGCCCCTTATAGCAGCCGTGTGTGCCACCCAAGCACCAGGATCTATAGGCCGTACAGGTTCTGTACGCGGTATTGTGAAATAGCCTTTCGGATTTGGATCCCAGCACTTCGCCACAACTAGTTTGATTGGTCTAGAAAATTGTATTTGCCCTCGTGAGAATAAAAGCAACCGCCGCAAAGACCATTCGTTTGTTTAAGGAATGTTTGGAACGTACCCTGGTTTTTGAACTACCTCGCGTAATACTTTAACCGCCTCGTCGTTGGACATGTTTTCGAAGTTAATGTCGTTCACTTGGAGAATCATGTCGCCAGGTTCTATTCGCCCATCTAATGCGACCGCTCCCCTGTATGCGTTAAAACTCAATCAAACAGTTGCTTCTTTCAGACACAGCAAAGATGTCTCATTTAATACTCTGTTCTAGCGATTCATCGTACAGAGCCCGTTTGCACAATACAATCGGAGCCTAACACGTACCCTTTCATTATTGAACCCACATAGATCCCTCCGTCGCCACCCTTGTTACTCTGACCGACGATGCTTATCCCAAGGAAGTTAACTGTGTCCATGTTCAACGAGACTGTTATGATGTTCAAAGACATTGTACTGTCAGTGATACTACTGAAGGACGATGTTCTAGACATTGGCGGCAATCTATGACGCCTTCTTCTCTGTAGTCTACGCCGATCTAATATTCAAATAAATAAAAAACGATTCATTCTCCGATCTAATACACAGGTCTTCTTTAAGATATACATTTACCTATAGTTGCTCTGTCAACTGTGCTACTCATATTCGTATGTCTGCCAGTTGTTGACGTTATACGGCTACTAGCATCGTCGTCCGACTCTAAGAATGTTGTTGTCTCTAAATCTGAACTTAAAATAGATGCAGTCTCATAACCATGGCCCGATCTGTGCTTCGAATGGCCATTTATACGCAGCCCTGAGTCGACAAATGAATAAAAATTTATATGCAAACCAATGAGAAAATTAACCAGAGATTAATTTGGACCAATTGTCAACGTACCATTGTATTTATTAAATTTCTCGTATTTATCTGGATGGTGTCTCGAGCTTTTGTGCAAATGATGCCCTTGCCGACTACTCGCGATACTCTCAGTTTCAGTTAAGGTATCGTCGTGCGACAACGGGGGTGGACCACGGTTTGTGTGACCAGGCGTGACATGATCCACACGATCATGCTTTGCCTCGCTGTGTGCCACAGAATCTGTGCACTGCGATGCACCGTCCGACACATTGCTGCCCTCGGCAGAGACCAACTAGTAGCAGAATGGATTGATTTCTTTAGTAAAAATTTTCTACTATATTTAATTAGAACTTCAATTTCAGAACAGACTTTCGTTGAATAAAAGAACATACTTTTATATGAAATATGAAGTAATTAAAATGTATCTGTTATTAACTTGTATCATCCTTAAGTTTTGTGCTCTATATAAAAAGTTGTTTCAATTTCTATGTTTAATTTGAGTGCATCTCTGAATAATTAATATGCAAAGGAAACCAGTCCTGGCTTTTAATAATATGTATACATGTTTCAATTTATCCAAAAATCAAAACGCATATTCTACTAATGTTCGTTTGGAAAATATTTCAGTCTTACCCAAGAAACAACCCGTCCGTTAAAACAGGGAAGGTGTGCATCGTCGTCTACAATTTCTTCTTTCACCACACTAAACAGAGAACAAAAGTATTTTTAGTCGGCCAATTATTTGGTCTACTAAACGAATATTTCGATTAAAAATACGAATAAATTCGTACGATGGTCCATTCGGTCAACTTCGAAAAATATTGTATGAAAAGAAACAAAGCAACGAAAGAAAAAAAACACTGGAGCAGAATTTAAAAGGCAAACATAAACACGGTAAACAAAAATATCGAATATATAATTACGCATTGTTTGCGATAATGAGGTCCACGTAAGTAAAATAGAATAATTATAAATACATCGATCGTCGAAATTCGACGATAATCAATCGACTGCAATTGTCCCCCGGAAAAACAAATGGAAAACCGGGGGATTATTGTCAAAACGTAATTCCATCTCCGAAGCGGATACTGTTTAAATCGTAGGGCATTGACTCGAGTCGAAGATGAAAGATAATGTCTCTCTACGGTGACAATCGTTAATCCGTAAGTCGGAAACGGGTTCCTAGCGTAATAATTCGGAGGACATGCGTATCTGTGTGACACTCACCCAAAATCATCGTCCATTGATTTGAAGAAATACTTATAATTCGGCCGATTCAAGACATTTTTAAAGTCGGCTAGAGTGACCCTTTCCGGTGAGATGGTGAGTTTCACCAGGTAAGGGGTTTCCTCGTCGTCGATGTGATATATGATTTTAGTCTCTTCCATTGTCGGTAATACTATATTTATGCTGCGTGCATTTGCGATAAAACTGATTCACCCAAAAGCCCACTAACTAACATGGAACAATTCTCTGAAACCAATATGGCGCGTCACAGTTCGAGGCAAAGCCCTCGCGCGTACAATGATCGTTCGTTCATGAAGACAATGAGTTTACGTGAACCACGACGGTGCGTAACATTATTACGACTGCGTGCAGCAAGTTACGAGGATACCGTTGGCATTATTCACGAGTATCGCGGGGCGCGTATACGTTGCTTTCGACGGGCTGAATTAAACGTCAACATTCTCGTCGACATTACACACACTCGCGACGGTCGGCTCGACACTCGGCCGTACGATGGAGAATTGGAAACGAACGGAGATAGAAAGACAATCTTGGCTCTCATTTTTACACCCTTTCGTGTATTTGCTGCCTTCGCCGTCAGATGGCATTGTCGCACCGTTTCGTGGAATACGGCGAGGGGTTCCGAAATCTATTACGCGTACCGCTTCCGATTCGAAACGTTGATAGAGGAACGCGACGTTTAATACCGATACCACGGACGAGATGTTAAATAAACTTATTGTTCAATGCATTTCTTTGTGCACCGTTTGTAGAACTGCAGTGCCCCATTATCATTCTCGCGTATAATTCACAAAGTTAGCAATAAATTATAAAAAACGATCTAAACGCTCGCTTTGGTAGAAATTTCAATTTAAACGGGGTTAGATATATGCTTTCGACGCAACGAAAGTTTCAACGCGTTAACAGCATAGGCGGCGAAGTTTACTAACTTGGTTTATACGGCTCCTGTTACTTTCCTCGACTACAGTATATTGGCGCGAATAAATCGTTAATTACTCGTTATCCATGATTCCTTTGTACGCCTTTAGCATTGTTGAATAAACTACGAGCTTTCTGAAACTTTCTCGTATATAATTATGTAACATTATATGTTTGAATAAAGAAACATTGATAATTATTCGTTTCTGTTGTATACACGGATAAATCGCCCCGCTACTTGCTGCCCAAAAAAGTACTAATTATACGTTAACAATTGTTGCAACGCTTCAATCTGCAATGCTGGACGCTTCTTCAGACTGCCTACTTGACAACTCATGCATAGAACATGACAAATTGATAATGGGAAGTTTTTAATTAATAAATATTAATTGTTGCGATTCTTGCCACGTGTAGTAGGTACCCCGTATGCCCAATATTGAAAAATCGCTGATTCACATAAAACACTGTCAAAATTGGTATGGGAAGAAAGCTTGGAACTCAAATAAAGAGAAGCAATTATAAATGTTCATATTTTTATTCTCGAAATACGATTTTTTTGCTTTTGAAAAATTAGCCGACCGCGAAACACTATAACCATCTAGCGGTGAAACGGTGGAACTATTGGCGCCGACGAAGTCGTCGCCTGCGGTACTGGCAATGCAAACAAATTTAATTTCCTCAGCTTCTAGGCAGAATTTTTAAATAAATCGGGTCTCGAATTAAAGCTTAGACTTTCAGCAACAATGTGGCATTCGAGTTAAATAATTTCCGATTATTGCTTAGTAATAATCTCCGACATTGTCTTCCGCACAATTAATTGTTTATAACAATTAAACCACAACCGGAATTATAACGGCGGGGGAGCGGCTTGTAGCTGAATCCTGTAGCTTTAATTTGAGACCCGATTTATTAAACAATCACGTCTAGAAGCCCAGAAATTTGGATTTATTTAAAACGCGCATGTTCCACAATTTGACAGCTACGCAGCATACGTGGCGCCATCTGTTGGTTGTATGTCGGAACTAGCGGAAAGTTAATAGGATTATAGGATGCTAGTGGAGGTCGGTTACAGAAAAAATAAGATTGCGGAATAACTTATTTTAGCGGGGAATAATTGCTAATTACTCATTATCCACAAACAATTTACGCACCTTCGCGATCGAAGAATAAAGCGTGAACCCTGCGTAACTTTCCTGTATAAAATTTTGTAAAATTTCCTGCTTAAACAATTAAATATTACCGTTCATGTTAGAATGGTAGCGCAAGGATTTACGCCAACGCAACGAACAATTGTTAATATTCGTTTGTTTAAGCAGGAAATGTTGCAACATTTTATACGGGAAAGTTACGCAGGATTCACGCTATATTCTTCGATCGCGAAGGTGCATTAATTATTTCTGGATAATGAGTAATTCCCGATTTTTCGCCGCAAATATAATTTATTCCATAAGGGGGTGGAGCATAACACCTAGCACTATCCCCATCCTTCTTCTCAATGGTGCTCTCCTTGTCTACAGTCTAGCCAATCAGATGCCGCATAACCAGAATAGTAAAAAGCTTTTTCTCCTTCTCCCACACATCTTGTTACTCTTTCTGGCACCGACCTCCACTAGCATCCTGTAATCCTATTAACTTTCCGCTATTTCCGACATCCAACCGCTAGATGGCGCCACATATGCTGTCAAATTGTTGAACATGCACATGCGTGGCTCAAATGTACGTAAAAAAGCTATGAATAATTGTAAATATTTCTTTATTTAAGCAGATAATAATCCTAATCTAATCATATGCTGTAATCAAAATCGAACAATCCCTCGATGTTTACAGTTTCTTAAAATATGAGAAATGGTCCACTTTTCTACCGAAGTATATTACATCAAACAACACAGTTTCCTTATATTTGCCTACGCAACACATTATACAGAGTTCTGTGCATACATTTCTTTGCTCGCGCAGGCTCGACAATGTATCCCACCGCCAATGTAATAACTTGCGTAATACGACATTTCGCGATTGAACCTCTATTCATTTTTGAAACGTCGCGGTTCATCAATGCCGGCGCGCGGTTTTATCACAAGTCAGGTGATTATCCGCTGTCGCGATTCCTCGACGCTTAATTATCATTTCGTCGACCGCGTCCGACCCTCGCCGCCATACAATTGCCGGTCGACAATTCGGAAGCCAAGAGGCAATGTTTGCATTCGAAATAATCGGACAAACGCGCCGTACAAAGCGATCGCGCCATCTCGTCGGCCCATTTACACGTTAACGCGCACGCGTTACCGCGTCGCGTCATTAAGCGTAACGCTATTCATTATTTTTTGGCATTTTCCCGGACAATGGGGTGACAAAAAATAATGGAGAGACCTACGGGCCGACGCGCTTTCAAACCGGCGCAACGAGGAGCGCCGGCTTAATTATACGGTCGCGCGAGCAGAAGAAAGAGGGATTTTATAAATGAAATTAAATCGCTCGTCCGCGCAAGGGAGCCGCAGGAGCGCGCTCGCGCTGCGAGCGGCGTTGTTTCATCCTCGAATGAAAGGAATTCTGCCGGCAGCCGGTTCTGTCGTCAATTCATCGTCGTTGGCCGCCGGACGTGCAATGCAAATGTACGTGTACGCGTGACAACAAGCGCGAGTCGCTTTACTCGCGCGCACGCACCTGAATATTTCGTGAACGCGCGAGATCAATCGTGCAATCGAGGACAGAAGGGCGGCGCCTTGGTTTATGGCAACAGTTTACCGGCTGTAATACCCGAATTATTCTAACGCTGAACGGTTTCGGGGAATGCACGTGGAGTCTTGGGTGCATTGTGCCCCGTGGTCGACCTATGACACGTGGCAAAGGTGCGCGAGTTCATAGAGTTCGACTGAGTCGAGGTACAGTACATCGAGCCGTGCAAGTGATTTGTTAAGAGCTATTTAGCAGCAAAGCATTATTATTACGAGAACGAGTCAATCACAATTTTTCCTAGACGATAATCCTACATTAATTACAAAACCTATATATAAGAAAGGAAGAAAAATAAAGATCGCCCCTTATCGTTTAATTGCGACGCTGGAGTATCAGACTTCGCGTTGTTCATTGCTCTAATAGTCTTTCCTCGGCCACGTCCTCGACGAATGCACGCCATTTCTTTTGCCACATGTTCAACGCGACCTCGAGTTCCTCTTCGTCCATGCTGCTGTACGTGAGAGAGTTCATAGCCAACTGCTTGAGACCCCTAAGATCGGCGTGCCTCGACATCAGTCCCATGAATGCTTCGTAAAAATCGTAGGACAGACCCCTCGCGCCCCAAAAGCCGGGGTCGTCGTTCGACACCACTAACGGATAACCCTCCGAGAACAACACCCTCGCCGCGTGATTTCTCATGTCGTCAACCAGCTTCAATACTTGATTCGAGATCGGGTTTATTTCGATGGCGATGTCCATTCGCCTGGCGATCTCCAGAAGAAATGGGTGAGACGACAGGGCGTACCTGCGGGGAAGAAAGATCTATAATCACAATTGTCGACCGGGAATCGAAGCTTCGATGACTAGGTATAATATTTCGTTGTCGATCCGGCTAGGGCGATAAGATAAATGCGCGTATCGCTGTGTATTGCTTCGATAAGAGAGCATCCGTATCTCGTACGCAATTAAATCGTAACGACGATATTTCATAGACGACCAGGCTTACCCGTGACCGATGCGCCGGGTGTTCAACAAAATCGCGTCGACGAGGTTCTCGTCGGTGGACGAGCCCAGCCAATTCGTTTCCCCCGCGTGGAAGAAGTACTTAATGTCGTGCCCCTCCTCGTTCCTCAGCGTGTCGGCGAAATATTCGAGGGTCTGCCCTTTGTCCTCCTGGCCGACCAAATCGAAGCCGGCCACGAACTTTGGATACATCCTCTTCAGCTCCTTCATACGTTGCATGTAAACCTGAGCCTGTTCGCGGGTGCAGGATCTCGCTGGCGCGTATATCAATTTGACCCCCAAAAAGTCTGGATGTTCTTCCTTGAATCTGTTCGAGAACAATGGCGCTGTTATTATTTGAAACGGTTTAATTGCAACCTCTAATCGGATATTTATCTACCGGCAGAGTTTCGCATTATTTAGATATCATACGATAGACAGAATGGAGATTAAATAAATATTGCCGTTCTGTCTTGGTAAAAGTTGTCAGAAATTGCTGCAACGACGCCAACACGTTAATGATTTTGAAGGGAGAGATGCGAAGCAAGTCATTTTGACCTCCTCGATAGTTCCAGTGTTAAGAACGATCGTTTTACAATTTATTCGCTACTGTTTCATCGTTACTATTATTATTGTTGTTAAATAAATGAAGTGCAAATGATTGAACGAACGGATGTAGGGATGGAGGTGAGACTGAAAGCGAACAACGAATAAACCAAACAGCAGG
This sequence comes from Nomada goodeniana, assembly GCA_963969485.1. Classification (NCBI taxonomy): domain Eukaryota; kingdom Metazoa; phylum Arthropoda; class Insecta; order Hymenoptera; family Apidae; genus Nomada; species Nomada goodeniana. The sequence continues at coordinate 3,393,656 of OZ018302.1, forward strand.
AATAAGTGTTAATTGTTAAATGAAAAATAGTATAAGCCGAAAGAAGGCGTTTCGTAGCCGTAGGGCAAGAAATTATAACTAAACAGTAATACTAATAATAAATCATTATTAAATAATACGAACGCTCTGCCATCCTTTGTATACTTTCCCAAAGGTTCGTCGGCCGTTCAATAAATATTACCATTCTTATCGCACCGATCTTTCCGCCCGACGAAAGGTGTTTACTTTGTTTCGTATTGTTCAATAAATTCCAGAAGGCAAATGTACCTTCGCGCAGCTCTCTCGTACAGAGCGACCACGTCCTCCGGCTTATAATCTGTCCCATCGAAGTCGTACAAATGGGGCAGGGTCGATCTCAGCTCCAGGTACATCACGTTGTCCCGGTGCAACTCCTTCAGCGCCTCGAGGAAATGATCCTCGTACACCGGCCTGTACGTCACCATCGGCCCTACGAACGAGAAGATGCTCGTGAACTTTGACCAAGCCCTGTCCACGTCCGGGTACGTCGACGACGGATCCTCGCACTCCATCGACAATCGCCGTTTGATCATCTCGTTCATCTCGTCACGGCGCAGCGGGTCGTCGCGGACCCCCTTCAGCAGCTCCCAACGGCACGTCTCGTCGGGGTTCCTGAAGAAGCGCAGCTTCACGGTGTCGTTCTCGACGCAGACGTACAGATCGTCGCGGTACGTTATGTTGTTAAACAGGTATTCACCGCTGACCAGCGCGGTGTCGTGGGCATGGAGGACCGCGCCTTTCGGCATCCGACGAAGCAGCTCGAACACCTTCGACTTCTCGATGTTCCTCTTCGCTTGGAGGAAGCTTCGCGCGGGTGCGAACGTTCCAGGATTCTTGAAGCCTGCAACGATTCATGGGAGAAGGGGAACGAACTCGATGGGCGAGGGGAAAGGACGAAAGATTGACAGAACGATTGAACCCTTTGCGCACCTTTGTCGAGCGCGACTCGGCGTCGATCGGTTTCGATCGCAGGTGCTGTGTCGCCACGTCGAGTCGCACGCGATTTCAAACGAAACCCTCGAAACGGTAAGGGGGGCCAGCGGAAAAATCATTCGGATCGCAAAGGGTTGAACTGTTTCAATCGTTCGTCTCGCACGCGTCGGTACCGCCGCGACTAGAACGGAACTCCGAAACAGTTAAACGAATTACTCCGTCGAACGATATGAAACGATCTCTCCCGTCGCGCGGCCGGCAACAATCGAACAGACGGCAAGATCAGATCGCGCTGCTTTATTCCAAAGACTCGCGACACGGCGAATAGAGCACGCTACGTAAGTGCCCATGGATGGAAACAGGTTTCCGACTGTTACGCGTTCGCGTGTATCCTGCGGATCGAACGATCGAACGATCGAGCGTTCGCACGGCGTTGTTAATGGCTCTTAAACCGTAAACGAACCAGAGTCCAGCTCTTCCCGTTTCCTTTTCATCAGGATCCCGTTGGCGGCACTTTCGACGTCGTTCAGCGTCAAATTGGCCCCGATCGTCATACGTTGCTCGTACTCCAGTATCTCGTTGCGGAGGCTCGTGTAATTGCCGAGAGGGAAACCGACGTTCACTCTGGCGCATGCGAGCAATACCGTCAACGGGAACAGGAATTTCTTCATGATTCTCGAACGGACGTGTCGCGCGGCACGCGTTCCAAACAGCGATATCCAAAGAGATCAACGATCCGACCCCCTCGACCGTTTGCGCCGTACTGATTGATCGTTTTCTGCCGGGCAACCGTGGCACCTTCTTACAGATGTGTCCAATACATAAGGCTGATGTTTGTTCGGTTATCAGCGTCCCGTTCGAATGCGGGATGCGTCCTTTCTTTTTGCACGTTCAAGTCGAACGAGCGTGCGTGTACTCGACGCGTACTCGCGACGGGACTGTTTGCTTCGTGCCTTCGACAATGGTATACCGTTCGGATCTTCGACGTCGACGGGACGATCTGATTGCGAATCATTGAATCGCGATTCGATTTGCATAGAGTTTCGAAAGAGCTGGATGACTCGGCGATCCGTGAGTATTTCTTGTCATTGCTCCTTTTTTCCTGTTTTTTTTTCCTTCCTTTTTTTTTTTGCGACACATGCGACGCGTATCAATCAATTTCGAAGGGCCCGCGATTTCGTCGGGACGCTGGGGCAAGAGCGAAAAACGAACAATCGCTGTATTTTAACAATTTTGACGCATGATTGTACTCGGCTTTGCTGTTCCGTCGTGCGTAAAGAAGGAATGAGTGCCTCACGAAGATTCGAATGCCGCGCTTTAGACAAGTTTAGAAGAAACGATTACTATCAGGCAACGTACACGTTCGTGGAAAAAGTTTATTTTCGGTGCAGACAAATTATTTTTATTACAAACTACAATCGATTGGTTGGAAGCAAGAAATGCTTAATTCGCCGGACGAAATACAAAACGCTCGCAACAGCCTCACTAGCGAAATCGTTCAAGATTTCCCCTCACTCTCTCGCACTTTAACCCTTTTAATCTATCAACGAATTACGTCGACTGTATGCCTAATAAAAAAAGAAGAAAAAGAAATATATATATATATGCTTCTATAAGAACCCACACGAAATTATTGGGATCTATGTGTTTGTCGAAGAGGAAATCGTTAACGAAATTGCCCGAATCTTGCTAAGTTTCTGATGTATCGTAATAGCGGAACTTAATCTAAGGCACTCTCTGCTGTAAGCACCTTCTGTTGCACATAAATATACAGTTTTCAGTCGTATTAATAGCCAAATACATGCACACGTATATCCGTAGATTTTCGATATTTACTCAACCGTTAATTATATTCGTGTCGTTATATCGGTTTGCTGTTCGATAACATAGCAATAAACATGCACAGAGTCGCTGAAGCACATACAGTTTCATTGATTCGATAGTAATATTGCAAACAGAGTACTAAAAGTTTCCTAAATCCACGAAAATAATGTGCGGGCATAGTGTTTAATTGTTGCACTCTAGCCTGGAACAATTTGTTCGTTTGTATTTTTGACCCCACTGGCTGGTTAAATTAGTACGTCGACGATTATTTGCAACGGCACCACAAAGATTTGCATATTATATATATATATATAAAAATCTTTGCGTCTCTATCGATAGCGGTACATACAATGTTCAATATATTACTATCGTTTAAAAATGCATCGATCACAACAAAATGATTATTGTTAAACGTTATTGGAAACCTATACAATATTAGCTGCACCCACGTTGAACTTCTGTTAGAAATAAATAACTTAGAATCGAAGCGCATGACCGAGATGTTTAAGTAATTTTATACTTATCGCACAAACATGCGTTTGCAATATTATTGTCTTATCTTATTTTTATAAAGATAATTATGGATGATCGCGTATGATTATTCGTAGAAAGATAGAAGTTACGTTTACGAGGATATTTCAGGCTGATATTCGATGATTTATATACGTTGCTGTTTAAAATTTACGTTTACGAGTCTAACAAAGATGATACTTCACCTTAAGGATATTATTATTGGACCATCATCTTTTGTATCTTTCTGTTACGTAAATTCAATGAAACGAGGATTTTTGCTTCTCACATTCGAACGTATCGGTGTTCTTATATAAATATAGTTTTTTTTTATATATATATATAAATAATTTAATTTAATTATGTTTCGTCTATCTATACCATAATTCAACTTAGTATCACGCAAGTCAGTTTGTTTTTTTTTTTTAGAAAAAATAATATACTATAACAATATTAAAAAACAATTTTTTTCTCTCACTTTTCTCGATTTTAAATGCGATCCACGTCATAGAAATAGTACGCTATATTACACGACGCACGAACTTCGTTATCAAGAAAATATGTATTGCATCAATTATTTAATTAAATAATAAAACAAAAATTGAATAGATCATTTTGTCATTGTAACAAATAACTACATTTTGATATAGTTATAGAAAAAATATACTCTTCAAGGAATATATTTCGTGCAAATATGGTTCAATATCCTGACATGTAATAAAGTACGTTTGAATTAATGCCGGCCCCGTATACCACTGAACACAGGATATGTAAAAAATTGTTGTCCTTTCCCTTTTTTTTTTTGCAGGAGCAAACAAATCCGACAATTCCGGAATTTTCTTCCAAATACCAAAGCGAAATTTTCCCACGCACCGTTTCGATCGTCTCAATTTCGTGTTCGCCACGTCACCCAGAGTAGTGTTTCGTGTAATCTATTCGTCTTCGATATCGTCACTATTAACAACGCAGTGATACGTGTTTCGCGAGCCGATTTCGAACTTGATATCAAGATCTCGCTCGTATTCGTTAACAGCGACGGAACCATTTCGGACGCGCAGATTACGCGAAACGTTCTGTTGCCTTTTATCAACATCAAAAGAGGTTTCGTTCGGTTCCATTATTAAGAGGTCCGAGGTTGTGTACATTACAAGTAGTTAAGTATTACGCTCAGTGTCATTGATCGTTTCCCCAGAACTACAAAAAGCGTGACCATCCTCGGTCCTTACGCAGCTTCAACCAAGTCTCTAACGACGGAGCAGGTATCCCCACTCTTCCACGATCAAATCCTTATCGATCCCCTCGAACGTGACTCCAGCAATCGATCATTGCGACCGTTAATAACGTCCCTTCATCAAATCGCTCTGTCAAAGATTCCTGAGCAAGAAGCGTCAACGGCCAGGACATTGAAGGACCACTCGTTTCCAAAATTTTGCCGAAGATATTCTCTGTCGGTAGTACTTCGTTCGAAGCTGACAATACCCCCCCCCCCACCCTTGAACAGCCACCAGAAATATAATACCCGCCCCTATATGAACACCGTTCGCCGAATTTCGCGATCACAATGAAATACAATCTAGCGCGCAACGAGGAAGTTCGCGTGCCACCGATTTCACGTTGAACACGCGTAGCCGGTGTAATTTCATTGCGGCCCAAGCCAACATCGAACGATGCCGATCTTCGTGGCAAGATCGTAAATATGAATTGTTGCCGATTGGCGGCCGATAATGGATTACTTACAAATGTAATCGCGACAGGGAAATTAAATTGCGTTAAGAGGTTTTCAGCGATTTGTCCGCGTGTGCCAACGTGAGGGATCCCACGAGGGACACCAGGGTGCGATCCAGCCACGTTATGGGGTTCGGGTACAGTAGGCCGCCTTCGTAGAAACCTAAATGTCCACCGTGGGCCAGCTCTATGTACAACGTGTTTGGATGATTCTCTGCAAACGGATGAATTAGACGTGATTCGAACAGAGGTTTGTATAATGTTTGGTGTGACTATTTTTTTTTTTATACAATTGGCGTTACTCACTGGCGTGCTCCTTGATGGGATCCAACAGCATGTCAGGCACAATGGGATCGTCCAACGCGTTGATGAACACCATGGGCGTTGTTATGTTCTCGAGGTAGAACAAAGAGCTGCTCCATTTATACATTTCCGTCACCGATCTGAAGTTGTGCACCTGCGGAACAAATTAGTATCGGGAATTAATACCGATAATGCGACGACGCCTCGCGATTCAATCGGATCCAACGGGGGAGATATATCAATCGAACCTTTCTCGTGTACGCTTCGTCGAGTTCTGGTAACGTAGCCGCAGAAATGATGTCTCGTTCGTTGAGATTGTGTCTCTGCTTCATCTCCTCGGACAGCAGCATGTTCTTGTGCTTGAGTATAATATTTTTCACCGATTCCGACATAATGTACAGGTAGAAGCGCCGAAAGTTCTGCCAGTTAAGCAGAAACTTTGTACCTCTGCGTGCAAAAAGTGATACAAAAACGAAATTATACGTATATATATATATATATTTTTTTTTTTACAAATATTCTAATCTGTGGGAAAAATCGTGCAGAGAAGGATAATCCTTACTCGAGCGCGTTGTATCCTTGGCAAATAGATATGCCGCCGATGATGTTGGATAATTTATTCGTGCCCCGTTCTCCTAAATACTTCGTCACAAGGTTGCCGCCCAAGCTGAAGCCGATGCAGATTATTTTTGTACTCGGATGCTTCTCCATCAAACTCTGCAGCATCATGTGGTAATCGTCGGTGTGTCCTGCGAAGTTCGGGTCGAGTCAAGGGTCATGCATAAATTCAATTAACGTCTTGTCGATTAAACCGTGCCCGGGATCCTTGGGGCACGATGTAACAAGTTACGCTGGTGAATAGTGTTCAAGGTTCGCGCGGCGCGTACAGTGTCCTTTTACAGAAATGCCGCGAGCATATGCAAATGTTAACGCCCGCGGTAGATATGAAGAAATGGAAACGTGTTTTCAATCAAAAATAATAGACGGAGGGAAGAAAAGATACATTGAGATGTACGATCGATTCGTATTGTTTATGGCCAACGGTGACGCAATTAAGAAATTAAGCGTTACTCGAAGGTTGTTCGTAATTCGTGGCGATAAAAATCGCGACGCATTCCGAATGGATGATAATTTCAATGTGATAACGGTGTACCCCCCCCCCCCCCACGCGAACCTTGAAACACGCGGTACAAGCATCGCACGAAACTTGATTATAATTACTTTTTGGTCGTAGTAATTATGATGGACCGGCGTAATTGGCGACAATTATAATGCATTAACGGGCACGTACCGTAAGTAAAAATCCGCGGCGAAGTGACCTTGACACTGGTGAGAACACCGACGTGATTAAGTACTGCACATCGGTATCCATGGCACTGCGCGAAGTGTACAAACGTTCTGATGTAAACACTTTCGGAACTATTGCAGATCCCAGGGCAGATGGCAATCGTTACGTCGTCTGTGCACGAACAAGGGAAAAGAATAACGGAGAGATCAGTTAGATACAATTAACATTATTGCATCGTTTCTGATATTTCGTTCGCGTATTCGACAATTATATTTATATCGACAGTTCTTTAAAAAGTCCGACATCCACCGTTCGATTGCGAGATAGCTAGGAGCGTACTGTGAAACTACATGTTTAATTGCAGCGACGCTTTATCGGTCTAGTGCATCCTTCGAAATGGTGAAAAATGGTTCGTTTAATAACGTTATTGCACACCGACTCGTGCGTCGTTTCCTTTACTCCTCGATTGATAGTTTGGGGTCAAAACGATTTACGCTGCTCGTACAGCGCTTCGTATCGATTACGTACGATGTCGCTTGCTCGCGACACTGCGCCCCGAACTCTCAATCCTCCTTCAACTGCGAGCAACGCGCGCGCGGTGGAAATTGACTCGCGAAAGAAACTTTCCTTCGAACTCGACGGATGTAACGTATTCCTGCGTCGCAGCGTGCGCGCGGCCGGCCAACCGAATTAAAACAGCGCGCAGAACTTCAGCCGGACTTCGAACGTTTGCGATCATGCGTGAACGCTCAATCGTTTCGTCTTTCAACAGAAACGAAACAAGAGTAAATAATTGGTCTTTCGCACGGGTCAAATAAAATGGCCGGTCGATTACCCGCTGACGCGTTTGTTTGTTCGCGACTTAAGATCGCGCGCGATCGAAAAACAAACCTTCGTAATCGTTGGTCAATGGTTGATAAAGATCGTAGGTCAGAGTGGTGTCATCCGGAAGTCCGATGTATACCCGTTCTCCAATCGGCCAAGGGCAACGGACGCGTCCAATAATACTGTGAATGATGGTCTGTACGTGGCCGCTGAAACCCCATAACCTTGTCGGCTTGTACCTGAAATATGCATACTGCTGTGAGGCAACGTAACCCCGGCGTCGCGAGCCACAAACCTGCAATTTCACTTTATCCACCGGGCGACCGGTTACGATGCGGAATACGCGACAATTCGCGCTTCCGTAATCAATAATGCATCGAACTTGTCGCTCCGTAGTTACCTACAAATAATATCGCGCGTCTCGCTTCCCCCCCCCCCCAATCGAATCACGAACAATATCCCCCCATCGAACCGCGAACGCGTAACAGACTGTACGCCGCTGTTTGTTCAACGTTCACGTTTATCAGTCCACGAACTTTGTCCTTATTGCGGAAAACGGACGGGATGTCCACGGGAAAAACGAAAAGAAAGGGAAACAGGTCGCCAATCGCGTAGCTCCGCAGCAACGTCGTAAACTATTTCAAGGATCGTTTGTGGCCCTGGAATTTCGTCTGCGAAACGAAAACTTCGCGCGATACGCCTCTGTTTGTCTCGAAGCATCGGGCAGCGCGAAATTTCTTGTTCAACTTGTCGAACTAGTTCGACGTTTATGTTGCAGGTGTGCCGCGTTTATTTCGTTCCGCGACGATGAACGATTGTTCGCACGACGCGAAAGTGTGTCCGTTCTTTCGCCGACAAGAGGATAACCCCGTGAATTTTTGTCACGGGGAAAAGCGACGTCGAACGCCGGCAGCCGGCTATTAAACCGTCGTTCCGCGGATCTTCGAGAAGTCGCGATGGTTCAACGGAGCATGGACGAGAAGTCGTAAAAATGACTAACATTAAACGGTTTCCCCGGTGTTGGTAACGCGGCGGTGAAAATTGCCCCGGCTTTATCCGTAGAAAGATTTCTTTCGGGCGATTGGCGAGGCCCGTTAAAAAAAAAAAAAAAGAACGTTACGATCTTCCCGCGGCTATTAAATAAACCAATAAATAAACTGTGCTGCCAGAGTGCGTATATGCGTGTGCACGAATGGGAACGACGATTTTTGTCGAGGGAATACGGTCCGCTGCCTCGTCGAGCAAAGTAGACCAGGTGTAAAATCGCGGTATAACACTTTTGAGGGTCTCAATTGCACGGTAGCGTACCACGTCTTTACGATCAGCCAGTATTAGGAGATTTCTTCGCGAATTGTGCGCTAGTATGCTGATTGCTTTCACCGTGGCGAACAAAAAATGTAGCTAAAGTAAGATGGTCAACGGTTTCCTGCCGCATCGAATCGCGCTAATCTTGGGGCACTCTTCGGAGCGAAAATTTCTGTTTAGAACAGCGTTCTTCCAACCGCGAACAAGACCGCGGTTTCTTATTAGATTTCTTTCATCGTATATCGAACGGTGTCGGAGCCTATAGGATGCGCGTTGCGTTTGTAATTGGCGGCGCGAACAGAGGTATTTAAAAAATAGGTGTTCTTACGAGTGAGATAAGGCCACGTGGCCCCGATAAATTCGAGAAGATAGCGGGAACCGTGGTTGAAATGGCCGATCCGCGGATTCGCGCGATGCGTCCGGGCGAAACGAAATGAATAGAAAAATCGTTGGGGCAAGAGCGAAATTCCGGGGTTGCGCGTCGGTTGCTCCCGCGCGGAAGGTGAAATTCTATTCTTGTCGTTTATCGCGAACGGTTGATACCGACGTTCTCGGCGAATTCAGCGTGAAAAAGTTATTCGGGAGCGTGGGACGGTTTGGTCCTCGCGGAACTAGGAATGCACGCGACGCGTTTAATAACTCGGCTCGTTTACCCGTGAATCACAAGTATCCGCGATCGTTAACGTGATGCATTGGACGTTTCACGTTGCCGTAGAATTTGTTACGGTCGACGCGAATGCAGAGATATTACGCTCCTTGTGTAGAATTTCGAGCACTTATTGCCGGCCGGAGTCACGGCCACTGTATAATCGATCAAAAGTGTTTCGCGTTGTTTGATTTTTACGCGTCGCGCGATAACGACTCGTGTTTGTAGGCTCCGGTGACGCGAGTCGCGCTCGAGCTTTGTATATTTCGGTCGCAATCCCGAACATCTTTGGTCGGATCGACGCGTTCTCGATTCGTCGAAAATATTTCATCTGAACGTTCCATGGATAAATGTCGCAACGTTTTTATTCTTCCGATTTACCATGCAATTGTGCGCATTTTCTTGCTTGGTCCTTTTAATGGAAAGATTCGGCGTAAACGCACGGTTTCCCGTCCACCGGTGGGAACAAACTTGCCCGATCGGTGTTCGATCATCGTCAACGACAAGTGTTCCGCGCGGCGGACGATGTACGCGCGTCACCGTGCACGATTACGAAAAGGGTTTCAATTCTTCGGGCGGAAACGAAAAGCGAAAGCAAACAGATTGCTAGGAAGCACGATCGCTCGATAAACTGCAGGAAGTCTTTCTATGGAAATGCAACAGCTGAATAGCCGGTTATTACTTAATATCGATTAGCCTACCGCTAAAAGTACCCGCCCACTGCAATTCGCATTGAGTTACAAGTAAAATAATTGAAGCAAAAGTTCACGAACGTCGGCGGCGCTCTGTGTAAAGCGATGCATTCTTTAAAAGGGGAATAACACCGTGTGCGGCCGATAGGTAATCCGCCGTTTCTGAAACGATATTCATTATCCAACGGTAACGCGTATCGAAATAATTATGCTGCTGCATGGAATTGCCGGGCGTTTCTGTGGACTTTCCTTCTCGTAGTTAAGCCAAACGCCGCCGGCTCGGTTGAAAATTGACGTCTGCTTGCGAGATGTTTAACTGCTAGTTAAGCGATCGGTGTTGCGCGATTTTTGGAGGGCGGTTTTTGTACTTAGCGTAGGATATTTTAATAACATAACGAACTGATAAAGTTTCTGTAAATGCGAATAATTATTTATACGACATGCCGTGAAAGTGATACAAAATTAGCGGATTACTTTAGTGCGCCTAATACATATTTTTATTGCGCAGAATATTACTGTGTCGTAGTTCGTAGTACATCCAATGGTAATAAAAAAGTAATTCATGCCACTTTCGCAGTCATATTCATGAGTCTCCGAGCACATTGAACGACACGTGTTTAATTACTCTAAAATACTTGGAACACTCCTTCCCTTTGGTGCGGCTAATATATATTTTTATACGTCGATTATTACTATGTCGTAGTTCGTAGTGCACCCAATCACATGATAATAAAAAAGTAATTCATGCCACATTCGCAGTCATATTCATGAGTCTCCGAGCGCATTGAACGACACGTGTTTAATTACTCTAAAATACTTCAAACACTCCTTTTTCCTTAAGATCATTGAATTAAATCGCGGCAAATGTTCTTTCAATTATTTCTATACGTCGTTCCACCAATGTTACGGTAGAAATATTTGCGTTCACAGTGTGTTATAGAAATGTGCACATTTCTTACTATGTGCTCCAGTCGTCGGTATTCAATAACGCCTTTAGAATGCGATGCAGTCAAACACGTAGAACATACGCCACAACAACCCATTGAAAAAGTTCCATCTGCCTTTCATACCAGTCAGTTTTTTTATGATCTTTCGAATGGTCCGTTCCAAGAAGACCGCCTTATTTTGCCAAAGAATTCGCGTTCGAATGCAATGTAAACGACTAGTTTCATTTGCATACGCCTTCTTCTTCGTTTCAATTCGAAGGAACCTGACCGATCGCGTGATACTCTTCGAATCGGCCAAATGTTTTACTGAATCATAGACAAATCACTTTCCCCCCTCTTTGTCAATTTTTGAATCGCTACGATTCATTTACTCGCACAAATCGCACGGAGAGTTACGGGGATCGAAATGTTTCGTTGTTTTTTCTGCGGCATTTAAAAAATTCCTATCAATTCAATCAGCGTGATTCATCGTTGCTCGAAACACAATTCGTCTCGTTGCAAGATAATGCTGTATATTAGTCACTAGCTGCCAATGAATGTGATGCAGATACATACATTAAGATATTCGTTCAATGAGCTCATAGCCGAAATCAGATTCATTATGTAATACCTAAAATGGAAGAACAATGCAAATGATTTCGTTGTCTGTACCCGTTCCTATCCACGCTGCCTTTTATAACTCTTTCTCTCCTTTGCTACAAGATCTCATTTTATACGATTAAAATAGTAGCAGAGAACTGTTCTGATGCGATTCGCCGAGCGTACGTGAATGTAATTTTAAACTAACGAATGGAACGACATGCACGAGTGTGACTAATTAAAGGCTACTTTATTTTTTCTATCGCGACAGACTACTTTTAACAGGCGTTTCGTATAGTGACAAGAGTACAGCGAAATTCGCCTCAGCTCTAGGAGCAGCACTAGGCGTTTGCAATTCCAATTTCTGAGAGTAGAAATCTCTTTCACGCCTGCATTCCTGGCAATTAAATTTTCGAAACCTTTTTTCCAACATTTATTGCTACAGGAACGATTGAACAACGATTATCAATGCTTTTATTTTATTTTCTTTGTTGCATGCACCCGTCAGTGATAAATGGATTCACGGGGAACGGCAATTGTATTGCTCGAATAAATTGGAGTAATGTAATTGCATTCCTGAAGCATTATATTGTATACATTAGAAAACTGATAAAATATGAGTAATATCGAGGGGAGAGCGTAAAGCTTGAGATACGTAATATCAGATTAATATCATACTTTCTTTTAACACGTGTCAATGGCGACACAATTAAAACGAATTGATAACGTAATAGTCTGCTAGAGAAAATTAGATCACACCTGTGACCAAACAAAATGCCCTTTACCTTCCCATACATTTATAACCGTTTGCGCGAATTTTCGATAACGCCGATTCACAAAACCTCTCCCAAACTATCAGGCAACGAATAGCTGACCGAGTGTACAACTATTTCATCGGTTAAAAAAAAAGATCTGCCACGTGTGACAGATTTTTATAAATACGTTCTAGAGCTGAAAAAAATATCCGGCGTCCTGAATGGACCTAACCTCACTTTCCCTTCACGCGTGCCGTGCAATGGAACGACATAATAATGATAGGAACAAAACGATTCGTATGTAAAAGTTAATAAAGAAAAGGAAAAAGAAGAGAGGTGTCTGAAATAAGTAATCGTTCGATGAACTTACGGTTCCACAATGACAGGAGCGATTTTAAGTATCGTCGTGAGAAAAGACTGATCTTGACACACGATCAATGGTTTCTGTGGTGCACTGTTTACGTTTAATATCCTGAACAGGATGCACAGGATCACGGCGAACACGGCCAATAACGCCGTGGACATGTTTACCCTTTGCTCTGTTATGCCACAAAAATTCAATTCCTCTTTAATTCTTGGGTCCACGTCGATATTACACAGATATCGACGTTCGTCGGAGGAACGCTTGTACTGATTTGCTCGCGTTATACCGCACGCGGCGATTGTTCACTCTACGAATATGAAGGACTACGGTCGTTCTAAACGCTGGCGATAGCTCGAAAACATGAGACCCGTGGCAAGGACTGTATGCGACTGTATTTCCCATTTGTTTTACCGGCACTTCTTGACGGTCGAGTTGCGTCTGCCTATCAATAGTTAAGTTCGCGAAACCTCCATCTGTCCGCGTCGCTCGAAACTCCGATACGGATTAAAGTCAGGCCAGACCGAACCAAGCTTGTTAGACAGGCACATGCGATGCAAAAGGTGGCAATTTTTGCTCTCCGTTTCGGGGTATTAAACGGTCGGGGGGGCTGTGACGAGAATGCAGGCCATGGGACACGGTTACACCGCCGGGGGGCTAAATTCGCGATTACTGTTATACAGAATCCGCTAACGCCGTTGGACCACTTTTATTTCCTCAGCCGGTTACGGCACGACACTGACGGTTCGGGCCTGGACGTGCAATTATTAATTATTTCTTATGCCATCGACAAGGGGAGCCCGGCAATGAAATTGAACTTCCAGATCTTTTGCGCGTTATACATAATTGAAATGGGTTTCACAACGCGTGCTCGCGGCGTTTTAAATAAGTTTACGAACATTGAACATTAGAAACATAAGAGCACTAAGATCGAACATTACTCAGGGCCGTGGTCGCTTTATGAAAGAAATCACGAAATGTCGTGTCATTGACCCGTATTTTCACTCGAGGACGTTCAGAGTAATACCTGTAGGACTGAAAAGGTCAAGGTCTGTCGATTTAAACGCTGCATCGATGTTTCGATACATCATCGCGAGAAATCGACTTCCATTTTATGAATCGCTATTTAAAAGTACGATTGTTGCGCAGTTTTAGTTGTTGCATCGTGCGCGCCGGTGGTACATACTTTCTCGTGGATCTTTGTATTTGATAAAAAATAAGTCCGAGTAACTTTTATTACAATTCGTTTAATTATGTAAACGTGCAGAATAGGAGTGCGTGAATTATTTTGTTTGCTTGCGACGTGCGGTTTGTTATTGAGAGGAGAAGTAAAACGAATTAAAGTTACAGCAAAGTGATCGTTTAAAGCGAGTGCAAGACGCTCCCATATTAATCCATGGATGGATGACACGGTAAAGCTTCGATTTCAAATTTTAATTGAGACGAAAACGCAGTGCGATATCGAAGACGAAATAATTTCGCGTGTATGTACAGTGTATACATGTTTCGGTCATGAATTCTGACCACTACTTATTCATATTCCGAGAAATGAGATTATCGATGTAACCAAAGTCGTGGCAACCATTATTGAAATAACTGTGCACATAGAAACGAGTTGCATACGACAGCGCCTCGCTGCCATTTAACTTATTTCCCTTAACAAGCCCGTAAATAATTCGGAGTCTTATGGTCGATTAATTGGAACGCGAGACTGTTCGGTTTCTTACTTGAACCAGTTTGCAGCAACTATTTTATCGAATCGATAAATTGAGAAAAAAAAAGAAAATGAGGGGAAAGGGTAAAAGGAAAATTGCCAATAATAATGGTAAAAATGAGAAGAAGGCAAAGAATGGAAAGAACGGGAAAAATAATAATGGCGGAAAGAATAAAGGTTCAAAGAGGTCAAGGAAAAGTGGAGGAAGGTCGAGATTCACTATGGATATCTTCAATGAAGAAGTCATGGAGAATGCTTACTATACGTGCCATAATATCATGGACGTATTGAATTGTAGAGGATTTCCTTGGCCAGAAGCTCAAAAAAAGAAAAAGAAGAAGGGGAAAAAATAAAGAGTAGCCTGCAAGGTAATCATATACTTCTGTAGTAAGGTATGATAAAAAAAAATTTATATATATATTCGTATTCTAAATATTGTGAAAAAATACATAATACATTCTGTACAAAATAGAATCGATGTTTTTTTATAACTATATAACACTCATAAACACTTTGCCCATGTGTAATATTAGGGCATAACAAATTACTTAAATTATTAATCATCTTCCTCGGCCTCCCTCTCCATCACTTTAACAATATGCGCGCAATAATCGTCTGTGTCAAATTCTGTGTGCTTAATCATGAACGGTCCATTAAACACACAATGTACTGTTACAGTTTCGGAGTATTCTAGATCAGGTAATAGCTGGACAGAAATATTAATTCGATCTTGTTAGTAAACTAAGTGTCCTTTCATGTATTTGGCTATAAATTGTTTAATACTGTACTTTACCTTTGGCGTGAGCAAAAAATACTGAGAACTATTAGGTCTTCCCGTCATTTTAGCAAGTAAATTAAATACTCTTCTTTCATTTACCGCATCCATGCCCTGCGATAAAAAAATTCATGGGAGAAAGAACGATAACGATATTCATACAAATTTCTGTTTAATTTACCTGATTAATTTCATCCACGCATCGGAAAGGTACTCTAGATAATTCTTGCAGAGAAATCATATAAATGGCCGTGGTTACTGCCCTTTCTCCCCCACTCTGGTGATACCTTGTTAACTCCTGCAGTTGATCCGAATCTCTGAATTTCACCATGATTTTTAAACCGTATTGGTCAAAATCCATCTACAAATATTATATTTTCCATGAGTAATTGAATGATAAACGAACGATCTAGTCTCAGCTGATTGTGGCTCACCTTATTTTCTGGCTGTTCCAATGTTACTTCACCGGCACATTCCATTGCTGAGAAGTACATACTGAAGTTCGAATTGATTTTCTCTATTGTTCTCAACAAGGGTGTCAACCATTCCTCCTTTAATGTTTCCACATTTTGCGCAGCTGTTTCCAGCTGGTGCGTTTTCTTCTGAATGAAATCTTTCAAATTTTGAATTTCTTTCTCGACGTCTTCGTATTCGCGTAATACCTGCAATTCAAATAATTCGAGTTTATTCTTCTTTTTCTTCAAACAGATTCCTTTTTACGTGTAACTTCGTTATTTTCGTCGCTCACGTGTTCACCGTCCATATTGTTCCCCATACAGAATACTTTCGCTTGTGCAATATTTAATTCGTTATTTATGTCCTCTATGGTTGGCGGTAATTTGTTAAACACTTTATTTATGGGCGCAAACGCTTCATCGGATGGATTAATACCATCGGTTATTTCTAATGCTTCTTTGTACATTTTTTGCACTTCGCCTTTCATTGGCTGTAGTTCCGAGTTAAGTTGCCTCACTCTATCTTCGGCTGCTGTAAATTTGTCTCGCAACTCCTGCGAATCGTTCATTTTTATTCTCAACGAACGATTTTGCAACTTTAACGCCAACTCGATCTGTTCGTTTGCTACAACGGATTTAAATGACTCTTCCATTTCTGCATTGTACGCTTTACACAGTTTGAATTCTCTATTCAAGATCACCTATAAAATATAATGAACGAATCATTTTTGTGCCGCAAAAGTTGTATGCAATTGACATTGAATAACAACCTTTATTTCGTTAATAGAAGATTCTTTTATTTTGTCAACACTGGATCGTTCGTTTTGCAGGTCTCTGATCTTTTGCGCCACCATGGATATTCTCGATTTCAGTGTTTGCATTTGCTGTAGATCCTGGTTATATTTGTTTCTGCTAACTCTGTATTTATCTAACTCCGTATTGTGTTCATGTATTTGCTCCTCGATATGCTTCAAGTTGTCCACAGCATTATTCTTCTTTTCTCGTAATACTTTCAATCTAGAAACATATTTTAATTGTTAGATAGACAAGAAATTGTTCGCCCTATTCTGTAGCAGTATCAACAAACTTTTCTTCGATGTTCATTATCTTGGACTTGTCCGAAACATCAGATAATATTCCTGAACTCGCTACCGGTTGCATTCCAATAGATTTTGCACCTGTGTACTTGGACTTACTAACAGCGTACACGTTATTTCCTAAACATTCGATATCAGGGCTATTACCATGAAATTTAGTTTATTATTCAATTAATATAGTAATATATATTTATATATTACTTTACTTACGACTAAAATAGCAACGTATATTATCAGGTATATGGTCGATATTATCATCCACTTGATTCGTTCCAATGGGTATGTTATTTAAATTGTACATCGATACTAAACATTTCATAATTGCACTTGGTGCCTCGATCAGCGATACTAAATAATTCGTGAAACCAAATCTTTTGATACGTTCCAATGGAACATACGATTCCAAAGAAACATGTTTCTCAGGATCAGAATGTACAGCGTTTACTTGTAATTTTTGCTCGTCTCTTAAATAATGCAGCAACGCATTCATATCTCGTTTGTTTTCACAAACGAATGCTATTAAATCACGGAACGCAATAATATTGTCTAAGTATCTCCCATACGAAGCATCTTTCACATTTATGTGCAGCAACATTGGTTCGTGTACTGTGCCAGAAAATTTGTTACGATTTTCTCTTAACCATAGTACTGCCTTATAAGTATCTATACTTCTCTCTCTTAGTAGCTGTAATCGTTTAGCCTCGATATTCAGAGATTGCAGTTCTGCCTCTTCACCTGTAAATTCGCTTCTGCTATAATACGAACAGTAAAGAAATAAGGAGAAACAAAATATAAAATAATTGTACGAAGAAAAAAATGTTACTTCTAATTTCGAGGTTTAAACGACTTTCTGCTTGCTTGAATTCCGAACTATTTCTTGTTAGCGCGTTAATAATATTTCTTTTATTTTCTATGTTAGATAATGTTTCTTGTCGCTGTTTCATCAATGTTTCCTCTGGAAAAAGTAATATATAGTATAAGTTTCGTATTATTTCGAAGTCGTATCAGTACAATAAAGATAATAGTGCATACCTGACCCAATGTCTCTCAACATTACTACCAAATCATCATCCAGTTTGCCTTTTTGTTGTTGTGCAACTTCAATATCGTTATCTCGCGCTTCTTCGATTTGAACCCTTTGTCTGCATGTGTTTTCACATTCCCGAATATTATTCTCGCAGGCAAAAATATCGTCCATCATTCTTTTGCATTTCATAATTCTGATTTTAGTTTTGTTACTCTGAAATTATAAATCTAATAGAATATATATTATTTAACAAAATAAACAAACGATCTTACATGGTCTACAGCAGAGTTTTGCAATAATTTAATCTCCGATTTTATTTTTTCTATCGCATCATTAATCGGTTTTATATCTGCTTCTATGGATACCATCGCTGCCTTGGCGGTTTCTTTTTTCGTTTTCATCTGTAAATGTTCGTAATTGAAGAATCGTCATAGGCAAAATACTAATTTGTCAAACACCTACGAATTGTTTCCTTTTTACCTTGAGTAATTCTCTGCGTTTCTGATCGTATAATATCCAAGCCTTCTTCTGTTTCAAGGCAACAATCTTTTTCTTTATCAATTTCCTGCCCTTTATACTGCTAACAGTTTCTTTCAGGCCTTCATATATCTGAGTCTTAGAGTCCAATATTTTCTTCTTGCTTGCAATCTGTGTTTCTAAGTCTTTGTTCTCCGTTCTCGTTGTTATCAACTTCTCATGGTTTTCTAATACTACGGAATCACAGACAGATCTCTCCGTATTCTCTAACAATTCCTGCGCGTTCATTTTTGAAAAATCTTGTACTTTATCTTGCGGTAGAAACTGACACAGGTTATCTATCTGGGAATACAAAATACATTACACAGAATTTCTTCTTGCATTAACACACGATTCTCTAACATGTAACTACCTGAATATCAAGGCTCTTGGTCAACGCCAATATCTCCTTAATATTTACTAATTTGTTATTAAGGTGCCACAATGATTTCCCGTGCATATTAAATGTTCTACAAACGACGATATCATTCTTCTTTCCATTTTTCAAATGAATTTCAATTTTTGCCTGCTCGCACCCATTCTTCACGTAATCGGCAACATGTACAGCGCGACCAATGGTACTAGGCTTGCCACCCAAACCAAGCACAATCGCGCAAACGATTGTTGATTTACCAGTGCCATTGGGACCGATAATAACGTTTAAATTTCTACCAGGTTTCACGCAAACCTTATCATAAGTTCTGTAACAGACCGAAGCAAAGAAATAATGCTAACACCTTAGAATAACTTTATCCCTTATAAATGTTGAAGAAACGAAAGGTAAATCGTAAATTGATACTCACACGAAATTTTCTAAATAAATATACGTGATGATTCCTTTGTCGATGTAGCTGTTGCTCATGATGCTACTTCGTAATACCTCTTCAAATGAATTGGATCAATGTTTCATTTGAAAGCGATCGCTTAAGTAACTACTATCAAATGCCCTGTACCGTCGTCATTACATTTATCCTGCGTTAATTCATAAAGCACTGAAAATTGTGTACTTCAACATCAGTTTGCGCGAATTTCCTGGCGACATGTAAACATAACCTATACAAACAACCGGAATCTATCGGATGAAATATGCCTCTGGGTACGTAGGCACCTATAGATGCCACTCATGCATATAACATCAGCGTATGGCAATGTGCATATATGCATGCATATGCATCGCAATTGCAATGCATGCATAGATACGTGGACTGTATTATCATTCATTATCTATTTAAATTGCGCTAAAGTATACTGATTACATAAAAAAAAAAAAAAAAAATGCGTATCATTTATCTAAAAAGTTTGCAAAAAATAGCGGAACATCTTTTCGAAATAGCATATACGAATAATATTTATTCGCATAGACAGATTTATAGCAAACAGAATTATAAAACTATTATTATTATCAACCATATATTATATACTATAAATTAGAATTTAGAAAAACTAAATTATATTACTATTATTGCGACGTTTGGTTTTCTCTGGGCGACATACCTACTGCTGTATGATTTCCCGCGGAATGAAAAAAAAAAATTCAATGACAGATCCATGATAAATCGATTCAAAAAATGCTCATATCTAGTAACAACAGTAAGCACAGGAAGTTGATGAAATAACTCACGCATAGTATAACTGACGTCAGACATGTTCTCCGCTCTTTATGGAGAAATACCAAGGAAACTTGAAATACCAATCGGGATTTTTATACATGTTAGATTTATTTTATAACTTTGAACTACCGGGGTTAAAAAGGCGACCGTAAAGCTCCAAGGTTCTGGGGTAAGTGCTATGGGGTTCATCACAGTCCTCTTACCAGAAGGCATTGCCTTCCCCACTCCGTGGCCAGATCCTAGAGGAACAGAGTCCCTATTCATTAACAATACGGCGTCGGGCCGCTTGTCCATTCTGATCATTCTCTCTCCTTTTTTAAACAGTACACCCTTCGACACTCGATAACTGAAAGACCCAATGTAGTCAGCAGCTATCGCCCGCCAACAGGATGTTTGGACCCATTCATACAATCTCTAGACCTGCCATAAATTAGTCAATCCTAGGACATCCGATAGCTGAGTGGCGACGAGCCACCAGCCATCGTCTGCCGCCCAGATTGCATATCCTCACAACAACCTCACCGAACGCCCGTAACCTAAGACCCTAATATAAATTATACCCTAAATGAATAGTATTCCGTCAAACAGCCATATTCCTTTCTTTAAAAATATGCTGACGCTAACATACAATTATAGTATTTTCTCGACGGCAAATATATTTCTGCAACCCGATCTCTGCCCTCCTCGGTTGAAATATATCCTATGTAGCATTCTTCCATTTATCAAGATGCGTTTGTAACATTTCAACTTCCACGCGAAAGCCCAACGCGCTTTGTATGGTTTTACTAGTTTATAATGTCCTATGTACATATCGCCTACTACATAAGTTCAGGTGCGAAATGCGGATAGAATATTTCATTAAATTGAGGCAGATCTGTCGTGAATATTTTCTTATCGATCGCGAGATCTTGTGATAAATTTGAAAAAAGTCCATTAAGGTTCACGACAGTCATTTCCAAGTTTATAGTCGACGGACATTATGAATTATATTTCCGATATAATAGTTTGCTGGTAACGAGGATGATAGACAACGGCAAGCAGCATTGATAAAATCGTTTGCTCGTTATTAGTTTTATCGATTGTTTGCAATCAAGATAGTGCAGCTATTATTATATTGCAGGCATCTTTTTAATCTTGCAAAACTCTATCCATTAGCGGAAATCCTTGTTTACGTTCCGCCTGGATAGACGAGTGTAAAATGATTAAACGACATCAATATTCGACAAATGGTTCTTCTTTCTACGTTTCGTTCGCGATGATATTTCAGTCTGAAACTTTCATTCTTCGGAAGCGTTGGAAATACGTTTCCATTAGCGGCCCAACGTTCTCCGAAGTGATGTTCAATTTGACACGTTCACGGAATTCCGCACAATATTAACGCGAACCATTATTCGAACACTGAAGTTCGAAAGGGGTAGAAACGAAGATTATATAATGTGGCCCTCGTATCGCGTTACAAATTATGCGAGATTAATACACCCTTATGCATTTGTTTGCCTTCTCCTGGGATTTCTGCCGTGCAAAATCGAGTCGTCCAAGTTTGTCTGGTCGAAATTTCGCTTCGCAATATCAACGTTCCAACTAATCGTTTACATGGTCCTGAGTCTGCTCGCATTTATTGAAATTAATATAACCGGCATTAGATTGAATCTGTCTCACCTTATACACTGCAACTTCATCGTGCTTCTCGGCACCGCAATTTTCATCGCGGCTTACTCCGCAAGCCAATCAGTCGCGAAAGCGATACAAAGTGTGTCGAATGTCTCGCGTCTGCTGTTGCCGGGAACATTTTTCGAATTGGCCAAAATAATGTACATCACCAGCGCGTTACTGTTTCTCCCGTCATTCGTTCACATTTTAATCGTTTCCGTTTTAACGGATGAAATATATGTCTACACCTGTTGGCTGACGTTTTTCGTCGCCTTCGTACTGACCAACTTGTACATGAACAACATACTCGTGCTGAAGGCTTGCTTCGAATACATCAACGAGTCCCTGAGGAGAGTGACGGATATTTTAATTAACGACGAGCCGCATCTTCTCAGGCGCGTGTACCACACGCGAAACAATCATGTGTTGCTCGCGAAATTGAGAAATCTGAAGAGGCAACACCTGGAGATTAGTGAAGTTGTTGACCGCGTCAACGACTCGTTCGGCACACAAAACATAGGGATAATCGCGCTGCTGTTCGTGGATGTTACATTCAATTTGTACGAGTGTGTAGCGTATAACACCGTGGCCGGCGGACTTAGGGGTTGGTCGATTTTTTCTTTCGTTTTTGCAATTAATTGTGCGGTGCAGGCGAGCGTGCTAGTTTGGGCCACTGAGACTACCGGGGATCAGGTGAAAAAGATTGGCATGAATATTCATCGAATACTCAATCACACGTTCGACGAACGGACGACGATCGAGGTGAGATGAAAACGATCAATCGAATTTCGTGACTCATGATTTTAACACATGTTCTATTTGTACACGTATGGAAGTGCAGCTGGAGCTGTTCTCTATGCAAGTGTTGCAGAATGATAATACGTTCAAGGCGATGGGCCTTCGGATAGATGCAGTCCTTCTGACGAAGGTAAGTCGAAGCGAATTGCAGTAACGAAAGAGAAATCGAATCGATCGACGATAATTATCGATGGGCAATTGGAGACATTTTTGTTGCAGATAGTGTGCAGCATTACGACTTACGTGCTAATGTTGGTGCAATTTTTGCTTATCAAAGCTTGTTAAAGCGAAGCGTCTATTGACAATATGTTTCAATGGTTAATCAGCTTTAATGCAGGACCAATCAATTTTCCAATAAGCTAGCCGCTCGCACGTTTAATCGCGTTAAAAGCATTTCCATTGTACAACACAGCGAACAGCAATTTTTTCTCAGCCCGGATGGAATATCGTTAACTTAAGTGGTGCAATTTAAAAAAGGAGAAGACCATTTCCCATGAAAAATACGAACGCTCCGTTTGCATTCGTCGTTCACGATTTGCGCGCGAACTATTCCTTTACTTCGACACCTCGACCGACCGCTCGAAAATGTTCGATAAAACGGCGAATATTAATCGGTCGAAAAGCAAACATGATACAAAGTGGAAACGGTTAAGTGCCACAGAGTTCCATTCCTTAATATACCCCTGTGTATTGATGTGCTCGTTCCTCGGATTTTTCCCTTACAAGTGCCATCCCCCAAGTTATGCATTTTCAAAGAGTCGCTTCGTTCTCTCCGCGATCGCGATTTTCATTTACGCCATTCTGCTGTTCCTGTCGATCTACAAACTCAATTTCACCGACACAATAGAGGAAACCTTGACGAAGAAAATGGAGGAGAATTTCCACGTGTTCCTGGATGGAATCGTTGTTTTAGTGTTGTACTTTCAAACTGGTGCACGACTACGTGTGCTGCAAAGTCTGTCGGGGGTATCCTCAGTTTTATCGTCCAAGGATTTCAACGATATGGCGAAAATCGTTTATACAAAGGACATCTGCGGTTTTCTGTTTCTTGTCGTTCACGTTCCAAACTGTTTCAAGAAGCAACCATTCTTGACCGTACGAAATATCGTTACCTTGTACATAGTACTGGTGCACTTCTCTGTGGACATGTTTTACATGAATTGCGTGTACACTTTGAAAGAATGCTTCAAAAAAATGAACGAGTCTCTTCGACATACAAGGAAGTCGGGGTTTAATGGCGACACGTGGACGCAGGAGTATCTCGATCGTGGACAAAGGAGTAATTTGTTGTTAATGACGTTGAAGCAGTTCGAGAAGAGACACTTGGAGATCAGCGATGCGATTCAATTGTTGAACGACGCGTTCACTATAAAAATGATCGTTCTGTCCGCTTCGACGTTCGGCATTGTCACATTGAATTCCTACTTCGCGATTTTGTTCTCATACGACAACCGGTCGGCGAATTCGAAATTCTGGTACGTGCAATTCATTGCGCCAGCAGTGTATCACTTTGTGAAATTCAGTGCGATGATTTGGACTTGCCAAACAGCAACGGACGAGGCGCAGAAAATGAAATGCATTCTCTACGACGTTTTCAGCGACAACACCGATGCAATTACGAGGCACGAGGTAACGACAATAATAACACTGTCGATCAGACAGAATTCCTTGATCAATAGGTGTTCAGAGATCGTTAAGCCCATTTAACACTCGTCCTCGATAATATTTTCGTTTTTATCAGGTAGACCTTTTTTCCCTTCAATTATTGCACAGCGACGCCAAGTTCACTGCGAAGGCGGTCGATATGAACACAAATCTCCTGGGACAGGTTCGATTATTTTGCACGGCGTTTTAAATATCATTTAACGTATGCGTGACAGTAGTAAATTTCTTTTCAGATTGTGGCAGGAATTATGCTGTACACCGTAATTCTATTCCAATTTCTGTTGAACTTTATTATATGCGGTCTGTGAGCACAGCGGAGCGAGAATGTTAACTAACTAACAGGTTCCATAAGGCAATTGAAAGTATCGTACTATCAATTTAACTGTAATAATTCCACTGTAAACTGTAATAATTGAACAGCAAAAAAGTTCCACGGTTCATGTTTTAAATATAGAATCTATGAAAAACTTCCATCAACTCTCTCGATCCCTGCTTTAACCCATGTTTATAGAACTCTTTAGACCTCACGATCGAAAAAATCTTTCAAGTCATATTCCGTTGAGAAGAATGATCATTATCAGCGTTTGAAGTTTTTCGTACTTTATAAAATATCGTTTGCTTTCGAAGCATCGCCACCTTTACTGTCGACAGTGTGCTTCTCACCAGGAATCGTACATATAACTGTTTCGACATGTCGTTGCGCGGAATGTAGGAGCACGCGTACAGTCGTAAAATATCTTGTTTTCGTGTTCAGAGTTCACGCGAACGAACGAACGAACGAATACAATTTTAATCGAGAACTTTATTTGCTAGGACAGCAGTGCTTGATCTCTTCGTGGAGAAATGTCATTCTCATTTGTCACATGGAGTGAAGTCGAGTCAATCTATTCTTCACAAGGTTAACGTGGTGACCAGAGATAATACGCAGAGGTAGCGCGTACTTTCTGTTAAATATACTATCACACATCGGCTGTTATTTATACCGCAAAAACCACCGACGTTTGCGCTTTGTTATTTAAAACCGGATAAGCTACTGATAAAAGGGTTATGGCACCCTTTAAGGACAGAACCACGTTGCGATTATTTCTTTATCGGAATTTTTATTGCGGATACTTGAAATGCGATCGAATGAGGTTTGATTATGCATGGATTATAAATTGTGGCGGCCAGATTAATGGCAGAATTTGAATAGAATAATAATAGGATAAAATAAAGACTTAATTAAGTATATACCGAAGCATTCTGAATTAATGTTAATTTAGAGTGGTTTGTTTAAATACATTCGCAGATCTTCAATGGCAATACGTAACAAATAATAGATACATTTACTTTCCAATCTAAACAACACTGATTCCACCCCATCGCTCAAACATTACGCGATGCCTCCGCAAATTTACCGTTCTATCCCACTTTCACTCCAATAACAAACTACAAGAACCAAAGTTCAAAGAAACCACGATTCATCGTCGATCATTTCCCTTCGATTTTGTCTTCCAAATAGTTTCGCCGATGGAATAAAAATATCCCCGGCAAGACTTGTATACCAGAATTTCTGGACGAAACATTCGATCTATTCCTTCACAATCTGATAAATTGAGGGGCCAACAGCTCAATGTAAAGACTTGCTAATAACTCAGTACGAAAACAGTTCAACAACTGACCGACAATCATCCTTTCTGATATATCCCTTCAGCCTTAGCCTCCGTCTCATTCTATCCCGAATTTTCTCTCGCTCAATTCGGACACGCACCGCAGACATTCCCTGACGACAGTTGGTCACGTCCACCTGAGTCCCTGTGTGGCCACGCACTCCTCGTCCACGCTATAATCCCAAGTTTACCCTAAGCCAAACGTATTTCCTTCACGCTTGGCATCTTCCTGGACGTTCACACGGCACTTACAATCCCTCAGTATCACCAAAGTTTAAATAAAACGAGATACATCAATCGTAACACTGGAGCTGCCGAGCCCGTCGAACTGACGATTCTCACATATTTCTTGCATCGAAAGTGTTAACATACAGGTGCAATAAATTGACGAAAAATTTTAGTATCTCGTAAAGCTAACTGCCGTGGCACAGCTCCCTCTTTCACCGGGCCCCTAAATTCTAAATTTCGAGTCACCTCTGCCCGTCCACCTGCGTTACAATGTCACAGACGTGTCAGGATATCTATATCCTCCGGCGAGCCAAAAGAATTGAACTCCTGTTAAGCCAATCAGCGTTTTTTTTTTTTAAAACGTCCACAGCTCGCTCCTTTCGTCTAATTCTGGCGGTAAACAGGCAGGCTGATTTGTCGTGTAGGCGGTCACGCGACTGCGCGAGTCATTCGGAGGCGCCGTTAGTTATGATGACCGATACGCACTAGTTCAGTGTTGCGCCAACAGCCGCGCGGTGAATACGCGTTGGGAGTGTCGTTCGCTCCGTCGATTTGCTCATTGTTGTTTTTATCGGTTGGGACGACGAACAGGATAAACCTTGGTGCAATAAAATAGAACAGTGTCGCCGGTATTGAATGAAGTTCGACAACGAACGTCGAAAAGGGAATAAAAAACGAAATCTTCGCGAACAACGGTCCGATCGATTCTCGACCCTTTTGAACGCGACGATCGAAACGCTCTCGATGCGCGGACGTTCCCTATCGCGATTCGAACCAGCGACTTTTATATAATACGCACGTAAGTGTACGTGACCTAGAATAAAAAAATGTACTGACCGGCTTGGAGCGCCGGAACGATTAGATAAAACGGGCAGAAAAAAAGCTGCGGACACACGGTGTTATGTGAAATTCTGTGAAGTAGCGAGAGCAATAAATCTGACGTTTCGTTGCTTCGCGTGCTTGGCTTTCTGTCGCGCGATGCTCTCTGGGCATAGCCAAAGGTGTACGTGGTACGGACAGTGGTTTCGCGCGTGCCTCGCCGCACGAAGTGCCTCTTAACTGTTCGATGGGTTTCCCCGTGGAAGAATAAGACGGGGACGAGTGGAAAATTGCGAGAATTGATTTTTCACGGGATGAAGTGAGTACATCTGGACATTTCTGTTCACGCCGAAAATCAGAATTCACTGCTATCTGCATTTTATGCGTGTCAAGGGAATTGATATATTTAGCGGGGATCCTTTTTCTTTCGGAGTTCACTGTGCGCGGGGGAACGGGTCGAATAGATAATCGAACGACTATTCTAATTTCGTTGATTGACAATTCGGAGCTCGACGGAGCTCGCGGTTGCCTATCGTTCTCTTACTCGCCCGTGACGTTCGTTTCGCGATGCAAAGTGCATCCAGGTAATTGCATTCGTTGATTCGTAAACAGTGCAGATTCTCGGCCGTCGTTTCCGTTTGCGAAAGAATGCTTTATCGACACCGAAACGTTGCTCGTTTCGTAGATAACCGATAAGATTCCGAATCGACGACGTCAATGAACAGTGCACGAAGCTTATCCGTTCCCCAACGGAGACAAAAGATGTTTTGAATGTTATAGGCCGTGTCACCTGTGTATCCCGCCCGGCCAAATATTTTCGTCGGACGGCCGCCTCGCGAAATATTTCGACTGTTTCACTTTTTCCTCTCCTTTTTGCCACGTCTGACTTGCCTGTACACAAATTGAATCAATCGCTTACACGCGCACGCTCCCGCTGAAAAGGTCCCAGGACTCGCCGGGAGTCACATGGAAAGGCGAAATATCGCCCGTGTAATGTAGATAACAGTGATTGCGCGTAGCCTTATCCCCGCGTACATTAATATTAATCTGACATTAGCATACGGGGCGGCAGATATTGGTCTGTCAAAATTAGCACGTTACACGTGGCGCACAATGCTGTCATTGCTATTAACGATCACAGCCGAAGCTTTTGCGCCGATTGCCGCGCGTTATTATTCATTCATCGGGTGCATAGCCGATCGTGCAAAACACGGGACCCGACCGTTCCCCGTTAAACACATTAACGATCGCAATCATTTCTGTCGGATCCCCGCGGAAATTCCTCCGCGCGTCCCACGGCTTCTAAACGCCGGCGTATTACTCAAGGCTGGTCTTTCTCAACGCGTGCAACTGTACGTAACAATACGATTTCCGTTTCTCACAGCGGAATGCACCGAACGGGAAGAATCGTGAGCACGCCTGTATAAATAGTCGTTTGAATGGCGACGGAGAATAGAAAGAAAGGGCAAGAGCGAAGAAGCGTTGTGCAAGAACGTTTCACGGTTACACTTTCACGCTCGTACCTCGGCCATCTCCCGGCACTTGGGGGAAAAAAGGCGAATTCGTTCCGATGGCACCACGATTTCCCCGCGAGGAATGCCGGCGCGTCGTTCGTCGTGATTAAAAATTCGTGGCCGATCGGCCGGTGAATCGATGAGTTTTTTTTTTTACCTCTATCAGTCTCCCGACCTTGCCACGAGTTCTATCTTCCTCCATCTCTCTCGGTTCTGCGGCGGTTTCTCGGCTGGAATACAGCGACCTTGCGCGCGATAGTCATTGTCACGGTACTCCGCCGGACACCGTGGTAAATTGCAATGGCGCGGCGAAGAAAACGGAAGAAAACGGAAGAAAACGGAAGAAGGAGACGAAAAGCTTGTCAACTCGAGCCCGAATCGACATGCCGCGTCGCGTGGCGTTGTCTCGTGGCATACGTCGAATTTTCCATAGAAATTTCCATGGCGTTACGCGATTACGTACATCTGTCGTTCGCAGTGCCGCCGGGCGTCTCGCGCCCGTTCAATTAACGTCGTTCCCCCCGAGGCAATTGTTTCCTCCGTTTATATTTTAGTGAGACCACGTTTACACGTTTATTGCATACGCGTGGACTTGTTAGGTAAGGTATTTTCGAGCGATGCTTCGCTTGCAAAAGTTACGCAACCAACTTGTACGGAATATTTGTAAACAAATTGGAAAAATAAGAGTGTTGGCACGTGTGTTTCCCCTTTGCGCGCGATAAGTGCGTTCTTAGCGTTGCGAATTTCGGGTCGAATAGGTACGAATGCCCTCTTATCCGGTGAGACGTGGTTTCCTTTATTTCATCGTTCGAGCGACATTTCGATCAGGAATAATTCCGCCGAATAGAGTGTCAGCACGAGTTTGCATCATTGTTCGAGAATTGTAACAGTCGATCAGAACAGGACTGAATCACCTCGATGAATCACTTTTCGGCAGAATTTTGTGCCAAGATTTCTAATCGAGAAACTAATCACTTTTTTCCTGCTGCTAGCTCTTCGTGGAAAATATATGTAAGTCAGAATTCTAATTGTGCCAAGAAGCTTCTGCGTAACTTCTTTTCGTGTTTCTTCGTTGACTGAGATAACCGGCAAGCAGTAACGTTTGCTGTCCAACATCGTTTTTCCATTCCATTCCAAATTAGACCGTCTTACTTTATGCTTATCGTTCGTCCCGTTTTTTGCAGAGCTTGATTTTTGTATAGAATGTTCCGCTGTCCAAAACCGCCTGATTTTTATGTAACCGATTCGGTGGGCGATTAAGGTAAACTTGAAACTGCGACAGTGAAAGCTTCAATCGTTACAAATAGTCATTTCAATGATTGCTCTGGTGCCGAACTCCGTATCCATAAATTTGACAATTTATTCTAACGAATCGTAAATAAAACCTTGACCATCCAATTTTTCTAATTAACCATGCCTTATAATTCTTTTGCAAAATTAAATCTTTATACCGTTAATTATAAATTTATTTTTGCCCCTCTTGTATCGCACAGGTTCGATTAGCTAGAAAGAAAAATTATTGGCTGGCCATGCTACTTACAATTAGTTTGCCAAAGCAGGGATACCAGGTTGGCCGTTTTCGTGGCCCAATCGCGTCGCCCGAGATAAAATCGAATTCGATACCGAGCCAAGCATCCAACGAGCTGGAAATGACAAACAGCAGTTCGTTCCGGTAACCCGGTTCTCATGCTAAGATTCTGCTCGCGGAGGAAACAGATCTCTTTATCTATCGCAATTTTCCATAAATCGAATAGCCGTTACGTCACGACTGTATTTTCCAAACGGCTTCTTTCCATTCACACGTGCATGCACAGAACCATTGATCCACGACGCCTGTTCACCGACTAACCGACCGAACCCTTTAACCATTGTCATCTTCGTTTTCCATTAACATAGCACTTAAACGAAATTGTTATTCTCGAATCACGAAGGTTGTCTTGTCAGACAGTGCACGACTGTCAGTTGTAATTGAAGCACAAAACGTTTAAATAAAAAAGTTACGCTGACCCGAACTCGTAACCGGGTCGCATAAACTCGATCGTAATAGAAGGATTAATTGTAACTCGATTAACACTCGCGCGTCTATGGATAAAATGGTTAGACCCTTTAGAACTCGCAATTATAATAAAAAATATTGCTAAAATAGTAATAAAGAGGCATCATCAAACGATAATTATGCGGTTACAGAAATACACGAAGACGTAGAAGAATTAGCATTATAGAAAGTAGAGAAAAAGGACAAATAAAAGAAAACTGATTCCAGAGTCTAAGCAGACCCGTCGACGGCCAATCTCGCGTCGCAGATTTCGGTCAAGTAATTCGTACAGTACATTCATCGTGTCATTGGCTCGTTCTTCTGTTCTCTATTCCACGGTACGAATCGTGGCTATTCTCGTAATCCACTCGCAATGCCGACTTTCTCGTGCGAGTTTAGCCTCTTTCGTGTCGTTCGGTGAATCATCGGCCCAATGACGGTGACGTGAACTATGACAGTTCGATTTTTCGACAAAGCGCCTCCGTTCGGTCGGGCGGAACCGTTCAGGCCGAAGGATTCACTTAACCGAGAATGAGTCCACCGGCTTGCGACACATTTCCTTTCGCGATCGAATCGCGATCCGTCGAGTGTTCTTTAAAGTCGCAGCAATTTGAAAGATCGCGTCTTCCCGAACATCTTTTTCCTGTTGACCGTCGAGAATATTTATCTGTCGGGCACGAAAACCGTCGCGGAAAAATGAACGGCGTGCTTTCCGGAACGTTCGCCTAAGTGATCACGTAACCGGCGAATTCACATCGGCTTTCGCCGTGCTAAAAATATTTCCCGAACTCGTCGAAATGTCCTTACTTCGGGTTACTTTTGAATACCCCCGTGTCGCGTGCGTCTCCCATAAATATCTCTCTGCGAACGATCGGGGATTTACGGCGTTTCGTTCGTCCCCGCATCATGGGGCAAATAGAGCGTCGTCACTGTGTGCCGTATTTATCTGAATTGGCAAACAAGACCGGCAGAAAAGTGCCAGTCATTTTTCCTTGTGTCTCGCCTACGCCCCCTCCAAGGAAAAGTCTTGTTTCTCGAATCGAAATATCAGAGTTAAAAATGCTTGGTTAATAGAGGGATAAACAATCGGACGTAACGATAAAGGAGACGCGTGAAATCGACCATCGTCGAAGCCGTTATGAGCGTCCTCGTCGGAACTGGATCGGTGAAAACCGGACGACGACGCAGAAATGAACGGGTACGTAGTTCCGGGTCAGAGAACAATATATACTTCGGTCGTTCTAAGGTGCGCGTCTCTATTTTCTTTCGTTCCCGTCTATTTTCGTTCCGATACGCTGCCGCGCCGGACGAATTTATATAGAATTCCTCGAGACTTCCGTCGTTCCGGGACCGCTCGTCTTTTTTAACGGGAAGAAACGACGGACTGTGCGCTCCGTGAACCGATTTAGATTTCGTCACACGGAGCCGCGTTCAAATTACGACCGGGGCCGCGGCCGATAAGCCGAATTTTTTCGCTCGCTAGGATATCGAATAATAATATTCAATTCTTTTCCACGTGTAGGCATGTCGCCTGCGCAATAGATGTGTAGCGACGACGCTGCGCCATGGAAGTGGAAAAATTAAATGGTCGAATCGTCGAAGTTCAATCAAGTATAATTGACTTCCAGTAAAACGATGACAAATTAACGACTGACAAGCGTTTACGAATAAACTAGAAATCGATTTAAATTCTAAAGAATGAGCGCGAGCAACTTGTCGACCCGGTTCTTTCAATCCTGCATCCCGACAACAGTATCGCGGCCAAACGGTGACGTCGCGAAGATCAGCTGTTCCTCTTGTCATTTCAAGGCGACGAAAGTGCAAGTCGCGCCTGGATTGGTGCAACCAATTATACGTGTTGCAGGTCGTAGATCTGATTTATATATACCACATCTAAGCTTACGTGTTGCGGACGATCATGGTTGTACGAGAGGCTCGCGTGTCAGGGACGACGGCCACGTTTTCTCGCTGATTGCGACGCCTGAAATTACGAAGGCAATTTATTTGTGTCGTGTAACACGACTTAACGGGAGCTTCAAAATGATTGTAGTAAATTTCAAAGTCACTCTCGGTTTTCTACGCGAAAAGTTCATTGCAATTAAGAGATCCTACGCGGGACGAAAATATTTGTTCCGGCTCCCTCCGTGCATCAGCGTAAACTATAATTCACCATAACAAGAGTATTATTTTCCACATAGCCGTAATAAAATCGCGCGTCGAAGGTAATAAGAAAGAACGGTCCCTTATCTTTTTATTATTGAAAGGCGCCGGAACTTTTGCGCTCCTCTAATATAATCCACATTAACGACAGGCTTCGCAGTTAATTACCAGCGAATGCAAATCACCGCGAACCGTGCGAAACGTGACAAGACGGATCGTAATAATTTCCGAATGATCAGAATGAAAAATGTCTGTCCCTTGCAACCTCGGTCTTCCCGTCGCATTTCAATATCGTCGTGAAAACAAAAAACGCCAACAGTTCGGAAAACACGCAATCTCCATGGAAATCTCGCGTCGCAGCGTTTAACTCGCCTCGGTTCCGTTCGAGCTTGAATGAAAAGCCGTACGGCGATTATGACGACGATTTGTTTATTATTCACCCGTTTGTAAATATCACACTTTATCGCGCGAATCGCAAATAATTTCGATCCGTCCGCGGCCTTTGTCGGCATTTCGACGCGTGTAACGCTCACCTGCGCGTGCACCGTCACGGCGAACCGTCGCGCCGCGTACCTTTCTCACCTATCTATCCGCTTACCTCCGCATTCGGTACCGCACGAGGTTTTCGCGTTGCCTGCCAAATATTTCTTTTGCGCGTTGCGTCACACGGGCTCGGGAATGCGCTGCCATAATCGTCCGCGTAGAATATGCAAGGGACGTTTACCTCGTCCACCTGTACGCGTCGTTTCTCGATCGGAAGTCACCCTGCTCTTGTTTCCCGCGGTGCAATTCTGCATTGTGCCGACGCATGCGGAATACGGGTCGACGACTTCCATCCACCTGTCCGTCGAGAATTATACGGTCGAGGCTTGACGCACCGTGGTGCAAATAAAGCGGGGTGGTCCTTAGTTATTGGAGTCACAGGACTTGAGATCCGTTTTATTTTTCATTTTTATTTTTGCTTGCTCCTCTAAATTATGGTGGTTAGCGTGAAATCCATCTGGGCGAAGCTTTTAAGCAACGAATTTATAGCTTTCAAGTATCTGGAATGTCAATTAAGCTAGCACGCAAAAATTCTTCAGGCCAACGAACAATGATTCCCAATTGAAATATCGTAGAACGCCCGAAAAACATTCAGAATCGAAATACAAAAATCGTCCGACACCCCAGGGCGTTCAACAATCTCAACCGCCACGTCGAAGCAAACCTCTTCATCCTATGATCGTCGAAAGCGCGATACTGTCATCGAAAAACGATAGGCCGGCTCCTCGGGGGCGTATCATCAGAAGCGTTCCAAGACCTCGCGGCAATGTTTCTAATTATATTTACTCCGTTCGAATTAGCGGCACGGTGAGTTGGCCGAATTCAAGGATACTGTTCGCAAACGATTTGGAAATAATCCTGTACTACGCGCCACGATCGCAGCCCGCCAATGACGCATCACGGTTCCGTTTGAAGAACGACGATCCTCGACGATCGTGGTACCATCGCCGATCGAGTTACCGGCGTATTTACGAATCTCGTCGAGCGTTCCATCGGACGTTTCACGAGTTCCCCGATTCCTGGACGGTCGCGTAAGAAATTGAACGACGCGTAACGCACGTGCCGGTAATGCATGCATACTCGACGCGCAAAGGGAACCACGTGGTCGGGCAGGAGCACGTATATGAAACTTGTTTACAGAACAGAACACCTTCTCCGTTGCGGTGGCGCGGTGCGAATTGCAGTTACACGGAGAGCCTTGATTTCATTGTCGCAAACGTGCACGACGCTGTTGCACGTCGGTGCGCCGCGATCGTCGATCGTGATTGCGGTTGGCAAACGGGCGGATCAATTAGCCAGGAATTCGTCTGGGGACGATTTTCTCTTATTCGTTGGTCGCGTCGAATGGCCGCGCGTCCAGAAGGGGATATTTTTATCCGCGCGATGTTTACGTATCAGCTGGGACGAATTGTATCGTTGATCCCTCAAGGTCCGTTTTACGTTGCCGCGACTTACTTCAATTTCTCTTTTCTCGCAATTACTTGTTCCAATGGGGACGCTTCGGTAGTAAATTCGGTCGTAGAGCGTTCGCGTTGCCGCGAGTTCTACTCGAGGCGTAAATCCGTACAAGTTACGCTGGACGGCGACGTCGGACAGCGAAGGGTCGATAATGTTTTTCCACGGTTCGCAATGGAATTGTTCGAACACATTTAGTCTCGGAGCAAATTGATTTGGGGCTGTTCATAGTGGCTCACGGAATTATTGAAATTCGCTATACAGATCGACGATTTCAATTAATTCACAATTGGATACTTGCGTCGGTATTTCTACGCGGACACGAGGTAATATTATTATTGGAGTTTATTATTGTCCCAGCTATCTGTACTCCTCTTTTCGTTGACTAATCGCCACGATACGCGTATGTGGACATCGGTCGGTCGATGTTTTGCATTCGTGCATTTTTCCACGGTGAATATTTCGCGAACGCGCTGGACACCGTTGAGTGGCAAGTTTATCCTCGTGTTTCAACGTGCGATCTTTAAATGAACGGGGCAATTCGCGGCGAGCATTGGGACGAGTCAGCGGAAAATCATTTTCTACGCGGCGTGTCGCATTAAACGCGTTCAACGGGAACGCCGATGCCGAAGAAATCCTGGGATTGTATTACAAGTAAGACGCAAGTAAGATTGGTTCATTCGTCGAACGGAGACGAAAGGATCGTTTGGTTTTTCCAGTTACTTCTTCAACGCCCAAAACGTGCCGGTCGTGTTCGCTCGAGCGGCGGCCGCGAAAGATGCGGAATAATTATTCCGATCGTCTGTGGCGAATATCGATCGCGCACATGCGATTCGACGCCTCGAACCGGCTGCCGCGTACGATCCGTTCAAAGGGTTGTTTATCGCGACGAGAACATTCCGAAACGTTCGTCGCGTTGGAAATCGCGTTGACGGGCGATCGCGCGACGAAAGGGTTAATCGAAATGTCGCGGCAATACTTCGCGCGAAACGGATATACGTAATTCGCGCCGGGGAATGATAAAATTACGGTGGAAACGGGCGACGCGTTGATTCCATCGCAATTTCGTTCGTCTTATCGGACACACAGCCTAGATCAATAAAGGGGGAAACGGGAACGTATTCGCGGTACGTTCTACGGCGACCGGTTATTCGCAGACACGCGAAATCTGTACAAACGAAGACGACGCGGGTTCACGGAACGCGTTAAGAGGCGCGCATCACCGGAACAGTAATTATCGTACGTTGGCATTAAATGATCGGGCTGCGAATGTAGGACGGTCGTGTTGTACCTGGTACGGACATCGATGCAACTGTATATCCTATTATTCGTGCTCGTATTATTTTCCAAATGATATGCCGCGGGGAAAAATAACGACAGATATTGATTTATCGCGGGCATTGTTGTGCGTGCATTCTTATCCAGCTCCTCCTTTCTACCAAATAACGCGTGCCACGCGCGTCTTCTATACCATTCTCCATTTCGACCATGCCTGAACAGAAGGATAAAGAGAAATCGAGGAAATTCTGCGAATTTTATATACCCGATACGGGATACGTTCCTTCGACGCTTCTTGCTCATCCGACGTACCGATATTATTTTTTTGCCAGAAACGTCGTAAACTGGTGTCTAGACTCGCGGCGAAGTCTCTTGGCAAAAGCGAGCTATCGCAAACAACGCCGGTCTCGCGTTGCAAATGTGTTAAGTTGTATTCAAACATCGGGCGTATTCGATTGCCGGAACAGCGACTTGTTTGTCGGTCTCTTCGCGACGAGTCGAAACACAGTCCAAAGACGATCGCATCGGTCCGTCGCGGCCCGTTGCCGGCTGCAATGGTGCGTCGTGATCCGATGCGAAAGTATACGTCGATACGCGAGATTCGATCCCGTTCTCTCGCGCGTCACTCCGTTCCATCGCCGTCGTTACCCGACGACAACGAGCAGCGTACGCGCGCGAACGCAGAAACGATTTATCGCTTCCCAATCCCGCGCGTTCTCGTTCGCCGTTTTTCCCACGCGCAAAGCGCGTCGACGTTGATCCGCCGCGAGCCGAAGAAAAACAGCGAAATTATCGATACCGTCCGGACCAGTTCGGATAAAAGCTGTCCGAGCAATGTCGCGCGTGCGTCCCGCAAGTACGGGGGACGTCTAAAGTTCTTCGGGTCGAATCGATTGGCGCAAATCGGGTCCGGTGTAATTGAAGGGGGTCTGGCGACGGCGAGCATCGAATAGACGACGAACGGATACGCGGAGGATAGGGGACTTGGGTAGGGTGTGCAATATTGAACAGGTACAGGGATTTAGGTGTTGCGGGTTCGCGCGGACCGCAATCGATCGAAGCTGATCTCGTCCGCGTTCGTTTCCTCGCGACAGATATCATCGTGGCTATTTTCAGGCAGCTCGCCACGTTGTTTATCTTTATTGATTAGCAGCGTGCCGCACACGCACGACGGGCCTGTACGGGCAAACAAGTGTCATCGTGACGTCAATTTACCCGACTGACAACGGGGAACGGTGTTTCGTGCGTACATGTACTCTTATCGACGCGATGGATCGTGCAATTATGTACAAACGTTCGCGGGTATCGTTACGTCAAACCGTGAGAAGAGCATCTTAGCGGGTTGCGAACCTTCTCGTTGCAATGGACGAATCGTTGCAATGAGTCACGTCATTTAATTGTCGCACGTTGAATTCGTTGACGGTCGAGACAGAAGTGTGTTCGAATCGGCGACAAATTTCTCCTGGATAATTCGTTTTTCTAATCGGATAACGAATGCCCGATCGATTACGGAAAACACGGCCTTCATAATTTTCAGAAAATTCCCCTCGGAAGCAGCTCAATTTCTTCCACAACCTATTTCATACAATTCTTTGTTTCTTCTTGCGTCCCTTTTACACCACGGTCCAATTCAATTCATTGTTCCCTCTGAACGCATTCGCCCATTAATACCGTGCAGCAGAATCCACGGAACCACCGTTCACATTTCCCCATTCATAAGCTGCAGTTCATTGCACGATTCAACCCCATACGGCCAAGAATATTTCCGCCAGCCACCCATTCCCGAGTTACTCCGACCCGCTAAAATTGGACGCACAATCTATTCCACGATCCACGAGGCACACGTTAAAATATTCACGGCGGAAGCTAATGATCGACGAACGCCTGCACGTAAGTAACCATTCGCCGGTCGAGCAACTTGCCAACCCCCCATGACTACGATATCGCTCCCCTGTTCGACGCTCGAGCCAGTCCTGATTGCATTAGCGATTCGATCGTTTCCGAGGAATCGATTGGCATTATCGTGTCGTCCGTGTCCAAGCCGATATCTATCGGCGTCAACGGCGTGAAACGGGGAGGGCGGTGCTTCGCGCGCTTTCGACACTGTCGCTGATAAAAAAGAAAAAGAAGAAAAAGAGGAAGAAAAAAAAAACCCGGTGGCGTCTAGTCACGACCGGAAACGTTGCATCCACGGGTCGCCTCGGGCGATGCACGAAAATAATTTCGTCATCGCGCGTCGTCGATGTATCATGGTGTTATCAGCGGCGACAAACACGAACGGCGCGTTGCATTTCCGTATCGATGGGAAAAACAATTGATAAGAGCGTTGTTTCGCGCTAAATTCCCTTCCACCTGATATAGCCCCCCTTCCCCCTCCCTCTTTGCGATCCTCGTTATCAGTTCACTCCCGAACGATTTCGCGGAGTGTTTGAGAAACGACGGGCGACAGCGATGATTAGCCTATTGTTGGCGCTTTCGAAACTCTTGTTTTCACGGGACGTGTGTATAAGAGCGATAAGAGGCGATAGAAGGGTTGGATATTTTCGTAACGGGACAATGTATGTCTCTCCTGTTAAGTGTTTCGGACGAGACAGCGATGGATAGTTATTGCATTTCTCCTCGTTGCGCGGCCAACGAACGGTGCGCAGGAACGTCGGGGTTGATTTACCCCTCCGCAATATTTTTCTCGCGAGTCAACCTTGCGGATGTTCCCTCGATTGTTTCGTACGATTTTGGTCAGCAGTTTGCAATACCGTTTACGTTGTTTATAGAGTCGTCGCATGTTCAATTAATACAGCTACGATATTCAATTGACGACAAACCGATAGATTCGACAGGGGTGAACAATGGATTCGATGGATTTATTAAATGAATCGTTTGACGATGGAACGTCCCTATCGATTCGATAATTAAATTCGCCCATGGACGTATATAATTAACTTACGTTATCTTCGTGACTTTTATATCCATGGAAGATTAACCAACAAAATTTCAGCTTCGAATAGCTTCACGCTTTGTTTATCGTACCTATCCCGCTCCGCGGTCGTTTCGGCCGTAATTTTCGAAACAATGAAATCATAGTTAGTTCAAACAGGCGGGTCGGTTGCGTCTGCGTTTTCGTTTCGCGTGCACGCGGTTCATGTTTTTCGCTCGGGTGTGTTTTTCCATGGTATCAGCGGCGCAAGCAAGGCCGAACGCCTGCAACGATCAACTGCTGGCGCCATAAAAAAAAAAAAGAAAGAAGAAAAAAATAGAAGGCCATTGGCACCGATCGTTTCGCGATACGCCAAAACGATTTTTACTAGCGGGTTTCTCTCCTTTTGTTGTAAACATCCCGCGTGATTTATCGCGGCGAAACAGTTTTTCAGATGGTGCCCGCCGGTATTTTCTCGTAAGGGCGGCGTGCACGTCGTTTCTCAGAATGTTTCACGCAAATGTTTCACGCGTAAAACTGCGAGACGCGATGACGCAAGCGGTATATCGAAAGTTTCTCCATTTTCCTGGAGTTGTTTTCGAACCGGGGAGGCCGTTCTCGTCGAAAACAATTTCCCCTTATTTCCCCCCTTTTCTTCTTGTCCCTCTTCGTTTGTTTCCGCCGATGGTTTCACTTTCCCGATGGCGAACATACGGATACGCGGCGCGGGCAGGTCGTGTGCACGAGGTTGCGGTAGAAATTCCGTTCTTCCCTTTTCTTTCGTTCTATCGTTCGGCTAACTCTGCATAATCTGGCGGCCGCGTGGCAATCTCAACGAAGTCGTTTATCTATTCGTTCGCGCATGTACGCGCGTGCACGTTGCATGTATCGTAGAAACGTTTCTTCTTCCTAGCGAGATCTGATTTCGCTCTGGAAATAGACCGGAACGCGAACTTCCATGTGATATCACTGTTGATATCGCCGCGAAGTGTTCGAACATACGAACCCTTTGGGAAACGTGAAATCTGTGGATGCTTGTGCTATCGAGGGCGGACAGGAAATCTCGTTTACGGACGCGTTTGCGAAATTGAATTTACTGTAAAGTGGCTGGTCAGATGGGGGGACAGATTGAAGAATTAAATAAACACAAAATATTCGACGTCTCTTGTCAAATAGCGTACTATAATAGCTATGCTGTTAAACAATTGACAAGTACGCAGAACGCGGTACAATTTTCGCAAATACTTTCCCTGTCGCTTGCACGTCGAGATAACCAAGAGTCTCACGAAAAGAGAAAACGACTATGCGTCACTCGTTTCTCATTCACGATTTACTATAAATGTCAGAATGAACGTCGCAAATGAACGATCCTTCTACTTTACACACCGACAAACACTCGCCAGGGGAAAAATGTAGAGACGACGCTTGACATCGCGTACATCCACGACGACGAACACAATTGGTATTA
The DNA here is from genome assembly GCA_963969485.1 of Nomada goodeniana. Taxonomy (NCBI): domain Eukaryota; kingdom Metazoa; phylum Arthropoda; class Insecta; order Hymenoptera; family Apidae; genus Nomada; species Nomada goodeniana. The sequence continues at coordinate 3,433,737 of OZ018302.1, forward strand.
CGTTGTCCGTGTCCGCCTCATTCGGAAGCCCGTTCGATTTCGCAAAGAGTACCTGGATCAAGAGGGCGAGGGAAGAAGACAAAAAGAAAGAAAAAAAAAAAATTAAGAAGCCAGACCCTGGCTACGATAAAGGTTAATCGAATTATTTCCACTGGTCTCCCATAATGTTTTATTCATTGGCGATAAAGCGGGTCGCAGGTCGTGTCTGCTTTAATACCTTCGAGACAATAAATTGCGACGAGTTTCGCTATGTATAGACTTCTTCTCCTGCGTCATTTGTCGCCCACCTCGAAATGCTGAGTCGATACCTTGGTATTCTCCTCGCTCATTCCATCGTAATGGGTGACCGCCTGACGCAACGAAGATGGAAATATCACTTGCGCCGGTTCCGATAAATTGCTGTATCGCTGTCGAGTGCCTTGTTCAGCCAAGTCACCGACGCTATTATTGTATTTGGAAATATTTGTATTGGACGGTGTCTTTTCCTGGACCGATATAGGAATGCGTGGTAAGTCGTCGATTCAGTTGAATGATCGCTACGAAAGAAATTGGATATCGGAGCATTTATGTAATTCGCGGAGGAAACGGGCTGGGCCAGAAATTCCTGGCGTTGTTCGAATTGATTTATTGCCGCTGTTGTACGCACACATAACAATTAGCATTCTACGCGACACGAATACCATGGAACTGGCCGAAAGAATTTTAAACGGTCGCAGGTAATTACGGAAACGAAGCAGAACAGGTATCATTCGGGAAATTGCCTGCGACCGCGATACTTCGTTATTTTCTATCGATTCGTCCAGAAGCTGCATCAATTCGTTTACACGATTGTAGCCAATATGCGTGTAAAACGCGCGTAAATCGTTCCATTCTAAGGTATTCGAGGAACGCACGAATCGTCTTCTCCGACGTGCACGCATTCAATTATAATATTGGTACCGTGCAAACGATTCCGATTATCTGAACCATTATCGTGGCTGAACAACGCGCAAAGTGGGGGAACCAGCTTTATCCTTGTTCTCGAATCGACCGTACCACGATAGCACGGTTAAATATCTAAAACAGCTGCAATGCAATCCCTCCTCCAGTCGTACGATTTCACGCAAGTGTGACCCAAAAAATTTCAACTGCCACATAAAGTGAGCAACGAAAGGATTCGAACGGAGGTAACAGCACGGTAGTAAAAATGGTAGAAAATATGTCGATTTATTTAAATGAATTATACACAAACGTCTATTAAATATATGTATATATTTTTGTATAATTTGTAAAATTTGTATGCAATAATAGATGCTTGTAAATGATTCCTTTGCTGTATGCGCTGTACAATTTTTAAATGAAAAAACTACGCACCGTCAATGCAATCATTGCCAATATCGAAATAACGAGTACATTTTACGAACTTAAAAAATAACGCTAATCAGAGTTGCGAAATACGCAAAATATAGAAATACAAGACAGCATATTTGATGAACTCCAAACACTGTTTTAATCGGTTCTCTCAAATACAAAAGTATAAAACAGACTGCCATTAAAAAAAAAAAGAAACAGAAAGCACATGCCACCATATCTTTCATTTGCACAGGTGCATAAAAGTGTGCGTACATTCAAACTGAAATATCTAACGACATTAAAGACGTACAGCCCGTTCGTAATCCCTCGAGGCGTCTTCCAGCCGATTTCAATTGCTCCATCCACGGGGCGCCTCGATTCTCGATCCCCGATACGTGAAATCCGAAGCGTCCAATAAATCGCGGTCCTCCGCGAGTCCTCGCAATTCAATAAACCCGCGCGAAAGCTTCCCCCGGGCGCATAAAATGGAGCAAGCAACTGATCGATCGACTCGTAAATCGGACGGCGCGTCGGGCAACGAGAAAACGAAAGAAAAGAACGAAAGGGGAAAAGGAACGCGGCGCGGTTCAGTCGTCGACGGGTTGAAAAGTCAAAGCGCTCCGTACACTGACGACGCCGCCGCCCGTATCTAAGAATAGCGCGCGGCGATCATTGCTTCTTGTCACCTTCGTCAAACGTCGTCGCGCGACGACGCGCGCCGCTCCTCGTCCGTTGTAAACAAACGTTGTACACCGGCCAGATATTCGCCACGTCGCGACGCTCTATCGTCGACGGGTTCGCCCCACCTGTCTGAACCCGCCGCGGCGGCAGCCGTCTCCTCTCTCCGTTTCACCTGCCGGACGATCGGGTCGCTCTCCGTCCGTTTAAATTTACCGTACGACTTTTAAGCGGAGATCAGCGCCGCGATATCATTGCCGCTATTTATAACCGTGCATTGTTAGAGCTGGATCATAATCCCGGGGCAAGAGCCCTCGCGAAATTCGTCGTAACTCGCGCGAGCGTGCGTGCGCCGTTTCTTCGGCGTGACATCGCGGGAAAGTGATCGATGTGGTCTCGACGCTCCGATCGACGAGGGTTTCCTCAACGATTTTCTCGCGATGCTCGTGATTTCGCGTGGAGCATTTTACGGGCGATGGTCGAACTCGTCGAGGTTCCAGTTTGTTCGAGGGTTCGATGGTGCAAACACGCGTGGACGACGAGGTCCGCGAATTTTGCGTTATTTGCGTTATTTGCGATTTTCTCGAACAGCGTTCGCGCATCCCGATAGATGATAGAGCGAACGCTTGGTCTCTTTTTGCAGGAGGAAAAAATCACGATGCTGAAAGGTGGATCTATATTGAGCGTGGTGGTCGTGCTGGCCGTCGCGAAGATCGTTGCCCCGAATCGGTGTCTGACTATGCTCGAAGGTAAATGAATGGCCGGGTCTGATCGGCGGCGGTCCGTATCCCCTTAGAACGGGACGGAACGGGCAATGCTAATTCGCGAATTAACGTTTCCACAGAGGTGAACCCGAAGAGGGTGATTCACATGGACGGACAGTCTTTGAACATCAACTTCGAGGTGTCCCGCAGGGTGACGCAAAGGCTGTCGACCAGGATCATGAAAATTTTCTTGACGGAAGTGCTGGGATACACGGGCGTGTCTATATTCGAAGTGGACGACGAGTTCAGGGCGGACGAGACGTTCGGTAGATTGTCCGACGAGGCGTCGTACAATGGGCACAGGACGTGAGAGACTGCTATCTTATTTATACGCGAGTTCCCTCGATGCAAGGAAAACATTGAAATCAGTTAAATAATCGAAAGTAAATTTTTTACCTTGGACGCAAAAATTCGCGAAAAATATTTCCCAACGTCCGAAAAGAATGTGCTACAGAATTAAAACCGCACAATGATAATAATCATAATAATAATAATAATGAAAGTAAATCTAAATAGACACCAATACTCCAATAAACACGCGGTGCAATTCGTCCGTCGATGATTCACTAATACGATGTCTTTAAATAGGAATTCCGTGTCTATGGTGAACATGGAGGTCTGGATACCGCCGCAGCTAGACACGATGCCGCTATTAAATACACACGACGTGAAGGAATGCGGATCCATTGCCCCGCCGGGTCATTTCGGCTGGTTCGTGCCCGTCGAGTTATCGAGGCTCGGCGACAGTTGGATAACCTTCATCAATCGTGAAACTGCGTCTCGTTTCGACGTGGACAAGTCGACGTTGAACGACATCGAGAATTTCACCGTGGACCCGGCGACCAAGGGGCGCTATTGCGCGGAGCCGTACTGCCACCGGGGAATGTACATTCCCGAACGATGCCGGGAGGATTCGTGCGCTCTGCTGTTGACCAGCTATCCGGATGTCACCGACTTCGTCAAGGACCATATCGACGAGATGAAACTGTACGTGAAGGTGGCCTGGGTCGGGCCCAATCTGAAGCACCTGATGGAAACGTTGACCAAGCAGCTGTCGGTGTATCGTAATTCAACGACGCCGATCGCCGACAGGTATTACTCGGCATATATCCCCGTAATTTATGCGTTCCGCGAGCCGTTCAAAGTCGCTAGTTCCGCGCGCCGATAGGAGGCACGGCGCGAATTGATTGGCCTATTACTGGCTGCGATGATTATCATCCGAGCCGAGTTAAAATATATTATTAGCGCGAACTCGCGTCCCATTTGATAATCCGCGCACGCCTATTGGTCGTTCGAGGGTTTACAATAATAACGGTGTATGTCTACCTGTAAGTGTACCGTGTCCGTCGTTTTTTAACAAGCCCGACCGATTATCGTCTTTCTATCGGGCGAACGATGTCGTCGCGCGTACGAATAAATACGGCACAGGTAATGCATCGAGCAGCCCGTAACGACAATACTCGTCGCGACGTCGTTCGTTTAACTTTTCCCAGGCCGCGTCCGTATAATTTCCCCGCGGCGTACGTCGTTCCTGTTTTTTTTTTAATCCACCGGTGCCGTCGTTCGCTCGGTTTCGAGAAATCTCGAAGATTCGCGGGCCGCGCGATGGCGATATCATTCCCCCCGAACGATCGCGTCGCTGCAATAAACGTTTCCACCGAAATAGAAACGCATTGGAAACATCGCCGCGCCCTTGAACGTTTTCCGTCGACGTTTCTTTTGTCGGGTGCGTAGCGCGTTTTCGCGACCCGCGTCTTGATCGATCACGACGAAACCGAAGAAGATACGAAAATTCCTCGTTCCACCAGGTCCCTGCTCGCCCTGCACTGGACCCCCAGCACCGTGATCCCGAACGAGAAGAGGTTCGCGACGATCGAGTTTCCTCGTTGCGGCACGACCGCGTCCACCGTCGGCTGCAAATACGAGTCGAACAGGCTGACGAAGATCGTCTGGGCGAGGCTCGAGTACATCGCGAAATTGGCGTTCGAGGCGATCAATCACGCGAGATTCACCCGCGACATGTACGAGGATCTGATCGATCGTCACAACAGGCTGTCCGCGACCGTCGACGAGGAGGCGATCGCTTGCGGCTGGCTGAGGGACAACCTGAACTACACCCTGGGCCTGTGGATGCCGAACAACGCCGACAAGAATATCCTCTACGTCGGCGGGATATTCCCAATGACCGAGGCGTTCTACTCGGGCAAATCGATCCTGATCGCCGCCCGGATGGCGAAGGAGGCGATCAATGTGAACAACACGGTGCTGAGGGACTATAATCTGACGCTGCTGGCGAACGACGGTCAATGCAAGTCGGACATGGTGATGAGATCGTTCATCGATTACATCGTGCACAATCAGTACGAGAAATTGGTCGGCGTTCTTGGACCGGCGTGCTCGGAAACCGTGGAGCCCCTGGTCGGCGTGTCGAAGCATTACAGGACCGCGATCATCAGTTACAGCGCAGAGGGGTCCAGTTTTAACGATCGCACCAAGTATCCTTACTTCTTCCGGACGATCGGGGAGAACAAGCAGTACAAGCACGTCTATTTGCAACTGTTGAAGAGCATGGGCTGGAAGAGGGTGGCGTCGCTGACGGAGGACGGACAGAAGTATACGGAGTATCTGTCGTACATGCAGAACATGCTGAGGGACAACGGGATCGTGTTCGTGGCGAACGCGAAGTTTCCAAGGGAACGCGAGGGCGTCGTGATGACCAAGGTAATGACGATTGGTTTCTTTTATTTTTTTTGATGAGTTTGAACGTCTCGCTTCTTTGCCAGAGTCGATCGGAAGACGATAGACTGGAATATCGCGGTTGTTGTCTGACATTGAATTATTCATTTCGATGAATATATCGATCGCGGTGAAATGGTTTGCGTTGACGCGTCGGGCGCACCGGAATTATGGAAAGCAATTGCGCGTGCATATTTTTGTTTTACTTCGGCTGAGATATAGAAGTTTAGGGTCGATATTTATAGATTTTTGTCCAGGTTGGTAGAAATATTTTTACACCGGTTACGAATAAAATCGTAGATATAATTTTTGGAAGCGTGATTCGAGTAATTTCGTTTAACATAAATTGTAAAGAAAATGTTGCATTATTCGCAGTATGTGGAATTGAATAAAGAAAATGTAATCCTTCGAATTTGCAGTATCTGCAAGATCTGAAACAGAAGAATGCAAGGATTATCATAGCCGACGTGTTCGATCAAGTAGCCAGACAGGTAATGTGCGAGGCTTACAAACTAGAAATGACTGCGTTTCAGGTAAATAAACTTCTTTCTTTATTCTGTTATAGAACAGTGATTTTCAACCTCTAAGTTGTACAATAAAGAAAATATTTCTTCTCTTCGAAGGAAGTCTTTTTAAATACCTATTTTATTTTCTACACTTTCTAAGTTAAAGAAATACTGCTAAGAAATGATTTACACCTTATTTCTAATCAACGCTGCCGAAACGCATTAACTTGTATCAACCCTCGTCCCTCCGTTCGACCATACACGTACATTCACTCAACTTTTCTTAAGAGCAACTTTATTAACTTTTCACAACGTTATTATAAATATTACTATAAATTCCATTGTACTATCGTCCACAATTGCGTTCCTCACCGCGCAAAGAATATCGCCGGGCAGGTTGAAAATCGCTGCTACACAATACAACGAATCTCACCCAGCTGTCGAATAACAACGAGCAATCGATCCACCACTTTATCCCTTTATCGATTAAAGGGTTACGTGTGGTTCTTGCCACCCTGGCTACGGCCGCAATGGTACGACACCGACCGGTACAACCAAGACGGCGAACAGGTGCCGTGCACAACCGCAGAAATGAGCAAAGCGATAAACGGCTATCTCGGTATGTCCCACGCGTATTACGCACCGGACGACGATATCATGCAAGAAGGAATAACTGTCCGTGAATGGCGGACGCGCTACGAGCTTTACTGCAAAAAGAAACGACAACCGCCGTCCAACTACGCCGGTTTCGCTTACGACGCGATGTGGACGTACGCGTACGCCATGGATCAGCTGCTGCGGGAAAATCAGAGCTACGTTTTCGATCTTCACAGCGAGCACACGATCAATCGTTTCACCAGTATCATCGGCTCGACGGATTTCTACGGTGTACGTTCCGCCGGACGAGTATCTATATTAATACGTTATTAATCAAGAGTTTGTCTGGACCGGTGTACTAGGACATTGTTCGTTCGATTCAGGTGTCGGGAAGGATAAAGTTTTTCGGCGGTCCGTCGAGGTACGCGGTGATCAATATCGTTCAGCACGTGAACAACGATACACGGCTGGTCGGCAACTTTTATCCGAATGTCTCGGAGACGAAGCACGAGGTCGTCGGCGGCGTATTGAACTTGAACAAGTCCGCTATCGTGTGGCTGTCGCGGACGATGCCCGACGACGGTTCCGAGCCGCCGCAGAGATGCGTCATAGCCGGTTTCGCCGACTTCCTGAACGTCTCCTGCGAGGTTGCGTTCGTGATCGTTAACTTCCTCGGCTTCGGTTTCCTGGGCGTGATACTTATCATCGGTTTCATCATTATCAAGAGAAAGTGAGTGGAAATTGGTATCGCGCTGGCGTCGAACGTTGAACGATCGCTAAACTTTTTGCGCGCACGATTACGCGTTGATTGCACTTGGATAATACTTTGGCTGATACCGAGTCTACTTCTTAAGATTTTCGTACACTATTTGGAGAAGATTTGGCGACGATTTAATTTTTAACGGCCAGCGTATTAACGACAGCGACAATAATTCACGATTTCACGCACGATTATTAATATTGTTATTATTACACGAATAGGTACGAAGAGAAGGTGCGTCTCCACGAAAAGTATATGAAGTCACTGGGCCTGGATTTCGCCCAGGCGGACACGTCAGATCTGGACAAATGGGAAATTCCACGTGACAGGGTGGTGATCAATAGAAAATTAGGGGAGGGTGCATTTGGAACAGTTTACGGCGGCGAGGCGCTTTTCCCTGACAAAGGTTGGCTGGCCGTTGCTGTAAAGACATTGAAGGTCGGCAGCTCGACCGACGAGAAGCTAGATTTTCTTAGCGAGGTGGAGGTGATGAAGAGGTTCGAGCACAAGAATATCATCCAATTGTTGGGCGTTTGCATCAAGGGTGAGCCTGTCTTAACGGTTATGGAGTTTATGCTTTACGGTGATTTAAAAACGTATCTATTGGCGAGAAGACATCTCGTGAACGATCACAGTTACGAAGATTCCGACGAGATCTCCAATAAAAAGTTAACCGCAATGGCGCTGGACGTGGCAAGGGCGCTCAGTTACCTGGCACAGTTGAAATACATTCACAGGTTGGTGGGGGCGATTACCCATGCGATTATTAACCGTTTGGAAGTCACGGAAGAGTTTTGATCGCGAAGACCATTTGCGAACGAACAAAATCGTTTCGGTTCCTTGAATAATTGAATGCAAATTTCAGTGAGAACTACGTTACAGGGTAAAGGGGAAAATATTAATTAAAACAAAATTATATTCCTAATTTACAAGTTCACGTAGCTGTCTCAGCTCTTCGAGCTTTAGTCTTTTTAATTGTATCCACAAAGCGTAGTAAAAAACAAAAAAACATAGCCTTGTCTCTATAATTTATACGTTTATTTATTTCGTAGTTTTACGTAGAAAAAAAAAAGCAGCTTTCCGTATATTATCAATAATTATTTGCAAATGAACGACAAGCAATCAAGAGGCGATCCAGTTTCGTTGACGCTTAAGCGGTCAATCAATAGCGTGTTTGTTCGCGCAATGTTCATTAATTTTCCCTTTCGTCTGTCTCAGAGACATTGCCTCGCGTAACTGTCTGGTGAACGCACAACGCGTGGTGAAGCTCGGCGATTTCGGTATGACGAGGCCGATGTACGAGAACGACTATTACAAGTTCAATCGAAGAGGTACGCGTCTTGAAACGCAGGGACAACGGTTAGTGAATTTCTCCGATATACCGAGCGATACTCACACAATTTCTTCTGTTCAGGTATGCTACCGGTCAGATGGATGTCCCCGGAGTCTCTGGGCCTCGGAATATTCACGCCTGCGTCCGACGTCTGGTCCTACGGCGTTCTGTTGTACGAGATCGTCACGTTCGGCAGTTTTCCCTTCCAAGGGATGAGCAACAACGAAGTGCTGACGCACGTCAAGGCTGGAAATTCTCTGAGCGTTCCGAAAGGTGTGAAGCTGCAATTGTAAGTGCCGTTTACACAAGAACGAAACTTCAATAAACGATGGAGCAACTAAATATTATATGGCGTTGATAATTTATACGATAATTTATACGAAACGATGAAACATAAAATTGCGGTACTTGCAAATCGAAATTCCGAACTGCTGAACTGCTCGAGGTAGAATTCCCAATCGTGCACGCACAATATCATTCATTTATAATACGCAGTGTCTTCGTGCTTGTCATCGTCGATATACACCGAACAATTTTCCTTCTCGCAGAGAGAACCTGATGTATTCTTGCTGGAGGACCGACCACACCAAGAGACCGTCAGCCCCGGAGATCGTAGACTTCCTGGCAACGAATCCCCGGATTCTGTCGCCCTGCCTGGACGTTCCGTTGGCCAGCGTGCAGATCGAGCACACGGGGCAGATCGATCTTCAGCTGACGGAGAACCTGAGGAAATTCTCGTTGTCGTGGCCGTCGCAGTATCCGAACACCGCGAGCAGGTCGTCTGCGTCCACGTCGAGCCCCCCGTTGCTCGACATAAACTGCCTGGACGACAAACGGAACCAGGACACCCTGTTGGGCGACATGTCCGTCGATCCAGAGTGCTCCAAGCCTCTGTTGATCAACGCGAACGAGTCGTTCGCCGGTCTCGCCATGAGCCTGCAGAATTTCAAGCAAAAAGACGAGCCGGCTCACAGGTACGTGAACATTCAGCCGGGCATGAGCAACGCGTACGAGAACAAGCCGAAGGGGGCCGGAAATATCCTGCTGGAGGAGAGGAACGTCATGGGGCCGGATAATAGAAAGCTGGAGGACGTGTCGATCCTTTGACACCGGGAGAGACGCGGTATCTCGCGGTACAAATCGATGGTGCACTTTCACAGGTGCGCCGAGGGCATATTTGGAAAATATGCAGGTCGTTCTGGCAGAAAGACGAGCGTGTAGGTCGCGACTGTCGTACGTAGGAAAGTCGCGTTGCGAATCTTAGGTTGGCGCGTGTCGCCTCCGGTTGATGGGGTAAAGATTTCTCCTCTATTTTTTTTTTTTCGCTCCTTTTTTTTCTTTTGCGAAGGCGGGGAAGCGTGAGTTGTTCGAGCGTATTACGATTCACGCCGGAGATTAAAATGCTGCCGATTTAGCGATGATAAACGGAGATGGCCGACGGATCGCCGACGACGTTGTTCAGTTTTCAAGCGAAGCGAAAGAAGTGAAGGCCCCGGCGCGATCGTTCGATAATCCAGAGGGGCGAGCCGGTTCCGTAGATTTTCGCTCAATCCAATTTTTGAGACTGATACACATAGAGACATTAAGTTTACCGAAACATTCGACGCGACAGCGACCGGGATTCTCGTTGGATATCGGGGGGGGGGGGGGGGGAAAGAAGCGGGTGGTAGATTCGTCGTCGATGCTAGTCCTCGCGGGGGAAAGCGGCGAGAAAGTAAAGTAATTGTAGAAACTGTCTCTCTACTCTGATAACGTTCTCAAACAGGTAAATGCTTGTCGAACGAAGCAATTTTGATCTCTTAGAGTAGATATTTCCATGATTTTCGCGTCGATGACAAAATAACGAAGAGAAAGAAAACACACGAAAAGAGGAGAGGACTGCTCTCGTTGGATGCGAGCTCGACTGACGAGAGGAAACGAACTTCGTCGTCCTTTTCCGTTGAGAGAGGAGGAGACGGTAGAAGAGAAAGAAGATTTCGCAAGCAGCGTTTCCCTGTCACGGACGCGTTCCGGAAACGCTGCAAGATTTCCGTCGAAGCGGACTTCCGTTCCCCGTGCCAGTCCGCGTATTATCGACGTCGCGGCCGCTTCGTCGAATGATGTTGACGCATTTTGTTTTTTTTTCTTTTTCTCTTTCTTTGTTTGTTTTACGGACAAAGCCGAACGGAAACAGAGCAATATTTTACACGATGGAACGATCGAGCATCGACGTTCGCACGTGTAGCCATGACATTTATACTATATGAAACGTATATTTTATGCGGACACGTTTGATGGATACAGATCGCGAACGTTCACGTCGAGAAGGGAAGGAACGATAACGGTCTGACGTGCCACCTTTTCAGTACCCCAGGTATAATATAGTTTTTGACCCGTATTTTATGGAATATATTTAGGGACTTGATGGGAAAAACCTTGACTGCAATCTGGTTACTCGCTTACATTCGATAACACTCGACGCCCTCGCTAGAATTGCAATGAAACGCAGGCAAAACGGTTACTATGTTGTTATATCGATGTGTCACGCCTGGCGACTATTTATTCAATTTATCAGAGACACTCTGATCGAAAGGTTCTTTTTTTTTTCTTCTTCTTTTTGTAAAGCGTATTTAACATATGCATATAATACGTGTGTGTGTAAATGCAGAATTTCTCTCGTTGCAAGCAATTTATTCGTATTTATGGATAGAAACGTGGTAAGACGCGAGAGACATTTGTTGTTATTTAGGTGCAATAACATTCTACGATCTTGTACAAACGAGCTGTTGAAACAATATGTATATATGTATACCGTGAAGTGTATATTGGATCGATCTACGATGATTAAATTTAGGAACGACGAAGGATATGATTTGTGGCGCCAGTAAGCGTATCTGGGAACGTTGAAATGTACTCCACTTTGTATTTAAAAGGGAAACGTTTGCCACAGGGAGGTATACAGGTTGCTGAATTTTGCTGAATTTTGCTACACGCGCAGCGACCAAATGATATTTCTCGTTGCGATAAAGTTTCAGCGACGACTGCCTATTTTCTTATCGTTACCATTGCTCGTCGCGCGGCTACTTACCTTTGTTCCGATACAATTTTCCAAACGCCACCACTCTTCTCTGTTACCTGTCCAAAGAACATGTTCCTAATGTTTGGTCGTTCGAAATCCAGACATCCTGTAATACGTAGTATGCGTAGAAACGTTGAAATGTAATTATGTCGTCAGCGAGCAACCTTTAAATCTGTAACACGAAATGACTGAACTAAAACGACAGAAAGTATTCTTTTAATTCTCACTTTAATTCCAATGATACGCTGCATCGAATCGCCCGTTCAATTCGATCGCGAGACCGCGATGCAAGAATTTGTTTCGATTGGACGTCCAGTTTTCGTTCGCCTTTTCTTTTCTTTTTTTTCTTTTTTTTGTTTCTCTCCTCGAAACGCTGGACGAACGTGAGATCGATCGTGTCGCCGTGCACGTCGGATCTCGTCGATCGGCTCGTTGTAGTACTTACGCTTAGTGGTTAAAAAAAAGAAGAAGCAAATTTCTCTTTCGTTTCATTCGTTTTTTCTTTTCCACGTCCGGCATTGTGAGAAAACGATATGATCTAGCAATCGTGCATTCCCGCGGGCTTTGCGTGGCTCTCTTTTTTTTCGCTTCTGCGTCGCGTTTGTGGAGAATTAAAATGAAGAGAGTCCAAACTTTTATCTACATTGTATGTATACGCGGTTTTATGGCGCCGCGGCGGGGACAGTACAATCTTTCCTAAATAGCTTTACACGAAAGAATAATTATTATAGTATATATGGCGATGTTATTTATTCTCGAATTGTACACTTGTAATTTTATATCCGTCGTAGATGATAAGATGAATGAAATGTTGTGCACTGTTCTGTACAGATACTGTTATTCCTTGAGAAAATATTTATTATGCTTTCTCGAATTAAATTATATAAAACACGATGATGTTTCCCGTTTTCGTCTGTTATTCGTGCCTCCTCGGTGAATCTTATTTTCCATTACCCGTCTAACGGGTTCTCGAATGTCTCGCGGAGAAATTAATCTCTTTCGAATAGTCACGACGCGACAGAAAGTTTGCATACTAGGCGCGTCTTGCAGGAAAAGATAGTATTATTATTTTTTAACGAGACTGTGCAAAACATTGCGGAAGAATATTACTATGACTAGTTTTTTGATTGTTTGCTAGCTTTCTTACTGCCAAAGTATTATTCGCCGAAGACGATTTATTGGAGGACACGATGAAGGGAAGTAGAATATATAACTAGAAACAGAAATAAAAGTAATGTATACTGGTGTTGTCTTTTGAGGCCATTTATTTTCTCTGTACATGTATTGTTTATTATTCACGATGATCACCATGGACTTGCAAATAATGCAAATGAAACTACTACCTTCCACTAACCTGTTATACATTTACACATGCTTATCACTCTATGTTTAGTAAAACGACGTATAATTCGCTTGTGAATCACAGATTAAGTACAATAAATAGGTACAATTATTTTAATTTTACGCTTTTGTCTGTTCATTAATGCGTAGCACCTCTCACTTCGCGTAACTGTTCTCTTTTCGTAGAATTAAAAAAATTACAAAAATAAAAAGAATATATGAAAGATAAAAAATATGTTTTAGTGGTACAAACGTGCCACTAGATTATGCCATTTCACTCAAGCAATAAATGGATATTTCAAGGCGTTTTAATTACTCTGCCATCGTTCTATCACCACTAATTTGTTACGACAATTTCTAGTGTTTACGTTTTTATATATTCTTCCTTTATTTCTCGTGTCTATAACGTTTTTCGTTTATGCGATAAGATACTTCGTATCATACATTGTAACTTCACATTTCTGTAAAACAAGAAAAATCGAACTTCTTGCATAAATTTATTTGCATCATACTAGTGATACACTTATACAATTTGCTCAGTGTTTTTTTAAAAAAAATCTTACATAGGCCCATTAATATCTTACTATATGTACATTACACACACGTACATTACACGTATTAATATGTCGCCGTTGCCTCTTTTGTATTACGTTAAATTCCATAACAACATATTTTATTTTCTTGAGTAGCGTTTCGCGTACGCTTGTGAAACCAGTACAGTTTAGATTTACGGCATCTATATTCATATGCACGATATAAATTAACGGACAATTCATTGATAAATGCTAAATGCGTGAAGTATCACGATGGATATGAGTATTTCAAAATACAAACTGCGGGACGATGGTTTAGCGCGTCTCGTCGAGAAAAAAAAATAGAAGCTCTATTGAACTACTTCCTTGGCACTAAGTATTTTCAAACGTTACGGCATTATCAAATTTTTGTTATCGTCACGAATTATTGTGTCACGTCGTCTCTAACGAAATAATTGTTCTCTCTTAAAAATCGTTTACACGATAACGAAATATTATTAGCTACCAAAACTGTTACTGTGTTTTGCTGCGTCACAAGGAAAGGAGAGATTTTACTATAAAATTAAATTCGATACCACGTCTCTTTAGTCGAATACAACATTCAACTAAATTTTTCACAGTTGTCTCAGGGATCTGCATTCGCACTCGATAATACCGTCATAGCTTTTCGAACGCCCCGTCCTCGTCCGTGCAAAAACGCACGATGTTCCTCTCAAACAACCAAGTGAAGTTGTCTTGCGTTGCGAATGTTTAATAATTTAATAATAAAAATCACACCGGTTACCCGTTCAACGTTATCCGCATTTATCCAAGGCCTAGCACGTACTTGGGTAAATTGTACGCGAATCGTGGGATCGCCATGAAAACGGACATTCTGTAAAGGAAATATAAAATGCGATTATTTATTATGATTTGGGGTCTCAGTAATGTGTTCAGAATTGAAAAATAGGGGCGCATTTTAGCGCAGTGCAGTCGAATTATGATTTTCTACGCGCTGACTGTATTTGTACGATACTTAGTAAGTGTGTAGTTTTTGTTGTAAAGTTAACAAACGCAAGTTCTGCCGGGAATACTAAAATGCACCCTTATCACCCACGTTGGATTCAACGTCCCTCTAATATTTATACAAATATTAATTTCTGGAATATCGAACTTGTTTCAATTGCAGAGTGTAAAGTGTAAAATCTATGTATGTACATACTTACGATTAGCGATGCAGAATTGCATTGAAATTTCCAATCACCGTTACATGCCCCATCACCACAAGGTATTGTCTATTATTTAATTATAGAGCACTATTTTCTAGAAAATATGTCGCGAAATGTGAAACAACTGTTCGGTTTCGGCAATGATAAATGGTACAATTAAGTTACAAAGCATAAAAAAATAAAATATCGTTGATGATAGATACTGTTAATACTTTTTTTTTTAATTATTTTAAAACATTTGTGTTATACCTTTAGATATTATTATAAAACGATCCTCTAACTGTTTCGAGCAGTGTTTTAAAAAAGTACTCTATTATCGCACAGCAGACAATACCAAAATATCGCACATTTCAAATCACCTCGTGAATTAAATAAAAATGTCTTGGCCTGCTGAAATCATAAATGCACTATAATATGTACAAACCGTGAACAGGTAATATCCACCTGAACCAAAGTACCGTGTAAACATTTTATTGAAAAATAACGTATTTACAGTACACGTGGGTTACGACACACGTTCGTAACAGATTCATTTCCAGGTCATTTAACAGAACAACGGTCTGTGTCCCTTTATAAAATATGTTATAGCTACGATACGACGAAATTATATAGTAATTCTGCGCACTGATTTTCTGCTGAAAAATTATGACGCTAACTGTTTTGCAAGGAAACCCCTGAAACATATGAATATCGTATGCCACTTTTATAATAATTTAGTTTCATATATCGATCACATGCACAGACGTTAAAAATTTAACTTGTGGTAGCACTCTGTACAGAAAACTACGAGGCACAGAAATTTCAGTAAATGCAACGTGCCAGCTAAATTGAGAAACAAAAGTAATTACATAATGGAAGTATTTAATGTCGTATAGATAATTGTTCGAATATGAGAGAAATAGTTGAGCATAATTTTTGGAGATAAAATACGATAAAAATGAAGAATCGAATAAAGAAGTTAACTTTATTGTTAAGTTAGTTCAATCCCTATGTTTATAAACATTTCTAACAGCATTCTGTTTGTCACAATTGTTCGAATACCCATAAATACTTTTAACTAAAAAATTAATTCATATTCTTAATTCGTTTATTCTTCATTTTTACCCTCGTTAAAATTTGACAAACCTGTCGCACCACACCTCATACAGATGAACATTGTCAAAGTGGTCCCACTTCTTTCGAAAGTTTTCGTGAAGTCAGTAACGCTTTGCACAGCATGGAAGCGGATAGTGGAAGTACGGAAAATTACGGCATGCTGATTAGTAATAAAGATATAGAAAAATTCGTGTCTCGTCATACTTACAATCAATCGTTGGTTAATTATTCATCTACTTACTAATAATTATTTCGAAGCGTTAACAAAGTTCTTAATTATTGGACAGTGTTCACTACAGTTAGGATATTATAATGCAATTAACTGTTCTGAAACCGTTCGTCGCACCTTACGTCGCCAGGTATAGAAAGATTATAACATAGAAGGTAGTTATATCAAAAAATACGTCGTAGTAATTAAATAGCATAATTACGAGTATACAGCAATACATTGGAATAATTTGCGTGTGCTTAACAGCGTTTCCCTGTATTGTTACCTAATCGGTGGCTACTATTTTTCAATGACAGGCAAAGTTGAGCAATAATTAATTGCTAATTCGTGAGAAGTTATGCATCGCACTATGTGTCTACTCGATTGGTGTTAATATCACCGGAATAAGTTTGAAGCCACCAATTATTTACGTACGATAAAGCGAGTCCGTTGTAAATCCAAGCTCGCCAGCCAGTCCTTGTTTCATTTTCTATCCTGGACTCGAGACTCTGGCACAGAGCTTTCCGATCGTGACTTCGTCCGCTTCTCAAGTCACAAAGCAATCTCTTTCGACACTCGTCGTTGCACGCTGGCCTTACTGGTGAATTTTTGTTGTAATGCCTGTAACGAACGAATAACATCGAATCGCAGTTTAATCAATTTTAATAGGGGGATGGATAACATCCAAATGCTGTATTTAACCCTTTGCCCGAGGTAGCGTCGAAAATGAAAATGTCATTGACGCAGAAAACGATAAAGATTTGATTAATGTCGAAGTGTTATTTATGTATAAAGGGAGAAATACTCAATACTGTGAGAATTACATTGATAATACTTACTTATAATATAGATCGAAGAGGGATGGTTCGTTGCTCATCTTGTCTATTAAAGAATCCCAATCTTTCGGTAGAAGTGATGACATTTGGTACGCTTGTCGAGCACTGTACATTTTGTGCCATATAGGGTAATCGTAAAGATTAGCTTCCTTTAAATTCATCACCCAGCTTTCGTGGTCCACAACCATCTGTAACATCGATATCCATTACATATTTCTTTGGATTACTTCCCAGGGGAACAGTGTGAAAAAAATAATTATTTCTTTCACAACTTCTCATTTCGTTATAGGAGAATAGCAGCATATTTATAATATAAATAACATTTGACGAACGCTAGAAATTGTTCAATGCTCGTTAATATTTGTTAAGATGTAATATTATATGCAGCCTGGACGATAATAATCGATGCCTCGAATCGCATAGATAATTGAATTTGTTCAAAGACATTATAAACAAATGCCATTATGTCGACTTGCAGACTAGCTACATCAATGATCAATAAAGATAAATTAAAGCTATAAGCCCCAGTTACCATCTCCAATAGGTGCGAACATCATTCGATGTGCAGTTCATTTGTTATAAACAATTAAACAATTAAAATTGTTATTACGACCAACTGCATATAGTTACAGCATCGGGGTATTTTTTATCGCGTAGCTTATTCGTTTCCCTGTTATTTCACACCGTATTTATTAAGAAAACAACCTCCAGGAGCGGAGATAACAATTTTTTAAAGTTTTGTCGGTAACGGTACATGTGGCGCCATCTCGCGTTTGCGGCCTTTTTCGCAGTTTGGCTCACCGCCAAAACCGAAATCCTGGATTACATCGTTAATTTAAACAATTGCTTTTGTCTCGGCTTCTACTGCGTATCTCTTAACCGGACTTGTCTTAAATTAACCCACATTTACTTTTAAGCAAGTCTGCATTTTTTTTAAATATCGTCAGAATAATTCAGTTTAATTCACGATATGCTTGATAATTCTTTTTTTTTCCAGGCTGACAGTTTATCTGTTTTTATCGCAAGTATCTTTACTTGCTTCGCCACGAAATTTCTTTTGGTATTACTCTTAACTGAGTGTCATTTTATCACGCCGTTCTTTGAATGAATGCATCGTGGTACACACTAATACTGCCATGCTTATCTCGCCGCAGCGACTTATCATGACATGTGTATTTTCTTCAGTATTTACTTCTCTTCAGTAGATGTATGTAAGTATGTATACGACATTCAAGATCAAGCAAATATTATCGCGCTTGTCGTCGACCATTCACGACATTCACTGATCTCGCAGTACAGAATTTGACTTCGAGGGCTGACATTCGTAATGAATTGTGAACACACGAAATCGTATAAAGAAAAAGTATAATTTCGACAAACATCATGGTCATTTTCGGGGCACAAAATTTGTTGCGTTTAAACTAAATTATTAAATAAAAATTAGAATTATAGGCGCTATGACTCGTGTCGATCCACTCTGTACTTTCTCTTTTATAAGCCTTCGTCTTTGCATCTTTAAATATGTACCCATGTATGTACTCGAAAATATTTTGTTCGCTTATTACGATAAATGAATATTTATTTACTGTACTTACTCTTGTTGTTTTTGGATGGTCACCATCGACGTAGTATATCCTGTATCCTGGATTAAGTTCGAAGTACGGTGTCACCGATGGCCCGATGTAAGCTATACTAAGGGCTCTTCCAAGATCGGCAATATCATAAAACAGTTGAAATTCATCGTAGTGCGTGTGTCCAAAGAATTGTGCCGTGATCGTAGATTCGTATCTAAATTCAAACATTACATTCATTTTACTATCTTCTAAATAAACACCTGTTGAGATTCTTCTGCTTTTCTTTTAAACCGCTCCATTCAACTTGCATTCCTCCCGTTTCGATAGTACTTAAAAAACGAATTTGTCGATCAATATGTAGCCATTAATTCGTTAATATAAAATTAACATAAAAAAATGTTCATATATCGAAACCAGAATTTTTAAATAAACTATACTTTTCATTTCACTCGCGTTTTCCGCGAGTATACGACACTGGGTCATTTGCGTTGACACATTTTTTCACAAACGAAACGATTCGGTGCTGTCGCAATCATACGAACCTGTTAATGATTTGGTAATAATTCCTGGACCACACTTTCAAACAGTCCGAGTGTCCTGGCGGTATATGGCCGATAATGTGAACCTTTTCGCCATTCATCTCAGCACCTTGCAGCTCGTAGACCAACCACTGTAGCTCACTGACCGGGTCCGTGCTATTTATCAACAACCACCAGTTCTTGTTGTTGCAATAATTCATGTTCACAGATAAAATCCGGAAGCCCGGACGAACCAGGACCGAGTAAAAGGCGCCTCTTCGTACTGTATGCGAGACACCTGCTGGTAACCAACGTCTCCAATGTTTGTCAAGCGCATCGTACAGCCACGATATGTCATTTTCTTTCGGAACGAACGGAGGAGGGAAGCTGAAATTGATGGAATTACGTTTAAATTGCTTTTTATTCAGTTGCCCAAAAATTAAATGGAACAATTTTTGAGACTATCTGGCCTAATTCACCGGAATCTTCCAGAATCTTCAACGGTGGACTTAAAAAATTTGCACTCGTGCTGGTTGAAAAGTCACGAGCTTTACTGTTCTGAGAGCAGCTGGGTAAACAATTGTTTTTGCCACGCAGAAAGTGAGCAGATTTATGCATTGCGGGGTACCAAAGCAAAGAGTAAAAGTGTGTCAGCGTGTAGCCTTGTTTTACAACCAAAATAGTAGCTGTCTTGCGAAAGAAAAGTACTAAGTGTGACCTTAATACTCTTCGTTATCGCCCAGTGGCCACTCTTGTCTCACTCACCTTAACGTTCGATCGTCACGAACCGCACGGCAAAAAGGGGAAAAAAGACAGAAATAAAACACGAGGGAGCAAGAAAAGGTACGCACCTATTAACAGGAGCACTTTCGTGATTTCCCAGAGATGGAAAGATCGGTATTCCAGGAAACATTTTAACGAGGTCTGTCACCGTTTCCTGCAAAACTTTCAGATTTTCCTCACGCGTTTGGTTCCATACGTCGTGAGGTGGTACGTCACCGGTCCAAAGAATATAATCGATGTCCTGAACGAACAATTATCGAAACGTTATCGGTGGTGTTGTCGTTTAAATTACTAACAATTATACGTGTATCTCGAGAAGAAGCTACGAAATCGTCCGTATAAATCGGACAAATCCCCTCGAGCCAATACCTTGCGGAAATTTTGCAAATAGCAACAGGAAATTTGTCAAAAGGTGCCAAATCTATATTACATTCGTCACTTACAGGGTGAGTGTCGGCAATATGTTTCAGCATGTGCTCCACGGTCCTCTTTGGTGTGTCGCATTTCCTGTAATCACCCCATCGTCCAGCAGCGGCTGCCGGGGTCTTGGGTGCACCGTTGGTTACTCTGCAGCATAACGGTTCGTTACAGTCAGCGTTCGTGCCCTCTTGATAATAAGGATCGTAGTGCGTGTCGGAGATGTGAAGAACTTTGAAGGTTGGCGCGCCATCCTGGGGTGGGACAGGTGGTTTCACCGCTGGTTTGTTCACCGGAGGGAACGCTACCTCCCACTCGTGTATGGGGTTGTACGTGTCGTCGCACGCGTCACCAATGACGAAACTACAGATTTGCGTTGGCCCCATGTTCACTTGCTTCAGCACGTAAATAACTTCTCCCTGAAAGGAACAATAATTCGAGGTCTCTTTGCATTTCGTAAATTTTACCTTTTAACAAACATGTTGAAAATATAATTTGTTCGAAAATTTCGATTTGATTTGAACAGTTCTGAGATAATCCATCTTTTTTCCCGGGGTACGATAGTTCAGAGTTTCGATGGTGCATTGAAAATCTGAGAAGCGTCGAATTGAGTTTTCGCACGGCGATCTTGAGAGATCTGAACTTACCCCAAAGAGCAGAGTGACACCTTGACAAACTCGGCTACTTTGAATGTTCAGCGACACGCAAAATTGGTAAATACTGTTCATTATCTCCTCGTCGCTTTTTCCAGCTTTTATATAATGTTGAAGGAGCCCCGCGCCGACTTTGCACGCCGTGCAGGACACTTTTGACATCACCGACGTCTCGACCTCCATCATCACCTGCTTCAGATCTAACAATTTCAGGGCTTTGTCGACGAAACCGGAAAGGTGCCCGCTCGATTGTACGGTTTCCATCTCCCATAACATTCGAGAGTAATTGAACTGAAAAATACAAGCAGACTTGGATTGAAATGATTAAATTCGAACCGGAAAGTATTGAATTTTGACGCGCTATCGGCAATCAACTAAATCGCTTTATTCCATAAGAAACTGACACAGATTTCTTTTCGCTACTATTAATACCTTCAAGCAACATTTATGTATTATTACTGGGCTTTTATGTAAGCGTGTCCGGCCGCTTTTTCGGCGGCAGGGTGTTTATAATTAACATCCTTTTTATACCCGGTGTAACGCAATCTATATTTAAATGAAAAACTGTATCGATCATCGTGGTACTTTCGCGGGGAAAGTCATTGACATTGGATTATACGTTTACGTGTAAACACGAATAAGAGGGGTACAGTGTATACTTGCATCCTCGTCGATCAGCTTGGTGAAAGTATTTTGGCACTGAAAGTGAGAGTTGGCGACATCGTCTCGCAGAACGTGAAAAAAGCCATGGAAATACGGAAGAATCAATGGACAGAGGAAACGCATTGTGCCTCGTGAAGATTAATCGGCATAAATAAGGTACGGTTCGTTGGTTTCCATTTAATCATATTTTATCCTGCGTTTTTATTTGATTGAATTCCATTTATTCCATTTATTTTACGAACAAGCGGACTCAACGATAAGTAATCGACAATTTCTCAATCGCTGTCATAGTTAATTTCAATTATTTTGTAGACGAAGGTAACCGTGAGTTTTTTTTTCTTCGTTTCCACGACCTTTCCGTTTCTTTTTCTTTTCAGGAATTCAATTTTCCCGGAACAAATGTTATTTTCGTACAGAAAATTTGTTCAGGCTACGCGTAACGCTTTGAATAATATCATAGTCATTTCGTTTCTTGAATTCACTTCAACTTTTTAACTTTCACATTCTATATACGTGTGTGTAACGCGAGAGAAGAAATTGTATAGCTCGACTAAATCCCAGTTTTTTTCAAGGCTTTCATAATTTTGAATCTCTATTAAATAAAATAATACCCGGCTACTTCCTGGTACTTCCCGCTATAGGATAAACGTTAATTGCGATAGTAATGTGCAATTGAACGTTGACATTAACTGCAACTACTACAATATCCCGTGGATATCGCACGATTCTGTCAGCAAGTCTATTAAGTCACAGAATGAAAGCATATCGCTATGATCGTTCCTATGTGTGCGAACTAGTATCCGGATATAATTGCTCCTCATCAAATGCTCATTATTTTCATTCGATTATATAAGCTATTCCAGCCGAAGGAGGTCACCTAAATATCTCCATTTCTTTGAATAATATGAGATCTACGTGAAGCACAATTTCAATGGTTTCGTCGAGTCGAAGGGTTCCTTAAACCTGGCGTGTTCGTAACGTTAATAGGTCTGCGAATTAAGCAGCCCACAGTTCCCGTCAGAATATAATCAACCAAACCAAATTTTATCTGCCTCGGATAAAAAGTAGCAGGTGTTACGGAGAAATCAAAAAGGACATTTTTAATTTTACATTTGTAACTACACTCGAATTATTGAACGATACAATAATGAATGCATCGAATAAAGAAATACGTACAGTTGTTCAAACGCAGTTTTATATGTAAATTAAGGAAGTCTATATGTATGTTACCCGTGCTAGTTGATCAGAGCTGGTTCCATTAATGACAAAGGTTTCCGCGGTCGGTGGTAGATCTCGAATTTTGTCAGTAAATGGTAAAACGGTGACGTCCAACCTTTCTGCAACCCTTGCCCTGGCGGCAATCCATTCGTCTGCGAGCTGTGTCCAATTGGTCATTGCTATCTCCGCTTCCCTTTTTAACCTGTCTCTTACGGGACTTCCTGTAAATCAGAATAAAAAATTTGTCCGATCTCTTTGAGTTTTCAACGTCCGCCGATTAACTGTTAGTGTCGGAAACGTTGAAAGATTTTATACAAGTTTGTACGCAAAAGGTGTGCAATTTCTCGGACGCGGAGAACCCTCGAAAATTTACGGTATTATTTGCAATTCGCATTTCGTCCCCGGCTGTAAATAAATCGGACATTTAAAAATCGCTCGGCGTCGCGTTCGAACATCGCACCGCTCGATTCTTTCAAGAAAATTGTGCGAAGTGTGTCAATGCTGTACGTGTACACCGAGTACGTGATTCAAGTAGGTATCGGCCTAAATTATATAATTTCTCCGTTACGCTAGAAATGTTCCTCCCGGAGGGTCACATAATTCGTAATCACGAATCGAAATCGTCGATGCGCATGAAAATGGTCAAATGCTTTCTCGATAAAACGAGGCTACCGCGTTGCATACGTTTCGCTCCATTTTCAACGTAAATAATTAACTGCCGTGCGATTCATTGCGATAGTCGTAATAATTAAATTCGACGGCGGTTTAACGGGATGAACGAATACGCAGGCAGTAGCGTTTTAATAGAACGCGTCGTTGTGTCTAATAATAAGGATGCGATAATGAATTACAATAACGGCCTGCAAATACCTTCAAGTGAATTGAACAAACGATGTACGTACCTGTAACGGCCTCCAACGTTCCAAGAAGGAAAATAAATGTGAAGACATTCCTTCTGATCCATCTTTGATTTGGCATGCTACCTTAGGCTCTTTGGTATTGTCAACTGTAACGAATAAAAAGGTATCTGTCAAATAATGAATATTTCTGAGTTCCTACATTCGTTAGACTATTTGGTTCGTTTAATTCTCGTCGTTCGTTCTCGTTCTCAACTAAACGAAATTTCACGAACTGACAATCAGGGTAAGCATTATCATTTATACATGCATCCCTTCAGAATTGTTTCATATTTCCACCGAGACAATTGAAATATTGTTGAAAAACCACGTGGCAAATAAATAGTTGCAAAATGATGAAACGTTAATAACTATTTCGTCGGTAGAAAGATATATATATATATATATATATATATATACATTTTTTGGTCAGTGTCTTACGATTACTGTTACTCTTATGTAGGTCGAGCACGAATACCTGCTCAAAATTGTCGTCCGAGCAACGACCTTCAAAAATAGGAACACTTTTGAAAAATGGTAACAGCAAGTAGATGGTCGTGCGTGTATATGTGAATTCCATATCGAATATACTACATCCAATAATTTAAGATAAATCGAACGAAATTAATCCTAATTGAATTACCTCTTGAATCTCATAATCGTAAACAAATCTGTTGCAATATTTTCGATTAAACTACGAAATTTAACGAAGATACAAAAGATACCCGCCATTGAACCACGTGTAAGCGTCATTCTTGTTGAACCAACGCGCCTGAACAAATAATTATTTCCAAAAGAAGAAACAAAATGCGTGTGCTATTTTATATGTATCACTATGTAGCGACGTGCCAATAACACTCGTGATGCAAAACAACTTTCAACAAATCTGCCCGAGACAAGCGTCCGTATAATAACTGTTTAGCTGGTTAGTAATATTAATCGACGCCGGAGAAAGGAAATGAACGAGGTGAAATTCTCCGCAAATAATATAAAACTTTCCGCTCGTTTGTGGTACACATACGTGTGTATGTACATACACACACACATCTATATCTATATAAAAAAAGGAAGAAAAATAGTACTTAAATCAATATGTTATCAATATGTTAAAATAAAAGGATCGAACGTCGTGGTCTGCGAAATTGCACGGGAAACGCATGCTCCGTCGATCGTAACGCGACTATGTACCGCTTTGCAGTGGGTCAGTGGAATCTGTTTTGGCGAAAGTTCGATGCGCGATCGTATCTAACCGATGCGCCATTTCCGGATATCTCTTTCCTTTCCTTTCTCGAGATTCCGCCGCCCGTTTGCAATTAGCCGCGGCAAGGTACGAACGAACCGCCGAATCCGCTGGGGAAAGCAACGTCGATCGATCATCGTTCACGATCATTTCGAACAATGCCCGGCGAACTGCTGCATTAACTTTGTAATCCGGCTTAATGTATTCAGCAGAAAGAGAAAGAGAAGAGAGAGTTCCACCGTCCGCTTGATAAATTCACTCGCACGATACTTCGCGCACCTCGTGGGAACGATATTCGTTTAAACGCGAATAAGAAATCGCGTACGATTCGTACGGCAATGTTGACGTTGCTGAGCTTGCTTGAATTCTGTCGGTATCTGTCGCGCATGTTCATGGAGATTTCTTTTAATAATTACAGCCTCCGGTGCATTCTCGTTAAACCTATAGAGAATCACGATTGAATGTTGGAACGAGGGAATCCTTGTTTTTTTTACCAACGACGTCAGCGCAGAACAATGCGAAGAAGCTTGCAACCAAGGTGATTCGAGGAGACGAATACGGTCACCTAAATTTGGATTCCCTTTCGCGTTGCCACTGGAAAGGACGAACGAGCGGATAAAGATATTTGGAGAGGAAATCGGTCTCGCGTTAGGATAGAAAATCATTTCAGGGACTGGTAAATTATCTAAAGTGTATCAAATTGTGGTGCGAATTGCGAGTTCGCGCAACCTTGTTCGTTTGGCGTCGCTGATGCCCACGCGCGCGCTTGACACGACTACAAACGAACGACTATCGAAGGAAAAACGGGAAAAAGAGCATGGTCGAACGAAGGATTGCGACAAAAATGAGCAACAATACAGAAATAAGAAAAACACGAATGCGTTTGCAATTTCTACAATGACAGCAACAATTCTTGGCTTGTCTTAGAGGAATAATAATACCACAGACATTCCTTCATTCCTCTCGTTCCTTCGAAGCTTGTTAAATGAAATTCCAACAAATTTCAAACACATCGAATCGCTCCGAACTAATTCGAACATCTGCGCCCCGTTCGATCACACGACGCTCCATCGTTCGAACACACGAAATCAACCCGTTAAATACCAGCCCACCTAAAAGCGAACACCTGTTCGCCGTAAAAACGCATCGAGAATCGTGCACCGCTCGTTCGAGCGTACAGTCTGCGTGAAATTTCTGCACTTTCGTTAACAATGGCCGGAAAGAGGTTAAGCGAAATCAGGCACGAAAAGAAAAAAAGAAGAAGAGTCAACGCGTAGGCCATTCCATTTATCCGTACGAGCCGTCTGTTCGCCACGGAACCGGACGGTGTTCCATTTTTTACGTTCCATTTCGTATAGTCGTAACCGCGGAGGGACTAGGCGATCGGTACCTGTCAATAAAACTAACGGCCCGCCCGAAAACTACTTCGAATTTCCTGGCACGAAGGAATTCCAAAGGTTTTCGTTGATGAATCAAACGCCGGGCACGAGTAAAACGGCCAAGTGGAATAAGCGGCTAACCGTTATTCGACCCACCAAGGGACCCTCTGCCACTGAAACGAGCCGCACTTCGGCCATAAGTCGTATTTCGTCCATTCAGGAACGGAATCAACGCGATCTTTATGGCTTTTCGATCTCCGCCCTCGGGTTCTCGTCGCAGAGTGACACGGGGTGCGGTTTGGAACGTTTCATTTTGATGGCAAGTGGAAAAATTTTGCGACAGATCAGAAAATTCCGCAGGCTCCCGTCGATTATCTACGGTGTCCCGTATGGAGGTGAGAACGCGAGGAAGGGTTGTAATTTGGGAATACGATTTTGTCCGCAAGAGACGTACCTGATACGGTAACGAATTCATTTCAATGATCCGAGTCGATCGTAACTGTATTGGTATTACGAGAGTGGATTTGTAACTGTGTTCGAAGGGAACAGATCTGGAATGGATTAGAAAGTACGGGATGGTCCGAATTAGGGTGGCGAATGAATTGTGTTAAGGTACAGGTGGCTGTGTACGATACGTTTGGCGTGCACGTTGAATGGTCAAGTGTAATAGTGGACACTCGAGACGTATTGGAGTCAATTACTGTTTGATTTAATTAACGACAAGTAGCCTCTGCAGTAATTGTCGCCGGGTGATGATTAACTGGCAGCGTGCTGAAGTAAAGAAGCTCAATGCCGATGGAAATGGTATTGCAAAAATATTCTAAGTTGCAGTTCCATTTAACAATGAAATATCGGGATACAGCTGTTACAGCATCGTTTCTCATCGAAGAACATTTTATATTTTGTTTCTATTATTATAATAATATATTTACTTAATATTGAAGTGTCGCGAGCTTAAGATACACGGGCGTGCATTAATTTAGCCGGTCGTCGATTAAATTAGCATCAATCGGAACCGTAATCAGCATAAACAGTATCCGAATACTCCATTAGAATTTCCACAATTCCTAATCTAAGTAATTGCATGTATTTTACGTGAGATAATAACGGGTTCGATAATTAAAAACGGCAATGATAATCTCATGTAAATGTATGTATGCATTTATGCGTGCGTGACTCGATTCGTTTCAGTTATAAACAATTATACAATCCGTATCTCTACACTGTTACAACGTAATGCTCGAAGTTATCATGCAATTTTTTATGTCCATAAGAATCTACGAATGGTTAGTCGCGCGTGCAACTCGTTTCATCCAGAAAATCGATTTATTGTATCCAAGAAACGATATTAATTAAATTACCGCCTCGAC
Organism: Nomada goodeniana; assembly: GCA_963969485.1. Classification (NCBI taxonomy): domain Eukaryota; kingdom Metazoa; phylum Arthropoda; class Insecta; order Hymenoptera; family Apidae; genus Nomada; species Nomada goodeniana. The sequence goes on from OZ018302.1 coordinate 3,461,433, forward strand.
TGTAATTTCAATATGTTCCTGGTGGTCCCCGGTTGAGTTTCTCATCTGACGCCTTTAATTACACTGTACCATACTTTCAGTTCTTCATAAGCAGTCGTTGAAATTGACAGTGGCACACGCCTATCGTCACGTGGCAGAAATTTTTACACTATTTGATTGGATTTTTTCCTTCGGTATTCCTTCGAATTTACTGTCACTAACAGGCAAAGATACGTTCTGGAGTTGCTCGTGTCATGATTCGTATTGTGCCGTTTCGGGTCGCATAATCTTCGCGCGCAGGTGAATTACTATTACATCGCAGGTTCTAGCGTTGCAAGGTGATTGTATATCCGGTCGGGACTGACAAAAGGTAGCGGCTGTGCACAGTGTCGTATGGTGTGCATCTGAAAGAATTTCGTGTATCGCGTTGCATTCACGTGACGCCGTCACTCAAGCCCTCGTTATCAAGTTAAACGATACTTGTACCTATGCATACGCGTGTAGAGAATTGCAAACGCGTAGCTTTTGTCCCATGGGAATAGGGCGGGCTGCACCGATAATAAAAGAAATCTCAACCGAGCTATTGTATTCGCTGATATTATAACGCAATTGCCATATGCTTCGTAATGATTAATTCGTGTTTAAGGGTACACGATTATTATTCGGGGCGCAACTATCTATTATACGAATACAGAGCAAGCGCGTTAAAGGCGACAAAAATTTGGGCGATTCCGACGTAAAGATGAAAACGAAGGGCCCCGATATTCGTGTAACACTATCACAGTTTCGAATTTATGGCAACGTCACAACATCGGCATAAAAATATGTGACGCTACGAGAGAAAGACGCGTACGGGAACGCGAAACAACTAGTCTGACATGATTTTCTAGAGCTGCCAATCTTTCAATCGAGTCTGTCAACAATTTGTTTCTTTGCCATTCATGTATCATCTACTATAATAACAGCCTGACATCTAGATACAACTATGATTAAATTATTAATAAATTATATACAAAGTGAAAACTACTTTGTAACGATACTAAGCGCAACGTGCAAAATATATCCACCACTGGAAAAGTCAATGTGATCGTTCCTCTCGTTCACATAACCGGAGCACTTTCGTTGTTGCAGTACATTCAATTTTTGACTTGAACTATGTGCTGCGTAAACAGTTACAAATTGTCAGCTCTGTCAATACGAACGGACAATTCTGTATAAAAATGGTTGCATTTCATATATTTACTGATCATCGTAGATTGTTAAATTGGTTTATCACAATTGTGGATCATGCTCGCATAATTGTGCCACATACAGGCTCCATTTTATATTATCAGAGATATAGCTGCAGTGGAACGGAAGTACGCATACTTAAATTCACAGGTGTCGAAAAGGTGTGATCACTCGTAATTCCTTAAACGGACCGATACATGAATTCGTATATATCTAATATATCTTCGAGTAACCCTCTTCAATCTCTACGACACGTCAAAGGTGTAATGGCAGGTGTGCTATTTTTGTAAATTGACCGACGCCGTTAACGAGATGAATTATGCACGCGTCTAGACTATCATTAATTGAAGACAGTTAATGAACCCCTTCCTTGCCCGATTCTATTTAAGGTATTCTCATTAGCCAGCTAGTTTCAACTTCGCATACGATCAACTCCTTGTATTTGTAACGGCGTCCGGATTATACAGTTGAATTCGGGTCCCCTGCACAATTGTACAACAGTGCTGAAGATTTGGCGATACAGTTTAGAAAATGTTACGAACTTTCTGATGATAAACGATCATATATAGGAAGAAGAAGATAACTGAAATCGCTAAAGGTCCAACTAGGGGTTGTTTTTTTTTTTACACACTATAGAGTAGGAGTTGCGTATGTTAACAATGAAATTGGTGTTTCGTATTTCCAAATGCACCGTGGTAACGGCGATTCCTGTATAATTGAACGACCATTTATAGCTTTACAAAGAGATTCTCCCTCTGAGCTGATCAACGAATCATTCAGTGATGTAGCTCAATGACATTTAAACAGGAAGCGGTGAATTCTATTGCCGGAGGTCAACACGAATGCACGTATTCCATTGCTTTATTCCAATAGAGTTTCTAAAATATCGTCTTTTTGCGATACAAAGTAGCTTTAAAACTGATATTTAAAATACAATGATAATTTCGTGTACCTGAGTAATTGAATATCTATGAAATGACTTTAAACGAAATTATTGCAGCGATAATTATTTAGCGTTTTAATGCAACAATTTCTGTAATTAAACAACAACTTATGAGTAAAGAAGACAATATTTTTTAACTCACAGACAGTATATGTAAATATATTACACAAAATTCGTACCGAGATGTGGAATGCAATAACCGACTATGTCATTAACCTCTGTACTTCGAACTCTTACAATTAATGTCTTTACAGATATTTTATCTCTGTTCGCAAGACTGACACCTACAAAAACACTACTGCAAAGACAATATTAATTAATTACTATGGTATGCAATCTATCAATTTCTTGACAAATAAAAGGATACAAAGAAACAAATATGCGAACGACTTGTTCGAGACGAAATGCTCAATAAACTACACCAGAAAGGCAATTATGTGGTATTGAACGAAAAAAGGATTACGCAGACGTAACGATAGCGTGAGTGAGTTACGACATCGTAGGATAATGGAAGTGTCATTGTTTTCACGTTGTTTGACTCTGAATTGTTATCAACTCGGAAAAATTCACTCATCGCCGGGAAAACGTGACTGTTAAAGGTGCATTACAAAGCAATAAGTGCGACCACTTCCTTCCTTCGCGTTGCTTCACCATTTCCTACAGCGCCGCGATTCACGAATACCGATAACAATTATCTTATGTTTGGCGCTACGAAACATTAATAAAATTTAAATATATCGAACCATCGTCTAATTTCAGTCTGGAATACATTTTCGATCCTCAATATTTCATCGTCGATATTCGGTCCCGTAAACGTGCTTTATCTTTGCCGAAAACAAAACGTTATTTATACAAATTTCATTTTATACTTCAAATTCTGCCATTTGTTCGCGAGGAAGGTCGTACCACGTGCAACGGATCGTCCTGTGATATCAATGTGTCTCTGCGTGCAAAGATATTGTATGCAATAAAAAATCTTTGACAGTCGTAACACAATACCGTACGTACTATGCAATATTGTATTGACGTAAGTACATCACCGTTACACAAATACGTACCAGAAAGGCGTAATGAAAACACGTTATTATTCAATCTTTTGATGATCAGGGAAACGTCCCGAAAAGATAACATTGGCCTCAGGTTATCGTGTGAAAGGTTCATCAAACTACGACGATAAAATTTGTCGTAATTCGAACAAACTGTACAACTATGAAATTCCGTGTATCTCCGTAATTTTTGATTCACGCTTGTGCGCCAAATAAATCGGAGCGGAGAGTACGTGTGAAATGCGCGATATGGATTATTTGAACGGAACCTTCGTGGCAGAAGAAAAATTAAACGAGAGGAATGCGGCATGCAGACCTCGAATGAATGACTCTCATACTTTGTACCGTACAGGGTGTTCTTGAAATGGGGGACCAAACTTTCTGAATACATTCCAACAGTTCGCTTCGCCGCTACTCGCCGCAACGAGGAAAAATATCTTTACTTTCGAGATGAAACTGGCAAAATTTTCTGCCCGATTATTCATTCGAATAATTTTCAATGCCGTCGCGTGGCGATAGAAAGTCGCCCAATCTTTTCTATGATAAAGCACGGGGATTTAAGTTGAATCTCGTATTTTAATTCCGGCAGGTCAAATAGTGGCACTTATCGTTTCACGTGATACGCGAACTTGGTAATATTCGGGTTAAAACCGGGAATGAAGCGTCATTTCTTTCAGGAAAACCAGTTTTACATCGAGCATCCATTCAACGAATCGTTCATGACCAACAGCTCGTCGCCCTGTGTCCGAAGCGTCTAACCTACTTAATCCTCGCTCTCTCTCACCGTGACGTCATTTACTGGTATCGTAAGTAACATTATCAAGACCTCCCGGCTTCAATACCTATTCAAAAGTTGATCTGATAATGTTGCAAGACGCCTCACCTAGCAGGCAACGCGCGAGACATGTTGTCACGAGCATGTTTTCCCGTTGGATATTATTTTGATATAATTCCAACTTCATTTCATCCTTTAATAAATAGGGAAGCAATTGACCATGTAAACTGGGATAGCAGTTTTCTCTTGGATCTTTATCATTTAATTTTCGTTGCTCGAATTATATAGGAAAGGTTTTTGCATCTCACGATTTTTATACGCAACGTCCGGCGAATAATTATTTTGGTACATAATCATCGATTTGATATTTTGATTACACGTGGTTACGGGTATCTCTTGGGATTACTCCGACGGTTAATCGATTGCATTGGAAGTGTAGAACTTTTGCTACTAGTAAATCGTGTCGCTAATTTCCATTGCACTCGCATTGTGCAATTAGTTTATGTTTTTGTCTGGTTAATTTCTTTGGCATCGTCGGGATGTCGTATCTATCCTTTGAATGCGTGCACTGTTCATTGTGAAGCACTATCAAAGCATTGATATCGCGTAATCCAAGATTGCATAACGTAAGAACAGTTCTCACAGTCCGTTACTCATTAAAGTGATTTCAAAAGAAACGAATTTAATTTCTACGAACAGTGCGTATCGGGTTTCATTGATATCAAAATTAATATTTCCTGTCGACCATTACTTTCACGTGCAATGCACACTGTCATCCCCTTTCCATTGCACACTCCCCACCCCCCTGTACAATTATAAATGAAATGAAATTTTCCTTTAACACTTCGAATGCATTCACAAACGAGTGGCACATGATTGAATCGATCATTATCAGTGGTGCGCCCCTCTTGCAATATATTTTTATTCCTTTATATTTCACGAAATGCTAGGTTCTACGGTTCGGTACTCCCGGCTACAGCTTGGATCTTCCGACATTAGCTTCAACATTAAATAGGTTTAGTAAAGTGGTGTTGTAATCTCTCGCTGTATAATTTGGCCTATTGCTCAATCCACTCTCCAACGCGTTTCACGCGTAAGACTTTACGGAAAGTTTTCATTACCGACGAGCCATGGCGCGACGCTTCAATTTGGCTACGTTCTATTATATAAACATCGAGGCCCCAATGATATCAAACTGAATCCTTCAATATCAAGATTGGAGCGTCGCGTCTCCCGTGAATCTTTTCGTCGCCTTCCAAAGCGAGCGTAGCCTGTTCTCGAAAGTTTCCCCGGGTCTCGTCGGTGTCGTTGATCGACACAAAACCGCTTCGCTGCTCGTCGCGTTGCTGTCGTTCGTTTATAGAAAAGTGAACAGTCATTGAATACTTTGTCTCATTACAACAACGCATGCTCGTGGACGACAGTCGTTCAACAGAACCTAACCCGTTAACAGTGCTGTCCTAAATTACATATATCCCGTTGCGTTTCGAGATGTACCGTACATTCTTATTTATTAGGTCTGCGGAGAAGTTCTGTCGCCTTTCGTTCGCGTGATTTTACGTCCGGCGCTGATTAATTAACGAGAATGTCCAGTCGCGATAAACGGTTCCTGTTCCAAATGAATTCCTGCGTTTTCACGCGTAAAATCGAGCGATGCGTACGCGTATACGGAAAGTAACGTCGTTCGGTAGTCATTTAGAATAGATAACGCGTTCATGCAAATAACAATGTATGCACCTATTCATACTGTCCACTCCCATGTTTTTCTATATAGATCCTCAGTACGATAATAATTAATAATTCACCTGCCCATAGGTTACAGTACAGTACGATTACGTACACGTACGAAATATCTAATACAATGATTAATAGAAATACGTTATACAGGTTTCTTATACCCGACCAAAGGTATTGAAATATTTTACACAAAATACTATATCGTTCTATAATAAATTTTGCAACAAATATTAAGCCGATAAATCAATCGATTTCGCACGCTTGCGAAGAAGTGTAACTGCGCCCGGTAGAACGAAAAGAAAACGAACTCCGCGTTGATATTATTATTAATAACGTTCCCCATTTAATAATTCGTTGTTCCGACAAGCCGTGCCAAACGCTCGGTCCAGAATTCGTGAAGCATACACGCGTCTATTGCGCCTACGAATTCAACGGTTAATCACTTGTACCGCGAGGCATACAGAATTGCACGAAAATGCAAGGTGAGCGCAATTACTGAAATCGTTTTGCGTTAAAAAGCGAACGTGATATAGATAATCATTCTATGAGTGTTTAATGATACGCGGCGGTGTTAGTGCGATAACTTTGAACGTTTAAAACGTACGTGCTCGCGTATAAGCGATGCGAAATTGTCAAACGACCCAACGCGTTACACGATCGTCGAGTCTCGATTGCGCGATTGTACGTTTGATTTGCAAAACGAAAAACGCGTTGCGAAACCACGGACTGGGCGGTTCTCGCCGGACGTATCGAAAATCGAAATGTTCCGCGGATAGTCGCGTATTTTGCCGTCCGTCCGTTTCATTGAAACGCGCGTCTCGAAAGTCTTTCTTGCCGCTTGAACGGACGCGCGTTAAAATATCTCTCGATGTAACATTCTCGAGGCACGCGAGAGTCGCGTCTCATACGTTTCATTTATACATTGATACAGTTGATTAACGTCGAAATGCACGACATTTTCGCTGAATTCAAAATGGGAAGTCTTGATAAGAACTTGTGGCACTTGGACCTGCTATGACAGTACCGATTAGACCACTAACAGGTCCACGGTCAAGCGCAACCACCGCCGTTAACCCTTCTCGATTAACCCTACCTTGCCTCTATGAGTGCCGATTAGAGTGTACCAATGCAAGCCCAATCTTCGGTAAATGCCTACAATTAGTGCCCATAGAAGTCGCAATGTTTATATATTGGAATAGATTTTTCCCACAAACTCTATCCTGCCATTTTTTTCAATACTTCAATGTTAAACGAATTCCAACGTTAAACGATGAAAGAAAGATTTTAATTATTGTTGGAAATATTTAACAGCTCTTCTTTCTATGGAACTGTGCGTGTGTACTTAGAATTAAGTGGACGAATCATCACAAACTATCCAAATGCCCACGAATTCGAAATTTATACTGTTTTATAATTATTTTGCGTCAATCATTCGCCTATTTACCTGCTACATACGAAATTATTACGTATAGAGGTAAATGACAATCCAACACTAACATATACGTAACAAAAATGAAATCAAAATTGTCAACTCCAAATGTCTCTATTCCCGGCGCAAGAATCGAAGCGAACCACCGACCACCACAATCCTATCATTACCCCGATAAGGCTTCGCCGTGTATGCAGTTGGTCGCGCGTAAACAATCGATTTTCGCCGAAAATACGTACGACTCGACCCCTGCCCGACTAAATGTTCGAGCCCGTCGCAACTTCGATCGCCGAAAAATTGCCCCCGTGAAACCATCTTCGAGCGAACGAAACCAAATGCGCAGCAGCTACTTACCGACGACGAAGCTTCCGGAGCAGAGGACGACGCGCACAGGAACGTTCCGAAAGTGTGAACTCTGTGGAACCAGTCGTCGGTTGTCGGCGCGCCGCAATCGAAACGGACGTCGGGCAAACTCCGTTTCTTTTTCCCGTGCCGAATTGAATTTTCTAACACTGGAACGTGCAACCGGACGTTCCGCTCGTTTTCTAGTTCACCAGAGGCAAGTACACGCACACGTGTTCCCCGCACAAATTATGCTACAAACTACAAACGAAAGCAACTCTCTCAACCCCACTGCTGATGTTTACACGCGGGCGTGACCAACCTCAATGAGCCCATCTGCTCACCTGGCCACGGTGACGACTGAGCGTACACTGAACGAAGCACTGCTAGCGCATACCGATATCCAGCTATTCCACCCCTCCAACGCTGTACCACTCACTCGTACGATTGGTCGGTTGAATTTTCTACTCGATTGAAATTTAACGCGCCCGTTTGACGAAATCTCGGAATGCGCTTCTGACAGGATTGAACGCTGTGTTTCGATAAAGTTTTGATAAAATTCGTCGAATGATTGCTCGTGTGACACGGTGTTTTATTCGGCTGGAAGTTGTTTGAAAATAATTGCGCCTAGTTTTACGCATGAATTACGTGTTTCGGTTAATTGTTTCGTTGTTCGACTATTGAATTATGTAATAATTTGTTGAAATAAATTCGCTGATCATTTTTCATTGTATCGGAGTATGGTTTAGTAAACGAAATGTCGAAAATAGAAATTCATTCAATGAGGTTTCTCGAGCAGAGAGCACAGTTCTATAAAGCCGATAATAACCGAGTTATCGTGGATAAGGGTTCTTCTCGACTCACCCTGCATGAAGTTGTTTGTAGAATGTAGAAAAATTAAAGCAGAGTTTATTATTTATTTGTTTAGGTGAATTAGAAGTTTAATTTAATTTTTAGCGAAAAAATAACTTCATACCTATACTCGGGGTTCGAGGATCCCCTTCGAGCAAAGGGTGACAATGAATAGCTCTGAAATTAGAGAACCGGTTATGTATATACTTGCAATATCCCTAATGATATATTTATAAGTGTATGCATATTATTTTCTTTTTATCCCCGCAGTAATGTTACCCTTGCAACGTCTAGCAACAAAACCTGTAAACGTTACAGACAATCTTGCCTCGCAACTTCTAATCCCTGTTCGACAGACATAATCATAACAATTTATTTCCTTTTTCCTCGAGTGTCCCTCAAAAGCTATATTAATACAGGCCGCATTCCTGTGCTGTGACATTAAATACGGTAACAGTCATTAGAAGCATCGATACCTATTTGTCCCGTCATACGGCCACATTTTCTATTAGCTTATCCCTTGATTTTCCACTCAGCTACTAATAACTTCCTTTGAACGAGCAAATAATCCCCGTGGCTCGTACAGTAAAGTCCCAAATGCATCGTTTATGGCAGCAATCGTCAGTGCCACTGCCCTGGAGTTTCCCTGCGTCTCCCGGCAGTGACGCATTCAGGTAACCTTCAGACGGGTCGACTACCGTGCACCCTTTTTTTTCTTACCTGCGAATAATCACGGTGGTCGCTCCAACATTTTACCTTTCGGAGCTGAAGTGGCGTTTTTCTTAATCGTCCCTGTTCGAACAGAGTTCCGCATCTTTTCCAATTAAAGCGCAAGTACGTGCTCGACTTTCATTGTCACGCAAAGTGCATCTTCAAGCGCTATTTCATTTGGGCACAATTATCTTCGAATTATCTTCGAATAGCTTTCGCTTGTGGTGCACCCGCTAAATTCTGCCAGCCAGCGCATCACCGCATTCGGAATTACCGTGCAGAAACCATGTTTCGACCGCCTTGTTCATTTCATACAAAAAGTCCATTTTGCGCTTCCCGATAGTCACAGTGAGTCATGTCTTTTGAAGCTCGTATTCCTGTTTCCCATAGTAAGTTGATGCAGGAAACAGCTGTCTTCCTTATGGATTTCCCTCGTGTCGTTGCAAGTGATTCAAGATGTTTCCTTGGTTCGTGCCAAATTGTCGTACGCGTTCTAGGAAAACGGCTAATAGATATCTCAGTTGGAAATGAGAGTGCGTTTAGATGGGAAACTTGCAAGGACAGAACTTTTTCCTACTTCGAGAACAGTAATGGCAATATCTATTCCTACGCCAATCGGCCATTAAACGCGTTATCACTTTTATGCTACTCTTATCAGCTACTTACTTATTAAGAAAGTATACATATAACATCGTATTAATACATCGTTTTAAATAACATTAACAAGTGAATGTCCATTTGAATGAGGTAAAAGGAATTCATATTATATATTGTTTATTTATCGTAGTGGTATTTCGTTGCAGGCACTTTCCCCTTAAACAATTAATTCAAGTCATCGCCGTCCACATTTCGATTTGCACTATTTTGAAAAAGCGGCAAACATAGTTAGCCGATTCGACACTAGAGGGAAGACGGGTAACTTTCCTTCTCGCTGGTGATATTGCAGGCAGTATCTTATATAACGGTGACTGGAGCTGATGTCAGTATCGCTTCTCGGCCTTATGGCTAAGATCAAAGTGTAGTATCTGTTCTTATCAGCTTAATATCTGATACACTCCCCATAGGGGAGTCAGAATATTAAACTGATTTTTGGAAACAGACGGAGCTGTTGGAGCTTGCTCCACCTCTGTCACGAGTCGGCCTGGCATTGCAGTACCGCCAGGATTGGCTCAATAATTTATATCTAAACAAAAGTTCTGAATGGTTTGCAAATTAAGTACACCTAGTTCTTTAATATAAAAGGAATTTTGTGTCTGAAAGACTTAGAAAAGTTTGTGTTTCGTTAAGTTGCCAGATGGGGACTATCATAATCCCACTTTCCAATTTTTTAATTTTTCTTATCCTATCATTTTATTATTACTTACTAACTTACTAATTATTCTTAAAACTGTCTCTGGTACCCCATAAAAATTGTGCATCAATTATTTATTAACAACTACGCTTGAAGATAACAGCAATACTTTTGATACCTCCAAGCGTCGTCGCATCGTAATGGAAGGGTTAAAGAAATGTATACACTGCACTACAATTGGAATAACGATTTTTTATAAAAGGATCTGCTGTAGAACCAACTTTCTCTGTGCACTGTATAATTCTATTTGTTCTATGCTTTTTACATGCGTATCTATATTCCTAGCTAATCTTATACTAAATTAAAGGGATTGGCTGATCTTCTACACAATCGTCGTTGTAACAGATAACTTGGCCCTGTACACGATGGCTTCCTGCTACTGATACTAGTCGTATAAGATAAAGCCAGCGGATCTTGAACTTTACGAGGTCGAGGATCTCCTTCGCATGATTTACATCTTGCCGGAACCCCAACCATTAATTTGATATTTTCTGCTCGACACAGGCAAGAATTTGATTAAATTTGTTGCCATATCTATACATGGAGCAATTAAAAAATATTTCTCTTTTAACAGGAACGTCGTATTGTATTGGGTTTGCAACCGAGGTTCCGATAATTCGTAATAAATTTTTCAAATAAAAATTAAGTTAGTATGCATCGCGCTTAAACTCGTAACATTTTAGTAAACAAATTTTTACGAAAGAAAGTGAAAGATTTTTGGATTGTCACGCATATGTTTGTCTAGATCTATCAATATAATAAAAGTAACTTCTTGAAATATAGAGGAAAGTTTTTTCTATTTGTTTTAAAGAGTAATAATCGCACGATTATTCCCTTGATAGAGGTACACAATTCTCTAATGCCAGGCACGAACGATAAGCATCTCTATTCTTATTTTCATTTAAGATATCAAAGTGCCGATTTATCTTTCAAGAGTCGGGGGAATTGTGAATCTAACGATTCGCTAACAATTCGCTTCGACGCTGACAATGAGCTACTCCACGCTACTCCATTGATTGTTATCGTTTTATTAATCCTATTATATCTATGAATCTTTTTCTGACGAGCTATCAAAATCCCCTCACACTAACCGACAAGTGAAAAATACCCTGCTTCTTTATTTGATAGTTAATCGTTAAATGAGATCATTTCGCAACGATAAATCTTGAAAAATTGCAAATTCGCAAAGTTACACCAAATTATTTGTCGTCCCTCAGATTCAGCTTTACAGCCCTTAATATTACAAAATTGAATTAAAAAGTCTACGGAACGAATCTGTTATATTATTCATCAATTGTATACGTTGCGAAAAAAACCGAGCCACACATGCAACACAGCTTTTCAATTTGTAAAATATATTCCAAGCTTCAACGAAACATTCAACCACAGTATAAGCCCAGATTTCCAAGGAACGCTAACAATAATATAATACACCTGTATACGTTTGTAAATCAATTTTATTATAAACATATATATACATGTACACAAAGCGTACCACGTAACAATTAGTTACTCTCGTTGAAACCGCCAGGACGACACTCGGTTAACACTAAACGATCCAGTCGACCAGCAATTAATGGCGTACAAACGTGTCGCGCCCCTAAACGTGTCCGCACTTTCTAACAATACTTTCGTACGACTGTTCACCGGATAATCCCTCAAGATCAACTACCTGATAAAACGCGAACGAGGTGTCGTGCACGTTCCACACGCTCAATATCAACAATTCGGCGAGCCCGCTTAATTGCCGATACTTCTCCAACGATACTGGGCACAACATGGTGAACTGCCACGGCGGACGCTTCCCGTGAAATTCCATCTCGCACAACGGATCCAGGTCCAAGTGGCGCCTCGATAACGGCTCCGATTGCGTGTAATCCTCGTTACTTATGTAGACGCGAATGTTGTCAGTGGAATGAAGGGCGGTGAAGTGCCAAGAAACGTCGAAGGAAACGTGAGTCGCGTTGTGGCAACTTACGTCGGGGAATTTCACGCGTACCCATCGATCCTCGCCGTACTCGTTCAGCTCGTTGAAATTTCGATTGTTACCGCTGGCGATCTTCCCGTCGGGCGGACTGTAAGGCTCATGAGGGAACCCTTTGAACCCCTCGATGCTCTGCGGTTCGTACACGATCAATCCGCAATTCTTGTTTATCCTTCGTTGGCACAGCTTCGCACGGCTGAGCGGCTCGGACACGAATCCGTGGTAAGGGACGACCTGTGGCAAGGGTTCCACCGGATCGTTCAGGGAAATATCGGCCGCTTGACAGAACACCGAATCATCGTCGATTAGCCTCAACGTCGACAGAAGAACGCCCGACCCGGCCGTGTCGTAGAGCAGAGACTCGACGAATTCGTTCTGAACGTGACAGACGAACTCGAGGACGTAAGCTTCTAACGCAGCGCGCTCGTTGTTCTCGTACGAGCAGAGGAAATTCATCGACGATTTCTGGATCGATCGTTCGCCGGTACGATCACCGTTCGCCAAGAAGACCCTCGCGTTCTCGATAATTACCGATCTCTTGTTGAACGTCCAGGCGACGTCCGTGGCGAAATGGGTCTCGTTGTGCGCCCTTATTCTCAATTGAGAAGGGGCTCGTCGATTATCCAAGCTAGTTGAGTCGCTGTCCTCCTCGTCGGACAGGGGGACGTCGCGAATGTAACTCGTTTCGCCGGCGATGCAATTGCGATCGCGGCTGGACGGTTTCGTTAGCACGGCGATCGTCGCGGTGTCCCCGTTGCCGGAATCGTGCGAATCAGCGTCGACGAAACGCAACTCGTGCGGATCGCCGTTCGATGTTAACGGCGGCACTCCGTTGTTCTCGTTCGCAGCGGGTAGAAGTACCTTGCAATCGTTGCAGCCGATCAGTAGGACGAAAACCGTCGATATCGATAACGATGCCGTTAATGACATTTTGGGTCGTTGCCGGTTCGGTTTCGTGACGGTTCCACGTCGAACAGGGACGCCTGTCGACAATTCGCGACGATCGTTCGCGGTTTCTCGTTTTCGCTCGAACTTGCCCGTGTCGCCGGATGAGCCTGACGCACTACGTCTCGTCGGATCTCGAACGAAACTAAAGACGGTGACGCGATAGAGGACGATTGGCATCTATATAAATCTACGACAGTTGTGAAACAACTTTTTCTCTAAATCTTATCTTATCTGCGGGAAAAATCAACTAATATGCGCAAATAAAAAGGTAAACGGTTGGCACCATCTTTCTCTTCCCCTCCGCGGTATAACTCTATCAAGCATTTCCGTCGTAGCGCCCTTAAAGGGAGAAATTTTTACGGACGAGCCAAGGTAAGACGGTTTTCAAACGCGTGGAAGCCGCGTTTAATCGAACGAGCCACGTTTGCACAGACGTGTACGGGTGTACGGTTACAAGCGATGATACAGTACTACCGAGAATCCGCTTTTACATTTTTAGTAAACGATTGCTAAATATTCGTAGAACGTGTACGTGTGTATTGCCATCGCGTACAAGCGTGAATTTTCTGGTATTAAGATAAAGGTGCACGATTCGGGGGCGACAATGAGGAATCGAATGTTTCTGCGGTTGGTTCGCGATGAAGTGTGAAATATTAGAGATTAACGTGGGATCGATCGGAGATGATTCAGCGAGGTGTATTTTAATAAATATGATAATACGATATTTGTTTATACCGTAAATTCCAAACGCCCTTTCGAAAATTTCAAAGATAGTGGCAGGATTTCAATGGAAAATTTGTAATCGCACTGTTGCAATTCTAGACGATGATCATTGAACGTATTATCTCGCTGATGAAACAACGCCTATCGTTTATGATGAAAAATGAAAAATGCGATTCGATACAATTGAATACTCACGCGGGAAGGCTTCACATTGATTTCATACAAAGACAACAATTTATCAGGAACATTGTTATCTGTACATCGATCGAACTCAATCGTCGACTATAATTTGGAAATGGCAATGAACACGTTGTTCGATAATATCTCGGTACGATTGACAGGAGCAATAGAAATGAAAACTTGCTTACTGCGTAGGTAAACGCGCCATAGTTTTTGCTATCGTCTTTCCTTCAGTTGAACGAAGAATTACGACGATAATGAATCAAAGTGATAACGCAATGCTCCTTTACTTTCTTACACCGCCCTACAGAGTATTCGGCGATACGCGACAAAGGGTTTCTTTCCCTTATTAATCAATTGCTGACAAGTAATTATTATTTCTGTACGATAATTCAGTGTACACCGAATATGCTGCATACAAGTTGGAATTAATCAATAAGTAAATACTAAAATTATTCTCCGGAAATCTGTAGTCATTATTCAAATAATTGTAATCATTTTTAACCATTGAAAACCGTCCTATGTATTATTATCGTACCGTTGTATACGGTGTACAATAATTCAGAATAACTCTTTTTCTACCAAGCTGTTCTACAGTAATCTGTTTTTCGTCCTTCCTCGTCCCCTTCCGACAGCCCTCCAGCGTATTTTATAACAATCCTTTAGACCGAAAAAATGTCAGGAATGCAAATAAATCTCGCAATTATATCTGCTTTATCGTAAATTAAATATCGCGCCTCTCCTTGGCACAGTTGGACGCGCAAGAAACATTTTTAATAGTTACGTCGATCGACGAATGTAATAACGGATTTCGTTCCATTAGGACATCCACACTGTAGCTCGTCGCCGTTTCTGCGGCAATCGAGTTATTTACAAGAAGAGATACAAGAAATCTAACAAATATCTCGTTACTGGTGATTTCGCGGTAACGGAAAGGTGTTGCGCTTTGGAAAAGCAGTAAGGATACGAATAAAAACATGTACATGATGCATAATAAGACGGTCGACTAGTTGGTTCACTTGGCTTTTATAATCTTACAATGCATCTAACATTTGTGGACGAACAAATTTTGCTTGGAAATCGTGTGCAATAGTCGCAGGTTTCGAGGACGGCTCTGCACCTTTGGATCGACGGATATTTGAAAATATAAGTTGCCGCTGAATTGTTGACAATAACTAATTTTATACACCCTGTACTTTACACGGTGGGGTGTAACTGGTATCGCCTGTCCATTATCCACTAACGTAATTACACCGATTTTAGTACAGTAAAGTAAGAAACGGAAGCCTTTAAGGTCTGAAATAAATATCCTGTAAGTGTAGTATACGTTCGAAGCTGGTACCTGATCGAAAAGAATAACTTACTTCCGTGAAGGTGTTCAAGTTCAATTGTATGAGCCCGCCTGCTGTCAGCACAGGCGGAGTCAGGCTTTGTCTCAAAATCAGAATGAATAAGGCCTGCGTTTTACAGTCTGCCTCGTGCCAGTCGGCGGTGTACCTGTTAAAATAATACGAATTCGTTGAACATTTCGCCCCTTTCGCTACTAATGGAACGTACGTATTCAAAAGTCCCAAGTTCAAAGTTCAAAAGTTCTGGCGGTTAATTTTGTAAACTACGATACGAAGAGAAGTGTATTAAACACGGTAGTTAATTGCTTATTATTGCAAACTATAGAAGCATCAGGTTTCTATATTCTATGAGTTGATTTTTTAAAAGGTTGTAGCGAAAGGATTAAGAAAATTTCACCGATACTAATAATATAAGCGCATGTCCGATGATACTCGCCCCTTTCGATAAACGCTGTCGTATACGTTAAGGACGAATTGGCCTTGAAACATCAAGAAGAACAAGTGGATTAGTTGAGCCACCAGGTATCCGTAGAACTGATAAGTGTCCGCGGATAATTTTTCCGTGGCTGCCTGTCAGATTAACATTTAACATTTTCCGTTATCCAATCATTTTCGAGAGATTATTGTGTCTAATATTTCTTACCCTCAACAGTGTCGCGGTAAAAGCTACACTTGACACACCAACTGCAAGGAAGAGGGACAGCTTGTAGGCATTTTCGATTTCAATTAAGAATCTGTCAATTTATAAGTATTTTGCATGATTTACTGGAGCGCATTGTCTATTTAAAAGTGTATGGAAGAATGACGATGATTAAACACCACTATACCCTACTCGTTTGGCAATGCTTGCTTTTCATCGTATCGAAAAAATGATTTCCCCGGAGGGCCATAAGGAAGTTCATCATTTGGAATCGGAATCGAATGGCAAAATATTTATTGTTAATTATTCGTCCCCTTATTCGATAACACTACGGATGTCACGGAAAACGACCAAGTGGTCTTCGGACACCGGTTACTGGACTCTTGGCGTAAGGCTGATGCAAATAGAAACTGTAGACGAACGATTTGATACTAACTCTAAGGCTCGCCTGTGAGTGCTGATTCCATAGCTGACTGCCTTGTACATCTTGTTGCAATCCATTTTGGTGCGGCTGCTGGACGACGGCCGTTTGTCCACGCTGAACTTAAACCGATATCTGCAATGTTTATTGCTCGTCGTTATTTGCAACGGCGCCGCGTGGAACAAAATTTATCTTTCGTGTCTGTCTTCTTATTTGTTAGCCAATTGGATAATATCATTGTCTTCAGACTATTCGCGTATACCATTGCGGTGCGAACTACTTTTCTTCAAATTTCATTTCTACCAAGGGTGGCCCGAGGTTATCGTGCCAGAGATTCGAGTGACAAACGGTTCGAGCGCGCGGAATTACCCAGCCAGAGCAAGCAATCCACAGCAGTGTTGCACCGCGCAGATTAAAATGCTGTCCGTCGCGATAAACATGCACACAGCCATGAACACCGTGATGATAGTCCACGCGAAGATGCAGTAGTAATAATCGTCCGGATTCTCGACAAAGTAGTAGGCCTCGTACATCTGTACACGTTGGCGTGTCTCGTTCAAAGGTGAGACAACGTCCAGGATGTACGGTAGGAAAGGGACGAGAAGGAATATGCAACCTATAAAGTACCCGTTCGCTGTAATGTGAAAATAGCATGGATGGATTTTGTCCGGGTGCCCTTTGCATTGTATCTCATATAACATATTACACGAACATCCTCCGATCGGTACGAATAAATGGAGTTCTATTATACAATCGTAAAGCGAATTGAACGCACGCGGGACAATTGACAATTGTCGATTGTCAGCAGTTGACGCGCAACCACAGTATTTAACGTACAAAATCGGTTACACAAATACGTGAAGAATATTTTTGTCACACCTATGTATATAAAAGCGTACAATATTCCCCTGTTAGCGTAACGTTCCATGACCTGTCTTTCATCCTTTGTCGTCTCCTGCCGCCAGTCTGCCACCATACTCGCGAGCAACTCTTTAAACTAACAAGACCCCGAGAACAGATCTCACCTGGTTGTCCCATATTCTCTAACGCTAATTCATTATCGATCCTCACCTTGGCGCTGTTGTATATGTAACCGTAATGCTTCACGCCTCCGATTATCGGCACACCTAAGAACGGAATTTGCTCCAACAGGGTATTCGTGCTGTAGTACTTGACAATTCTAGCCACCTGCGGTTCACAGCGAACTGATAAATTGTTTGCTTCGAGATGTATTAAAAATGTGGAGTACAATAAAACTCTCAAGTTGATTTTCAGTTGTTTTTTTTTTATCCGAAGATAACATTAAAACGATGTTCCTCCGCAGCCATCCTATGGAATACTGGCTGCACAACGATGATACAAAAGGGCGAAGTGATAATTAAAGGCATCGTTGGTTACGGTGCGGCGAGAATTGCAGGATGGATTAATTCGTGAATAACACTATAAACGCATCGTTGATTAAATGAGTAAAATGGATAGATCAAACGTAACAGACCTGTGTAAAGGTGGCAATCAACACTATGCAGTACACGACAATACATTGATATCGCCGCTGAGAGGCAGATTGATTCGGCCATATTCCAACCTTCGTGGCGTATATTAGCGGAAGTGACATGTACCGTTCCTCGAGTATTCGCAAATCCATGTTGGACAAAACTGACCGGTCCACAACGAAGAATTGCCCCCTACTGCGGTTGGAATAATTTATCGTTCGACATTGTTCCTATAATGGCAGCCATCCATTCTGCAAACGACGCCGCGGCGTTTATCCTTTCCCTTTAATAATTCACGTGTGCTTTTAGACGATTGTTTCTTCGTTAAATTACAGTTCGGTAAAATACCTGGTAGTTTTTGTGACAATGCCACCTGCCGCGGCAGCGGCAATTGGTATGATTTACCCACGAACGCATGTTATTGCCGAGGGGTGGCCGCGCGTTTCGATCGAATAAAAATTGTTCTGTCGCACGACCCCTGCGGTAACGAGGCTTAAGTGCATTTTCAAACATTCATGTTAAAAGTTCTAAGTGCAATGGCAAAGTGCATTATAGGGGTCTGTAAGAAGCTTTGGAATAGCGTACATCTTCGAATCTACTTTCATTTGGTTGCTACCTGCGCGAACAGTCGGTCGTTGATTCTAATTCAATACAGCAGTTCGTCGAGTGACACGTTTTTATTGTGGTACAATTCGTTTATATTATGGAGTGATAAAACGATTAATAGTTGATAGAATGGCAGTGCTCGAGATGCTTTGCGATAAATTCAGATAAGCGCGTGTACCAAAGAGAAGGAACAATATTTCCTCGTCTTCTTTCGTACATTACATTCGATCGGAAATGCTTTCATATATTATTCTGTTTGCAAACTGGTCAATTCTAATCAGAACGACAGCTTCGATAATTTCAATTTAATATTTAGTGCCTTCCCGCGGGTTCCTCATTCATTCGCTAATTATTCTCCGCGATAGTTACCTGCACTTATCAGCGTAGGTAAGGTGGGAGTCTCGAGTAGTTTGCCAGGCACGAGCAGTTTCAAGGAATTCTGTGCAGATGACGGAGCAATACGCGTAAAACCGCGGCGGGAATTGTCGCGTACCTGGACGAAGTTTATTTGCTTCGTTAGTTCTCGCTAAATTACAATCACATTGCAAGAACGTTGTTAAATTCCGGTAACAGAACCATGCTTGCGTTTGAAACTTTCACGCCTGATCAACAGATACAGCAGCGTTCTAGAAATGTGCATTAATGCGTAAGGAACAATAACAGCCTTGCTACCTGTTCACATTGCTAGAAATATCTCTGCGGCAAATTTCAAATATCGCCAAGCTGTCTTCGATGTTGGTTCGATTGACGGATAATTGCTTTAATTTCAATCGCGTTCACCCATTCATGGTACGCGCGATTTAAAGCGTCCGATAGATACAGCAATGGAACAAGGATCGTGTTCTACGGCGAAACGTTCTGCTGTTGGAATATTGGGGTGTACTTGGTATGAATTGGGAATGTTCTGTGAAAATACGGGTGTAGGGGATTGTAAAGAGATTAACGGGTATTTGGCCCACATCGAATCCCGGTAAAACTGTCGTGCTGATACGTGTCCTTCAAATTGACACCTTTTCATATTGCTGCAAACATCTTTATGGCAAACAGCATGGATTACTGCGATTCTTTTATTTAGGGTTCTGTTTCGAGGGCCGGTCATATTAGAACACCGTTGCCCAACTTATGCGTACGTGACCAGAAGGCCGGGATAATCGTGTAAGAGGATTACGGGATATCGATACACTTTATTGTCAGTTTAATATGTTTAATATGTCATACAAGTCTGCTCGTGGTAAACGTATAAACGGAGAAAGTTCCGACGAAATGACGGGGTAATTACCTAGGTGTAACGCACCCCTACCTGTATCCAACCTACCCTAATAGAGACGCAACCGAGAGAGACGCACTGTGCGAAACTGTCTGAAGGTAAGGGAGGGCAGGTAAATATAAATAATTGCACTCCAATGGGCAAGGCGGTAGGTACACTTTCCGATGATATAAAAAGCCAAGTTGTTTGACACCTGAGCATTTCAGTCTCTGCTTTGCTACCAGCAACTCACAAGGGCGCGTTTACTTAATGCAAACGATAACCGGCGTTCCGATCAGTTTCTCATTGTACAAAGCGCAAGTGAAATTATCTCGGGAGTCTTTATTCAGCCTTCGGAGGTTCGAGGGCATCGTCAGTGGGATCTTCGTGGCAAGCGAGACTTGCGACACGTGCACCAGCCGGCGTGGAAAATTAGATGTAATCACAAGGCACGTGATTACTGAGACCGTTTGAAGTGTAACAACCGCAGCCGCCAGTTACTGAGACAGAAGGATATGGAGTCCTTCAGGTCGCTCCTTCGAGTAATCGGTTCGCCCGATCCAACAAAGATTGACTTCATCGCTGAACTGCCTTTGGAGATATCTCAGATGATTTTGCGGAGACTGGACTCGCGATCTTTGAGATCCGTGGAGCAAGTGTCGAAGAAATGGTTGGCCGTTTGCAGATCGGAAAGGATGCTGCGTGAGAGAGCAAAGGGGGAGCTTTCTGAACGGTGTAGGAAAATCGAAGCGATAAAGAAACTGCAAGGGATGCTGAAGCCGAAGGACAATAAAAGGGTTAACACGATTGTGCTGGCCAATATCCTGCCTTGCAAAAGGGGTCGTGGTAAGAAAACACCGTACGCTTCTGTCGCTCTATCGTTCCCCAAGTTAATAAGATTGTAGCGAGGTGCGTATGCGTAAGAACAGCGTGATCGGGTTCAATTTGGCCGGATTGAACGCGAAGGCTTTGAACCCGTGTGATTTGTTAAATGTTAAGAACATTGTTGTACGCGAAGTTGATATTTTTATACGGTTATTGGAAGCGCTTGTTTCAATTGTTCACTGTTAAACGACGAGCATCGAATACGAATAATGTAAATAAGTAGTAATAACGCGAAGTAAGCGAGTACTCTGCAAAATGCTAGCGATGTCCCGATTTGATGACATTTCATATATTTTTGTATAAATTTCATATTATAATGTTTACGAAGAGAAATATACAAGGTGGTATTAGAATATTTTCCTTTTGTCCGTTTCTTTTTTTATTACCAGACCTCGTGGATTCGAAAAATAATCGCCACATACGTACAATCATATTCCTCGTATCTTTTCGATCAGAAATATTTCCCAAACAGCGTGTTAGTTTTAAATGTAATTTTTATTTAGGCTATGTACAACACATACGTACAATACGTGACCCTTGGTTAAAACTATATTACGCTCGCCCGGTATGCATTTCCACTTAATCATTTCTCCCCGACAAAACTTGTGGCGCGTGTGAAATTGTTTTTCCGTGCTCACCCTTTCGTGAACACGCGCACACCCACACACACACACAACACTCACACAAACACACACGCTCGTTAGCTTGCGTGTTTTCTTTTTTTTGTTTTCTGTTTTCTTCGTATGGATGATAGTGCACGTGTGTCCATATATCGTGTGATATGTTACAAATTTTTAGGAACATTTCGCGTGGAACACCGCGAGCGATATTTAGTAATAAGGTTGCAGCGAAACTACACGAAAACAATGCAGTCGTCCTGCAGCTTCATTCTCGATCAATATATTGATTAGACAATTATCGAAAAATGACACCGATATAGACAATTGTTGATTGGACAGATCCAAATATCACCACTGAAAGGCGCCAGGGACAATAAGGTTTCAAAGGAACACAGAATTTCCATCCGGCAGCATAGTTTCCTGGCGACAGAGGTTCATCTCCAGTTCGCAACGAAAGCAATTGCACGCTGTTCAGTTTTCTCCCCCTAAAATCGTGTCGTACAAACAGATATCGCCGGTCGTTTCCTCGTAGTGCGCCCGAACAATTTAACACGCCCGCTCGAGGGCGAGTTTCTCTATTTCTAAAATTAAACGTTAGACAGTGACATCGATGAATACATGCGAGACATTTTTATAACGGATAACACTCGACACATGTTCGTTGCGCTGCGCGAGCGCGTCTTTTTTCAACAAAATATTCTACAGTCGAATTAAAATTTGCGCGCAAGGACTCAGTCGAACGACAATCTCCGTCGAGAGCTGTTCGATAGAACCCAAGTTAGTTTCGTGCAGGCGAAACGATCGCAACGATGCTGCGCGACATGCAGAACCCTGGCGCCCTTCGTATTTCGAACGCAAGACATTGTCACTTATTCCCGTCCACCCCTTCTCGTTCCGATTATTGAAAACTCTGGCCAACATAAGCACACAAATCAATACCTAATATTCCACTAGGGGTAGGTATGCTTACATTTTTAAAAGGACATTGAAAAATCGCATATGCTAGATTACCTGTTGATTACACCGTATACGTATCTCTTCTTTATTTACAATCGCCTCCGTTAACGAAAGTGTTTTGGATCGTTGTTAAGAAACTAACCGAAAATCGCGTGGACTGTGCGCGTGGCTCGATGCACGCTTTTCTTGTGCATACCGATTACCCTAATTGTATGTATACGTGTACCGGCGCGTCATGCCCGCGAACGAAGAAATGCTTCCTCGGCCGTTGATCGTCTTATCTCTCGCCAGGTGTTACGAAAATGGGAAACGGGAAGGGCGAATCGAGCGAACAACAGAGAACGCATTTCCCGCGACAATTCGTAGCGATAACGACGACAGATTCACCTTTACGATCCTACTGCTACGAAACGAAAGATCAACACGGCGGGCGGTCGGATCGACGAATTTTCCAAGTACGATCGGTCGCGATGCGAAGGAAGGAAAAGGTACGATCGAAATACATTATGCTTTGTACAGAATAATTGTGATCTGTGTACATAATCGTTTGCACTAATAATTATAGCATATGTGCGAGTACGTGTATTTAATATGTTATACATAACTTCCGTGTGTATGTATAACGCCGGACCCGGAACAATATTCCCTTTGCGGCAATATGAAATGATACCAACGAACTTACCTTTACCAAAATATCGTTAACGTTACGATCGAGCGTCAGACGATATCTCGTTAATTTGAACGCAATCATCGGGACCGACATTCCTGTCGTAATATCAATGAACGAACAATCTCGAGAACACGTTCAAACTACGATAACGCGATATCCTTTCGACGTTTCGTTTTTTTTTTGTTTTTTGTTTTTGGTTGGAAAAGGAAGAAAGAAAAAACGTCACGAGACTCGAGATTAGTTTCGATCTCGCGGTTTCACTGTCCTCCTTTCGCGTGTACCTCGTAGCGTCGTCGAAATAACGTTCCCCTATTCTCCCATGGGCAATTTAGCGTACGCCAAGTCGCCTGAACGAAGTATACGCAGCGAAATATACTTTTGATAAAATCGTCGAATGATTGACACTTATTGATACGTTTACAATTATGTTTGGTACTGCAACATCGGCGCAGCAAGGTTGGGATGATGAGCTGTATTCATTCTTAGAGCGGAGATACTCTTGTTGTACCACTCGTCCTCAGCTGACATACCTGAAATAATGACAGTTCGTTATTTCATAGAATTCCATTTGGCCCTGGTGTTAATACCAATGCGATTACTTGAAATTATTCGTTTAAAAGTTTCATTAGGATAGGAATGATACTCTTCCTCGAATTTGTTTGAGATTATGAATATGGACATATGAATTTGACGTTTTTAAATACTTTCAGTGGTAAATGAGACTTCAATTGTAATTGCATGGAGCGTGATTGAAATAATAACACATTGTGCCTCGTGGAGGAATAAATTAAACTGGCAGACTTGAAATACAGCAAAGTACAATTATCTGTGCGAAGTATGAAAAGAAATTCGGTAAGTATGAGGATGCAGATTATTTTAATTTGCATGTTACACGATTGTTGCAATTCTTAAACAAATTATTTATTAATGATTTACACGAAAACGGACGTGCGAAAATACTTGAAGACTTGTTCACAAATACCAGGGTGTTCGAACATAATAGTGAGAAATGAAGCGCCCGATCATTTTTCCCCGTTCGGAGCGGCTCGAACGAAAGTAAATTTCTTTTCTCTAAGTAAAAGCAATCCGGGGAATCGATTTAACTTTTCCCAGGAGGTTCATTGTAGCCGCTAATCGGCCGATTTGCTATCGCATTAAGACGTTAAATCGTTACAAATGGTAGAATATTGGCTGAACACCCACAGAGAACCAACAGTCGGGCGCAGGCACACCGGCAGGCAGCCAATTCGCGAATAGTCTTGATTCGATTTAAAAGCGATATTCCATCTTGCGCCGGAAATGGTGTAAGACGGCGTTGCAGCGGAAATGGAGAGAACGTCTTGGACTGAACGAACGAACGAACGTTTGCACGGACGTCCGATTCTCGTCATTTCCGGTCCAGCGTTTTGCGAAATCATTTAATAATCTTCGGACCAACGCCTGGTCGAGAAAAATCAGCAGCGACCACGCGTGCGTTTTTTTTTATTTCAAAAATTTCACAAATCTCTATTTCGTTTCAAATTTCGAACGAATTTTTCGATATTTCTTTCGTTTGAATTACACGAGACAAGCCCGACAAGTATAATTATTAAAAATCGTCAAGTTTTGGATACGTTTGATTAGTGTACCTGTGTACTGTACCCATCACGCGCGACAGATCGCGTTATAATGATAAAATAATTTCATAATGTCAGAGTAATTTACCTCAAAGGGATACAAATTCGGTGTATTTACTCTGAAACGTATTGCCAGTCGTTGCGTCGCAAAGTATATTTCTATAATTTCTGATTCATTTTCTCTAGGTACGATTCGTAACAGAATTTGGGTATATCAATTTATAGCATGATAATTATTAGCGCGTTGTTCCACTTCGATAACGTTAATTAAATGTGCATAACCGCTTTATATCTCGCAATTTGTTTCGGACATACTGGGTGTACGGTAAACAAGCTAATATTTTGTTTGCACTATTCTCTAATTAAATTACGCTTGTTGAATGAGATTCCGTATGTTGAACGAAACAATATATTTTCGGCACAGAGATAATTTAAAGGAACAGCGAACAGTTCCCGATCCACGGACCCGTAGATGTTAATTAACGAAATTAAAACTATCTTACGTTCCACAAAACGGGGCACACGTAAAAGAAACTGACAGTGTTTGAAAGTTTTTCAAACTCCGGTTTAACTATTTAACGCGAACTTTTCGCCGGGACTTCAAATCTAGCGAAACGCTTACTTTTCTCTCGAGGGACCGTTTAAACGAATGAATGTTTCATGTAAACTCACCCATTGCATCTTGTCTCATACCAGCAACTGCAGACATATTCGACGCCGAATGCGACATGGAAAATGGCTGGGTCATACTTGGATAGGACGTCGTGCCCATCTATAAACACAGAATGTTATGTTAATTAAGCCTTTCTTTTCACAGGGCTCGCGTAATCATTGTTCACGCCATTGTACAGTAACATTCAATTGGATCGTCGACGAAAATAATAATAATAAACGTCCAGTTAATCACGTAGCTAATCGCGAAATTTCGAACGGAACTTCGCGGATCGATTAAAAGGGTCTCGAAGTTATTTTTTTCTTTTTTCACTGGCAAACCGATACGGTCTGCGAATTATTGGCTTAATTAAACCGGTAGGCATTCGGTAATCCGTCCGACCCAACTAATCAGTCGAAATGCAATTTAGCTACATCGACCGATAGCGATGCGCCGGACGTACGCTCAGGTGCACTTCAATTTAATACCTCGGTTAAAATCATTAACGAGAAACGCATCGAATTCATTCGTAGGTGTACGATACGTTACCTGTTGGGTTCGATGCATCGATTGCCGGACGAACGTAACCAATTAAAAAACATATAAACATAACACGTGACGTGAAAATTTCATGAAGCGAAAAGTTCATTACGCGCGCATACATGTATGCATATTATCTGTACAGAATTTATACGGAAAAATCTCCGAGAGAAATCTCGAAGAAGCGGTTACATTATTGGGCAATGCTTTCTAGCCAATCGATTACTATATACAATGATTATTATCTTTGCCTTCGTGGAACGAAATTAATCGAAATAATAATAGAAACGTAGCTGGAACGGTCTTTCGTATCGCAGGCTGTCAATTACGGTTGCCCGCGGTAAAAATGCTACGGGGGACAGAAAGAAATGAAAATTTCACGACGATAACTTGCCTGAGGGTAACGGTTTATTCCATTTATGCTATTATGCGGATGAGGATAAGGTTGATAGCCTCTACTTGCGCCGGGATAAATGTTCCTCATCATGGCGCCTTGACAAGCAGGAATCGGAGTCAAAGCCTTCTGGAGTTGCTTCTCTTGCTTCCGATATTTCGCTCTTCTATTTTGAAACCAGACCTGTTCGCACGGAGAAAAATACAGCTTTAACAGCGTGGTTCCCTTTCTTGTCTTTCTTTTTCGCGAAGTTTCATAACGTTCATTTGCGTCAATCGCTAATGATCAATTTCAGGACACTTGATACGGTTACCCCTTTGCTCGGGATCTATATTTTCGTAAATATATATCGTACAATAACTGCCGATCCATCTATCCTTCTATTCCTGCGTAATATAATAAAGTATTACAGAAATGCACGAAGTTCATTCCCGTTTCCGTACCAGAAAATAATAATATAATTATAACATCCTTTATCTTTGTCAATTAACCGCACAGCCCGTTCAACGATTAAAAACACCTGTCCAATTTCCATGCCTCTTCAAACTGTATCCACCTAACCCCGAACAAATGAGAAGAAAAAAGCAATCATTTTGCCTCCCCCCCCCAACACCCCGCGATAAGCAAATAATATCACGTCCAATATCGTCGTCCAACGAATCCCTATACGGCGAACCAAGAAAATATTTCAACATTCTCCAACACCAATTCATTTCGCCGAACTGTTCCATTCGAAGCGCGAACGACGCGCTTCTCTTTCGCTATCATCGGCCAAGCGATTCCGGATTTTCTGGTGTTCCCCGAGGTAGAGTAGTTTACCTATCGCCATTTTGCATCGGGCAATTTCCATTGTTTCGCGGGATTAGTAAACCCATATTGGGGGTTGCCTGAACCGCCAGCAGCGACTCTCCGGCATGCACATCGAATCCACGAACCACCACCACCACCACCACCATCACCGCCACCACCAACACCCTCGACCCCTTTCCATACCCCATCGCCCACCCTTCCTTTCTCCCCTCTTCTTCGTGGTACACGCGATTCCCTACCAACCCCTAGAAAGAGAAAAGCCTCCCCCTGGCTGGCATCGACTTGTTTCCACCCTCGTGGTGATGTTACTGGTCCCTCCTGATTGGCCGATGCCACGACTGTGACGTCACTCCAAGCTTCCTCATTGGCCAACGCGTTTTATCGACATTTCTACTGTGCACCTTCTCTTCCTCTCTGCTCCACCCTGCTTCGTACACCCTCTAAATAACTCTCTCTCTCTCCCACTCCCTTTCCCTCTCTCTCTCTCTCTCTAGTTCTCTTACTCCCTTCTTCTATTTCTATATCTTTCTCCCTTCTTCTATTTCTCTCTCTCTCTCTGCATCCCTCTCCATCCCGTTCGCCCGCGTTCTAGCACGCGATAGCGCGGCGAAGGGGGTGGCACACGAGGGTGGCTCGATCAGACCTGCTCTCTTGCTTCCGGTACTTTCTCTACCTCTGTCTGGGCTATTTCTGTCATCCTATTTCTCTGCCTTGTTCTTCCCATCGTTCTGTCTCTCTGTACGTGTACCTCCCCCGTGTTTCTCTGCACGCATACTCTTCTCTCTATCCCCTACACCGCCCCCCCCCCCATCTCTGCCCCTTGCAAAAGCATGGTGTTTCCGAACTGTGCCTCGCGAAATATCCGCACCGATGCTTTCGTGGCCCGAACCCCCAACCCCGGAAGGGGACGAGACGACGGTAAATGAAAAAAGATACGCAAAAGTATAATATACACTGCGGGTCGAAAGTTTCGTTTTGCCTCGTAACAATCGAGTCGCGGGTATCTGGCGGAGGAGGGGAAGATAAATTTCGTTTCGTTATCGACGATCGTTTGAACACCGATTCATCCGTATCGTCGAAGGAAATATTTTTCGAAAAACCTTGTTGTTTAGTTTATTACGTTTGTTTGACATCAATTTCGGATTCACGGCGGACGAAAGTCGAGAAAGGGACGGCGAATTTTTGAATCGACGGGGTAGCCGCGTGTCTGCTTTGGAGGACGTTTACGCGCGAGATACCATGGAAGAGGGAGGAACGAACGGGCGAAGGAAAAATCGGCAGAATTCGAGTTACTCGATCGGAGTAATGGGGAATGTCTGTTGAGACGGGGGAATCAGTTTGAATAAAGGATACATAACCGTGGGAGTTATATCTGGCACGTGGAAATTGACGGCGGCCATTGTTCTTGCAACGAGACGAACGGGAGAAACGAAATATCTGCCTGGCCTTTTGGTTTATGTGAAACTCAACGCGAGAAAGATTCCTTGGCTAGCAATGAATGATTGTCACCTGCATTCTACGGGGGAGTATAGTAACGAGTTCTTCAAAGAAAATACAAGTACATATTTTTAAATTACAAGTCAATTGATTAAGTGAAAGAGACGAATTAATTTCGAAGTATTGATTAATTTCTCGTCTCAATCATTGATTATTTATTAATTGTCTTATTACGTGACTATTGTATTCTATACAAGTAAATTTTGATTACTTATGATATCTCATTTATTGTGCAATGAACACTCGTAAAATATACAAATAGGTTTACCTTGTAACTCGTTAATTTACCAGCTATATTAGTTCGCAACTGATCTCAACGAATTCTTCAAAACCTTCATAAAATTCCGCTGTTTCCGTATCATTCGAACGAATGATATCGATTTTAGCAGCTTTGTAAACTATATTTCGAACACAAGAACGCGATTAATGTAATCGCAGTAATAACGTGATGGTTATATTACGGATCGTTATTCGTCTCGATTGTTAGTTATAGATTCTCTGTCGTTAATTTCGAAAAGGGCAGCGCGCGTGTATGCCCGTGCACATAACTATGTACGACCCTCTACATACATCATTTTAAACTGCACATATGGAAATCACGGAACAAGCGAAGCACCATGCATAACCAATTGCGACCCGCATTCAAATTCACCGCACATGAGCCGATTTGCACTTGCACAAAAGATACTTGTACCCCAAATAATTTGAATTTACGTGGCGCCCCGAGCCAGCAGTTTCGCGCATTTATTCGAATCAGGAAAATATTATAATCTGCAAGCTTTTCCAACATTGAAATGCCGAGAGCGGCAAACATTTACAAAAACTTCTTGGCTCTGATTCTTCGTCGCGAAGTGGTTCGAATTGATTCGCAACCGTGCACACTGCGTACTCACGAATCGGACAACCCTTTTATTTTAACGCCATATAAATCCCATACCGCGTCAATAGCTACTTTCGCCCGTCCCTGTGGGTGTGTTCTTTTTCACGCTAGCGCGCGTTTAAAAGTACTGTAAATCATTTATTCCTTTATAAGCCTTTGTTTCTGATTACGGCGATGTATTACTCTATGATAGAGACTCGATCTAAAAGTCAAAGTTCAAAGTATTCGGGCATGCGTCGCTGAAAATTATATTACCCGGCAAATACAGCTGCGTTTCACTTTACACGCACACGTTTGCGTATGCCTGCGCGAATAGTGCAAGTTTCGGATCAATAAAAATGGCCGGGCTAGATGTTGTCAATATCGTTGCGATGTATTTATAAAATCGATAATTGCGCAATATTGTTGCCGAAATATTTTACATAGAAAGCGAAAAAGCTTCCCATCCGACTGCGCTTAGATTGGACAACTATTCCCCGCGAAGAAATCGATCCTCAATCCAGCTGACTAAATCGAGCGCACGCGATGTTCCCTTTTGTTTCAATACATTCTGTTCCATTCGAACGATGAAAATTATTGATACTGTCGTAAATACGATATCGCTCACAAAAACGATTCAAATTAATTGTCGACAAGGTAAAGAATGATAGCGCAAACAACGCGCTCGGATAAAAACCGCAAATTCTATTTACAAGAATGAAACGAAAGCTGACCAACAACCCCCTTGGGAATCCGTCAGTCGAAAAATTAATATAATCCCCGTACGCTCGCGTGCACGTAGATACCTGCGCATACGTACGCGCAGAGTTGCGTTTAACTGAACAGCACAAGGTCTTCCCGGAGATGGGTACGGTAAAAGTGGACGACTCCTTTTATTTGCAACTTCTTTGGAAGAGCTTTTTGCGAACATACTTGCGCGCGTCCCTTAAGGCGCGTACCCTACAAGAACTGGAAAGCTAAGAGTTCGTAATTCAATAACCGTGCTCTCCAGCCCTTCTTCTCTTCTACCAACTACGTTCCCTCGTAGAGAAAGATAGTAAGGGGCGATGGGGTAGCAATAGTATACATCCCTCTCACTCCTCCTCGGCGTACACATATAGAGGCGCACAGACACACGTGCACACTCTGTCGCTCTCTCAAGAGTAGAACAGCTCAAAATGTTTGTTACTTTGAGGACCACGACCGAGAAAACTATCCTTCTGTATGCCTGAGAGAATACTGTGCACTCTGATAGCTAACCCATGTACAGAGACGGAAAATGGATCCGAGGATAATGGATTACTTGCTGCAAGAAAATATATATATATATATATGCCAGGAATTTAGATATTCCTTTCGGGGAAATAAATAATATCGTTCTTTTTATATGAAATTCACGAAGATGCAAGTTCTGGAGTTCTCGATGAAGAAGTAGATTGAATGAACTGTTTCAGTAAGATCCAGTAGCTTTGTATCTTTTTTATATTTGTCATTTAAAATGATTGAGTTCTACGAGAGCAATTAACAAATCGATAGGTATGTATGTTAGTAGGACATGCTGTCAATTCATTAGTGGTCACTGTGAAGTACTGTAGATACTTGTTAACCCTTTACCTTAGAATGACGAGCGATACTCGTGCTATGGATTATCTGCGCGTGTAAATTTAAAGACGGATAACTGAAAATCTCAATCCAAGGGAAATGGTTATTATTAAATAACGTAACTGTCCATAAAAAGATAGTTCAATATTTAATATGATAAATATTGAATATAGTTATTGTATTATTAAATTTACTGCTGCATCCTAGTAGAGTCAATTTAACTTGTGTTAATTAGCACAATATTTATTCCTTAAGTGGAGCATATTGATTCCTGTTTAATTTCTATACTTGCGGCTTAAACTTGATTTGCAACAAATTATCTCTAATCATTTACACGCACACGTAAATCTGCCCTCTATTAAGTTTAATAGATATCGTTAAAATATTGTTCAAAGGGCGCAACAAATTCGCCAGATATTCGTACAATAAATTGCGAAGGATTTTATAATAAATTACGAGCAATTGAACGGGAACTCTGTTTATTCCCAAATCGATGGGAACGAAGAGTACACGATTGAATAATAAGACGAGAAACGTGCGTTGACAATTTTTATTTCGTTCGCGAATTTCTCTTATTTCCTCTCAGGTAGGAAGTCGATTTTCTCGTAAAACGCCCAGTAGGTAGGCTTCGATCGGAAGTCGAATCGAAGTAAAAAGGTCGAATGAAAACTTAGCTAACTCAATATTGAGGCTCGGATTCACCTTTCTTTTTCCCCGACGTAATGGGATTTCTTGTGCGGTGATTCGAGAATTATTCTCTTACCACGATGCTACCCAATTTTTCTTTTTTTTTTTTGCGTCATTATCATTATCGTCTATGTTATCGTTGCCTCGTGAATCGCTTCTCAAACGATCCAGCTTTCGAATAAGCGTAGGTATTTGAATTGAAATAAATTTAATGCAATCGCACAACGAGTACTTTCATTATTTGTTAGGATTTCTTGCAAATAATTCGACACACGTAATCTTCATTACAAATAATGTAAAACTACTCAATTATTTTTTACTATTCTACGATGAATCAATACAAATTTAAAAGAACCATTCGCCTTTAAACAAATCCCGCAAATATTTCGAATTTATCATTCAACTTTGCGGTAAGTAAAAGATATTCGAGTTCCTGCTATCGTGTAACACTCTTCTGACCAACTGATTCTGCAATTATTTCAAGAATTTTTTAACAACGTACTTTTGAAAACTATTTCAAAAATCATATTCTAAAATCAATTAACATAGCCAGTTATAGTCAAGCCGTCTAAACCGAAATAAATGAAACACAAATCGCTTCGTCAATCGTAATCCTACGAGTATTCTTCGTACCGCGTGAATTTTAGAATCACGCAGCAAACATTATCGGTACCGTGTATGGAGATGCACGATCAAACGGCCGCATAAAACTCCACTGTTGATATCCGCGCAAGGGTAGCAAAGATGAGGGGTATCCATCTCAAAGGAGGGGTTGCAAAGATAAGAAAGAGATAGGGACGTAAGCCGTGAGGGGCCCTGTTCCCTTCGTACCGTTCTCACCCCGCCCACCCTCTCTATCACTCTCTTTCTCATCTTCTTAGCCCCTCGTCACGAAACGGAGGAAGAAGCTCGGCAAGGCCGAGACGTTTCAGATCTATCTAGGGTGGAGAAAATTCAATTTAAAATGGCGGCTCAGATATAATGGCAGCCTCCGGTACAGCGCCACCCAAACCACCCTTCCTTCCCAACTCATCTCAACTTTGCCACCGCCGTTCCCTACCTATTTCTCTTTCATTCGAGCGCGCCCTGTTCGTGTGTCGCCATCTTTCGAGACAGAAAATGCCGTAACCGGTGCGGGATGTTCCAAAGAACCGCGTGCCGGCGAATATTCAAACGACTTATTGGATTATTCTAAGCAGGCACTTTTTTTTAGGCGAAAGTTAGGCGAAAATAAAAAAAATGGGCATCTGTTTTGATTATTTCCCATGGATTTCGTTGCGACAGTCGCCACGCGAGATATCTCTGCGTAACTCTTCAGGTACCTCGACGCGAGGTTGATCTTTGATATTATTTCTTCGAAATTCGAAAGAGTCCATCGAAAGATTCATTCCTCTTTCGATTCCTTGCTTTTCTCGCCATTTCTGCTTTCAGATCAAAGCAAATCGCTCCGAGATAAACGAACACCGTTCGCCAGTGCTTCCAATCGAAATTATTTCCCCGTGATCAATTGAACGCTTGCCGACCCAATCAAAGCAAACCAACTCGAAACGACCACCAAGACCGACGGACGATTTTCACGTTTCCCCACGAAATGAACGAGTTCGAAAGACACCGCCGCTATTCGGCGAAGCCGCTTCCCGTCCGGACACTTTGTGCATGGATTATAACCAACGAGTAAAAGCAAACCGCGTTTCACTTGGCATCGCAGTTTAACAGGGTTAAGTCGCCGTGGTTCCTGG
Source organism: Nomada goodeniana (assembly GCA_963969485.1). Taxonomy (NCBI): domain Eukaryota; kingdom Metazoa; phylum Arthropoda; class Insecta; order Hymenoptera; family Apidae; genus Nomada; species Nomada goodeniana. Next base: position 3,494,946 of record OZ018302.1, read on the forward strand.
GCTTTTAACTCAAACAACGCCGTCCTGCATTATATATCAAAAGAGCGAAACGCACTGGCGACTGTTTTAATATGTACCGCCCAGGATTCGGGGACCGACGACGGCTTTCCACCACGTCCCGTGGAACCGGCTGCGTACCAGCCGTCCTCTTCGTCCTGTCCGACCTTTAACGTCGTCAAAAACCGCACCGCTACAACCCCCACCGCGAATCTGTTGCGTTTCATCTTAACGTTGATGCTTTCAGTTACACCGAACGATCCCCCTCGCCACTTTTCGCAATATTTCAACGAGAGCCGTTCGCGTACTTCTCAGTCTTTCCCGGGTATATTCGTGTGGGTTTCAATCGATGGGAACGATTGGAATGGTTTGTGTTGAGCGTTAAGCCTTTCTGGCCTATCGATAGTTCGAGGAAGAATTGAATAATAAATGTTCCGTATACGGTTCTTCAAGAGAAGTGTATTCGACGCTTCTTAATACAGCGGCCCTTTGTAATTTCAATTAGCGCGCCTTGATCCAGTTCGAAAGGTAGTTGATTGAATAAACAAATAACTGTCCCAAACTGCTTTCGTCGATATTGGTCATTTTGTATTCGATACTTCAGCGGGGACGGGACGAAAAAAAGTTTATTCGAAACGGTTCCGCGGCCCCCTGATTGATTCTCCGACCCTCGAAAGACCCGGGCTGTCTTGGATCGACATTTGCGCGCGTAATTTCATTTGATCACCCTACATGCGTCTTTGATTCAATTACAGCATGAGTCATAGCCGAAAAGATGGACGTGCAGAAAAGACGTGTGCACGTTTCGATTGTACGCGAGAGGCGAGAGTGGACGTCTCTCGTCTATAATATAAATACGGGATCATAGAAGGTAATGCAATGTACACTTCGATATACGCAGAAACCGTTCACGTATGAGTGTAATAAATTTGGTTAAAATAGAAATTCTTCATAGAAAGCGCAATAAAAAATTTGATGTTCGATACTAGTTGCAATGTTTGAAGAATATTCGACGTCACCGGCCATGACGTGCAGTACGAATTACTCTATTCGAGAAAGCCACGAATAATTTATCTGACGCCCCAAACCTCGATTACAAATTCTCGACGCAACGTTTACAGAATTAAAGAACCCGATCGAGCCGCTGAACAGATAAAATTCACTTTTCATGCGGGGGGAAGGACAGTTTCGGAGGAATCCGGATCGAGGGTCATGCTGTTTTTCCTACTTTTCCATTAGAAACTGCAACACCCACCTGAATTCTAGCCTCGTTCAATTTGGTGGACCTCGCCAATTCCTCCCTGCAGTATATGTCTGGATAATGAGATTTTGCGAATGCCGATTCCAATTCTGCCAGCTGCTCCTGCGAAACAATTGAAGGGCCGTGGTAAAGCCGATCTGAACTACCTACAGGAAATTTGAGCGCTACACGAAAGATCGAGGTAATCGAAATGTCGTTATCGAAAAACGTGGGACGGGCTCGCTGGAAAGTAATCCAGCCGTCGAGAGTCGTGAAACGCGGAGGAACGTTGCGATGGAATTAGGGAATGCGGACTGGGAATCGAGACAAATCATTTGAAATGAAAAATTCAGCATTCCCAATTATTCCCCGTGGCATTTTGTTCGCGAGCGGATCGAAGCGTACAATATATATTATTTTGAGAGCAAACCTGGGTAAAAGTAGTCCTGTGTCGTCGTCTGGCTGGTGTTGGACAGCTGGCGGTAGTAGGGGTGTGACCGATGTGAGGGCTCGAGGCGCAAGGGTCGGGTTTTAACTTTTTAAAAGCACCTTCCGCGCCTGAAATTCAAAAGAAACAATTGAATTAATATTTGCATGGCCCTTACCATGAATGTGCAACATATTTCCTATCTATTACGCGTGAAACGAATGATGTCGAACCGGTCCACCTTAACGTAGAAACCGTCCGCCCTTATCGAATGTTTGCCTCGCTTCGACAGAACCCGAAAAGAGAACGAATCTCCTTGCGACGAGCGCACGACGCGATCCTTTCTCGTTTCAGCTATCAACCCGATTATTCGATGAGACTCCATGATATTATAATACGCAATATAATAATCGTTTATATTATATATCACGTTAAACAATAATCACCTGTACTCTACCTGTTCCGATAAACCGGCGACAAAACCGATGCCAAACGATCCTTCGATTAGCGCAAGCGGAATCGCGATCGACATTCATTTGTCAACGAGTCATTCGACAATATTCATCCTCGTTTCTAATGTTGTGGCAATTCGTTTATAAAACTCCCACGCCCGGTAATATACGAATAGAATGCAATAGGCGATATTCGATGGTTCGTTGAATACGGAGAGTGCGTTTCGTTAACGAGTAAGGAGTTGGAGAAATCCAGGGAACAGTTGACAGAAGGTGGCATCTCCGTATAGAAGTCCGCGTTCGTCTTGGTTGTTTCACGGTATCGGCTTTATGAACGAACATACGAACGTACGGCCTGGGTAACGGTGGCGAGCGAAGTCCCTCGCACTATGCTAACTTGGTTAGGGCGTTAATGACCTAATCATGTTACATGCTGATTCAATGTTCAAGGATGAATGCTGTCCACTTTACATACCTTGCCCCGTTACCCGGTGAACACTGAAACTCGGTCAAGTTCAACGAGAAGACGAGGAGGGCACCCCCTGCGATCTGTTTCTTAACGAAACCGCTAACGTATCGTTGGTTTGCGTTTCATCTGTTTTGCGATCGATAGATCGACATGTACTGTTAACGAAGATCGCGATGTTTTCGTGTGAGATACGTTGCACTGCCGGCTGTAGAGATTTTAGACGTACGCGTTAGCTGTAGAGAATTTCTGTGACTGATCAATTAATAATTCTCCGTCGAATGTTACACGGGATGTGTATAGAGCTAATTATTATCGGTGTGCGGAATGTTAGTTTCGAATTAAATTAAATATCTCGAAGAAAGTATTAAAACAGCTTTACAACGATTTATAATGTATCGATGAAAATAGCGACGCGCAGTAGATTTCAATAAAATTACAATAGTATTATATACATTTTAGCTTAGGATTAAAAATATGCGACACGATCTTTGCAACTAAAAGATCCATAGGGATATTGTAATCCTTCACCCTCGCATTTTCTATGTGTCAAATTAGTCGTGGAATCTTGCAAGGGACGGAAGAAATTCGGATTAGGAGGCAATCAGATTTCCATTGGCTGCAAACACCATCTGGATACAATAGTGCACTCGAAATAATTATCGACGATTTTAACGAGGTGAAATATGCGTTCTGACAAATGACACGATCTATGGGGTTACTAATAATGCAGATTACTATAGCCTTCACAGCTGTCCTTCGTTGGCATCTGCCGTCAAATTCCAGTTAGCATCAAAAGCGATACCTACGCTTGCAACTGAACCGTCCGATTTTTCCTCTAATTACAAGCCTGTCCGTCAAATCGACACGTGAATGCTTCGGGCTACAGAAACTTGGCATTATGGTACCGAGCGATTTATGTACATGCCTCTGCTGTTAATAACGCCTTATTGGTTACTCTATTGAAAATATCTGCTGATAAAGTAGCGCAGGAAATATCTGTTTTCTTGTCAAATAAATATACCGTTGCGTTTAATTAATACCACCCCGTCATAAATATAATTTAATTCATTTAATCAATTATGCTTCGAAAAAGTACAAACGATCCCAATTCACCTCAAGTTTTAAGAATTCCTTGCATAAAAAAAAGACTCTACGTCTAACAATCAGTTGATTTTATTATGTTTCACTGCAAACGTTCGCACGCGTCAATACATCAAAATTTAATACTAACTAAACATTGCCAAATACACCGAGAATATTATTGCCCGCGCGCAATGAAGACCCTTATAAAAAGAAATATATAATAATATAGAAATAATAACGTCGCGAAAAATTGACACCACTTACTATTCCCTTAATAGTGAATCTACAGCACCGTTGCAGTTGAACGCGAAACAAAATCCCCCCCCCCCCCGGGCTAGTACAATTTAACCGCGTTCACGCGAGAACGCACAAAAATCTCGTTAAACATCCGTTTCTTAGACTTAAAACGTCCCGGCGCGGACAAAGGATTCTTAGCGAATAGAAAAGAAACTTCGTTAGGTGAATGGAAAACTGACTTTCCGTAAGTTCGTTCAAGTAGTAATATTAAATCTTCTTTTGGAAAATGAAGAGAGAACAAAGAAGAAGAAGAAAAAAAAGATGGAAGGAAAGAACATAGAGCCGGAAGTCGGCGTTTGTAGCGGAGAAATTTCGCGGGCTTACATTTTAAAAGGGGCCACGGAATCGCGCGGAAGACCATCGCTTGAGTACTTTTAATGCCACGGAGAACGCAGAGGGTTAACGACATTAATTTTTCCCTCCCCGTTTTCTCTCTCTCTCTCTCTCTCTCTCTCTCTCTCTCTCTCACCCCCTTTCTCCGTTGCTCTTCCCTTATTTTTTTCTCCTCTTTCTACCGCCCCTTCCCACGCTTAGCTCAACGTTGCAGAGTTTTCATTTGCATTAGAATACTACGGCAGTCTCATCTCGTTTCTGGAAAGACTGACCTCGAAGGGAGAAAACAAAACGTTGAACGTTCTTCAGTTAAATTGGACCCATCGCGTGAAATTCATTATCGAATAATAAGATCCACGGAAATGTAATAAAATAGCGCCACGCGACCTGTTGAACTTCATATATTTTTAATACCACGCCCCGAACGAAACGTCCGCAGCCTTGTTTTCTGCGTAGACGCGACGTCGGTACAAATAAATAGCGTGATTCGCGTCGTTTTCGAAGTCGCGAAGGTTCGCCCATGATAGAAAATTTAATTGCGGATCGATACGTAAATGAATTCGACGTTCGTGCGTGTTAATGCGAGCCGCGGTTCAATTGGCTGGATTTCAATTTCGTTACGTCAAGGTGTCTCGACAATGCTTCATCGATTAATAATACCCTCGCGAGTGTCTATGGAAAGGCGTGTGAATATAATATGTCTGTGCGTTACAGAGGTAACGAGCAATGTATTTCAGATTCCAAACGATTTCTCTGAATTTATGCCTCGTCTAGCAGCCAGCTTCGGCGTCGACACAAGATCAACGCATGTCCAGAAACTATTACGAATAGAGTAACCGAACGTTTCAAGATCGTCGTTTCGTAAAATCCGTAAAATAAGTTCATTGTCCGACTTGTGGTGCCTCCTGTCTGCTTATTAACCAAATGAACACAAGCATTTTTATCACGCAGAAACCGGGATGATAATTATTTCTTCATCGCCAATTTTCAAGCAAGAAGATGCTATTAGTAAATCCGATAACCCAGCTAATCGAGACGATTGATCGATAACGCGGCGCGTTGTCCGTTAACGCAATAATTGATGCTGAATATTATAAACGTTCTTATTTTGTGTCATTAGCGTCGCATCGGTGAGAAATACGTGTCTGCAAATTCGATTCCCTCAATAACGATTCCCTCGAAGCAACAACTGTCCACGAACGAAGTACTGCGAACCTGTCAACGAAAAATAACAGCTGTAGCGTGTTGAAGTCTGGCTGCGAGCACAAGTCACTGCGAATCCATAGAAAGGGGATAAAGATAGAGTCCCGTTCGCTGTTCCGTACGAGTGAAACACGCTTCGGTGACAAGATTTGACACGCGCCTACATCCGACGATTCGAGGGAACCCCATTAACACGCCCTTAGCGCTAAGCTCTCTTAAACCCCACGAGCACATAATAATAGCCCATAGAACAGGTACCACCATATGGTCTGGTTCCCGCTCCCCCCCCTCCTATTGTCAACACCTTGGCCGATGGTATTGTCGGCGTGCATGTGTACTCGGGACTCAACAAGCGGAAAATTTGTCTATATCGAGATGACACGTTGCCCATTTTTGTCATCGAGTCATATTTGAGTAACAGATCTCTTTTGTTCATAATTTGTGTTCTGTTACTGTTACATATATGTGTGCTTTTAAGTTGAACCTTTTCCACGGAAACTTTTCTACGAGATTAAATATTTTTGCATATTACTTTCGTGGAGATGCGTACGCGCGTGAATTTTCTTTGGTCAGAGTTGAGCATTAGCGGAGCTGTTTTGATTAAATATTTATCTAAGGTAATTCGCTGTACGTCTTTTACTAGAGCTCTTACTCGTGATTTTGTCTTGGCGATACTAATCGGAAAACGAAACGTACATCGAATAATTCCGACCACGTACACACACGCACACCTTTCCAAACCGCACCTGATAACCCCGTCAGCATACGAAACCATGCGCAACCCCTGAAATACCTAAACCTCCTAACACCGCGTCTAATCTACCCCAATTAACTCCGTCGTGAACGATATCGGAACTGCCCGCCCTGTCTCCACTCGAATCGAATCAGAATCGAAAACAACAAGGGTTACGCGCGTTCCTCGTGTCGATCTAAAAAGACAACAACCAAAAGGAAACAACGATAACCATAAGACAAAGGACTTCGAACAGACGCTCACCGACACTAGAGGTAGCTCCAACGCTGCTTCTTCCGGGTGTTGCCGCGGGTGTCGGCGGACTCGCCTCGAGACCCTGATGAACCCCGTACAAGCTGAAATCTTGCTCGTTCGAGCTAGTGCTGCTACACTTTCTCTTCTCCTGGTTGTGGTTCAAGTGAAAACTGTCGTTCTCGACTAGGCCCACGCCGAGCAAACCGAGATTGGGCCTCAGCTCGTCCATCAGCTTGTTCTGTCCGCAGTTCGCAGCTGCCGCCGCCGAGAAGTTCAGCTGTCTGCTGAAAATCGCCGGGAATATGTTGAACTGCTGGTGATCGAGGCTCAGGGCTGTCGTTGACAGCGACGAGCCACCGCCGCCGCCGACGGAGGTGCCGCCGACAGAACCGACGCCGCCAGCACCGGGACCGCCGGTACCTCCGGACAGGTCGTTAGCCAGGATGATGCCGGGGTGACCTTGTCGAGGTCTCTCGAACAGTATTCTCCAGAGATCCTCCACTGCCTACAAGGACATCCTCCGGTATTCCTCTTCTGGAGGAACGATCGTTGTTTACCTCGAGCTCTCCTTTTATCGTCGTGTGCAATCGAACGCCTTCGAGGATTGCCCGTTTCTTCCGATCACTTCCGTTACCTTGTTCGTTACTGTTTTATATTTTATTGTCCTTTCGGCTGGCGCAGCTGACAGCTAGCTCTCGCAAATTCCTGGCTACCCTGCTCGATTGGAATTTACCCGCTACGTCCTCCGCTATGGTCTCTCAATTCTCCTCTCGTTGACCGAAGGATCGTTAATTTCCTGCACTCGGCGGGCAGGGTTTCGTTACGTCGAGCGCGCGACGTCGACGATCAGTAAATCGTAAATCAGAGGCTCGGGAACCGTTGTCGTTCACACATATACGAAAGTTCACTTCTCTCACACAATACCGACGACACTGTCCGGGTAACTAATCCCGCCGCTTCCAACGAGTCCTCTTCCCCAGCCGTCCGCGACGATTACAGATCCCTCCGTCGCCCTCGATCCTCGCCTCGTAAACGTTATCCAGGGGGTGCACTTTTCATACAACAACGTCACGTGTCGCGATGTACGTCTGCTCGCGTGGATCGTCTCACTATTCCCCTTCGTGTCTCTCCGTTTCCAAACGATTCCCTCTGCGTTCTGCGTGCCCCCGTACCTGTTCCCTCGAACCCAGCTATCGACGCGAACAACGTTCCTCTCCGTCGACGGTACACGCCGACGTCTATCGTCGAACGTCGAGTCCCAACGAGATCGTCGCGGAGTCGAGCGTTTGGGGAGAGGCGAAACACGTCCGAATCGGGATAAAAACCACCAAGAATGCTCGACGAGGGCGCAACGACGAACGGTGCGCACAAAGGTGGAAACCTTCAGTTTCTACGTAACTGCTCGAGGAATCGCGCGTGAACCACGACGAGCCGCCGGCACGAAGGGGTGGACGAAGAGGGAAACGGGCAGGAAGGGCAGAGAGAATCGCGGCCGGTTAATCGCGAGCGGACGTTACCGCCACCGTAACCTCGATTCGAAATTCAAATCTTATTATCCCGTCGATGCAATTAGGCGGGCTGGAAACCGGACGGCGCCAAAGGGGGGGGGGGGGGTGGGGCGCGGTGTCGCGGAAGACAGCAGGGCGCCCTTGAAAATTCGAAATATCGAAATAATTGGCGTGAACGGGCCACGGGTCTAACGAGAACTGCACGGAACGGGATACCGCGACTCTGCGCGAACGAGGACCAACCGCGTAGACGCGGACGAGGACAAGGGAACGTGGTTGGCGGCGTTCAGGATGTCCTTTCTTCGTGACGCGTTACGCGGAGGAAAAAGCCGAAACGATAGGAGTGCACGGCCGTGTTAGAGGGGGCGACCGCTCGCCGTGAGTTCTTGTGGGATTCTGTCCGCGAAATGCAGTTATCCCGGTGACTCCGCGGGGGGAGGAGGGGGGGGCGGTTGAACAGAGAACGTTTAGAGGGGTTGCCAGCCGTGGGTAGGGGGTTGTTGCCTGTAACCAGCGCTCCCTTTCGCCCCCGTGCTCGGTCGGGCAACGAAAGCACGAGGTCCTCGTTGCTTCAACCCCATTGGATGCCCGAACGATACGTTACCCGGACGACCGCCAATCCTGGCCGACTTGTTGGCCCCCGTTCTACCCCTACCTGTTCTTCAACATGGCGGACCTACCAATAAAAATTCCTCCGGAAAATAGCCTGCGAGCGATTTTCTTTCCACCTCGCTGTTCTAGCTTTTCCAACGGCGCACACAGGCCCCACGGTGTGCGTGTCCCCGCCGCCACCACCACCACCGCGACGACAGGGGTTGGTTCCGCGTGGGACGTTCCCTTCTATGACAGTCTGCGGCAACGTGTTCGTGTGTTCGTGCCCGCGTCGATCCTCTTCCTCTCCGCCTCGTTCTCGTCCTTTTCCTTCACCGCCCCGTCGTCACCGACGTCGTGACACCCTCCCGCCGACCCTTACCGTTCCGTTTCGCGTTCCCTTCCCACCCCGAACGGCTGTCTTCCTTTTTATTATCCCGCGGCAGATAGCTTTTTTAATTCCACCGCCGCGACGTCCGCCCGGCCACCGACGTCTCTCCGCCACCGTTTTCGGTATTTCATTGTAACGTACACCCATGACCGACCGAGCTACGTGTGCTAGTCGGGAGCAACCCCTCGTTTCGCGGGACCCGCGCGTCGTTCGACCGCGGAGTCGCGTGCGTTCGCGAGCTCGCGACGAACGGGACGGACCATTTTTTTTCTTCGATTTATCTATTTATCTTTTTCCCCCCCGCGAATTTTCGGCCGACTTTGTGCCACGCGCGCAGTTTTCCCGGTGATTCGTAGTCCCGTGAACGAGTACGGCCACCTCGAAATCCCTGTATCGGGTGTAAACGTTTTTGCCCGTGTTTGTTTCAACCCCCATTCGTTCGTTTACATCTCCTTCCTCCTCGCCGCCCCGATACGGTACACGCACGTACATACGTTCGTCCGTTTGCACGGGAATTGGAATTTTGTAACGTTAATTTTCGTTATCGCGTTCCCGATATTCGTGTGTCCCCGCTCGATACTTCATCCCCCTTTCTAACGGTTCGGTTTGCTTCGTTCGGGACTTGAGCCGTTTGTACAGTGGAGCTTGCATTCCTTGTTTCAGCTTGTATTATTTCGTTATCTCGATTTCGCGGAATTCGCTTCGCAACGACTGCCTGTGATCAAGTAATTCATTATCATCAGAGAAAATCATTCGTGCCGGTTCGTTTTTCTCCGGAAGAGGTAATGAAACTATCGTGATTTCGGACGCCGGATTTTCTCTAATTTCTCTGCCGTCGTACAAAATGATCCACGTTCTCGGGCATGCCTGGGTCGTAGGTGGTTCCAGGTTCCCCGACGAGTCCCCGCGAAACCCTTCGATTCGTCTACTTGACGCCCCCTTCGTTCGACCCTTAGACGAACGAGGCGAGAGGGTTTCCTTGCCCGAGGGTGAGCTCGAAGAGGCATGCGACCAAAGAGTATGAGGCGGGGCTGTAATAAAGGAGAAACGTTGGAGTTTCGAGAGCTTCAGCGTCTTCGAAGTTCCTCAAAGTTTCGTAAAAAAGTTGGTCATCGTTTTCGTCGCGATACCAAGAATCAGTTCGTTAATGTACTTCCCTATATATAGGTCACGCATAAACGAGGAAGAAAGAAACGAATTCGGGGATGGGAACTCTCGTTGCAACGTTGCGATCGATGAATCGACTGGTAAACTTGATATCGCTTTATTAATTTCAATTAATAATTCATTGACAAATAGTGGACACTTCGATAATGTTTTCGTCAAAAATTGCAATGGGACCCCAGGAGCCCCGAAAGGCGAGCTTGTCACGGGGTAATCGGGGTCCCATGAATTCGGGGAAAGAAAGGAATACATTTGAATGGTTAGTCTGCCACTATACCTCGTCTGTGATATAACCACGCTTGCCATGTACTGCAATTAACCCCTTCGCATCGGAAGACGAGATATATCGCGTTGTAATAAAAAGGCATGCGAGATATTCCGCACACAGCGTCGCATGAAAGACATTGCGCTGCAAAGTATCTCGTCCAAAGCATGTCATGAACGAAATCGCGCGACGAGATATGTCGTCCTCCTATGCGAAGGGGTGAATAACGCGGCCCGAGTAAAGTAGTAGATTTCAAGTATTGGCCCACTGCGAGACAAAGGTGAGCAACGTTTGGCTCGACTGCACTAAACGATTCGGAAAAAAGCGTTCGTGTACGAAATTAATTGTTTGAAGCTTGTATGCGTTGGAACATTCATTGGAAAAAAACAAATAATTAATATCCACTATATTTTTCAAATCACTATTCTACGAATAGATGAAATCAATTGCCTCGTGCAGTAGAGCTGTCGTAATACTACAAACACTACAAAAATAATCTTACGAAAAAAACAGATGCAATATTTAAATAAGACAATACATCCAATTCGCAGCAATGGAAGTCGAAACATTTATCGTCCACCCTTACAGTATTAACATAGAAACAGGTTGCGAAACTGAAACGAATCAATTTTTGCCAATCGTGTCCCGGTCGACGTGAAATAACGTTTTGCTTCTATTTAATAGAGCTGTTACGCGAACCGTGTATCGCATCGGCGAAACGTAATCCGTTTGCATAGTTATGTCGAATACTTTGGTCGAGGCACACCGGGTTTCGTTTCGTCGCTTGCGACTCCTCTTAGACGGTGAGAATTTTCGCGAAACCCTCATCGACAGATATAGGAGAACGCGTCGTGTTGTCTGAAATGTGCAACATCGGCGGACGTGCGTCTTTTGTCAGAAGGGTTACAAAAGGAAAAGGATCGAACGGACGGGGGACAATAATTCCCGTCGGTTGAATCGGACTTTCGAAAACAGAACGCCCATCGCGCGTGTCGACGTTTTCGAAGGCTGCAATTTCGAGCGTCGACAATTGTTGGAAACTTACCGGGCGGGCAGCGTGAAAAGTCGGCCAATTCCAGACCAGAAACGTCCCCATTGAGGTTTCGCTTATTCCGCCGGCGATTATTCATTCAGATTTGCTTGTTCTGCTCCTCTCTGTTGACGCTCCCATGGACGAAATGGAACTTCGCCCCGTTTTCTATTATCGTTTCTATTTAAAAAGGTGATCATTTATTTAACCCCTTCCGCTTCGAGCACGAATTCAATTAGATTCATTTCAATTAGATCGGGCTCGGTTCGTTTCGTTGGCCGGACTGTCGAACGGTGCTTGCCTATGTTTGTTAACGGAGTGCTGGAAAAATGTGAATTCATTATATTTCGTTATTGCGCGGGTTCGTTTTGCGAATTAAGATCTAATGATTTTAGGACGCTTAGTAATAGACTTTGAAATTTATATTTAAGTTAAACAAATTTACACGTAGTTTTACAGTACCTCTGTTGTAGATAGCTGCAATAACAACAAGTGTAATAATAACAATTGCAAATTATTCTGTTAATAAATTCAATTCTACTCTGTGCAAATAAGTGGACATATTTTAAAGGCACTGTATATTACATACATTCTGTCGCAGAAATTTTTGCTTCCACTGTTTTCAACAGTGAATAGGAATGCTATATAGATTACTCGTGTAACGTCAAACCACTGTTTGTACCAGTCCGCTGTTTCATCGATCTAATTTACAAGGGGTAGATCGCTTGGATTAGATCGAATCTTATGGATTGAAAAGCCGACTTTACGGTCTACATGGACCATATGCAGCTTGTACCTCGCAGGGGTGCACAGAGCACCCTATTTAATCGAGAAAGATGCGAAAGCAGCGATAAATTTGATTATCTCCTCCTTATACTATTTTTGGGGACAAATTATCATATTGCCCTAGAGATGAGGCGAAACGAGAGATCAAGAGCGAATATAATTTGCGTTGCACTGCATACTTTTTATGTCACAATTATATAATACAGGAGAAACCGGGCCAAAGGAAAAACGGGCGCAACTATAACGTTAATCGAGTAACGAAGAATTGAGGAGAGGGTTTATTAGACGAACGCCAGTAACAGACAATGCTATTTTATTGACAGAGAGGGAAGTGCAAATGAATCGTGATTTTAAATATGTGTACGGTAATACGGTTCTACTAATGACGTCTTTATTGGCAATGACTTTATTGGCGAAACAGTACACCCAGGGACGACGCGTAATTACAACGAGGCAGGGGAAACTAGTAAAGTTTTTTGAAAATAATAGCTCGTCCCGGTTTTACCCAGGTAGTCGGTCATGCACAAGCTTCCCCGATTATTGTTATATTGGCGCAATATAATTTGTTGCTACGATATTACTTACTTCACGTCCTGCGTAATATAAGTAATATACTATATGTATATACTGTGTGCGACGTCAAAGCGCAACGCGAAACGTTTGATAGTTAAGAATATCATATTCTAGCGCTATTAAAAGTCCAGTGGGGTCATAGTACGCTTTGTTGCGCGAGTTCGAACGATAATCATTCTTCGCCCATATGGGACATCCACCCACTCAAACTCTCATATTGCGCATACGTGTCCATAAATAATTATTACGGAGGCCTGCGTGTAGCTATCTATGCGAAACGTAATGAAACTTGCGCGTTGAAACCATTTCGAGTGTGCAATACCGGGAAAGAAAAGGCATCGGTAGATTTTCCAACACAAATTATATTACTCGCCGGTCGTTCGTTTTCCGAATGTCGGGGGCTTCGCGAGGAGAAGCGTCCTGATCGAAAGAAACTCTATACCGTTGCACACCGAGGCATCAGGTTTGATCGCGGCTAGTGTGACAGATTTCGACCACGCCCTGTCGATATGGTGTGCACCCCCTTTTCAGAATACCCCTGCACCCTCGATCGGTGCATCGAAAATTCACTGGCTTTGATCTGCACGCGGTGCCTCTTCTGGGATCGTACGTGTCGCCTCCATTTAGATGAATGTCCGTCAAAGACGCTCGAACACCGCGCGCAATCTTTCGCATTCCACGCGATTTCATCCGGCAATATATTTGCATTCGAAACGAACCCTCGGAAGAATGCGAAAACCAAGATAAATGTCGAGGTGAAAGCCAATAGCCAATCATACGTTCCAAGAATTTATATTTTCCCTTTCACGATTCATGTTTCATATCTTGTTTATTTCTTTATTATTCGAGGCAACCTTAATGTTTGCACGAATTATCCAATTCGTGGAACGGCGGCCTACCATTGTTGCTACTCTGTTCATTTTCGTTTTTATATATTATAATTCGTTTATTATTTATCTCTTCATTAATTTTTTTTTTTGTAATCCGTTAAGAAATACATTGCACGCGGAAATCGTGTTATTTTCAGAGCTTGTCGATGCAAAATATGCAACAACGAGTTGAAATTAAAGCGACGTGCGCGTTAACAATTGCTTCAGTTCGCGAAAAAGATGGGCGTGCTTTGCGCCCTATCTTCATAATTGGCCTATTCAAATTGAGAGCAATATTTTGACGCGGTTTTATCGGTGACACGTGCGGGGAACAAATTGGCAAGCACGTGCCGCCTGGGTCTCTCTGACTTTACGATAATAGACACTTTTGTTCGATTTAAACGTTCCCTTAAGTGTTCAAATGCCACACGTACCGCGGGCGAAAGGTATAATCAGTACGTAGCCGATATTTCGCTTCCTTTTGGGCCAACAGGAAATATTGTCTAATCAGAATATCCTTTGTGAAAAACGACCACGATAATGCGAAATTGTCTGTTACGCCCTTACATGGTGGATTTTCAATTTCATACGGGGCAATATAAGCATGCTAAACGAGATAATACGAAAATTACGTTCGAGTTGTTTCACTGAAAAGGAAGAAAATAAAAGACTAAATAGACAACACTATTTTTATTCATGTAAAACCAGTATTTTATTATTAACGAGATAGCGTCAACGTAAATAGAGTTCCTTTTTAATAACTGTTTATACGAGATGGCTTTTACGAAAATTCGCAATAGGAGATTATTTCTGAAAAAGCTAACCAAGTTATAATAATTATTGTGGCTCAATCGGAGTATAGGTATCTACGCAGGTAAGTCGTATATTTTCATGAAGTTCTAATGAGAAAATAAAATTCTATCTTCAGCTTTTAAATTCCCCTTTTCATTAGGATAATATTTTATGCAATAAATGTTCATCCGTATAATATATCATAATAATGTAATAAGTAATCAAACAAAAAATACGAATACGTACATTTTTCTGTAGAAACACGCTTCTCGTGTGAATTGTAACTTCATTTACATACACTTACTACGAAAACTATGCTAAAATTAACATGGACATGCGTATATACTATATTATACAGTACACTTGCCTTTAAAAAGAGTACTATGCTCACTCTACAAAGATACAAACTTTCGAACACAGATTACTTTTATTTCAACGCTTAATATAATTCGATAAGTTTGTGGCCGCTGATTTTTCTCGACCACGAAGTGTCAAATGAAGACAAAATTATTTTTGGCAAACCGACACATATACACACCGTTCTAATCAATGTTTGTTAAATTATTAGCTTAATATTTATAAACATAAACCACACAGGCCGGATACGGGATCCAATTCGAAGGTGCAGATCAATGAGGGAATAATGTTAAACAAATTCTATCGCCCAGCCATGCCACATTTCTCAGCTTAAATTGCACCAACGCAACTGACCCGCGTTCTCGTGAAATCCATAGCAATTATACCAAGGAACAATACGGACGCACGATTTCATTGCGACCGTCATTCGATTCTTATTCCCGTTCCGTTCACTTCTCCGTTTTACTCTAAAGTCGTTCCACCGAAAAAAAAGCCACCGACCAAGCGAGCGAGAAAGAAAGGCACGGGCAGAGAGGAGGAAAGAAATTCGATAAAACGATGCACCGTCGAATGAAGAAACTAACGACGACGCCCGTTTCGTAGCGGAGAGCGAGGGAAAAATATAAAGGGAGGAAAAATTCTTCGTGCTAAGTCGAAAAGTATTTTCCAACAAAGGGAATCAACAACGCGAGGCGAGAGGATCGCCCACGCGAAGCCTCCGTTTCGATCTCTCGATCATGAACGACTTCCTGTCCCTGGCTTTCTTTCCCTTCCTCCCCCCTCCAGCCCTCTTTCTGCCATCATCGTTCCCCTTTCTCTGCTCGTCCTTTTCTTTTTTCCTCGCTCGCGTGTTTTGCCAAGAGCCCTCACGGGCGGAAGCGTCACGTACAGCTCTGAAACAAAAACGTAGCGACGTCAAATGCGATTACGAGAGCTGCGAGAGCAGCTCCAGAACGCGGATGCTGCGCTAGGTTAGGTGGAGAACGCGGCGGCGGAGGGTAGAAGGGGCGGCTAGAAAGGTTGGACCCGGAGGACGAGGGGTGCAGCCAGGATACGGGAAAGAGAGTTTCGCTCAGGGCTGAATCTATATATGGGCCAAGCTTGAAAATTATTTCCCCGACTTTCCTTTCGAGAGGGGAGAGAAAAATCATTCACCGATTCTCTCCAGTCTTCGGTTGTTCCCTTTTTTCCGTTTTTGTTCGGAGAGAAATATTTCTGTTCGAACGTTTCGCCAAGTCGCGGTCGTTTCGCGTTTTAAACGATTCGAGGGGAAATACACCTAACCCAACTCCCCCCACGGCGCTACTTAACTCTTTAACTGAAAAATGTAGGTGGAGGTGAAGTTTGTAATTTCGTTGGGGTAACCATTTTTGGTTTTTTGGTTTTTTTTCGAAGATTTCCCCGTGATTAATCCGAGTCTTGCGAATTTTTTTTGTTGGACGCGTTATTGTATCGGCGAATGCGATTTTCACTTTCGAGGGTGTAATATTTATTTTTATACTGTTTCAGAGTTTCGACAGGGGTTTCGTAAATGCGAATAAAATTGTTGCAAAATTCGTTTGGCATTTCTCGTTCCCCTCCGTTTTATCGTGGTTCGTATCATATAATCTATAATTTATATAATTTTCAAAGACAGTAATATTATTACATCAAGCGTTTCCCTCTACTTTTTAATGGGTCATAATTCGGAATAGGTGCACGCTATACGGGCTTCCAACATTGTGTACATTATTTACAAGTAAATTAAAACTTCACGAGACGTTATGTATACCGGGAAATATACTATCGGTAAATTTCACTCGATGACTCGATAATAATTTATGAAAGTAACGTATTACCCTTTTTCCGAAAATGCTAGTTAATATTTTACCATTGTCCTTCTAACATGTATTGTGATATAGAATAATCAATTTTTCTTTGTCGGTTCACTTTATAAACATGTTTCAGTTATTAATGTACAAGCTATGGCAGCTGTTAAATATCTCCAAAACATTTCTCAACCAATATTTGGAAAAACAGGCAGCGCCCGAATCTTACCGAACTTACGACAAAATGTGTTACCCGTTCCATTGACTTACGATACAGAGACCTTTATTCTGTATTTTCAAGCACCGTACACCCGGCAATTCATTAATGTTTCTCTCTCGCCGCTCTATCGCCTAGGTAATCCCTTTACAGCTCCTTCAAAAAAGCTTTTCTTCCCCATCTTTAACCATCCACAATTTTTCCAAGGGTCGACCATTTTCGTGCCCCGTATTTTCAAACCGAAACCTCTCGCACGACGTTCGCGTCGCTACAGCATTCAGAATATTCGCCCCCGAAGGCACCGCCACAAAATTCTCTGTCGGGGATACCTTCCGAAACTCGAGCATATCTAATTCAGCGACGTTTCCGAACCGCCAAGAATGAAACGACGACCGTCCACCTTGTTATCCACGTGTGCCCAGTGGAAAAATTCTCGAACCACGCGGATTACCCGTAATTAAAGCAAGGTTCGAAATTCCCTGTCCACGCATCCGTGTGCACATAACTTTATACCAACATACTGTGGGATATCGTTGGAAATAGAATTTGTCCTCTTCCATCGAGTTACCCCGCGGATAGCGTACGGTGATACGCTAAAGATTCCAAGAGGAAGGGAAAACAGAAGATAGAGGGGCCGGGTTCCCGAACTCCGGCATCCAGGTCTGGCCTCGCTGGATGGCAGAAGGGTGGCTCGATAGGGACGAGGCACGAGGGAAGGTGGACGCTTATCAGGGGTGGAGAATTGTCGTGGAGGCGGGGGTGGTTGGGCTCGGGGTTGACTCTGCGAGGGCTTCGAGCAATGGCTCGGCCCGAATGTATGCCTCCGCGTGTCTGTGCCAGCCTTCCTGCGTGAACGCGTGCACACGACCCGCGCGTAGGATGCGTGAGTGCGTGGACGAAAAATCGATCGGTTCGTTCGACGTGGCCACCCGTGCGGCCGGCTATGATTCCTAGGCCTGTAAATGGAGTAATCGTTTGCCGAGGCGAGAGAAACGAGAATTTGGATAACCTCGGGGAATATCTGGTGGAGGGTTTCAAGATCGAGATTTTTACCCTGCTCGCGGTTCCTTCGAACTGTGGATCGATTTCTTTTATTGTTCACTGTTTAAAGTGATTTTATATATATATATGTAACGCGACGAGTTTCCTCGTTTTTAAGCAAAGATCAAATAACGATGAGGGGGTGTAATATCATTTCGACACCTTTTGAAATATTGCCCCTCGCTGGTTGTTATCTTCGGATACTAAAATATTTATTGCGAATCGAAACGGTCACACGAATATCAGATTTCGCGGGGAATATTTATCAAGCGTGCATTAAATTACGCGGACGTTTAAAGTGATAGTATTGGCACGAATCTTTTGCCCTCTAATGTCTGCCGAAAATGGTTTCGCATCGAAGTACGTTAAAACGAATAAAACGCAGGAGGGTGAGAAAAAGATAGAAGTTATTTTTAAGACGACACCCGTTAGAATTAATGTTTCACCGTTGGCGGCGGGGCGATGGTCGCCAAGCCTCCATTAAAAAGTTGTTAAACGCAGCCTGACGGCACCCCGCGGCAAATTGGAACCCCATCATAAGTCTTCCTTGTATATAATGTACATGGCTGTTAGCGCGAGCTATCTACGAGATAGCGATATCAAAGTAATTAAGTATTCGATGAAGATATTTTGATCGACCTTACGGACGAAACTGATATCGACCAATGGATTATGAACGGCACGCGCGTGCAAAATTATTTCGGTTGTTTTCCAGGCATTCTATCGAAGTGTTATCCATGGAAACGTTTAGACAATCTTTTTACCGAAAGTTCGATGGTATTTAGTTTACGCAAAACATTCGATAGCTGTTACAAAATTTATTTTTTACATTTTTCGATTTGTACGAGGGTAGAAAGAAGGTAGTGAACGATTATGTCAGTAAATTCGTTGCATTTGTTTGATTTTATTTTTTAAATCCGCCCTTTAGGCGAATTCTGTTTCGAATCATTTCCCCGGTTTTACGAGCACGGAATGGTTTGGACAATCTCGCGATAATTTAAAATAAATATCGCACAGACCTCGCGCGATTTACTGCTATTTGATGTATTTAAATACGGAAGAGCTTTCGAATTTTCGCTTCGACGCCGCCAGTTCCTTCGAGAATTTCTTTCCACCTTGGAACGTGTTACGGTTCAAAATTTTCGATTTACGATATAATTATTATTGAGCCGCGCGCGATCAATCTGAACGTTCAGTTATTACTACCATGAAATGAACGAAGGAAAAAGATTTATCTGACAGGACGTGAGTTACCCTATGGAAGAGGAACCGGAAAATCAAATCCAATCTCGAAGATCGTGTACGCTTCGCGGCGCCCACCGATCGCCTCGCGTTCAAATCTAAAATCATTCGCAACGAGAATCGCAACATTGGTAACCCTCGCCCAGAAATATAATAAAAATATAAATAATTGAACACAAACACCGCGATTTTCGTTAAACATCGCGAACGAAGAACCAAATTCATCGCCAAACGAGCAATTGCGTTGCCGTACCCTTTTATGACAATATAATTGCGTGTTTGCTGTTCGATTATTCTTTGACGCGCCGTCTCGGACGGTTGGCACGATAAAAGGAAAAAGAAATGCTTTTTACAGTTTAGCGTCTCGAGAACGCGATAAATTTGTTTGACATTTTCCTTCCATATATCTCGTCTTCTCTGCTACTGCTTTTTTCGAGAAAAAAGCTCTCGAGCAAGTTCAACGTTTTCTACGTAACGCTGACTGGAAACTCTTGGCCGGAGCAACGGGAGGTTGAAAATAAGAGAAAAGAGCGGCGTAAAAAGCATCGAAGTGGTAGGGGGTTACGGGGGGTGGGGGGTGGACGGTTTAAAAGTACGTGGAATGGAAAAGGTGTGTTAAAAGACGTGTACACGGTCACTGCTGTAAAATATGATACCGAATAAGGGCGGTATCGTAATCGGTTTGTTGCTCGACGGAAAAGGGAATAGAAAAAAAGAAGAACAAAAATGGCAAAAGAATCGATCGCTACGCGAACAAAGGGGTACGATCGATTTCTGTTTAAACGCGATGTAAACGTTAACGGGAAAACGAAAGTCGATTGGATCGATCGACGTCGAGGAGATAGAAGGTGCATTTTATTTCGAATGCAATTGCACCGGGCGAGAGACAATTCTGGAAAAAAAAAAAAAAATCGGCAAGATGGAAGAGAGGAAGATTAAAAAATAATTGAACAGCATTTTCATTTTCCTATCTGCTGCGCCGCGAAGCTTAACGAATTATTGTACGATTTCCATAATGACATTGTTGTTCGATTCTTCATCTAGTTGCGAGTACGTCGTCCAAGAAACGTTTACTGGAAAAATAATTCCATTCTCTCTTTAAATAACAATATTTCGTTGGATCGAAAACACTGATTGCGCAACGTTCCTTTGATTTTCGTGAAATTTTTCACAGCGTCCGAAGGACGCTCCGGAAACTTTGCAACAGTTAACCGCGAATGGGTTAACTCGCTTTATCTTAGGGGTATTTATCCCCCGACAGGGTGATTATAAACGTCGTTCGGGTGAACTCTCCCGAAGATTGGTGGTTATCCTTCGAAAGATTATTTTGAGACCCCGCGGTTTTCGTCGTACACAACAACGAGAGGACAGCGGCGGTTGAAGCGAGGGATGGCCGTGCAGAGGGGCGGCGGGGGATGGAAATACCGAGGCAAGTCGAAAAACCGCGATGCGGCATTACCAATTCTTTTCGCCAGCACGCAACCCTCTTTTCGCGTACGCACGCAAGGCGGACGAGGTCAGCTTTCAGGATAACGTGGTTAAGAAAATATTTTTAAAATAATTTTGCACTTACCTCGATGCAACAAGCCGGACGGCGAAGTGTCCCGTGAATTGAGTCGAGCGAGGGCGGGGAAAAACGGGGTGAAAAGAGTAGAAAGGGCCGCGCTTCATAAAAACCCGGCTATTCCCTTGACTTTCATCTCTTACGCTTGTTTAATGACGCAAAAAGGGGAGGCCGGGTGGACGAATCGTGCGAAATTAATGTACGTACGTGTCTCAATCCAGACGATTCTGTCGAGTATAATTCCTTCGCAATGACCGCGATATTATTTGCCGTTGTTTTACGTTCTCGTTCGCGAACCATCGAGAGTAATCGTTTCTTCGATTCGGGGGGGGGTGAATCTGGAAGTAAGAAGAACGAAAATTTGGAACTGCCAGATACCCGTTCCCCTACCAGCTACATCATTTTAAGAAGCGGCACGGCTAAATCTTCCTTTATTCCCCGAACAAAATACGTGTAGCGCATTCGGTGTTTCGAAACCGGCAAGAAAATGATTATCTCGGCACCCTCTCGAATTACAAACTTTATTACCGTGCACGCCTGATTCGTCGTTCGTTCCTCCACTAATTCGCGGCCGAATGCTCGTTTTAATTCGCGCTGGTTCGCGGAAAATGGTGTCAAAAAAGAGAGAGAGAGGGGGAGAGGGGGAGAGGGGAGAGAGAGAGAAAAAGAGGCACGCGAACGGTTAAGGGTGGGGGGACGAGAAAGAAAAGTATAAACGAAGAGACGAAGTGAAATAGAGACAGCAGATACGGATAAGCTGTTCAACCGTGTATTTTCGATAATTATTCGACAGTCGATTTGAGCGCGGGTGCAGCAGAGGGTTGATACGCGGGCAGAGGGTGGTTGCGGAAGGTGGCGGGACAGCGGAGAACGCGCGGGCGGCGGATAGAGAGGCCAGGGGATTTCGAGAGTCGTG
Organism: Nomada goodeniana; assembly: GCA_963969485.1. NCBI lineage: Eukaryota > Metazoa > Arthropoda > Insecta > Hymenoptera > Apidae > Nomada > Nomada goodeniana. Next base: position 3,516,549 of record OZ018302.1, read on the forward strand.
TGCAACCATCCGGAAGCTATGAATATATTATTTGACGGGCAGTTTCGGTAGTCTCCGATCGGATGGAGCATCGATCATGGCTGGCGCATCCCTTTGGGCCATTTTCATGCGTCAGAATGCGACACACCTCGATTGAGCGGCTGCACGGAAATGATGAAAAAAAAAAAGAAAACACGAAAAAAAAAATACGAAAAAAGGAGAGGAAAAAAATACTGCCGTTAAACCGTCGGAATACTTTTACGAAATGGGCGCGACCTGATTTCCAGTCGGCTGAAAAAGACGAAAAAAAAACACGGGTGCATCGCGGGATACAATGCGAGTTTCGACGCCAGGTCAACAGGTAGGGCCGACGCACCTCATAAATTTCAGCCGGGTGTACGCGGAACGCTGTGCACGGGGGGGCCCCTTTCGCGTAGGAAGAGCAGGAGAATCGAGCGGAATGACTCGAAGACGTTGACACGGAACGGTGGACATAGTTAGCAGAGTTATTTGATTTTTGTCGCATTCGATGGAAGTTCGATCAGGCCGGGGTGTAAAATAATCTTGGTTAACCATGGCGTTCCGTTCGAGATTACGCGAAACGATCTTGGTTTCGTGTTAATATAATACGTTTTATTAAAATGATTTCGAACGCGGCGAATTATTTTACCGTTGTCTCGTTGATTTTTATTTGGATTGCAAATTGCGAAACAGAGGAGTCGTTTCATTTGGAAGCGAAGTTACAATTTATGGTACAATTTCATTCGAAATCGGAATGAACGAAGGGCCCCGAATAAAAGGAAGTTATGATTCGCTTAACTTAAACTGTGATAATTAATGGAAGAATAACGAGATTGTATTGTACCATGAGTGTACCTACATACACCGGATCCAGGTACAATCGAAGTCCGTTTGTAACGCGATATTCGATCATCGTACCTGACACCATTGCACCTACGTTCCATGGGATATATTAAAAGGTGTAGCGTTCACGTCCAACGAACATAGCAGAAAATACGAAAAGGCAAATTGATGTAGCGCAATAATGTATTTACATCAGAAACAATTGGCCATGCTGTCCTTCCGTTAATTACGTTACACTGTTGCACCAAACTTTTACAGTCCGCCGTTTACGACAATATTTAACTTGCACGAATTAAGATAAACAGGCTGTAATGCATTTCAACAAATTGCGCACCCATTCGTGAAACGTCATACAAGAAAAACATTATTCAATAACCGGCTTAAAAATTAGACAGAAGTTCTGTTGTATATTATTATTCATTATATTACCCAACCAAGTACCGGAATAGGATTGCACGGTAAATTACTTTGCAGTTAATTGCTGTTTCAAAATTCGCGACAACTACCCGAGATGACGAAAATTTTGGCTTGCTCGCGTTCGAAACATTTTATATCTCGAACTAATAGAACTGTTATCCCCGCGAAGAAGTTTAGGATAACGAGCAGTTCCAACTGCAACGCGAGAGAAATTAAATAAGTTGTTGACGCGCAGCGAAGAAAAAAAAAGATAGGAAAGAAAGATTAAACAAAATGGAAATCCATTAGAAGTTGCAAGGGGATTTGGTATTTGCGTAGTCAATGGGATACGTACTACCCCGAACGGCTTTTTAAACCTTTGATTAACTTCATCTTGACATTTAATTAAGCTTTAAATAGCGTTACGCTGAAAGTAGCAGGCGCGTTCCAAGCAGATTTCAAATCCTCGACGAAAGTAATCTGAAAAGTTATGGCGAAGCATGATACTTGAACGCTGACTTCGTGTCGGATGTTTTTTGGACGTGCGAGATTTTAAAATTACGACACGGGTGCCTGAATGAGGAAGATATTCGTTCTGTTAAATAACATTGAAGTCAGACTAAGCATTAGCTTTCTTCGTTGTGAGCGAAATTTCGGTGCGACAAAGTTATCTATTATATTTAATACAGGCTCCAGAAAATAGTGTAAAAGCAACATTCTACCTGATTAAACTGAAGGTGTATACATACCTTTGCTATTTTTTCGTATCCAATTATGTAATCGCCACGATTTTTTTACACATCTTTTTCGATGGAACAATCGACCGTGTGTCAGCAAATGTCCCCGATACGAATTGTTTTCCGCGTTGAAGAAACTACAGCACAGTTTCTGCCATACGAGCGAAACGCGTTCCCTAGGCGGTACACTGTTCGTCCAGATATCGCGATAGGAGGTCCCATTCGTTGTAATCGGGTAGAAAACTCAATCGCGATCTGACTCTCGCATCAGTAGTTTCACTCATTGTTATTGATTCGATTTTGAATAGGCGGTCGCGGATAAAGAGGAAAGATTTGTCGAATGATTTAGTTTCGCGGTACACCGCGAGCAGAACGGACCTGCGACAGATTGGCAGTTTTCCTTTCAGAAAAATCGTGCGTCGACAGTGATACTGCACTGCTCGAATCGACGTTACCATTTTCTATTTAAATATACGTCACAAGATTTTTACAAGGACCGATCCGAATGACAAAAAAGCATAAGCGAACTATTCGCAGTAAATAACATTTAGGAAAGGTGTAATCAGTGTCCAGACAACTATGGACGAGAACGTTCGAAATCGTATCCCTCAAACAACGAATCAAGCAATCTTTATGTTGAACTTAAAAAGTCTTCGTCGCTCGTCGTATTCGACGAACTTTTCTCTCATCAATTGCCACTAGTTTAGATCGTTTGGGACACGAATTTACCGGTACACGCTTCAATGCAAACGACGTTGTCGCAAAACGTATCGATGATTTGAACGTATCGAAGCTTATTTCAATTCTTCTTCGATACGTTCTCCCACCCCTAATATACTCGGGTTGCAGAGTTTTACTAAAAGTGCCATTGCCCTTGAAAATAGTTAAATAACGAATAAACAAATGAACTTTCTCCGTTAATACACGTTGCACCTATAATCCCACCCCTAAAATCAGTCACGACAGAACCCAGGGGGTAACGTAAGGGAAGAGAACTCTCTCGACGTCTATTTTATCGTTTAAATCCATCATCGACGACGATGAACAAAATCATCGAACACTTAGCAGTCCAAGGTAGCCACGGTTTCTAGCTTCCGTGCATCCCATTGGACCCGCGCCAAAGGTGTACCTCGCAAACGAGAGTGCAGAATTGTGCGCGGAGCTCGCTTGTTTAAAAACCGGGCCATGGTGTTTGTAACAAATGCAAACGCGACGGCGTCCGTTCCCCGCGAGCTAATCGAATGAAAAATAAGGGCACGTCCCGTGACCCTGGTTTTCTGGGGCACGTGCCATGGGTATCGGTATTTCGGGGTACGTTAATACCTCACTATCCAGACGGATAGAGAGAGAACAGAGCGAAACATCCACTCCTGTACATTGTTTGCGGCTTGGAATCAATAAAAGCATAGCTTTAGGCGACGGTGGTCACCATGGCAACCGGAGACCCATCCGTGTACCCTGTTTCTCTCTCGTCCTCTCACCCTAACCTACCCTTATCTCTACCCCTCTTGCTTTACAACCTACACCTACACAGGTACAACCCGCTCCGCCTCGTTCTTCACGCAGTTCCTCGCTCCCTCTCTCTCGGTTCCTCGCCGAACACGCACACCACACTATCCATTCTGCATTCTCGTTCTCTTTCCCCGTATTCCACGGATACACCTTCCTTCATCTCTCCACCTTTATTCTCGCCCTCCTTTATCTCGACACCATTTCTTCTTCTTCACTTTTCTCCTCCCGACTTTGATCGTTGCCCGCGCGCTGTCCAATTCTCCGTTTTCCCCATTTTTCCACGCGTGCACGTACACGGCACGCGCGATTCCTTTTCCCCGCATTTTCGTTCCTCGTTCTTCATCCCGTTCTTCTGCGCACGACTCATCCCTCCGTTCGCTCTGCTCTCGCCGCGCGGTTCTCTTCTTTCTCCGCTGCGTTCCCCCCCCCCCCCCCATTTTCGTTTGATTCGCCGACTCACTGTTCCGTTCGTTCGCCCCCTTTTTTTTTCTGCTTCTTCTTGGTCCTCCCTCGCCGTTTCTCGCTCACTTTTCCTACTTGCACTTCTCCGCGGCGGAACGCAATTACGCGCGCTCTATTTTCCGGCCTCTCGTTCGGTCGCGCGAGCCCCCGTGTATTTTATAGTACGTTTTCGTTTTTTTGATTTATTCGATTGCCCGGCAGCCCTTGGAACACGGCTAGACGCGTTTCTCTGCGACAATTGCACAACAAATGGAGTTTGTTCGTTATTATTGTAATGGAATAGTTTTGAAATTTTTGTCTTAGTTGAATCATCCTGTAATAAATATTCATTCGAGCGTCGAGAATAGTTTTTTTTGCCAAATCCGCTTGGCATTCGATGAATCAATGTCTATGTTTGAAACTAGTACTTGGATAGGATTAAATAAACACAATTTTCGGTCGCAATTCTTGCGATATTTTTGTTTATTTAAGTTAAATCGAATATAATTTAACGAGCTGAAAAGAGCGAAAGTTTCTTTATCTGTATCTGTCCTGTTTGGCCCGTCTTCCTCGTGTTTTCCTTGCTTATCGAAATAACGTGAACTGCATTAGAAATCAAATGAAGCTCGCGTACATAGGTATATACATAATACCCTTAAAACTCGTTGCTGAGTTTATTAGGGGGATGCCGTTGTTATATTGAATTTCTACAGGCGATATTAATAGTAATAGATCATCGGTAAGCGTAAGTGGAACTAAACGATTGTCGTGCAAATACTTGTTTCGATCTCATTGACTTATTGTTGGCCACAATTGAATTTGTCTCCGGTAACAGATACCATTTGATTGTGCATTCGAATTATATTTTGGTACAGACACCCTACAGATTTATAGATGTCATTTGTTTTCTACTTTGAACAAATTTCATTAAGAAAAGTAGAAAGTGAATATCATTATTACAGATGCACGTAGAATGAAATTCATTAATCGATTACAATTGGATTTACAAATGTACAATTCACTGAATAATAATATCGAACTTATCAAACGAACGAGAGGACTTTTATTTTTTTTTTACTGGAAACGTTACAGAATTATAGCATAGTGAAAAAAAGAGGAATAAGAAGATCCTATCTATGGAAACCTTCATTTTCTTTCAATTTTATATCTTGATGGTTTTCAGGGTGTCTCGCAGTTTTATTAAAGAGAAAAATAGACCATTACAGAAAATCAGAATATAATGTAATTTGTATAGCGAGGTCCATCCAACATACGATAAAATATATTGCAATCCTTTTCAAAATGTTTTTAAAAACCTTGCTTCATCTTTTATCGTCGTTTTCTTTTAAAATCATTTATATTTAAATTAGTTTTTTCCGTGCAAACATAATAATAATAATAATAATAATAATAATAATAATAATAATAATAATAATAATAATAATAATAATAATAATAATAATAATAGTAATAATACAATCAACAGATTTCTTTTCAGTCACCATAATATTTTTTACTCGCGGACAATTCCTTCCCCAAAACCAAAATGCGTATAACTTCGGATGCGCGAGGTTTTTCATCGATTTCTAACATTCAAAAGCAAAATAGCCCGCTGCGAGAAAGATCAGTAGCGGGCAACTCCCCGAGTACGCAAGCCCCATGAGGAACGTCGATAAATGTCACGCGCTTTACGGTGCAGAAAATACTGTGCGAATAATCGACCGTGGAAAATCGAACGGAGATTCGACCTGTGTCCGTAAATCAATTATTTACGGAACCCGCCTCGTCAGATCAAGGTAAGCATCCCATTGCATTTGTTAATTTTCTCAAGCGATGCGAATTCGCGTCGTTCGAGTACAACAGGAAACTCGGACGACTTCGTATCGATTCAAGGTTAGGTTAGGATAACCTAATCTGAGCCGAAATAGGGGTAGTTTCTGGGTCCCTCGATTCGAGATCGCATCTCGATAGTCACGGCTGTCGATTCTTAAGGGCAGGGCGGCTTATTCGAAAATACGACTAAGAAATCGTCGTTCTTTTCATCTTGGGACACGGATGGCGACGAACAACTTAATGCACTTGGTAGAAAAGTTAATATTTATATAAATAATGTGTGTATAATAGAAACGAATATTGATATAATATTTATATAATGATGTTATTGATATTCCAAGTAATGTGCCTGATCCTTTTCTTCTTATCAATTTTCTTTTTCACATTAATTCTTGTTTGTACAACATTTTAACGTAGAAATGATGATTTGTCACGTAACAGCTGGAACTTAGAATTTCGATTAATTGGATCAATTATACTGCAATTATTCTTTCATTTATCATTGCTTCGCTAATATGGACAAAATTATCTCCGCACAACTATGCGAGGTGTATCGTTAACATTTTTATATACGTACTTAAAATAACCATCGCGTAATTTAACAAAATCCTACTCCGTGTCACATCGCTACAGCATATCGGAACATAAATCTATCCTAAAAATATCGGCAAAAGTTTTCTCGCTACGAACGTGCAAGCATTGCCCAAACGAGCACTTCCCGTTCGATTATTGATATTTTATCTTGCCAAGTGTAATAACAGGCCACGCATGTCATTTTACGCGCACGCTACACTATTGCACGGGGTCCTTGATCGCAACAAACTTCTGAGGGGGGGAAAATCTGGAGCGATCGCAGGTCCCCTGTAAGGCGACACAGGTACATATGGGCTCTTTCGGTGAATGGACCAAATGATATAAATTATTTATAGATTTCGACACCAGATCGAGGGTGTTCTGTTCCAACAGGGGCGCGTACCCCGGGGGGTCCACTTGCATCGAAAGCCCCTTGAGGCCCCCTCAACATATGCATTTTCACTCGACCGCCGTAAGCCTATATAAAATTGATTCCTAAGTACCCGGGATTCTTGTCAGTCTCGCGTGTCTTTTAGCACCTATCTTCGTTTTCCACCCCTACGGAACATCGAGTGTTCCATTTCTGAGCAAACATGACTAAAAACGATACCTTTGTTTACTACTCCCTAATATTCTGACGCTTTTCGGACCGAGTTCGATATTCGTGGAAAACGCCTATCAAAGGCTTGTTATTACTGTTTCAATGTATAAGAAAAACATTGCAAGTGCGCAAGTAGGAGTGCATTCGCGCGTTGCACGCGAAGTTGAAACAATCTCGCCATTAAAATTTGTAATCGAACAGTGCCACTTGGAACGAACTGAGAGCACCGTGGTTCGTCAGGCGAAATACACAATTCAATCTGTTCAGACCTCGTGAGAATGCGAAGTTCGACATAATGAATTGCGTTCAAACAGATTGCATCGAACGAAAACACTTTTGCGTTCGAAAATACCACCCTTCCACCACAAATACGCAAACCGTGCTAACGATTCATTCGTTATTCCCAATTGGACACGTATCATTCCGTTTAATCGAAACCTTTCGATTAGTCCATTGCCAAAGGAAACGCGGAATAAATTGAATAAATTGAACGCGACGGAATAGTGCCCTCGAGGTGCACGTTCCTGAGAGAGCTTGAAACGCAAAAGATTCTGACGAGTGAAGTGTAGCAAATTTGAAGACGGGCCCGGCACCGTGGGCTGCGCCCCCCGGGGTCCAATCTAAATCAATGGGCTTGTGGGTAATCGCATAATAATTACTAGGACCCCCCCTACCGCCCATCTGTCGCTAGCCAAGGGGTGTTCAACCCCTACAAGTGGCAGTAGGCAATGGTACGCCAACATAGACGAACAACGTGTCCCAGCAGGTCCTATTGTCATTGGCCATTGTAAGAAATATCATGCAGTGTCGCGGAGAATTTTTCTTCTTTAAATCGTGATAACTGTTTCGTCCGTTTGAAAGCTCGAACTCTGACGTTTGCCAATTTATCGCGTTAAACGATCACGGTATATATTTTTCGCGCTGGAATTAACAATATTTGCCATTCCCATAGTGATCAAAGTATTAATCCCATTTATTCGCTCAGTTTTAATTGTAACAGAGTTCACCGGGAATATATTACCAAATTAATATATGTTGTTTAGCGTTTTACCACCGACCGTAATCGCTAAACTTGTAATCGCCATTTATTCTATCGGAACATCAATGTATTAACGATATATTTCACCAGCAGTAATTTTTATAAACGCTTGGTACTTTATTTATATCTCGTACCTGCCGTGAATGCGCCCCAAAAATATAGTGGGACAGTTTTTACTCGGGGATGCATGATTATAACAATGATTTTCTTCGCGCGCGCCAGCTCTGCAATAAATCAAGCTTAACGTGACAAAGTACCCTTATTAAATTGTTTCAGACGAGCAAATGTTAACCACACTTCTGATCGGTTTATGCGTGGGGTTTTCCAATGGTTTTCGCGGACCACATCATCCACGAAGTGCCGTCTCTCATCATCATTATGCTCCGCAGAAAGATATTAAAATAACGCAAGACTCGGAACTTCTTCAGGATGCCACGTTAGTTAACACTTAATCATTTTATTATCTATTTCTGTAATAGTTGTAATTGTACAATCGATGCGAATGCATCGTCGTTCAATGGAAAATCGTCAACAAATTTCCTGTCGTTAAGTTTCGCGAATTTACTTTCAAAAACGAACTCATTTGTCTTAATCCTGAAAGCCGTAGCGTAATTAATTTGCAAATGAATTTGCATGGAATATATAATTGCAAATACATGGGAATTATATGAAACAAAGAACTGTTAAAGGGACAATATTACTGTATTGTCTAAATGATCAAATAATAGAGAATTTTCAGGAATATCGAAAGGTAATACATTAATAGTAACACTCTGCGAATAATATATTCTTACATAATGACAATAATTAATTAATTATCGATTAATTTAAAGCAACTCGGTTGGAAAACAAAAATTACTTTCGTTACAAGCTATTGCATAAAGCTTTCAAGCTCATTGCATTATGAATAGTTCTGTAATTGTTGCCTTCTTTAACGTTGAATAAACTAAAAATTGCAGACATTTGAAAGAAGACATGGGATCCATGGCGGACGAGCTGGACTTTTTAAATATGACCGAACAAGAAATCGAATTCCACTACTTTAAGTACGTTCATAAAATTAATGTTTTCATTTATAATAGGAATGCTCGTCAACGCAATAATGTAACTGCTGTGTTAATTGCAGGGTTCACGATATCGACAATAATGCTAAATTGGACGGATTAGAAATCCTTTACGCGATTCACCATACGTTTCACGAGAACAGACTCGCCGATGCTGAACGCGAAAATGCGGACGAAGAAGTTAGAAGCGTGGTATACGAAGATGATTTGCCATGGATTGTTGGTATGTAAAACGAATCACTTATAATATAATCCACGGCTATAATGCAAACAGTAAACGTACGATGAAGATGCCTAATCATTCTGTTCTCTCGAGCTACCTTAGAAAATATCTTACTGCAAATTAAATATTAAACCACTCGCCGAATAACTTTAATGCAGCATTTAGAGTTTGTCTAATATTTAAATATGCAAATAGAATAATTATTATTGTTTATTGTTTAAAAGAACTCGTAGACAGGGTACTAAGGGAAGATGATACAGATCACGATGGATATCTTGGATATATTGAATACGTACTGGGAAGACAAAGGGATCACATGGCTCAAACGAAAAGGAGCAACGTAGACGAAAAATAAAAAATTCGTACGATATAAATTTTTCGACCGGTGGAATCAATAACAAAGGCCTGTTCAATACACAAATTTATACAAGAAGCGCGGGTGGAATAAGGATTTTTGTTTCTTTTTAATCGTCTCGTTCACGAAGATGCTCCCCAAATGAAATGTACAAAATTCTAATTTTTAATACATGCGATTTTAAACAGTAAAACAACCCGTTACTTGATATTCATTTAATATAGGATCACCAGGGTAAATAAATGTGCAGTAAAATGAAACGTTGATCAAATGACTTCGATTGCTGCTTCAAATATAATCGATTACTAATAAAAAAATATATCATTCACGTAAAAAATATTTCCCAAATGTTTATAATAATAATGCCGGTAAAAATTTGGTTCATTCCATATTTATTTTTTATCGATTTTTGTATACAAAGTCTTTCAAAATATAGAATTACTCCAACACGCACAATGGATTATCAGTTACAACAAGACATTTCTCCCAGAGATCCTTGACTATCTGTATCTGTTGACAAAAGAAATTATTTTATTACACTGCCTTCTTCAAACTATTTCTAATATCTCTGCACATACTTTGTTATCTTCACCATCTATCGGTAAATCTTCTACAGCTATATAATCAGGATATCGTAATATTATTTCTCGAACAGCAGGTACAAATTCTTCGCTAACTTCTAAAAATTGTGTCTGGTACTCGTGATATTCCTTTGAATTTTCGCTAGAGTAATATATCCTAAATGTCCCATACTCTTTTATTAACCTGGAAATGATAAATAACCAAATTATAAAATGGCAATCTTGATTGAGTATCTGTTTTCAAGTATTGAACAGCATTGTGAGTTCAAAGCTTTCGCCGAAAAATATATAGAGCGGAACGTAGAATAAGTAAAATGACTTGCTAAAAAAACTCTACTGTTTTTAGTTAAAAATTGCACTATTTGTGTACCTTATAGAATGTGACCTTAGTAATCGAATCTTCGTATCAGGTTCTATTTCAACCCTGTTTTCAACAATTCCGTTTGCAGTCATTTTTTCTCCGTCTTCGACAATGGAACACTCCCTTTCGCTTTCCGAAAGAGCAGGTGGCAAGAAGTCGTGGATATGACCTTTCGCCATTAAATCTGCCGCCTTATCTATATCTATATATTCTATTAATTTACCGAACAAATCTTTTATTTTGTTCCTAAATTCATCTTTGCTGCCATTCTGAGTTTCAGTGTGCACGTAGCCGGTGTGGGTTAAATAATCGGTGGGCAACCCCTTCCGAAATTCGCTATCTGATTGTATAGCAGTCGCCAATGCATCTGGAAGTAACTTCTCCAAAAAGTCACCCCAACTATTTTTCTGATAAACACTCAGTGTAATATGGAGGCTGTGTGTATCATCGATAGTTTCACCCTGATGAATCGTTCCTCGTGGAAAATATAGTAAATCGCCTGCATTAACAACTGTATCTAGTATGGGTTCACCGATCTCAGACTCCGAGAAATTCTGCGACGAATACCTCGGCAGGTATTCGTTCTCGCTTCGCGGTTGGTACAATCTCCATCTTTTCTTCCCTTCGACTTGTAATATGAAAGCCTCTATGTCATCGTAATGTGGCGCAAATCCTTGACTATTCGGAGGCGTTAGATAAGAATTTGCACCGACGAAACAGCCAAAACATTCCTGGAGCGTTGCTAAACGTAACGGACAAATGTTATTGCTGTTAATTACATCAAAAATATGATAGAGAATATTAATTGTTTCTGAATGAAATTGTGGCTGCATTGTGAACAGTTTGTATAATATACATGCATTCCTTGAAAATATTTCTCTCGAAAAATAATTACCATTTAATGAGTGCAATTTCGGTATATACGTTTGTGGATTTAGCATTCTAATGGAACATCCGTTCATGTAATAATCCCAAACAACGCTTGGAACGGCACGGCCAGCTGGATTATGTGTTTCTCTTATACCGTTTTCGTACGAAGTAATATCAATATTCTTTGTAAACAGAATGTGAGATTCCCTTAATATTTTATCTAACATTGGGGTCGACATAAGCAGCTTATAATAGTTTGGGAAATTTCTTTTTATATGTACAGGAGTCTTTTCCCAATTTTGTCTGAGAAATAAAATGAAGCTCTCAACATTAATGTAAACAAAAAATGTATACATACACGATTTATGTAATATTTAACTTCTACACTTACGCAAAGAAGTCTTCTACTTTCATAGGATGTATTAGCCACTCTAACATTGAACGACTTGTTTTCAGGGGACTGTCATCGCTTTCTCCGGTTGTATGGCAATCTTGAATGGCTGTTTTCGCCAACTGCTTGTTCTTTGATTTCTGCTGGTTTTGTCTAATCTGTTTCATTTTTGCAACACCCGTGTTTACTGTTAAAATAGAACTTCTTAATGGTTTCTTTAAGTCTGCATCGTTTGCGCTAGATATCGCAATTACATTTTTCCCCAGTTTTTTTCGTATCGGTCTCTGGATTGCTTTACTTTTGTTAGATATTGTAGACAAATTGAACGTCTTGGAAGCTTCGATTTTATTTGTGGAAACATTGTTTTTTTTGTCTGTATCATTCTGTACAAGTGGGTGCTTCCCTTTTCTTTGCATTTTAAGTTTCGCATTATTCTTTGGCACCGCTCCCTTCTCTGATAGTGCATTTTTCTTTTTTGATTTCGTTGAATTCAATGGCATTTCTGCAGGCTTACGTTTCATTGCATATGTAGCAAATGCAGACAAAGGCTCACGATGTTTAAGCATCTGCAAACATACAACGGTAAGGCAATATGTATAAACAATTAATCTTTAGCTAATTATTAGCTAATATTAGCTAGGAACTGTTTTACGTTCGCGTAAGATTGTTATTATAGAAAGCTAGACTGTGTGATATTTGTAAATTGTTCCACAATATAAAAATCAATATATTATTCTTTAATCTATATCTATTTAAATATATTTATACCTATACATTGTCATTGGTAATGCATTGTTCAGTACTGTTCGGTAAATGTTAGCGGTGAATAATAGGTTATGCCCTGATGTTAATTCAGTATTTTGATAGCATATAACTTTTCATCCTTACCTTGAAATTTAAATAACTAGTAAACACTTCGTAATTGTAACCTGACTGAATTTATAATTAATTAACACTACATTCATCACAAAATCTTCAAATTACAATAATCTCTGCCACATGTGATTCCCCATTGCAAGTCATGTATTAACACAGCCGACAGAAAAGTTGTTGAAAGGATGGACGAAAATTCTTCCCTCGTATATCTAATTAACAGTCTCGAACTTTTTAAATTTATAATTATCGTCGAGACAGAAAATTTTTAGTTAACATCACTTATTATAACAGTCGGTAATATTGACAGTAACCTGGAAATGGTAGTAGGGCTGATGTGTCTACACCCATACGAAAGTATAAAAAGTACGTGGCGCCATCTCGCGTTTGCGGCCTTTTTCGCAGTTTTGCCCGCCGCCAAAACCGAAATCCTGGATTACATCGTTAATTTAAACAATTGCTTTTTTCGCGGCTTCTACTGCGTATTTTTTAACCGGACTTGTCTTAAACTAAAGCTACGAGAAATAGCTATCTCGTCCAACAGTTTCAATAAGATGGCATTTGCGGTTTAAAAGTTATTAACAATCGAAAAATCGGCAAAAGTGCCCTCCGGGTCACTGCAATTATCTCGGTTTCTGGAAGCGCTACATTAATGATCGGGTGCTTAAAGTGAAGGTAAAGGATGCCGCTACACGATAATAAATGATATACAAGTGCTGCATGCGGTGCTTATTTTTTATAAACAATTAACCAATTACAATTGTTATTACGGCCCACTGCATATAGTTACAGCATCGGGGTACTTTTTATTATTTTTGTTACCCCGTTTTTGTAACTGAATGCAGTGGGCCGTAATAACAATTTTAATTGTTTATAACAAATGAAATGCGCGTGCAATAATGTTCACGCCTATGGCAGATTATAGCTTATACTTCTCGCTGTAATTTGTGGCAGAAATCTAGAAATTTTTTGTTCGGAAATTCTTGGAACGTGACGTTACTTCGAAAAACTCTCATGTTCAAGTATTTACTTTAACTATTTGTGACATAGGTTTATTTTTACAAGTGTCCCGCTCCAGAACTTACCATTTTAGGTCCAGTCATGGTACAACTTGTTTAAGGAATAGGAACTGGATACTGTAATATCAAAGGAATAGGTAATAACAAACGCAGTTAATTTCCTTCATTGAATATTTATTCAAACTAGTTCACAAAGCACAAATTATATAATTATTTAAATAATCATTACGCAGAAATTTATAAATTTAAATTACAGCAATTGCGCAACCTATGCATACGTAGAATATTTATTGTGCTCTTCATTCTATATTCAGTGTACACGTAGTAGAATTTGTAACAAAAGTAATATTACAATTTATATAAGATTTATCGAATTAACCGAATATGGACTCGAAAGTTGTACCACGAACAGAATGGACGTCGAAACGATTGTTATATGCAATAACAATGTTTGCTTTCAAAAAAGAAGTAGAGATCGAGTTGGGGCGTCAAGTTACACTCCGTGATGTATTACTGTAATGCAGTAGATTATACTGGACACCATAAAAATATGTAAAACCAGAATCCAAATCTCTTTTTGTAGGTTCGATTTTGGGATAGAAGCCTGATAATACTTATCAGGTTTCATAACCCGTTGATTGGACCGAACGTCCTATCGAGACGAAAATATAATCCACATTTGTTAAACGTGCATTAAAAATATTGTACTTTGTTACTATATCCTAATTTAAACACGCAAACACCGGAAAACAGCTGGTGTTGTTGTTTTCATGTTTCCATGAGCAATACTTATAAGATCCATATCCATAAACAATTTTTGAGCCCGTTTTCAAAACATTTTCCTGACTTCGAAACTTTCATTCTAATGCGAGACATATAAATACTTTAATAACTTTTATTATGAAACGGGAGAAAGACGCCACATAGTGCTGCATGTTAGTACCATAACAAGATTTCTTATATTTATAAAGTGTGTCTGCTTCATAGAAGGAGTAAATATTCATGACTTTGCAGAAGATACATTTGTATATTTACGGCGTTTTAAAATAATTAGTTTCTACGGTATTCTGTGCTTTGGAATGAATTTGCTTAAAATCTTTTATATGAATATACTATTTTCTAATTAATATAGTTGTAAATTTATTATGTCACAATATTGTAATTTATTTAAATAGCTCTTTGAATTTCCGTATTTTAAAGTTTAATCTTAAATATACTGTAATTATTTTATGTAAGACCATCATTTCGAAAATTTTGATAACACTATATTTATTATCCTAATCTCGTATGGCACTATAACGATGATTTTGTTTTATTAGGACAAAGAATTTTTGTCTGTGGAAATATATTTATTATTGTGCATATAGAACATCTTCAGTCAATATGTACTAGTGCATTGTGTCTGCTCTCTTTTCTTCAACGAACAACGTTTATTACACTGTGAAATTTGTATGTTCCATGTGTTATTAAACCCTAAAGTGTTTCACGTATGTGTAACGCGTTACTCTGTCGTAAAGGTAATCGTGCAATGTACAATAAATATTTCCAATTCTTATTGTGTTTCACGGTTATTTATTATTATTCTTGTCACTGTTCTTAACATGATTTTCTTGTATATCCTACAGTATTGACACATTTTTCTTGTCGATAATGGCTTGTGTATTATTCGAGCTCCATAGATTAAATACATCTTTGTCGTACAATTATCATTAAACGTTATAGTAAATTATTATTTTCATGTTTCATTATTGAGTGTTTATTATTCTTTATAGACAGTTTCTAACTTCTATTGTAAATGCCCGTTGTACTGTTAGATCGAGATATTATCCAAGCCCTCGAGTGAATATATATTATATGAAAGGTGGATTATTATTTAATTACAAGAAATGGAAGGGGTAATAGGGAAGCGCAGAACGTGTTAATTTTTAAGATACGTCGGACATTGCACAAATTAAAATTATATTAATATGTGTTTCGCTTAGAATGCAATCACATTTTTTGATATCATGCAATTAATCAAAATTAATATACACGTGCAATGTCAATGCATACATATCCATTCGTTATGAAATTAGCTGTTACTTTGATATTATATTCTTCTTATCGAGGAGCTTTCAATGAAAAAATATCTCTCTTGTGCTACATACATTGCGCCATGTATTCTTGCGTGAGAAGATTTATTTTTCCACGCGCAGTGTCCATAATTAATATACTCAATAAGAGAACACAATAATTCAGAAATATACCCATTAATTTACATTAACCAGACTTCCTTGTCATGCTTGTATAAACGTTAAGCGTTATAAATGAATGAATAACGCGTGCACGTGTCTGCCGAGAATTATTCTATACTTCTGTCTTATCACTGAACACAAAATTACACACGAGCGAAATGAATAGAAAATGCGAGACGACATAGAACAACAAATTAGGTATTACAAGTAAGAGATTGATATTTATATATTGTCGGTACACATTTAATTCACAACTTTGAATAAAGGAAATCGATAGATCTATGCCGAATCTAATTATTACGTGTACAGAATAAAGAGAATTTCATTACGCACGATATACAACAGTGAGATATTATCAGATATCGAAAATCATTTTGTTAAACATTTATAAATATATTCTATACTATATGTACGCAATTATGCATATACGTGTATATAAATATAGATGTAAACATATTTATATCTTACAATTAATAAATAACATTTTTTTTTTTCCCGGCCTTTTGGATAGGTTTTGTTAATAGATGAATTTAAGTACATACATACTTTCAGTGTGTAGCCGATGGTAAACTAGCAACACGCCTCTTAACAACTTTCTATTCACCTAAATATAAGCGCATTATTATTATCAGTTGTATTTCGACATTATTTTTCACGATGAGCCTTCATTAACAATAAGCCTGGCGCATTGTCTATTTAATCAGAGCAGACTCGTTTCCTTATCGCAGGGCACACAGTACGCGATCATTTATTTTTTTCTTTCTGTTTAGAAAAATCGTTTTCTTTGCGCAAAACCATTCTCTTTTACCACACTCCTCACGCCCATAATTTATCGACGAAGATACACATTTTCTTCCCTAAAAAAAATAACCCCCTCATTCTTCTCGTTTCTACAAATGTTGAAAAATTCGAGAAGGAAAATGAGATTTTCCTGTTTTCGAGTGCGAACCAAGTTCGTGTATAATTTCAATGGGAGCGAAAATAAAAATGAACGGAAATCAAAAAGCTCAAGTTCGGAGAATTAATTTGAAATTGTTTATTGGTGCTAGAATCCATGTCATAATACAGCTATTTCATATTACACGTATCTGAACCCCCTACAATTCTGCACAAATTTCGCCTATCCTTATACAATTGAACGTTCCGACGAGACACGCTCCGTGGACAATCCTAAAACCGTTTTGCCATTATTCAATAAGGTAACACAATTTAAAACATTATATATAAAAAATATATATGCATGTATAAAAACGCAAGACTACAAATGCTTTGCTTCTCGAGTTGCAAGTCCTAAAATTTAAAATGTTAAAGAAACGTCCGAAATGACTTTGGAATTTCTGTACTTCTGGCATCCCTGTTTAAAAATATATTCGAATGTTGCCCTTCTTATTTTGTTTCCGTAGAGGTGATCAGATTTCGGCAGTGATTATTATGCGATTAAAACATTATGTATCTAAGTGAAGATTCACAGCGCTATGTTCTCCTATTTTTTATTTATTTTTTTTTTTTACTTCATCTCTGAAATTCCAATTCAAAGTCATTTCTCAACAATTTCGTTTGTACTCCGCTTAGACTAAACTTTAGAGATCCAGAACTGCGAGAAGAAGCATTTGCGTAAGTTCGCAATGAAACTAATATGTTTTTTTTTTTTTTTTAATTCTACCTACTGCTAGTGCACGCTTTATTTAAAACCTAATCGAATATCTTAAAAACATTGTATGCATCGTCACCTTCTCGACTCCGGCCGCAAACTCATGATAACGTTTCGTAATACGTAAAAGTCTAACGATAATTGCACAACCGTACATTAACAATGACGATACGTCATCATGGACACTAATCGAATGAAATTCTCCACGAACGATTTCTAATTAAAACATAGGATTGTAGAGGGCTAACGAGATCCGTCATTCGTAACATATATATAATCATATGCAACTCGCAACACGTTGCATACACATTATATAGAACTTTCAATACGTAATAGTTGTATTGTGCAAAGTGTAAATTTTATTGTACGTGATAGCTGGACGTCCAACTACGAAATCCAGAGAATGGTTATTCGACTTTTTAAGATTTCACGTTCTCATGTATTATACATACGATTATTATACATCTTTCTCTCGCTCTCTTATTCGCTTTCGCTCTCATTTTTGTCCTTTCTCACCCTCACACGCTTTTTTTTTTTATTAATTTTTTATTTTCATCATGGTGTTCTTTTTCTCGCTCCCTCTCTCGCTATCTTACTCGCTTCCACGCTCCTTAAAATTTGGAATATCTTCATCTC
The DNA here is from genome assembly GCA_963969485.1 of Nomada goodeniana. Taxonomy (NCBI): domain Eukaryota; kingdom Metazoa; phylum Arthropoda; class Insecta; order Hymenoptera; family Apidae; genus Nomada; species Nomada goodeniana. The sequence goes on from OZ018302.1 coordinate 3,534,782, forward strand.
GCACATTAATAAATTCAAACTTATTATTTGCCACGTCGAACACGCGCAGATAAAGCGCCAGGCACTTGTAGATATAAGGAAGATTTATACAATTTTTTTTTTAATTTTCTGTTTTTCTCTATTCGTGTGTGCTTGTGTGTGTGTGTGTGTGGGTTTTAGTGTGCGGTGTGGTGTTTGTTTAATAGTCCGGTGGGATGTAAAAATTGAATCGAACGAAGCAGTTTGTAGGACGGACGACATTATTCTAACAATGCTGTTAATTATACCGGTATTGCCCGTGTATTTTGTACGTTTGCGTTTTCTTACAAAATCATTTTCTGCGAAACGGAAAATAGACTACGAGTGTAATTTTACATAGCGATCATGCATTAAATGTTACCCCGGTGAAACGCAATTCGTCAAACTCTGTACTCGTCTAATGCTAACTGGAAAGAAGAAAAAAAAATTAACGAAAGAATTTTAGAAGTGAAAACAATGAAACAAATTACGCCAATTGCATCGGTTTGTTTTTTTTTATTTTCGAACAAATTTTATTCTGTTCAGACCGTGTTTTACGAACTTGTTCCATGCAAATTGTTTATTTCCTTTAAAATGACGATATACTAAGTAAGTATAAATAATAGTATGCTTAAAATGATATTTAAACGCAAAAAGTTGTTAATAGTAAACAAAAAGACTGTACTATACAAATAAATCTTAGTTAAGCACAATATTATTTTTTTTTTTCTTTTTTAAATGAACATTTTGACAAGATACCAGCGTTGCAATCATACAAACATCAATATCAAGACATTTACTTCTTTCACTTTTGATTGGTATTTCATCAAAACCCGACAGGTACAGTAGTATTCGAATGTTCCTCTTACACTTTTATATATATAAAAATCTTGAAATTAAGATAAGTGGTATGCAACCTTTATAATAATGAAAACGTTAAATTGTTTACCCGTATGAAAATAATTTCTTGATATTTCACATATTCCCCCGAATCATCATAACCACTTATGAACTTCGCGAGCATTGTCTTCGATTAGACCCAATTGCAGTTCGTACTCGTCTCAAAGTCATTCCTTTCTTTTATCTGCAAATACTACTTACAAATGCTTTCCCGCCTAAACTAGCTGCCCATGCGCGCGCCGTTACTAATGAACACTACGAATTCAATTTTTCGTTAAACGTTGCACACGTCGAACGTTTAAAATACCACCGGATTGAATTGATACAAAGGTATGTGCAATTTTCGTATTAATCAAGACGATTCGTATATCGCAATTAATAATAATACCAAATGAATGTTTAAATCCGAAACCTAAGTCTCGTTTGTACAACGCGTGATCTATACGATGTACTATAACAGTTGTTCAAACATAATCGAACCGAGAATCCCGAATAATGATTTGCAGCGGATACGCAGTTTTTAACGAGCTACCGTACTCCAAATCGAAACGATCAAACGAACTCTTATCTAACCGTGCAACCGATACGCGCCTTCGACGAACAATTCCGGCGAAATGAAATACGCGAGCACTTTCGCGCGAACACAATCGACGCGATACATCGACGAACGGGTGACAACATCGATCGCTAGTGTAATCAAAAGGACTGGACCAATTTCGATCGCGCCCCTGCAACCGCGGGGTTGAAAGTCGTCCGTGAGACTTCCTACAAACAGCAGAAATCATATGCACGTTGGCAAAAAGAAAAAAAAAGAAAAAAGAAAAAAAAGAAATCGACAAACATTGTCGAAACGACGAAGTTGCATAAACCTTTCCTTACAATAATTAAGGTGCTCGAGCTCGCTGTTACGTGTGCGGTTACGAGGGAGCTCGCGCCTCATTAACGTACAGCAAAACGCAACAGAACGCGTGCAAACATTCCTCTGAGATCACTGACGAAGAGAATCGCGCGTAGACAAGAAATCAGAGCACGCTCGACAAGAAAATTACACAAGTTCACCTTAGCCTATAAAGCGTTACTTTTACGGTTGGCTAATTATTATCGTCGTTAATGATCTAATGAGTGGTATTTCATTTGGTAGGTACGACACATTCGCGGGGTATTAAACTAGACAGCCCTAACAACTACGACAACTATATTCATGAAGCCTGAATTAATTATCAGCTAATTCATTCCATTTGGGAACGTCATGAATTACTTTGTTCGAGTTTCTGACATTCTTAAAGCTGAAGTTTTTGACATTTATTTCCGTTTTATTTTCTCTTCTTAAGCGCATTAAAACGTGTATGTCTGTATGTACGTACGTTTGTGTATCTTCTTCAATGCTGAAGTGAGTTAAGCTTATTTATTATTAACAAGTTGGATATCTTTAACGATTTCGCAGCGAAACGTTCTCGTTTTCTTCTCTCTGTCGCGTTTGGGGGGAGGGGCTGGGTTGATCGTGGGAGAAGAAGATATAGCGAACGGCTAGTGGTTGGAATTTCTTTGGAAAAGCAGATAAGAATTGTGTAAAAATATCGTTTGAATTTTCTCGCGTACAGTATGAAACTACGGAATAATTTTCCTCGTCTTCGGTGTGAATGTGCAGTGACGAACGAAAGCAATTGGAAGAAATACTTGTCACTTCTTCTCTGTATAGCGTGTCGTGTCTTTTCTTTCTTTCTTTTTTTTTTTTTTTTATCGAATATGTTCAAAGCTGTTTTCATCGCAGTGCAAGTACCTGATGCGTTCGGAATAGTATATTCCACGAACGAACGATTCATTTGATTGAAGGGATTTAAGTTGACCGATTGGAAAGATAAAAGAGGCGTAAAAGAAAATATAGTAAACGATGCATGGTACAGACGTTGTTGAAATCGTAATCGATAAGAAGAGTATCGTATAGAGAATCGAGAAATAAAGGATATTTTCGACAAACCGTAAAATCGATAAAATGAACAATAAATATGCTGAAAAATTATTTCGCGTGAAATGATTAAATACCAGTATCAAAATTGCACGAGGTCGATTATCATCGCTTCGGCGTACAGTCAACAGCAAGATAGACTTTAAAAATGTTATTTCAATTATTAAAACCAGCGATGTTAGGATATCAGCGTGGAAAATTGCAAGCTCGACTATAGAACTGCTTTTACTACGGACACAATATTTCTATACCTTTATTCGAATATTCTAAAGCATCGGATTTAAAATGAATAATGGAAAAATTGAAATTGAAAACCAAGGACATTGCTTCAACGCAACAACGGGACACACTAGACACATTATTAGTTGCATGATAAAATACCTTTTGTTCAAATTGCGAAGAAGAATAAGAAGAAGACGAGTACTCGTTTGTTCGAAGAAGGAAAAATATAACTAAAATTATATATAAAATAGTACATAGAATTATTTAGCAACTTTCTTATATAAAATCGTAATAATTTAGAACTATACTTTCAATGCGGAGACCTCTTAATATATATTTTATACATTCCATTCGTAACACACCTGCTCAACGTCCATGGTTCACGGGCATAATATTCAATTGAAAAAAAAAAGGCACCAGAGAAAGAACATTTCTTTCATTAATTTCGTTCATCACTGCGCTCGTGTATAATCCCGATTTCCCTTAAAATCGTAAGTATATTTTCAATTATTTGCGTTTCCCAGAAATCGACCAATATCCGTTTAACATCGAAATATCGTGCTAGTGTTGTTATCGTAAACCTAAATAGAATTTGTTGAAAAACCATAACATTGCAACGTCAAGGTCTTTGGTGGCGTTTTGCGAATCGCTTGCCAACGTTCCTAACAAAGGATCGCAGTTGATCTATGCATTTTTGTGCAGAGAGGTGGTGTTTACAGTGGATTCGATGGTGAATTAATAATAATACTGTAAAATGATTTAATAGACATTGAATCGTATGAATAGTCCATAGTTTGATCGAAAAACGACACACTTAATTCTTATGTTAAGCTTTGATCGGGGAACGCCACTTAAAAACACTGACGGTTACGACCTTTTACGGAATAATTACACATCTTTTTGAAAGATGCGATAGCTTAGCTTGATTACGAACAAATTTATCACTTGCATGTACAATTAATTGCGATGTAACCTGTGAAGGTCTTCGAAATACAAGGTTGCTCTTTTTAGCGTCATCTTATTCCTGGATTAGTTGTATAATTCATATGTATTCTTTGCACGTGGCATTTGTTAACAAATGCAATACAGTTGCGCATATAATATATATGTATATGTATATATATGTATATATATACACACACATACATATATAATATTTATAATATAGGTATACAAATATAAATTATTTGCCTTAGCTTAAAATGTCAGGGACTCGTGGTAGGAAGTAAACTCTTCTGTCCTGTGAATAGACCCGGTTATTTTATTACACACTAATTAAGGTTCATTTAATAAACCCGTTCCTTCCAAGGTGTCTTTCTTTCGTTCTTTTCGTTAAATTGCCTTGCGCTCTTTTTGTTTTTTTTTGTTTCCAACATATTAGGTACAAGTTTACGACGCGCTGTGAACCGTGTATGTGTCTCATCAGGACTGAGCATTCGAAACACAAATTTTAAGGTCCTTCAATTTTAATTCTAAGAACCCCAACAATTTGTAGAACCCCATTCTAATATTTCGGTTAAGAGCTCTTAATAAGTTTCACAATCTTTCGTTCGTTTTAGCTTTGATTCAATCATGCAATGATATGGCGTTTAATTATTTATAATACTGTTTCGACGGATAAAATTAAAGTACAATAATTACAGGCGTTACACGGGTTACGTTCAGAACGATGAACAATATCATCGTGAATTTTGTTAATGTAGTAATGATTCCAATGGCACACAATAAACGATTTTATACGGGGTGCGGTATCAATACATATCTATACGCTTCATTACCCTATCTATTGCCTCTACACTGTAGTTACTTGCAAGGCTCTTAATACAATTATTGTGTCGATTAAGATTATTGTTCCATTCAAATAGAGATCCCGCTTGCACGTGAAATATGAATGAATGATTCCTTAGAATTAAAATTGAAGGACCTTAAAATTTGTGTTACGCAACAAATAAAACGTAGCTTATCCTAATAATTTCATATTATATTTGTGGTCTATGTTGCATTTACTGAATTAAATCCCTAATTCTATCCTTATTCGAATCATTTTTTGTCTTGACGGGTTTTTCCTTTTCATCGAAAACCCGGATCTAATGCCATATATTTTCAACTTAAAAATTAGTTGTTTTGCCTGAAGAGATAATGTTTCGCATTTCAAACACCAGATAAAAGGTATGTATTTCTTTACCTTCGTCAAAATGTTTATGTCAATGTGCAATTGATATGAATAAACTACTACCACAGTTCAAGCTACACAACAATTCTCGTTCCACATGCAAAGAATGTTAGTGAAACTAAAAAAAAAAAAAACAAATCGAATAAAAACATTTACGTCCCTGTTTTTTCCGTTAATAATATTAAGTCCTTCAAAATTGCATTATCATATTACCCTTTGCTCGTAATAATAAATCAATGATATTAAACGGTATACTTCATCTCTAATTTACCATTTTCTTTTTTTAATGAATTTACGTGCGACTCATTTCAAATGATTACCAGTCACGTGAAAAACAAAACTTGAATTGCTTTTGTTCAGGTCAATGCTTTAAGTATCTTACAAATCCACGAAAATGACATTAGATTTAGACTCATTGAAATTCACGTCATACAAAAGATATTATTTAGCAAATGTGGCACGATGCTCCTTTACAACACTAAAGATATTTTACGTAACATTGTAATTTATCAGCTTGCCACAAACTTTGGATTTTGTTTGGATTCTTAACTTACTTTGGCCATTGACTCGGAGACCTTGACAATTAACATTTACAAACCTTTTATTCATCTATATCTCCCTAACGACAATACATTGCTTGATGTGGCCAAATTTTTTAATGCTTACAATAAATACGATACGTGTGATAAATATGATATTTATAAAGAATCATAGACTCATGAGCATAATAACAAATATGCTTAAGCATGAAAATAGTGCATGCCAATATCTTATCATCGCGTGACTTGTAAGTCTAAAGTTTTTTGTCCCTTTTTTACAAAAAAAAAAAAAAATTAAAAAAAATAATAAAATTTCTGATTTGAATGATAACTACATACAAACAACAAGATAACAGTCTCGCAAAAGCGATTTATACAATCGAGAATTCATGTTGTAATGTGTTCCTTTCTTTCTTTCTTTTTTTTTTTTTTACTTTGTATCCTACAAATGCTAGGGGTAATGCAACCCCTAAAAAAATAAGCGTAATATGCACGGCAGCTAAATTGTTTCTCAAATTGTTCGTTTATGTGGTCTTTACCGCGAAACGACCCACCAGTTAAGCTGCGTCAATCTAAAACATGATTAGCTAAAAGCACCTCTTTTTTTAAATCTACATGCTAGAATGTTTAGGAAATCAGTCCAAAACCTAGTTGTCAATACATTAAACGATAAAAGAAAATAAAGAAACAAAGGTCAATAAAAGAAGAAAAAAAATGTTCGACTCGGGTTTAGGTCTTGGACAGACTCGTTTGATTATAAAATTAAGCAAAAAAATTGACCACACAAGAAGATTGTCTAGCATTTAAGTAGTCTAGAAATATCCACGTGCAAGATATGGTGATTATCAATCTGTGGTATCAGTTGCATGTGTATAAGAAAAGTTCGAAGTGGAATTATGCAAAATACATAACCCGCTTAGTGTTCGCATGAACTGTGATAGCTCTTGCCATTGCACCCGGTGTTCTGTCTTCACTGCAGCCAGACTGATGAGATCCTTCCCCGCTAAAATAAACACATTAGAGAATATATTACAAACATTATAAATAACAGATGAACATTCGTGTTAAAGGACATAAATAAATAATCAACTAGCACGTTTATGCGAAAGGTGTATAGGCGTATAGGCGTGAAGCGATTGGAATAAAAAATGTAACATCTGAAGCGAAATGTATGTGCATAATATAAATTCGTAATATGCTTGGTTTCATATTCCAAAGAGTTATTTTAAAACTAGTAATACTTTCATCTCTTTTATCGACAAAAACTATGAAGCTAATTAGAAATTACTAATTCGTATTACGAACACGTATGATTCACAAGACGACTGTCTACCCAAAGATTAAGTATGACGTTCGTTCTTTACAGGAATTCCTTTTAGCTAGAAATCGAATATACCACTATTAATATAAATGCAACTTACCTATCGTGCTCCTTTTCTACTAAATGATATCTGGCTCGGAATGCTACAAGATGAGCATAATATGCTGGTGCAGGTATACTAACTGATCTTGTACACCTGACGTACGTGTGACACAGTTGATACGTTAGAGATTGTAATTCATCACTTTCGAAGTGATTGTCATCCCAGAGTACGTGATAATGCGATGGTCGCGATGTGCCCTGATAAATAAATGCAATATTTGTGTAACTATAATAATATAAAATAAAATAGAAATAGAGAAGTATTTTAACAAAAGGTGGGAGCCCACCTGGATTCCCTGATGACTGCACAAATAGAAGTCAAATTCAGTTGGATGTGTTATGCAAACATCAACAGTCGTACCCGCAGGTATATTTCCACTTTTACCACTTTGATCTCGTTTTTCTGAACAGAACAAACGTGTGTGGTGTCTTTTCTGTACTACCACAAACGTTATCCCAGGTCTATATTCTGCTTCGAGTTTAATGCAAGCTTCACGAATGGCAGTTAACTCGTGTTGCAGGACGTGTAGAAATTGGCCTTCAGAGACACCGTCACGATAAAGAATTATCCTGAGCGGTTTATATCCTCCAGTACTTTTGTAAAACATAAGGAGAAGTTCCCTTAAACAGAAAAAATCCAGTCAATCTTAACGGGTTGACACAAGTAAATGACTATATAATGATTAGTGCGTAACTCCTTGTTCCGATACGATCCAATAAACGATTTTATTTTTATTTCATCCATTATATTAATTTGCTTTCCGCGTCTCTGTTTACGTGAATATTTTGCAAATCAACTAGGAATTTACTTACTTCACCATTGAACTAAGTTCCTGAATAATTTCTTGTCTGTGTTGTTGAACCCTGACAGTAGCTGCATATCGAGATGGATGAGCGTCCATGCTAGCAACCACTGCTGCTATGCTAGGTTTTTTGTTATCTCCCGCAGGAGGATGAGTCACATCAGCCCCAAAGAATATAACAGGTTCGTCAAATACTTTTGGTCTGATAGTCGGTACTAGAATACTATTAATACCACCTAATTTCACATTGATTTTTAAACACAAATTGGACAATGTTTGCGGCGACGTTTTGTTAACATTTTTTGCTTGTACACACTGCGTCGCCATGCCCAATAATGTATCGCCTACTCTTTTAACTTCAGCTGTGGACAAACGAAACATGCAACGTATATAGAATTATGTATTACAATTAGTTACACTATAGTCCTTATATTATACTCGGGTCAGTAACTATTTATTATTTCGCAGTTTTGAATTTAAATAAAAATTAAGAAGCCAACAGTCCCCTTTAATTGTTTCTATGATTGAAAGCTTTTTAACAGGTGTGAATACTACATACAAACGGATGTGTGTATAATTACCATAAACAGGCGTCTTTCCAGGCAATATAACACAAACGAGCTGCAATGACGAAAATGTTGCTTTTAGATATCTAAACATAGGCTCTACTTGATCTGGTCCAGTGGCGTATTTGCAAAAACATGGTTGTCCAATAATTGGCATCCCAGCATCATTGCTTATTCTTTGCAGTTGTGCTATGAAATTACGTATCGCGTCATCGCGTACAGTTCTTTGCGGTGCGAAGCAAGCAATTGCCCAAACTCTAATTTCTACACCGGTGAAAAATTGCTTGCCACGCATATCCCAAACACCGCCGTTTGGTATAGCCTGCTGCTTCGTCTTTAGCGAAAAGGAAGAAAGAAGTACATCATTAAATATGACGGTATATATTTTCAATGGGAATACACGAAAAAACTAGATGCACCAGTGTGTCTCTATGTAATCTATGCAAATGTTTCTCACCTGTCCACTGAGGGAACTTACGCGCCCTCCGTACTGTAGCTTGGGCGGAGGTAGAACACGGCCCCTAACTTCCATCATGTTGTTCGATATCGTTAGACCGAATTCTTGAACGTACGAGTCATTATTAAAGTCAGCTCTCCTAACTAAATTGTTAATCTCTCGTTCGCGGTCTGGAGCAGAGCGGGCTGTTGCTTTTATCATAGTAGACGTCTGCATGTCAGTCAACTTCTTGATGCAACGTTGTCCAGCGACAATATTACAGACCTGAAAGTAGACGAATATTATTATTATTCCACGGGATACAGCAAGATCACTAAGTATCACGAAATATGTAAATTTTTCCCAATAAAAAGATTTCACAAGTAATGTGCACATTACTAACACGTAAATCAATCTCAATTTTTCGTATACTCTCAAGTCTACAAGCAAGCTATAGTAATACATATATTAAAATTATCCATTTTATTCCTGTCATATTTGAATTACTTGACATTTATGTAACATCTAATAAATATTTGGTTTGGCAAACAAAAAATTAAATGTAATATACAGATCATAATTTGGAAAACACGAAGATGTATTCGAACCATTTCTTTCAGTCCTCACGTTCTATTAGATATAATCTCTTATTATTCGAAGAATACTACAAATTCGAAAACTCAATTTACTTTGTTTTATTGCTTACGAAACATAAGGAAATTCTTTCTCCCTCCACTCATTTCTTGCACTTGTCGTGTACGATAGAAAATTGACTATTAATAATACGACTACCATGTCCAATAACAACGGACTCTTCTAAATACGAATTACTAAGTGATTCTTTAATTCTTCTTGCTATAAGAAATTTGCAAATTCTTAATCATTTCGCAAACTTTCAAACATTCTGCAAAGTTCATACGTTTTACAGGCATCTAAAGGCAATTGTATGATTACAAATACATAGCAATCAACCAACCTCGAGTGGTAAATACGTGTGCTTATGTTCTTGTCCAACCTGAAGGCATGGAAGATATGGGTGACGTAATTTCATTTTGTATTTGTCTAAGAAGTACTTTGCAACCGTGCACTCAACCGTTTGTCCATTTTCTAATTGCAACGGGAATCTACAAATTTTCGATAAGTAAGTTATTTGTATAATATTACAATCACTTTTATGTATACTTACGACTGCATCTGGGCTGGTTTACGTGTAACATTACACACTCTGTACTTTCGTCTCATCGTTCCACAGTGTGTGATTTCAATTTTAAGTCCTTTAATTTCTTTGGTAAATTTAACTCGTTGAGAATCTGTTAATGGCCTTTTTTGTTCGCCTATATCTCGAATATCTAATACTTCGCACATAAATTCTATGACAGGTTGTGCCTTGTAAAATGCAGTTGCAGAGACTGTAATATAAACCATCCAAACATTAGATATTAATCGTAATCTTTCACTTTATGACGTAGATCCCTTATTGATCATATTTACCATCAATGTTTAACATCATTTTCCATTGCGATGGTCTGACAGATTGGTGAAAGCCAAACCAAACTTCTCTGCCACCGCCTAACGGGTGGTAATATCCATCTGGTGTGCTAAAGAATGATCTACCTACTGGTGTATAAGTCATAGACGGTAAATGCCTCATGACAACATCTAGAGCAAGTATAGCATCATATGGAATTTGTCTTGTACGCCCTTCTAAAGCTTCTTCTAAAGCAAACAATGAAACTTGAGCCACCCACTTTATCACCACTCTAAAAACTCTGTCTTTACCCTCACCAGGCAGTGTTACCTGAATGAAAAGAAAATGTGTTAATTAGAGAATAATAAATCGTTAAGAAATACGCAAGTTTCGTTAGCCAGTAGTACTTACCTCTAATTCTATTTTATCAGTACCGACAGGCAAGGGGTCCCTTGTATATAAATTATTTCTGCCGTCAAATACAGGCTTAAGAGTTCCAAATATTTTACTATATGCATGAACCATTGTTTCTATTATTTCCCTATTAACTTTACGCGGACATTTGTCAGGTTGAATATTTATATCGTAGTGATGCACATAACCACGTGGCATAGTAATTTGGAAGTGATTAGCTCTTAAAACAATTGGCCTGCCTTCACGTCCTATATTTGGTCTCCGAGGACATGAGAACACTGCAAAAATATTTTTCGTTAATCTTCGTTCGTATAAATACGCTATGTTATTTTGTACTTAAAAATCTATTAACTCTATAATATTTAAACATTATAGCACAAAAATATATTCTGGTATGTTCATTCGGTATTAAATAAATCGAACTTTATACTTTACAGACATTTATATGAACTTTCTCTCTTATCTATGTATTTTGAATCTACCATTGTGATACTTCCTACATTTTACAAAATATCCTGCATATTGAGGTACTTGAAACAATTTATGCTAATAGTACAACTTATGAAAGAGTTCGAAGAAACTTACTTGGCAGTTCTGGCGGTTGAGGAGGAGTGTGTATTTGTTGTGTAGAAACAATTCCTAAAGAACTAGGAGCAACAACACTGCTCCCAGTTGCTCCAGCGGCTCCAACCGAAGAACTTGTTGTGGGTCCAGGTGGGGGTGCTGAAAATAAATGTCAAGCATTAAATAAAGGAGACAATTATATTAACATATAAAATTTCATAAAAAAATGCAAGTTTGTAGTATTTTCTAATAAATAATGGTTTTAACATTACTCCCCACTATTTAATCATATTTGTACCATGTATTATTCTAATTGAGAGTTTATATTAATTTCACGAGTTGAATCAATCTTTGTGCAGTATGTTACGTATATTAATCCTTAAAATATTCAAAGAAGTGTTCTCGCCGAACCCATAAGTCAATTGACATTTATTTAGAAAATTCTAAATTCTGAGTTTAGAGTCCCATCAATTGCCATGGTCATTAGCAACTAACATGACTTAGACCCTGCAATATGCTTGAAACATTTTATTCGGATCTACACTTTTAGGTGGATTCCGAACCACAGTAAAAGAGCACATGTGTCTCGTACAGAGGTGCCAGGTGAAATTGGCAGTGGCAAGACTTGAACCAAATAATGTTTGATTCAGAGTCCAGCCTTAAACCGACTGAGCCACAGTGGTTCTTAATTAGAATTGTTTCCTTGAAATATTGGAATATTTCGCAGTTTAAAATGTTCTTCTCTAAATCTAGCTTTTAAATATCAACTACTGAACCAAGATAGTAACCATTTGATGCTTGCTTAATTATGCATATTGTTAAATCATTTAGGAGGGAAATACGCGCATTACTATATATAAGAATCTTGTCCATGAATGTCATATAAGCCTTATGAAAACCAAAACATCAATAACACTAATAACTGTATGGCAAGATTCAATATTCCATCATATTTTTAACACATTTATTTCGTAGAGCAAAGATCTAAACCCTTCCATTTGTTTTGCTGGAGACAACTGTAAGAACAATATATCGCACATGGTACACCTGAGTCTCTTCCTACGTAATTTACTTTTGCACAGTGGCAAAAGTGCTTTACTTTTTAGTTCATAGAGGATGTCATAAAAATCATGCGTATCTTATACAAACATTTCAAATCCATGTTTTCTTCGGTATATTATACAGTGCAGCTATGTTTGTTTTTTCATTCTCCTAAAACAAGTACAGTAAATATACTATTCCGCTGCCAGGTACCTGTAAGTGATCGCAAGCAAATCAAAATATTTCGATTTGATTTATCTCTATATTTTAAATTTGCCTTATCTATAGTTTGCATTAATTTAATACAGGTTTTCTACTTTGCTTCAAATTCATTCTCGAATGCTTTTTTTTTTCTTACATGCCCCTCGTTTCGTGTGATGCACGCATACAGCATGTAAAAAAGGGGCCAGGTGTATGTCAAACGAAAAGCATCGGCATTAGACGCTCGTAGGTAATGTATTCATTCGTGTTATTCGTGCACACTGACGGATCAAAGTGACGACACATTGTGCCTGTTGAACGAAGTTCATTCGAGGTCATTTTTTAAATTCTCCTCGATTATTACAAAATTTCGATACATTGCCACGAGTACATTCGGTTATCACATGCTTGAGACCAAACGAATTTCGATTTCCTTCGAGGCAATCATAGAGGAACAAAGAATCAAAACTATTCAAGCAATGAAAATCCTGCTCTGTGCTTTATAGACAAGGCAGAAAAATGTCTGTTTTGTAGTATTTTGAAATATTGCGATGAAAAACATGCACGGGAAAATACTCACGCTGCCCTACAGGATACATTTTTGCAGCTGACGGTGAAAAAGACCAGATAACCACTAATAAATAAGTAAAAAATTCAACACAAAACCCACTGGCCACACAACACACTCCTCCAGAATACACACTGCAAACGAGACTACCTACTGCAATGGCTGCCACCAACTTCATTCCAATTGATCTTATCTCGACCAATCAGAGAATATGGTTAATAAAATAATAGTTTGATAGCGCTTGGCGCCACTGTTTCATTTGTAATTATATTACTATCCTATTTTTCGTAATAAAAGCTCGATAATCAGTATTAGATAACTATATATCTGGTCTTGTAAGTAATTTGTAAAACATTGATAGATGTATCGTTAGTAATTTTTTGTCTAATACAAAGCTTTTTATAATGCTTCTAAATTCACAAAGAAAAACCACGTTATCTCAGGTACAGATATTAATATAAGAAATATTCTCTGAACTTAACATTTATTTAAACATTTTAAGCCTTTCCTGTGTTACAAGTCGGGGGTATTTATCTTATGCTTATGTTGTGGTAGTACTGCAACAGGAAGTATTTCCCCCAGAATTGTAACTGTTAGGGACACGCATCGCTCGCGATTGCGTGCTCGATTTTCGAAATGTCGATTCCCTTCAATGGAACCCGTACTACTTCAAGAGGGTTAATAAGTGCAATTATAAAGCACCTGAAATCTATAACTTTAAAGCCACTAAAATCAATCGACGTACAGTTCGATCCATTTCATAAAAGTGGTTTGGAAGCGAGGTTAGTTCAATGAAGTTTCGTTACATGCATTTCACTAGAACTTAATCAAGTTTTCTTTTCGCAATTCTGAATTTTGACAAACAATTCACAATATATTATTATTACTGGTGCAAATCGTATAAATTATAAATTGATAACTTTGCTTTTATATTTTCAGTATAATATTATCTCCATTCCCCACTTTTCTTTTAAATAACATTATACAATACCGGGGACATGATTGTAAAAATTATGCTAATGAATTATGCTTTTCCAGTGTTGTTAATAATTCGTCAACTAGTTAACGATTACAGTTTTTTTTATTGCAAGAGTTACTTAATGACGTCAATATTGCGCGCATGTGCAACATGAAATATCTCTCGTAACCAGCAGACGACATACGACAGTATTTTTAGAAAAGCTTCAATCATCGATATCATTACAATATCGTAATAAAAGTGTAATATTAAAATTAATTAGATAGTTTCGTTATTTAAACCGTGCGAGAAACGTACAATGCAATTTCGTACTATACGCTGCTGAAAAGGTATACTCAATTTTTTTGTTCGCGACCCTTATGCATTTGCAATTTATTCGGAACAAACTATCCCTCGTGTAATCAAGGTTTATGTCATAGCATTATTATACTATACAAAAAGCTTAAAATGAATTAATGATTTTGTCATATATATATGTATAACCTCCCAAAACTCGATTGCATTTTCATTTTTTATCTGATCCTGTAGATGCAGTAAAACTTAAAACATTTATTAGAACGAAAATTTCTACTGAGCTGCCATATTCTAAATTACTGGGGAGCCTCGCTATGAAGTTTTACTTCAAGGCACAAAATTATTTTTAACACATTGATCGCACATAATCTGTGTGCGTTTCAGCAGGGCCCTGATTCATAGTGGGCAATGAACATGTCAGTAGTACACTAAATTATAGTTACAGTATATAGAACTAGTAAATTTATATATATAATCTAATTGCAGATGCATATTTGCTATCCTTAAAGGATGCTTGAATTTTTATTCAGTCACAATGCATATTATAATATTTGTTTACTATAATTGGATGTTTATAATTACCGGTACATTGTCCGCATCCGTATGCTTTACCAAGCATAGAAGCAGCTGTAGTTATGCGCAGACTACCCAAATCTGGCATTTGTAGCGGAAGTTGTTGCTCCATTTGCGCCATTTTTCTGAAAAATATAAGAAACACATAAAAGATAAAGCAAAAATTATGAAGATCTTAGAAGCTTAAAATATAACATACATTCTATGGTTTAATGTTATAAATTATAATAAACTAGTCTATATATATTTATATGTGTTGTATTTTTGCAGGGATTTTTTGTTTCACATTTCATCTCCAAAGGTTGTTGCAACAAATCCACGTTGCATTATAAAACCACAAGTTTTGTCCGACAACTCTGAGCCCGTTGTTACATTTAATTTATGTAAGTATTTTGGTACTTTTATCTTTAAAAGTAATCAATTAATTGGGCACTCATGTTATGCTTATTTTTTTTATTCAAAAAGAATGTAGAATTTAATGCGAATGAACTTTAATAACATTATTGTATTAAGAAGTAATATTAAACTAAATATAGACATTAGAATTATGGTTTTGAAGTATTCAAAGAAATACGTCTGTTTAAAACAAATTTGGTATTACATTGATTGTTGCATCTCTATCTTTTAGTATCCGGTGATAGGGTAATATGCAAAGCTGCAAACTTGTCAACTTTGAACATTTTGGAACTTTACAACAAACACATCACACCTTTGGCCCCGAATGAGATTGATACTGATACTGCGAGCAGAGAACCAATTGCAGAGAAGAAGAAAAAGAAACGAGGAATTAGAATTAAGCCAGGAAGCAAACACAGGGGCGTATTTCTATAAGTTCATTTGGCAGTTTGATAATTTCTTTATCTAGCAGTAAATTTCGAAATATCGTAGGACAAAATCAGATACAAATGCGAGTAAGAGAATAAACTCTATAGAGAACATATGACCAAATCAAGCTTATGGTTTATTTAAGAACATCGGCCCAAAATTTCATCTTTCTCTTCATTCATAAAATATCATACAGAATTAAGTCCAGCATTGTCAATGCGTAAGGGAGATTTAGAAACGGAATATTTTGTTGCAAACTATTCATCAATCGCCTTCAGTAAAGTATAAAGCAGGAAGCAAAAGTAGTAGCTTGATAACAAATATTTGTCTTTGTTATTACATAAGTTTGCAATTGCCCATTCTAAACCTTAACAACGATTGCCCCTTTCTTTCTAATATTTGAATGGCATAATTATTTTCTTTCTATCCAACCCACTTAATACACAGGGAAACAAAATTTGGTCACATAAGAAACTACATATACTTCAATAATGGCAAGCGATACTGTAAATAGCAAAAATTATAATATGAAACTTATTGATACACTTTATAACCAGGTTCCTGCCTTTACCGATGTATTTGACGAAGAGACCTGGTATATCTTTGTTGCCTGCTTTGTAGCAGGAACACTTTTCGTAGCATTTATTCTCTCAAGATTCATTACGCTGAAACCTGTAGAGTAACATTGAAATCTTGTCTCAAAAACTATAATTCATTTCCGTAATTACGTTCGATCAATTTTGCAAACATTATATATTGTAATAACAACATTTGCCTGTATGTTCCATGTACGTAATCGTGAATGTTAAACAATATGATACTGTTATTAAAACTAAAATATAAAAATTGCTAAAAAAAATTAATATTCATGTAGTTAATATTATATCAAAATATCGTTCAAGTAGGTTTAAAAATATTCCCTAGCAGTTACATTATTTTTTACACAATGTAGTCATTAATTTATTAGCTTTATGTATATATCATAATTTTTGTGCTTGCTAACATGCAATTAGAGAAATTGGCATTAATGACTAGAAATTTTGTAGAACAATATTATTCATTGTACTTTCACGATCTTATAGACATTCAAGTTTGTACCTTTGGTGTAACAAAAATTATATAACATTCAACAATAAAAATATTGCAAAATGTCTTGTGACTAATATTAAAATATGCTACAGACATTTTCATTAAGCAATTATAGTTTAATATAATATCAAGGAACAGTTTGTACTATTATTTTTATTTTATAATTACATACAATCGATGTATACAACCAAATTTAATGTATTTCATATTTGAACAATTCTACATAACTCGTTCTTTCGGTTTTTGTAAATATTATTCGTGCTATCGTTTATATCTGATCGTATTTAAACATTCGATTTATATAAATATAATTATAATCGTTCTATAATTTTAAATTCTTTATAGCATTGTTCAAACATTAATTTATTATAATATAATAAATTACAACGAAACATATATTACACATGGTTCAATTTATGTTTGTACGTGGTGCAAATGTTTTAAGTTCCTCAAGTCCGCCTACTTCTCCTTCCTTCTTATCCTCTATCTTCCTTTTTGTCCCTCCCAACCCTTTTTTGGTCACCGCGGATCTTTATTCAAATGATCTTATTCTTAATTATTAAGATAAGATTATTTATTAATTTCATATTTCGGACAAGGTACTTACATTTAAATAATTTTTTTAAATTGAATCATCTATTTGGTTTCTCAAAATCGAAACGATACGCAATATTATTATTACGCATACGTCTAAATGCATGTACAATTAAAGTACACGATTTAAAAACTCACCTATTTGTGTAGGGACTCCTAGTCAAGTTACGATGTCAAAATAGATAATCACACTGTTATTAAATTCACATGAACGGTCTTTCTTTTTATACATGAACTTCAGCGTAGTGTCTGTACATCAACGGCGTAATACAGTTTTACATACAGCACTATAAACATTCATCTTCCATGGTGAAACGTTCTACACGTTACGATCATTAATTACCTACATATTACATAAAATTAATGTTTCTTATATAATAGTTTTACGATAAATATGCGTTATCAGGGCAGTGTTGGGAATCACGCGTAGGGCAAGTAAGAAATATCCCGGGAAATTGTATTTTAAGCAATTTACATTCGTGCATACACCCCCGTTCATGAATATTAGGACACCTGCTGATCTCATACAAAAGGTATACATACATATATACATATAGGGTATCGCGTAACTGGTGGTTAAATCGAACACATGAACAAAATAAAGAATACCATTTTTCCATACGAAGGATTGATTTTCGTGAAAAATAACTTTGTAAGCATATCTGCTATTAGCGCAACAGAATGCACATTCATTGCGTTTGAGTAAGTTGTTCAATAATTTTTAATTGAAAACGTCCGCTATGTTTGCTCGTCGCGTTTGGCGTGTACATTTTGATACGGATAATTTTTCGTGATAAATTCGTTAGTGGCGGGACTATTGTTTTTGGTATTGGCCTCTGTTTGTGTTATGCTTATCTGGGCAAATTTACTTGCGCTATAGAACGTTTGCGACAAAAAACAAATGGGCGTCTTGAAGAGCGATTTTATTTACCTCGGATCAGTTTCGCATGAATACTTGTGTGTTCACCATGTTCGAAAGTTTAGTGGAGTTAACGGTAGAGATACGCGAAAAAATCGTAATGTTATCGGGGACATGTTATTTCATAATTTTGCAAATCTTCGGCGGATCGCAGTCAAAATCAGTGGAATTTTGAAGGGAGAACAATATTTGAACCATTACAAATTACTACGGTGTACCATCTGGATGGCGATTAATCGGTAAAAATTTGATATTTGTGTGAAATAACGACACAAAGACGTGACAAAAATGTGTAAAAATTACTCGCCAAAGTTACGAACTAATATACATCCTATTAAAAGGGTGTGGGGCCAACCTGTTCGAAGAATTTTAAAAAGTATGGCCAAAATCGGAATTTCGCTTATGGAAGTACTTATAGAACGCATGGGGGCTCCAATGAATAATACGTATGGCAAAATTGTAGACGAGACAACATTTTGTATTGCAATGCCAACGTTCCGAATTAATTAATAAGTCTTGAAATCTTGAGAAATGTTATAATGATTTTTCAGATTGATTTCAATTTCCGGAAGTGTCCTAATACGCATTAACAGGGGCGTTTGTCAATGGCAACCAGTTACGTTAATTTACGGTAAGTACAATTTTTGAAATATTTTTTGCACGTACACAGTTCTATGATATACGTAAATATGAAACGTGACAGTGTATCGTCATTTCCGTTTCATTTTCGCCGAATAAAAAATATTCTCCAAAATATCCTCATATGAAATGTTGTCGATTGAAAAAGTGACACACGTTATATTAAAATCATACAAATATAATAATATTGGAGATATATATCGTATTTGTATAATAATTTATAATTTATTATTCAAAATATTATATTTTCTACTAATACATTGACGTACGATATGCAGAAAATTGTTTTATAAATGAGCTTTTGTAGCACGGTGATTTTAAAAGTTTTCTTGGCGTCTTTTCGCCATACGTATCTGAAGCGTGCATCACATTGAACAAAAAGATAGTATTGTTCTTGTGAAACAATCTTCGCGCAGTTTAAAATAAAATAATTGCGATTAAAAATGTTCAATACGTACACAAGATTTCCTTAGGTTTAGTATGAAACGAAGCAGCAATTTAATTTCCACGCATATTTAAACGTTAATATACACACGCTATTCGTGGCCGTATATATGTATACGACATGTCGATACAGTTATACAGTGCACTTTGTTTTCATTGCGTCTGGTCAAATGAAAAAAATTAGGTCGTCGAACCAATCGTACACAACTATCACAAAAAGAAGTTAGCCTGGGTAAACATCCTAAAAATGAAATCACTACGAAATATATATAGCCACTTGAACATATTGTGATTCATTCATTTGTTTGTCAGTCATCGAACGGCAATGATTTTACTATCTAACCTTAAACTATTTATTTTCCACAGTTTACACGGTGTACGCGCAAAATAATTAGCATAGTCCGTTTGTTGTGACGGGTTCCCTTTAAGAACGAAATTTCATACGCAATTTACCGCGAGTACGGAGCCCGGTTGGCGAAACACAAACAAAAATGGAAAACGTGTTGCAATAAAAGCGCGAAATTGCTTGAAAAGAATATTCGATACTGGAAAACTTTTAAGAGACTTTTATAGAATGGCCACCGCCGCTTTCACTCACGACGCGATCCTACCAGCACGATTTCAGTACGAGCGGGACGAAGCTGCCAAAAACGATCACCAAGTGTCAAGGTTGCCATTGTACATGAACATGCCGAATATACAAAGTGTGTATGAGTATGTGAACGCGCTCTCGCACACACTGCAAATTCTCCCCATCTCTGTTGGTGTGTTATCACAACAATAGTATTATCGCAATCCCTCGCACTTATTTTCTAATGTCACCGATTCTGTTGCACGGTAACCTCTATTACGGAGAAATTCGATGCACTTTTACATTTTATACGCAAGAGAGCACAGTATATTTTTTTACGATTGCACCGGGTAACTTTTAGCGACATTCACGAAGCCAGCGATCAACATCCGCGAGAAGGACCCCACTACTTGTTCGATTCACCAGTTATTGCGAATGCTCGTTTGGCCAGGATTGTAACAAGTAAACAGAATGAGGTGTCATTCGTCTCATGGGTTTGTTTATAAACAATGATACGTGTGGGGTAGTATTTAAATTTACTTATTTACTACGTATAGTTGAGGTGTGTTAGTAGTACGTACGCAATATACATTTACGTGGCAGCACTTCCGTACCAAATTTCTTTTCTCTCGCTCCATTCTAACGCAACATTCCAGAAATCCAAATTTTTTTGTTTGTGAAAATCGATAATACATTTTTAACGATGCATTGTTCTGGTTAAAGTAATAGAAACTTCTTGCTTTCGTGTGCGTTATGCAACGAAAATATTATTCTTTTATTTGATAATAATGCTATTAAGATATACTCAATATATTTTGATTGCAAAATTGTATATTCATAGCTATGTAGTTATAGTCTAATAATCTTTTTATGTAAAAAACAATGTTTATCTCCTGCTATTTGTCAAATAAATATCATTTGCAAGCAAATCTTAAAGTGGAACTTTTAAATGTATGATTTCACGTTTTGAGCCGATCCTGGGTGATGTCATAATCGACAGACCAATGAGATACTCTGTATATTAACCACACAAATGTCCGACATGCAGCTTATATACCGTTTACCAGTCCTTATACCGTAGAACCAATCTTGTTAAGTTCAATTGTTTGTATAAAATATATGTTTTAAGTATGTGAAAAACAGAATAATAAGTTGTAAATATGCGTAACGTAAGAATTTTTTCTTTGTTGAAGTTGATGCCATTTTAAGTAAAACGCGATACAATATGTTCAATTGTCTATATCGATTATCGTAGTTAGCCAATAGCGTGTTTGTGCGTCGTAAACAACGCATCGCCATTGGTCAGTTATTTTCGCGCGGTTAGAAGTTGCGAAAAATTAAAATTTGGTGTGGATGGAACTTCGTACAAATTAACTAAAGCAATAAATAGAATTAAAATAAAATGATGTTGATTATGTTTACAGATTATTTATAATAAATACTAATCGTTTACAAACATCACATTAAAAACAAGGATATGTAATAAATAACGTTATAAATTGTTAATTAGAAAATTAATGGACATATATTTTATCAATTTTTCCTCTAAATATATTTATAACTAAATTGAAATTTGTAATGCATACCACGCGCACATTTATGTGTGTTAACTGTTAAGAGAAATTAATGTATACTATACTCTATTTCTATGTACAATTGAAATAAAAATTACATGCATAATATGTTCAAACGTTCTATAAAACAATTTATTGCTTCCATCCTTATTTTTAAACGGTTTCAAATTCATCTATTAACTCTTTATTATTGTACAAATCTCGGAACATTTCATTCTTAGAAAAACTTGATATATTTACAATCTCAAAGAGGATACACGTAAATATTCGTAAATATTTTAATAAAGTACATTATTCTTTCGAGAATTATTTATTACGCATAAATGATTATAATGCAATACATGCTGTATAATTCTAAATGAAAATATAGATGGAAATCAGACTCGTTAAAGTTTCCTCCTAATCTAAAGCCATTCCCTCATCGTCATCGTCTTTTTTATCAGGACTAGTTGTTGGCGGGGCTTGTTTAGTATTTTTGTCCTCTTGTCCTTGCTGTGTTTGTTCTTGGCCAGTCTTTGCTTCAGACTCGAGAGCAGTGACGAATTCTTCGATGTTTCCACTGGTAGCAGCATTGACAGCATCCGTTCCCAAGCCAAATTGATGGATGACAGGTCCCGCCTGGCCTGACTGCAAAGCAGACCAGAACATTGATAGCGCCTGGGAGAACTGGGGAGACACTAGCGTGGTACACAGGTGATCCCCTGGTGGCAAGTGCGGGCTCATTGCACGCTCCAAGCTTTCCGTTGCAGAAATCGCCGCAGGAATGGTATTGGTCAGCTCAGTTGCTACGCCCCTCTGCCGGACAATAAGCTGTGCTGTAGGTGGCCGAGAACAACAAATAATCCCAGAGAAACTTCCCCAACTGCTCAGCAGAGCGAGAGTCTCCGACAGCCAGGTAAAGTTCATGTGGAAGAGAGTATTAAAAAACGAAACAACCATGCCTGTTGCCTTTTGTACTTTATAGTATTATCTTTGTCACTCTACACTGTTTTGTGTTACTGGCGATACCCCGTTTCTTCTCTATGGAACGATAACAAATTTCACATAATACTACAAAAGTTAGAATTATATATTCCTAAATGGCTGATATAGTTTTACTGATATGCTTATCATTCGTTATTTTCTGATTGTATCTAATAAAGACACTTCCAGGAAAGTTATGAGAACGTGGATGACCGATACAGATTATAAGGATAAGTTATGTAAGTAACAGAACAACGAATGTAGTTTAATGTGCTATTTCTAATCTCAATTTCGCTGTGTAACGTTTATCACGTAAGGAAATTATTTTTTGGGCAAACAATTAGAGTTAAGTTAGTTCTTGCGGAGAGACAAGAGTTAGAATATAAACAATAAATTAATATGCACGCAAATTGAATAAAAAATATTCATTAATACCTGTTCTTCTAAAATATAAATTTGTAGTATTAGCAAGAAGAAATCAGCCTTTCCAAGTAAAACAATTGTCACACAAAACGATATAGTTTCGCAGAGCTGTACAAAAAGGTTGTAATACTATAAAGTTACTTAACAACTGAATGTTATAGCAAGCACATTATCAAGAATGCCACTTTTATCTTGATAATGGTAGCGGCTGTAAGAAAAGATACAATTAATAAAAAAAGCAGATAACATGTAACAGCGGCCTATTGTTTAATCTAGAATAACGTGTCATTATATGGCCTAAAGAGAAAAAGTTTAATATTAAATTGAGAATGTGAATTTCGTATGATTATTCATACGATATTCATACGATAAAAATACAAAAGATAGAATGGTACAAAGACTTGGTATAAAAACGGTTCTCAAGTTTTCAGGTATACATTCTCGGCAGCATACAATTATGTATGCAATAAATTATTAGGGCGTTGTAGTACGGCAATTGCTTGCAAAAATTTGAAGACTTAATCCTTTGCTATACAGGGCAAGTCAAAAGACTTGAATAAGTTTGTTATACGAAAAGTCGAGACTGTTTATATGTAAAAAGAAATATTAACTTTTATCCATCATAAACCAACTTAATTAACGAGATTTTATACACGAGAACTGACCCAGTCAATGTGCCTACTATGTTTTACCTAATACCTATTTGTGTTGGAATAATTTTCAAGTATCTTCAAGATTAATTATTAAGAGGCTATAAATTAAAAAAATGATATACACACACGAAACAAAATTACATAAAGAAAAGAGATATTACCTGTGCAACGGATTCTGTTCCTGTTGATGCCGGAATTTCCGATAAAAAGCTCTGAAGATCGCAAAGTTGTATTTTGTTATTAGTACTTGATGTCGCCCCAGGTGTTGCTGTGCTTGGTGTTTTCGGTGTCGATTTATTGTCACCTAGATATGTATATAACAAAGTTAACGTATGTTCCGCCTGAAGAAAAAAAGTACACTACCACTCTTACCATTACTAGGTTTAGGAGAATCGGTATTTGATGCAGGCGAAGAGGCAACTTGTGTTGTAGGCCTGGGTGCATTTGTAGTAACTCTGGTCGATGCGGTTGTCGTAGAAGCTCTGGTACTTTGTACACCTTGTGGTCTATTCATTGTACCCAACAAATTACCTAAACCAATTTGACTTACGCCGCCAAACAGTTGCATCAATTGCTGTTGAGACATATTATTTAATAAATTTTGTAGATCTCCTTCTGGATTTGTGCTGCCACTTCTCTGGGATCCGGGGGTAGGTGGGTTATTCAGAACCTCGTTAATTTTTCTACAATATTCTTCATCTTTGTCCGTTTTAAGATCCTGCAAGTGGGCAAACAATTACTTATTAACATGCTTTAAAATAGCGGGGCCTGTATTCTATACACTGTAATAACTTTGGGGGTAGCAATTGGTGGATGATGAAATGTAATACCATCCGATGTACATAGCCTCTATGAGTCGAAATATCAATCGTTAAACATCTTTTACTGAAAAGGTTTTATAAAAGGGAACCTCGACAATTCCACGATTCTCCGAAGACTGAATAAGTGTTACAGAGGTTCGACTGTATTGCTAGATACAAAAAGGAACTTACCTGTAACCAGACAAAGAATTTTTTGTTCGACGACTTGAATCGTAGAAGATATACCCTTCCAGTTTTGCATTGAGGAACATGTTTAAATTCACAATCATCGGGGAAAATAATCAGATCCTATTAAAAACAAAGCGCATTTGTAATATTTCATACAGACAAATTGTTAATCATAAATTTGTTAGATTTCTATCGCCCGAAAATTCGAAGAAATTTGACCAGTAATAAAGTGTATCCTTACATCTTCGACGTATCCCGATACACGATCTTTCCAACAGAAATGCATTAACGAGTCGTCAGATTGATAAACGTAAAGCTGGCCTTTTCGAATATCTGGATAAACCATCTTTCCTTTTATGGTCATCTTTCCTGCTTTGAACTCGACCAAATTTTTAGGCGTGCCGCGGGTGGCATTATTTCCAAAAAGTGCACCTCCAGACATGTTTGCTTTTTCAAATACACCTTTCTTTTTTTTATAAATATAATAAATTCCAACACGCGGTTAACTCACGGTATACGGTGCGCTGATGACACTGCACTTTAAAATGATTTGTTAAAAGATTTGCAGTTTGTACGGAATTCTGAAGTAGATGAGACACGTAACGGTGAAGTTCGTAACTGTTTATTGAATGTTCCTATTTTATCGACAAAGCATGAACAGTCATAGAGTATTCGTCTATGTGTATGAACATAGTCCCACATACGGTTACTATACCGACTAAGAAAATTAAGACTGATTTGAGAGTCCTCTGTTCATTAATAGTGGCTAGTTTAAGAACTATTAACACCGACAAGATGATATAAGAATAAACAATCCACCTTATGGATTTCAGTGGCCAAACGTGACTGCCATTCCTTGACTTTGAAATTCGACACTGATTTTACTTATTTCTACAAAAAATTCAGGAATTTCTAACCTGTCAGCGTGATTAGTTGACACTGGCGCGGCGTCACTATGCTACTGCGCACTCCCGCCTGTCAGCGGCGCAATAATCGATCTTCGATTGTTCTGGCGATTCTCGAAGTAAACGATAGAAACGTAATCAAATAAAAGAGGCGCTATGGAACAGAATAAAATTGACATTATGATAAACGCATTAAAAATGGCCAATGCTGTAACAATTTATCTACGAAATGTAGAATATATTGCAAGGAAATTAAATTTAGAGTTGAAATATATATGTATTATACATAATATATGTATATGTATAACCCATCGAACAATAGAAGTCGTCCTATGTTAAAGTAGTAAATTCTTACGTAGTTATTTTTGCTAATGTACTAAAATAAAGTGAAGTAATGTTTTAACAGATAGAAAGTAATACTTAATCTCCTTAGAAATAATAATAATCATATTAATAATAGCCTTCCTGATGAGCACTTAGATTTCTCAATAAAAGTGTCACTTTACAACGCAAAGAAATTTTTATAGGAGAAATTCTTGTCCTGCAATCTTACACGTATCACGCAAGAAAAAAGTCATAAATAATACCATAACACTGTTGACGTGACGTGCATAGGTACACGAACAGTTGCGTGTTTAACTTATAACGTGAGCAATAGAACGATGCTTAGATACTTCACTGTGACATGGAAAACGTGTATAACATTCTGAACCACGTATTTGTGCATGTAGAAGTACATAGTACATAATAGCGTGTCTCTGCTTGGTGCCTAAGAATTAACAGGATTCTCATTCCTATTAACGTGCATGTTTTTACTATTAACGTCGAGTTCTGCACCAGCTCGTGATTTATTCGGATTTTATACGCACCCCTGCCATAGATCTTTATGTCATTGCGCATTCAATACTCAGTTACTAGAAGAATGTGATTTTATTGGCGACATCGTAAATATTCTGCCTCTAGCACTGATCAATTCTCACCGAAGATGTATGTATTATGCGTACAACATGTTTGAGAATGTCGTTCCTCGCTACTACAAGCGCACAGAGGGATAAGTTCAGCATTAAAAATATATCCCTGAATATACATATACATTGGTATCGATCCATTCATAATCATTTTTAAAATGGCGTTTGAAAGGAAATATGATTATAGAAATTTAATTTAACATACGTACGTTGAATGTTACATATGGTTCAAAATAATATTATTCTTCGTTAAATATTTTCATATTATCAATACCTCTCATTCATTCTTTTGGTTACAAAAATTAGCGAATATTAATTATTAATATTAATAATTGATATATTAACAATCCTTTGCTATTTTTTTTTAATCTCGCGTATTATAATGTGTACACAAAGAGTCAGGGTGATTTCTACGACAGCAGAGAGGGTGTGCTAATAGGGGTGTTGACTTCCGGTTATCGGAATGCTGTAAGAAGGTGTTCAAAGTCTTTCTTCAATATATTGCGCCGTACTAAATATTATAATTTCTTTTGTGCATAATTTCTACATACATTCCAGTTTGATAAACATTTTCTTCAACTTGTAGAATCAAAGTTTAAATGTACATTGACGAAAAATATTCTACAACAATTACGGATGGGGTTCTAATCTTTTTACCTTTTAGTTTAACGAATAAATAGACATATAAAGCGAAAGTTGTTAATAATCTACACGAGCAAGTGTATATACATAACTGTATAACTTCCAACCTACGGTTCTACGTGTTATAAAATATCAATTGCGCTCACAGATTAATACCTACTGTTTAAAAAATGAATAAATAAGTAGCTGGATAAAATAACTTATCCATTACTGAAATCCTTCAATACTAATTTAGCAATATTATATTGATTTCAATGAAACGGAACAAACCTGAGTTCGATATCCACAATAAACACTTTCTTCCCGTTCGATTCGTTAAGTATGCCTGACAGATATTTCGCAGATTTGTTATCGACTAATAAACCGTGCAACAAAAAGTCGAGGTAAACCGCTTTGGTTGCCGGCTCACCTTTCTATCACGACAGTGAAAATATTACAATGACCTTTTTCGAACAATACCGATGTAACACTCTATATCCCCGCAATTAGCAGCAACAATTTATCGCAAAGAATAATTCGCAATACAAATGATTACACGCGATCGAAATTACACATATCGTTATTGCTTCCGATCGAAAATCGAAATCAAACGCCACAGCTTTTTTTTATGTTTGAAATAATATCCAGTTCAACGAATTCATTCATCTTGTTCGCACAATATTATCCTCTTAATTTCGCCGGCTTAAGTATCTTTTTCAGTAAGAACATAGAAACAACGGGACACCCCGTATGTGACAGTAGTCAGAAGGAGATGGAATCTGTTTCTTAATCGCGTTGCACACACGGCGATATCAAGCATCCACGTAGTGAGCTACTTTGACCGCGGTGAGCACAGTCTGCACCAGCCAGACACCTTTCTATCCTTGTGGGATACCCTGTGAACAGGAGTTACCGGTTGGAATGCCAGCGTGTTCGCATTTATAAGCGGTGCTCCGGTAGGTGTTCCCCGGTTTACACCGGTGCCACGCGACATACGTTCAGCCACACATACCACTGCCTCTTATATTAAGAGCGTGTATACTTATAAGTACATATCGATACTCTCGTTCTAACGCGCAACCACGTACATAAGTATCAGAATTTTAAATGGAACATAGGTTTCTAGTATTTCTGCGTTTACTTTTGACGCTTCATCGATCGCAAATGACGCCGCATAAGCTTTTTGTATAAAAATGTTGGAGAAAAATATTTTAAATATAATATGCACGATATATGTAAAATATAAAGCTGGGCTCAAATACTTTTTGCCAGCTTCTTGGCTACCCAGTGAAATTAAATATTTTTCGCATACGCGGCGTTATATACTATTTTAATAATAGACTTTTTATAGATAATAATGATTATTATTCATTCCAGGTGTAACTAGGTACAGACTTGTTGGAACATTGTAAGCATTGCTCTGAGAAGTTTCCTATGTCTACAAAGTAATTCCAGGAAATATGACTGGTTGCTTACTTACAACTAACTGTGTGTATGTGCGCATAAACGTGTTTTCAGAAACCAGCTCGTAGCTATTGGTTAAGTAATAATTGTATGCGAAATAAATTATACACGCTTAATTTGTGTCCACTTTCAATTCCGAGCACGTTGTATAGATTTTATTTATATCTTGTTTCATTTCACTCCTTTGCATTTATGGTCTTTTTTATTGTTTTCGTTGCTTACACCTCGCTCACCTTTCTTTCATCCCTTTTAAATGTTCTGTTCGCCCGTATAGTACGTATGTACGCTCTAACCCTTCTGTTTCTCTCCTCTTTTCTTCTTCATTTCATTTTCCCCATTCTCGTTACTCATTCATTCGTTTAGCCTTTCTCCTTTTTCTTCGGTACTTTCCTGCATCCTTCTCATTCTCTATTTCCTTTTTCCTTTCTGTTACACGTTCGCGTGAACACCCTTTTTGTTCCCTGTTCGTTTCTAGCGACAGATTCGAATCGCGTATGAAATTGCTACGTGGTAGCATAATTTATGATGGAACAAATTGAATACGAAATTCTGGGAAACGTTTCGCCTGCATCATAATTTAATAATGGTTTCTTTCATTTTTCGGAGCACTTCATTTTATTGTGATGCATCGCAATGCTCGGGGATTAAATAACATTATATAGTTTTCAACTGAATAAAGTGTGACGCTTCAGCTTCCCTACCACATCTATTGCAATAAAAGTTTAATTTTCTTCCTCTAGAAAGGTTCAGCATCGAATGTGCTCCGCAACCTTCGTGTCTTTTATCAGGTAGCTCGGCAATAAACCGCAGCGTTTTATTTTATTATATTTCTTCAAATGTTTTTTTCCTTATTGCATTATGTAATTTCTGAGTGCGCCCTGTTCCTGTAGGCTTCCTATTTTTGTATGTTATAAGAAATGTTGTCGGGCATTGCGCTAAAATTATTACCATCGCCAACAAAGGTCATACCAATTATATCTCCCTCGAATGTAATGTTTCATTCCTTCTAATAAATCACTCACTGCGTAAACTTGAAGATTTATTTTCAGCAGAGAAATTACCCCTTCGTGCATTTGTAGCATTACGACTTTTTTCTGTCTTAAGTGCATTGAAATGTACACCATTACCAGGATAATTTTGCATATTTTTCCTTTTTTAAAAACTGTAAAATATTCATCACACCCATGATATCTTTGCATATCTTTTCCTTTTTAAATGCTTTGAGGTATTCACCACAAAACATGACAATTTTGCATTTTAACTAGCACGATTTTTTTTACAAATTCTCAGGCTGTTTTGTTCAAACCGATATACGTTTCAAAGCTATCAGTATGCTTTTCTGATTCTCTTCTCTTGCTCTGTCACGTCTGCTATCCCTGTCTCGACGGGAAAGCATGTATGTCAGCGAGGTTGCTCGCCTTGCACGACCTCGCCACGTCATTCTTGCATTTAATCTGCGACAAGGAGCCGCGATATAACAGACTAGTCGTTGCCCGAAGTAATTAAGGACGTACCGCTGATTACTGAGTTAAAAGGGGAATTCAAATATTGAGCAATTCTCATCAAATGCATATATCGGGTTGAGTCACAGTTAACGTCGTTTTTGTTGTGGGAGCCTGGTACGACTCGTTGTAATATCAAAAAAGAAAAAGAAGTTCATTTATTTCAATATCGGTGGACCCACAATACTGTGCACCCATAATTTTAAATGAGAAGTGTTACTTTTGGGGTCGGTTGAAATGATTGGAAAAGGTGAACATCTGTAAGAAAGTCAGCTTTAGGTTTTCAGGTAGACGATAAATAACTGGTCAATTAAATTCTCTTAATTTTTATCCTTTTCGTCGGTTTTGCAACGTGGGTTTGAATGGTCTTGGAACAGCATAACTCTTTTGCACTTTGTCAAACAGTGACGTCTCCCGTTGATCTTATTTAGAAATGCTACGACTGATTTGGATTAGCATATGGTTTTAGACAGGCTGCAAATGTTTTGGATTAGCATTCGAATAGATTGGCAGATTATACAAGTGGGCAGCGTGAAAGTAGTACGTAGAATAAACATTACTTGTGACTCAACCAATGCCAATTCAGACGAACATATATCACCCCGATAGAAAAACTGTTCGAGTAATTCATTTTCCCGGAGAATAATTACTTATTAATAATTCCAATCTTGTAATCGTTTATATTTAATAAATGTGCAATAACATTATACCATTAAGCGCCTCTAAGTACCTGGGTTAAGTACCTAGTAAGTAGACTTACACGGTTCGAATTCCAATGCGGTTAAGACATACATTGGTGCAGGTATAGTTGGCGCGTAACTAGAAGAAAGCGAATTACAGGTACGGTCAACCGTGCATTAGGACAGTTTGCAGTACTGGAGGTGTGCATTTCCTGTGACGGTCGGCTTTTGGAAAAGCTCGGAACAGTTGGGGAAACAATTTCAAAATTTTGTAGCAATACTATCAGGATATCAGCACGAATGGAAACGTACGTTGTAACATATACGTTGTAACCTATGTACGTTTACCTGTGCACGTACACGTACTTCCCACCATGAACGTGGCTTTACACACAGAGGATGGTATTGATCACTCTGCTCTGCGATGAAAAAGTTATTGCAATGTTCGATTATAAATACTAAAGTCTTTCGTAGAAACGATATTATTGATTATTCATTGGCATTAGAATTTGATAAGAATGTGATAAAAGATGTAGTAAAATTGCTGCATGCCTGGGAATTTTCGCCAGCTACTGTATATTTAACTATTAGGTGAATAAAAGCAGTTCTATGTCGCACGAAATTAAGCCGTTTTTAAAATATTCCATTTCGCAAAAAAGTTAAATAGATTCTAATGCAATGAAGTCATCGATGTATGTTTACACCTAGTTACACTTTACAGAAGTGCACTTGTCCCACAAGGAATACCCCATTGACCTGAACAAACGGTAGTCCGAGGCTGGCAAGTTGGGCGAATAGGCCGCCTCAGGTAAAAACTTTCCAGGTCAAATTTACGACGATTTCTTTATATACTTCCAAGCCGCATGCAAGAATATGATTTTTCTTTCCTGCTACACCAATCGAAGAAAGCCTTTTTTCCACCAAGAGCTGTGCTTAACTTGATCAACTGTTTGCTATAACGTTGCAGCAAAACATCAAAGTAATGAAAGTTTCTCTAAAATAATTTATTTAAAACACATTCGTTCGAAGTACCATCGAATTTCCATGCTTTACATCAAATTTACTACCCAGAAACAAACGTAAATTGACGATGGACAATGAGCATCGCAATGAGGTGACAATAATTGCCGCTTCTGCGGAAAGGAATTTTTGTCGAAAAATTCAAATGCGTTCGTGGTAGGATAACAGGTAGACTAGGAGGTTTTTGTTGCAGGTAATCTCGGGGATACGGGTCTATGTATACATACTATGTATATATACATATGTACACGTAGTTATAGGTTTTCCTCGTGGAAAAGAAGGATCTGCCGAGTGAAAAGCCGGCGTATCGGCAAATAGAACCCTCGAGGGCCGCTGTACACCCCGTTTTCCCTGACCTGGGTCAGCCTGGAAATACAGAGGACAAAGTTGCAAGCCGAACGAGAAAATTCCCAATACCGGGACGGTGAATTTCCCTCGCGATTAGGAGGCTATGTTCAGAGGAAAGTTGAAAATCCGGAACAACTTTGCCCGTGGGATACTCTCGGTGTAATGAGATCCTGCTCTCAGTTTGGTCCAGAAATCAGTACTATCGACCATCATACTTTTCAACGTATAGTAAGATTGAGTGCATACAAAGGTATACGAGTGGACGTGAGCATGGAAATTAATCGAAAGATCTTCTTACCGTTGTATTTCACAATGGGATTGTATCATTAATCATTTTAATTAACGATACTAAATCATAATAAATAAAAGGACGTAAAAAGATATAGTTCGAATAATAGTTTTTAGACAAAATATGAGAGACGTATATAATAGCAGGGATTTTATTTGTTTTGTTCAATGTGGAGGAGTGAACGTGCGAAGATTGTCTCGTTGTCCTTTTAAGGAAACGCTGAACCAAGCCTATCCTTATGGGAAAGTTCCGAAACTCGTGACTCACTTTCGTTGAAACCGCCGAAGCAATTTCGATTTTAAATGATCATTTTCCGAGAAAAGCAGGAACAAAAAGGATGAAGTTAAGAAATTCCTAACATAATGAAACGATAGCAATAACGATTTACGAATGCGAAGATAATTAAGAAATAAATTTCACTTCATTCCAGGAATATTGATTGGTATCAATAGTTTCCCCGGAAAACTCGTAGAATCGGGGTAGTGGCCCCCTTTCTGAATCCCTGGCAATGGAACTCTCCCCGTGCCTCTAGCCCGGCATTTTCCACGGAAACCCCTCCACGATTTCCGCCTTTTTCCACTCGCTTCCTTCCCTCGAGTAGCTTTCCCGTGGGATAACGTACGTTCTTTCATACATGCTACCCTATTGCACACAAAAGCATCAACTCTCCCTCCACGCCAGTGTTGAATGTTGGTCGAACAAGGTTTTTTACTCGTTATAAGACAAATAAAATTTTAACAATTTATTAGGCGCAGATTTCTCCACGTGATTTATTTCGAATAATTTATGAAAAAACTTATGTATTATTGTTGATCATTGCTCGCAACTATTGCGAAATATTCGATTCCGTTGACAACATACACAACCGGTTTCAGAAATGATAAATGTTTAATCCCTTCCAACGCGACAACAATTGCTTTGCTTCTAACGCGATCAAAAATTTGTTTCGTTACTTAGTTACAAGGATAATTAAATGAAATTATTGTTTCACAAATTGTGTCGTTGATTTTTCCCGAGCGAAAATTCCGAACGAAAGAACAACCAATAAATAAATCCCCTTCTCGATTAAACGAATCGACTTTCATAAAGTACAAACCGAACAATGTATAACAAATGAAACTTTATTCGAACAATATCCACCTCTGACGTGGACGAACATTCCCGCGACTGCGTGACACACCTGTGCACCGCGCAAGGTGCTCCAATTGTCGCATGACCTCCTGCTTAGCACGGGTCGCACGGAGACCGATGAAAATGCTTCTGACGCGACGAACGATTATAATTGACAAGAAGAAGAACGAGAACGTGGACGGACAGTCCGGCGAAAGACTAAGGAAATATGTGGTCCACACGCGAAATCAGCAAATCGATAGACACACGCACACGATCACACAAGGACCTCTTTCAATCGTTTCTGAGCGTCGAAGAGTTGCCAGTCAATGGACCTCATATTCTTCTCATGGAAATCATTCTGCCTTACGAAATCCATAGTCGACCATTCACGTCGGCATTCGAAGGAATCTGAGAACACACCTGAGCCAGGTGAGATGTTCCCCCTGTCTAACGGATTGCCAGTCGGATCATTTGCTAGAAAAACTGTCGATTTGCCCGAAAATCCGGGGCTGTTATATCCGGCGGACAGAACGGCGTTCAAGGTGATTCTCCGCCGTTGGTGACCGGGATCCTTCTGGTTCCCTCGGGATTCGCTGTGGGGGTTGGAACCATCCCGGCGAGCAAGGTGACGCCGATTTGCGCGCCTGTTTCACAGGATAACAAGCTCGACGGAGGATCGACGACTCTCGACGCCCTCTTCGCGAGTACGCATCTGTTTTTGTTGGCTCAACGCCATAGACTCCACGGTATGGTGCTTCCGTTGGATTTTATCGAAACGTTTTCGTTCCGTTGTGAATATATCGTTGAAGAACGAAGAGAACGAACAGCTGACTTTATTGGCAAACATTTGTTAACTTAACAAGGAAACTTTCATGTCCGATCTACTTTGCAATACACTCTAATATTATACAG
Organism: Nomada goodeniana; assembly: GCA_963969485.1. Classification (NCBI taxonomy): domain Eukaryota; kingdom Metazoa; phylum Arthropoda; class Insecta; order Hymenoptera; family Apidae; genus Nomada; species Nomada goodeniana. The sequence continues at coordinate 3,569,414 of OZ018302.1, forward strand.
TAAACCTAATACGATTTACTGTTCAACATATCGTCCTTTTAACACGTTTTATATGTACATTCCTTTTTTCTATTACTCCTTTACCAATCACCAATACGATCCGTCCAATTGTACGTTCTAAATGAACAAACCTCCCTATAACAAACCCCCAAATATAATATACATACGTAATATTTACGATCGCAGAAATATATCGATTCCAATCACATACGCACAAACGCTATCTGCACCGCAATACATCCTCGCAATTCACCCATAAACGGTGCACAGCGTTCGAATGTAAACCCCGTGCACTCGCAACATTTCACCCCGTTTCTTACGCAGACATCGTTATCTCTTCATTTTGCCGTTGCGGATCGATTTCCCCGGATACTTGTCACAAGACAGCGAACAATCTGTACACATCCGTAATCCGGTACGTGTGTCAAAGGGATGAAGCCAATACACGGGGGATGTCTTTGAGGGAAGAAAAGGAATAGGCGGTAACTTATCAGGAGTCCAGACCGGTCGAGGGTATCCCATGGGAGGCGAGTGGTAGAGCGCAGGCTTCGTCAGACCGCAAGGGTTGTGCCGCCACAGAACAAAGAGTGAATGGCAGATTGCGGGGGTGATGCATCGGGGTGTAGATCGCAGGAGAGAAGGGCCACGTTATGCTTGCTAATGCAAAAATCATACGTACATTCCCCGGGGATGTTGGCAAGAAACCGGGTAGAATATTATTTCGAATGGTTAATAGGAGGTGAGCTTATTTCGTTGGATATCGTGTGTATAATTGCGAAAGTAATGTCGCCTATTTGTTGGGCCAAGTTTTTGTAACGGTGTATAAAGATGTTGGTAATTGATAATATTTTCGGGATACTGGAAATGGCGGAGCTTGATTGTGCATGTATTTGCATCGTTTCAATGAAATGCGTTTTTAACGAAACGCGAAATGTGTGCAAACGTATTAAAGAAGTCGTACGATTGAAGAATATTTTCAACAATGCGGTTGTACGCATTATTTCTTCTTACGCTACAATATCATTCGTATCGCTAATTAAATTGTATAATATAATGGATATAATATATAATAATAGGCCAACGGTTGGCTACTACTAAACTTTTCTTCAACTTTCTTCACGATCGATATCATACAGGGTGTGGCCAAAACGATGGCACAAAGGACAAGCAATGTGATCCCTCTAGCAGAAATTAACCGACAGTGCAATTTAAAAATCAACACAGTCGCGTCGAATCAATTTTTCATTTTTCATCCCGTTTCATGTGGCGTTGAAAGGCGAGAACGTTAATCACCGAACGGTGAGCACACCTGTAACCGCAACGATTGTCAAAAGTCCAACGAAAGAAATAATGCGATAACTAAATGATAAAAACAGATTACGTAAATGAAACGATTAATTGCGACGTAAACGAGCCTCCGACGTAATTGCCAATTGTTTCCGCGGATGTCACGAATACAACGAAAATAATGAAGTCCGTGACGATAGAAGATAATGCGAAAGGGAAGTGGTCACTGAGCAGGAGAAAATTGTCCGCGACTTATGACATCAATTTCAGCCCGCCGCGCTCGTATAATACGGGGCGTTGCGCGATAGAATTGTTTTAATTTAGAATACAAATGTGGGAAACGAAGAGGTGCCGTTTAAATGGGAATTTACAATGGTAATTCCGACGTGGCACACGTGCAGAATGCCATTATAATCCATGTGACATTAACAAACGCCTGCGCCTCATCCTCCGCCACTCTGGTTCGCCCATCCCTCCTACCTGCTTCGTTTCCCTCGCAAATTCTCTGGTCTACTTAATACCTTGAACTTCCGACTGTGAGTTCGTTGCCTTTGTTCCGAACTCTTTATTCATTTCGCGCTCCACGAAATTTCAATACTCGACGTCTTCGTGCTGTGCAATTGAAGTTGGAAAAAAAGGACGCGCCTCCGTCGTTATTATATTTCCGACGAGGGACGACACCGAGGCGTTGAAAAACGATGGACTAATATTTTTAATAGAGAACGAAACATTTTAGGGACCAAAGTATACTCGCCGTGTCGGATTTTGAATCCCTCGGTTCGTTGCAGCTGGTCGTCGCTCGTCTTCCTCGTTACGCGATCCTCGACGATCCTCGTTTCCCTTTTCCTCCATAACCCCGTTATCCAACCGTTTCGTTTCACATTACCATCAGCGTATTTTCGCCGATCTTTTCCCCCCCGGTTCCCTCTTAAAGTTCTCCTCCCTTTCGGCAATTTTCCCTCCCCCTATATCTATTGTCTAAACCGCCCACCCTTTATCTACGTATCGTCGATGCCTCGAAGCTGGAAGTTTCGTCGGCGCAATCGACACGCTTGGACGAAGTTACGAGGGCATAACGTTACGTATAGAACGTAAACGTAAAGCGAGCAGCGTAGCACGTAAGTCGTAAAAGCTGGCAGTTGGTAGAATGCCATCCAGTAGGAATACAATCGAGCTAGGGCGGCAGCTATCTCTGGATATACAGGGTGTTCGAGGGTTGTAGAAATATGTAACCTCTGTCGCGTGGCGGTGGGAAATTTAACGTGGGTTATCGGTTTCAGAATTTCGTCTTGATCTCGATTATCGAGTAGGTATTCTAATATCCTTGAACTAAACTGCGGCCACTTAATTTGAAACTCCTGCATAGCAAGCTGTGCGTAGCTTTTCTTGGTCTAACAATAAAATATTTACAATACTTTTCAAGCGTCGGAAGAAATCAGGGCGCGGTTGGTTAGACCTTCGTGGTTCAATTTTTCTTTCACCAAAGCAAGAGAAAATTCACAGAGTGCGACGAACGTATGACGATCCTTGAAATTTCTGTTCAGTCGTGAATGAACACCCTGTATGCGTATCAGCGTGTCTGTAACCGTGTATAAAGTTTCTCGATGTAGAACGATACTGTTGGTATTAGAATGTATCCCGAGTAAGGATATTCGAGTTTTACGCCCGAAACTGTAGAATTTAAAGGGCGTTCCATCCGGAAGAAGCGCGAGCTTCATCGGAAAAGCTGTGCCAGAATCGCCGCGGAAGACGGTAAAGCAGGAACGGGAGTTCGTAAGTCGTGGATCCGAATGGGAGTCGCGATAACTCGGAATTTTTCTTTCCAAGGATTCTGATAGAAAGTGCCAAACGCAGACTGTTTCCTCCGAGAGTGCCCTTTGAAATCGCGGAATACCTGGCCGGCTTTAAGATTTCCATCGCAGAAATGAATGAGCTACGTACGCGCCGTTAACACGTGTAAAATAAACGTGTCCATCTTCGTTGGGAAAATCTTCTCATTAATATTAAAATTTGTGAACGGGCGTGACTTATGATCATCTCAGTTCCCTTCGGTTGTTAATAACTTTTCAACGACGAGAGATATTCATTTCATATTTTAATACGTTAGAGTAGGAAGTCTCGCCTTTAATTTGAGACAAGGTTGAGTAAAGAATACCTGGTAGAAGCAGGATACAAAAATTAAATTGCAATTCTCTAGGCTGCCGGTGCATATTTTTTAACGCACGAGATCTCAAATTAAAGGCAAAGAAATGAACTACAATTTGGATACACGACGAACAATCTAGCGCAACCGGAACTGATGATAATTGCAATCATCGAAATTGCAAATTTCGTTGCTCCTTCGTTTGTCGTCAATAACTGACGGAACAGCTATTTGCCTCGCCATTTATTTAACGAACACATCTCGCCGATTCTAATACAGCGACCACGATTACAATTTCGCTAACAAATGAATGTAATTAGCCACTCGTGAAGCAAATTTTACGAGCCACCGCGTAAAGTCTAAAGTCTCGTGGAAGGGCAATAGTGTCGTTTACGTGAGTTGAACACAGACGAAATGATGCGTAGACGTAGAAAATGCAAACGGGATGACTGAGGGACTCTCACACACTCTCTCTCTCTCGCTCTCTCGCTCTCTCTCTCTGAAAAGCAATCTCTATTCCACGTAAGTTGGTACCTGACGGAGGAACGATGAAATGTTTCGAAGGGGTTGGTCGTTATGATACTACATTGTGCCACTTTACGACTTTGTGCTCGAACCGGTGCCTGGCTCGCGTCCCTTCCCAAGTTTCACCCTCTTTCGTTCTATATTCCACCTTCCTCGAAATTACTCTATTTTCTGAAGATGCTCCCAGTGTTTCGTGCCATAGATGCTCCTCCGCCACCCCCACGTTTCCCGCTGTCATTAAACCCCAGATGAAAATGAATGCTACCGGCTTTATGTTTCTTGAGAACTGATTGTTTTTATCACCTTTCTCATTCTGGCGTTCCGTGAACATTTAATGACTCGTCGAAGCGTATCGCGTCAGTATTCGGTACCGATAATATTTGAGGACGGCTGCCTTTATGACCATCGTGTTACCGTTTGAAAGGATCTCGTCGAAATAATTATATGGAAAATGGCGAGAACGGTTGGAGTCGTTGAAAAATACTTCTTTGATACGTAATACGTATTACGGATTAGTATAGTGTTTATCATTTAATAAATACTCCTAGTATCAAATTTGCCGCACTATCCAATCTTATCCAAGCGACGACAGAAGCAGGGAGCGCGTCGCGAATTCGCGGTACAAGCACCGAAACGTAACGGATACGGAGAAAGGGAAGAAGAATAGCCGGGGGCAAGAAGTTCTTCGAATTTCGCCAGTCCTCTTCACGAGCAGAAACGACGATACCAGCGAGTTCAAGTTCCCGGAGGACCATTTCTTGAGACTAGCTTTCGGTCACGGAACCCCTCGTAAATTACGGCTTCTCGTAGCCACCATTCAAAGGAAAGGGGAGTGTACTGTACTAGAAGAGGGACTACATTTCTGAAAACCTTGTTACCAATTATGCTCGCGCGGGCATATTTAATTTCTCCCCTCTGTTTTGTATTGACGACAATTCGGAAATTGTCAACGAATACGATATGCAGAATAGATGAGAAAGGAAAGAGGTCGTGCATGCTGCCACCTTGCTGGACGATTTTGTTCCAAGCAACACCGTTACCGAATCGATCCGTATTTTGCTCGTTTCATGAGTTAGAACCGTTTTATACGTTCCGTAGGTTGTTAGCTCTGTAAATCGTAACGCGTTGCGAACATAACTGCCGTTCCAGCACGGAGTTCGTTTAATTTCCGAGAACTCCATAAAGGTTATATCCTGGTACGCTGGCGCTTTCGCGGCGCAGCGTTACAGGAAATACACCATCGTAAAGGGAGGACTGAAAAAATGGGGTGGAAGGGTCGAACGGGTTGGGGCGAGACGAAAGCAATGACGAAGATACGAAACAAACGGGCACCAGCCCGTATAGATGCGGGCTGTTGCAGGGGCGAGAAATTTTTGATGCAGAAGGATGCAGAGTAGGAATTCTACTCGGTATGATATTGAAGTTGACGGTTCGCATTAATTACGGTTACCGCTGCTGTGCGTGCCGGAAGCGAAATTTCGTATAAACATTTCGGATGATGATTTAAAATCGATGCATTAGTCATTGCTACAGAAATTGCTATTGCCGCGATTGTACGTCGTTCAACGAAACCGTAAATCCGTCTATTCATTCGTTTCAATGAATCGCAAATAAAAGCTGCATTAACGAAAATGAATGATAACAATTAAAATTGAGACAAAGTAAATCGTTCAATGGAAATGAATTATTTAACGCCCGGTGCATCACTGCGACGCGTACCGGTCGCGCGAAGGCAAAACAATGCGAGTGGCAAGGGTGGTTTTTAAAAATGTACGACGAGAAAAAGATGCGTCGGCAGTGAGACGGACAAAGAGTTGAGAAAAGAAAACCGTGGACGAGGATGGAAGGGCCGCGAACGATGCGAAAGGTTGGCAGCGGAGCGAAGTGAAACGGCAGTAAGAGAAACGGTGCGAAGGGACGCGAGCGAACGTTGAAAGAGCGGCGAGAGGAGAGGAAGAAAGGGACGACGAGAAAAAAGAAATAAGGGCAGAAGAGAATGGAGGTGGAAGGGGAACGGCAAGATTCGGCGAATAAGAAACGTATTCAGGAAGAGGGGTGGCACAATGGCACGGGTTCCCCGGGGCGTATTTCGGCCGCGAAAGAACACGCGCGCGAGCGGAAAAGGCACGACAGCGCGAAAATGCGTGCTAACACACGTGGTGTGTTGCACGTGCGTGCACGCGAGGGCCCAGGGTACCGCTGGAGGAAGCCGAGAGGGGCTGTGAGATGGTTATAAAGTTTCCGGGCAACGCGCGAGTGTACCCGCGGCACGCAGAAGAGCGTGGAAGCGAAATCATGCCCCATTCGCGAAGATGCGATTCGCCTCCGGCTTGGTCTGCCTCTTGCAGCGAGATCCAGTCGGCCGGCGAAGGACGGGATCTCTTGAATTCGTTTCGCGATAGAGTATCGAGGCTGCTAATTAACGCTGGGACTACCAGGCGGGACAAACTGACGACTTGTTGCGGATATTTTACTTTGAAATGATTAATATCAGGTCTGCCGGGAAGCAATCGATCGGCGCTTAGCTTGTGGGTACCTTTTACCGATTGCTCCTATGGTATATCATTTCACCCCGTTTTTATTAATACATCCACGAATGAATACGCATACCTCAAGATTAACATTGACGTACTCGAATGACGGTATAATAAACAGACATCTCTTTGAACCACCTCAAGTCATTGGAATTGCACCGGGCCCAAGTTCGGAATCGAATTCCAATATCCGACGATTTCTCCGACTCAATCAATTACCAGGTGTTTCGAAGAATAAATAATCAAATTTGATAAAAGTTCACCCGATCCGAACGCGGTGCTCCAAAGCGACGCTTGAACTTACAGAAACAACATTGGCACGAAGATAGACATTTGAAATACCTTAGTTTCACGAGGGATGTGACTGGTGCACCGCGTGCAACCCTTTTACACGAGGCCATCCGCGTTGCATACCTCGTTCGGCTCCCTAAAATTTCTTCGGCCCCCCCGACGCGTGGTGCATCAACCCCAGGAACGTCCGCGCGATGGCCGTAGAGATGCGGTTCAAGGAGACACCCTTAAAAGGTCAAAAGTTCGTTCTCTTTGCGTGCACCCTGCGTGACATCCTCGAGGGTCGTCGGCGCTCCTGTCGCCTGGCAACGCCGCATGTACGGCCAGAGGACGATGCAGAAGGAACGACGGCGAAGGACAGAAACGATAAAGGGGAACAGAGAAGGAAATAGGAAGTCGAGCCTGATCTTGCCCCCTCGCCCTTTACCCGCGTTCCTTTCTTTCACCTCTGTCCGCGCTCTTTCCCCGTTGCCGCCTTTATTTCTACGCACTACTCGACTCATCGCCGAGCTCTAGGCGCCGGCTTAATTGGACCGAGCAACCGTCGAGTTTCCCTTCTTCCTTTGAAGGGTGTCAGCCTTGTATCCCGAAAAAAAAACCGCCCACCCCCCTCCGTCTTTGAAACCCTTCACGCGTTTCCTCCTTTTCGGCTCGCTTGCATCTTTCAGAAGATTCAGGAGCGCTCCAAAGGGGAACTTTAATATCTGCCCCCGTTTCGAGATCGTTTGCGCGCACCCTTAACTCCTCGCGCTCGTGTTTAATCGGACCTGCGACGCAGCGTTTGTCGGTGTCGCGCAGCGGCGCGACGGGAACGCCGATTTTACGAAAGGCTGTCGAATATTTCGTATATTTACGGAGATCGTCCAGTATTAACCATTTCGCTGGCGTCGTTTCAAGTTTCGCGTTAACCACCGTCAAGGATATTTAGTGTCTACTGGTGTACGATGTTATGCTGTGTCTGTAGTTTAATTAGAACCGTTTGGTTCGACGTTTTCCGTTGGTCTCGTTCGTCCGTGCGTCGCCCGTCGAGAACAATCGTGGCAAGGTTTCGTCGTTTGTATACCGGTAGTATCTCATATTTACAATCTATTCTTGAATTGATGGACGGGCGGCGTGAAAAGACGCGCGCGGAATATTCGATGAATTCAATAAAACGGAGGGGTAGTAAACGGGGTAATCTGCTATTCAGGTCATAACCCGGCACACGTCGGACCGGTGCGATCGTTTTTCCTGCGGCTGTTCCGCGTTCCCTTCTTCCATCCGGGGATTCCGCAAGACGGGGACGAAACTGCTGGAAACGAAAGGGACAATCTTGGTTGGGGAAGGGTCCAGGGATGCCAGGGTCGTTTATATAACCCACGACCCTCCGATCGAATGATTATTTCCGAAGGTCGTCGGGAATGTATGATATTTTTAACGCGGACAGCTGGTATGCGGTGTGCAGCACAATCGGATACTGCAGCAAAATATATCCGACATTTCGTGTTTCGCGAGCGAATGATTCGCAAACGCGTTTCGATGTCAAATTAGACTTTGAATCTGCGAGCTTGACGATTTGATTTCATTGTTTCAATTTTAAACGATATACAATTGTATGCGTTAAATATCACTTTGCAATCTTGTCCACGGTTCCTTATTCACGAAAATGTTAGTCCACGAACTCTATTGAAAGCCATTTTTCTCCCTTTTACGAACCCCGACGACAGTTATAATTTCTGACGCTAAGATATACTGCAGGGAGATATTTTAACGGTCCATAAAGCAGAAATTGCGAACGTCAAACAAATTCTTCGTACGAAATAAATTTTCTACAACGCGCAGAAAAGCGTATCATGGAAATTACAGAGTGAAATTATACTTGAAATTTCTTTTGAACGTAGATACATACTTTTCGTACGTAATAATTTGTTAATAGAGCCCACAAATTTCGTATTTTTAATATCTCGCGAAGGAAAGTCTCGCGATAGATAATTCAATATTGAATAAGGAAGATGTGACAGAATGAAAAAAAACGTAATAATATACAGCACGTTTACGTACAGTCGGCAATAACAAAAGCCTGTAGATATTTACACGGGGCTCGTCGTGAAACGAAAGAAAACGAATGTACGTAAATAACATCAATCTGAAAATCCGAGGTGCAACGAGAAACGATCGGATGAGGTGATTATGCATAATTCAAAGGACCCTGATCCGCTTAAAATAACCCCATCACAGAGATCGATGGACGTCGTGTACCTAATTGCTTTGAACTAGGAAACGCGAACCAATGCAGGGTGTCGTTAATCCCAGGTTAATCATTATTCCATGCGACGCTTGAACGATGGAATGACTTGCACATGCACTTTACGCGCACGTGTATCGCTGCGCTGCACGTGTACGTGCATATGTATATGTGCATGTGTATGCACGTGTATATTCGACTATGAAACGGAAGTGGGTTCGCGAGGTGCATTGATCCGGTGTAGAGTTTGTGTGCACGGTGCAGGAACGTGGATTGGTTGGACCGAGGGGAGAACAAGAGATCGACGTGGAGCAACGGAGAAATCGCGATAGAGAGGGAAAGAGAGTGACTCGCAGAGGGTTGAAATGGGCTGTTTAAGGGATGCCCGCAGGGCTGTAACGCGAATTATAATGTGCCCCAGGAACCGTTAATTCCTTTGATTCCTAAGAATGGAGGGTTCGTTGAACCGACGAGTTTACAATTTCTGTTGACAAATTTTGTGCGACAAATCGGTAGAGAAAAATTAACTGCGATTAAGGGGCGAAGAAACTGGGTCAGTGGTTCAATCAGACTTTTCAAGAATCTTACAACTTTTGTAACGCGAAGGGAATCGTTTATAAAAAAAATTCATTGCGGTTGCGTTTGGTTGCACATTTAAATAGTTCACATGAAACATAATATAATAAGGAAATAAGGATAGAGCGCAGAGTATGAGAACAGGTGTTTCTAGAAAATATTCGCACGAACTGGCATTAAAAATGGAGTTTTTCGAATTTACCAACTAATCTGATAGGGTGAAAAGTGTCTTGGTTACGATTCTGATCGTGATACGGAAAGAGCGTAGAGTCCGGTCGCCTAGCAACTCCAAAGCCAACCTACGCTTATTTCTTGCATCTCTCTACTCTCGTACCTTTCTCGTGTCACGTGTACCTACCAAAGTAAATATATGTGCATTATGTGCGTAGTACAGCTGGAGAGCTGTTACGTATCCTTGTACACTTACCGCGTACACGAGCTTTCAACCCCATAACCCATTGAACACGAAAGCTTTTACCGCTGGCGACGTGTATAATACTTTTCAATTCATTCTTGCACGGAAATTTGTATACGATATACAACATAATGTACAACAGGGAAGCTATCAGCTATCTTATCCTTCTCCTTCATTTATTTTGCAACGACGACCGCGCTGATCGTGCACCGTTAATCTCTCGTAATAAAGACTCGATGAAAATGTAATTTTGAAACATTCGACTAAATATGTAAAGGGTATTCTGCCACGCGAATAGTTTAATTTTCGCGACTTTTATAAGCTTGTATTAATATACGAAGCAGGTTGCCGCCGGGATCAATGAGCAGGTGCGCCTTTCTCACAGAATACACGGTATCCAAAATCTCCTGCCTCGGTATTTCGAGACGGGCCCATGAATATCTTTGGCCAGCAAGCGCTAAGGCTTCTGGCCGAAACAAATTTCTCGAGCGAACGATCTTAACGTGGTCCGGTGTCTGGAGAAAATTCCGGAGAACCGATATGGAATTCGATGCTTCTGAAACTGTGCTCCAGTGGCAGCGTGGTAAACCCATCCCTGTGGGACACACCTTCTTCGGATCATTCTGTCACTGTTCTTTTTTTTTTCTGCTTTCAGTCGTTTTCGATATTCCGAGACAACGTTATGCGATCTGGTTAATCTACGCTGGCTCTGACACGCAAATTGCAAATTGTTCTTAGATAAAAATTATTACTGAAGCACAAGACCATTTGCAGAGAATGATTTAATTCAGAGATTTTTTTATTTGTTCGAGAGGAAGAGTTAGCAAGCTTTGTTATTAAAGTTCCTTCACACCTTTCGATTTTACTAAAGATATCAAAAATGTAGAAAATCCTTGGTGATTCCAATTCTATGACGGAGACGTAAAGTACAATGCATCTTGTGTTCTCACCTTACTGTTTATTAACTTAGATATCCTGTTCCTTTTAAACAATTACTCTTTCTCTCATCGACATACTAAAACTATTACCACATATAGTATTCCCATCGCCAATTATTCAAACATCCCCCCCCCCCCTTTCAAATGAATACTATTTCCCATGAATTCTGTAAAGATACCGAATCGAATTTTACGAGAATAGTTGCAAGAACGACAGCAGTGTCTCCCTTCCGATTTCGAGCGTCAAACCTTGTGAATTCGTCGACGAGAGGCACCAGAGGGATGGCCCCGTTGTCCATCAGGGTTCTCCAGAAAGCTGCTGGCAGATGGTCCGGCAGATGTCTGCCATCTTGCCCTGATTGCAGGTCCAAACGAAGTCGTCTGTGAAAGGTGAGCGTCTGCGGCCAGTGCAGCGGTTTGGTAGCACCGCTATCTTTATTCAACGTATCTCCACGTACCGAAAATCTCCTTCAGGCAAAGATCACCGATGCCGCTGGAAGAATAACGATCATGCGTCCGATGATACCCCCCTGTCGATGATACTTTTGATTAAAGATACTGCCACGGGTATGGAATCAAGGCTGTCCGGGTTGATGAAGATCGCGACGCCAGGAGAGATAAGATGATAGCATTTATATTGTTGGTCGGCTGTTGTTCTTTTTATTTTCGAATAAACGTTCGTTGCCAGGCGAATCGTACTAAATTAATAATGCTGCCTCTCTTAGTTAAAATCTCCTGTCCAGTTTTTTTTCATTTTTCGAGATAAATTTTCGCGCGACCTAGTCGACAACCTACGATTTGTAACTCCTCAATTTATCGACGTTAACGGATAGCAAATTGTTGTGCAACGGTCGACGAAGATTGCTGAACAGGTGGGCGAAATTTGTCGAACACCCAACTGGACGCACAGTGCGCATAGATTTACTCGTACGGCTAATGAGCGTTCATCGTTACATTAAGCTGCGTACGAAAGGATATCCAATGTTCCACGGGGAGCTAATTGCGAATTAAGTCCGCGAGGTTTATGGTACTGTACGAGCCGCTCGTTAAATTAATCTTCCACGCTGCAGACATCGATTCTTCATGTCGGCGGTGCGCACCTGGTGCACCGATTTCGGCCGAGATTTTACACCTGGTGAAGGTACCGCTCTCGCTGTATCGCGAGGTCGAACAGAGAGTGAACTGCGTTTGGTTTACGCGTCCATCGAACGAACGCGCAGTTTTGTTCCTTCGCTTAAGGAATTGACTATCCCAATTTATTCTAATTATTGTATTACCATAATTTCTGTAAATCGAATAATAATTAAATCGTGCGACGCTGCTCGTTATTCGAATAAGAAGGTTTAACAATTCGTAACGGTCGGGCTTAATGGAAAAAGTATACCAACAACGTGCCTGCCTTTTATATTTCCGTGCAAACGATTGACAATAATATTAGTCCAAAATAATTTTAACATACGGGTAATATGATTTTTCTGAATGGAAATATTCCCTTTGCAATTTTCGTATCCGTAACCCCGAGGTTGTTTAATGCATTTATCCTATGAGTGGTTGGCGACGTAATGGCGACCGACACAAATACCACGACAGGGATAGAGATCGACAGACAGAGACTGTAAAATATTTTTAGACTCGTAACGCGGCAAACCGTGTTTATTATTACGTTGCCATGAGCCAAGGGACGATAAATGCAACGACGTTAGGAGATCATCTGCGGGTATACGGCATTGTAATGCGCTCCACTGCTCCAGTTTGCATACGCAATTCTAAATACAATCGATTTCCCGCATAATGTACCTACGTACTGTATTCCCGTGTGATCGAATATTCGGGGCCGCTATTAAACGCGACCATTGAATATGCTTGTCTTGTACCTGCTCTTCCTATCTGCGTTTGTCCTACGATGCTGTTAATCTGCTCGAATGGACAGGCGACGCTCCATAAAACGTTTATTGGACAATCCTTGTACGAAATTTGGAAACGCGTCACGAATAAGACACACTTTTGATGAAAATTGTCCAATCTTATTTGTACGGGGGGAAACGAAGACAAAATAAAATATATTGTTTGCTTGAGCATTGCGGTTTGATATTCGAACATTTGGACTGATATATTAATTATCTTAAATTCAATTTTCTTAGGAAGATAATGACACGCTATTATTTTTATTCGTTTCATTTCTAGATTTACACGTTATTATTTTATCTGTTATAGTTTTCGAAGCGTGTCTACGTTGCACACGACGTCTGCACGAGAGTCCTATTCGACGAATATCGCCCGGCAAAAGACAGCAATTGAGTTTCGTAGTGTCAATTGAGCGAACAGACAGTTCCAGTGATTTATTTTTAGACTCGCGTCACGCGGGGCTTCGTTGCATTACACTATCAGAGACACGGTCACTTTATACTGACCCACTGTGCATTAGGTAACAGCCGGCTACATTTGCGAAGCGACAAAAATTTACTTATTCAACGCCACGTGATTTATATTTCGTTGCGCGCTCTGCGTTCCGCGAATCGAATAATACCAACGACGCAACTTTCCAACCTTTCTTTACCTACGATTCGAACGTTCCTCGAGAACTCCACAAATCGACCACAATTTCCAAACGAATACAAGCCAAAGAACACCGTCCGATGCGTTCGGTCTCTGTTCTCCAATTTGCCAGCCGTAGCGTGAACGTTCGTCCCGCAAATTAATAGCATAATATCGCTCGCGCGAACACGCGACGCCCTTCTTAGTATAATAATTTATACGCGTGCACAGTGCCCGTCACCCTTCAATCGCGGCAGAAGAGCCGAGCGAGGGTTCTATCAAGTGATATGCGCACGGTGCACGAAGTTCACTGCACCGCTTCCATCGGCATCCATCGCTTACACCCTTTCCATCCCTGTATAACAGGTGCGCGCAATTACCCCTCGTTGTGCGTGCTGCGCTAGGGTGAAACGACGACGGCGGATCACAAACGCCGCGGCCGTCACGGTTATCCGGTGCTCGACGGGGTGCGTGCACATCGTTGACACGCGGCCGTTGTTTAGAAAAATTCCTGTTTCGTTCGACGTCGACGTAGACGTTCAAAGGGGCACGTTCGATGCGACGTAGCGTCGCGTCCCGTCGGTCGCATCGATCGTATTTCTTTATGCGCTTGGCATCGCGCGTCTTCTGACGGTTATTTTCGATCGCAGACGTTGCCGTCAATTAAGAAACTATTCTACATGATCCTACAATTAAATGAGCGAATCTCTGCGAATCGGTGCGCATTGAGGGTTTTGTCATGCGATGGGGTTGGAAGGCTGGGAAGCTGCGACACCGTAGGTGGCACACGAATGCATATTTACGGGCAGCCAGGTATAAGGACAGGTACATTTATATCCGCGCGCAAGTGCATTTTGTCCCGCAGGTTCGAATTCGCGTGTTCGAGGCGTGCGTTTCGCCGTTTCTACGGATTTATCGCGAGCCCAGCTGGCGTGCTTCCATAAAACGCGCTCGTAAAAACGCTGCAGGTTTCCCCTGGCGAGTTTTAAAGCTGCTGCGCGCAACGAGAAGGTAAGCTCCGCCGTAGGAACGGGAATTAGGGGGTTCGGTGTACCTTCGGCATCCTGACGAAAATTCGTTCGATCCTGCCGCCCCTGCGGGTCGTTACTTTTAAACCGTGCAACGGGTGGAATACGTCCGGAAAGTTTGCTTGAAAAATGCGTGAAATCGACGGGGTAATTAGAGTTCGAATGCAAAGGCGTGCAAAAGTCTTTGACGAAAACGAGCTAATGTCGTATACTCGCAGAAAACGAACACAAGGGGGAAAGTGTAGTTCACCTGAAAATTACGATCCAATGTCCTGACATTTTGTGAAATTTTCCGCACGGCAGTTCCAAGAGAATTTACTCGCGTCTTATTCGTACTATTTTCGGATTGACCCAAATGTCTGCTGTGTGATCCAACGTAACGCTTTCGAAAAGATGTTTATTACATTTATTGCGGCCACATATCTTCTTTCGAACAATCTCCCGGGAAACAGCCGAATGACTTCCGAATCGGTAATTTTTACTTTCGTAACTTGTTTGCTCGGTAATACGATAATATTAATTTCTTCGCGTCGCTACTAATGCCAATTCGAATAACATTTGTATGTTATTTCTGCGCGTCCGTGAAATGATTGGATACGTTTGTGCAGCAGTGTATGTAGGTCGAAGGAAAACCACTCCTTTCCACGCTTTCCCCTGAAGGAACTTAATCGTGCTCCATCGATCGAGCTGGGCTCCTTCGAGAGACCTAGTCGAATAATTTCCCGAGTAGCAGAGTTTTATCCGTCGTCATTATGCCGCTTGGAGAGGCTGCGCGCGAATCCTTGCTTCCTGCAGCTCTTAAAAATTTTACGCTGCCTTCGGCTGCCCCAGAGATCGGGGCAGGTAGAGAATCTCTTAGGTTGGGAAAGGTTTTTTTTTACGAAGTGCAGGCTCGTAAGCTCTGGGTCTCGGTTTAATTAACGATCTTATCAGTGTTAGATCTTCGGTCGAGAACTAATTTGGGACAGGCCATTCGAACGTGATTCTGTGTGCGTTAAGAAACTTTTCCTTTCCATTATCTGTGCACTACATGTCTTGTTGGTCGAATGATGGATAGCTTCAGTAATGTAATTACGCTTCTAAGCGTTTAATCGCCTTTTCATGTTAATCAAAATTGTATTAATTTATTATACGTCGAAAATGTTTTGCATTTTATTTTTCTTTATTATTATATTATATTACGTTATAGTATATCATCGTATATAATGCGTTCTTGTTATTATCGTACCTCGAATTCAATTATTAAATATTTAATAAGATCAATCCACAAAAATGTTAATAATGAATGGACAAAGTAAACGTATAATCAAGTGGATCGACAAGTTGAAGTTTTCCGAATGAAAATGATCAATGTTAAACATCGTCATTGATATACGTGTACACGATCAATGAAAACCCCTGCACACGGTCAGTCGATTATCGTCGACTGCATATGATGCTATAGCATCGGGTAAAACGTGGATGGAAATTAATTGCGCAGAGCCGACTGTTGACGTCCAGACGAAAAAGCATCCACGGCGTACGATAATCGGGGTGAAAATAATCGACACACCCGAAATCGTTGGCGATTATCCGCGATACGGTCGCGTTTCTATGGGACGGCAATCAGGATGATTAAACAGCGAAACGAGAGCCGCGAGCTCGACCGAAATGCAAATTCGACCGCATGAAATTAAATTGACCATCGCCGCGGCGCCGGTCGCGCAATCCCGTCGCGAAAACGTCAATCGAAATGCCCGGAACGTGTTTTCAGAGCCGATTAAACGTCGAAACGATGAGCTACGAGATCGAGGATCAGTCGCTACTCTACCAGCTGTACGTTTATGCGCGTGAACGTGCATGTCGACCGTCGTGTTATTTATTAAGTTGTCGCCAACGAAATTGTACGATTCCTGGGGCGTAGTGTATCTTTTTGAAATTGAGTAGCTGCTCCTGGGAAACGAATGGGTCTCATTATAAGAGCCATATGTCTATTTTATTTCTTGCGCGAGAGAAATAATATTTTACCGTATTAATCTTGAACGTTTCAGTAACGTAAATATGAATGGAGAAAATGCAACGAATTGTTTATACCGCAGATAAAAAGTAACAGTTATTTTACAAATATTGTAGGTAAAAGTATTTGATGAAAAGTTTGTTTTTATTCTAATGTACGTTATAATTAATATTATTAATGGACTTAGCATTCAATCCACAGGAAATTTTTGAAAACATGATGTGGTTAAGAAAGTTTCATTTTTAACTTTTGTGGTTATGAACAATGGTTACGAGTGACTAAAATTTTGTTGTTTGTAACCATTATTAATGACCAAAATTGTTCTCGATTATAAATAATTGTTATTGGGCGGCAAAAATCTTCTTGGTTACGAATGGTCATTGACGAGGACAAACATTTTTTTTTGTTACGAATAACCATTGCACACGACGGAAATTTTGTTTGGTTAAGTGATCAGTATCGATGCACGCGGTTTCGTTTTGGTTACATTAGAACTAAAATTTTCGTTTCGTGTATTTATAAGTTTCTCAGATATTGATAAAAGACTTTCTGGATAATTACTTACCCGACTGCCTCCGCTGTGGTAGACGTCAATGTCGAGTACGAGCGAAATTTTATTTGTAAACACACATCACGAATGTGAACGAAACAGATTCCTGTTGCACGATCTCTATGTACCCGATTTATAATGCTGTCGCGCTTCGTAAACATTTTTTAATCGTGCATGTACATTATGAAGAAAGTTCAATGAAACGCGGTCGTTGTCGAAGTATGATTTACGATCCATCATTTCCTTCTTCTACCGGACGTTTGTTGGCGCACTTTAAGAGCAGGGCAACCAACGCAACAATGTACCAAAAATCAGAATATAGGAACAATGTCGCGCGTCATTAGGATGCACTGACTAGACACGATTGATCGCCCTGCCTTGATTGGTAATTGTTACAGAAGGAAATGTTCGATTGGCGACATTGTTGGACCAATGAGCGAATCTCATTTAGAACGCACTTTTTAAAATTGAGGAAGAAGAAGCAGTAGAGTGTGACACGTGACGTTGATCGTCGTTCTTATAACGAGACAACGAAATTATCGATTTTAATGGCCATTTATCGCAATCTGGTCATTCTTACATACGTCGCATTGCAATTCAGTATTGTCGCGACGGTTTTCTTGTGTTCGGAAGCTCGAACGGTACATAAGAAACAGTATACGACCGAAAGTAGAACGGGCTTTCGGTTTTCCAGAAAGGGCAGGCAGGACGCCATGATGTACGTAGTAGCCCTTTGTCGTTCTGTGCGTGAGTGTCGTTTCATATTCACCGCTGATTGTTTCGGTCGTGTCGCGAGTGCTAATTGTGCAAAGTGCCATGGATACAATAATGGATACAATAATGGATACAACAACGGATACAATAATGGATACATTTTTGCCGTCTTTTTCGTGTTCAACGTCGGCGAACGGTGAGTCGTAATATATATGAAAAAGTTTTTTTTCCATTTCGAAATAGTTTTACTGTATTATCGCACACACAAGGGAATTTTATCGCGATATTCATGATATCATTAATACGAATATTTACTTACTAAAATTTCCGAATTATTTATACATTTCGCCATTTATTTCTCACGATCGGGATCGTTAGGTTAGAAAACGCACGGTATCGTAAAAAATTACATTCTCCGCATTCTCGATCACATTTTTATTCGGTCTGCGTACTCTTGCCTCTCATTACAATGTACAATCATCGCCGTGAACCCTGTGATGTGCACGCGTACCGAACTCAGCATCAACGGAATATGTATAAGCGTATTGTCGATTGCATCCGCCAACAGGTACACTAATCACGGTGCCCGTTGTCTTTTAAGAATATTAAAATCGTCAAAATTTTAAAGGCCTCAAAGGGTTATTTAAACTACAGGATACTTATGGCTGGGTTGCTCTCTTCCCTCGCTTGTCGGGGAACAGGTAAATAAAGAAGGAGCACGCGGTCAGGTAAGAGGTAAACTGCGAACTATCCGGGGAAAGAGCTTTTCTTTTCGTGTGTCATTGTCAGGGCTTGTAGATAGATCGCTCAAACGATAATTGATTTCCTACGTCGCGTTGTGTCGAATAATTACGCAGCTTTGCGGAAAAAATTAATAGTACGTGATTTATATATGCAGACATTCCTCTAACTCATTCTGCTGAGCGTGATTTCAATTTACTCGAGTCAGATTATTCTTATTTCCTGCAAACGAGTTCCTTCTGTAGAATATCAGCTGATCGCCAGTTTTAACAGACAGGGTGGTCTGCAACTGACGTGAAACTTTTCAAAAATTAGACAAAAGTTTCTAATAATTTCGAAATTTACAAGGAGAGGATCCTACTATTTACTCCTTCTGGGTAATGAGTTCTCGTCGGATGTGAAATACTACCCTACTGAAGTTCATTATATTGGGTGCCTATAGTTATTTGCTTAAATTAAATTATTCGTTCAGTAGACGGTTTACATTAAATTAGTTTGCACTATAAATTAGAGCCATGCATTAATTCCTGTACGATAAAGAAATTTGCGAATAGGATCTGCTGTTTAGCGAGTAAAGTGCTTGCTTCTTAAAGCGACGTATACATTTTGTGCCCAGGTTCGCTTCATACCAGCCGTGGCATGACAACTTTTTTATTTATACGAGGACTTCAGATTATTATGCATCTCATGCAATTGGCAACCCTATTGTAATTGCGCAGAGTTTTTTTCGTGAAATTACGCTCGCACGCGAAGAAAGGTTTGCGCAAGGAAATTGACAATTGCAGACTGTAATAACGATAATAATTGTAAGTTCTTGTATTTTGGTGCGAATGAAAAAAAATTGACACGCTATAAAGCATACTTGACCACAACACATATGTACAGTCCGCTTGCAAAGAAGCAGTATGCTCATGATAATCATTGTTTGCAGTCCTGCATTGGCAACTATTTTATAATATGGAAAGTAACGAACCGTTCATTAGCTCGACGAAAGTTTGGAACTATAAATTATTTTAGTACAACATGGGCAAATTAGTAACAGTCGTTGACACTCGATATCTATATCAGTTTTAGCGAGGCTCTTCGCAAAAGCTCATCAGACCTTTTAATCAAGGGCAAAAGGAATTTAGCAGGGACCTTTTATACCTAGCGCGTCTATTTAATCGTGTGAGAGAATCCAACTCTATGTTTGAGAAATACAAATTTTCACGGATTTCGAGGAGGGCAGGTTTCGATTAACCGACGTTTCGTGTGAATAAAATGCAGTTGAAATTGCATGTACAACGATCGAATGCTGTTTCACAGCGGTAATCTGTTTTTCATTCGGAAAGCCAAAGTATCCTGTAAAGCGTATATACGCACGGTGTCAAGTCCCTCGTTTGAAAAATAAAAACGATAATTAAGACACCAAAAATAACTATAACTAAAACGCCTTACTAAATGAAGCGCACTGGTTAAATTTCTGTTCAATATTTCGTTAAATATTTGAATGCTCGTCGAGTGCATTCGAATGTGGTGCTCAGACTCGGTACGCTAAGATTCGCAGCGATATTTTGAACTTTTATATGCATGCATTGTCTTTTATCGCGTATACATATATTTCATGCATCTATTGTCCTGTATCACGTATATATTTCATATTGTATAGATGCATATGTGTTATCATACGGACCGTATGAAAAGGTAAGTGACGAACAGATACTGTAATAACGATTATTCTTAATCGAAATCATTTCAACTAGGACATTGGCTGTTATCTCGTAAATTTTTCAATTTCGTTTATAACAGCTATGGTGTCTGGTTTATGCAATGCCTAATATTTAATATGTGCAGTGTAACATTAATGTATCGGCACATATTGACGTACATAAATTGCTTCGCGTATATGGCACGGATTTTAATTACAATACCCGGCCCTCGGCATAATTAATTCAGCATAATACTTATTGTTACATAAGTTGGGCAACTATACTGCACCGTAAGCTAAATCGATATTGTTCAGGTAGTGTTGGAAGGGTGTTTAACGTACAATCACCACGAGCCAAGTCCTGTATCCTGAGTGTAACTCCAGATGGATTATATTACCGATTGCTAATTGTATATTATTTATTATTGAGGGATATTGAATAACAAATATTGTTCTCCATCCTTAATTTGTTAGTGGCATCGTGGGTATACGCTTCCGTCAGTCTCCGTTCGTGTTCTGATAACCGGTAGAATCGTTGAATAATAACTTTGAAGAATTTTTCATGATCTTCGAACCATAACGGGAATAAACGAGGGCTAACGAATTTTCCTTGCTAACATTCTGATCCAGATGTGTCGTTATCAATTGTTCAGCGTGCTCGCGTTCATCGAAGCCGCTCTCCGACCTGTGAAATCTGTTAATTTAATCGTTTGATTCTCGCCGCAAAAAGGAAAGTGACCGATGTCCATCGAATCGTGAATTTAGTGTCAAGTCTGAAGCAGAGATTTCCAAGAATAGATAGATTCTGCACGTCGGACAGTAGATGCCAGGTCGTGAAAATACGTCTTGGCATTCATGACAGTAACGAATTCATGAGAAATTTTGCTTAGATATTCATCTCACGATCAAGGAGAAGGGTATTTCGTTGAAAGTAAATTAGTGCTTGCGGAGAACCGCATACGTTATTTATAGTTAAATCGTCGCTACGCAGCTTTTCTATTATGTGTTACCTGGCTGTGCGCGATACGCATGTACGTATAATACGCGAGGTAAAAATGAAAAGTCGTATTTATTTATTTATGCACGTATGTCACCTCCCGTTGAATAACACGAAATAGATGAAATAGTAGACGAATGATATTTTACGTCGCTGAATAATGTTAGTCCGAGCGTTTGGTATTATTTTGACATAACACATAGTTATATTTTAATTTACCTCGGACGGCAATTACTATTGCAATTACTATTCCCTCTTTAATAACCACTCAAAATCAGCATTCCTCGTTCTCGTCCCTTACAATTTTTCAAATACGATCGAATTTGTTTACCCTGGTACTATTCACACAATTTCCACTTGCCACGCAGTCTCTCTTTATAAAAATATCTCTCCCCTCCTCCGCCTTCTAATCGGTCCTCTATCCCGCCACCGTGCGCCCCTTCATTCCCAAACGTTTAGAACAAACCAATAAAAACAGATTTCCCCCCCGTTTCACATATTTCCGGAGCTGTCCGTCACGCGGCCAGGTTCCACCGCGGGAGGACCACACGAAATACAGAATACGGCGGCCAATTTCATTCAACATTTCGGCCGACCGTGAGCGACGTATGTAAATCAATCCGCGCGCAGCCACGTTCGAAGCGTATTAATTCCCTGTCGGATAATCGTACGGTCGTCCACGTCTCTCCGATACAATTCTGGTCCATTATAAATCGATCAATTACCTTGGGTACGAGCCGCGCGCGACGAATTCCCCGGATACCTCGTAGGAGGTTTCTCGAGTGCGCCAGATCCCGTGTCTGTCGTCGTCGGGCTGTTCACCAACATGGCCGACGTTGGCGTGTGTGCGTCGAATAGAGCACCAGACAGACATGCGGCGCCACGAGGAATCCCCGCGTTCACCTGAACCGTGCCCAGACCGACCAACCGCTTGCGTAATAGCACAACGAACGACCGTCGACGCAGTCTATACTATTTCCGTGGCGTCCCTCTCGTGTTCGACTTCACTCAGCCTCCAACCGGGCGGGCGATTCAACCAGACGCGTCGATGACGAAACACTTTGTTCTCGCAACAGTTCCCTTCGTCTGCCTGGTCTTCGGTCGACTTCTTTATGCCTGTGTTCAGGAACTTGCGATCTGAGGGCGATCTTTCGTTTCCGATTATGCGTGTTCATTTGACGACCATCATTTTATTGGATGCGTTGGACAGGTGTTTGTCAGAGTCGCGGAATGATTGGTATAGGTATATGTGGGTGTATATTGTGTTCCTGTGTGGGGGATGTTCGGATGGAAATATTTAGATGCGGTGTTTGATTGAGAGCCGCGTTACGGGTTTCAGGTATGTGCTGTTTACGATTTTTAAGTTACTGTTATTCATCGAAACACGCAATTTACAAATTAAGGGCAGTTTAAACGCGTTTGGACAGCAAGGGTAGATCGAGATTTATTTATTTATTTCATTTCTCTGTCGACGTGCGCACTTGCGATTTAGTTGCTATTCATTATACATAACTGAACTCGAACCTCCTCTATTTAGAAGTAACCCCTGTCAGAGAATGGGGTGTCTGATGATTCAGCTTTATTTCCCTGCGATTAACATGTGGGTAAAGTTTCAGCGACTAAAAGTCGACAAATTAATGCGCAATGTATATTTCGTACTTTGAAATATCTCGCATCGATATCTTCTGCCTCGCGATTAATAAATAAAATGCGATATGAAATACGAATGTAAAATATAAGAATAGCATTACCGATCGAACGAGTGAAATCAAACGAGAAACACAACTGTTTCTAATTAAGATTGCCGAATGAATCTTATCAATATTATCGTTGCCTTTTTACATTTATTTTCAGAATGGCGGCATTTTGAATATATGCCAAACGAATGGCGCCGGGACAAATTCTCATGTATACATAGATACAACTCTACCTCTTGCATAAGTGCACGACGAATGTCGCTATGGTGTAATTTTCATAGTATTTTCTTCTGCATATCGTAAATGGGGCTGAATAATAAGTTATTGGCTAATCCATAATCACCAGTCGGTCATTTCAGTCGGTGAAAATAATTGACAAAGGAGACGGTAGTGTTTCTTGTACTTTAAGTTTCGAAATACTTTCATCGAGCCATTAATTGCACATTAATAATCTATCTTCGTGGTGCTTCGAATGGAATTTCAATCAAGGTAGGAAAACTAAAATGCTACGAGAAAACGGCAAGTACATTTGTGAAATAATACTTGCGAATGTGCTGTTATAAATATAAAAAGATTGGAAATATGTGAATAAATGCTAGCAGGCTATTTCAAACAAAACTTTTATGTATTTAATATTGCTTGAAACGTTACACTTCTTCGTGCATTCATTCTGGCCGTACTGTAAAGTAATTTCAACAATACCGGCAGTATCGCGGAGGGATGCATATTTTTTTAAGTGCATCAATAAATATATGCAAATTTTAATCGAGCGGGGACAAGTTTCACTCGCGTTAAAATTACATTAAGGTGAACCGCGTGGTCACCTGCCGCACGCGTGTTAAAATTGTCGAGCCGCGTGGACATTATGACGCTAACGCTGACCCAGAGCGAGACATTCTAAATACGATTATCATGTACAATGCG
This sequence comes from Nomada goodeniana, assembly GCA_963969485.1. Classification (NCBI taxonomy): domain Eukaryota; kingdom Metazoa; phylum Arthropoda; class Insecta; order Hymenoptera; family Apidae; genus Nomada; species Nomada goodeniana. Next base: position 3,593,216 of record OZ018302.1, read on the forward strand.
ATCCGTCATTAACGATGTGAACGACAAAACCGTGATACCTCGTCGAAAAACTATAGAATACAATTTTTTCGAGCATTACCAACAATGCTTGAAATAATACATTCAAAAAATATATTATCACGATCAACGCCGTTTACCGATTTCCGCTTTAATCGAACAATGTCCTTGGCTGAACAGAATTGAACAGGAAATACGTACGCATCGCGAATAGGAAAAAATGTCGAATCTGAGCAAGGTTATCTCGCGGATAGACGCTTTGCGAATGGAACCACGATCTCGTGGGATTCGGGTGTACCTTGCACCGGGCATGTCCATAAGGTTGAATAAATAATTGACGCGTGCAGTTGGATTTTCGAGGCGAAACGCGTGGGCACGCCGCTCCGCCTTCGTGGTAACGCTCACGCGTGCATGCCACACCGCCGGCGAAACTCTTGTGTAAGAGAAGTGACGGTAAAGTCGCACTCACGACTTCGATGGCGATTTCCTCGAGGTGGATGACAACCTTTCGATACGTTCAATTCAATATTTTTAAACGATCAGTCGCTTGTCACAACGTGTTCTTGTTGCAACTTTGCCAATTTTTTATGTTTGTATTTATTTAAGAAACCATGGGTCGTTACCTTGTTCCACCGTCTGCTCCAATGCTTCAAGTGTATAACTGACTTCCACTTAAATAAAAGGGATGGTCTAATAGTGATTATCATATTTGATAATTTCACGTTGTAGGATTACAACGCGTTAACAAATTGAGCAAATGTTTCACCGTTACAATTAAACGTAATAATGTGAGGTACAGGAACGAAGTAAAGTTAATACAGTAAAGTAATAACCCCTGGCATCGCGAAAATTACTGTCCGAAGCTATAAACAGAACTTAAACTTCGATTACTTGTTTTTCCTCTCAATTAAGACAGTTAGCATGAACCGGGGTTCTATTCCTGGGACCCGAGAGTACTAAAAATAATTTTACACGACCAGAAGCTACAAAGGGGTTTCCCCAATCCCCAGAGCTGATATTCTCATTTTCTGTTGTTTCGACCCCACATAATTCTACTTCGAGATTAGATTCTCTTTGAAATTTTCATTCCACGAAAATAGCCGAAAAGGAAAATAATATTCTGTTATTTTGCGCGCAACTAATCGCGCAGGAACACCTGTCGAATCAATAGTTGATTGGTTTCCTGCAGTACTGGTGTGGGGTAATGGGGTTTCTCGTTTCCCTTCCCCTTTTCAGTCCAAGTAGACGATGACCTTCCGCTGAAGAAGGGTCTCCTGGCTGGACCAAGCCGTTCAGGGCTATTTCTGACTCCTGTCAACGGTATACACAGTTTGGTCGACAACGAGCAGGATGGAGTAATGAGAGAGGAGATTGAAAAAAAGGAGGAAAAGACAGACTGGAATCTCGAGGCAGCTCGCTACTCGATAACGACGAATACGACCCTGGTTCGATGATTTAAGAATCAACCTGGCCCCTCCACGGAATCCCCTGATTCTGGACGGAGGCGCCGCGAGCTTTCTTTGAACTGCAGGAAAGTATTTAAGGAAAAATTCAATTCGTAGAAGATCGTCGTGCTAATCTAATACGTCAAGAACCTTTTCTTTATGTCATCTACCGGGTCTAATTTCTTGTCGAACGTTTATCTATTCGTTTGTGGTCGAATATGATCGAATTTTGTTAACAGGAGGGCTTGCACTGATATTATCATTACGAGACAACGAAATTAATTCTGAAATACCGTCTCAAGATTTTAATGTCGTAGCAGTTTAATTTAAAATGAACAAACTTGTTTCGTACAAAGGGTACAACAAGTGGTACTTTATCATCTAACATAAAAGCTACAGCTCTGCAACGAGTTGTTGTTTTAAAAGCCACTGATACCATCGACATAATAAAATTACATTATCTCCGGAAACATTGGACAGCCACTGTACGTAGCTTGCTATCAGAAATTGATATCAGTTGCCCGGCGTTAGTTTCGTGAACGCAAAAATGGTGAAATCGCGATTGTTCGGAACACGGCCGAACGTGTTACGTGATCGGGACTAATAGAATTCGTGTGTTACGAGGTGAACACGAGATGACCCTGGTCCTACGCTCTTGCAGCCTCTTTTTTTCCTTCATCTCGAACTGTCACGGTGAAATCTGAAGCCGAATCGTCCTTGCTCGCCCTGTTTCGAGCAGTCTCGAACTCGTGTCCTCGATCGATCACGTTATCGGATTCTATTATCATCGGATCGGGATCAGAGAGAACGGATGACTAATGGGCGGGCTCTTCCACTCGCGTTCGTAAAAATAACATTACTTAATACACAATGCTTCGTTCGAAGCCAGAATCGCTAGCTTCTTACCCTGCTCATCTTTACGATTGTTTTACACGTGCGACGTATAAAATTTAATTGCAATGAGTTAAACGTGTGATACGTATATTGAAATAGAGCTTCGATTGTATCAACATTGCTACAACGAATTTCTTCGTTGCAGATTCCACTTGTATTATATATTTATGTGCGCGTTCTTAAGCAGCGAAGTAAGATTTAAAAACCAAGTACAAAATTTCATGTTAAACATTTCGTCCTATCGGATGGAACTATTTTAATAACGTAGACCGTTTTGATCAATGACGATAGAAGTAGGGCGATTACTTGTATTTCCTTGTAGCTGCGCAAGCGATACGATTACTTGTGTGTCCCGTGTTGCACTTACGTTTAGTTTGCCACCCTTAGAGAGCGAGCGGATGTGTCCGCCAATAACTGTATTTGTTTGCGACACATCGATCAAGTTCGCAGTGTATTAGTTTCGTCTCACTGATACCAGAGTGGCATCTGTTGCGCAGGGTTATTCTATAGGGTGGACTCGCGTTAATCAAGTTCAACGTGGCAGGTCAGAGAAACTAAAGTCTGTTTCACCCGAGACGTTCTGAGCCGTCGATGTTCACAGCGCGCATCGCTCCCCCCCTCGTTCCTAACACTAACTGTTGTCCACATTCCTGCAACTTATTCTGAACACCTTCATTCGAAATTCGTCCATCTATTATCCACGAGTGTCGTCGCGACCGACTGCTTCGCGGAGAAAGAGTTAAATCGGTGTCCGTCGTTCAAAAGTGGTGCCACGGTGTCTCTCGATGGGGATGCGTTCGTTCGAAATTCGAACGCAGGCTTTCCGACGAGACGGTTGAACGGTGACACGGATCGCCCCGTCTGAAACGGGGTTAAGCGACGCAGGCGTCTCGGGCGTCTCGCGCCGCGAGGTTCCTGGCGTCAGTCTGTCGGCCCTCCCGGGTCTCCGCCTGTTTGTGCTCCTGCGACGACCACTGATGAGGATGCCAACGGGAACCGTTTGCCTTCAATCTCTCCGCTATTCTCGCGAGCAGGGAAGTTGAGGGTGAATCACGCTTGCAGTAAATTTAACCCCTTCCTCGCTATTAAGAACGCGCGGTTTCTGGTGCACTCCGATTAGGTTCGTCGATATTTTTGAATCCTTCGAAACGAACTTTGCTGGCCGGTTGTAGCGACTGGTTCCCGTTGCGTTGCGGACAGAGGAACGGTGGATGAACGGGGGTCGTCGGCGATTTCGAAAAACACCTGGCAATTCCGAGCAGGTCGGAAGGTCAATGGTAAAACATTTACAGTGGTTATATTCGACCCGACGGTGGTAATTTCGAGTAATTTCTGTGAAGACAGGCGATCAATTATTCTTATTGGTACGGCATGAGAGCGATCGTAAGTCGAGAACACGGTCGTGTAGGATAAACGTTTATGCCTTTTAATTATTTGCATGCCTTCGATCCATCATTAAAGTTGCTTTCACAACGTACGGTTGCAAAAGACTTTGGTCAATGATTAAAAAAAGATGATTAAAAAGAAAGGCGCAATTCAGGAGATGCTGATGGTTAATAATATCATCCAGAGTTTAAAGTGGCACTTAATAAAGATCGGTGACATGCAAATTGAATGTCCCATTCCACGTGTATCAGTTGAAAGGTTGGTGGAACGTGGATTTCACGCATGAAACTGTATTTCCTGCTAACATTTCGCCAGGTAACCCGAACACTTGTGATAAGGTTACGCGAGTGAGATACGCGCTCGCACGACGTGACATTAAAATCTCTGCGTCGACTGAAAAAATACAACGCGCTATTGCGCGCGTGATCTATAAGGCTCGCACCTTTTTGATAGATAGTTGCTTGTAATTCATTAAAAACTGCATCATATATGCACCTTTCTTAAATTGAGGACGAACGAAGGTGCGTCTTATAAATTTTAATTTAGAACGAGGGTGGAGCCACTGTTCATTAATCGTGAAAACGTGCGAATGAAACTATGGCTAAATTTTAAGAATGTAGATAAAATCTGATTTATTGTGCAATGAATACTTGCAAAATGTGCCTAGCAATGATACTAGTAATTGAACTATTAGCTAGCAAAATTGTAGGGTGCTGGGTAACAGTACGCATCCTACAATTTGTGTAACTAATCGATTTACTAATAATTAATCACACCAGTTGGTAGATCATTGTCCATGGCGGCACAGGTGTTTCTACCTCGAGGTCTGCTGCTGCCGATTGTTATCGAATGGAACGGTCGCAACAGGTTGCTGTGAACTTAGGTCAGTTAGGCTTACTCGAATCGCATCAAACTCGCTGTTTTGTCAATGGAGGTGGTACAAGCTGTTATATGTACAGTCTGTAGCGGTAATAAGACACTATGACATCGACTCACGCTATATCCACCTGTTGAATCCTCTGTAAAACTGTACCTTTGATTTAATCAACCCGTGTCTGCGTCATAAATTATACGGACTAGCCGACATCGCATCACTTCGCGTACTATGATGTATAATTTCGTGAATTGTCCCTTATGATTATCTGCATTATGAGCCGTAAATTGCGTTCTATTTGAAACGTTGCGTGTCTTACGGCATTAATGTAGTTAGTTACACTGATGTCATTATTGTCATCTTAGTTCTTTTCCACTCGCGCATTTTACGGACGAAACAAATTTTTCGTCGCACTCGCTGTACAAATTTTTGCAATTGATTAAGGCGCACCGAGATCGCTTGGTTTAAAAAAAGTAAGTTAATATTACATTACCGCGATTATTCTACTCGTATAGCCATTTGAAAGCTTCACAATAGCAAGAATGATAATGAAAAGAGGAGGAGGAAGTGGCGAAATAAAAATAGAGATGGCATTGATATGCGTTCTGTATACATGACGTATGCTACAAAACGTGTTCATTGGCAATTCAAAATTTATTAATATTCATAATCGTCCACGATACGCTGTTACAATGACTGACAGAGATCTATCGAATGTCGCATAATTAATTGCAACGCGGTGACTTAGCTGAGCAGGCGTCTGGTTGGATGAACATAAAGGTAGAAATTATGGACGAACGTCAAAGATATACCAGCATCGATTTTATATATATTTAGGTGCATCGAGCTGCACAAAAATTCCATTCATTTTATGTCGAACGCAATACAAAAATGTCGTCAACTTTCTGTTCGAATACTGGATGGGGCGGACAACTTTGTCTTTTCCAACCATTTCACTCGAGATATCGTACGCCGTAAACGCGCAATAATTTGCCTAATGCTCGCTACTATTGGCCAAGTAAGGTAATGCACGGGGACGGAGAACTGCGGGAAGGCGGCAGCGCGTGAAACGACGGGTTAATCGTGCGATTAAAAACAACGGCGATTCGAATCTCCGCGTTCGTATATAGCGATGTCATTTTCGATTGCAAAACTCTAATGTCAAAGCTCCTCGACGTATGCACGAAGTGCTTCCTACATAATCTCATTAGCTGCCCCTATAGGAAATCAGTTACGTGGGTCGAGACATAAATACGATTCCAGCGCCATTAACACGCTACACGTCGTATATCAAAAGACACGCTGTTCTCTATTGCGATTTTCCAACGGTATAATTGCCGTCTTGGTAGAAAGTAGTTACGATACGTCCAATTAACACAAGACGGCGGCCAAACTCGGTGAAACCGGTTGCAAGCTTCTTCGAGATCTTCGAGATATTCGAGTGAAAGGGTGTATCATTTCGTTTAACCCCTCGCGGGGTGTTTGAAAACGTACCACGAATAGGGAAAGCTTGGTGTCACGTGCATATACAAGGGGAAACTAACGCGATATGAGTAATATAATTAATTTGCCAACTTAAAGTAGTGTTTGAAATCATTTTTGTAAATTGTATAGGAAGTTTATAGTTTATTTGAAATTCCTTTAAGGCAAATCGATTTGGTGACAAGTAAAATTAAACGTATTCGAATAGAACCGATTAATTTTTTAAATCCTCTCGTTTCTTTGCTTCGTCGACGCTGTCGTCACTATTTTATGGCCCTTAATTGGCTAATCGTTTCTGTTTTTGTTCATTTACGCCTGGAGTTTTTACATTCATGCAAGTATTTAGACTGTCGTCTGTGTTCAACTGCTTGGGATTTCATGGAATGGGTATAACAGTTGCCACAACGTCTGCTGTAATTATACCGGGAATCGTTTGAATCGTTTAAAGTCGTTCTCACACTTTGACAATTTTCACGAGTTTATAGGTCTACTGCGCTTCGACCCAGCTGAACACATGCATTCATGCATTCGATTTGCGATCATTTTAACGCAAGCACGAGCACAATTTCTGCGTCGTTTTATATTTTCTGTCGTTTTTATTGCAATATTACTGCCATCCCCAGAACGTCGTCGACGTCGGTACACGTTTTACAAATACAATGTTACGATTTATTTCATTACCGTAAATAATACAACGCCGTGCGTCAACGAACATCTATACTTTTGTCGTCGCAAATGCACCGCCGGCAAACGAAACGGGTCAGCCACAAAAATTGTCCCGGGGTAGCTAAATTGGAGATTATTAAATGCACCCCCGCGGCGTCAGTCGATCGTCCATTTTTCGCGAACGGAACATCGCGTGCACGCACTCGTGTCTCACGTTTTCTTTGCCGATATCGACACGCGGGCACGTGTAACGAAGGAAGCATAACGTCACGATATGAATAATGTAGGCTTATGTAACGTACCATCTAGGTGGGAATGTTATAAATAGCCCCCTGCTGACCAATGCTGAGACTATGAAGAGTCGCACGAGGATACCCGGGGCTGTATATATGTATTGTATACATTTACCGCATGCACCCTCAACAGTATTTCTACTTGTTAATCGCCTCAGCTTACAATTACATAGTTGTCCATTATTGGCGGAGTCCTCGTTATTCGAACCAACAGCGAGGTCAAACTGTTCGGATGAATTGAGTATTCCAGCGATAGAAGAACAAACGTTTGGCAATTGATTTCATAATACATATGATACTAGAGATTTTGTATAAAGCACCATGCTCGAGTATCTTTGTCGAAGGGTTTGTTAACCGTATCTAGATCAGGGAGCTGGAATAATTTTTGTTCGAAAAGTGACATTACATATGTTACCTTGCCTGCGATTATGTGACGACGATTAGCATAAAAGGGACGGGCGAAAGAAAAACGAAATAAGAACAGCTGTGTGGAAGGTCGTTGCGTATGGAAAGGGCTGCTGTGGATATAGTTGCCTGCTGGCTTCGCCAATTCTAAGAAGGAATCAAAAATGGCGACCGACAAAGGAACACCTTCGTTGTGATTCGATGCCTGGCCCCCCTTCTTCCCTTGTATGTGAAATTTACCGGGATACCGGCGAGAACAACGAAAAAATAATACCTGCGGACACGCGTGGCACGCAATCAAAGGTGCGAGGAACCCGGTCGGAGTACATTGACGTGCCTTTACGCTCGCCAACACGTTTCATTTCGTATTCTTATTTCCTTCTTTATTTCTTTATTACAGCATTTTCATCCTCGACTCATATTTCGTGCGACTTAACCGCTGTTAACGACTCAATCCATTCGCGTGACAGAAAACTCGTCGATCCCAAATTAATTTCATGCACGGCAACGAAATCCAGAATCGGCCGGGCGCCGTTTCTAACGATAACCAAACGAGGTTCGAGAAAAGAAGGGAGAGGCAGATGGTGAAAGGAAGGAAGTCAAGGGGGTGAAACGTTAGGGGGAAGTGGAAAGAAGGGCGTACTCCACAGAGAAAGAGAAAGAAAGGCAAGACAACGGTGGCGGGTATGGACTTCTCGGAGAGGACACGATGTTCCAGGAACTCTCACAAGCATCGTGGCCCTCTCTTCAGGCTTGGCTTCACGGTTCAGTTAACTTTCTGCCAGCTCTTATTACGGGTCTGACGCTTTATCGGCCTCGCAGCAGCTTCGCCTCGAACCTTCTGCAACTACTCTTCTTCCTCTTATGCCCGTCCTACGTAGACCTCCTTTGAACCCCCTCATCCTCCCGTGTCCTTTTCCCTTCCATTTGCTCTATTTTTCCCGCCGGTCAAACCCCTTGGATTACAACATCGTTCACTTTGATTCTAACGATTTTCTTCCTGGTCGTGATCGGTTCTTGGTTATTGATTCTGAAGGTGGTCGATTTTTGTTTCTGTCTCTTATCATTTCGTGGTGCAATAAGTAATACCTCTTTTTCTTTCATTCTTTTTTATCGCTCTCGTGGTTTATTAAAGACACATTGGAGATGAATTCACCGGTGAAAGTAGCCGTGGTAATTTTTGCAGACCTCGAGTGTAATATTAGCTGTTACGTTAAATTATTTTCGTAATATGCAAATCGACCCGGTTGCCATTTAACGTTCGGTTAACGATGATTTATGCGCTTCAAATATTTTTTTTAGCGAATGTTATTATAGAAACATGTCGATACAGAAAGTAACGCGGGAGATTAAATTTTTCATCCTATGGTTTCGAAGAATCGGAAAATCAAGAAAACGGAGCAGATATAATTACTTTTACCTCTCGTGAAACACATTTTCCACGCAGAAGAAGACTCGCCGACCTGTCAGGCATAGTTTCGACTGCAATTTTAAGTATTCACTTCCTGCTTTGAAAAGTGGAGAGAATGCGCTAACGATAATCACGTATGTAATTATAGATTTTTCCTCCAACTCTACATAATGACCTTAGAGAACTTCCTTTCTTTCTTGTTGAATATGTATGATTATACTTTTCATTCCATCACATCACCGCCTTTTTCACTGTAACGCGTGATGAGTTCACGCAATTTTTTCAAACGACAAAGAATTTTGCACGCGTGCGAGCATAAGAAAAGAAATACGCGTACATGTAACTTCTATTTCCAGGATGTGAATCTATCTGCTGAATTTAACTTATTTCAAGCGATGTAATAAGAGTATTAATTGCGAAATCGAATTTAAATACTATGCGACAACTAAAATCCATATTTATTCAAATTAAATTTAGATACTTCAGTAAATGTTAAACAAACTATTTCGTTGCATTTAATTTATAAATTACCATTATATATCTTTGTATATCTTGGACGCCATATTTTGCGGTTAAGTACGTAATAGTGGAATAGCATAACAGCAGAATACATGTAATATGCATTGTACATAATAATAAATTTAGTGACGTTTGATTATCGAGTACACGAATACTGACAGTATCATGTGGTAGAATAGTTCGAAATTTTCCACTACGACCATTTAACCTACGAAGTCACTGAACTCGTCTCTTTACACTCTACCATCCTGCGGACAAAAATTTTCCACGTACGATAGCATTTCAAAAATTCAACCGTCCCAGCAATTACTTTTACTTCACGGTACCATATAGAACAGTTATTCGTGGAAACTTTCGTGTTATCATACTAAACCTACTTAACATGTATACCTCGACATCTGGTCCCACAGCCTAACTAATGGAATTACTGAAGTTTGTTGCTAACTCTCTTTTGCGAATAAAAAGAACTTCGTTGATCTTTAGTTAACAAAATTGCACTTAAAAAAAAAAGTAGGGAGAAATGAGAAATTCTTTCAATGCATAGTTACCAATTACAGTACATATATGTCTCTATACCGAATCTTATACCGCGTGTAAAATATTCGCGAAATATTTCCCAACACTCTATCCTGCAAAATTTCATAGAAAAGTTTCGCCGAATGATTTCACAGAAAAATTTCACAGAAATATTTCGCCGGTAATCGTTACCTGGATGATGCACCGCGCAAATCACAATCATCGTGTGATCGTAGAATAACAATTCCGTAGTTGGAATTAGGTGTGGCCAGACAGAGTAGCGCAATGTGGAAAGATGTCAGGGGCAGGTGGTCTCCGGCCTGGAAACCACCGGACAACGCTGAATTAATGTGTGGCCGTGCGATACAGCAAAAATGATGGTTTCGGTAACACGGTGATCGCTATCGTGCCGATTCCACTGACGAAATTATACGTCGTGTCAGCCAGTCCGTGTCGAGGATCGTCGCGGTGTCCATGCGTCGAATAAAAATACCGTGCTACGTTGTTACGCTTTTCAATGCAAATAACACGTCGAGAGTTGGACGGTCGATCGCGGCATACGAGTTCAAAAATTTGGCGAACGAATGAAAGCAGAGATTTAAGGGATATCGCAGAATCGCCATGGCCAAGGGCATTATGTAAATTTCGAGGTACAGTTAAACCCTTTGAGCGGCACGAATGTATGTAGCGCTATATACGTTTACGATTTTAATTTTGCGCGGTCCCTTTGTGCTTTATCTTCGCGCTTCGAGAAACGTTGAATAGTTTATTATCGGCCCATTGTCGATGGAAATAATTTACACCCGAATTATTGGCGTTACTGCGAAAGTATAGAGTTGACCGACGAGACGCGAATAGAAAATGTGAATTTGCCGTGGAATAGAACGAGTTGAAGATTTCGGCCATTAATTTGCTGCACCGAATTTTCACTCTTATCCTTTTCGTCTGTGGATTGGACAAGTCTCGTATTTGTACCCGCGAGACACAGTGCACGTAACGGGACGAAACGACTTGCTGGTTGTTACAGAAAGTCGCAGAGGAATTTTATTTGGCCGGCGCAAGAAGAATTCGCGTATCTTGTTACCTTTATTGCGATTGATTCTGATAAGGACCCATCGATTAGAGCGGTCAAAGCTGAAGGAAAACCTGTCCTCGAGTTAGAGTATACGCGTGTGTTGCGTGGCCGGCGAGATATGTGTTCTATATAATTTATGTCGCATAGAGTTGTTCAGTAACTACCTTGTCCGGAATGCGAGGAGGTTGTTTTGTCTTTCTCCATTGAAAACGGCTTGACAGCATTTCTTTTCAAATTTCTGTTTCATTTTCAACCTCACAGATAGATCGAATTGTGAGTAATGGTCGCGACGAGCAAGTTGTAAATTCGGAAACAAAATACGTGCAATAGTTTGCAACAGAAGTATAACGATATAACGTATCCGATCAAAAAGATTTACGAGCTGCTTTAATTACATTCTGACATTGCAGAAAATGTATTTATTGTAGAATGTAATGCAGAAACAATGATTTGCCTGTCGAATAAAAATTCAACGTTTGGAGATGAAAGAAAATGCAATTCGCAACACCAGCTTTATTAAGAATCGTTTTGCGCTAGCGAAGGACCTCGTTACGCTTACTTCACTCGGCAATTACAGAATCCGCACTTTTTTTTTCTTCTTCCGATCAAACACCAACGTGGATGTACCACGAATCGCTTATTACTGGACCTAATTGTGCAGTGGCATAATGTAGTCATTTCGATTAATAGACTTGCGGTCACGTGAAAGAATACAACAATTGCACCGGTGCGCTCATCATTGTGCTAGTTCCTGGAATAATCCTTTCAGGCCATCCACTTGTTCCGTTTATCGCTACCTCAAATAATCGCTCAGATGGTTGACTTATCGTTTTGCTTCGCTCAACCTGACAGGACTTCACAAGTTAGCTGTGCGTCTCGCTGAAAAAATGATCGAGAATCCCTTTCCTCGATGATCAATTATTAATATCACAATAAATCTCTGTACCGCGCGTAAGATTCTCCTCCAACGATAATAGCGCTGTGAAAATGATACGATTCAACGACACCGGGCCTCTAATCTGAGATGCCATTATTATTAGAACCAGTTCGTTTACTTGTGCCATAAAATTCGACGGTATTTATAATGTAACTATTTCCGCCACGTAAGTGGGAAATATTTCATAAATCATAGCCGTATCTGAATCGATATCTGTTCGCTAGCCGAGGACCAACGGGAGAGATTAAGTAATATAATCGCGGGTAGAAATGTGGAATCATAAGTAAGTCAAGACGTAATGGTGCGCCGATAACATTTCTGCGATGAATGGGTTGCCAAGTCGTAAATAATGTTGCCCGGCTGAAATTGAAATTCCTGTTTCAATAGTTCTCGTGTCGGTAGACACAGGCGTGGATCGCCCGGTGTAACGCCAGCATAGAATCGAAAGCTTGCTTCACTTCCAACACTTTTATTACGTTATTTCTTGCCATTGGCGCATTTGTACAGGGTGAGAGCAACGTGATTAGTACTGGAGCACATCTATTTTGCCATTTATTCGGTCTGTTATCCGTTTATTTATTTTTGTCAAGCTTCTGAGTATGTGTGCAATCAGTTGCCATTCGGGCGCCATTTATGTTAATCAAAATTTGCTAGTCGTATCTTGTTATTACGATTTCCAATGATCGTTTCCTTCTACGCGAGTCCAAGCTCGAATGGTTGCACATGGATCAGTGTAATTGCAGCTATTCCCGTATAACTGTATGCACAATTCGCAACTGTAAATCCCGACTACGTGTCTATGAACGCGCAGCAACTAATTGCTGACAACATGTCGGGATCTGAGTATAATTCTAACTGATTGTGTCGGTTACGTTTATGGGTTTGCCTACCCGGCAAATGAACGAGACGTTATTGCATCAAGCCCATTGTAACTTAATGAAATACGGCTGCATTCTTGTCTCTCTTGCTGGTGCAGGGTGAAGAAACGTTTACAATAAGAGTGCCGATGGTATCGGGGAAGAAAAGTATCTGTGTTACAGGTGGTTATCTTCGAAAAATAAAGCGAGAGCTTCGAACCTATTTACGAAAAGTATTTTAAGTGGGCCAACAATGAGAAATTTTTAACGAAAATTATCCAACCTCGCGTATACACAGGGGAAGGACATCACACGCTCGAAAAATAATCAACAGTCCAACCACGAAATATTCTTCGATTAAATATCTACAGAAACGAACAAAGTTTGCAGTCGGAAGATCTCGCAATTTCTGTGCAGGAATAAAGAAAGGAAAGTCATCGGTCGAAGAAAATCATTTAAACGCGCTGAATAAACCGCGTCCACGTCGTAACACCATTTTCTCAAATGCTCATCTATTACTGGCTGTTTACAATTAGCGTCGGAGTCAAGCATGTGGCACGCCTCTGTCGCAAATTTCTCACTAACAGCGTAACTAAGTTCTCTGAATGGGCCATAATGGCGGTGGCGATTTAATTCATCAAACGAGTTCCTGGCTTTGGCGAAGTTATTCATCGCGGCCACGGCTAAATACGTGGACCTCCTTCGGTTTCTTCCACGAAATTCCCTTTACGCGTTACGAAGCCAACGCGTGAGTCGTTCCCTTTACATACTCCCATGAATGACGAAAACGACGGTCCCTCGGTTCTTTACGACCCCTCCGAAACGATAATCGTTACGAGCCACGACGAGAAACGAAATATCTTACAACGATTCTTGTTAATCCGCGAACAACCTCGTTGCACGCCCTTCGATCAATAAATCAAGTTAATACTCCATGGAAATATCTGTTTCGCAGGGTTTCACGTTTAGAAAATATTTTAGACACTCCGTTATAAAGGGGACGGGAACTTTTTGCCCGCAGGGTTTATCGAAGTTTGTCGAGTGTACTGGAAAACAAACGACAACAGATCGGTCCGTCTTTGTTCGATTTGGTTCCTCTTCGCGATGTTGGAGTTTGGTGCACGGCAATGATTAATCGATAACTCCGTAGGTCGATTAAAATAGATCCCGAGGACAGGATTTCGGCGCGATGCGTGAGCGGAATCGCGATTTGGAAGATCGCCAGAATTCAGCAGTTTCAGCTGCGTGGGTAACAAAAGGCCTTGTGCATCGGGCGAATGCATCAGGAAGGATTGAAATAGGCAATTAGGGGACGACAGCGGGTTTGGAAAACCCGACGTATAATTAGTCACCACTTCTCCGTCCTTTTTTCGTTCGGGATCGAAAATCTGTTGATTGGTCCGTGATTATTCGCTCGAGCATCGATTCAATTTAACTTTGGTCGGAATGATCGAATTTGTTTACACGTTGATTGGGAACCGCGTTCGAAAATTGCGCAGCGATACGTCTGCGGTGGTTATTGAACAATTTTTGGGCAGCGATGGTAAAACACTTAATTTCGTTTCGATTAATAGGGTGTTCGATTGGCGAAAATACGTTTCACTTTTTGGTTGCTTTGTCCAGTAAATCGTGTTGACGGTGTAGCAAGGCGTAGTAATATTATACTGTACATTACGATTATAACTATAATTGTAGAAATAGCAGACAAATTTTTGCTTCAGGTATTACTTACATCATTTCACAATAGAACGATCGATACGAAAAGATAATGATACCAACGATTTCCACTTCTGGCACTTACATCACTTACCATTTCAACCTCGCAATTATCGTCATGTGCAAAATGTCTGACTTAACTTGGGCGCGGTAAACGTGAACAATTGCAAGGGAATGTATATAAAAGACGCGATGTTACGAGAGCTGAACTTTCTGATTCGTGATGTATATTTTCCTAGAAATCGACTGCGATGTCGTCGAAGCATTCATCGCATACTGAGGTCATCCAGTTGACGAGCACCATTTTTCTCTTTCGATATTTCCACTTCCTTGTTGTACCTGAAAAGGCAGATTTAACGATGCCCCGAGCAACGATACATACGAATATTCGTCGCGAAATTATATCTTTGGCAGTGGAATAAATGAGTGTAGTTCGATTGACAAAAGAATTGATTGGACGAAATTCGATTGCAATTAGAAAAGATAGATTGGTGCGCAAATTGAGAACAGAACGAATTCCAATAACTGCCACGAATATTGTCCAAATTCTAGTAAATGTAAAGAATGAGAAGAAAGTCTGGGGCCGGGTACATACGATAAAGGGAATTTCGCAATGTTGCGAGTAGCGGAACAAGAATTAAACGAAACGCAACGATGAATCATTGCCGTCGCCGTCATGTGTACTCTTACTAGAAAGGTAATGTTAGCACGACAAACTAAACCTTGGAACTAAGGGAGGGACACGCCTCGAACGTTTCACTTCTGAAAACTATGAATTACATCCCTGTGGCTGTTTAAAGTGCCGTCATGTTCTTGGAAATATACGTAGATACAGGGGAAATAAAGATACACCCTGACGTTACGACTGCCAATGTACCACTGAAAATCGAGGTTTCACTTCAGTTTCATTTGTTTTCTTTCATTTAACTGGGCACTCATTTTCCTATAGTCCTTTTATAAGAGTTGTAGCGTTGAACCGTTTGGTTTATTTGCAGCAAAAATGTAAAATAGCTTTTCTTTTATGTTACCAGATACTACCAGTTATTATCATAATTTATTTAAGAGTTACTGAACATTTCCACGTTAAACCACCTTGTGTTGGTCAAAACAAGAGTATCTGTTTTATTGCTTGAACTTTTAAGTTGTGGCGATGTACAAGTACAAGAGACGTCTCGCAAGGATAAACTAGAAATATTTACATGCATCCTATTCTCGTGACAAAACGAGGACTAATTAATTAAACGACACCGGAATAAAGTGCTCGATGCAACGAATTAATCGCCGTGTCTCATAAAATATTTATATGTTTTCACAATACATCAAACCATCGGTGGTAGTATCAACCAGGGCTTTAACTACGTTTCCGTTTTGTCTGAAAAAACTTTTCAGGCATTAATGTATTTTAATGAAACTGAAAAATACGATCGTGACAAATGGGCACGATCAATTTATTGCTTAACATTCCGTGGAACAATATACACGTTAATCAAAGCCACCGATGCACATATCGATATTGTTCTATTCGTTTTGATTTATAATTGATTTATAATGATTTATAATTTGCGCGTTGCAAATAATTGCTCCTTAAAATAATAATTTCTGCCCCACAAAGGGGGAAATAAATATCCAGTTTGCCAAATATCAGACTGAAAGGGTTAAGGAAATATAGAGTTATTGAAGAAACGCTTTTCACAGTCAATTTTGTCAGATTGAATTTCTTGGTAACGCGTTACTCATGGCATTATGAAAGTTTCGTGGAAGTGAGCCAAGGAGGAGATACAGGACCAAGGAAAAAGGGTAAGCAACGAATTTGCAAAGGTTGAATTGAATGCATTCATCGGCGACGATATGAAGAAGCTGACACTTTCTTGGAATTTCAGTTTCTCGATCGGATATATCGTTTCTTCTTTCTCACCTGCGAACACCTCATTATTGCACGCCTTAACAGCGTTTCGAAATATTACAATTAGGCCACCAACCTTCGCCGTTTACACCTCAATCGATAATTACTAATAAAAATATATTTCTTGACAAGGATAATTATTTGTCCACTCGTAATCGCATCAAAGTTTCTTCATTGATTCATTTTGTATTTTTTTTTTCTTTTTTTGTTTTATATATGAAACAAGTTAAAACCGTCTCCTCTGATAGCAAAACTACGAACAAGAATCAAGAATGCCTCACATTTGCATATACACATAACATTTCCAAATTTATTCACCTTTCAAAATTCAAATAAAAATAAACGAAGGTGATAGAACACGAGCGACCGTTCAAGCTAATTTATCGACGGAAAAGAACAAAATTTCTATCCGACGTTGCTGACGATACCACTGACGATAAGATTTATTGCGTGGTCGTTAAATGCTCCAGCGAGAAGAAAAAATTCGTAAAATAGAGGAGAATTTGTGTTCTCCGAACCCTTAAAAATAATAAAAAGAACGCACTGTGCGGCGCGCAAAGGATGGCCCATCCCGTTTCGCATTTATGACATCAGCGACGAAACGTGAATCTCCGTCGAACTTGTTTCACCATCCGCGATCGGAAAGTGACTAATGGGTGGTGACATCAACCCCCCATTAACCACTGCTGGCAAAAAAACATTTACGATTTCCTCCGCGTAGAAGCGTGTATTCATTAACCCTTTAAACGTTACGATTCGTCACTTGCACTGCTGCCTACGGTAGTACCGAAGACGATCTTAATAATTTTACCTGAATAATGCCATCTCCTGTTTGAACCATATTGTCCCATAGAAAGGAAATTTCGATCGGTCCATTAACGAATTCTTCTATCTTCGTGACAATATAAAATAACTCTCCTCCTTTCGTAATTCTATTTAGAATTGCTCGTGAACAACTGACAGAACGATTTGAATCGAATATTGCCTCTGCTAAAAATGTACATGTGTACATGTATGCGTCGATCTATGATCACGTATGAATAAGGTTCGTTAAGATAATACAGAAATACGTCAGCGTGCAATATTAATTTGTTTCGCCGCTGAAGTCCGTCATCCATTGTGAGAGGCCGATAGTTAATTTAATTTTTCCCTCGCAAGGTGTCAAACTGGTCGATTCACTTCCTTCGTGCACGCGATCTCCTTTATTTGCAGTCACGATCGAACGAGTAAGAAACTGACTTCCGTTCCGTGGCGTCAATCTGTTTATACGCCTCGAATGCAAAATGCACCGCTGAATCGAATAAAGATGGAGAAAGGAAACGAGATGTCGACGAGAGTATTCTCTTTAACGGTAGATATAGAACTTCCTCTCTTCTCTTATTTAGCAGCTTTACCTGCACAGTACGTACTACACATTTCCCTGCATAGTTGTTTTATGTAATAGTTCGCGACAAAAGCAATATTATTATGCGCACATTCGAGAGAAGGAAACGTTTTTATTCCGCTGCAACTATTTTTAGTTAAACAAGGCAAATATTAAGATGTTATGGCCGAGTTACAATTGTATTGTTTTGAAATTTCCTGAAATACACAGACAGGCTGCTAAAAAGTTGTGAGTAAAAAATTGACGAACTTGCACTTGAAACGGAAATTGATAAATTATATACAGCAGTCTAAAAATCGTAACGAGAACCGTACTATTTATTTCAAACAATTCTCCAAAAATTTTGTCAAAATCTATTTACTATAACAAACTACTGAATCATACGTCAACTTTTTAAATAATTCCTCAAAGTATTTCGAAGTTATCCATTGTAAATTCAGACTCACGGACTTCCGCCTGATAAATGAACTATTTAGAATCTTTATAAACCTGCAAAGTAACTTTGCATATAGAACATTAAGTTAATCATTAAATCTTCGAACCCATATTTAACTGCTATTAAATTATTCACCTTCTTCCGCCATATTTTATTCCGTGTATATTTTCAGGCTGTGTTACAATTATCGCCACCCAAAAAAACAGCCCAATGACACTCCAATGTTCGAGTAATTTCTCGAACATCGTAACACGACGAGTGTGCAGCGTCGAAAATGTTGAATAAATTAAGAAAAAAATAAAGGAGAGTCAACTAACAAGGTGTCGTAAGACGTTGAGTAATACGTGCCACGATAAGTGAACCACTCGCCCGTTTCTGTTTACACGTCTTACGAAGGCTCTGGGGATTTACGAATCCTTGGCGACTATATCCCCGACGGGATATAGGTGGCAGGTTTTAAAACAGGCCTAGAAAAATATTTTGATGACCCACGCAGATGCGGAATAAACGGGCATTAACGTCAGTTTGAATAGTTTGAAAGCGTGCCAGGTCCTTTCGCGCGATTCCAAAAGCGAGGACGCGACTGCGGAATTCCCTACCACGAACGATCCTTATTTTCGGAACGTGTCATCCTGTCGTACGCGTGATTATTTACAGAGTTTCTTGGCTAAGTCGATCCCATTCGTCACCCCGTTTTCCATTGGTAAGCAGGAGAAACTGCGACGACCAGGAAACCATGCTGAAACAGTTTTTACTACAGGCAATCAAACTTGTTGTAATAATTCTTTAACAATTACAGGAATTCCTGACGGTTCCTCGGGTCCACTTTAGTTTCTGCAAGTGTTGTAATAGTTTTGCAGGGGAGTATAGTATCGTGGTTTGTAGACAGCTTTCGGTAGATGCACCGTTGGCCAAAATAAGTTGATCCTTTTTCGCATCACGGAATATATATGTTTCTTGTCTACCATTTCGTAAAGTGTAATTATATTTATCATAGAAGAGATTGCATATTAATTAACTAAGAACAAGGGGTGCAGTCATTGTTATTAAAAGCTGAGACCACCTGAACGAATCTGTGACTCGATGTACAATAATTAGGCACAAGTGTCGTACAATAATTTTGCCGAGGGCATCGATCAAAGTATTTAAAAATAAAACTACCCACGTAATAATACTTAATCGTCGAGCGAGCAAACAGTTCCGAAATTCTTCTGCGCCAAAGTGACAACGCCACATCGACAGCCGGTCCCAAGTAATCGCAGGAAAAAGAAAAAAGGTACATCCACGTTATTTTTAGCGAACGAAATCGAAACGAACTCAGTGGATCATTCAGAGGTTAAGAATAGTTTAGCATTCCAAGCGCGTGTAAATTCACGTTAACACAGAACGAACAGAATGCCAAGAGACCGTGTACGATCTACGTCCATTCTGCTTCATGCGCCCCGTGTCAATTCTTCCGCTCGTTTCACGCGGTTTCAAAGTGTCAATGTGGCCGTCCAACGCTGACGTAGCTAATCACTCCACTCTTAAATAACGCCCTCTTTTCATGAGACCGGTCGCGCGTTAACGACCTTACATTTTTCATGTTACACGACAATAAGCGAAGACGTAATATGGGTACCGATAGATTAGTCGTACTGGCGGCAGTTTCGTACCGTTTCGTGCAGAATTCGGACAGAAGTCTCTGCGCGCGATCTGCGCGGACTAAAAGCGGAATAAGGACAAGATAACGAAAGAGGAGACGCGTTCTCCGCAATTTTGACGTCAGTTTGGCACCTTGCCATACCCTCTCGCGGTGTCCCAACGTACGGGCAACGTGGGAGTGGAATTCCCTGATTCTCACGAGCCTTATTTTTGGAGCGGCACGTTCGGCTGCCCGGAAGCGGGACTTACAAATTTGGAGCGATGGCCCATTTTTTTTCTTTCTCTTCGTTTTCTTTTCCTTTTTTTCCCTCTCGCGCCTCCTACGCCCACCCCGGCTCATACGAATTCGCTGGCCAATTCTTGGAACCGGCCTTCCCGCCCCTTCAGAATCACCATCCCAGCCTCGCCTTCGATTTTCCTTGGGCTATTTCTTTTTTCGAGCCGCTTTCACGCGTCGACCGCGGCGCTTTTATTTCGCGCGGACGCCTCGTGGACGGTCCGGGGGAAACGTTTGGGGCGTCCTCTATGTAATAGTTGCAATTTCTCGAGGCTGATCGGAGATATTGGATTGGACTTGGCTCTGTTTTACGCGGCGGGGGTTGATTGGTCGGACGGGGTTTGGGTGAGAAAATGAAGAAAGGAAATATTCTTCTCGCGTTTCTCGGTGTACTATTCAGCGTACCGTGATCGAGGAATAAATGAAATAGTCGTGCAATTCCATCGAAGATTTTTCGTTCGATCGAAACGAAACGCTCGCTGATAATATGGAACTCTGTTTTGCGTCAGTATAAATTAAAATGAAATTAACTGTGGGAACCGGCCCCGAAGTAGGTGGCCTGATATTGTCGTACGTTTGTATGCAAACTTTATAGCGAAACGATTGAACAGAATCTGTGAAATCGTCGTATCGAACTGGTAAGGTGTATGCGCGTGTAACTTCAGTTGATCGAATAATAAACGAATGCATAACTGCGCGTATCAGTCGCCTGATTTCCGTTGTATAATTACACTGGCGTCGATAAAATGTTAAGAAATTATTGGTGAAGCACAATTCCACGAAATCTACGTAATTCTGCTGAAAAATTCACTGGCTTTTTTTTTTGTTATATCCACCTTTATTCCCACGTCCATACACCACGCGTGCGCGATGTAAAACCTATTACATTACGCTGACGATATCGAAAGAGGTACTTAAAACGACGGAGAAAAATCGTAGAGGGAATAAAGTACGGAGTTTTTGCTAATCCACGAGTTTATGTAAAAACTAAAAGCGTGTTACACGGTTTCCTTGGTATCGCGTAAGATCCGTCCACTTAAGAGTACAAATAAGATTAACGCTAAAATTAAATTCATTATTCGACGAAATCTTGGCTAGAATTGTGCGTTTATTTTAAATCATTCAAATTGCATCTAATAGCAGAGAAACATATGTTGTTATCTTCGGTAAAAGATAAACGAAGCCTCAATTCGTCAATAAAGTTTCGTTAAACTTGAGTTTCGTTATATTCCATTATCAATACATCATACATATATACGCATTGCACGTGCGACGGTTTATATATTTCTTAAATCGAGAAGAAATTGAAGTCGGGCACATCGATCGGATTTGGCCTTTCCAAGGAAGTACTTAGACGTTCGCGCGAACCACGACGCAGTGGTCGAACCGGGGCGAGGAATCGAGGCGAGACGTTCTTTACCCGTAACTCGTAGATGGCCGCGATTCAGGCAGCTCCTAGAACAAATCTCAATGGTGAAAATTAAACCGTAGCAGGCACGAGACAACCGTAGAATGCCCGATCAAATCCGTACAAGGCTGATCATTGACCGGTCGCAGAGAGTTATGTACACATATGTGTACGTTTCTCGTTTACAATCGTATTTCTTGGAAACTCATCCGTGCAAGAGTTAATTGCGATTTCGTCCAAGTTCTCTCTACGACCGGTGAATGATCAGCCTCATCTACGCGACGACTCGAATCGACCCCGTGATCGTGCGCCAAGGACCGAGCAGAAGAATCTCATCGTGTCCATTCATTTTCGTGCCACCGCGAAAGGAAGCCTGCGTCTGCGACAAAAGGGACTGAACGCCGCGCAGAAGTCGAGCACACGGTCTGCTCGTCGCCCCCTGAATCGCAGATATCCCGATTCGCACGGCTCCTGGAACAAATCCCAACGGTGAAAGGTACGCAGGGCTCGCTCGGGAACGAAATCGTTGGAATGCCGGGGCTGGTCGATGGAATCCGTGCAAAGGCGATCGCCAGCGAGCGAATCGGGACAAAATCGGGCCCGCTTCCACGATGGAAAAGAAAGAGGATATGTATTCTACACGCGCGTCAGGATTTGCTCTGGAATCTCGTTCGGTAATTCATGGAGGCAAAAATCGTGCGATCGAGTTGGGCCCCTTCCACGAAAACGATGTTCCTAGACGGGGGACGAAAGCGCGAGTTCGTCGACTCGAAATTTCGAAAATCAAAGAAATAACGACAGTCGGTTGATATCGTATAATTAAGGTATACGATTGTTTATTCCTTCTAAATCGAACGAGTGGAATTTTCCAAGGAAACCACTCAATTTGTCTACGCTTGGCCTGTGCGAAGAGTTTTACGGGGGCTCAGATGAGAAAGCGTGGAATTTTTGTATAATTTAGTACGGAGGGTAAGAACGAAATTAAGGGTAAAGGGACATCGACGAGGATCTTCTTGCCGTTCGAACTGGAAGAACGCCTCCAGTTTTGGTCATTATTAGTAAGGGGCCCGGCTCGACATGGAACCTGAGAGACAAGAAGCTGCATTAATTTTGAGCGATTATATTTGCAATTAGAACGCACGGTAATATTGCGAACATAAAACATTAACCGGCCGCCTATCAAAAAGGGCAGAATATTAAAGATACAGCGATTAATTAAATAACATTTACCCCCATCCTGCAATAGAACAAACTAAAATAAACGACCGCATCCTCGCCACGCTTATCCCGTCGAAAACAAAATTTCCCTACGAAGCAACGTAACCCAAAACCACCATACCACACGGTACACCACAACGCGATTATTACCCTGTGAACGTGAACGAAAATCGTGAAGCAATGAAAGAGCGGGCAGCTTCGTTTCTACACCTCGTAATCAGACGAAGGAAAAAAGAACAGAGAAAAAGAGCCGGGAACGTGAAAGGGGAAGAAAGGGAACGACGACGCACAAGCATCAATCGCGTGCGTGCGCTCGCGCGTTCAAGCCAGAGGGTACGACGAGGGAACAGGAAGAAGAAAAGGGAGCAAAGCGATGCCGGGCAGGCGCAAGGAGGGAAGAGATCTGGTCCATTCAACGGGCAGCAGGTACGATTTCCAATCGACGAGCGCTTCCTCGAAACGGGTGCCCCTTCTGCGGGATCCTGAACGGCTGTACAGGGGACCGCGTCTTGGAATACTGGTTCTACCCGTGGCTCCATTCAAGTGTTCTTGCGTCGCTGGCATCCCTCGATCGTTCGCCAAGAAACGCTCTCCTTGATATTCCGCTGCCGTGCCGGTCCAGTTTCTTCGTCCACGTTGATAATGCCGGCTGGATGAAATAGAACGAACGAAGCCGACGGTTTTAGGGGGGCCTGGTGGGGCCTGATCGTTCGGGGAAGTTCGGTGATCTCGTTGTACATACAGAATTATCTGACGGTGAATTGGTCGCGCACGTCGGCTAACTCGCGAAAATATTAAACGAGGAAATGAATTTTTGAATAATATTTTGTTGCTTCTTTATAGCGATTGATTTCTTTTACTAGCCAAGTACCGTGAATGATAAAGGAAAAAATAATATATGCTGATAGAATGCGTTTGTTCAAACTGAATGCAATTGGTATAGCATATTTCACATATAGAGCTTTGTACTTTGCAAATATATTCGTGACGTTTCTTACATTTTGTTCTATATTTATTATCATTTCCGAAACACAAACAGAATTCGGTACGCACGAAATAGAAACGTCTGAACAAAAATTCACGCACGCCAACGAAACTATCAAACAGAATTCATCCCCCTTTCACCACCCTCAAGCTTTTCAACCGATCCCTCGAAACAGCTTGATGGTCCCATTATCCGGCAACGCGACTGCGCCGCGCAAATGTATACATACGTACCCATCGCTGGTCCTCTGACGCGAAAGAACAAAAGAATAAACAACAAAAAAAACAGAAAAAGAAAAAGGTATCAACCAGACTCAGATCGACGGATAACAGCGATATCGAATCAGACTGGGGACCGAACGGAAACAAGGAACGAAGCGGATGAACCCAGAGCGGCGGGTGAGAAAAAAGGAGAATCTCGAGAAAGGTAGAAGGGAACAGGCAGTGGTTCAGGAAGGCTGTGTCAATGTGTCAGAGAGACGGCTCCGTGCCGGGGTTGCCTTTTATGTCCACGTAATGTGGGACCCGGGAGGAACTCCTGAGAGAAAGAAGAAGTGGGGCCCGCAGAGTGGGCCCGTCTCCCCCCCCCCCACCCTCGACGGCCTAACCACCGGCTACGTCACCCCCTTCGCTCCTCGCGTGACTCTCCTGGGAACCCGACAGCACGAGATTTCGCCTTCGTCCACGTGGGCCCACCTATATTTACGAGCAGAAGGCAGCGTTGCTCTTTTTCTTTACGCGTGCACGTATATATGTATGTATGTACAATCTTTTACGCTTTGCGAGCTCATTTTTTATGGGGAATATTAGCAGGTTTGGCGGGGCAGGCTTTGGTGATCGGGTTGAAATGTTTGGCGATCGGTGTGATTCTTTTAGAATGTTTGGTGTTACGGTTGGGCTCGCGTGCATACATATGGAACGCGTCGTGTCGTTGAACTTTTATGTGCGTGCGTTTGAACCGAGTGTACGAACTTTGGGTTCGCGAAAAGGAAATGGTAAGGGAAATTTTATGTTATGTATTTGTATAGTTGATAGGAGTAGTCAGAACGTGTACTTAAGCTAGCACGTTAATTTATTCGTAATTTTCTTTGTTGGTACTGCACTTGCGAATTTATTCTTTGGGGACTATATTATTGCTGGGGTAGTTGTTTTACGTTTGCAGAAGAATTTTTCAATTTAATTTAGCATACGGAATTTGTTCATACGAGAGGCAAAGGTTTGCTGATTCAAACTGTTTACAATTACTGCTTCCCTTTTTTCCACAAATTGATCAATCGTTAAGATTGTTCGAACGACTAAAATACCTCCATACACGTCAACATTAAAAATTACAATACTTAGAAACTACCTATTCAATCTCACCCATTAACAATCCCACGTTAAATCTTAAAATTCACGTCGCTTCAAGAAATTCTTTCGCCGCAACGAAACCGATCAAATAATTGAAACAAGGAACGAACAATTACGCGACAGATTTACGTAGAAACAATCCTGTCCAAGGTTAACCGCGATTCGTCGAACGGGGACGCGTATTGAGAATTCGATTCGACGGATAAAAAGCGCGTGTTTCCAAGAAAACACCTCGGAGGTTCTTCTGAATATCAGGATCGTCCGCCGCATAGTTGTCATAATGAATTGTATACCACTGGCGGTCCGAATCCAGCTCGGCCTGTAAAAAGAAAAAGCCATTCGAGGAACACTCGACTCGTTAAAGTTAAGTCATCATCCGTCTCTCGTAATTCAGAACGCGGAGGATGCACGAGCCTATCCCTCTTGCAGCAAGATCTGCTTGATATCTAGACGCGAGTACTGAATAAGGTGAGAGAGGAAAGCTCGACTGGTTTCACTGTGCGCTGCTGCATCGAACAAGGGCAAAGAATTCGCTTCTAGACGATGGAATCCATTCTACTTTGTGCTCTTCATTTTTTCGCGAGTCCGTCTCGCTCGTGCAACATATTCGACAACGTTTCTGCGAAAATTGCTTCATCGCCCGACAAGGGGAATGTGGGGACAACTGAAACGACCATCATTGTTGCAACGAGTTTGAACTGATTCAGGTAGAGTGGCCAAGCCATGGATTAACCCTATCGATATTAGAAATAATTAACGCGAATCTAATTCTTTGTGCGCCCTTTTATTTTATATTTTCTATAATAAATAAACGTGGTTGCCATTTTTTGTTTTTTAGCGAGGAATGTTCTATGCTGGCAATATTTATGCTGGCATAGTTTTCAGCTCCCAACGAAGAAAAGAAAATGCACAAAATGTTCAGCTAACGCGTCCAATCGAAACTACCATGAATTCCAAAATTCTCGCATACACATTCTGTGCCGTTGAAAGTCCGATAGAACATTGGCGCGCGGAGATACAGGGTCGCTAGATCAGGTGAGGACCAGCGGTGAACAGGCGCGGAGAGGGGCGAGGAGAGGGGACGAGGAAAGGTAGGCAGCGAGGCAGGTGAGGCAAGGTGAGAGACGAGGCTGGCTGGCTGGTCCGCGAGGTTTAACCGCCTAACGAGTAAAAAGCATGAATGGACGCCAGCACGGCGCCGTGCATTATCTTGCCTCCTTGTCTCTTTATTATTATTCTCCTGGCCCCTTTTATCATCCCTCCTCTTTTGCCTCGCCGCACCGTCGCGTCGCCCACCATATTCCACTCTCATCATCCCTCTCCTTTTCACCTCCTTCCACCGTTCGGTTCTCTCTCGATCGAGCCTTCCTTGGATAACGCTTTGCAACGAGCTCGTCCCCCTCTCTGTCTACCCCAGCACCCTCTCTGTCTGCCTGGCTCCTCTTGCTCCGATATTCCTCCCGTTCCAAAGGGGAGATCAGGTTCACGGTGTACATACTGACAAGATCGTGTAACCTGCTCCTATGGTTAGACGAGATTGTATCGAGGACCTGTTGATACCGCATAAGCTCGTTGCCAAGCTATTGCCGAGCTTTCGCTGAGACTTTGCGAAAATCCTTGGAACGCGATCGACACGCGTGCGTACATTGGACACGCGAGTGCGTGTGTACATAGAGTGATTCAATGGGAGAAAGGTGTCAGTAAATGGGAAATATTGAACCAGAGTTTTTCGTACAGCGATCGTCATGTATTTTAATTGCATTATAATGCAAGGGGAAAAATCTCCATTGCATACGTGACTCCATTTCGCGGAATATGAACAATATCCGGCGTGGATTCTCGGGAAAGAAAATCGCACGTAAAAAGGGACGTAAATCATGAGTTATCGCGCCGTTGGATAACGTATCGATCCAATAAGCAGGGAATTAATCAGGCACGCATGTATTATGCATTAATTTTGCACAATATCCGCTGGCAGAGAAACGGGAATGAATGGAAAGCAATTTCGCCCACGTAGAGCGCGACGAAGAACGGGGCGGGGATACGCGATATCAATTATCGCGTCCGGTTCATTACTTTTGCTACTTTTCCCGATGGTTGAGCGAGGATACGGGGGCCTCCGATCGAAATGCTGTCGATAAAACTTGCTTCAATATCTAATCCGGGGCGTAATATTTTGTATCGTTCATCATCTTATCGTTCTAGAGCCAGAACGGGCATTCCAACCTCTGATCAACGAATTAGAAAACGTGCAACACGTTTTTTTTTAGTACTGTTAACGAGCGAAAGCAAGAGCTTGGAAAGAAGAAATTGAAGCGTAATATTTGAGATATGAATGGGGCATGAATGAACCGCATTGTTAGCCGGTTAACTATAATATTTATTACGACTATGGACACGTCTATTAAAAAATTATTCAACTGCTTATACCTAACTATTTAACTGTAACACGCTGTTTAATTAATTTTTATATTTACACAGTTCGCAACATTTCACACCAGCCCGATAAGATCTTCACAGATAAAACGTAGGGAACCCTTGTCGTCTAAACGATCGCACGATTCATAGTCAAAAAGCTCGATCTCCCTTTGCGATATTATCTTATTTTGGGACGCTGCGCAAAAGAAAAGGGTGAAGAGCGAAATAGGTGTAGATACACAGAGAAAGAAAGCACTGTGTTGCCAGAGAAACGTTGAGAACGCACTTGTGCGCGAACAGACGCGGCTAAAGTCTCTGGCAAGTCGTAAATATACCGGAAACGACCACGGACACCATGCTAGCCGCCAAAAAGGTCATTTACCCCCTGCGAAGTGGACATATCGATTTCGTTGATTATTCGTTGTCCATAGAAGCTTCTACGTTTTCCCGACGGATAATTATAGACGCGCGCGACGAGCCAACGAGCTTTCGTTACAGCTAATAAATGCTTCCATTGACAGAATTTCTGCGATGTCCACTTTCAAGATATAATTCGCGGTGCACCGGTGACTCGGTGAATCAGCGAATCTGTGCACACATATTGGTCCACGCGTTTCTCATTTTTTGTTAAGCAATGGTTCTATCCTTACAGTTGGTCAGTTTGAGATGTACGCATTTGTTAATTAATGAGAGGCTTTTGTGATTAGTGACACTGTTGCATTGACTAAGTAAAATTCTGATCGAGTTGAATATACGAAACAACAAAAATTCGATCCTGCTGAAAAATGTTGCAGCCGCAGATAATTCGAACTCAAATTGAACGCAACCTTGACACGAGACTTTAAATTGCTTTGCTTTCCTTCGAGGATGAGACCTTCAAATTTATGAATTTATGACCCGAAACGTGACTGCACATTCGCTTCTGAGATTAACTGCAAATGATTTCGAAAATTACATACTCCAAGCTGTGCGTCTGTGCAGCAAATTATTCATTTGGAGAGCAATATTTTTTGACGAAATTCTTCAAGTTTACGGGAACATTCATAGAGTACACAGAACGATACAAGAAACTACGATCGAGCTCCTACTAACCTTCGATTATTGCGATTTATTTTCGCGAATCTGTATAGCAATCCATCCACACTTACGAACATTTTACTACAGAGTATACCTACGTGATATTACTCGTTTCAACGTACAATATTTCCGTTAACTCGCAAACGCTTCCCCATTTTTCCTATCCCCCCAAAAAATTCTTGTCATTTTTTAAACAATACACGTGTCGATATTTCGATCCACGATACGTTTCCAAGCGTCGACGAACAAAAGACTAAAACATTTATTGCCAGCGCGTTTCAAACGAAGATACGATCTTGCCAACCATAATTCGTCATATATAGATATATATATATACAGTCTGCATTCCTGGAAAAGCCTGGAATATCTCTAGTCCTCGGAGTCCCGAGGAGATCATCGACAAAGGTACCGGCCCGTCTCATCGTAGTCTAGGGAGCAGGTAGTTCCGGGAAAAATCTTGAAACTTTTCCGGGATACTTGGTTGTCCAGCGGAGCTGTAAATCCACCTTATGGAGGTCTTTGTTTTGACCGTGGAACGTGGCATCTGTGGAACGGGCAGGCCGGTTTCTATGCAGCGGAACGAAAGTTCGAGCAGGTAATGGAGAGGACAAAGAAAGGAAAAGAGGGTTGGTTGGCAAATCGGGGAGGCAAAGGAAGGAGACTCTGGGAGAAAGGATCGACCGAACTCGACCTAACCGCCCTTCTGCTTCGATCGCATAATTTACTGCTTGGATATCGGGCCATGGTCGTGGTCGTAGATAGAGTTTAAAGGGGCGCCCGAGCGGGGCTTTCAGAAAATTAGAAAAAAAAGGAGTACAGGCATAAGGTCCCTCTGGTGTATGGCTGAACACATTTGTGATCTAACGTCGCTTCTGACGGACATATGTTTGTATTTCCGGTGGCGCTATTGTTGGGGATGGGGAGTCGTATAACACTGTCGGGGAACCGTGGAGAACGGAGAAGTCGACGTTGAAAGGAGATTTTTTTTTAATTTAATTTATTTCAGTCACTTACGTATATATCGGTAATTTCGGTGGAATTAATAATTGAATGGAAATTTAAGTGGAGCACAATATATTAGTATTATTGTTCGTTGATTGGTACAGTGTTTCATCGATTCTTGTTTCAGTTCGTTATTAGAATTTGAATGATAAAAAATAAGAAATAGGAGAGCGATATAAATCGAATTACATTGGGAAGAACTGTTTAGCAAATTACTTCATAGAGAGTTTAATTTAAATAAAAAATATCAATATTGTTACCGAAACGATTTTCTTTGGGAGTACATTATTATCGACCGCAATGCGAATGCTGTTTAATATTGAAGTATTTTTTGAAAATGTGTCGTACAATAGCCGTTATCTACAGCAACGTGAAACAATATCATGTCACAAATCTTCACAAAAGGCTGGTTGACTCATTGTAATTTATCAAAGGACACTTGCAAATGAAACGATAAGAGATTGCCCGTGCAATCAATCTATGAGCTTATAAGATTGCCTCTAATCGCTTGTTTTTTTTTATTTGCAATTAATATTACAGCATAGATACTGTTGATTAAATAAGTACGAATAAATAAAGATCGCTCGATCTATTGTTTTATTGATATTTACCATTTCAAATTTTATATACACAACACAGAGTCGCTGTTGTCTTTAGTACATACTCCCAATCATTTTACGATAAACAGGAAAATGCAAATATGGTTGCGTCAACTTGTACCTTCTCGTCTTATTATCGTACCAATCAAGAGACTGTATCAAGTACCAATTTCAGAACGCTGCGTTGAAACTTTGTTAGGTATCTCATACGTTAAATATTTTTCCTACTAGTTAACTTAGATTAACATTAAATGTCAACTGCCAGCATATTTCCTCATCACTCGAAATAACATTGAGGACCGCAATTCGTTCTCGCCAATACGTCGAATCGCAGCGCGATATTTCCAATACTGAACGCATTAGAATTCCCATCCACCTGTCGATCCCCCAGCGCCACTGTATCCGTGCGAACAAAAATAATAGAAACTCGCCGAAAATTTTTTCGTCGTCTCACCGTGACGAACCGACCCGGGCCCAAAAATAATATTCAACCTGCGCAGAGAATCGTCGCGACCCTGCACCTTGCACGAGGGAAATCCTCGTTCGAGGGGAAGTCGCAGAAAAAGTCAGGTTCCTCTGTTCAGCAAAGATTTCGGTCGTACCAGTTCCGGATGGTTCCTTGAAACAAAGGGACCGTAAATTGCCAAGGGAAACGTAGACGTCGATGGTATCGGGGCGGGTCAGCTTTTTGGAGTACAGATCAGCCGGGGTCTCGCCCTGGATTTTGCGGTTCCCAAGCTACAGGGGGAAAGTGAAGCGAGACGAGGGGCATCTGAAACGAGAAACGAATACGATCGACGTGCTCGTGACGAAAGAAATGAGACAGAACGAACCAGCGAGAGTATTAAAGCGTGAGCGAGGTTGAACCTTGCAGGTATAACTATCCCCTACGCCGGAGAAGTATCTTTTTGCACCATGGAAATCTATGGCAATCGTCTATTTCCACCGGCAACGAGATCGCTCGTGCGAGTCCGGCGTCGATGGAAAAGTGCTAACGCCCATTGTTCTTCGACGAGGATCCTTTAATGGCATACCTGTTACACGAATGGTTCCTCTTCCAAAAACTGGGGATGTTAAAGGCTAACGAACGACCCGGGTGTCTTCGAGTCTACCCACGGTGTGAGGGCTCAGTTGCGCGTACATCGGAATTCATGGCTGGAAAACTATGAGCGATGAATCAGGCAATTAGATCGGTGATAAATTGCGTTTGAAGGGAGGGAAATATTTTTTATTCTTGCCTCGAGGGGCGACAGCAATGATCTAGCTAAAGGTATTAAAAGCTTCGAGATGCAAATTATATTTATCACTGATGATAGCGTGGAGAATATTTTTCGTTGCGGTTTATTGGTGTCTCGAATTTGTACTGGTAGTCGTAAATAGCAGGAAACTAATTAAGGATACACAAAATGTTTGGGACACAAATTAACTTTATGCAGATACGAATTTCTTTTCTCTATTAACTTCAGTAATCGTTCGTAGCAATTTCGGGTTTTATAGCCGTAATTATTATATTACGGTGGGTCTCGAAATTGAACACGACTTACATACTATTTCCTTCATACGGATAATAATATAGAAAATATGTCCACCTTCAATTAATCGTGACCCATCGACTAACGAACGCACGAATGAAAGGGAAACATTTCTGCAATAACCAAACAGTTCGTCCCGGAAGTCAATTAAAATACGAAAATTAACTCGCACTTCATCCGATTTAACCGTTTCAACGATACTCCCCAAACAAACAAATAAATTACCACCGGACCGACAAAGTTACCACCGAGTGCAATTTTATTGTCGATTAATCAACCCGTCCGTGTCCCACGCACTGATGTACACAGTGTTACGATAATAGCCGAGTAACAACAACAAAAAATACAGATAAAAAATATCGCTGATGAAGCGATAGAACGCCGCTGTCAGTGAATACACGGTCCCCTTATAGAAATGCCACGATACGTGTAATGCCGTGAGCTTTCGCAGACCTGGATGCCGGTGAATTATTTAAACAACATCCTACGACTACTATTTTCAACCTGGCATCGTACTTGGCGCTCCACTTCTTCCGAGGAATCCGTTGAACTCTGCTCTCGACTATTGTTCACAGGATAATTGGACAGGGAAGTGGCAAGCGACAGGTGACGCCGGAACCGTAACCGATTCAGGTAATCATTCGAATGGCGAAATGCAGAATGAGAATTGATCGAACGAACGATACCTCGCGGAACGGATATCAGGAGGGATCGATTTTCCCGTTCCGGGGATACTCGAGCGTTATTATGCTGGCCACCTCGAAGAGTGAATCGATCGCACGGATAGAAATTCGACGTATTTTCCTGCCTTCTAATACATTACCGAGCGGCTGTTTCGTGTGAGAAGTAACGCGTGTAATGTCAATGTTGCGAGTGGGATTCAATTGAAATTAAAATCAAGAGAATCTTTGAGAATCGCTGTGCATTCATACGTACTAGCGATAAGCAATTGGTAAATTTAAAATAAAGGTGCACAGAAATCGTAGAAATTTGCGACGTTGTCGTATCACGAAATTTGACTTCCGAATACAGGTGCGATAATTATTTATCGCTGTTCCACTTTCTGAAATGCAATTTTCGGATTGGAATTACTCGTGAATATGGAGGAGGCATATCGACAGTGGAGCGAGAACGGTGCCGGAGTAAAAATAGAGATAATTATGAATTGACGCACACTATAATATTTATTCGTCGATTTATTTCATTCTCTTCGGAATTTTATTATTCGTGTCATTTTCGTGACCAGTTTAGATTCAATACTTTTGGAAATATGTAAAGCAGTGTATATTGAATAATTACTTCGAAGGATGATATTTCGATTAATATGAAATTTCGATACAATAATCTGAACCGCAATTTGCAAACTCTTTTTCGAATTAAATCTCATCGCACCTTTCCGTATACTGGCGACATTTTATTTAAGATTCCGTATTGGCTTTGAAAAATGTATACAAATCGTTCCAATATTTCCCCCTTCTTCATTTATCTTGAACAAACGAGAATGAATCGTTTATTCGTCGAATTAATTCCCCGCCTGGGCTGATGAAAATGCGCCCGTCGATGGCAGTCACGCTGTGTGATCAAATGAAAGCGCAAACGTATCACGTGTGCGTTTAATTTCGCGTTTTTAGTGCTGTCATTAGTGGAGTCGTAATTGATGACAGGGCGTTCGCGTTTCACTGTGATATATGACGCGACAGAAATTACTTTTTACTTCAACGTAACAGCAATGAGGCAATAGATACCAATAACCATGTCGCGTCTCTTTGATCAATTTTAATTTTTGAAACCCCGGTTCGAAGCGAATTGAGCTTATAACGTAATTTCGTTCAATCAGCGAATAATTGTAAATTTGTAATTGTGACGCCTATGAACAACGAAGTACAATAAATGTTTGGGACTCGAAAGAAAGTAATTGAATCTCTATCATCATCATCATTACTATTATGATTATTCATTTTAGTAATGATACAGATAGAACAATATATGATATATTATATTTAATGTGGTAATAAATATTAATGTATTTAATTATTACATTGCGCTGTACGAGTCAATTCACCATCTCAACGATTATCCAACGCCAGAAAGACTATGTGTGAAAATTCTCGATCTAAGTTCAAGAATCGCAGTGATGTATATTGCAGTTGTTAACTAGGTTCAGAATAGGTCATTCTAAATTAACTCGCGAGTACTTAATCTCAAAGGAACAACGAAACATGTGCTCATACTGCAATTTGCCTATCTCTATTAGCCACATCCTTTTTGAATGTCCCACGTTGCTACCAATTAGAAGTAAATTTAACATCCCCAATGGCGCTCAAATGGCACTAAACGATGATGAGACAATTGCTGAAATATCGTCTTTGATTAATCTTTTGAAACCTCGAAGTCTGTATTTTAAAATTTTAAAATCATTTTTTTAATTAATAAAGTAACATATAATATCTGCAATATTACAATGACATCTACAATAATGTAACGATAATCATAAATATAATGTAAGACAATGCGAAACAGAAGAATTCAGAAACAGAGGTCGAAATTAATGCCTGAAAAATCTAAAACGGTATAAAATAAATAAAATAAATAAGAAAGGATCCCCTTTGTCTACTCGATGACTCTAAACAATAATCGTGTTCCCAGCAAGCAATTCAATCGTCCAATTTAAACAAAGATAGAGTTTCATTTAATTGGCAACTGGTTACAGGTAAGCGCGTTCATTCGCGGCACGTGGTCGCGTATTATTAATCTCTGACACATTTTCGTATCGCGAGTCGTTTCGATCCGAAACTAGTTTTCACGAGTCAACTGTAATCGAACGCAAGACGGAGTTGAATTCTCGTGGAATTTCTCCGTACGACGTGCTCGTCGGATACGTACAGAGACGTAGATGAAGCCAGTTAAACCGCGGAAAATTGCACTCACACAGCTACGAATCACCGATTGCATCAAGATGATGTCCAGGAAAAGCCACTATGGCACCGTTGATACGTATCAGAATCGGTGCCATTAATGAACGTACGTTGGACTCCTCTGGGCAAGCAAAATACCACTAGGTAAACCAACGGAATTGTAAATCAATGGGGCACCATATAAATAATAAATAGACTTCTGTTTACTTCGAACTCAGGCCGCTCCGGTAATCAGCAATACACGATACAAATACCCAATACGTTTTAACTAACGAAACAACAGGTTTATTATATTTGAGAATCCGTAAGCTTTCCTATCCGAGGGACCCGTTTTAGTTTTAGCGCATCTCTCAAGCCTCCTGAAAAGCTCAGCAATTTAGCCGGTACCCTCTTTGCGGACGTTTCAGCCGATGCAGCCGCATACACCAAGATTTAACTTGCCGGTAATAAAATACGAAAATCCCTGCGTTCTGCGAAATCCCTCTTTTTATTTGGCCCTCCTTTATCTCGTTCTTATCCCCGCGTTATAGTCAACGTGTCTCCGTCTAGCAGATAAATTTGTAGCCCTGTCGCTTCCAGCGGCCCCACGGGATAGCCTTTCTCCTATCCCTGGCGATGGAATCACGCCCCCTCGCCCTCTCATTTTTCTTGCCGCCCTTCTCGTTCCACTCCAACCCTTCCCGTTTTAACTTGCAACGCTGCCCGCTCCACAGAAACGGCTAACAAGGATAACGACGTTCGCGATGTTCCAGCTGAAAGAAGTCGAAACGAAGCCAGCCAGGAAACGTGGGCAACGGATTCGCGGAATACAATTCGGTGTTGAACGTTTGCCCGCATTTTATGGGGAACGGTGGGTGGTTGGGGGTGGGGTAGTTTCGTAGGCAATCCACGAGGCGACGTCGAAATGTATTATCGCGGTGGATTCGTGTATTTTGCGTTTTACGCGAGGGAGAAAAATTTCACGTGGTTGTCCGTTTATTTGTATGTATATTTTTTTCCGTTATAAATTTTGATAGATCAACTTGCGTTCCGCTGAAAATAAGCGACCGTCCTGACACTTTTGAACCGCGATGCGTCGATCGACAACTTTAGTACCGCCGGACGGTTCGATCGACCCAGAATTTTAATGACCCGATTACTAATCACTTTATGCCGAATATTTAAGACGACATCCAAAATAGAAAATATCTCCTGCAGGTACGCGGGAGAAAGGAGACACGCGAGTTCTTAAAGCGGTTCCCGATCGACACCACGATACCATTCCACCGATATTAAAATTCGTCGTTCCCTCGTTATTAATGACATTGTAATTTCGCCGCGATCTTTGCGCCCTCGTTTCAGTTTCACCTGTCGTTCACCAGCAACGCGCGGCATCAGAAAGTCGCCTTTACGAGCCGCTATTAACGCCGATACCGTCAATTACCTATTAAAAGGATCGAGACGTGGACGGGGGGGGGATCTGCGTGTGAATCGAACCGCGAATCGATACGCGATCAAGGATACGATACGCTTCCGGGATGGTTCAAGCTTTCTCCACGTGGATGTCATCTTGATAGCGTGCGCGGACAATTATTTTTATCCCCTTAGAAACGCCTCGACCCAATCGTTTGTTTGTTTGCTTCCAGCCTCATAAATTCGTCGACGAGTTTGGCAGACGAAATGAAACGAGGGACCGTGAACTGAATTCGTTAAGGTGAACCGTATTTAGGTCGCCGATTCATTTTAATAATTAATACATCTCGTTCGCGTCTGCGCTCGTCGTGTACTCCTGCGACGCGTTAATTACAGACGATCCCCGTGTATCGCTCGTTCAAAGGTTGCGACAGACCCTTGTATAACGCGGTGCAAAAAATCGTGCAGCACGGTTGCACGTATTGTCGTAGCTCTCGCGTAACACGGTGTCCGGATCGCACGACTTGAAAAACGAGTTTATTATACAAAAACGCTAAGCGCTGCGTTAACGTTTATCAACAAAAAAAACGAAAACTCGCGAATGCATAATTGCTATGACTAACTTCACTGATTCATTGCTCGCGACGTAACGCTCGCGAGACTTCGTTAGGCTCAGCCTGCGTAAATACTAATTTATAATGCTTAAAACGAATTCAATTCGTTGATCGAACAATAACAATGGTCGGGTTACGAATCGTAAAAATAACTCGCATACCGAGATCTCAGTTATCGAGAAACGAAGGGTGGAGTGGGAAGGGCAATTTGACGATACTTAAGTCATATGTGACGGCCAAGCCGTAGCGATTTAATCCGGTCATCGAGATACACTCGAGGTTCCAAGAAAAACAGAGCAACAAAAAACAGAGGCAAGCGCCGATTTGCGTCACGCTCGATCTCTAATAAGTGGATGACGATTATGCGATCCGAGTTGCGAGGAAATTTGTGCGGCCAAAGAGGCCATTCCCGTTGAAAACGGGGGAAACTGAAGTGGAGGCAGATAAATGCTAGATAAAATCGGCGGTAACGCAATAAATAGCCGCGAGATACCTTTGGAATTGTCAAACCGCTTGGCTTATCTGCGTGAGCGTGTGAACGTTTTACGCTCGCTTTATTGTTCTATGTGTGACAAACGTGTGTTTACCAAAATCAAAATTATCGACGAAACGCGATACTGGACGGGGTGTTTCTGATACTTTAACAAAATTGCGGGCGACTCGTTGCGTAAAAATGAATCGAATGCATGAAAGTATCCAGGTTATACGTAATTGGAAAACCTTCGTTCACTTAGCGTTCAGTTGTTCGATAATGAACATCGGGAAGTAACGTTTCGTAATTGCATTTAAATAGCCGTGGAGATATTAATGAAGAATTGCGCGGAATAAATTTGAAGAAAGGATTAAAAGCAAACTTTTGGTCGAATTGCTACCGAAATAATGAAGTTGCAGATGAGAATATGAGCCCTGTGAATACTTTTCTTGCCCGCTGTATGCACGTATTTGACGGAGGCGACGTTTCCTGCAATTCCTATATTCATTAAATAAGTGCATTATCGAACATGATTGCATTACCTTACCTCCGCGCCAAATTCTGATATTGTGTTCAAACGCGAGCAGAAGTAGCGATGGATAATCAAGTTAGATGAATTAATTGGATTACGGTTAGTCAAGTACACGCGTACCTACCTAATGAATATTCCAATTCGATTTTCTCCCAAACGGAGCATTATGTAATGAAATTTCATCCTATATTTTCGACTTACATTTGCATGGCGAACGGTGGCCCTCTTTGTTGGTCGTACCTGTACTGCGGCTGCCAATAGTTTCTGACCGTGCAGAAATTTTAATCTTGTTACGCACGCAAGTGACATGAATTAATTGAAACGCGCTTAACACGAGGATGAAAAGATTCTCCGAATTCAGCCCCGCTAGCGCTGTCGCTAGATATTTTGATGCAATTAAGAACAGAATTGAATAGAGAAGCAAGGA
Organism: Nomada goodeniana; assembly: GCA_963969485.1. Taxonomy (NCBI): domain Eukaryota; kingdom Metazoa; phylum Arthropoda; class Insecta; order Hymenoptera; family Apidae; genus Nomada; species Nomada goodeniana. The sequence continues at coordinate 3,631,273 of OZ018302.1, forward strand.
TTTGAAAAATCGACAAAGTAATAGAACGCGAAGTAATATATACGTGAAATGGAGTATGCATGTATGCCGAAGTTATCGTTCACAGCCGATTACTAGAACTAACGATTAACAAGACTTGTGAATATTCAATTGATCGTAAAGATACATATTCAATGTTGTGCAACGCGCAGACATTGAAACGAACAACACAGAATTCATCATATAATATTAAATGAAAAGGTGCAATGTACATAGTATTTTACGTATTTTACTGTGCCAATAAGGAAATTTAAACACCGCGCGAATCAAATGAAGCAACGCCAGTCCCGTTTCCTTTCTACGAACAATCAAATCTAATTGCAAAATACCATGGGACAAATCGAGACTCGTATAAACAAAGGAAATGGAACGGAACGAAGATAGCACGGTAAATTCTTTCAATTAGTTGTAATTCCGTGGCACGTGACAAGTGTATGAGTCACCAACACCACACCGCTACGCCGTGACTGAAAAAGAAATCGCATTATCTTTCGAGTGTCAAAGCGGGAATCCAGCGTTCTTTGTTGACTTGCAAAATTTCACGCGTATCGAACATTTTTTTTTTTTTCTTCTTGTCTTTTTTGACGGTCGCGAGCGCGATTTACACGACGGCTAATTAAAGCGGTACTTAATCACGAGGCGAAGAAGCGAAACCGCGCGCAAACATATCGCGTGCAATTCTCCACGCTCCGCGTTTCTGTCCTCACCTCATTTGAATTCAGTGCCGAAGGGCCGTGTCAAATGTCTTCTTCATTATCGAAAATAAATTCGAGCATAAAGGTCGAATAAATGGGCAGAGTTTATTCTGAGATACGTTCTATTTTTTTTTTTTTTATATATATATTTATTTACCTTACGAAAATTAATGAGCGATCGAACTAACGTTAGACAATCGACGATTCTATATTTGACGTCGCGATAATACATAATGTGCTACCTTTAGCCAACCAGACGAAACTAGCGTTCTAAACTTGCTTTAGTTGCATTTCAGACTGTCGTCGACAGATTTATTCCCGGCAGCGCTTTATCAAATAATCATTTAAGCCTCTGTAACGTCGTCGTGCACTTACACGTTTAGATTCCTTCAATTATATTTCATTGTCCGCCTAACAATTCATCGCGGCATTCTACTTTTGTACCGTTACATTCCGTCGTAACCATTGCGTTACATATATTGTTGCTTATTATTAAAATATCTAGAAAAGCGTATAGTTTGATATTATGGTTTGGTTAAATTATATGACCAGGGAAGGAATACGAAATGTGAGGATTGAATACGATATCTACAGGTAGCCAGAATATTCCCGATTGACGTAACTCACGCTCATCATTTTCCGATCCTCGCTACGCAAACACAACGGCTTATTCATCGTTTCGTAAAAATACTACCTGAACTCGCGTACAAAAGTGTTTCACTTAAATCGTACGCAAACTCAGCTCTTACTCGGTTCGTGTACACGTACACGATCGTCGTAATTCATTACGTAACGTAGTTGCTTATCACCGGCCGCCTCATTTACGATATTAGACGTGAAAGAATGCCTGCCGTTCATTGAAGGAACTCTTGGCGTGAAACAGGTGTTGCGAGAAGGAAAAGGAAAAAAGAAGAGCCACGTATGTATGTATAGGAGGAAGGATTCCCCGAGTCAGGTGGAATTTCAACGTGAAACGCGAGGAACTGGCGAAACAGTTTAGTTTCGTGGAACCCGTGCGATAATATCGGCGTGAATTTCGCGTGCAATAACGCGTATCGTATGGAAGGTTCTTCGCGTTTCCCGTAGATGTGTGGTTGTTCGCGAGGAACGAGCTTGTGCTGCCTTCGTGAGTCATCGAATGCATGAACGAGCAAAATGTTCGGTATGTGGGCACTCGAATTGGAAAGGAAAAGGAAAAAAGAATTGCGAGGTACGTGATTCACTGGCTGCATAATCGAAAACCGTCGAGACGCCGAGAACGCGGACGGAAAATAAAAATATATATACTTCCAACTTGGCGCCAGCTCGTTTTATTTTGTTTTTTTTTCTTTGTTCGTTTCATTTTGTTCCGTCGGGCTTTTCTCGTTTCGCAGAGGATATCGTGGGAGGGCGTGTAACACGCGGTGATCGTCTTGGTATTTAACCCTTTATTCGAATGAACACCCTTGTGCAATTATTTAATTTCTTTTTGTTGAAAATTGTTGGTAATTTTGTTGGCAAATTTTTTCGTGTTTCCGATTGTATTTTCTATTAATGCTTTTAATAATTCTATTAATTAAATTGTAGCATTACGTGCGCGCCAGAATCGTTGAAAAAGTAAACAGATCCGTAGAGATATCTTCGGATGCACAAATAAACGGAATATGTACACTATGAATGGGAGGGTGCACGAAACTTGGACTTCATTGTAACACTTGACGAAATCACTTGGCAGTTTTGATTGGCTCGCAGAATAATTCAAGATCGAATCAACTGCAAGATAAGGGAATACACTATATTGTTTGATGTTGAACTGTCTGATAAGTCGTTGTACAACGGCGTATAAGTATTACGTAATAATAATTGAAATTTCGTCGAAAAACTGCATATTACATTACCACGCCTTAATGAGCAACGGGTTAATAGGGTACAATTAATAGTACAATTATAAGTAGTGTTGTTTTTCGTTCGATTCGATTACGTTCATCTGTCGAATGAGATGAAACATTCAAGGCATACAGAATGATATATATTTTCTGCTCAAACAAAAAGATACAAAACGATGGCGAGTAGCTTTGCATATGAATTCAGATAAGCAACTGCAACGCGTGCAACTTTATTGTTATTAATGGTACGTATTACGTGGGGATGTAAAAGTCGCGGAATCTCAAGTACACCCTGAAAAGTTTCCGAAATTCGGATAGAATGAAACCAGTGGAGTTTGCTCGTAGACTAATTAAAACGATAGTGAGTAAAAAATTCAAGGGAAACGAAAAGTCATCATTCTGCCCCAAAATAAACTTTATTCAGACCACCTGTCCCAGGATGGAATGGCAGTGACTCGAGTTTAAAAATATTCTCGCGACAGAAAAATCATGGACTCGTTAATGAAATCGTGGGTAATATATTAAATAGAAAATAGCAGATATTTAATACGCGATATATCATAAATATTGCAAAACGATATTTCTTCCGTTAAATTTCATTCAACTCTGAAAAACAAACTTCACATACGTTTCACCGACAGTAATAGCATTAAAATGTTTCATTTTAAACGCCCCTTTATTTCTTTCATGTTTGTTAGTTTCAACGAAAAGTGGTTAAAGTGTCTGCTTGTGTGTAATCCAAATTGCTGGTGCTCACGTTTACAAGCGAGCTAAGGAATTCCCTGCGGAGGGACGGGCGACAGGTGTAGAGGTAGGTATACGAGAGGATCCGTTCCACCTGCGGTTTCAAAGTCCTCCTATGGAGGAGAATAGGTGGTTGGTCGTGGCAGTTCGTTAAGTCGACGTAACAGATAAACGGTAGCAACGGTAATCGTCAAGATTCGTAGATACTTACGTAAGTACGACAGCCTGGAGGAAACTCGACTTTACCTGGTCTGCGTGAAAAGTAATGCGACTGTCCATCCGAGCAACGCACACACTTACACTTAGACCGAAAATTCTGACAGGAAGGAAACGTATAGGTATACTTACTACAACAGACTGCGGGCCGTGTTAACAGTTAAAGTGCTTACAATATTCTACAGTACTATTTATAATAATTCTAAAATTCTGTGGAATTATTTGTAATAATTATAATACTCTAATGACTATAATAAAATAACTAAATTCGGATTACTATATTCCTTATTTTAATAAAAATCAATTGGTGCTTTAACTCTAGAATAATTTGACGCTGGTTAAATAAATTTACCAATCTGCCAAAATATACGTCCACCTATCCTATCCTCCAGAAACTAGGAGAATCTTTTGATCCAACCGATATTTTCAGCGAGGTCTCTTATTGGAAATAAGGTGTAGACTATTTTTTTTACGAATACAATATCATTATTCATCAGGATCCTATATACCTTTGAATACGACATATACGATAGTCCAGACACGAACACGTCGTCCTCGAACTTTTAATAAGAACATTCCTGAGGAACAGAGAATGCCGCAAATGTCTTCATTTCATTTGATTCCGTGCCCCGTCTATCCTCATTAGGTCACGAACAGTAGGTCAGAATTTTTCAAGCACGCTCTCGGGGTGTTCCACAAAGAGCTTCGTAAGAGGGTGCTACGTATGTATTCGGAGTTATGTTGAGAACGACAGCGCGATTTTAAATCGAAATTTTTACGCCACACTCGGCTGAAGTACGGTTCCAGGAATCCGCTGTCGAATCGAACTTCTTCTTCCTTCCGTCTTCCTTACGGAGATATTAAAATGGACGGAAAATTCGGATGCAGCGAGATGCAAGATCACGGCGAATTTGATAAGAGAATTGTAGAATGACGGCAACACTTTTTGATATTTCTTGTATTAGAAACGAATGGAAGGTTTGACAAAAAATATTCGAAGAAAAGTGGTTGAATATATAAATAATATTTTGCCTATGTGTTTAAACATATTTAAACAATATTGTTGCTTGATATAAGTCTGTAAAATATTTCTCACTTTAAAATATTGCTTTCCATGCAAGACGAAAATGTATCATATCTAGCAATCAATTTATTGAACAAATAAATCGTAGGCGATGTGTGTGAAATATATAAAAATAATAGCTGTGTATATTATTTTGACGAATTTGCAAATAGAAGGAGTTTATAGCATTCCTTAGTTGCTAACCCATCCTAGAGCTGAACCAAAAATAATTTTCAATGAAATCCAACGTCAAAATAAAGGTGATAATGGGAAACACATGGATTCCCAATGACATCGACCACGTGCTTTTCAGACGGAACAGCCTTCGACAAATCTACACTGTGGATTTTACAGTCTACAGAAACCGTAAGCTGAAAGCGTGTTCCAAGTGTTAATTGATTGTGCACTCTTTTACGTGAAAGGTTTCACCCAAGCAATTTCATCCATATATGTATGTATGTAAATTATCAAGCTTGTAACTTTTTTAAATTAAAACTGTTGTTATTGCAAATTTGTCCACGAATAAATCTCTCATTGGAAAATAGAAGGCATCGTGTAATCGCACGAAAAGCTATGAAACATTCAGACAAGCTGTTAACAAAAACAAAGAAATAATATCGAAATATAGAAAAACATGAAACGCTACAAGACACTGTCATAACGACTGACAAATAAATAAGAAACGAACAATAGAAAGAAATTACGAAACTGTCAAACACTGCGAACAAGTACATATATACATACATATTATTTATACTTATAACAGTATCGAAACCAAGAAGCCACGAGAAGTGTAACATAGCTTCCAAGCAGAAGTCGAAAGAATGAAAATAGATAGAACGGGGAAGACAGCTGGAACGACAAAAATAGACAAAAGTTCGCGAGCAATGGAACGTGATAAGAAAAAGATAAAAAAAAGAGAGAGAGAGATAAGAATGAACGAGGCAAGGAAGATGAACGACGAGGCAAAAAACGAAAAATTCATGGGGACGGAAAATGAAAAAGGAAAAGGGGGACGATAAACGTGAAACAGAAACGAGGAACCAAGGAACGAAGTGAAGAGGTGGAGATGAGAAATGAGGGGCGTACGAAACGAGTCAGGCAATGACGAAGGGAGGCGACGAGAAGAAAGGAGAAAGAAGGACCGAGAAAGAACCAAGGGAGGCGAAAAGCTGGCCGAGATAGTGCAGCGTTGAAACAGAGGAGAGGAAGGAAGGCCTCGACCGTTGATTGTAGGGCCGAGGTAAGTTGAACCTTGCTGCACACAAGTCGAGCTCACTGACCACGAGTAGTACAGTAGTGAAGGGCATGGCACAGCTTCTCGATTAATATCGATTCTTAACAGCGAAATGAACTGTCGATTTACCAAACTGTTTAACTATGTTCCAACGCAGACTGTAGGATGTACTGTAACAGGTGAAATGAAATTCTCGTATTGAATTCAGCGTATGGTGGTAAACATCGATATGGGTAGTTTCGCAATCCCATATGAAACGGTGGGCCATTGATTGTAAATAAATTATTGTCGCCGTTTCGCAATTCATAGAGCACTTGAACGCTTGATTCTGTTTGCCATAGGATCGATACCATTTCCGAACCATTTCCAATTATACGTAGATATGCGTACTTCACCTTTCGACGAAACTTAAACAACAATTGCTTGAAAATTGTGAGAAAGATTTGGATTCATTCCCATCGCTAGTGTATAGGCGAGTTACCAGCCAGCCGGCCAACCAATCGGGCCAGAAGACGAGAGCCTGTGCCCGATCGGAGTTCCGGAGGAGTCCGACTGTTGTTCGCCTGAGACGCCAGGACATTCCACGAAATACCCTGCTGTTCTACTCCTCCTCGCGTTTTTCCACTCTTTCCCTCTTCAGTCGCCACTCGCTGCTTCCCCTCGCTACTTGAACGACCCAAGACCCGTAAAGACTACATACTGCACTCCGGAACGTAGCGATGGGATCGACGGGTCGTGCAGTTAAACGCCACTTCTCTAACAATTAGGTGAGTTCGATTCTTGCAGTCGAGTACTTCCGATACGGTTCCATTTCCATCGACAGAGATGTGCAAATTTTAAAGGTGCGATGGTGTTGGTGAAAGATGAACCAACGCGTGTATAACACCCTTGGTGACAAATTAATCCCATTGCTGCATGGGGCTTGCACGATCTCTCCGCGTCACATGGCAGTCACTTGCATGCGGATTCTCCACGTACGCACATGAACACTGCGAAACGTGGAGGCAGTCCCGCCTCTCACCGTATTCTACTACTACAGATGCACAGTGCCTTATTGCTCCTTCTACAGGGCCGTACACGGCGTTCTTTCAGCCGGAAATCGGCAAGGAACACCCAAACTACCCCCAGCTGTTTTTCGTAATTTGAGACATATTGGTTTCGAACTTTTGCATTAGAGCACCCCTAAAGTGAATCTACAATTTGAATTTATTACCTTGCACGCGTATCCACGTGTGCTGGTGTATATCTTGAAAGCGACTATACTAATTACAAGCGGTAATCCTGTCAATGAAGAGTTTCTGGAAACATCAATTACAGACAATTGCACAATTAATAACAGAGAGCTAAGTACATTTATCAGATATATGTATATGTATATGTATCGAATGATGTTCAGCAACACACGTATTAATAATTGTTATACATCATTTCATATGGGATTATTCATCGGAAACACACTGACTCATCTTCTTGGAAGAGTCGCATCAAACAATTCGATTGGAAAACTGAAAGAATACTTCTGCGAAATTTGACTTAATGCTTTTTCAACGCATCCGTATTCGCATAACACCGAAGTTTCATTCACCTAAGAATAAACGTTACGATATTGTATGACGTTAGCTCGGTGATTTTTCCAAAACATTTTTCAATGCGAATATTGTAATTATTTCCGTACAATGGCCATACAAGGTTTGAGCTTGCAACTCGAAAGACTACTGAAATCAAGTTTAGCGATACAGGTAGGTAATAAGCATATCCCTGTGCAGTAATTGAACCGTAAAGAACACTATAGCCGTCTAAGTAAAGTAATACTTTAATATTTTATTACATCATCGCTAATATCCATTTTAACAACAATCTAATTACGAAATGCTTGTATAATTAACAAACAATTGACACAATTGAGACCGACAAAGAAGTCCAACCCCGTAGAACATTCAAATACCTATACATATACCTGCACGTACAATACACTTAACACCCGTAATAATGAACCATGGAGGAAACATAAATCCGAAAAGCAAAGTAATAAAATCCTAAAACCACCGTTGACAGTACCATTGTCGTCCCAACTAGTAATTCGAATCGTTCAACTTTCGTAATCCCTTCCGCATTCGAAAGTGGTCGTAACCCTTAATCGACACCATTATTTCCCTGCCACACATTTACCATTGTACCACTAATTGTAACCGCAGTAAAACACGCCAATATTCACGACCAACCGCACCTTTCCATTTCCTGTTCGGTTGCACGATTAGTATTTTCTTCCGATCGTCTCCCCCAAGAAGCGGCAGCTTCGCAGAGGTCAATTCCCTGAAGGCCGTCCTTCCGGGACTGGCAGACGCGTGAGAAGGTTGTACGTATATATGTATACATATCTGGTAGATAGCAGCGACTCCCCTGCACCACGAGCCTCGAGCAAAGACGATGAAACATAGTCGTGGCGATACTTAAAGAAGACTACGTCTGCCCTTGGCTTTTACCGATCCGGAATAGATAAGGCGGATTATCACAAGGGATTCCAGATTCTCCGCTTGCCTCCTCTATCCTCGTGTCAATGTTTAGAACGGATCGTGCTCCGTTTAAATATCGCGAACCTTGTTACGCACCCCTTTCATCTGGAGCCACCCAGGTTCTTCCATCGAACATGCATATGGAGGAACAATTTGCTGACAGCAATATACATTAGTGCGCGGAAATGGGACGCAAGTGCCGTGGATCGAAACGCTCGGATTTGATGTAAATAATTGTGTTGCAGGGGAACGGGGCGCAATAAACTCATTTCAGAGTTCGAACGATTTGTCAGAGGCAGTAACGACAGGGGAATGAAAATTTATCGTTTTATTTCTACGTGCTAGATAAGAGTGGTTATTTTTATGACGATCGTAGAGTATTGCGTTTACAGCGCTGTTTTAATTACAATCAGAGCTATGTGGCAGTGAGATACACGGATACGCTTATTGAGAGACGAAGGTGAGAAATGATGAAAAGTTCAGTTTAATAGTGTTCTTATTGCGTGCCTCATTCATTGTTGAAGCGATGACGCGAAAGAAAAGTCCATCAAACGACTCGTCAGAAAATCCGTGTGACGTAAGATAGCGCAGTGGGGAATGGAGGTATTTTCTCGATTTTCCGTTTAACATACTGCAGCTGCACAAGGCCACGGTTAAAAGCCTCATTATCGTCTTCAAATATGAAGCATAGATCAGAGAGAGCGTAGTGGAATGCGTCCCTGAAGATTTTAGTCGAGTATCGCTAACTCTGCTTCTCTGCAGGCTTTCTCATATCGGCTAGTATTAAAGTCTGCGCACACGATCTTTCCTACATTCGTTGGTATGATGAGAATGCGGTTTATTTAGCGAATACTATTTTCGCTACCAAAAAGTGCTTGAAATACAAATGCAATATTCAAGCTTAAAGTACATTATTTTAAGTCTTTTAATTTGATCTGAACTCTGTGTTGTATCTAATATATATATATATAAAAGAAGTTGCCCCTTCGGGCATCCCCCAACTCTGCGCAACAACTAAATTCAAGCCAATAGTAACAAAGTTAAACAAGCCTGCTCAATCAAAAAGAATACCATCGAAACTGTCATAAAAACTCGCTTAAAACGCATATGTACTCTGAATCGTACACGATAAACATATTTTCTACCCACGGCTAACACTAACGTATTCACAAAAGTGACAAGCAACGGCTTTACAAACGTTCGGCATTTCCCTTAACGTATCTTCTACCGGGGGAGCCATAAATCGCAAGGATCTACAAAGAAGTCCAAGCACGGAGTATTATCCTATCCTAGAGAACCCGTTACAATGTACGAGCGAAGAGACGAAAGCGCTTCGAAGGACTGACCGCGTGTGGACGGGGCTTAACGCTGGCTGACCGTCGAATACGTTTCCCCTCCCGACCCGACTGGATCCCCCACTCCGTGGATCCGAGTCCATCCCTTCAGTGGCTCGGTAGTGCGCGTTCGATACACGGAATTGCCTCGTGGTTCTCGGAAGGCAGTAGACTGTCGTCAGCCACGCTAGACGGCGCACTGCTCGCACGCTTACTGCTCCTCTCGTCAGAGATACTCGCCCACTGGCTCACCCACGGCTGCTGTTACCTCGCTCTCGCGACCTCTCTCTCTCCGGCTGCTGGCAGCGGCACACTCGGCTTAGCGGGTCGCCAGTTACGCAACAATAACAACGCCGTCAGGAGGTGTAGCATGCGCGTGCTGTGCCACCTATACGCCGACGAACGACCCTGGGACGCCGAGCTACCGATTCGTCGTCGACGCCGCTTCTGCTGTTACTGCTGCTGCGATCACTTGTTGAAAACCCGGTAGGAGAGCGCGCATCCGTTTCGCAACGCAACCTCGCTACACGAGCGTCTTCGTTTCGGTGGGAAAGGACTGGGGCGGTGTGATAATAGTGTTTTTGTAGTAGTAGAGTAGTGACGGTTGGCGGCCCGCGGAGTAAGCGTGGATAGTGTGTACGGTTGTGCTGTCGTCGAACGAGAATTATGTTGCAGGAAGAGTGATGAGTAGTAACGGAGTAGTGGACACGGCGGATAGCGGTTTGAGTCTGTGCCGAGCGAGTGGCGCGGATCGAACGCTCGATACGCGACACGCGCCTCGAGATCCTGCCTTGTGGAGGATCGAATATAATATCGTCGCAAGTCGAGGATGAATGAACGGGAAATTGTAACGCTTTAGTGCGTCACAGCTGTCCACTTGAAGCGACGACGTCTCCGTTGCTTTTCCGGCTAAAAGAGGATTCACCGACGCGAAGAAACTGATTTCAGCAACCCTCTACATACAACAAAGCGGTGGATACTTGTTGAACCGATACTGTTGAAATCGTATTCTATGGGAAACACGTGAAAGAAAGAAGAGGAGATTCCCTGGTTTGGTAGAGAAGCACGAGGCGTCCGTTGGTGGGGAGAAGTACGCGGAGTGATACATACGCGAAATACGTCGCGATTAGGCGCCAATGACGTCAGGCAAGAGTCGTGGAGCCGTGTAAGTCGCAAAGGGAATTCGTTTGTGGAGTTGGCGGTGCGTTTATCGACACAATGCTGTAGATGTGTTGGTGATATTACTGCTGGCTGTAGTAATCCGTAGTAGTAACAACAGCAGTATCTGTCAGAGCAGTTTGGTGGTGGTAAGGAGTTGTGTAGTGGCTCGGTATCGGCGTTGCCGAACAGTTAGTGGTGGGGAGGGCTAAAGGAGAACCCGTGCGGAATTGCTGCGTGGTCCGTCGTGGTAGCCAATTATATTTTCTACGTGTGTGCTTCGCGGGCAATGACTAACTGCTCGCCGTTAAGTGTGTTAGTAGGAGATATCGTCGACGGACCCGTTTCTGCGTTGGTGTTACCGTCTACGTCAGCACCGGTCGGACTGGATTTGCATAGCAAACAGATTGACGCGCTGGTAAGTGGATAACGAGAGAGGAGTCGCGACTCTCTGTGTCCCATCGCGATACCAAACAGAAAAGGATAGATAGTGCGTGTATACGTATCTCTTCTGCGTTGCTCTTGTGCTGCTGTAAGGAAGAAAGAGCGAGGAGAGCAGAAGAGCCAAGAGACGCACACGACGCGACGGGGCAAGTGTTGGAGCTTAAAATAGAAAAGTGACTTCGGCTTAAGTACGCGCCAGGGGGACGAGGCAAATAAAGAGTAACCGGAGAGGGTGTCTCCTTTTCGATTTTCTTCCAACGAAATCATTACATAGTGCTTCTTCTGTGATACGTTTTCTTAATATCCGGGGAGTATCCTGTTTGTACGACGAGGAAAGAATATCGGGAGGGATATAACAGCATCGTATACGTATAATATAGAGTGAAACAGTGATATAAAAAGAGTCTCGAAAGGACGAGGATCGGTTATCGTATCGGGGAGACCGGTAGTGAGTTCTGTGATAACGTGGTGCGAGACTTAGGGTGGTTAGCCGAGGGCAATTCCCTACGCAACTCCGCGTCAGCCTGACATCTTTCGATCTCAGCGGAGACGGCGGATCATCGTAACAGAGAAACCGGAGGCGTCTGCATCTCGGTCTCTCCTACGATGGATCGTGACTCGTGTTCGTATTCCTGCGGAGGCTGCGAGAGGACCGAGGGCCGAGCTATGCCGATGGAGTAACAAGTGAGCGGTGAAGCGGCGTTGCCATGACGACAGGTGAACCATGAGCTACACCTCTCTCTTCTTCTTCCTATCGCTTCTCTTTCTCTCTTTCTTTCGCCCTCTTTCTCGCATCTTATCACGCCTTTCCTTTCCAACGACCGTTTCTCTTTCCAACTCTCGCACTGCCGACGGTGTCTCTGTCGCGTATGAATCCTTCTCCTCTCTCGGAATCTCCTATTCGTTCTCCTTCTCTTTATCTCTGCATTTATCTCACTTGCTCAGCTATACCCCCCTCCAAAGTTTAACCTCCCTTTCGCTGTCCCTCTTGGAATCCATTCCTCTCTTTTCATCGTTCCACCCTTCCTATCTTTCTTTCTCTCGTTCTCGACCGATTCTCGCGATTCTCCCTCTTCCCGTCTCTGACACTGTATGCTCGAAAGATACGGTGCGACAACAGTGTCGTCTGTCCTTTTCTGTCCCAGCATAAACCGCATTTATCTACCTGTCTCCGCTTTGCGGCCTTTTCCCTCCTCGCCCCTCCTACTACTCTACACGTCGCGTCCGTCTGTCCTTCTCTTTGTTCGCGCTCCGTTTCTTTCTTTTTTCCTCACCGGTCTTCCCTCGTACACGTATTTTCCCCACTCCTCAAAGGAGTCGTGTAATCTCTCGCGCTCCCTCGCACCCGCTTACGCTCGGTGAACGTCGTTGTAGCATGCTTAACGCGTAGGCCGCACGATATTCCAAGTACGCTTGGCTATTTTCATGCTACGCCAGAAAGACACCTAGCGACGCGCCACGCTTGTAGGTGACGCGACACGACCCGTCCGATCTCCGAGTTATATGCATACCCCGGTGTTAAAGTCGAAATTGGACGATTTGGTCCGACAAACCGGAATCCTTGGAATTCACCATTTGTCTAGCACGCCCAGTCTACCGACAGGCATTAAATTACTCACTGTTTCCATTCGTTCTAACATTCCGCCAGCGACTTCATGCCACCGCTTCTTTCCACTGTGTTGTACGGGGGTGGGATTGGACGGGTGGCGCATGAACGAGCAGCGGTTGATTCCACGTGTAATAATAATTGGGCGCGTAAGGAATAAATACATTGTTTTTGCTTGGAAACTGGTACCCTCTCTTGCCGCGTTAAAGAAATAACTTAGCAATACAAGCTCACGGTCAATTGGAGCGGCAGAATATATGACATGGCATTGGTCCATGCACGACCCTTCGATCCGAAGTGCTGGGATTTCTATTTATCAACAGGGACGTTGCTTTGAACAGTTCGTTCAACAATACAATGCTAATAAAGCTGATAAGCGTGTACACCTGACACTAGAGACAGTCAGGTGTACGCTAACGCGTTGGAACTTTCGAACACAAAAAAATGTTATTCCTTCTTTTTGCTACTTATTTTTCTATGTAGGGTCCCCTCCGGGAGTACCATCCCACTCTGCGTACGTACCAGCAACGTTTTCAAATCGTGCTACTTCCGGTGAAATTGAAGACGGGAAAGTATGAATTACGCCGTGGCACCGTTGCGATGATACATGTAAGATTTGGGAAATAATTACATATTTCAAGCACGTATTTCTTAAGAGATACGTATTTATTAATAATTATGAGCCTTAAGGTCTTCGTTGTTATCAGTTCGAGCGTCTGGTTTTTCAGTTTCACGGGTTATGGGCTCTTTTTATTTTTCTGAAGCATCGTGTGAAAGATTCTTACAAATTCGTGACACATATGGGTAGCACTCGTTGGACTGAAAATGCGCCAGGCGATATATGTAATCTGTAATATAATTATCACCTGTTTGAACTGCTGGGATAATATTTAATCAGCGCGAAACAACCGTACATAATTCTTGACACTTTTCGAATTTGTTACTAAAATTAGACATTCGAACAAACGGGGTTTAAGTTTGTTGTGTTCAATTTCGGACCGCAACAGTATTTCTCGCAGAAGGAACGTTTTTCGTGCGACGAGTTACAAAAGTACCGAAAAAAAACCCATCGCTTCCTGTGATTAAAAGTTAACGTTCCGTTGTCTCGTTCTCCTGCATCCTGTACATATTATATAAGGCACTTTAGGGTTACTCGTAAAGGAACAGGTTCTCCCCCAGGGAATAAATTCCATTCGTACATTCATTTCAACCTAATGAAAATTTCATACTCTTTATTAAAGAACTCTGGCGCAAACGTGTGCGCTATTCAAAGGAATGCTCCAAGAACCAACAAATTTCAAATCGTACGGATAAGTTCCTTAAACGCGGTATATTCTGAACAATTATTAAACCGTGCGGTGATTCATTATTCACTGGCATAAAACTTCGTTCCCCTCGCAATTACGGTAGAATCGAGCATTTTCATTTCTACCGAACCAAACATCGGTATCTAGTAGAAACTACAAATTCGTTCACCCTTAAATTACAACTGGCGATCACTAAAAATATATCCAATGCTGCTTTGTATTATTGGAAAATTCTCACACAATGAGTCCCACGTTGCTCGGGCAAGGGAGGAATTTCCCCACAGTGGCCGGATGTCGTGGCAAATACATGTATCCGATCTTCTAAGAACAAATTCCAATGATATTTATAGGTGTTCCTAAGTAAAAGACATTCTTCTGGTGAGAATCGTATACTCTCCGTGTTTTCCTGAATCTGCCCTCGGCCAGAAAAGAAATACGCTGAATAACGAAGGAGAGAAAAACGATTGACTTCTACAACGTTGTTCTCCCATTAATTCTGAATAAATATAACGTTACAAACTCGACGCGTTCGCAAATCTTTCGTTAAGTAAGAGGAATGCGAGCTTTACGTGCGCAAAATTCCTCGCCGTGTTTCCCTCCATTCTTTTTTCTTCTTATTGACCGTTCTATTAAAGGAATTCGATTAATTTATCGCGGTAATTGTCGTGCGTTACGCGGAATCAGTCGAGCTTCACGTAAACGGTTGGCAAGATTCGTGGAATTCCAGCGCGGCGTTTTCGTCGCGTCGCGATTTTAAGAAATTTCGAAAAAGAATTCGAGGAAATTGAGAGGCAGCTGCGAAACGTTGACCCAGATTCGTGTACGTACCACGGTGATATTACGTATCATTGGGGCCGAACCGAAATGCTATCTTCAATGAAAGTGTGAAGATCAATTACAAACTACGAGCAACGCTACGATAGGAAACAGTTTGCGCATAGCGGTTTGCAAACGTGAAATTGACTCCATTCCAACAAACATTCCACAATTGAAAAATTCCATCGTGGTGTCGGAGTCGATTGAAAGTATTGAATTTTGTTTCGAGATATCGCACAGATTTTTCAGCCGCGTGAAATATTCGCATGCAAATTCAGTTGGTCGTAAAATATGCGGGTTATTATGTGAAAGAAAAAAATGAATAACGTGTTTATTATCGTTCCTAGATATTACAGTTGCGACTTCTACGGGCGTTAAACGAACAGCCGGTTAAAATACGAAACTGCGGCCAGTATTGACGAAACGATTAAATTTATTTGACTCGCTGGCCAAACTTACATGAATGGCCAGGGATCCGTTGTAAATCCGGGGAACTTCATTACATTCGTTCAGTGATGCCATAAAGCGGTTACGGCCTTGTAATAAGCTTAAAAGGATTGAATGCACTCGCTCTTCTCGTCGGAACTACTTTCGATCTTTTAACTTTGGCGGCTTCACAACGGGCACAATTCTTATTTCACGTCTGTTTGTCGGTTCTAAACGATATTACGCGTGCAAAAGCCGCTCCATTTCGAAGAGTAAATTACAATCCTATCTCTTGACTTACATTCTTATCTTCGGCGTTCTCATCTCGCCACCAATACCACCGTTTCTAAATGATTTTGATTGATGATGATTATCGAAAATGACGGGCAAAGTTGCCTATAATTGTGCGTTCAATGTGTCAGCTATTGCTATAGATTTTTAATATAACTGCTTGGAGATTTTTGTTATCTAATACCTGTACCATTGATGTTAATTAGGAGAAGGTGACATTTATTTGCGACTTACAATTGCGTCGATGATAACCAAATAATTTATTTCTTCCAAGAACGAAGTAATAATAATAATATGTGACAAGACGGAGATATTTGGTAAGAGGTCGTAGAGACAAAAACGATCCGAGGCTGTATACTAGTTTCCACCTGTCTTGCTGCGTAAAATTGTTTGAAGGAGAAACTCATTAGCAAAACCTGATCCCAAACTTTTACGATCGTTATATTCTCTGCATGGGCACACGCCACGAACGAACGTGCACCTATAGCACTGAGCACAGTGGGCACAGCTTTGAATGAATTGCTCGAAAGTTGCTCCGAGACGCGATTAAAAATGATTCGACACATTTGAACTTTTATCGCGGAGAAGGTTGTCCTTTAAGATGGATCGAAAATCGCGCACCATACTTCTTCAAGCGATAAACGGTGTGTTCTGTGATGTGACATTTTATTTTGTTGCAAGTTGAGATTAGATTAACCGTCGTCGATCTGCCACTGCGTAACACGTACTTCATATAACAATCAATCTCTTTCCCACTCGTACAGCAAGCTTGACGTTTGATTTCTTCATACGCCAAACAAAAAAAAAAAAATTGGTTCAAAGATGAAATAATATTATGAAGTATTGAGCAAAAGATGTGCTCCTCTTTTCTGAAGACAAATTATGGTATTATGTATATACTTGAATTGTGAAAACACTCGTTTTAAAGTGTATGAACTGTTAACATCCACACCCGATTAATCACCCCGCGTAAACGACCGTTTATAAACCCGTATTAAATGTGTCGCCTGGTTTGATAAGTTATTGTAATATCGTTTTAATACAGAAGCGAAAGATTTCTTAATATTCCTATCGACTTGAAGATAAATCTTAAACAAACAAGCTGTCGGCATAATATAAGAAAATTGAATACATTTCTTCGTATACTTAGGTATATTGTTGCAAATATACGAGAATGATTTCGTTTAATTTCCATTAATGGAAAAAAGGGAGTCTTGCATTGAAATGTCAGAAAGCGTTTCGCGAAGTTTAAACGCGTTGAAAGATTTACAGCAATAAAAGATGCTTTTCATCGCGGTAATAATGAGTAAACTGTTCGTAAACAATGAACGATTCTTGCCTGTGAATGTCCTGCGATATGCTGCGCTTAGGACTCGTGTGACCTAATCACCCATTCACAAGTAGTATTTCGTCATTACCGTGCATTGAATGCTATTAAGTCACGAGCGAGCCGAGATATTCTTGTGAAATTTGTTAATGGATAACTATAATCTGTCGAGCGTCACTTCGATATTTATTTATCGTTCTTATTGTCGTTTGCCATAATAATAATAATAATTCAATATTCGAGGAGAATTTTATTTATGCTCTGGCGCCAAATTTTGCGAATACTTCAGGAAAATGTAGCATCACAGTAGCCACGGGGAAAGTGACGACGAACCAGCTTTATATTTAGGCTATACTTTATCTTTGGTGTATCTTTAACGTTCGCCAGTAATCTGCCAGCATATTTGAGTATCGTTTATCCATTGTGGAAATTTCCTGGTAAAACCACTCTCTGCGATCATCACTTGTGGCATTTACGTTCGCAGCAATATGTAAAGATATAAGAGCGGAAAAATTCTCTATAACGATGTGCGTTTTGCCGTGCAATCCATTATGGCTCGCATATCACTTGAAAAGTCCATTTCTCGATGCCACTTTTCACTAACAATATCCACAACCAAGTACATACTTACAAAAATTATACGTTTTCCTCTCTCGTTATCACAGGCAACAATAAATGACAAAATGTCGCATCGTTACCAGGTTCCAGTCCATTTGCGATGAAAAGTTACCCTTCATACCAGCACAATTAAAAAAAAAATATACAAAGACCGTTGTCTGCGCGTCGCTGTACAGATTGAACGTACACCTGTTGGAAAGAAATCTGCGTACGATGTTCCCGCTCGCTACGCTGTAATAAGCCATTTTACGCGGATCGCGAAAGTCGCGCATTCCGTGTTGCCCTGGGTTAGAAACCGTGGCAGAGTCACGCTCGTAATAATAGGTGAGCGTGGTGATTGGTAGGTCTCAAAAACAAGGGGGGATTCCGTGGACACACGGCCGTGAACGGCCTAGGGCACGTAGTAGACAAACGCACGGGGTGCGTGACCTAATCACCCGTTCACCGCTCCATCGAAGCGACGCAAGTCGAACGACGCGATTCTGCGTTGAGTTTACTGCTTCTCATACGCGATGGTGGGGAGCAGGAGAAGGGTTTGGGAGGCGAGGAATTGCTGGCTAGTGTGACGCCCGGCCGAGCGGGTTGGGGTCGGGGGAAGTTGGGGTTTCCTCGTGGCTGGCAAGGCGAACGGAGCCGAGTCGAGTCGGGGATTGTCGACTCCGCTGAGACGAAGCGGGGAATTGTCGACCGTCTCAGTGTGCGCTTGGCGCTGGGAAAGACGCTCCCGGGGAGGGAGTTGGCGCTTCGTCAGACTAGAGAGGATGAGAGAGGCGCTTTGTCGGACCCCGAGGGGCGTGGAAGGACGTTTCGTCAGACGCGATCCCAGTCGCACGCGTGACTCACTTGCCTGCCGCGGGAATCTCCCGTTTCTCTGCCGGTGGCAGCACTATACGAATTATTGCCAACGATGCCCCCAACGTGCTCCGTTTCGCCTCGAGTATACGCAACTTCGCCGCTTTTACTGTTATTCACGTGTAATGGAGTAATGCGAGATTTTGCGTCGTGATACTCTCAGTTGTACTTTTATTAAATATCGTACATGGTCTCGGGTATACTGTGGTCGAAATTTTTACGAATAATTATGGAAGTAACGTAAAAGGGTTTCAATTTTTTTATCGAACGGCTCACATTGAGAATGAATTTAGGATATATGGGGTGTTACGTTCTTTGTACACTCACATTTTGATCGTCTGGAGAAATTGCTTTGGAAAAAAATGCATGCTTGTTTCTAGGCAAATGTTATTCATTCCAAGCCAACGCTTCTCGTCCAGAAATAGGTTGCAGACTACTGCAGCGTGTACATTTTTTCTTACAGTGAAGCAGTACAGCACCATGTTTCAACCTTTCAACATTTTATATTATCTGTGTCAGTGAAGTCACATATTTCATTTATCTGTCAAGCCTTTAAACTGCGTTGCAGGCTTGTCTGTAGGGAAAGTTGGAAATTTTGCAGACCACCGGAAGTTTCATGATTACCAACGCTTAGCTTGCATTTTGAACACAGTCCCCTCTTTTTCCTTGAAAACGGGGCGAATTTTGCACTTTTCCTAGTTCAGTAGAAATTCCCTGTTGAGTCGGAAATTAAAAATTCGATGGTATCACTTGTGATCGTTGCTTCATTGTCATTGAACTGTTCGAACTTTTAACAACGTCGTCCCTGCGTCCCTATATATCATTCATGTGTCCCGCTTTTTTAACCTTTAACCCCTTAACGGTTCAACGTCGAGGGTGACTGAAGAGATTTTGTTGCCACTATAACGATGTGTACCAATCAACGCGCAACTTCTGTCGATAAGTTCAACCAGTTGGAAATTTTCGTATATCAGAAATGATAAGCAGATATCTTAAAGATATACGCGAGCTTCATAAAACGTGCGAACTCGTTTGTTTTAAAAAAACAAAAACCATATCCCTTAATTTTGCCTTGCGTAATTGAATATATTTAATTTTTATTTCTGTACGTTCCTATCTGCTAATTTTTTATATAAAAATTCAACTGCGTTCGAGGATTTCACAAGTGATGTTTATTTTATAATTTGCATAGGTAATCGTTAAAGAATTTTCAACGACACTTGTGTACGCAAAAAGCGATTGAATTCGCTCTATGTATGATTCTGCTTTCACTTCTTCACAAACTTAAATAAATTGGCCACACGTAACAGGTGGCCGTTGCTTAACGACCATGTTATTACTGAGCGAAAATTTTAGTACGACATGTACAAGTGTCGTTAAATGGGCAGCCAAGTGCGTACCTCTTCCGCGAAGAACTTAATATAACACAATAATTTCGTATTTAGAGTACGGAATAATATTATCGAATATTGGAGTTATTTGACATTACAAATTTCGTTGTCGTTCTGTCTACGACACACGAGTGACTAAAACAAATGATCTTCTGGATCCATGTGCACTCGTCTACGCGACCGAGTTTTATAATTGAATGACCAAGCATTCGGCCAATAATGACATGGCCGAGTTCTTCGTTCAATCGAAACTAAACTTTGATTTGTCACTTGTATCTTGTGTCTGTCTGACAAATGCATCAATGACGCTTCCTTTGTACGTGCTTATATTTGGCCAGTAAACTAACTTACACTTGCCTATAAAGTGCTCGAGTACATACATTGAAGGAGAAATTGAAATGGAAATTTTATGCGTTACAAAAGGATCACTGTATGATTTATTCTATCGACGAAACAAGAATTGGAGAAAATTTGGAGTATCTAACGTAGTTGTGCAGAAAAGTTCTGAATACAAAAAGATTAAATGAAAAGTAAAACTGAATCAAATTAAAAAGCACTTGCCAGCTGCCGAATAATATGCTTTAAATATAATACAATTTTTTTTAAATTCACTTCCGAACCAGAAAATATTTTTTTAATAGTTACGGATAATAATTTAACAATTATTGCCTTTATCACAGCTCTTTATACAGCTGTACTGTATACATTAGTATACATATTATTTGCAGTTCTTTAACTGCAGACAGGGTGAAAAGACTGACTCTAAATAAATATGTATTTAGAAATAAATTTGTGCGTTGTGAATAGTCTGTGTATTTTTCACAATTCCGAAAAAGCTCAATTCGGAACATATTTCACCGGTTGCTCGTATCAAAAGCATTACTGTTTCGCTAAAGTTAGCCCGTTCCCGGTCTGTGAATTCGTAAACGTTTAAGCTGCTATGCAAATGCGTTCAAATTTAATCTTTCTAATCCATTTGAAATGTGTGTCGAACGTCACGTATGAAGCAGATTATTAATAGCCATTTATGTGTAACAGCAAGATCCGACCAGTTTTCTCTCTTTTTTTTTTTTTTGTGTCACACCTTATAATTCGTTTATCCAGAGAAATATATATTAATTCTCGATGAGTGGTCTTATTCAAATGATTCAAGTCATTCCGCAAACTTTGTTCTTTGCTGAAGGAAAGCAAATAAAGAACGGTTCAGGCATATTTCATCTCTTTGGATGGATTCAATTTATTTGTAGTTCCATTGTATTTTAAATTTAAATTATACAATTCGACGCAATTCATGTGCAGTCGTTTATGTTTGAATTGTGCAGCTTGGAAACGCATAACATATATTTACGTGTTAAGAATTTACGAGCAAATGACTCATACACGTAGCAGTGAAATTATGCAATATGAAGCTACGGTGCCATTAAGGTGTTAATAATCCATTTGTTTTCCTTTGTGTGATGTTGCTTTTCTCGCTTATTGCTCCGTCCACTGTTCCTTCCATGCGAGAAATGTCGAATATTTACTAAAACAATCCATTATATTAATTAAACAGGTACACTCACAGCAGCAAAGTGTTCGATGTTTGTTTTCCAATTCACAGAGAGAGTTTTAAATATAATTGTGGGAACATTTTGTTAAAACAATTATTGCAGTATTATTTTCTGTAAAATATTATTTTTATACAAAGTGAATAAATCTAAACATTTCTTCAATCAGTCAATTAGTATAACACGTATTTACCAATTTTCAAAGTGGAATGTCACTTCAAAAGTTTTCCCCAGTTACAGGAAATCATTTCTACAACGTTTTTGCATGGTCGTGCGTGTTTCAATGAAATTTAATTTGCTCGCATCAATGGAATTTTAATTAACTGCGTGAAAATATTGAATAATCTTCAAGCATTCAAGGGTGTTCTAATTTTTAATTACGGCATCGTAAACAACCTTTAATCGAAACGATTTGCAACGAGTGCGAATTTGGTTAAATAAAATTCTGTGAATCTTTTCAGCATTGTATTGCCGTAAAATTTTGTGTATAGTAATAATTTATTGCGTGTCATGAAACGAAGTGCTTATATATCTTTCTAAATATTAAACTACTTTGAAGAATGCAGAATGCACTCAAGAAGTAAGACAATAATAGGTTTAATTGAATTATTTAGATGTTATCGTATCGTTTTGTAACACACTGCACTGATAAATTACTTTCTCGATTACTACAATTTTTGATATGGTACATGATGTAACGTGCAATTCATAAAATATGTTAATGGAACTTATCGTATATCTAATGCATGATTCAGGATTACAGATAAACACAATGAGCTGCCCTGTGTGATTTATGAATATACTTTGCTCTTTCTTTCACGTACAAGTACTTCAGGATAATAATTAATTATTTTCATCTTTCATCTTCATTTTCTCGTTCCTTGCAAATGTATTTCCTCATTGTACAGTAGCTATTGAAATTTCCCCCAAATATTGGGATGATTTTCATATATAAATATGAAAACATAAGTGAAACGTATGCATAATTTATAGTAATATAATAATTTTTTTTCGCCTGCTTTTTAAGCAGCACTAAACGTAGAAAATTAAAGCAAGTATGATTCATACTTTTTCGAAAAACAAAACGATACATTAATCCAAGGATTCAGAATGAATTAGTTTTTTTTTTTTGCAGATAAAATTCGAGATAGCTCAAATATTTTTTGGCAGTAAGGTTGAAGCATTCTCCCCTTGAAAACGGTTTAATATTTAGTGCATTATGGTATACGTATTTAATATGTAATAATAAACTTAACATTACTTGTAGTACAATCTAATTTAATATAAATCAAATTTGAAGCAGAACCTGACGAATAAGAAAAGAACATTTACTACTCCGTTTAAGAAATATTCATTAGCAATGTAAAACAGTCTCATTCGCGTAAACCTATTCGCCGATATACTTCGAGTTTCCTGGAAAACGTTAACTGTTATATCTTGTAGATAAAAATATTAAAATGCCAAGTGTACCCCGCTTCCTCGAAACATTTAACGCTTTCACGAAACCGACTCGCACTTTTTGAATTAAAATGAAGATTGCAGTTTATCAACACGAACGTACTTATACTAGATACAATATTTGAATAAGTTCTTTTTTCTATTTTTCTTCGACGAAAATAATGGAAAGCTAACAATAATGTTAAAAGTTCGTGGAAAAAGTTGAGGAAGTAGTGAACGTTTAATTGAACATTCGCACGGTTTATATCAATGAATTTTCATGATTTATCGAATAAGTCACGATTTATGCCGTGAATAATTAGAATAACATTTTACGCAAATCAGTTTCATACGAAGGAAAGTTTCCAATTCTAAAATTAGAGAAGCACACACACACGATGCTCTCACCAACGATTCCACATTCATAATTATCATTGCATATCCCTCTTCAATTTATATGCTAATTTCACTCTCATAAAAGAATAACAAAAAACCACCAACGACAAAAATTATGAACCCAACTCTGTTCAAATTTATGACATTTTCTCAAATGATTCCCGCGAAATTTCCTTAACACAGCATCGAAAATCAACGGGCATACAAATCGGCGAGCGTGTTAACGCGAACACCTGACGCGAACTCTTGCGAACTTAGCAGCCCAATATATTTCTAAACCCGCGACAGAATATCGAATATCTGATCCGGCAAATTTTCCACGACTCACGTAACAAGAGCAGGTAGAAAATTGATCGAGACGAAGACCGCCAATTACGAACGAATTGAAGCAAGGTTCGAGGACCGCTGTGAAAGGCTTTAAACACACCTAACACTGTCGGCCGTAAAACGATTAACAAATTACGAGGCCTGTCCAGTGGCTGGACGTGCAATATACGGTGGCCTGAACGGACTATTCATGGTTCGTAATTGATCATTTGTCGTGCGAGTTATGCCTCATTTCTTGGACTGGAGCGTTATCTCGGCTGCAGCCTTCGCGTGTCACTGGTGTACTCGCTGCCCGATGACGTTTTTCGTTCTGTTATCAGTCCAATGCTAATTCTGGCACAACGATTCCACTCTCGTCGTCGGAATTATTAGACTGGAATAATGGCAAGTTGAATGACTTGGACAATGAACGGCTCTATTATTAACGCAACAATCAAACGTTACTAATTGATCGTGTTTTCATTGTTACGGTTACGATTATTCGTACGGAGAAAACGCCTGCGGCTCGACAATGCCGAAGAAAATCGGTGCGCGTGCGGTTT
The DNA here is from genome assembly GCA_963969485.1 of Nomada goodeniana. NCBI lineage: Eukaryota > Metazoa > Arthropoda > Insecta > Hymenoptera > Apidae > Nomada > Nomada goodeniana. The sequence continues at coordinate 3,655,443 of OZ018302.1, forward strand.
GACTATTGATGACATGCTGGCTGTCACGATTTCGCGAATAGATCGTTAAACCTTTCGCCCTGGTAGACGCAAAAATGAAAATAGCGTAGGGTCGGTGAATAGTGCCGATTTTATTACCACTAGATTTACGGATGGATTTCGAAAAACAAAAGATTAAGGAATATAGTATTGCTTTATTTTTATTTGGTTCTAAATTAAATTAATTAATTTTTTAAAGAAGGCACACATTTTTATTGACACCCGCTAATACGAGGGGTAAAAGTAATTACCTAGTCAGACAGTACCTGTAAAGGTAGTGTTCACTATTACCCAATTATTACCTGCTTAATCATCACCCATTGTTCTTTGCATTAATAAAGAACAACGATAATTTTCGTATTTTCTCGTCAGCGAAAGGGTAAACGCGGTACGAAGTTGCGAAATAAGTCCAAGTGCAAAATATTTCTGCTTGGACAATAGTGACGCTTATCAGCAGAGATTCGTTTTCAGATAGAATCGATGGAAAAACAGAAATGCAATTAAAAGAACATTATCCTCGCCCCGCTGGAAACAATAAAGGCACAATCGATAGCTGCTCTTGAAATGCAAACCGCGAAAGTACATTCAACCATATTTTTACCGGCCATCGATCATCTATAACCACAATGAAAGAAAAAAAAAAAAGAAAAAAAAAATCTCCGACTACAGCAGAGAAATCCGTTAACCAAAACCAAGCTTTCATTTTCCATTCGAATCGGCGAAAACTTCGCTGAAGTGTTCCGCCATCGTGAACAGTACGAAAATTTCAATTTTCCACTGATGAGCGGCGGTTCGAGCGAGGTCGGCGCGGCATTGATTTTATTGATCTAACGATAACCGCAGATGCCTGTCCGATAACACTACAGGCATGCGCGGCCGAAGCAACGAAACGAACAGCGCAGTGAAAGCAGGAAATTTTTCAAAACCACCCTCTCTCCCCTACCTTTTTCTCCCCCACTTTGCAAACCCTATCTATCACTATCCCCGTGCGCAGCAATGGAGCATACGTATGCACGAAGGTACATAGACACGTGTACATACGTATATACACGTGTACATACGTGTATACAGAAGCGGAAACCCGTTCCTTGCGGAGACACGCCACGCTTGAAAGTCTGACGAGTGGAAACGAGGGGCACGAGGTCAGGGAGCGAGCTATCGAGATAAAGAGCAAACAATAATAACACCAATACACGAGGAGAACGATGCTTGGATGTTGTGCCCAGCCTCGACAAACGCCGCATCGGAGCCTCTGCGTGCACGGTTCGGTGGCCAAGATGACTGGGGAACCTCGGTAAACCGAAAATTCCGATTTTTTTTTGTTGCCGTTTGAATGTGTGCTGGTACACCCGGTGTACCTCCACAGGAGTGACGCATCCGTACAATTTTTCCGGCTACCTTTCGCTCGGCTGTTCAGGGTAAAATACTGAAACGATTCTGCTTTTCGAATTTTTCTGGTGGGGGAATCACGATGGAAGGTTTGGGGTAATGCTCAGGTGTCGTTACCTTTCGGTTGACGTATCTCCAGATTCGCACGGTTTCGAATTCACATCGTTTTGGAACAATGTTGTTTGATCTGTTTATGAAAGTGGGTGATGGGTCGCTGCACTTTTTGCAACTTTGCACGGTACACCGCAGATTTTCGCGGCAGACTTTATTTGTTCGCGCGTGCAGTATAATTTCGAATTTTTTCGCTGTCATGTGCACGCGTACGTGTGACGCGGTCTCTACCGAAACAGGATCGGTGCGTCATACACACGTGACGCTGGCGGTGAACGCGTTAAAACTAAGTGCGATTCAAAAAGTACATTTATATGTACGTATACGCGATGTTACGTCATTAACGTGAACTGTTAAGCGGGATATATAAATTACCACGACGATAAAAGCCACCGGGAGAAAGGAGAGAAAAAGTGGGAAGAGAATCGCAGATCTGCGAGCGAATAACACTGACCTGATGCGCTAAGGCACTTCAACTAGGAACGACTCGATTGATACACATTAACACCAAGACCGCGACCAAGTTGTTAATTTAATTTTTAAATCGAACTGCTCTGCCTTTCATGAATTATATTATGCGCGCAATGAATTACAGCACCTCGATACTCGTGAATTGGCGTTTGTTTCGGATGCCAACGAAACGAGTCGTGACCCAATTTCCGTATCCCGAAGGTGCAACCGCACTTGGATTGCGAGTTCTGTTTGCAATAACACGAATTGCAATAATGTCGCGCGTGAAACAGTCAATTGGATCCCATTCTGTTACCGCGACGGACTATATTTGTAACTATATTTCTAGCGGTACGCAGGTATCTGCAACATTCAGGTATCACTGCTGCATCGAGTAATTTCGATTGATTATTAAACGCCGCCGCATTATTTATTGAATCATTGCTCGGTGCTCGAAATGCAATCTTCACCAATTGCATAACGCCGTAGTATGGCGAGGAAACAAAGAGAAATAAATCAAGGCCGACCGCTGAAATAAAAATATGAATATATAAAGATGTGCAGTTCGGTATCATTTTCGCTGTTTGATAGCAGGCGTCATCAACAATCGTGTACAGTAGCGAACAGAACTATAAAAACTCGATGGTAGTAATTGTTCGAAGATCAATTCGTTTTAACGTTACGCGTGCGTCGACTACGAAAAATGTACGAACATTGAAAAATACATATGCTTCGTTAGTTAATACACGAAATACTTGCGAGGAAGTAATCCGACGAATTGCCACTAATACGCTCCGGTTACGTGTACGTAATTTTGTCGAATACTGTTCGCGCAACATGCACGATGCATATTTTCGAAGCAACTTAAGCAACAAAAGAAACGTCTGATATGCTTTATCTTTTTATAGATTGGCGTTATTAATAACAATGCCCGGGAGAACTTTATTTAGAATGCAAGGGTGCACCCGAGCAACCGTTCGCACCAGTGTGATATAAGAAATCATTGAATTTTTTGCTCGCCAATCGAGCGAAACCGAGCTCCATTGAAATAGAGAGGCGTTTAACGATTTCGATAGGGGCCTGCAGGCGAGGAATATAAAATATCCTTCCGCGATAATTCCCCGTCGATATCGAAAGTCGCATAAAAGAGGAGACTTAACAAGTATGAATGAAGCAAAGAATACCGTCATTGTCGTTTCATTCATTCCTCTGGATTTCTTGCTCGGCGCTCCAATAAAGTTGAGGGCCACGTGGTTTCCACGTAAATCCAGAGCAAGTCTGTCTTGTTTACAAAGGGGCTTCTGCGTATTCAATGAATCTGTTGTGCACATGCTGCGCGGGAATTGTGCTTGGCTCATTATTCCAGGCGTTTTTTCATTTATTTCGTCGTGTCATTGAATTTTATTAGGTTCGTGTGTGTGAAATGTTGTTTGTTGAAGAAGGATGCCCACGATGGTATTGGTGTCCTCGGGGCACTATACGGGGACGGTGAGTCAATAATTATCTGCAATGCATTGACTGGGATTTATTAAAACGCTAATAGTATTTATTATAGTACTTTGCCTACAAAATTATTTCTGTTCGGTAGGCAATTAAAATATTAGCTAGTCGGAAGGAAATATTATTTCGCTGAAATCACTTTGCATTTGCAAACGTTACGATTGCGGATCGATATTAATCGAGATAATATATATCATGTACATCGCTAAGTATTGACCTGCCGAAGGATAGAATATATACCTTAGGCGACAAGAAAGCAGTTTAACTCATATTCTGGTCAATTTCTGTCGTTCTCGCTCTCTTTCCGTTTCCTCTCTCGATTTCCCGGCATCTCTGTCGCCGCGTATAAATAGAACGGTCCAAAATTATCGAGCACTTCGGCAAACAGTGGCGCGGAAAACGACGTCGCCGAGGAAGAAAAGTCGCAAAAGCGGAGCTCTCGATTCGCGTGGGGATACACACGGGAATTGCAGAGGTTTTTCTCGAGTTTCGTGAAACGACACCAACGCGCGGCAAACAATAATAGCCATGCTATTTATTAGCGGCAATTACGTCACGGAAGATATATTTTTATCAGGGTAACCACCCTGCCGTGCTTCCCGACGAATTTTCGATGTATCCAAGTTGCGCGCAAATGGACGCTTTCTGAGGCATAAATGACAGGCCAGGTGTACCAATAAGTAATCCATTATTTATTACTGACTTTATTAATATTCAGTTTCAGCCGCTGGTTGTTTCGTAATGTCTAGCACCTGTGAAGAAATACGTTCGCCATATCCGTAGTTAAAGATCACTCACCGAACAAGTTAATTGCACTCGTCCTGGCTATTGCCACCAGTAAATTGAAAGAATAAGATTAAGGGGATTCAAGCATAGATTTGTTTACAGTATGTAACTTCTATTTCAACATCGAAGCATATTCTGAACAATTGCATTTCTTTTCTTTGAGTAAATTATGCAGCTTGCGACGTAATGTATGGAACACGTTAACGAAGAACCTCGAATTTCATTATAATACTAATTACGATATTTTATGAGGCCGTGGTATCTTTTCGCGACACACAATTATAATTAGAGCACCGGGTGTTTACGTAATTATAATATATTGGAATGTGCAAAACGCGTGTATCTGAAATATATGCGGGACATGTGTAAAAAATTTGCCAAATGTATCTCTTTTTGATCACTTTATTTATTGCGATTTGTATTACTTTTAATTCCGTCTGCGCTTCTAAGTTCTTACGTATTCCGAAAAATAATTAAAAATATTGGCGCAAGGATTACTGTCGGAGAGTCAAATATATCTCTCCATGTTCGCGCTGGAAAGTTTCAAGGTATAGATTGCAAATCTATGCTTTGTGCGGAAATGCACGAGAGGTTCGTGAATCCGCGTTGTTTGCTAGCCATGCATTTCAAAAAATATCGATGACAGAGAGGAATAGACACGACGAAACCAATTCTCCTTTCGCACCGATTGCATTGCTCTTTGATCAAAGTTTGCTTCGTCTACCCGTTCGAACTTTGTCCGATTTTCGAATCCACCTGATCCTATGAATATTTGTTCTCTGAATATTCATTTTATTAACTTCATGCTACCCTGAAAGACGTTCTCGCAACAACGCCAACAACAAAAAACACTTTGTTCCTTGCATTTATGACTTTGTGAAATTTCAACCATCAATTAGATCATTTTCAAAAGGTTCGATACATATTGATTTATGCTGTTCATTTGCGTTCATTATTTAAATGTGCACATGATTCAGTGTATACCCACGATTTAAAAAAGTAGACTTCTCGTGATTTTCGGTCTAACTAATTCAATCGGGCATTAAATATCGCCGGACGAAAACAACTGCGTTTGCTTCCAGGAACGACATCGCTAGTCGACGTAACGACGCGTAATTTCAAAGAGAAGTCGTTGGAAACGGTACGAATACCAGGCAAATAATAATTCATCGAACGTAAGCGTATGCAAAAATCACAGATAAAGGGGACACGCAGTGAAATCATATGCACCTCTGTCCTTATTTGTTAAATTACACGGACACCTACACATTTTTAATGCCGGTGGACTTATTAGAGTTCACGTGTCTGGTAAAGCTACTTAGCAGACTCGCGTCTGAGAATTAAATACGGGAATAATATTTCGGGCAGAGGTATGATTTGTGTAGGATATGAAAAGCTTCCGACTACAAAATTGCTGCGAATGAAAACGAAATTTCGAATAAACGAATTAATAAAACATTTCCAGTTAATAAAATGAAACAGAGTGAAATAAAATAGAAAATAAATTATAATCAAAGGTACGTTATAAACATAGGACTAACAATGCATATAATAAAATCAAAGTTAATTGTATAAAGGGCGAAGTAAATCGACCCGTTAATCGGTGCATGCCAGAAGTGAGGTACCTATTTCACTTATTAATAAACGTTGACGATATTAGGCGCGCTCGTAATTCGTCTGGGCGATCGCTTGAAAATTTGAACTAGCCCCGGCTCGATCTGAATAATTCCCAATCGACTTAATGGCGAGTAAGGACGCCGACGAACGAGTTTCATTACTTATAAATGGAAATCCAATCGGAGGAAAGTCTTTATACGCGCATAAGCGACGACCAAGTGATCTGAACTGTTGAACTCGGCTCTTTCCGCTTTCGTAACGCGATTCTCGTATAAATCCGCGAGAATGACCTTTCAGGCCTTGAATATTAAACGATCTGATAATTACGCGTCGAATGTTTATCATATCCGTCTATCGTTACGATTCGGCTCGTTTAAATGCAGCTCGGTGTAGTTAAATATATGACTTATAATATTCGTTCTACGAAACTGACAATCAACGATAATTACCAACACGTCGATCTTGTTTATTCGAGTGGGCGCATATTTAACGAAGTTTCTATACCAGTTGTGAAATAAGTATTCAACTTGTCCGCGCCTTAATAAATCTCGAATTAATTATCCTGTTTCGAACAAGTTTTGTACATAGAATTCCACTTTTTCCCTTCTTTTTGCCCCGATCTGAACACACCCTAGGCGAAGAAGCGCGCAACGATCCAAATAAACGAACTGGAATCGAGAATCAATTCCTTCACCGCTGTACACTTTATCGTACGTTTCTTTCGCCCGTGAACAATATTGGTCAACCGAAAAATCGAGCAGGGAATACACTTCTATTTTGCATAAATAACAACACGATGATACGGTCGTATGAATATTCTTATCGTGCCGCCAGCCTGTGACGTTGCACGCGGCTGTTTGTTTCATCGTTGCACTTGCGACATATTTTAATGAGTGCATGTACTGCTAGGAAATAGTAAATCACGTTTATTTGTCCGCTCCACTTCTATACTCTCGATCAACATCGTACCATTTGTTTATCACGCTCGTTACGTTGCAAAACTTCCCGCAGAAGCAACAGCTTCTTCCATCCGAAAGCTGATTATTTTCCGTCGTGCAACGAAAGATGTGAGCATCGACGCGTAAAAAGTTGTATTCGCTGCAAACAGACGTAACAGGGAAACAAATTGAAAGGAACGATGAAAAAAAAGAGGGAGGATTAAGTATAAGAAGAAGTAAGAGTGCCTGTAATCGTGGGTAACGCGTGAAAGATGGAAGCGAACGTAAGAAACCAATTTGATTGTTCAACGTGTTGAGAATATCTGAAGAGAGTTGTTGCTTGCAAACGTGTTTCCCGGAATTTCCGGTACTTCATGACCGTAAACTATTGCCCATCTCCCTATTACTCTGTACATTATACATGATTCATTACGATGTTCTCGGTAGAAAAGATTCCCGGAACAATCTAGTTGATTCGCGTGCAGTATCGGAAAACAGTTGGGATCTGTTCGTGAATCACGTTCCCTCGTCGAACAATATTTCTTTCTTTCTGTATTCCTTGCCACGCGCTGCGAGATCTGTCGTTGATTCGCCTTCTACGCTCGCATTCTACGTTGCTTTGGTATTATTATTATTATCATTATTATAGTATTTGATTAACACTTTACTTCTTCTAATAATACAATGTCTATTGCAAGCAATAAATAACAAAAATGTTCTCCTCATTTTCCAGAGACTCACACTGTGGCGATGACAGACCCGCAGTTGGCGAACAATAACAACAACAACAACAACAACAACAATAATAACAACAACAACGATGGCGAGCCAAAGTACCTGCACAAAAAGTTCAAAAAGGTGGCGACGACGGAGGTCGCGCCTAAGGTGGAGCAAAAGAAGGAAACCGCGACCAGCAATGGTTCTCCGGAGCCAGCCAAAAAGAAGGACACGAGTAAGGACTCCAGAGAGGCACAGAAGGATCCGATCAAGGTCGAGGTCACCCCGGAACCAACGGATGGAGAACCGACCGAATCGAGGAAAAGCGGCTACGTGTGTCCTTATTGCAGACTCTCGTGTGCGAAGCCAAGCGTTTTACAAAAGCACATCAGAGCACACACCAACGAGAGACCGTACCCCTGCGTGCCTTGTGGATTCGCCTTCAAGACCAAATCGAATCTGTACAAGCACTGTAGATCTCGTGCTCACGCCCTGAAGATGGAGGGTGGCGATGCTAGCAAGGTACGTGCAATCAGGAATGCTTGTTCGACGTTTTTTTTTGCAGGGTTGGACAAATTTTGATTGAAACATTTTGATTTGAATAATTATTTCATGAAGAGTTTACTTGAATAATGGCTAACACTCTCTTTACGCGGCACGACTTCCTGCGAGCGTCGTTATATTTTCGTTTCAACCGTCCGGGCAGAACGTGGATGTATCGATTTTTGCGAATGGTTGCAAGTAAAATTAAATTGGTATCGTAGAGACGTGTTTCATAAAAAATAGGGATTATGTTAGAAAGCTGCACAGTTTCGTCATCCTCGTGCGAGGATATCCTTGTTTGCCTGATGGAAGACATTTCTAGCAACCGACGTGAATCATCGGTAGCTCGTGTGGCACAAAACATATATTTCGTGTATTTGTATATGTATAATAGTAGCCACAGGAAATGTGAACTTTGAAAGCATGCAAATTTGATTAAAAGTTTGCCAGAAATATTTATATATGTATAATACTCTTATAATACTCTTTCATTGAAGGGAAGCTTCGTTAACGTAAATCGTGATTTACGTGAATAATAAAACAGAAAGTACTAGAAAACGCTTGTGAGCATTAAAAGAAGGACTACTAAATTTTTGTACATGTACTCTAAACTCGACAGAGAAAGGGTTAGGCAACTATTCCGTTCAGTACCAATTACTAGACGTAAAAATAAATTTGTAGAAGAAAGACCATGATTCAGAGAGTAACAATCCTGTTCATAAAGACATACACTTAATTTCACAGGTATCAGAAGATTCAGACATAAGTCTGTCGGACAGCGCGAGTAATGGCACTGGTACGCCGCCACCTCCACCTTCGTCAACGCCAATCACATCCGTGTCCAATGTGAAAACAATAAAAACCGGGAAGATTTACAAGCCAAAATTTCACACGGCTCTCCAGTGCGTCAATAACGATATCGAAACGTCTTCCCTGTCATCCACATCCTCCACAAACAGTTCATTCTCCACGACCGCTGCCACCACGCCAAAGCCTAACCCGGAGCAAGTGCAGGAGCACATCGACAAAATAATTACAGACAACCAAGCGATCGTCGACGCGGTGGATCCACGTCTGCACAAATTAATTCAAAGGCAGCAGAGCCTCGTGGAGCAGAAGCAACCTGATCAACCGTTGAACCTCTCATCCGCTGAAGAATCCTCGAGGAAGCGATGCTACAGCGAGAGTTTCGTCCAGGAGAATAAACATTGCCCGAACGGCTCGGACACCTCCATAATAAAAGATCTCCTCCTGAAGAATCAGAATTCCACTCAAGAAGCTACTACGGAGATGGAGAATTACCTCTGTCCCGCCTGCAACATCCCTTATTCGAGTATCGATAACCTGGATGCTCATCGTAGATACTACTGCAAAGGCAACGTGAGTCCCCGAAAAGATTATCAACTGGAGCTCGACAAAAGGGAATCCGATTTCGATTCGAAGTCTTCCGATTACTACAACACATTGCAACCTCTGCCCTCTCCCGGGCCACTATTGGGTAACACTAGATTGGTCGATGCCTACCCTCCTCCCATGAAGAAACAAAGATCAGAAGCAGTACCTACTACCCTGCGCTCTCTAGAGGAACTCAGCAAATATCCCCGACCGAACTCCTTGCAAATGTTCGGCGGAGAGGTCAGGATACTAGATAACACCGGTGAAACCAAGACGATGCGAATCGAGCCGCGCCAAACGAACTCTCCGACCAGCGAGCACATCGTAACCAGCAAATGCGTTACCTCGGAAACCGCCTCGATCGTCGTCAGATCAGGCCTGCACTCTGGTGGCACGATGGTACACAAACCGCCAGGAACACCGGCCAGTACTCCAAGTTCCTCCATATCTTTAGCAAACACGCCTAAAATGTTGGCGCCCATCATACCGAACATATCAACGCCAAACATAGCGCCCAGCATGTCGTGCTACAATTATTTGGAGCCCCATTTGAACCCCCTGACCAGCATCACTGCCTACAATCCTTTAACTTTACCGCAGCCGGGAATCACGAATATCCTACACGGTGGAAAGGTTATACCCTACGTTCCCGGCATGCCTGGACCACACACTCTGACGCCAGCCATAGACATATCTCCGAGTATAGCGGGTAGTGAAGCTGGGTACAAAGTGATACCGGGTCTACCTGGCCTGCATATGATCCCCCAGCCTCTGGATCTCGCCAGTCCGGTGAAAATACAGACGCCTAGTGTACCTGGGATCCCAGGACCGATGTCCACCGGACACGTTTTGATGATGGGACAGCCGTTGGATCTCGCCAGCCCGGCGAAAGAGACGAAACTCGGTTTCAAGACACCCGGCAGCGAGGTTATGATGCCTGGACTGGCCAGCCCGAAAGTTCCTAGCGTCAAAGCCGAGGCCTCCAATGATAAATATCGAAGGGTGACGTCTGCTGGGGAAACAGCCAAAGCAGAGCTGGACAGGCATATCAAGAGTAGCATGGCTGCCAAGTACAAGGGTATGGAGAGTCCCAGGGAGAGGAGAGAGTTTTCTTACGACAGGAGTCCCAAGGTAGAGAAAGCTCTCAGTTACACGAACGGGCTCGACACGGCGAATTCCTACAGCAAGTTGAGATACTCGCCGAAAGAGTCTTCCGAGAATAGAAAGAGGCAGTCTACGTGGAGCGTGAGTGAGTTGGAGACCGGAAGGACGTCAGTGGTGTCCATGGGACACTGTGCTGTGCCAAAGTACGACTCGCCACCGCCATTGGAGAACGGTCGTCTTAAAGGTAATCTTAGCGATGGTAGAGGAAAGGTGTCAGATTATTACAACACGTTCAATGGAGCAAAGACGAAAACTGATATCGTGACCACGATGATCAATCAGGATACCTGCAAGACAACGGAAGTGCCAGGCAAGGCCTCTGGAGACGTAATCGCTAAGGTAGACAAGCCTGAGGCGAAGTCGCCGAAGAATGTCGACGTTAGCGAAGAGGAGACCAATTCGAACAAGTTCTTAAGGCCGACCTCGTTACCCCTGAAGCCGGGTACCTTTACGCCTAAGAAGCACCACGGCATTACTCCTACGGCGAACACGCTTCCGCTGATTAGCCCGGAAACACCTAGGCCGAAGAAATCTTACGGGCAACTTTACTTAAACGGGCACGCTTATACATATCTAGGGCTGAAATGTTCGACCAGGGTGTTCTATTGTACCCTGAACAGACCGCAGCCGATGTACGTCACGCAGCAGCATGGTTTGTCTATGTATTCGAATTGGAAGATATGCAAAGAGGCACCGCCTGACGTTGACATGGCGCATTACGATTCGAGACACAGACCGCTCAGTTATACCACCGCGTGGAAGAAGCAGGAGGATATTTTGACGCACTCCTCGCAGAGACCGACCACGCCGACTAGTCCAGACAGTGGGCTGGATGGCGATATGCAGGAGAAATCGAAGAGGGTCAAAATATTCGATGGTGGATTCGAGAGTAACGAGGATTATACGTATGTCAGGGGCAGAGGTAAGGAAATGGTTTTCTTTCTTATTTGCTATTTATTTTTTACTAATAAATAATGAATAAAATGCAAATTGATAAATGCAATATTTATTATTTCTAGTGGCTTGTAATTTAAATTTATTTCTTTTGTTTCGTAAGGTCGAGGTCGGTACGTTTGCGAGGAATGTGGCATTCGTTGCAAAAAACCATCGATGTTAAAGAAACATATCAGAACGCACACGGATGTGAGGCCATACACGTGCAAACACTGCGCTTTTAGGTAAGTTCCTTTCGCAAAACTTTATTCACTTTGTCCCACCTTCGTTAATTTGGAAAGTCGGAAAATATGATACGCTAGCCTGCGGAAACAATTCGTCCGAATTAACTTATTATTCAGCTACTGACTTTTAGAGAATTTAATGTTAACGCGGACTGTGTAGAAAGTAAAAAAAGTCATTGATCGAGTAATATCATCATTTTTTCAATACAGAAGTTCATATAAATGAGAAAGGGTATTTACTGTTTTCAACGACACTTATATTACAAAAATAAATTAAACCTATTGCCCATACCTCCGATTTATAAGTTCAACAAACTGTATACCCTCTAGAAATGTAAGGATTAAAGTATCCAATTTCTTACCAGAACCATTTCAAATAATATACACCCGCAACTCGTGTACAGCTTTAAAACAAAAGGCAACCTGACCAAGCACATGAAGTCGAAAGCTCACTACAAAAAATGCGTGGAGCTAGGGGTGGTGCCGGTGCCAACGACAGTTTGCGACGAAAATATCGACAAAGAAGCTATCGCCCGTCTAGCCGCAGGTGGCAATACCGAGGAGTCCTCGGAGGAGGAGGAAGACAGCGACGGCGAGGAAAGCGAGGAGTCCGGAAGCGAGGAGCAAGAAGCGGCGCAAAGTTTGCTAAGTCTGTCGCAGCGCAATACAAACAGATACCCAGGACTTCTGCCGTCTGGAAGACCAACGACTTATCCGTACACTCTAACTTTCCCAACAACCTCCACGACGACAACCGTGTCGGCCACAATAAGCAACGCTCCCATGAGCAGCCAAGCTGTCACCACTCAGGAAACTACCGTCGTACGAAACGAGTTGTCGCATCGTTACTACTTCCCTTCGAATCGTACAGCACCTGAGGAATCAAGAACCACGGTGATCCAATCCTCGAAGAAGGATAACCCAGAAATCGAGACGAACGAAGTCGATGGCGATTCGAGGAGCAGTTTGTCACAGCCCATAGACCTCACAACGAGGCCAGCCCTGCAACCCTTGCCTTCGCCAATACCCCAGAGGGCCAGAACGGCGGACATTTTAACTCCGGTATCGGAGCCAGTTCTGTTACAGACTATTGTCCAAACCATGGAAAGATTGCCCATTCAAGGCAGAGAATGGAAGCCAGACGCAGAGGGGCACATGTTGCAGGCGTATTTAACCGAGAGGTATGTTATGGACAGCAAGATTAAACAGCAGTACAGAGTGGGTAGCACGAAGATGGAGAAGCCAAAGGATAAAGATATCTATCCGCAACAGGCCTCTCCAAAATCGCGGACCATAGAGGCAGATAATTCGCCGACGATTTACACCGATCCCGGTAAAATTTCGATGACCGTCGACTCCAGGGTCAAGCACATGTCGAAGCACACCACGGAGGATATCAAGATGGAAATTCGAGAGAAGATTTATCAGAACAACGTCGGGGTGGAACGGAGATTGTTCGATATCGAAACGATTCACAGGGACAAAGAGAGGGAGAGCTTCGAACGGAATCTAACGAGTCCTGTCAGCTCGAAGATAGGAATGGAGTATAGTGTGCCTAAGGGCAACAATTGCATAGACAGATCGAATTATCCGGCGGAGTCGCCGAGCAGAAGCACGCCGCAGACTATCGATTGTCATTCTCCAAAGGCGTTCAATATCGACGTCAACAATCGTCTTCTGTCCACCATGGCTCATCCAGTGAACGAAGTCGATAGGAATCCAATGTACAATTCGATGAAAACAATGAACGAGCTGGACCGGGGCAGAGAGTGTCACGCGGTTAATCAAGAGATGAGATCAACCAATCACGAAATAAGAAGCGTGTCGGCGGATCTGCGAATGCAGAGTCAGAGTCCACGGAGTCTGGAGATGAGGCCGGCCGGCAGAGATGTTCGTTCGTCGTGCCAGGACTACAGGGGTCAAGTGCAAGACTTACGACCTCCCAATCAAGAGTACAAATTGTGCAGACAAGAACTGAGACCCCCTAGTCGGGAATTCAAGCCACTGAATCACGACGCACGGCTCAGCCAAGAAGGCACGAACAACGTCGAGATGAGACAGGCGAGCCTGGACGGTAGACCACCGAGCAGAGATATGATTTTATTGTCGGAGTACAGACACGCACAGTCCCAGGAGCCCAGGGTCACTTTCGAAATGATGCCGTTGACGATGCACGAGCAGTCCAAGATGCAAGAAGTCTCGAGACAGCAGAGCGTCGATATGAGAGGTGCGGACCGTGTTGATATGAAGCATACGGAAGTGACGAAACAGAGTATAGCAGAGAGTATTAAGCATACGGTCGCGAGGAAGATGGTCGTCGGGGGGCCAGGATTCAGATCACCCTCGCCTACTGCGGGGAGTAACAAACCGCAGGCTGAATTCCTGCAGCCATCGAACGGACCTGCGCCCAATTATGTCAGGTGAGTGATACTTTATACGATACGCTGTTTGGTTTGCTGATTGCAACGTTTCGGATATCGGTGGATCAGGTGTTGCGGCAGATTCTATTTTTTGTTTGTTTTATTAAATAATAGTATTAATAAACTAGATACACTCCAGTCAATATTAATATCAGTTAATTCCAACGTATTCATTGCTGTTGTTGGCAATGCCAGTGTAATTTCTATCGAAAGAACTGAATCTACTGAATTTAGTTACAGTGTGACCGAGGATGGAAGAAGCGTCTGCGGAATTTGTAACAAGGTGTTCAGCAAACATAGTCAGTTACGGTTGCATTTCAACATACATTATTTCGAGAGGCCATTTAGATGCGAAAGCTGCGCGGTTTCTTTCCGAACTAAGGGCCACTTAACAAAACATGAAAGATCTGTCTCTCATCATAATAAGGTAATCGATGTTTCATAAATATTGCGTTAATTATATAACATTCAGCAAAGTGTCTCGAAATTTTTTCCCGATCAATATTAATCTGAATATTAAAAGTGCCACCAAAGAAAGGCGCTTATTACTTGCTTGATAAGCAACGAATTCATTTCGTTTCAACGTACGATTAAATATTGCATTTACAGGTCAGTATGACTTCCACTTTCGGAGCAGCCACGACCAGCAATCCCAGGCCGTTCAAATGTACCGACTGTAAAATAGCATTCAGAATACACGGTCATCTGGCAAAGCATCTGCGCAGCAAAATGCACATCATGAAATTAGAATGTTTAGGAAAATTGCCATTCGGAACGTACGCCGAGATGGAGAGGTCCGGGGTCAATCTGAATGATATTGATACTACCGACTGTGATAATAGTCTTACTAGTCTCCAGGTACGTAATTATTATTTCATAACGTAATCCATATGCGTTACCTTAACATTTTACATCCCTTTACCTAACGCTTACGTTAATTCTTACCCAAATAACAAACCTAAAGCTCGCGAACGAAGCCCCTAAATTATAATATACTAAAGTACCGTAGAATTTTCTTGCGGAACGATTTCAAACTGATACCTTAACCGTTTCATTCCTGTCACCAGATACTGGCTCAAAGGCTTTGCGAAAAGGATCCCAGTAAAATAGGACAATGGGATTCTGAGACGATTCCAAGTCAAGTGATCAGCGGGGGTGAAACTTCGTCGGACGAGGGTGAGCCCATACCGCAACACGCGATGCACCAATACCCGGTGAAAGTGACAGATGCGGATATGTCCCGATCATATCATGCGCCAATCACGAACGAAGATCCTAAAGCGGATCTTCGGCTAGGGAACTCTCAGTTCAATCAGCAGAGGCGCGAGTATAGTGTGAAAGACAGGCCGAATCAAGCTGCTGCATTCATGGTACATGATACGAGGCCGGATGACGGCGTACAATCCTACAAGTGCCAAGTTTGCACGGTGTCTATGCGTACTATGAACGAGTTACAAGTACATTGTTTTGTTGAACATAATATCGAATCAGATTCTAGTACAAATAACCAGGGGGACAGGGGCGTGAATAAGTGTAGAGAGAAAGAGAATACTCAGAAGAGAATCGCGGAGGAAGCTGTGGTCAAGGAAGATCACAGTAGACAAAAAGTTGACGACACATAGTGCCAAAATGACGCGGTGAAATTGTACGGAGTCTACGGTGAAGTTGTTCGCTCGAATGAGCTCGTTGCCGACCGAGGAGATAGTTGTGTTAGTAACAAAGTACCGTCACCTTTCCAAGGAAATTTCTTCCGTGATGTTTCCCGTTAACCGACAGACCAGACTGGCAGTGTTTCTGTTGCCGTGATTCAGATGCTGCGAGGTAATTCTTCCGTGAGGCCAAACAGTGCGTTTTAATTGTATCGCGGGTTGTTCTGCGTTCAATGTAGAGGGGATAATCGTTGCCAAGGAGAGTATCGCACGATTTTTGAGCATAGTATCGAAACAGAATTGATTTACGGTGTGCCTAGGACCGCTAACTCGAGAATATGAAACTGGGTATCGCAGTCGTGTAATATTTCTATCCGACCAATTTTGCGTTTCGCTGAACGTGAACCGTGTCTTCCAACTCCATAGAAATTCGTCGAAATGAACGCAAGATACTTAGCGCCGCTCTGTACTTGCAGTTTCATATCATTTCGCCAATCACCGGCCTTAACAAGGTAAGAATAATCCCAGGACTCTATTTTTCCATTTAACGAACACAGTCGATCCTTAAACCCGGCTGCTGTAAAATCACTGTAACTAAGGCGATACGGTTGATCCCGACTGACTATAAGTACTCCAATTTGCGTATCAATAGTGCGATACGAAACATTAAAGTCGTCTTGAACTTGTCGTGGCTTATTCGAGGTCGGTAGTTCAGGAAGATAAGAGGCTACTTGCAGGACTATGCGCAGGTGTCTGATTCTAAATTAGAAGGATAAGAAGAAAGTATCAGGTCATATTTACTGGCATTTACTCCATACCGAAATGCATTGCTACTGCGTAATGGAATTCTCAATGATTTTAATATTTAGATTACGAGTCACATTATGTAATTGACGCATATATAGGTACCTCGAAAATGCCGTGGTCATTGAAAACCAGTTAGCCCTAATTGATATTGTAACGAACAATACGTCCCTTCCAATGAATAATACTTATGAACCGTGTGTGTAGTTGAAAGCGATAATTCGTGGTTTTATCATTTGTTTAACGATACTGAATGCTAAAATAGTAGCCGATTTATAGGAACTGAGATTTCTAGTTTTTGTAGGAAGATATTTTTAAGAGCAACTCCCCTTAGGGAGTTGCCTATATACAGTGTATTTACGTTTTTCCTTTTTTAATTAACAATAGAGAAGTTATTATAAAAGCTTGATTCTTGATCGTTTCCGTTTTGGTACGCGCTTTCGTGTTATTTGATAGTTACAATGTGCGGGAAAAATGAACTGACTAACATTTGTCTTCCGAATAATTGAGAGTGTTTGCCACAAATACTTATCCGCAGGAAATGGAATATTTATTATAAAAATAATCGATGGAACGTGTTTTGATTTTATGTACGTGGCGTGTACGTTTACAAATTTTTATTTTGTATCCAATCTCTCAGAATATTGTAATTTTTTAACTGTACATATACAACCGAGTCGTCTGTGTTTAGTATAGTTATATATGTACATAACAATAATTATATTGTACAGATATAATCAAACGTGTTACACGATATGTACCATAAGCCACTTAAAAAATGTTAATGGTTTATTTCAATGTCTAACTTGCAAATATAAAAGACATATGCGTTATATTATTTCATTAAATACATTCTCAGTTGAAATAATGAACTAATATTCATATATTCATATATCATATTCATATTTATACGTATATCAATTTGAAAATAATGTTAACCCTTAATTAAATCTGAATTTAATTATTGCTCGATATTTTGTTCCCACGAAGATACAACAAATAAACCATTAAAATTATGGTACATCACGTGGACATACAATTACAGAGTAAAGCGGACATTCTAACTCCTTAATGGCACAAAACGAAAACTCACAATTTTCGTGTGCACTGTTCATATCGTTATATCGTTCAAGATAACAATCGTTTCATTGTTACCCATATTTTTAGGAGAAAATGAACTTATATATTCTTGATATTATCGTTACTTCTAACATTTATATAGCAACATAGATATTATCCATTATGATTACAATTAAAAAGAAAAAGGGTTTGGGCAGTACGGTGTGTACCTCCCCCAACAAACGAGAATAGAATAATTTAATTTATTTCGCTTCGAACCATTTGAGCATCTTTAAAGATATAATACTGTCTTGTGGCCAAAAAATACAATATTTCATGACTTTATGACTCAATTGAATTATTTGAAATCATTGCTTCTACCTGGTCCGTCCGGCGGCCAGGGCAGCAATTCTAAACCAACTAATCTTTATTCAATATTTGATATCCTTAAAATTTATAACGGCTGGTTGCTATTCAACTAAATTACTCGAAGTATCCGAACCAGCCTTAAGATCAAAAGTTGCCTCT
Organism: Nomada goodeniana; assembly: GCA_963969485.1. Classification (NCBI taxonomy): domain Eukaryota; kingdom Metazoa; phylum Arthropoda; class Insecta; order Hymenoptera; family Apidae; genus Nomada; species Nomada goodeniana. The sequence goes on from OZ018302.1 coordinate 3,673,709, forward strand.
ACATTTCCCAGCAATTCCTGGACCATCGATTTTGAATAAGATCGCCAAGTTTGATTTGAAATCCTTCTGTTACACGTAGTTGTAAAATGATAGAAGAACCTGATGTCACAAGTACTAGACTTCTTTGACAATTGTTTCCCTTGCAGAACTTGGTACTATTCGGATGTTGTCAGATATTATTTAACCTTTTGGGATCAATTGAATCGTGCGATCATTATATGTAGTGATTTTACATAGCAGAATTTTGGAATGGATTCTGTATTAATTGCAAGTGGAAAAATGGAACCTTGGAATTTTTTACGGTGTTGAGACTGACTAATGTAATTCTGTTATTTCAGAAATATTTCAATAACGTTTATCTGTCTTTCCATTTATGTTATCTTCAAATGAAAACATTTGTATCTACATTTTCAGTTCACAATTTAATCTTTATTTGTGTGCGCAGCACTTCTGATTTATTTACATGTCGTAATCCTAACACACTTGTCAAGAAGAATATATTTTATTTTTTAATACCACTTTCAATCAATTTTTAATCAAGAATACGAAAAGTATTCCAAACAAGAACACCTGCTAATTCGTTCCTCATAGATCGTTCACCCAAAATTTCTATGTGGCATCATATGCTGTAATTCATAATTATTTACGCGATTTTAATAAGCGTTCGAAATTAAATGTGACATATAATAATAATTCGAAATAAACAGAATTAATTGCTCACGTTAGTTTCGTCTATGGCTCTTGTTATCAGGAGTCAAGACGTAGAAATGGTCATTTAGTTTATGAAATAGAAAGCTGTAATGTACGATAATTTTGTAAACACTGATATAGTAACTTATATTATTAATCTTCCATGTATTTCAAAGCCAAAAACACTACGAAATATAATTCGAAACTCTGGTTTAAAACTTATATGAGTTTCCTTCGGAAGGTGATGGAATGTAACTCGTAAGGACGTAGTTCTCATCTAGTAAAAGAATATAATATTTATGTACAATAGTGTTGTATCAGAATGGGGTGAAATCGACTGGCATGTGATTCTGTATTTAAAGTGCAACTGTTGCGTTCAACGTTGAAGAGTATTCTAATACTAAAAATTAATATTATATCCAATTATTGATAAACGAATCATATATATATATATAATATAAATATATATATGCATACATATACATATATTTGTATGATATTAGTACGAGCAATTATGAGAATTATTGTTGAAATAAGAGAAAATGTGTTTGTATATATTTATGTATAATATAATGAAATCCTGTTAGTCTTTATTGTAATTTTAAGGAATTCATGATCGGGAACAGAATCGGTTATTCGGATCAAGCGTAAGTTGCAACCTTGATGCGTCGTTTTTATCTCTATTGTTTATCCTCTTGTTCTTCCTAAAATTAAAAAATGTATATATATATTTTTTTTACCATACGAAACAGAGTTAGGTATGTAAATCGTTTACTTTTTCTTTGCCTTAAGTCATCACAGTGAATATGAATTAATTGTTCGAACATATTATCAAGTCGCATTTCTTAAAATAATGTTCAATTTATTGCAGATTCAAAGTACTAAGATTTTAACATGATATACATTTTTTCATGGGAATCGAAATTAACTATACAAAGGGGGCAATATATGTATCAGTATCAGAAAAATGAAACTTACTCGAATAATAATAGAGTAGGGAACGCGATACAAGGGCCAAAGTATTAAAATAAACAAATCCAAATGGTTAATTTACAGAAACAACACCTAACTCTGTTTGCAGTCTGGTATCGAGTAATATACTTCTCAGAGAGTTTTGTTGCGTTTCACTTGAATCGCCGATCAGTGATCGTATAGCTATCGAAGCTGGGTAACCGATTGCCTTTTTCTTTTTGCTTGAACCATATAAGAACCAGTATACCTTCCAACAGCGACAGCTATACTTTACCTTATAACCGTCTACCTAATTAATCTAAACAACGCCCAGTTTTTAACATCTTACTCAAGCACGCCCTCCCTACCGCATAATCAGATCTCGATTTATCACCAATTTGTACCTACCTGTGCTTGAGAGACAAACAGTAGACGAATAGGTTGACCACACAATCATGTATGTACATTGAGGTCCATTTGAAGCGATTGTCGCCAAACAATATCAACGTAGAATTAGTTCAGATGAATAGTAGCATTTGGTGTAATATCCATTCTGATGCAAGCCCGGCTAAATCGTGTATGAATATGAATTTCTGCGAAGTGTGCACGCGTGTATGCCCGCCAATGCCAAGCCAACGATATTTATATTTTGGAAGAAAACAATAATTAGACGAGCAGAAAGATACTTATACATTTGTCGATAATGTTTGATAACCGTTATTGGACGAAATGTTTGCGACGATGCGGGAATACTTTGGGTTGTTCCGCTGGAGCGAAATTTCATACAATATTAAATGCTTATCTCCAGACACTACGACTGCATGTGATCATTGACAGGTAGCTCGGTCATCGATGTATGATTCTAAATATATTTTCGAAACGATTGTCCTTTTGTAAAAGTGTCGGTAATATAACGGGGAAAAAGGGAAAGGAGAAACGAAGAACGTATGAACACGACAAAACATCATTTACATATCAAATCGATTAATTTAGATCTAGGGAACTGTGAATATCTACACTTTTTTGTCACTCATATATCCTACCTAACGAGGCAAACGATTCAATGTAAGATGAATTTCGTAATTCTGTTAGGGAGAAACGTTACGAATATGTTGAGCAGTGTATTTGTCCGTTTGTAATTTGGAAATATTTTTAGATAATTTACACGTATGTCCGCGTATGTAAATCGATTCTCGTTTGTAACCGAAACAAAGTTTATACGAGCCCGGTATATTAACTTCGTGTCCAGTGTACACCTGCTGAAAGGGGAAACAAATTAATGCGAATGTTGTTTTAAAATAAAGTAGAGTACGGTACATAGCACACAACAAATGGAGAAAGAGTTTTAAAATATTTGTATATGTAATATTCTTTAATCTATGCAAAGTATTTATCACTTACAACCATTATCCTTAAGATTATTCCATGAACGGAAATAATAATTGTCAAAGAAGATGAGGTAATTTATTGCGACGAATATGTTGTATTATAGTTTTAAAAAGTGCATAGTTTTTCGAAAGAAAAAACGATAGAAAATTGCACGTCCTTGTGAATGTCGACGAAGTCTTTCGAGAATATATTTTTCACTGGAGTATAAATGAAAAAAGAACAATTTATAATTTCGGCATCAAGTATTTCTGGAAATTATTTTAATATCATTTTACGTGTGTTTCAGTTCAATTCCACTAATGATATGCATTAGTTGTGTCATAGAAATCTTAACGTAATTTTAATACAATTCTAATTTCATAGAAGTGCCCTTCCTTTTGAAGACGTGCAATTTCGAAATTTATTAAACTGTGCATAAAAGAACCCCGATTGGTCCAATGCAACGCTCTATTTAATAGATAATTCTTTTCTGTTTGAAATAAATCTTGGGTAGTCTTCTAGGTGATAAAATGCTTTGCTCTGTGTGGTATTATATATATATAAATCTCTTGATAAGAAGTTGGCTTGGCTCCTTCCAAACTCAGTATTAAGAAATCTTAAGAACAAGCAGGATGTACCTTACATTTTGTGAATTATTTCTTATTGAATCATGTTTTACTAAATCCTACTAAAAATTATCAACTATTATTTTCGGTCGAAACATTAGCTTCTCGTGAATGATTTAAATTTGAGAAATCACCGTCGACCGTAACACTTACAAACAGTTGGCAAACATGTATTTTACATTACATTATTAACAATGTACATCGTCGGGACTTTATACATATTTTTCGAGCATACGAGTTTATGTTATGCTCGTGGGAAAAAATTATATTTTATATGAACATTGTGGCTGATCGCTACGATATAAAACATTTCAAGTTGAAAGGAATTCGTCAGTTACAGAGTATTTTTTACCGAGGCTAATCAAGCTTCCGCTTGTGAATATCGTAATATATTGGGACCGCATTAAGACTTAATAAAGGTGTACATAAATATACGATAACATCGGCTTTTACGAGATATGGAAATGCCAACATTTTGCTAGTGTCACCGTCACTTTCCTTCCTGATTCTGTGACTCTGTTGAACTATTGATAAAAATGTAATTTATTTATTGTAAATAAAAAAACATATATTGCTTAAAACGTTTTGGATTCATGCACTTGCCAACAACATTTCACCGATAAAAACCACGAGATACTGGGTGGGGCACCTAACTTGATCACCTCGGATAACTTCTAAATTGTGCGCTTAATAAAAATCATGTGGGGTGCATGATTTTTTTTTATAAGCGGAGGCGTTTAGAAAATTTGAAGAAGAACTGTTCTTTTTAATGGAATGCCCGATTTTTTTTACGGAAGTTCGAAAGAGCATTAATTCAAAAGTGGAAAACTGTTAAGCACTATGCCTCCTAAAGCTAATAATTAACGGGATATTAACGAAAGTTTGATCCGTTCAATGCGGTACCCTGCAACTTGTATATAACAATTTTTCATCAGGCGTATAATTTAGAAGTTATTCGAGGTGATCAAGTCAGGTGCCTCCACTCTGTGCATGTACATATACGTACTTCGAATGATCCTGTTATAATTTTCTAAGATAGCAATGCAGGTTTAAACGTACAAGTTTACAAACGTATGTGGGACAGGAATAAATATTTAATTTGCGTATTGCAATGTGTATTGTTTTATTAGAAACTATTATCCAACCCTTACATAAAAATCAGTGCAGAAATTGTAGGAATATTTATACATTTAACTTACATTGGTACATCCCTATATATATTTGAATCACTTACAATCATAATTACAATAAGTTATAGCAACTGGATTTATCGTGCGTCAAATACAACAACTAGATACATGTATTAAGGAACATAATGTTTTGTTATATTATGGACCATGAATAACTTTCAATGTGTCCAAAAAGGATACGTCTCTTTGTCCGCTTCTTGTACATAATTCTGTATCCACATTCTCTACATCGAATTGGATCTCTGGGTCTGATTTCATTGTCGTGATGACATTCTGTAATAACAATAATAGGTACATTTTTACATGATTTATTGCCTGAATGAAAGGAATAAACTAAATTCGAGTCCTGTAAAGGTTCGATTGAATATAATACTAACCTACATGTGCAAAACATGCACAAAACATTCATTTGTTATGTTATAAAAATACAACGCAATAGAGATGCAATTCAACGATGTATATTACAATAATTGGCATTTTGATATAACAATCGTAAATGACTCAAGACGTAACATTTAAACAAAAGTAACGTTTGTTTTCATTAGAATTTCGAAGTGTTAGGTTAGGAATATTTATATATGTTTTGATTCGTACCTCCGCAAATGTATACCATGGCCTGTTTCGGAGTTGATTCTGATTTGCTAGACTCCATTTTCAATCAACTGTCAATTAAATACTTTAATACTACGAAATTACTTAATGCAACAACGTGGAGAAAAGGTATCAAGGTATACCTAACAATTTTACAATAAGCACATTGTGGCGCCATGTCGCGTTTGCGGCCCTTTTCGCAGTTTTGCCCACAGCCAAAACCGAAATTCTGGATTAGATCGTTAATTTAAACAATTGCTTTTTTCTCGGATTCTACTGCGTATTTTTTTAAACGTTTAATTGATTATAAAAACTAAGCAGTGCATGCTACATTAGTAAATCATGTATGAGCATGTAGCGGCATCCTTTACCTTCACTTTAAGCACCCGATCATTAATGTAGCGGTTCCAGAAGCCAAGATAATTGGAGTGACCCGGAGTGCATTTTTGCCTATTTTTCAATTGTTAATAACTTTTAAACCGCAAATGCCAAATTCTTGCAGCTGTTGGAGGAGTTAGCTATGCCACGTAGCTTTAATTTAAGACAAGCCCGGTTAAAAAATACGCAGTAGAAGCCGAGAAAAAAGCAATTGTTTAAATTAACGATGTAATCCAGGATTTCGGTTTTGGCGGTGGGCAAAACTGCGAAAAAGGCCGCAAACGCGAGATGGCGCCACATGCACCGTTACCGACATATCGTTACCGACAAACTTTAAAAAATTGTTATATCGGCTCCTGGAGGTTGTTTCTTAATAAATAGGGTCTCAAATGAACGGGAAACAAATAAGCTACGCGATAAAAAATACTCCGATGCTGTGACTATATGCAGTTGGTCGTAATAACAATTTTAATTGTTTATTTGTTTATAAAAAATAAGCACCGCATGCAGCACTCGTACATCATTTATTATCGTATAGCGGCATCCTGTACTTTCACTTTAAGCACCCGATCATTAATGTAGCGCTTCGAGAAGCCGAGATAATTACAGTGACCCGGAGTGCATCCTTGCCCATTTTTCAATTGTTAATAACTTTTAAACCACAAATGCCCTATTGTTGCAACTGTTGGAGGAGATAGCTATGCTTCGTAGCTTTAATTTAAGACAAATCCGGTTAACAAATACGTAGCAGAAGCCGAGAAAAAAGCAATTGTTTAAATTAACGATGTAATCCTGGATTTCGGTTTTGGCGGTGCGGGAAACTGCGAAAAAGGCCGCAAACGCGAGATGGCGCCACTTGTACCGTTACCGACATATGGTTACCGACAAACTTTAAAAAATTGTTTTATCGGCTCCTGGAGGTTGTTTTTTAATAAATTTGGTCTCAAATAAAAGAAAAACAAATAACCTACACGATAAAAGATACCCCGTTGCTGTAACTGTATGCAGTTAGCCGCATTAACAATTTTAATTATTTTATTGTTTACGACAAATGTAAACACCAATAACACTTTGATCTTATCACTAATTGTAGCTTGGGCATCTAGCTTTAATTTATCTCCGGCGATCATTGATGTAGGTGGCCTGCAAGTCGAAATAATCGCATTTGTTTATCATTTCATTAAACAAATTTAATTATCTCGCGTTTTACCGGGCCGATTTTAATAAACGACGTCTCAAAATAAATCTCCCTGTTCAAAGAACATTCTCGTCCACTACTGGAACGGTCCTCGAAGCTAATCGTACGAAACGTACGAAAAAGCAGAACTCACTAGAACAGAATTGTCAAAATTTCAGCGCGTTTCAGTGGCCGCGCTGCGAAAGAGAAACCAGAAATCGAGCGGTCTCCCCAGCAACAGAATTCAATAAGTTTAGCAACAGCCACCAGAGGTAACAGCGTCGCAAAAGCGGCCAATAACGTCCGGCCAATGGCAGCGCTTGGCAACGAACGGCGGGATGAGACGTGCCCGCCCATTGGTCGGACAATCGTCAAGGGAGCTACGGTGGGACAACGGATAAACAGATTTCAAAGTTTCAATGTGCTCGCAGCAGTGGACACGCAGAGGGAGAGTTGTTATTCGTGTGCGTACGTTTCCCGCGAATCCTACTCTCAAATATTCGGTCGACACGAGGCAAACACTTTCGGCTGCCCAATAATAACTATTCGTTATTTTATTTACAACATACACCGTGTAATGTCATATCGAAATATCAGTGACAAGTGAGCAACGAATATATATCGAACGTCGTGTTATTCCGTCTTTCGAAGCGGCTTTTGTTTACGAAGAGGTGGGGTTACTCCGACGAGAATCCACAGGCTGTCCCCGCGGCGAGGCAGTTTCCCGCGCGACGCACGTGAGACCGGTGCGCAGTAAGTTGTCGAAACGTCAACGAAGTGGAACGTGTGTAAAAAAAAAACAAAAACGGAAGAAAGAACATCGCTATACCGACGAAAGGAATTAATATGCGCCTTATTCCGTGGCGTTTGATCGTCGTGTGCAAGAAGAGGTAGTACCAGAGGCGTTTGTCAACAACAACAGAAATTCTTCCTCACGAGAAACGCGCAGACATGGAGGAGGTAGAAAACATAAACATAGGCGATACGCCGCATGGCACGATAAACGCGAGTACACGCAGTGACAGCGACGACAGTGGTTACTTGACGCTCACACCTCATTCCGGCGTTTACACGCCGCTAATATCTGGATACAGGTCCAGGGTGTCGTGTATCTCGTCTAAGAGGAATTACAGGGCCAGATTGGACCCGCTCCAGTCGGAACGTTTTCAGAAGCATCGCTCGAAACTGAACCACCTGTTGAACTCGTCGGAATTGGACTACTTGGTGTCCGACAATTCGGCCAGGGATAGCTTGATTCACGACTCGTCGATCTTCAGTGACGGCCACGGTAGTTTGAATTCGGATCATTCGTGTCACGACTTGACAAGCTGCGGCACAGAATGTCACGAGTACGAACAGAGCTTCCAGGGTGGTATCGGCCGGAGTTGCAACACGACCGTGCCGATAACGCCGGCGTCGTCGAGGTTGCAACTTCTTTCACCGCCACCGTCACCGGCGGTTCCTTCCTCCTCGTTCGTCGCCTCCGAACCCGTCCACGAGGATGTAGAAATGAAGCTAGTCATCGTGTCGCAGAGCACGCCTCAGGTAACCACTTCGCCAAGAAGAAGAACGACACCAGTTCCGCGTATCATTATATCGCCAGCCTATAGGAAAGCTAGTCCCGCGATCAGTTCGGCGGACAGTCATAAATTAAGCAAGCTCAGCATCACCGATCTGGCCACCATCGCTGAGATCAAGCCAAAGAGGTTGGACTTTAGTCATCGTGCGCTGTCAGTCGGTTTACACCGTACCAGAGCCACCCCAGACTTCACCGGCAGAGAGACCGCGGATATATTGGGGCTTCTTGGGGACAAGAGCAATCATTGGAGGATAGTTTCCAAGATACTGGCGTACCTCAGTTCCCAGGACCTCTGTTCGGTCAGCATGGTGTCCAAAACTTGGAAGAGAATCTGTAGCAACGATTCAAGGGCGAACACGAGAAGGGTGACCCATATAATACTCAGACAGAATGCTAAGGAGAACCTAAAGTTAATAAAGAAGTCGAAGATGGAAGGAGATATACAGAGCAGTCCTAAGAGCCGTTACGCTAGGAAGGGCTACTTACTGGAGGTGCAGAATCTTCTTCAAGTCCAGAGGAACCATCACCCGCCTAGGAGCCCGCCAGTGTCCCCGAGCAAAGTTAAATTCCACTCCTTTGTCAAGGTAAGGGAAAGCTTTGTTGAAAACGGAACGATACACTTTTAGATATTATGCATCGGATGGGATAAAAAATATGGGACACCTCTGCAGAGGCAAAAAGTAGCAAATTCTCCAATGTATAAATGATAAATATAAATGTTTAATTATTCAATGCGCTTTCCATACAGCAAATGTTCGACAAATGCTCCATAAAGTAATCGAATATGCGTTCTATTTGTATATGCGTACACGTAACAACAACTATAATTCTTTGACCCGTCCGCGTTTTCGCACGAACGTGAGAAAAGGCGCGACAAAGTCTCGTGAACGGTACACAAAGTTTCTCTCAGGGGATCGTATTCGACGCCTGTAAAGAAAGTACTGTATGTTGTACACCAGTGGGAGTCGTGTTCCTTCAGTTATCGTACAGCCCTGCTAGATATTAAGCGGTGCAGTCGTGTTCCCATGTCTAACGCTTGAGATGCCGGCGGTATTACAATATTATTATTATATATCGGAACTGTGCGCAAAAAGTGCGGCTAGTTATTTGCTAACGCTTCGTTTACACCAGCCAAACGCAACCAAATTGTATTGGTGGTTTGTTGCCCGCGATTCGACCATCCTCTATATAAAACAATCATCGCAATTAGCCCTCGTGTTGCATTCGGGTCTACATGACCCCCGACCCTGTCTCCGGATTAGTTTAATTACTTCATTTCGTGCATCGAAATTTAAATGAAAGTCGGCAAGAAAATATCCCCATTGATCCCAAGTCCCGAATACAATGCAGCAAGGTATAAAGGAGAACAAAAAGGTTTACGATCGAAACGTAACTTCTCCTTAATTGAACGTTACTGATGTACACTGGCCTGTAAGTTCGATCAACGAGAACACTGTAACGTCACGTGGAACAGATATTCGGTTCGAAACATCATCTGTCGTATCTAAACCCATAATTATAAGGCCGATATTTTTTTTTTTTTTTCCCCCCCGTTTTTTACTCATTAGCCTAACCGTCATAGGCTATAGTTTTACGAGCAGAATTTCGAGGAATAATTACGCGGTGGTAATCGCCTTTATGACCCGGTAGCCCAGGATTTCTTTTAACAATCCGTTGCTTGTGGCGTATTTCAACGTAATTTGCACACGGCCAAACGAACGGACTCGAATTGAGCAACATAATTGTTTTGTTGGCGAGATCATCTGTTTGACGTTGATTTATCGTGATTTCTTCTTTGAAACGCCGCACCGCTCGTCAACCACGAGGGATATTATTCAAGTCCTGAAAAATCACCCTCTCGCGCAACATCCTGACGAGCTTGCGTCGTAACGAATTCTGTCTAGGGCTGATACAGGCCGATGGCGGGCATAAAGGGGGTCTGGAAAATTATCGCAATTAAATTCTCCATGCAATGCAACATAGGGACGACTTAGGAAGGCTCGAATAAAGTTTTCTGTTAGCAGAGGTTTCGATAATCGTTAATCGAAAGGAAATTATCATTGATCAGAGAAATATGAATTGACCGTTCGAAATAACCTTCGACGCGTTCCAGAATCTTCCGTGCAGCCTGTAAATGACGCCCGCATAACATATCGTTGAAGAACGTTTGCACGTTTTTACGAATGATGTTATCAGACATCCGTCTGTCTCGCTAAATTAGCCGGAGAATTACATACATTTGTTCTAGGGGTAGGAGGCAGGACACGCGCGTGCTCGTATCCCCCCGTGTTCACAGCTGAACACATTAATGGTTACAGGAAGTTAACACCTTCGCTCGAAATTCGGTGCACGCCAACTACCTGCCGTTCGCACCTTGAGCTTTCGTCGGTGTGCATTTCTTCTCGTGCAGCCGCGATTCCATGGAGACGAAGGAGAGTAGGCGGTTGCTTTGTTATCGCGACGCGGGTAACAAAAGCTCTCTTCTCGGGCATGGCATGCGGTGCTTCAAGGTCTTTTGTTGAGCGCACCGCGATAACAAAGTGTTCGCCAGTCCCTTTATCAAACGAATTAACGTTACTCTCCGCGAATTAATTTGTTGCGACCTACTCGCAGTATGCGATTGCATCGTGCCTTTCGCGTTACTCCGGTAAGCTTCGACGATCCTCATAGATTATCTTTTACTTGTCCGAAAGCGTGTGCAATGTACTCGCGCAAATAATTTCGTTTCGCAATCGCTCACTTGTCGAATCAATAATACTTTTATTAGCGATCACGGGCAACTTTTAACCGGTTGACGCCGAAATTTATTGCCATATTATTCTTTTCTTTCAAACTCATAATTGCACGGGTTATTATTATTATTATTCTTCTTCTTTCCCGTTTAGTTCATTTGTGTACATCAAATCGACGAAACGAAAATGCTATCGAAATGAAAGAGAGCGTTGACAGTTAATGGGTTAATTATATCGAAATTAGCTGGACATAAAATGCAAACAGACCGACTCCGATTTATTCAAAACGAAAGCGAAGCTCTTCCTAGTGGATAAATGAATTCTGTTCAATTCATTCTGTATTTACACAGCTCGTCTTTCGCCCGGCTGAAAGCCAGTTAATCGACAGCCTACTGCAAACAGAAGTAAGACGTTCGGCCGTTAATCGATGGGAGTCTAATCGATTTTGCATAATCGACAAGAAACTAGCGCTACCGCGGCCCCCATCTAACCGATCCCGATCTTCCCCACGAAGCAGGCATATAAATATAATTCGCGCTCTCTCGGGGGTAGCTCGTGTTGACATTTCCATGCGAATACACACGGCCACGTTTAATGCTTCCACTCCCAAATAAAGTGAGTCGAGCAGACGATATATCACATGGAGAAAGGCTCTTTTCCTTCTGCATCAGAGACGCAACGAATCTTCGCCTTTGGAGGGCAAGACCGCCGCTAGCCTTCGGGCAAAAACCGGCCACAGAGAACAATGCGAATATATTACAGTATTCGATGCTAAAACAAAGAGCGGAGATGCTCTTTTTCTTTGTCCCTTTTACGAGGGGGTTACATCGGGATACGACACGCCAAACCACCCGTGGTTAACCGAGACCGTTCCACGAAAATTGTTCCCTCAAAAATTTACCTTTCGCTCCCCTGAGAGTCTCCCTCGCCGCAGAATGCATCTTCCGGCGAAATTTCTTTCGGCCCACAGACGCGAGGCGAATGCATTTCGGTCTTGCCACCCTTGGATCGGCAGTAATATTCGAATAATGAAGGGCTCAGCCGTTAATGTTTAGCGACCGATTGTCTAGTATCTGTGACATTTGATAATTGTGTTTTTCACCTGTTTCCAAACAGCAGGTCGAAAGATATGTTCGCACCTGTTCGCACGACCTCAGATTCGTTCGAACCAGCCCAAGCATTCTCACGCGATACCGTAGAAATTTTCTTTCGCGGTGAGAAATTAAGACGTCAAGAGAAGGTCCCGAACCCCTTTTTACCCCCCGCTCTATCCTTTTTCCTAAGGATTCGTTACCTTAGAACTCGAACGTCGTGAGAGTTTTGCACAATGTGTAAACCTATACCGGCAGAGAGATTCTTCTTGCGACAACTCGCCTTTCGTTTTCTCTTAATTCGGGGAGGCAGAAAAGGAAAGGTCCGTTTCGCCCGCTCTCACAGACACGTTACGCGGCAACAGAAAATGTGCAATTAAATAATTGGCCGCCCGGTGGATCCGTTCTGGTCGTTGAGCAATGAACGCGCGGGGCAGCTTGAAATAATGGTTTCCTTAAAGTCGTGCGAGGACGAAAGACATTTCTAGGGAAAGGAAGGAAGGAAGGAATTGTTCCATAATTAGCAACGGCTAACGGAGGGTCGTTTGAGTGGCTGTATAAGCTGACAGTGCGGGTAGTTTCCTGTCCTAAGGGAAGTCTCCTTCCAAACTTCTTTTTTCCGGTGGGTCACTCCAAGTTTCAACCGGTGACACGGTGAAATTGGTCCCCCAACGGAATTTGTCTCCTGTCTTTGTTCGTTTGATCCGCACGAACCTGTGCGTCAGGCAAATTACTTCAAACGAAAACTTAATGGGATGTAATACTAAACAATTCAATGGAAAATAATTTTGTTTCCTGGATACATATCATTAGAAACGATAACAATTATAAATCGTGTGTGAAAGACTCATATTTTAATGTAAACAAAAAAATACCCGCTCCATTGAAAACCATGGATAGTAAAAGAAAATCGCAATGGGAGAAAATTTATGGAAACCGTTGGTCATTTTTCTGAATTTTTTCGCCAGCATTGCAACCGTTGCAGCCGCGTGGCATTATCACGTGCGCATATTGACCCAGTAGTACGGCGCACCTGGCCAGGTGTATGCTACGTTTCTCGTTGCTTCATGAAGCGTAAAGTGGTCTGGTAACGGTCAGGGTGAGATCTTTTTGTACGGGACCGTGCAAAATGGAAAACGTGAATGGGAACGGTTTGCGCGAGTAAAATACGTAGTTCACTTGGGTCGTCGTAGACCATTGCCACCGGTTCGCGGTTAATAAAAATTCTTGTGGCGACCGTTTTAATTTAATGCCTCGGATATACATTTCGTTTCAATTAGAAACGCAATTGCGCGACCAGCTGTAACTGTAACCGCGGTGCTAATTAATGTTTATCGTCGTCGCGTGATCCTCCGAATCAGTTCAATTAATCCTCCAATAGTCACAGTCGGGAAACGAAAACGAATTCACATCGAAGATGCATTTTATATTTATTTATTTATATCGGCAACGATCGATGTTATATAAACTGTTAGATATACCTTTACTATTTTTCGCACAAAGGAATGTACAGCAATTTAATGTTATTTCGACGATACTTGATTATTTCGCAATACCCGAGGACGTTCGACTCGATTCGAATTAATAATGCAAATGATATCGGCCGTAGTTCAGACCGAGTAATTCGTAAGAAATTCGCGTGCCTGCCTGGCTATGTGCGAGGAAGAAGTAATACAAAGAAATAATTATGCATTCATGAAATTCAAGGAGGATGCACATTTGTAAGCGAGACGTAAGCACCATCCGACACGCGGCGCCGCTCCTGCAACCCAATGAAACTTCTATCGTTTACAAAAACGATAAGTAACGTTAAACGGTTAAGAGGGATTCGCGGAATCCGCAAGGTGTCCTTTGACTGCATATGGGGGCAATATTTCCACGGAATATTCCACGGAATATTCCACGGATAATTCGATTAATCGAATTCGTCCGGTTCGCACGGGAGAACGTGACTTACCTTATTTCGCTCGTAATAGAGGATGAAAGGTGGTGATAGCCAAGAATAACACGTTCGTCACAGCCATGCTAGAATAATCCGCCCGTGCAATTGCTACGACGCCCCCCCCCCCCCCCCAACCGACGAAATCAAAAAGTGAAACAGAACGAGAACAAGCCCCGAAAGGTTAATGGAAAAAGTTGTATAAAAATGAAGGAATGAAGAACGGCGCCAAGTAAGAGAAAACGTTCACCGACATTTTCGGGAACGGGTTACAGCGCGAGGCTCCTTTAACGGAAATCCGTATTGAAAAGGAGCAAAAGGGGGTAGGTTCGAAACGAGCGCGCACTCCCGATGGCTCCCCACGCGATTTAATGCGTTTATCGAGGTATCGAGGCATTCCTGGTCTTTTTGCGCGGCTCTCGCTCCGAGAATCGTGGGACCAGAGCGGTCTCCGGTGCTTGCCGCTCGTTACACGCATACCAACAGCAGCTGCTGCATCCCTGTGCGCAGCCCTGGCATCAGCCCTTAACGTTCAGGCCACGGTTCCTCATTCTGCGTACGTATAGACCACGCGAACACCGAGAAGGCCGGTCGAAAGAACAGAAGACCGAGATCACAATGCCGATAGCGATCGATCTTTCGACCGTACGAGTGGCGACTACCGAGCATTCAATGGATGTCTTTTTTTTCTAACTTTTTCAGCTTGTTTCTTTTCCTTATTCACCTTTTAAGTGGAAGATTTAGCGAAATCACTCCTGGATAGCTTGACGTTTTACAGTTCCCTTGGGGAAACCGTGTGTAGGCAACCAAAAATGTTTATTGTAAAGTTCGAAGATTGGTTGTTTGACAGATATTTTGCACCTCGATACACTTCTGTGTCCGTGCAAAGGTGTTTTTTTGTTTTGGGGGGGGGGGGGGTTGAAAATATAGTTGGTATTTAAATAATATTATTTCGTTGCTGCGCTGCGAAATGAGAATTGGAGATTCGATTGGGAATGTTGCGGATTTACGCGAACAATGCGTTTGCATGCAAATTGACGAGGAAAATAGTTGATATGCCAAAGGCAACGTTTCACCAGCTCGAAGTTTGTGCGTTGCAATTTCGCCCGGCCTGCAATTATAGTGCACCGACCTCTCTTGTGGTCTCGGGTTCCCGACAAGAAATTTCGGGTAAAAAGAACACGTCTGGCCCCCGATAAACGCAGTAAATTGCATGGGAAGGCACCTGCAGTTGATTGCTTTCGGTTCACTATCGCAAACTCGTGTGCCCCGGGGATTTGGAAAGATGCTGCAAGCTTTAAAAATGTTCCTCAACATCGTCCACATTCGCGTCATTTAATAGTGAAATTAAAAAATGTTACATCACAAGAATGGAGAATTGAATTTTCGTTCCCTTGCACTGCTTCAAATATTATTAATTGTTGCATAACATTGAATGCAACTATTTAACCATAGTAATGAAACTGAACTGCCAACGACGATTAGAGGTAGAGATCACTTAATTTGCATATCACTCACACAATCGTTATTTATTATTATTCCTCGGGAAGTCTATTTCCATTGAACCTTTACAACGTTATCTTGCCCATTGCGTTCACCTGTGATTAGAGTTTGATCGACGCAAAAGTGAGAAGGATTCCTCGCAGTAATTACAAATAGTTACTTGCAACAGGGTTGTTAGCGAAATGATAGAAAGTGTAGACGTTTTATAAATGCATCGCAGCAATCCTTACGTCCAGGCGACAGATGTCTCGCTGTCTGTAGTGTAATCACGTTAAAAAAATATGACAACGCGCACCTGCCGGTGATAAATCATCATTTTACACACGCTTAAGTAAGCAACACGCATTAGTCAGCCAAGCTTCTGCAATGGAACCTTTGCTCGTGGGCTTTTCAAGCTTTTTACTCCTTTTATTAAAATAATTACAGTATCTTAAATAACGATACGTCAAACGACACTGGCCTCTACCGACTTTAGAATTCTTGATATCATCTGTATCATCAACTGAAAATTAAATGATTAACGTGTAATTTATTTCTGTATCTTATTATTATTATTGATCCTCGGACAGTTCACTAAATGTCGAATAACTTTCGAGCTGTAAAAAAAAACCTCCATGTCGTGAAGAATTACTTCTTCTTCGTCTTCAAAGGCGTGTACAGGTATGCGGGTTCATGAGCACGAATAGAAACGTCCTTTCTTATTCCCTCATTCTGCACGAATATGCAGGTAGGAAACTCGAAACGGTCTCCATACATACAGAATTCGTAACTGGAATACTCCGAGATCCCTCTGGACTTCTAGAAGCCACCGAAAAACTGGTCTTCACAAAACAGGATTCGGAGGATTTTCATTGTTTCACTATACTGTTTGTCTTCCATTAGATCCCACTAGATTTATTGTACCGTGTTTCATATCGTACCGTAGATCTCAACCGAGAAAAAGATTAGCGCCTCGATAAAATTACTCTGTCTGAAGCCGGGGATAGAAATTCTTTTTTTCTTTTCCATGTCTCTGGTATGAAAGTCGAGCTGGACTTTTCTCGAGGAAACGGTTCCTGTTGGGAACATCTGCGATGGTTCGTTTCTGAAGAAGTAACAGAATGATAATAATCCCTTAAGGACGGGAAACGCGAAACATCTGGCAGGCTGAGAAGCGAGCCTGACCTGCATTGGGTGAAGATGTGTCCGTGAAAGAAGGGTGGTCACCGTTCCGTGGCTTCGAAGAAACGGTCGAAACTGCATAGCTCTAGAAAGCACACCGCCGCAGGATATGAAAAATCGAACTGACTTTAAGGATCCGTTACATTACGCCCTTCCGAAAAGGAAGAGGATCATTTATCATTATAATACGGTAGTCATTATTGGCCCTTTGTAAGCGACTCCACGGTCCTGACAAATTTCCTCTCGTCGAACGTTAAAAGGGGTAGATCAGAGGAAAATAATGGTCTTGTAATTGTTTTTATGATAATCGAATTTCACCGTGATACGTGTGAAATTTGAGATTTTTAATTTTTGCCGATTGAAGGGTACACGTTCTCGAACGTATTGAATAATATAATTGGCGAAGGTGTTTCAATGCTTCGAAGGCATCGAAAATTCATTTAGAATTTTTTAAATACCACTGCAGCATGTTTGGATATTTCTTCGGCTCGCTTGAAAGAAATTTATGGTTCCCCGTGGCTGCATGGTGTTCGACTGCACTCCAGCAGCCTGCAATTTAGTGAAAATCTAACAGAAGGAGTGTTTACCGAGCACATGGCAGGTAGACCCTTGAAATAAGGAAAAACCCGAAATATAGGGTCGAACAGTAGAAAAGCGATGGGAAAAATTCTTAGCATGAAGCTCTGTCTATGGAAGATAAAATATTCCAAATTAAAATGAATCCAATGAAAAAACATTACGGAATTTTCAATTTATTGTCCTTTCGATTTTTTCTTTTCCGATTATCAGCTAAGTACAAGTATCTTCAATTTTATAATATCAAGAGTATCCACAAAGTTTGCTTCAATTTATTGTTACTCAGTGTCCCATTTGTTGCCGAAAGGAACAAACATTTTAATCGTTAATGCGTTAAGATGGAACGCAATGCCTTTGCGCACCCTATTGCGTACAAGCACCCTGGTGTATACATTTTCGTCAGCTGGACGTTCTTTTGTGTGACACGTTTCGTTATAGAAGTTCTCTCGATCCGTCCTAATGCGACGAACATAATAGCATGCTGCAGTTCGGTCTTTGTATCGAATGATATTGTCACGTACAGCCGGGTCTGAATTGTTCTGGCACGAACGAATTTTCACTATTGTGTCCTCCTCATCTTTGTCGGTGATCCAAAGGAAATTATTTATATCGTACACATCCCTCTGTATTTCCTCACCGACACTTCATAAATTCTAATACATACCGTTCGTTTGCCTTCGTTCTAAATAAAAAACCAGTAATACTATACTATAATAGTTCCTTGGTTTTTTTTAGTGCGGTTCAATGATATTTCTCGTAGTCGTAAATTTTATCCAAGAAAAGGGATGTTTTACTATTATATTTTTGGTATCGAGGCGCATGATTACGAGGCACGCGTGACATTACAATTAACTGCTACAAGTCTTAACATTCTTGCCAATAGCTAACCGCGTTTCCAGACATTTAATTGTTAATAGTACTGTGGTATTTATTTTATTTTTTTTTTATAATATTCACGAATGAAGTATACAATAATCGTGCACGTGGGATCCATTCATGTGTCATAATGGCCGGTTGACCACGTCTTCCATTATAGGTGTCTTTCGTTTGACACAATATTGCGTAATCTATCAATGAGGTGTCGAGTTTAGATGCTTGTACATAACTCCTGGGATGTAGCTCGAAATGGAACGGTTAGAGATTCTATCCGATTATTATGTGTGAAAACATTATTATTCATGTAAATGTTGCCACCTGCAGGTAAACGGCTATGAATATCATCACAATGGGAAAACTTCGGAAAAGTAGTATTATCTATTCAAATATATGGAAATATTCAGGCATTAACGACACGCATTTTAATTAGGATTTCATGTATTATGGGGGGTGCTAATTTCTTAATACATACATTGTCAAATGGTGTTAAGTTTTAATTAGAATTGGAAAATTCATTCAAGAAATTGTCTACTATATTTACATGCCCCGCTATACATTCCTCCTATTTTATTCGCCGTGCAAAAGCACCGCCAACATAAAATAGTCCATTCGTTGGAGTACTTGCACGACTGACAGTACTTGTGAGCGACAGTATTTTTCGAATATAATTCGGAGCGATATGAAATGATGTAAAATAGTAATGAAAATAAACGTTGCAAACACACTTTGAATGTCCATTATGAAGGGGTGGGAGAAGCATTGGGGCACACGTGAGCCCCACGTGCCTTTCGATTCACATCAGTTGTCTCTTTTCCGGCCAGCACCAGGTACTCTCGTCGGTCAACCACGACCTTCCTCCTTCCAGTATCACCTGCGTCACCCTCTCTACTTTAATTGAGACTAACGACACAGTTGTCTCTAACCTTCCGGCTTTTTATTATGCCTGCACTATCTTTACTCGCATCGCACGTGCACGTTAGTTTTCCCTTTCTGTAAATGTCAACGCGTTACAGCAAGCACACGCGCGAAGCACGTCGAATTTTCTAATAATAATTTTAGATCACTAACGGGAACAGTTTGGTTCACCTGTTACTAATAGTACCATATTTCGTCAGCAAATTATTATTATTGTTTCCCAAACAAAAATATTTCGAAGATACAGAAGTAAATGCGGCAGTCTTAGCTGCCTTTTATTAATCTATTTATTATCGTAGAAGATGATAAGTAAGGCTTTAGGGAGGACCGTAAGTCTCGATATTTCATTAATGCTTTGAAAGGAGGGGAGCACGCGAGGGACGTTCCTTATGCAACAGAGGCAATACAGAATGAAAAAAGACTTCAACGGTAGACGTAGCTTGGGCCAAGGGTCGCCAACTTCCGGCGGAGATACGAATTGAGTCTGTGCCCTAATCTCTGAGAACTTTATCTCACGTAATAACAAGTATGCATCACGTATGTTACTGTTGGAACCCTTTAACCCCTTCTGTGAACAAATAGCACCAAGTGCAACGTCAGGATAACTCGACGTTAAAGTAACACGCGCAAATATAGTGCACCCTCTGCAAACATCCTTTCGCAAAGATTGCCGCTGATATTTATGTATTTCGGTGTTTTTTAAATCATTTCTATAAACTTGGGGGAAAATGAAAAAGACGCGAAGCAAAAAACGACTCGCGGAAATATCATTTTATTTGTTATTGCATATTCCCCGTTCACCAGTCCATTTACACACAATTGAAAATAAAATTCATTGAATATATTTCTTTGCGCGGAATGGTTAAATATATACTGTCCTCGAAAAAGAGAGAATTCTACTTGTGAAATGTAAACGTTTTATCTAAATATCTCTAGCAAAAGAATCCACGAATCATGTTTGTCATAGAGAGCGAAGAATTCAAGGCAGATCAGGAGCAGTTAAGACACAAAGAACAGAACGGCAGGGGAGTTTGCTGCTAAAGATCTTGTTTGAAATAGCTGCTTAGAATTTCGTGAACGTTCCACGAAAACTCATTCTTGCATATAAATGAAATGTACAGTCGGGCAAAGCGATTGTGCGAGACTTGCGAACACTAATAATCTTCCATCGCGTGACAGAAAATTGGAGAAATGAAATAACTAACACCAATTCTCATTCGCTTTTACGCACTCGTGTCCCGATTTCCGTTTCGTCTCCTCTTATCTTGTTCACAGCTCCTTCATCTTCCACGCGCTGTCTACCCTTAATTCCTGCTGTTAGTACTATCTGACTATCGCTTTACCACACTGTACACCGGTAAACACATACGTATATGATTCACCGTAAAGACCACCTGCCTTCGCGTTTGCAAATTTTTACATTTATCAAACGACTGTCTGTCCCCTGCTATCGGTCACCGGTGTTCCGAACGATCTTCATTATAATTTACCAAAAAACACTGAGAAAAGGAAACGATATATCAGTACGCTTATCGCTATTGATAATGATAGTTAATGAGATGGAGAAAAAAAAGTTTGAAAATTATCGGGAAACGCTCTTATTTCGAGGTTGAATTATAGCCATGACTGATACGGTTACAGCTTTACCTAGAATTTTTTTTCTTTCTTCTTCCCGATCCCTTACCATTACCATGGATCATGTTTGACATAGCGTTTAAGAGAACTCGAGAGGAGGGAAAGAAAATTGGTAACGGTTCCACAGTGATAGAAAAAGAAAAGTGCATGGTTGCGGCTGCTGCAGCAGCCGGCCAAAAGGGCGGAGCGAGGAAAAGATAGGGACGTAGGTATGTACGACAGCTGCCCTTATCCCCATGGGTTTGCTTTTGAAACCCCGACGATGGTGTCTAACGAAAGATAGTAATCCAATATGTTGCGAAAGAACGGGACAGAGCGAGCAGAGTGCAGCTGGAGCTTATTTAAATTTGTTTTCTTATGGGCAATTGTATGTAATGCTATTTCCTCTCGTGTTTCTGCTCACTTCTTGTAAGTGCCCATAAAATTATTTGTTCGCACTGTTCATTGAATAATGTCGACCAACATTACATTTGCTAACTAACGCAGTAAAGTGAAATAATTTTCTGATAACGCCATCGGAATTTTTTCTCAATTGAAAACGATTTCTACTTCTTAGTTTATATGTGCGCTACACTGTTCCCGGCCAGACACATGGCGTAGGTACCGATTTCTTACATTTGTCTCAGCGTAGAGATCTATGATATTTAAAAATAATCCCTTATGCGTTCATTGTTTATTATTTGTTGGGCCGAATAAAAACAGACCCAGTGGGGATCAAAGTGGTGGCACGGAAGGTTCAGCAGGGCCTAAGAGAGAAACGGTATAGGGCAGAGAATGAAAGAGCGTGTAAAGAGAGAAACCTCCCCTGCTTAGAATGATAAACCTCGCCGGTGGAGTGGCAGCTGCGCTCAGAAAACGTTTTTGTTCACCGTTTTCTCTTTCTCTTTTCTTTTGTGTACCCCGCCCGCTCCCCTTTTGATATACCCTGTCTTATTGGAAACCGGTAAATCCGTTTTCAAACCAAGCCACGTTAAATAATCATTGCTAAATATAATAGTAAAGCGGTGATAATAATTGCAAAATTGCACGCTGTACAGCTTTTACATTTGTTGCATCTCGAATAATAAATTGAACTAATTCAATTTAACTTAGCGTGGAGGTTCAGTGAGACGACTGTGATTTATTTTGCAAAATAAGTTTCTCAGGTTTCATGAAAACGTTTGCAACAATATTCTATGAATGTATTCAGCAACACACGCCGTCTTCTATATTTCCTCTTAGCGCGACGCAACGCGTGCATGCGCGCGAAATGGCGGAAATGCCTAACAGATGACGAATCAATTTGAAATGACACTAACGTACTTATTCGCGCAAGGGTAAACTCGTTTCTAAGCGTATGAATTTACAATATTTTATTTCGCTTTTTCCTCTACAATCAGGCTTTTTATTTTACAATTACAAAAGGCTACGATATTATTCGCTTGGTTAAGCAGCGGAAGTTATTTGTTCGGTGTGCATCGTAACTTGTTTCACGCTCTTTATCTCTGAGAGCTTGAAACATGAATTTATTCATGCTCTTCATTCATCTATGTTATATCTTTCGAATTAACAAATATTAGAAACTGATATCGTGAGTGCCCTTGGTAAATAATGGTCGCCGTGTTTGCGGTGTAACTATAAATACTAAAAGCGATAACTATGCTGGTGCCCAGGGTGTAAGTTTTGATAACGACAGATTCTCAGGCTTTCTCTCAACACGAAGATCGTGTCGAAGGATACAACGAAAAATGGGGGATAAGATTTAAAACCGCAATTGAACGGTTTGAAAAATTTGTATAGGTCAGACGGTTATTATTATTATACTATCGTAAACAATTTTCTGTATGACGATATTATAATTGTGAACAGAATGAAATGGAAATACAAAAATATAATAAATAGTTGATAAATTGCTGTTTTTTCCCGTAATCTTGTGGATCTTTGGTTATTCCGTTTGCCTCATCATGCGAAATCTCTCGATCCGTTTCCAAGAAGTCGAAGGGATCCTTTGAAAATTTCTATCCGGTCCACCAGGTAGAAAAAACTCGTGCTGACTAGCGCGCACGAGCGGATCAACATCCGGATGACTACGCACATACATGCACCCTTCCTTCGGTCGTTGCTTTTACCAGTTCGATTAATTTTGCTTCCCTTTGACGTCACGAACCATATGATTGCTGAGTCACATGGTCCTAGAAGAAGCCCTTTGCATCCTGGACCACCTGGATCTGTGCCTTCCTTGTTAAGTTCTTAATTTGTGACTAGGTCAAGGTGAGAAATTCGACAGCTGTTGTTTTTTTTTTTTTTTTAGACTACCTCATTTTGTACTTCCATATGGCTATTCTTGGAAAAGGAATTATTAAAATTTGTTGGATAGTTAGCTAAAAGGTGATACTACTTGGAACGAATGGCAGACAGATTGGAAAATGAATTCCAATGATTTTTATGGTTTCGGCTAGATCAAAAAAATCCATAAATTATAATTTACCTGCCGATCATTGATTGCGAGAAAAAGGTACATTAGTGCTAAAACTTGTGCCGTTTGAATAAAATGTATGCAAATGTTCTCTTATACCTGAGGTGGTTGCCTGTTTCGCAATGAACGGATAAATAATGAACAATAATTATGATGATCATGAAACAATAAGTCTGTCTTCGTGCCCCAGTGACGAATGTACACAGCGAGGGAGATAATGGGTGCATACTTATAATCAACCGCTATCCTAACGTCTTAACGCGCATATCTCATTTCGCTTACATTGAACGTTTATTTATTTAGCCTGTTTGTACCGTTTGACTTTTTGCTACGTGTCGATCGCATTTATAATTCACCACTTCCCACTTGTTTCCCATTTCCTTTCATTGATAAAATACTCCTATGCAAACGTTCCCATTACGCCGTCTACCCCATTTTTGTTAGTCCCCCTTTGGTCCCACACGTATCTTCCGCCAGATTTTCCCAGTTTCCTCGCCGCAGACTCCTTTGTACTACTTTTGTTCTTCTGTTCCTCATCGTCTCTCCTTCCCCTTATCCTCCTCCTTTCGTGAGATTCTGTCAGCCGCTCTTTCTGCGTCCGTTTATATCTCCATCCTCGTCCCGTGCTCGCCCATTACTCTCTGCCTCTCTCGATTCGGAGTGTTTAGTCCTCCCTCTCTTCCCCTTCTCTCCTTCTCTGGCATGCCTTCCGTCCTCACCGGCCTCGTATGCGAACGGGCCTCCGGCAAGCCGCAAGAGCAAAAGAGAGGACGGTCCTTGTTGCTATGCAGCGACCGACTGGGTGATCCGCCAGAGGAAAGAGGAGAGAGCAAACCGAAACGACCAGGAGGGCGACCGCTATGATTATTATTCGCAGGCCGAATAACCAGTGCGACCCTCCGTGGAAGGAGCCGCGTGCTTCACAGCGTTCGTTGCTGCTCGCCCGCTTTTTTACTCCCCCTCATTCTCCTCCCAGACGTCTCCCCATAATCTCTGTCTCTCTTGCTTCCTCCTATCAGTCGGTTATCGACGGCCAGTCTCTGCGCCTGGCGATCGTGGATACACAAAATTGCGGGCACCGCGATCCGCTCCTCGATTATCTCGGCAATGATTTATTCCTGGATGAAATTTGTTGGATTGTTTCATTGGTTCATTGTTTGCGCACCTTTCTACCGGGACTTCCGTGCTTCTCTTGTTTGCCGGAAGCATTGCTGCCTTGAACGCGGGTAGACGTAATAGAGCATGGCGCCTAATTATGTTACCCTGGTGCTGGCTGACTGGATTAATTTTGCCAAAAAAAAATCTCGTGTTGCGACTGGAAATTCGCTTACATACGTCACACTGCGAATAGGAATCGTCTACGATCGTGGCGATAGAGATAGAGATAGAAGGGAACAGGCACGAGCTTTGAATTGCTACACGTAGCGAGCTAGACACCAGGGGCCCTGATGATGTAATGTTGTTTACTTTTAAGCCTTCCCTTGGCAACAGGTCGCTTTCCGCGGGTCCAAGGTAGGACGATAGTCATAGAAAGAGATAAGTAAAGAAGGGAGAGGGAAGATGGTGAAACTCACGCGTGTCGGTCGTTCCGATTTACATAAAGTGCGTGAGAATTCTGACCAAGCTGATATTTCGAATAAATGTGAGCAACTAATATATGAATATGTAGCAAACAATGTAATTGCTAATTTTTATTTGTTTAATTGAAAAATATGCCATTCTAATATCATCTTAGCAGAGGTACAAGTGATTACAATGGCCATGGAAATCTATTATTTATTATTCAATTTTCCACTGATGAAAAGATACAATTATCAAGGTAATCGATTTTATTTATGAAAAGTTAAGCGTCAATGACACGCTTTACTACTGAGGTTCAGAAGATGGACAAAATTAGGACTACATACTTCGCCTCCTGGGCGGCGCATATGTTCGTAATTGTGATACTTCTTTTAGAAACCGAGCCCTATTTAATCAAGTACATGTTTTCGTGCTGACGAAACTTCCTATAAAGAGAGGCGCCTTTCGAAAAGTGAAAGTTCGTTATGCAAACTTCAATCGTTGACGAAATTCCAATTCCACTCCAAATCGTTTCGGATTTTCCTCTTCGAGCTCTCGTCGTTCGTACGCCCTTTACAATAATATTAACAAGCTTTCGATACCGCAAACATTATTTAAACCGTAATGCTTGAAAATAATCCGATAAATTAACATATGCGCGTGTCAATAAGCGGACGTAGAAAACACGTTTCTCTTGTATCTCGCTCGTCGTCGTCCTTGGACATACTTCTTTCTTCCTTTTCTTTTTTCTTCAACATTTACACTAGGACGCTGTTTTCCGGGATTCTTACGAATGATTTAGCGGCGACTTCGGTGCTAAAAATTGTATTGAAACACGCCTGTCCCCAAAATGGGAAAAGGGACTTCCTTTTCGAAAGGGAAACACGTGGGTGTAATTGCACGTTTTAGAACATCCGGGCAGTGCGGTGCTATTACATCGCCCGGTTTCATCAGGAACGGTCATATCCTTCCTCTAAAAGCGTTCAACGTTCCAATCGGCGTCCATGAGTCTATAAACCGATTTCTCACGGGCTTCGAGTCTGCTATTCGCGTCTCTCGGATTCCATACTCCTCCTCTACGCCTTCGGACTTGCACGACCTAGACAACACGCGGCAAGCAACTCCGTGTAGGATAGAATGTGCTTTGAACGTCCTTGACTTCCCTCCGCTTCGGTAAACTGATGTGCAGCGGATGCACCGTTGCAACGGTGTTGTTGCCTCGTTTTCCGTTACAGTTTTTGATTAATTCAATGCCACCGGGGTATTTAAATCGTCGGACGTGTTTTCGTCGGCCGTTCCAGTGTTCAAGGTGCACCCGGTTCGATTTTTCACTTTTCTTCCGTGCAACAAGATAGGATGGCTTTGGAATATTTCAAGTAGCCTGGCACACTCTTTGGCGTCTAGTTTGCATTCTCGTGGACGTTCTAGTTGTAGTTGCTTTCAGGTAGAAGTTTTGAGATGAGATAGTGCTGTGCGTGGAAGATTTTGCTGTTCAGGTCTGCACTCGAAAATGCTTTCAAAATTGGCAGTCGAACTAATATTGCCTAACATTGGCATCCTATCAATTTGTTTCTTCACTCGTTCAGTCGTATCGTAAACGATAAAGATTTGTATACTGTACACCCTGTGTAATACGATCCTATTTTCTACAAAATATCGAATCAACCATCATTTCTTAAATACCACCCAAGAATAATTTTGCTCGAAATCGACAATTAAAATCTCGGATAACTCGTCACGTTCTTCCATCACCGCAGGTCGTTATTATTAGCAATGAGCTTGACCGCTCAATTCTGCGTTAATTCGTGGCCCTCAGCAGTTCGATCTGCAAATTGTTCCCCCGTTGCTCCGTAATTTAAACATTCATCGTGAATTACCACGTCAAAATTAGCCGCGATGCCTTACGTTTAACGCGATTAATGAACATGAATGAACTGCGATACACTGGGTCGCCCATTAAAGTAGTTAAGTTATTCGCTCCACGAATCGAGACCCCATAAAAGTGTTACGGCGCACTTGGCTAGTGGACAATTATAAGGCGACGGGACACCGTTTCGAAGATAATAGTCCCGTACGAGTTTACGTTTGTGTTACACGAATTGTTTCCTCTTGTTCTTACAAGACTACTCGCCTGCTTACTAATGGCAAACGAACCGAATTGGTGTCCGCGTAATTGCAGCTGGGAAACACTTTGTTCGTCAATTATCTCTGCCTCTTGAGGAACAGAACATTGATGAAGATTGCTTTATTACAGTGAAACGTATTTTCTTTTCCCTTCAACCCGTGCAACCTCTTGTTGCAAGATTAATGCTATTTCTCATAGTTTTATGCATAAATAAATATTTAATTTGCAATTTTTCTACCCATTATATTTAGCGTGCTATCTGCGTCGTGATAACGCGTGCAAGAAAAGACTGAACTATCTTCGATTTAAAAGCGTAAGGCCATGTTAATACGTACAATTACCTAATATTTGTTCAAGATATTGTTCAAGTAGTTCAGATATTGAATCCAGTGGCCGATATGTAAAGGATCGTGTCTGCAGGGTAACGAGAGAACGGTAATGAGACGAGATACAGCAACCCTTCTTCGTGGTTTTATCGATCAATGAACGTCCTTGCACGGCATGAAGACGCCCAAGGCCAAAGGTTGGCTTGACGCGTGTTAGAAATTCGCAAACGAATTTCTATCTTAAGGCTCTCGTCCGCCCCTCGTAGAATATCTTACATAATTAGCCTCCTATTCTGCATATTTCAGAGAGAAAAGAGAAAAAGATTCAAAGGTAATTCTTCTTCAACATTTCTAAAATGCATTCAGAAAATCATGTTAGATAAAACCCAAACGTTAGTACGAACAATCTCGAAAAAAGCAACGGGAATTCTGTCGCTCTTCCATTGAGTAAGACAGAAATAGATAAAGATAGGGATGAAAAGTGGGGAAGCAGACGCGTGCTCGGATACCGTGTAATAGAATGAATATCTGTACAGAGTACTTTACAACTTCATTAAGAAAGGCGAGAGCTCTAGTTATGTTATAACGGAAAGGGGTATCCGGTAGATAGCCGCGATATGTATTTATGTGCTTGTAACGTATAACCAGCCAACGATGTTAGACTCACGGCGCTACTGCCAGACAAAACCGGCCGAGCTTAATCGCGTCCAGTGCTCGATAACTTTTACCTGAGCGGCTCCTTCGACATCCGGTTTGTTGGTTCATTCATCGCTTGTTTTCTCAATGAAACGTCTAGGTCTCGGTGCACGTAGGTAACTCGGTCAACGGATCGTCCCCCCCCCCTGCCCCACCGATTGATTGCGCTAGGCTAACAAGATAATGCATACTGTATGCACAAGATTTATTAACTCGTTCAAGCGAAATGCATGCGGTGCATGTAGATGGACACATCGGTTGATGAAATTGTTGCGCATCGAGATTGGTGTAAAGTAATGTAATACAATGGAACACAGTGTAACAACTCCATGCATAGTGAATATGAATGACGGTGAAATCGTTATTGCTAAAAACTTCCTGCCGTGCAAACGAAGGAATACTACTTCTAGGAACGGGAAGAAGTGCGAGTTCCTTGTCGCAAGAGACGCAATTAGTGGTACCTAAGAGAGCGGACCGGATCTTTCACTTCGTTGTAGGTAATGAAAGCGAAGGTGGCCCCATCTGCTAACAGGTACGGGGCCAGAGTTCACGGCTAACGACGATCCGATAATGAGGTAGAGATAAAGTTAAGGTGGGTGTTCCGTCGGTGTCAGGTTCGAAAGGCCATACCTTGCGCCTAAGGTCCCGAGATTTACCCCTGGGACAAAGGGCGTGAGGGCACTATTCTGTCCCAGACTGCAAGGTAGCACAGGTATGAGCCGTTAACTGGGCAAAGCGGGATTTTACTTTTTCCCGTAATTGTCTGCTACGCACAGGGCAAACTCTATTAGGTAAACTATTACATTAATATTACTGGTACCTTTTGTGTGTCATTGTGTCGTTAAATATTTTCAACGTCGACGTGACATTAAAGCTTTGGAACAAAAGCTAGGGAGCCAGTAGTTCCTTTTAAATTAACCACTTCAGCAATTATTATTTTTGGACGTTGGAAACGATCAGAATGAAATGAAGTCCTAGTAGTGGGAGTATCCTATATAAACGCTTCAACCTGTTACTTATCTTTCCTGTCCCTTCCCAGGACTTGAACGTTAATTTAGATAACGCTTATTGCGGCAGTGGAAGGGACGTGGCAAACGTTGTAAATTCTTCCTGCACGCGGCCCTTTTACTTGTCAGCCTTTCTCTGAGTGCCGTTCGGGGTTTATGGATTAGCAATTTACCGTCGTAAAACGCGGCTCGTGTTCACTATGGATTTACTGGTTGTTTCGTACTGAAGAAACGTGTTCTCGTGCTAATACCGCGTTCTATTCGTACTCCTCCGTTCGGTCAGGTGAGAGAGCCGACCCTAACGCGTACCAAGAATTAGTGAATTGTTTTGCAAAATTTCCCTTGAAGTTCGTTCTTTCTCCTTTGTTCCTGTGCACGTCTGCTGTTAAAATTTTTTTTTTTTTTTACGCAATTTGTTTTCCATACGTGTAATTTTCTGTTAAAAATGTTACCCTTCCTCCCTTGGGACGTTAATGTTAGTTAATACAAACATCATAGTCGTCTGGGCAACATTATTCAGGCTTGAAATTTTGCTAATTACCATCGAGCATGAGACAAGCGGAAGAGGTGTATCCACCAGACGTGTGAACATTAGAGCCGTGAAATATAAACGAAATATGTTTGCAAACGTTTCTGAGAAAAAACTGTTACACCTCAAATACATACAGCGCTATCACTCGCTTCTAATGTTTGTGTTCACATTCGTGCGTGCCTAATTGTAGAGCCGTGAAAGCGGTTGATGGATTTCCCCGTTCAAAGATTAGCAATGGGTGTGAAGTGCGGATTGGTCAAAGGGAAGTGCAAATAAAAGTGTAGGCAAATTTAAATATTAATACAAGTTATACCTACCGCGGAACGCGCGAAAAAATCATTATCGTTAGGTCGTTTTAGTGTCACGGCTTTACCTTTCCCTCCTCGGTTCAGCAAAATCCTTGCTCGTGTTTGCCCTCCTGGTTCACCACGACGCCCACTCACTTCCGTTCAAAATAAACACTGCTGAACATTGTGTTTGCATGTAGGCGCGGTTCAATTGAACATTTCTAGCAAAGTTGATGTATATCATTTTTCTGGATTGGAATTATTCTTCACTTGGCGGAGGACAAGTAGTGGGTAACTGAGGGCGAGTAGAATCGGGGTAGCAATGAAATACGTTACGGCAGGACCACACGTATCTTTTTAAGCAAAGTTTGCACCGTTGTTTCAAGAAATCTGAAAAAGTACATAGTGTCAGAAGACACGTAAAAAGGCTCACGTAAAAAGGGAACTAGGGTCGAATGAAAAT
Source organism: Nomada goodeniana (assembly GCA_963969485.1). Taxonomy (NCBI): domain Eukaryota; kingdom Metazoa; phylum Arthropoda; class Insecta; order Hymenoptera; family Apidae; genus Nomada; species Nomada goodeniana. The sequence goes on from OZ018302.1 coordinate 3,704,138, forward strand.
CTCAATCGGTCCCACAGACGTTCTACAGCAGTCAAGGGTTAAATATTCACCTGGCACCTGCGCAATTCCATTTTCCTTCCAAATCACACCGTATACCCCCTCCATTATCGGCACAGCCTGCCGTTAGCTGTTAGTTACCAGGCGCCGGAGTACCACAAACCTCGTCCACCTGCGTTCATCGGCAAGTTGCAAGCGCTTAATTAAAAGTTGGCGAAAAATTGCCCCGTATTGCAGAGCTGCATTCTTTTCGCCGCGGGTTCGTTGACCATAGGAAAACATTCCGTTAGGCCAGCACTCCCTGATGTTTGTCGGTCCCGCCGTCTTGGTTGTCGAAAAGGTAGCGAAAAAGAAGCGTCGTCGATGGCGCACCGGCTTCCCTCCCCGTCGCGTCGTGTCGTTAACGAGCAACGAGAAAGCGACGGGAACGTGGTCTCGCCCATGGAGCGTAGAAAAAAGCGAGACGGCCAGAAATGAAAGGAGAGGACAGGATTGATATTACCGAAAGTTAGAGGGACATCGACGCAAGTGAAAAGAAGGAGAAGGAGAGTGAGGAGTGAAAGAGAGAGAGAGAGAGAGAGAGAGAGAGAGTGAGGCTGAGGCAAGAGAGGTCCTGTTGCCGGGCCCCTGTTGCTACGCGGGTTACGGTGCATCGTGCTGAATTCGCAACGAGACTTTTTCGCGATTGCGGTTGAATAATGTATGTATAATAGACACGTGGCCCTGGCCAGCAATGATTTTTATACACTGGACGGCGCAGACTCTTCTTCTACTACCTGTAGCTACCTGGTCTGTGTCTGTTGTCCAGGACGAACGGTGACCTTGAAGGGGGCACGTCACTCGAGAGATATATCCTCTGCATCCAGTACTCTCCGCCGATCGCCTAACTGCGTAGATTCGGCATTCTCTCTTCGTTTTTGCTTGGACCGCTCCGCTTGCTTTGGACGACCTTTCGATAGCATTTTTTTTTAGTCTCTTGATCGCCAACTAGCTGAGATCGCCTGTTCCTTGGTTGCTTCTAGGGGTTTTTTTTTGAGTGAGATATGTTATAAATGTTTTTGGAACTACAATTGTGTATTCGGGATGTTGAAAGAAGGGGAGAGTATTGTCGATATTGAGACGTCGAGATAATGTAACCCGCTATTAATAGATCTATGATATTGCCTTTAAGTTGATGAATAATCGGAAGGAAATTTGGTATTGGTTAGATTGACCACGTGATTCGAGATCTTTCAGTGGTAAAACTTGGACAAATGTGATGGGTTGAGATGATTCTTTTTGTGCCGCTCAGTTCTACGAAGTTCATAAATGATTAATGATCTTTATTTATTATCACCGTTACTTAGAAAGGAGCTAAACAATTAAAAAATTTATGGCTACTATAATTTCATAATTCACTGCCATTGCAAAGGTGAGGTCATTGTAACTTGTGTATTATATATATATTGTTGAACAACTTATATTTTATAGACTTGGAAGTATATCCAATAATTTTTGCAATTAGCACGATATATCTAATAAAATCCAGGAACCCCGTTATAAATTGAAAATGCGATATTTCCATTTTGTCCGCAAACTACAGACGTGCAAGAAAATATGTAATATCGATATTACAATGGTTGACTCGCAAATATTAGCAGAGATACACAGAATATTTGCGGAATCAATAAGTATTTGTTGGCACGTTCATTATAACATTGGTAAGAAAGGTAAACTTCGTTCAGGTGAATAAATTAGAAAATTTGCATATGATACGCTGTCGATTATTTCACTAGCGAAATTTTCTACATCTTGCTGGATCTTATTAAAGAAATTCTGTTAATTGCACGATGATGATAATGACATGTTTTGAAAGTTGTCCTTTGAATTTGCTGCATTGAACGTGTGTGCAAACTCGTTTAACAAGGTTCGTTCTTTTTTCGGAAATGACGCGAGAATCGACCGGTATGATAGCATGAAAAAAAAGGGTTGCATGCGAGTTTCGATTGCCGACTGGATATAATGAAATTCCAAGAAGACTATGACGATATGTACGTCACATAGAAGCACGTCGTTCGTCATCAATTTCGAAAGCGACCAGCAAATCGATTTGCTTCAACTAAACAGAGGATTTTATACCCTAAAATCATTTAACAGGCACCCGTCGAATCTGTATCATAATTGGATTTCATAGTAAAGCTTTTTGACTGCTTTCGTTTTAACGCTTGAAATCGGCGTTTCATGATATCGATACGCGTTGTAAAACTACCTGCTCTTTTTTCTTTTCTTTTGTTTGATTGATGCTTTTATGTTTCGATAAAATTGATTCATCGACGGAAAAGTTGCAATTAATATCTTAAGTCTTAAACCATTAGCGCTGGTAGTTTGAAATTTTCAATTATTCTTGATTGTTACAAATTTGTTGTCAAAATATTTCATAGAATATACCTCATATTTTGGAAATAGTATTTGCGTTATCGTAACAAACGAAAATGAATTATTTGAATGAACAAGTCGAAAGTTTTATGTGAAGAAAAGTAAAAACATTCAGCTCGTGAACTGAATGAACGGAACAACGTGGACCTAAGGTTTTCCCGCGCGTTTGCGCGCGCATCTTCCTTGAGCAACTCCAAGGCCAGGAAGATCTTAATGAATGGTAAAGAAATGTCTCATTGGTAGTCTGCCCTAGCCTTTATGTAGCGAAGGACGAGTTTAACGCACATGCAAAGACCGTTGAACCGACATACACGTAAAGGAGTTCAATGACAAATCTCTCCCTAACAATATTAATAATTATAGATAACAATATTGAGAACGGGGACTTGGTATGCTTATTAAATTCGACACGAACAGCTTCCATTGAAATTGAGCTTCCAAATGGAGGCGATAAAAGACACCTGGCTAATTAATCCTATCAGGGCACGCCGAAACGCACCGTGCCCCTGTAAATCATCCCGCTGTTCGTAGCCCTAGAACATTCGTACGGAATGAAAAAACAGAGTAACAAAGGGGGTAGCAGGGCCATTAAGGTTCAAATTTCGCCCGCGGAACAATTGTTTCTGTGTGCGAAAAATCTCTTCTTCGTTACGGTCCACGGAGTCGTATCCAAGAAAGAGATAGATAGAGCGAGAAAGGCAAAATGAGAAACGCCCTCGAAAAAAGAAAAGTGCCCAAGTTCTTCGGGTTAAAAAAGAGGTGAGAGAGTCGACTGAACGAGATAGAGAAGGAGAGGGCGAGAGAGAGAGAGAGCGTACATGCTGCCCAGGACAGAACTTTCCCGCTCTCACGTCCACGTGCTGCTGTTGTTATTGTTGTTGTTGGCGTCTTCGTCTCCAGTCTGGTCACGGTTGCTATCCCTTTCTACGCCCGACTTTGATCTTCTTCTCTTTCTCTGTAACGTGTTTTCTATCCTCCTTCTGCAGACATTTCCTTTTCCGTTCTCCCATCTCTGTCACGCCGATAGGTCCCATCTTTCTCCTCCGCCCCACTCTGTGGGACTGGCGTCACGAAAGGCGCGTTGGCGTCACATTGGTGGGGATCCCGATTAACGGACTCTAATTGCATAGCAACAGTGAGGCCGAGATAATGATACATCTGACGTGCGTTGCCGGCGGGCATCTGGCCCACTTTGAAACTGAACGATCCCAGGGCCCGTGCATGTACACGCGGCGCATGCGTGTTCGTCTGCGCAAAACCCTCTTAAACCGGCACGCAAACTCGGCGTCTGGAAATTCAGGACCCTCCCTCCTTCTTAACTTTTGGCGCGAACCTCTCTGGGGAACCCTCTTCACGAATTCCGAACTTGTGCCGTTCTCCGTGCTTTCAAGCACGTAGCTTGCGAGAATATTCGTTCGCCGGCCGTTACTTCTGCAGGTGGTTGATACGTTTCTTTTAGCGTTCATTATTAATTGGGAGTGCTTGTCGAGTGTTCAATATTTGCGATGGTAGTGCGTTATTTATTGTATATAAAACCGCTTTGAAAATTATAATCCTACGTACAGGAATATAAATACGGGTCGCTGTATTTCAAAGGGTAATATAGAGACGTGTCTACTTCGTTAATAACTCCGGGTACAATTAAACCGTGGTTTGAAAACGAATTACAAAATTGGTGAACTTCAATACCTATCTCACCCGTTGCAAAAAGATACAAATCTTCCCGTACTTCCGTTTAATACTCGAGTGGGTCCTTTATGTATTCAGGATGGATCCTTCGCACAAATAGTCTTCTCTATAGCCTAGAGACAAATAGCAATCGTGCTGAAAGGCCGTGTTAAACAAGGACGAGGCGACCTTTTCCATATCTCTCTCTGTAAGCGCCTTAACCGGCGATTCTTCCAAATTTCTCCATTATTCTTTTTCAAAGGACGAACATTTTGGGATCTCTTTTCAACTCTCGCACGCACAATTTCTACCTGAAAGTACAAAGTCGTTGACGAGTGCTATATACCTGTGTTCGCCATGGTGGTGGTGTACCTTGGGCCTCTTTGGTCCCGGAACCCGAGAACCGTCCTCATGGTCGGACGTCGTTTCGATTGGCTTGTAAAAAAAAAAGGAAATTCTTCCTTTGCCTGATAGAAATCGTGCATTCAGCGGAGGACCAAAGTGGATCGCGTTACCGACTGCGTCAATGTCTATCTGTTCCAATGACCCGCTTGATATTTCGTTCAAAGCAATAGCCTTTCAACCTCCGTTTATCGCTTCATGTGGAAAAAGTTCTAATTTCACGCAGGAAATGTTTCTATATTAACACTTTAACAGATGAGACGTCCTGACAGACGTGTGTGGCTACTCTTCCTATCAGAATTGTCTTTTATTATTATTTCTATTTATTTTGGCATAATATTACTTGCAGCGATTGAAAGAAGTAATGGAGATTTGGATTGCAAATGGCAGTTAGTATTGGAACTCTTGCAATTTCCATTTTTACCATATGGCAAAAGATAGATTGTCAACTGACAAGTGGAATATTCGAAGATTCCATGCATGAGTATGGCCAGACATGAATTAGACGTTTAGTGGGCAGAAGCATTTGATTAATCATTACAGCGAAAGATATATAAGAGGCAATTGTGTGCCAGAACTAGAGTGAATGATATAGCTTGTTTGGTTACTAGGCGCGCCTCTTTCGAATGACCCGCTCGAAACGACCTCGAGACAATCTTTTAAATTTCGTCTGTCACTTTCGGCGGGAATCGAAATGTATTATTCATCACGTCCGATAAGTAATTTTTATTAATACTTTTTTCATTAAACTGATGGAGTTTTAATTATGATCATGCTTTTGAACACCGAATTGCAAAATTTCACATAAAAAGATCTCTCTTAATTCATTCAAGGAACTTTATTACTTGTATCGTTTACTGATATATCTTAAATTTCCAATATATATCTTAATATTTAAACGATTAAAGGTTAAATAAAAAAAGTATTCTTCCTTCTACCAAGTATTGTGTCTCATATTACGGCAACTTTCAATTTGGTAAAATGATTAGACCCTTCAAGGTGCGCTGGTTCTTCAAGGAATTTCGAAATATCATAACTTGATATTTTACCGGAGGCTCGTTAAACGGTCAATACTCGTTGACATTGGGCGTTCCTTTAAACGACCTTGACACCTTCGACATCTGGGTGAATCGATTAACTAATTATGAATGATAAAAGTAATGTGCCGCGAAAGACGAGGTCGAGGCACCTGTATTGTATGCCTATTGTCGATTATTTTCTGGGGTAATGAGACATAACGAGTAGTGTGCCTTCTGCTGTTGAATGGACTGGATAAGGCGCACGTGCTATATATGAACCGTGGTTCCCATGAGATGCCATCAGCATGATACTGACTCAGCAAGGAATGTGTGCTGCATACTATTATTGTTGACCTAAAAATGTGGGTAAATGTGAACTCTTGATACGCGGTGCGATATTATTATGAGAAATTGGAACAGGAGTTTTGATAATTGGGACAGTCACTAAATAGACGTCGAGACAAGTACTAGTTTTTCGCGGATAATTATTATATAAAGGGGATGTACAAAATAAGTGTTTTTTCTGCCTCTCATTGTGAGGTACGTATACGTATAGTTGAACACGTATCAGAGCCCTCAGTATCTTTTCTGTGGTGAAAAAAAAAGTTTTCTGTTGCTGTTACCGCGAACATTTTGTAGGCGGGACTGATATCTAAAGGGATCGATAGGTATCGAAGGTGTTTGCAGATTTAATACCACCTGCAATCCCTTGGTTCTCGATTAAGAACAACACCCTCCATTAACTTTTGATTAATTTTATCGATTGGTTCGCACACCCTGAAATTAACAAAACAGTTAATCATAACGTGGGCAATAGTGTTCTTTAAAATACAATTATTATTATCGTTCGTTGAATTTTTCTGCATTGTTAGAAAAATGCAAAAGTTACATGAGAAGTAGAACAGATTTAAGTTCTCCTCTTACATCTAGTTTACAAAAATGGGATGAACTGTGAATTTTATGCCATATGTAGATTGAAAGCAGGATTAAATCGTGAAAGTTGATACTTGGATTTATGCTCGAATCAGCAGTACCTTTTGTTCGCAAAAAATAATATTCGGAAAGCCAACTTAGGGACATATTTTTGAGGCGATGTAGCTACCTGACCCCATCAGTACGATAACATCGCGTACTGTGCAAGAAACGAAATGTTCAGGTAACTAGGGTTCAAGAGGAAAGATGTCGAAAATTTTGACAAGGTTACGCAGCAAGCGGCAATAGCTGAAAGGTTTAGATAAAAATCGTGATTCGTTCGAATCGGGATTCGATGGGAAGGAAAATACAGGGCAGAATTTCGGGCAACCGTAAAACGGGGAAACCAGCGTTCTTGGTAGATAGAATGAACTGAACCGAGATCTAATTCGACGACGAAATCGGAAACTCGATACGGTCCTAGCAAGTTTAATGGAGATATTGAGTTACCGGTACACCTTAATTCGATGTGATAGGCGAAAAGACTGAGATTAAATGGTCCGAATTTTTCAAAGCCCCCGGTTATGGCAACGCGCAGGTAGCCGACTTCCGTCAGGTTATTAGAAACGGTATTGACGAATTTTCAATAAATTATTAATATCTGTAATCTAGCGGAGATAGATGAAGATTTTTAAGTTCAGAGATGTAATACTCCAATTTATAAATGCCAGTTTAATTATTACGAAATTCTGAACAGTTTGATGCACTTGAGAAATTGGCATGTTCACGTGCAACAACCTATTGTAATGATAGAAATGCTTTTATATTGATCACACTGATTGCTATCGTATAGTCATATAGTAAAATTGCCATTGTAGGTATACATGAATTTTATGATGTCTTACTTGGTGAAATAGAGTGAGAGTAGTTTTCATTATCATATACGAGTACGTTACGATAAGAGGTACATATATTCCGTGTGTAAATATCAATATTTACCGATTAAAGTACACACTTGTAATCAAGTTTAGTATATTCAAGACTACGATTCAGAAGTGGTCATAATGTGTGGAAGTACGACCGTTATATAGCAGCTGGGTGTTTATCAATTACTGTATCTTTGTGCTGGCTGGTTATGAAATTCAGAACAGTTATAAATTCAGATAAAGATTAGTCAATATATAGATTTCTTAATGACGTTTATATTTAACGTTACAAAGTTGCACACTAATCATTTCAATGTTGCGTAACTTTAAAAAAAGAAACCCGTAACGAAAAATAAAGTAACATGTGGCTGCAACGATTTAAATTAATTTAAGATAGGAGCTGGTTGCAATTTGTATTTTATATCGTGTACGTGTTTTAATTTTCGAATAACCGTTGATTGTATTTGAAATGCTTAGGTGGTTATCAAACCAACAAACTTCCGGTTTTAAGTCACTCCAAGTGATGCCCGAAATTATCACAAACGCCTAATTAATTATCGTGGTCGGAAACAATACGTAAAACCACTGTTATATATTAGCGTAGCAGTTGTTTAATTACAGCGATTATTTGAATCATCATTTTGCCGGGACTGCCTATATTTTTATAAACTAATGTTATATCATCCATAGAAATTACAAACGGAAGTGCTTATTGCTTACACATTTTATAATTTACTTAGTACTGTCTAAATCCTTCTGATCTTTGCTAACGCTATCTGTATTATCGAGTATTCAATTATTATTATTATTATTATTATTATTATTATTATTATTATTATTATTATTATTATTATTATTATTATTATTATTATTTATACATGTTACTCCAATATTCATAAAAATGAACCCTGCTTCCCTTTTATGCAGCCATGTGAAAATTTAGAAAATCGACTGCTGTAATCGGGATACATAATGAAAAATCTCCAGATCTCTGCTACCAAGGGTGTAAAATTGAAAAATGCAACCCAGACTTTTGAATTCTTACCAAAACGCATAGATTTCATGCAGGACGCGTAGGACGTTCTTCCCGCTATCTAGGAGTTTATCTATCTTCCACATTGTATCGCAACTTCCTCTACCATCTCTATTTCTCTTCATTTTTCCCGACTCCTCTCCACTTTGTTGCTTGCTGTCGAAATGCTGGTAGACGCCAGTATCGCTGGAAAACATATATTCAGTAGATCACGTTCCAACACAAAACTAACCGCCACGGTTCTGATCAAATACAACGACACCCTTGTCCCCCCGATTCAACATTGTGCCTGCTTGCCCGATAGCTTTTCTACCAGAGCACGAATTTTTTTATCTTCATTCTACGAAATAGTAAACGGTTCTCTGTAATATGGGTCTGTGTTAATATAGGACGTAGCCACTTGTGATGCGTATCTACAGGGTAGAAAGGAAAATGTTTTCTCCCTTATCCGGTTGTTACACACATGCAGCAACGGTCTACCTTCTCCTCTGTAGTGTTCGGCTCGGGATTTCAAAATATCTACTTGCCAAATTTCATTTCAAGCTTCTTGGACAAAAATCGAATTCACGAATCCCACTCTCCTAACGCCTGTACTTGTTGCAAACGAAATACAGTAGTTGCTTCGCAACTTTATTTCGAGAATCGGTGTTTTCAAAACTTCCAACGACACGTGGCTGCTTTGTTCAGTAACGCACCAAATTTCCAACTCTATTCCAGTTCCCCGGTTTTAATATCTCTCTCAAGGCTGCCATCGCCATTTATTGCTTTTTTTCAATACCCAAAACCTTTTTCTATTCCAAGTGAAATCCATCTGTTCTCCTAACTTTCACGTATATACATAATTATCACGACCTTAATCCACGCAACATTGTTGATACCTAATTTTCTATACCCGCCTCCGTATTTCCCAGAACGGACACACACAATATCATAAGACATACATACCTAAAATTAATGATTTGTAGCTAACCGTCCTTTCCCTACGCTCTATGTTCTACGTTCTACGTTCCGGCTGTCAAACAGGAAATTGGTAGTTTCTACTAAGTTGTAACTGCCGACAGGAATATTTCATCTGGGTTGCAGTACGTGTGTAGGGTCCACGGTTGGGGATATTTAGGAACGAACGGTTGCGGCATCGCTTTTTGTAGATGTTCTACGCACAATGTTGCCTCAGCCGGCTGCTGTATTGTGAGAAAAGGGTTTTCATTCGTTCACTGTTCCCTACCATCATCTTCTACATTGCTCAACAGGGTGGCCATAACTGTTGGAGCTATCTACCGACCGTTACACTGGGACAAAATATTATCACGCTTTCAAATATCAATCCCGTGAGATCTTCTCCGTTGAGACGGTTTTTATTTGATTTATTTGTACCACCATCTACAGCGTCGTAGACGGTCGAACATTCTAGCTCAATGTAGATACAAGGGCAACTGTTTTTTAAGCATAGTGTATAGCTGTTTGTACCAACGCCTTTTCGTTCTTCATTTAGCTTTCGTGCATTTTGCTTGGCACGTTCCACGGCGTTGAGCTTCGTTGTCAAGAAAACTTGTTTCAAATATAACACAAAGTTGAGCAGCGACCCATGTACTCTGGCGATACAATCGACAAAGATTGAACAGCGAAATTAGTCGATACGGCCTGTGAACGACCCGTATATTCAACATTTTCGACATAGAATATCTTCGAAAGGAATAATTCTCATCACGCTCCACTTTACACCACGATTTCGGGACCACTCTGGATATAGCTGCTACAAATTTTAATTAACCAGTCTCGTATCGAAACAGTCATCATTCCCGTCGTTTACCGCGCGGCAGTTCATACATTTCGAATTCGTAGCTGTAATGTAATTCATCGTATCGGGACCTTCTATAACGAAATAAGAGAGAGATAAGATCACATATGGTGATCTGTGCGTCTCTTAGCCTGCGCGGGGCCCACTCCTTTCCCGCCAGAAATTCTGGCGCCAACGTTTCGACCACGATGTTTCTTTCGATTCGACGCCCCGAATTCAACTCGGTTGCTAGGCAAGGAAATTCAAATGGCACAGCTGTGAATGATGGGCCCGCCTGTTCGAAAGTGTCGTCGCGATCTTTCTCATTGGAACTGGACAAGGAAAATGGAGGGTTCGTACGATCCACCTTCGATACACCGCTCTCCCACGGCCGTTCACATGAATTTTCTCACGCGTTTTGCTACCGTACTAATTAGCAATGCACGACAGATGCTCGGCAGCTTGTTTCGACAACGTTATTTGTTCTTCGTGACGCTATGCCGGCATTGCGAACGCATACAGTTTGCACACGTCCTTATCACGAATAATACCGTGGCCCCGTGAAATATTTATTAACATTTCTTTTTATATCCCGACATTATTGTTTCCATTCTGAATGCGTGGACGAAATTATCTTAAGTATCGCACTGATTTTGCTTCGACGGTGATATTCTGAATTTTATTTGTTTAACGATCCCGTAGAAAAAGTTAATACGAATGGTATTTGTCAAAGGGAGCAAATATTTTGCCATTAATTTTTTACGTTTGAATTGCGTAAGTTTGGCGTTCATTTGAATTGAAACGAAATTCTGTTGCACAACGGGCGAGATGTAGTGTAAAAATGTATGTATTAAAATGGTTTTTGTTAAATATTTTGCGCAATCGAATTCGGAACTCGTTTCACCGGTGCTCGAGACCCGACTGCTTATGAAAATGTACGAGCGTAAGTGAATCCCCTTGCAATCCACGTGCCAGTGTAGGGCTTAACGCTCCTTTCACCTTGCGTTGCTGCAGTAAGTCATTCTGACACGGAACAGGTGCAACTCGACGCAACTAATCCGTTTAATTATCGACCTGCTGCAAAAGGACTAAAAGGTGGCAGCTTTGTTTCCTTCCCTTAATTGCTGTAGACTTTTGGTAATTAAGTAAGTCGAACCATGACTAGTCGTGTTATCTAAGTGTAATATAGATATGCACCAGTTTACGTTAAAAGCTGTGTCAGATAATACGGAGACGCGCTAATGGATCCTTTGTTTTAAGGATCACTTATATTTTTTTGCATAGTTTAGTGTGTGGTATCCATATATTTTAATGATAGCGGAAAGTTTTGTTATCGTTCACTCTTGCCATGTTATAATGGATGCAGGTCCGTATTAATTGTTTAAATGATTTTTCATGCATATGTTTCTTTCGAATATATTTAGTTTCCGTCTTTCGTAATTATAGATGTGAGAATAATTTATGCAGCATACAATTGTGATGGGAATTTCTTCTTCTTTTATTGTATAGTAGTGCAGGCTTGTACGTTTTAGTTTTATAAATAATTTAATTGAAAGAAGCATTCGATTTTTCTACTTTTTGAAATTGATAGAGAATACGATCCCAGCGCCATAAGCTTACCGACAGCAGTCGATAAAGGATGAATCTAATATTTTCTCTGTTCTGCGGCCGATCTTGTGTTACCACTCGCGACAAACTTCGTTACCTTCGGAAAGTATTGCCAATGAATAATGTTAAACAATTTTTGAAAACAAATTAATACAAATTCACAAACCAACTTGTTCGATAAAATGTAAAAAGAAAGCAACTCTCTGAGACGCGACAGAATTTTCTCAATGTGAAAATAATACATCAATGAACGCTAATTAAATAATTATCTATAAAAAAAAATTCAACACAATGAATCCAACGTATCTATATTTGTATATGAATCTATATTACATATATATTAAGCATAAGTCACTCGTACACCAAGAATTCCTGAAGAATTTTAAACATTTCTGTCTCATTTTTGTTACAGGCTAGTCGAACACTTGCACCATGGGAACATTTATTACCCTGCCCGAAGTGTTCATTCCCCTGCCACGTGGACGGTGTGAAAAACGTGGGAACGTGTTCGAGACAAGGTTGCTCAATGGAATTTTGCACCTTCTGTTCGTCGCGACCACACACCGGTCCCTGCAAAACACCCCTGTTAGCCACGCCGACCAAGAGGAACAAACGGTTGGTTGTCGGTTCGAGACAGAGCAAACGGAACCTCAGGAGATTATGAGCATTTTCATCGGCCACACGTAGCTGTGAACGTTGGAAACACTTTGTTATACGATATTCGATTTTTAACGCCGTCACTTTCTGTTCGAGAAAAAGCTAAGTTATACAATCTTTAAGTGCGCCGTTAAAAATCATAAGGAATGTACACCGGTACCGTTCGATCATTACGAAACGCAGTGTTTTGGAAAAACCGATCGAACGTCGTTGGATTAATGCGGTTCGTCATCGAAACGAACGGTAAAATAGAAACACGCTAATCTATTGTTATTACTTTCGGATACGTTTAACAGGCGGTCGCAAGTTATTTGCAATCGGGACCAAATTGATTATCAGTATTACTGGTAAGTCGAGGCTCGTAATCGTGACACGAAGCTCGTCTCGATTCCGAACCGCTTGCGATGCCCGTTCGATTTGGCAAGGAGGCAGACGAGAGATAGAGAGAGGAATAGATAGAGGGTCATCCTTTGGAGGAGGCGCAAACGTGACGAGATATCCATTACCGTACACTTCATTATCCTTCACGAGCTCCAAACCAACCCAACAGATCCGCCCTCTGGTCGTTGCCAATTCGCCCGCCACTTGCTACAAGCTTTACGAAGTTTCAGCGAAATCGCCAATCGCTGAAACATCGCGCACCCAATAAATCCGAACGTTGCAAATTGAAACAACCCCCCGAAAGCTCGTAAATTCAGCCGGCCAGGCCGGATCGAGGATCCCGTGGGCCCGCCGCGATTAACACGACTTTTACGCGGCCCTTAAATTTCGTAATTGAGTCGGCACGGACGTGTCTCGCCGTTTTCGCTCGACGTTTTCTGTACCTGGCTGGTAAGGAGGAGTGGAAAAGAGATCCAAAGATCGCCGATTAACAATACGGAGAAAAAGAAACACGGATGGCGATGGGGGAGAGAAAGTGAATGCGAGGGAGGACCGTAGGAGAGCCGACTCGTAAAAACCTTTAAGGGCATGGACCGACACTTTGCGGCGACCGCTTTTTACTTGCATCGAGCCAAGCGTGCGACGCGATACTTAACGAAGCACGGGAGGGGAAGAGCGGCACGGCCAAGGGCTGCATCCATTTTGCCCGACTGATCTTCTTTCTCACGTGGAACGTCCACGGGAGACACGGGAACTTCACGACATTCTCTCGACCAGCGTTTCGATTACTCGCAGTCCGTTACTTTCTGACCTGAGTGATTTCAACGACTCGATTCGACTTGAATGTTGGGCGCGCCAATGATTAATACGTTATTTTGTTTCGTTTTCTTGTAGAGGATGTTATCATTAAATAGCGAGACATTGCGGAACAATTTGTTCTTTATAGTAGTGGCCGTCGTTTTGGTTAGACTTTCTTCTTTTTTGTTTGTCAAGTTAAAGGCTTCGACACTGTAGGACAATCGTATTTTTGCCGAAAGACGAAAATTAATGTTTCGATTGGGACATAATGTTCAACAGTTTGGTAAAAAGAAAATTGAAAACGGTTTATCGATAGATTGCTTTAGAACGTATTGATCGTTAGTCCCGAATGCGATCACGAAACAGCGAATTATGTAGTTCTTGGCGCACCTATTAATCTCTCGACAATTGCTTCGAGTTAATTGGTGACGCGTCTCGTTAGTTTCCGTGCCGCGGGATTTCAACTCCCAAACGAATTGCAGTGGGACCCGACGTACCAGAAAAACATTCGACTCGAAACGATCGTTGAAATAAGAACGGCCGGCCCATGAATTTTAATCGCGAGTATGCCCGGCCATCGCGGAGGAAATTTATTCAGCCTTGTCGAATTTTTAACAATTTATCGGCTCCGTGCACCGATCAGGTTTTTCATTCCGAACTTTTTAATTTCTTGACCATGGATGTTTTTAATTCAAACGTTTTCTGCGTAAGCTGCCCCGCCGGAACGCTTTTAATCGAGTTATTTATTTCGAACTGTTGTCGATCGTCCCATCATTTTAACAAATTCCTAAATGTTGCGCAAAAGTACCCTATGATCGTCGCGCGTCGCAAACGAACCGCACACGAGCGAAATCTGTATCTGAAGCAATTCAATCTCCCCTTACCTCATCGTTCCTTGAATTGCGATCTCGATGAATTCTCTTGCCTTCTCTTTCTGTGTACACCTTTCCTCTTGTGATGTAGCTTTCCGTTAATCTCTCTCTTTCTCAGTCGCCTCGAAGGGAACGAAGAAAATGTTTCGTCTCGCGTGTACGTATTGCTCCTAGTCTCATAAAATACGAGATCAAAAAAAGAGGATTGCCATGACTCGCGAATGAGTCGCTCAAAAAGTATTATTGAAGTATGCGTAACTGTAGGTATAGTAGGATAAAGAGATGTATGTAAAGTATACGGGAGCGGAGAAAATGTTGCAGTGCCAGAATCTAGGATAAGCGAAGTATCGGAAGATGAATAGTACGGCCGATTATGCAAAGATTTTCTTAAGGAAGGAAGAACGAATACACCTGCCGAACCACTGGAATGAACAATTTGCTCGTTTCAATTAGCTTCGATACAACAGGATGAACGGTTCGGCAAGGCCCTGCAAGTATTACACAAATTTGGAAAGTATTATTTCGGTATTAATGACGATTTTATCATCTTTCCTTAACAAAGTTTTTGCGGATAATCTCGTGCTCGTGGTTTTAACATTCGAACCGGTACAAAAATTAGAATACACTTTTTTGTGCCATCGTGTAATTTACGCCATAAGGTTTGCCATAACGTATTTTGTTTTCACCTTTTTTTTTTTTTATTAATGTTTATTTCGATGAAAGAAAACGAAGAAGGGAGTCGTCGACGGGGATGCGACGACGAATGTTCATGCTCTCTTTTACATTACCCTTCTTGGGAGCCATACTTTATTTTTTACGTCCGTTTCTAGCGTCCTAGTACGCCGCTTCGATTTTTCGTACGTTCGTTTCCCTCTTTCTTTCGTTGTTTTTAAAGTTAGAATGAAACGTCTGTTTCTTTTTTATTTTATTCCTCCTCTGTTCGTTCGAACGTTAGAATTTTTTTTTTGTACCGGTGTATGCTGGATCGCAAAAGACTGCATGTAAATAACCAGTGCATAGTAATATATTCGTATTGGGTGCGAATTTCATGATCGATACTCGCGGTCGACCTTTCCACTTTAATTGCTCTCTTCGGCTGAAAGGGATGTACCAGTTTCTTTCATCTGACTTCCATACGCGTGGATCCGTGACGCGATTTATCATAAAATATTTTCCCTGTTTATCGTCACTGCCTGCAGGATGAATTTCAACTGGAGCTCAAATACGAAGTGAATTCGGCAGGAAATATTTTATGTAATCGACGTTGAATGCAGAAATTTTGACCTCGCATTGTTAAATTCGTTCTGCCAATCGGATATGTAAAGGAGAGTGTTCGGGTATCGATCACGAAATTTCATTTTTTTGTAAAAAAGAGTTTAAAAGTTAGTTAGTAAGTCTCTCTAAGCGAAAATCCAAATACTTTTCTATGAAATGTCGCGAAAAGATCCGTGTATCGTTATTGTCCGCTTGTTCGCGGTGTACTTAATTTTTTTCTTTTTTTTCGTCGTTAATGTAAACGGTGCGTAAATGTCCTTTATTTATTGCAAAATGGGTTTTCCGGATTTTATGCCGTCAATTTTGGAAATGTATAATGTGCCAAAAGTAGTAAGAAATTTTTTATTTTATAAAGTAGTATTTAAAATTTATGGAATATTACAGGATGATTAATTAAAATTAATGGTTGCTTGTATTTTAACAGAAAACAATGAATAAGACGCACAATTAGGTGGCTTATTCAGGATGGAAAATTCGTAGTAAATAATTGTACGATTTTTAATTTTTTAAATGCAAAAAATATAAAAGTCATCGATTATTTGGATTTTGAGAATTTGAAATGTCGAACGTTTAAAACAGAAATTTATTTATATAGCGATGTAAATATTTTTTAAATTGTTCCAGACATACAAAATTTTACCTAGTGAGAATACGAATATTGTCGTATAATATAATAAAAGAAATTAGCGATAACTTCTTTTTAATGTAAATGTTTATATCTCTATTTAAGTATAATTATTTATGTGTAGGATATAATCGAGAGTTAATTGGCAAAACAAAAAATGAAAATCTATGGCGTACAGCAATTTGGCAAAGAATTTCCAAGGAAAAACAAGAAGAATGAGATAGTAAATGGAGGAAAAATAATTACATAATATTTTCCATTGCATTTGAAATTTTTAATTTAAAATATTTTGATCGTTAACTACAGGGAAACACGAAAAAAAAAATTATAAAAATTAAAATTGCCATTAATCTTAATTCATTATAAGTATAGTACCCTCTATGGAAACTAATTATTTTTTAAATAACTTTCCAACAATTCACGGCATAAATTTCCAAACCACCTGTGTGTTAGTATCTTTTATCAAGGAGGAGATAAAAAGGATAAATTATCCCTTCGTCATTTTACCTTATCTTGTTATTGTAACTTAGCATGGACAATTCCTTCGTAATTTTATCACAATTTTCGTTGCTTAGGATTAATTTAATGAAAATGAAGAGTTATCTAAGAACAGGTTGGATGTAACGAATCGCACGCGACATTTCTGTGATATGGGACAATATCATTCCAGTTGTACGTAGTTTTTTAATTAACCTTTAGATTATTAATACGCTCAAAGACTTAATCAAAAAATCGAATCGCCTTGTATATATACGTTAAGTTTATTTTAAGCGGGGATGATGGAAAAATAGTATTTCGCGTTTCGTCGCATCGAATACGATAAAAGAAAGATCGGTTTGGTGCAAAGAATTTATAAAATTCAATGGTTTTGACAAATATTCATGAACGAGGCTGCAGGATTATTTTTCGTTTTTTATCAATCAGAAATCTACTTAAAATTTCTTTTAGTTTACGATTAACATTGCGCAAATACTGTTTAACACATACTACAATTAAATTAAGATTAGAGGATAAATGATTTAACCAGTTTTATCGTTAACACAAAGAGAAGAATAATGTGCCTTATTTTAAAATAGTGTATAGATATTACTTTTTGGAGGATCGGTGCGAGGTATTATTTAAAAAAGAACGTCATTTTCAAGGAAATAAAAATAAGTAAGAAAGTGCCTTAAAAGATTTTTTAACTCAGGGATGAATTGCTTAGAAATGTCTAGCATTGATTTACCGTTATTTTAAATATAATTTGAAAAATATAAATTAATGTGCAAAAAGAGTTTCGATTAATCATCCTTCAGAAAGTAGAACATTGGCTCTCTTATTTACCAAGTTATATTACTTTTACGCAGGTGCAAATAAAAAGACATCAAGTATTCTGTTCAAAAACGGGTGTATCTATAGGTCAGTCCTGCGGAATTTTTGAAAGGTTACCAGAATCCAAAATAATTGAACTATCACATAAATGGAAAATAGATCGAATTATATTTGATGGGTTCTATCAATAAGCCAATCCCGAAATGAATAGTTTAAACATCCGGGTGTGGGGCAGTAATGAATTACATTCATTGAAAGAATAAAATTTTGTTAATCATAAATCGAAAAATTACTTAGCAACACTTACTTTTAAAATAACGTGGTAATACGAAATAAATTTTTGCCATATATTTGTGAAAAATGGAAGGACAAATTAAATGTTTATTGTTGCACCCTCTTGCTGTACAAAAAGCAGTACAGAGTGCAACTATAAAATTATTAATATTTTGTTTAAAAAAATGTAATTTGATGACCCTGCGCCCTGTTTCAGTGCTACAGTTTTCTATTTATTGAGAAGGATTCTAGTGTAACTTTTTTGTTTGCTACTTCTAGTGGGGTTCCACACGTTCACCCGTGAATTTTAATACTCAGGAAATACTTTGGCAATAACCATAACTGTTTTTAGAATAAGCTATTTTAATGAAAAGCAAAAAGGTTAGCGTCAAGAGGAATGGTACCAAATAAAAGAGCATTGTTAATGCGATAAGTTAAGAGTGTATTTCTGTAGTAATTATTTTACTTTAGAAAATAGTGTATGATCTTCTTTCGTAGGCTTATTATTTCTCGAGGATAAATTAATTCGAGGATGCTCAATACTCTTTCCTTTCTTCATTCTTTTGTACTATTCAAATTTTCTCTACGATAAGTATGTCAGTGAGCGTGTTGAGATCTTAATGTTGAATGCATTTAATAAGTTAAATTATGTTCGGTATTATTGTTCAAATAGAAGATTATTAGTGTACTATGGTTGTCCTAGTGAAATTTTGTAAGCCCGTCTATGGGCAGGTTCCTGTATTTTGTCAATTCAAATATAGTTGATCAATTATTTATTTGCGGCTTTATATTTTTATCGACCATTTCAACCCTTTATTTCAGGTGTACATATATGTATTCTTTCGGCACGAATTCCTGGGTTATCGAGAGCCTTTACCATGGTGGTGCTCACAACCTTATCGACAGGTTACAAAAGCGATTTTAGCGCACTCCGACCATCTTGACCGACACTGCTACTACAGACGACCTTTACCAGGTTGATACGGCAGTCACGTTGGGCAACATCCATAAGGTGATTTTGTCTATTACTATGTTTCGTCTATGAAACTACTAATATCCAAAGGGTTCATATACTTCGAGAAAAGAAGAGATTCAGACAGACAATTATCCAACGAACATACCCCAAAATGAAGTGTACATATCACAATAGTCGGCTCATTCACTTATAAAATCGTTGCATTTATTTACAATACCAGCAATAAGACAATCACTTCTCAAACCATTAAAAATTTCCACAGTATCTTAAACATAACTGCTATAAAGATCGCTACAATAGCTGCTATTCTATATTTCGATGGTTTCATTTCCAATGGTAAACCAGACACAGTCCCCCTTGGTAAGTATGGTTTCAACGCCGGGGACGTTCCATCGGCAATGGGCTCTGCTTTCATGGAATATTTCGTCGTCTCTACGATCTTCACTTTAATCATCCTTCCCAAATAATCATCCTTCAGGGGCACCAAAACCTGTTCATACGATTTATTGTGTCCAACGTAATGCTTCTTGTCGTGAGACACTTCCGTTACCAACACATCCTGAACAATCCCTATCCGATTGTCATTGTACGGATAATAAGACTGAAAGAATTCCGATAATCTCTTCGTTCTTTTTTTAACGTCCTGTGCCGGTACTTTCGCCATTCTAGCGGCTGGTGTGCCTGGTCTTGGGAAGAACTGATTGATAAACAAACTGGGAAACTTGTACTTCTCGCAAAGGCTCACAGTATCCTCAAAATCTTCCTCCGTCTCCGTTGGAAATCCGCAAATAATATCCGTGGCAATAGTCAATCCGGGAACCCGTTCGCGCAGATAATTCACAACCCTTTCGAAATCGGCCCGGGTGTACTCCCGTTTCATGTCCGCCAACACCTGATCGCTTCCAGACTGAACGGGGACGTGCAGAAAGCTGTAAACTTTAGGGTGTCTCAGAATTTTGCTCATTTCCCCCAGGTGTTCGAGAATGTACGGTGGATTGGTCATTCCGACGCGGATCATGCAGCCATCTGGCACTACCGCGACGAGTTTCCAGAGCAATTCAGGCAAACTGGTGCCGATGTCTCTGCCATATGTCCCTGTGTCCTCCGAGGTCAACCATAATTCGCAGACGCCTTCGTCGAACGCCTGTATCGCTCGTTCGACAATTTCTTCCGGGGGGTAGCTACCTAGTTCGCCCCTGGCGTGTTTCGTTTTGCAATAGGTGCATTGGTTCAGGCAGCCCGTATTTATCGCTATGATCTCGATCAATGGATTTTTTCGAACTTTCGGTAGAGTTAGAGAGGCGCCACCGATCTTCCGTCCTGCCTCCTTCTTTTGCTGGAGAAAACGAACTGTGTGCCCCTTTAACGTTTCTTCGACCACCTCCACCACGCGATCGATTTGTTGCACCCCGATCATGCTTAGCCCTTGCAGGAAGGATGATTTCGGTGCTCCTTGTGGTACACACCTGAAATAAAGTATTATTTATTCTTTTTTGTCTATTGGCCGTTGAATTTTTGTCGTGAATTGAGTCGTAACGTAACACACACTTATCTTATTATATTTCAGTAAGAGTAGATTACAAATTTGTTTCGCAGATATTGTAGATATTTTTTTTCTGTGTCACACAATTTTCTAGATATTCGATTTTGAAATATTAAACGTACTACATTTATGCGAGTAATTTATAATTTCATTACTATAGCACTAGCTTGTTAATTATAAAGTTGTAGTTGGTGCTTTGCTTTGTTAAAAAATTAATATCGTTTCAAATCATTTTAAAAATAACAAATACAAAATTTTTCAAATACAAAAGCTTTCCCTTTAAAATGTTATTTGTATTATTAACATTTCGCAAACACAGGTACCAAATTGCATTTCGAATTAGCAATGAAGGTATTTTTAAGTGAATTCATACAACGAAAATCAATCTGTATAATAAAAATGAAAAATTATGCATTCACGGCGCGCATTCAAATCTAATTTATCGACGTAAATGGTTGATTTAAAGTTATGCAAACATTAACAGAACTTCAAGCCTTTAAATGTTAATTTTTAACATTATTTTGGAAAAGAATTTCTCTCCAATCTCTTTCCAATTTTAGTTTGACTTTGCTGCGTTCAACACATTACTGAGTAAACAATTAATACTGTTTCAGTTTACATGACTAATAAATATTACTAAATAATAATAAATACTGTTGCCATTTAAGTTTGCACGAAGCCAAGCATAATAATATGAATAAACATTGAGAGCCAATACTTTGCTCCAACAAACATCGCACATGAAGAACATGTAGGAAGTTGCAATTTTAGTACGGTATCATAGTTATCTCATTGTTCCATTGTAATAATAAGTTTGCAAAAAGGATCCACATACCCGGCGACCACAATATGCCTCCCCATTTTCTTTCCAGCCTCGATCTCATTTCTAAAATGGTCCTCTGCCGGGCTCTTCACCGTACAGGAGTTAAGGAGCCACAGGTCGGCATCGTTCTTATTCTCCGTTAGCTTGTACCCGTAGGCAGCAAGTTGTCCTGCCATGTACTCGCTGTCGGAATTATTATGCGTGCATCCCCAAGTTTTAACGTAAATCGTTTGGGTACCAGGTACGATACTCTCGAAAATCGGTGGCTGTGGCACATCCTGCGTCGACTGTTTGCGTTTAGAACGAACTGTAATATGCTTCCTCGAACTGTACCGTTCCTTAGGCGTCAGATCTTGCGATGATATTAAATCTTCTATGTCACCGATTATATCTTCACACGGGGCCGACATTATTTAACGAGGGCTGCGTCACATGAAATATGTTATAGGTTATTACGGTATTCGTTAGCGTTACCAAATTTCTTTGGTATTAATTTTTCTTGCCTGATGCTTTTTAATAATGCGACAAGACGATTGCTGTAACTGTCCATAGGAAGCCGAGGAACACGTTTAAGCACTAATAATATGGCACTTCATCGGTACGTTCGAGGTTACGTTTCACGTTCACATATCAACATGTGAGAACTATGAAGCTGCAACGGCGGCCTCTGGCGTACTAATGTTGCGTAGGGTGTTTCAATAATCGTGGCGCGCGCGCGCGCACCCCCGAAGAGGGGGATACATTATGAAAAATTAAAATTGGTGTTAAAACAATCTTACTTTAAATCAAAATGTTGTTGCTTCCAAGAAATATGTTGTTCATTTGCAAGTGGTTAAACGAAGGAACGGAAACTTTTTCTTTTATACTTGCTTATTCAAAGTCGCCCGCGCCGCTGTTAATTAATGCTATAAGAAAAAGATAATGCCGGTACTTGTGTTGTCTAGTTTTAAATTAGATTAAATTTATTACTTGGGAGATACAAGTTTGTAAAGATATCAGAAACGTAACAACTCTGTTCCAAAAATATATTTTATGCTTAATGTAATAATAAAGCTATAAATCTTTTTTTATTGAAAAGAATATGGTGTTAAGTAATAGCAATAGTAAAAGCACCGAGGAAATATAGGCCAATGTATTTCCACAGACGGGGTTTAGATATAGATTTTTAATTTTTAAACACATGGATAAATTGCTGAGAGCTATAACGGGTTGCATACTTTAAGGGGAATAAGTACTGTATACTGCACAGTAAAATGCAAGACGTACGTCAGAGTTATAATTTTCTTTTATAATTGTTTAATCTAGATCCTTAAAAAGGAACGTTAAATTGATACAGATTCCACTCGTATTGCGGGTTCGAAGAAATAACTACGACTGGTTGCATACTTTAAGGGGAACTAATAGTGTGCATAAAATGTCAGGTGTACGTTGAAATAATAGACTTTATATTTATATTAGTAGTATAATTGTCTTGCATAATTGTTTAGGCCAGATATTAATATTGAAAGGTCAATTTAATAAAAACGGTTCTAAAGAAATATTGATGAACATGAATTATATACATTAATTAATCTTACACCATTGATAACGCACCAACAAAATTACACGATGCAGAAATTTTCCGATACTTTCCAATACATTCGATGTTCACGTTTCAATTTCTTCGGAAATAAATTGCGGCGCAGATATAGCAGAACCAATTTTTAGGTTTGGCAAACCATTTGTCGATTAACTTTCTTACAAGGGAAGAAATATCTAGATCCGTTCAATCCGGTCCTTTTCTAATTATAAAGTGTTCTCCGCGTGGCGTTGATTCTACGATTGTTTTGTACGCCGTTGACGTCACTTCCTATATATATTTCCGCCGTGACATGTTTATGCTTACATCAAGCTTCGCATACAGTGCAAAAGGGAAGCAATAATCTTCTTCTTCTTCGACGCGGCGAAGGAGACACGATGGAATTACTTTTCGTACGTTTCAGGTAGCGAATGTGGTACCTATCCTATTGGAGTATACGAGACTTGCGCGTTAGACAACGCTCTGTTTGGCTTGCTCGTCGACGAGAGTACACCTAGTTCCATCAGTCACGTGGAGAACTTCCGCGACGTCGGTTCGACCTTCCTGTTCTCCCATTTCCTTCGCGTCCCTTTCGTACGTGGTGTTTCGTGTTATGTTGACAAGGGGCACAGGTGACACTGGCTGATTAAAAAGTCGACGAAATCGAAGGCGAACGGCAATCGACGGAGAGCAGCGAGGGTAAATGACGATTTAAATTTAATACTGCGTTTTTCGTTTGGAAAAATTTCGTTTTCGTATGGATTTCATGTGTTCGTTTCGAGGTTCATTTTTTTTTTAAAGAACTCTCAGGTGATTCGTAATGCGCAATTGCTTGCCTTACGACGATGCTGTAAATGCCTGATTCGATGATGCATATTATCGTTTAAACGGAATTTCAACAAAAAAAGTCTTCCAAATACATAGAATGCTTTGCTTTCACTCGTGTCTTCGAATCTTCAATGAAACATTCGCTGTTATATCAGTATGTTGAACCTGCTTTCAGTTTCGGACATTGTTCGATAACTTTCGATATACACAACGCCTGCTATCTATAATAAAAAATGGATTGACACAATAAATGTCTTAATATTTGTCCTTGATCCACATTCGTTGCAGGCTATACGAATTCTGCTATTCGCCCCCCTCGTTCAAGGGACCAAGCTGTTCTATTTAAATGTCAATGGGCAGAATTTGGTTTATAGGCACAGGAAGCGTGAATTTCTGCGTGCCATATGAATTGTTATTATCCTGCTTCTGTCCCGTGAATAGCGATTGATCTGACATAAACCCGCGTGACGATTACAAGCAATCAGTTTGGGCACAGGATTTCCTCACCCTTGGTTTTTGATTGCTTAACGGCCGTTGCGCCTCCGCCACACAACCCCCGGATTTTGCGTGGAAATCGTACAGTGAAATTTATTGGACAATTCATGGTTCAAACCGGAACGAAAATATTAGCCATCGTTTTTGTTTTAAGTTGAAAATTTCGATACAATGTCGGCAAATGTTGTAAGTGTCACGCGCAAATAATTTTCCCTGCGAATCGTTCGAACGTACGTGTCAATAAATGTCAATCTATCGATGTGGCTAGTTGAAATATGTTGTGACGTACATATATTATTAAAATTCAATAGTATTTCCATATAAATACACGAACGAAATAATTGAATGTCCATCTACATTCTGTATTGTGTTCTACAATGTCTATCTACATTTCATTTTCTGTAGACACAATGAGAATGATTATAACAGATCTTCAGGCATTTATTTGCGTAACGAGACTTTAATACATCCCCTTTGTATCTCTTACAATTAGCGAATGGAGTTACATACCTTTCGCTCCGCTGCCCTCCAGCAGGCTTTCAGAATTCCGTATACATTGTGTGCGTTTGACAAACGAAGATATGCCGTTGGTATGGTATCGCTGATGGTTATTACAACAATCAGATGAATAGAATCCAATAATAATAATAATAATTCGGTAAAGCCAATGTGAACAGTTGATTGGAAATTATGTACTGTACTTAATGTTTCATAAATAATGGCAAAGACAGGTGAATAGGAGAGGATATTTGAATACTGCGAAGAATGAAATACGAATGAACGCAATTAATTTCGTATGAAATATAGTGGGAGGAACGAATGTATTTGTGCAGTTGTAATGTGGGTGATGGGTAGACTTTTGTGTGCGTCATGTGTGGTGTTATGGATTGTGGAATAAGGTTTTGCCAAGAAATGAGAAATTAAAAATTTTCATCAATTTTGAATTCCTATTTCCATTATACTTGTATAACACATTATATTATTTTTATAACGTATGCTCCATTCCCTTATCAGGTTTCGCATAATTATAGTTAAATGAAATTTGTTATTTATGTGCAGCAGACTTATTACGTTTCATTAATATATCCTTTATTTTCGTTATCAGGTACAGCGGAAACTTTTTGAAAAATGTGGCTGCATGACTTGTAATAGCGCTGCACGAAATGAAATACGAACGAACGCTGTTCATTTCCACTGAAATATAATAGGTGCACATTTGGTTTATTGTTTTCAACTTCCAGTACCGTTAAACGATTGTTCCTTTTTATCGTTGCAACGGAAATCAATATTCTATGCCTGGATAACGGTGATGACAACAACGAAAAGTACAGTTGCGATTTATAGCGTACGTGTTACTGCAAGGTAAAGTTCCGACAAATTGAAAAAGAGCAGCAATTGCTCCGATTTCAATTGTTCGTGTAACATGTTATAAATTCGACGCAATCCAGTGCATGGTCCGAGTTTGCCCTTTTGAAACGCTCAACGGAAAATCAACTTTTGGTCTCGTCGTGTGTCCAGTATTATATACAATACTTTTTACAATTTACTTATAACAAAGAGCATGCCAAACGTTTTGCTTGGTAACATATGGAGAATGCAGATCTGTTCACGTTGCATTATTTTCTTGCGGTTTTTTGTTCTATCGCTACGGATGGATGGAATTTTTGGAAGCTGAATAGGATTGCGATATTCGTGAAATAAGAATACGAGGAATGCGGGTTTGCGTCACTGATTGTGCTGGGAATATGCCTATATATTTGTATGTATTCGTATGCACATTGGGGTGGATGTCCCAAGGTCAGATAGCCCTTCGGGGGTGTGAATTTTTGAGAAGAACAATGGCCACGATGAGTTTCAGACTCTTAACCGTTGCACGGAATTGTTGAATGCACCAATTTGTAAGATAAATATGGTTCAATGCCGTATATAAGATGATAATAGTCGTAATAGAATAATGATATCGTGAATAAAGCGATAAATATTAATAGTAAGGCCGTAAGATATTGAACACAGGTTTTCAACTAAACTATATTTTTCGAAGTTCCGTTTATTACGAAGAACCATGGAATAATCGAAATCTGGTAACGAGTAATTAATAATGTTGTCGGTACACACAGAAAGTATATATATACATAAGAATTTTTTTTTTCAAATTCATCTGCAAGCATTAAAAGTTGGACGAACGCGAGGAATTTGGAAGATCGAAAATTTAACGAACCAAAGAAAACTATTACAATCCACGCTTCTGTCAGCTTTTTTTATGAACCTTTAAAATACACTTCATTGCAGTTCGCGGTGAAATTATAAGGGCACAGTAAATGCTGTAATACCAGACACATGAAAAGTTTTTCAGCTATAAAATTTCGCGAAATTAAACGCTTTAGTAGAATTTTATATCTGAGGGTAGCAACTTGCATGGGAGCATTTAATTACAGGGAAACCGCAACTGCATTATTTTTTAGGTACTTTGTTCCTGCTTTTCATTTAACTTACACGAAAGAACTTTTTCCTATTATCCTGGGTAAAAGTTGAGCACATGAAAGAAATTTTTCCTATTTTTTTTTTTAGGCAAGACCCATGGGACATTGAACGCGTCAATGGTCTTTCACTTGAATGAAATACAGCGCACGTATCAAAATGGAACAATATATACTAGAAATAATTTTTCTGCTGTTCAGTAAAAATTTCACAGAATTATATCATAAAAATCTTATCGGTACCAATAGCATTGGATGAAAAATTGTTGCACATCTTCTCACCTGTGCAATATACGAAAATATTATTTAAGCGAAAGATATTGATTTATCAGTAGAATTATTCAAGCCTGCAAAAACTTCTATTGTAGACTATTAAAAAAAATGCTGGTTTGTAACAGCCAGCAAATATTTGTCAAACAACCGGCCAAGTGTTTCTGCAATATTTATTTTTTAAACTAATTCCCCGCTTCTCGTTATCCGACTAATTCTCTTTGTTATTTAGTTACGCAATACCGTCAGGTTGATACGGCACGTTAACATGGCACAAAGGGAAACTGTAATGTCGAAGTTTTAACGGTGCAATCGATGATCAAGCTTAAATATTAATAATCGACATGTTCAATTCCAAGTATCGGTACATGGTGTACTATTGTAGATGCACAGCTTTAAGCTTGCAAACTGATGGAGGTAATTCGTGTGCCGATTAGATCGAATTAAAATTTCTTATTTACTATTCTACAATATCGAAATTTACGAACCGAGTCGCTTGCAAAGTCTCTCACAGACACGTTAATGTTATTCACGTTTTCTGCACCAGCTCATACGCAATTATACTTTTCAATTTGTATTAAACGTAGCCCCAGAGTTCATGGCGTCGAACGCATATTTTCATGGCAAATTAATTAAAAGAGGAATGACTGAAATACATATGTCTGATTTAATGGCACACCTGACTCTGCTGCACACTCGTACTGCATAGAAACCAATACTTCTGCATATTACTAATTAGTGTGCATGCACTCGTATCAGGCACGTATCCAAAGCGCGTGTGTACTATGTATTCATCTGCGGTATATTTTAGTGGCGCAGAAAGTTCTGCAAACTGCATCGAAAATAGTAATATTAGCATAAGTCTTCTTACGTGAGCCTGTACTGAAATGGCTTTTACCCCTTTCCATCGTTTTACTCTTTCTATACAGTGCGCTCCAAGAGATTTTACGATTAAAGTTCTCCGACACGTTCTACCGGCTGGGAAGAAGGGCGGAAAAAAAAGGAAAATGTTACGGCTTGATTAAGGGAAGTGTAGGGAAAGTGTCGGCTATAGAAGAATATGACAAACCATTAATTTGGATACATATCTCCTAACCACTTCCAGATCTGGGATTAGAATGCGTGAAAGATCAGTTTCGTTACTAAGTATATGAATTTTTGCCGATATGCCAAATAATGCAATGCGCATTGCCAGGAATAAAGGAAATCTATTATTATGCGTATGTATATTATCTTCCTTGGATCTCCTTTGCATCATTTTTGCCAACGAATTTTCAGGATATCTATGCCTTGATACTCTTCAACATTCGTTTAAGAAATATCGATAAGAGATACAAATAATTAAAAAAAAGTAACGTATCAAAGTAGTAAAGATCGACGATACAGTCAGCCAATGGCTTTTCGCAGTGGTACAGGTCAACGGTTTGGTAAGATATGCAGCTTTTAATTAGAGTAGGTCAGTGATGGGACATTAATCATGATATAACCGAATTTACATTACTGTCTCTGATTATATATTTTTATAACATACAAAAATAATCATTTTATTAAAAAAACAGAAGAGTATAAACGAGAAAAATATACATTGCTAAAATATCCTCGTATGTTTTTTTTTTTATTCCAACACAAATGTATACATTGTCCTCCATTTCATTATACGCTATTCGCCCCGATTCACTCATACATGATAAATATATTTGAACAACAGCGAAAACGCATGGGGAATGAGCTGTAGATTTAGCAGCGGAGAACTTCCGTGATGTTTGCAAACAGAGACGAATCAATGACCCCAATGGAAAATGGATGGATCAAGGATAATCGATGCTCTCCATTATGAAAAGCTGTTGTCCCATAAAATGATATAAATGTTCCATTCGATGGGGTGAAGCATCTAGGATGCTGTTTATTATCTTTAGTATGATCCTGAAACGTTTATTGTGTAGCAGGTGGAGGAAGTACGAGGAGCATTCTCACAATTTCCGTGGCCTTCTTATTTTCCTTCGTTGGACGACGCGCAAAAATTTCAATCACGACAATCAAACATTTTTCTCTCCAAAGAGAATCCAAGGGAGCATCTCGTGACGTACAGTGAGTGAAATTATTTTCACGCCTCGCGAAATTACATTTTCCCAAGTTTTACGAAATGTCACGGTTCGTTTCCCACTCGACTTATCATTTGATTGCCAAACTTAGAACGTTTCGGCATAATCTGCGCCAAAGTTTTTATTCGCGACAGTAGTTAAGACACTGGTCGATTCCAGCATGCAGCCATTAATGCAGATTGTGCAACCAGATTGTAACATCGCACAACATTGGCCGCGTTCTAAATGATGCGCCTTCACACAATATTGTACTTCGTGGCAATTTCTTGCGTCACAATTTCTAACACGCCGGATTACTTTCGCCGATTTAATTCGCGAGGTTGCATTTTAGATCGCGCGTTACGAAAAGGCGTTCGCACTATTTTCCCATTCGAAAACCGAAACTTTTGGCCATTTATTAATTCGCCGTAAGAAGGCCGATATGTTTCTTAACGAGTCTAATTATAAAAGTTTCGGATAACAACATTTTTAGTGAAAGAGAAAAGTACTATTACCGCAAACGAATGAATTCTCCCCTCTCATGATGAAGTTAGGGTAGTCACGCTAGTTCCTTCCGATTCGTTCCCCGCATCCGAACTACAATTTCTCAAGCTCGAAAAGTTTCGCTTCATGAGCGAAGTTTTAGCAACGAAACTTTTATTTAATCTATACTTACCGTCCGCTTTTTTCTTCGCTGGTATGGTTCACGAAATTTTATTTAAAATATGTTCAACGCTTAACGTACTCTTATAGCTGCTTGTCGGGGCATTTTCACAGCTTGTTATCGGTGTTACATATCGTTGTATTTGTAAATAATTTCGGTACGAAACGACAAACGCAAGACTGCAAAGATCGTTCTGGACTGTTCGCGTTTGTACACGGTTCCAATGTCGACCGCGTAGTTTGTGCAACAAACATAGTCCATTCCGAAGCAGGACAATGTCGAACTATCGGTTTCAGACTTTAGAAAGCCGGAAGTGGCCGGCGCTAAGCCATCCGGTTTCGTCAAGCCGCTACCGGTGACGGTCGGCCGACGAATGTCTCGAAATGCATACGTCGCACGTTTATTTACGATTGTATGCGACTATATTATGCCAATAATAACAATAGAAAAGTTCGGGGGCACAGCTTGATCGTGACAATATTAATCAACGAGATTTCATTGCACCGCAAATATTGAAAAGAATCAAATTTTTCGGGACACTAAAATTCTAGTAAAATTTTGCTAATCCGAGCGGGTTCCTCCGGGTTCAATCCGTGTTTTGATGCGCCATGAAACTGGACAAGTCCGTTTAAATCAATTGCCACGAGGCTGGACTTAACAGCTGCAAAGCCTAACCAAAGCCATTGGTTACGGATTACTTAGAGTTCGGCTGATAATGATAGCCGGGACAAGCGTTAAAGACGCGAATAAGCCTCGGAACTTATGTAAATCTCTATAGGTAAGGTAGCTTAAAGCACTTCGATTATCCAAATTAGTGGAAGCCATGGAAGTCAAAGGTCGCACTCACGAAGGTTGCTACAGATTTGAATGAAAGTTTTCAGCATCTGTGCAAAAATTATTACCGATTTCTTCTTAGATCTTAATTTATTCAATTTATCCATCGATTAAGTAGATGAATCAAAGTCTTGCAAAAGTATAACGATATAATGTTTCGATTATTACCAAATCGAAACAGTGTTATAGTAATTTACAATTTGAGAACTATTTCCTTAATAGTGTTGCATAAAATATTAAACAGGAATGAAATAATCCGGAACGACGGTGAATCGTTATTTTACAGTAAAACGAAAAAAGAAATCGAACGAAGGAGCGTCAAGTAAAATTATTCCGCGCAGGTCACACGGGAAAATTGTAATCTCATCACGTCATACGCATTCGTCTTTCGCCGCGAGGGTGGTTTACATTAAACACAGGCGTCTCAGTTTTAAGAATAAGGAAATGCTGTTGGGCAACAAATTAGTAAAAGATCTTTCGACGGCGACTCAATCAATTAAGATTAAGACAAAGGAGTTTGGTCTAACTAAAATATATTGCTCTCCGCATCGAAGTGAAGGGGAGATCAATCTTGATTCATTAATTTTCCTTTTGGAACGAGAGAAGGCTGTGTGTAAATCTCGTTGTCAGAAATGTCGTATATATACTTTCGAATTGAAAGAATTACTTTTATTGCAGAATTTTTACATCTATTGTTTCATACATTCTACGTATTATAGTGTAATATTATAATATTTATATTCTTAATCAATTGTTTGGATAAGTTGACAAATCTGGGGAAAAAAGAGTGCGATGGGAATAAAATAGTGAAACGATATATTAATTCGTCTATTGTTTTTTATTGTGCTTACTTGAAAGCTTTCGAATTAACCGTTTCCTTCGTGAAAGTATTTTTATCCAAGCTCGTGCACACATCGGCGCCGAATTCCAATCGATGAGCCAGCTGTTCTAAAATAATAAATACCACGTTCGATTGTTTACATGACGTGATTCAATATGATTGCACATGATTGGACATGACTTCGACCTTTATGATGCTTCATGCAAGAAATTGATCTCGTTTATTGAAGGGGCCATGGCTATTAATCGAATCGTTAATAGAACATTGAAATATTCTTATGAAGTTCGCTTCTAGGTGGTGTGTCCCTCCATGGAATCATGATCGATCATCGAGTAGTTTTGCATCGAAACGAAGAAACACCTTGCAAATATTTTTTGGACACTTTGTAAGTCCATAAACGTCGTCGCTGTACCAGCAAAATATTAATATCAGAAAGCACCCTAATGAGTTTCCAAAATGGATAAAGTTCGGAACTAAAGCTCGAACTTTTTAGCGAATAGATGGATGAACACGGCTATGCTGATAACAACTGACCACGTCACTTAACAATTTATATCCTTTTTGATATTAAATACAAGAGGCAGCAAAAATTTCTGGCCGGCATATTAAATTATTAGTCGCTTAAAAACGTGCCTCTTTTTGGGAGATTTAATTCGTATCAAAGTCGACTAAAATAATAAATGAGAAAATTTCCATGCATTTCAATTATTTATACAAAACCTGATTAACTTTGTTACAAGAATCTTGCACGATTCTTATTGATACAAATGTATAGGTGGCGAAAACTGTGGCATCTGCGCGAGCAACTTTGAAAAACAATTTATATCAGGCACCAAGAAAATAGACTACAAATTGAATAGAAATATATGCTCGATTGCAACGATTTCTTCGGTCCAGTTTATTTTTCAGGCGCTTCGAATGAATTTATATTACCTCGTTTACCATACGAATAACAAATTCACTAAGAACGTCCTGTCGGTGCAATCATTTGTCAAACTTCACCGCTTCTGCATTCTCTTTGAATTTGAAATGTTGTGCAGTGCAATAACTGCAGGGGTAGAAAGATTCAGCCGAGTACTGCTCAATGCTATTCAATTCTATGCAGTTTACGAAGCATGCATTTCACTGGCAAACAGAATATCTTGTAACTCGAGAGTTGTGTAACAAGGATAGCTTAACATACAGCTGCAAGTATGAGTGTTACTGTTAAATCATTTTGGACCCTATTCTTCTTGAACGATTCGCAGTGTTTTTTTTCCTCATTCAAGATCAATAAATTCTCATCGTTTACATCCAAGATCATTTTCCTACGTTTCTTAAGTTGCTCGATCTTCAAAACCGATTGGCGGAGAACATTGCAATTCGATTGCGACATAATTAGAAACAATAAATGAAACAGGGATATGTAACAGTCCGAGGAAATTCTTTCTCTCGATTTTTGTAAGCTTTAAACGCATAGGGATTAGTTCGCAGTAGTTTCCCTCCTATCGATTCTTCTCCGTGCAGTGATGGCTACTTCTTGTTGCTGACAGTAAAGGAGATCTATCGATAAAGCAGGCTCGTTGATATTTTGTAGGTGCTTTCTGCGTCGAGTGCACTTGCAGCGACGAGGAAGGCCGAATCGGATCGAAAGTTGCCCCCCCATATCTCCAAGTCATGATTGGCGTTTCGAAAATTTTGACAGTGGATCTATTATGCCCACTTCTTTGTCTCTGTCATTGAATCGTGCAAGGAAGCTCTGTCGCGCAAGAGAAAAAGCGCGAATCTAGGACGGTCTTTGGTACAGGTATTTTTATATTTGTTTTAGTTGAGGAACTTTGCCAAAGATCAATTCGACCACGAAGAAGCGTAGAAGAAGAGGGAGAGACCAAGTCTTTTCTAAAACAAAACGCTGCGCTGAAGTGTCAATTGGTTTTACATGCGATGAATTCTTCTTTTTCTCGGTCCTAAAAGTCCGACTTATATTATATTTTGCTGCACTTTATTTCACAATCCGTCTCGCGAAATTTCCAAGCGCACCGCAATTACGATATTTTCGGGCGAAACAACGGAAACAAAATCACCGCGTGCATAAAAGAAACAATATAATCTATTCGGCTCGCATATATACATTTAATATCCCAACAATTTGTGATATTTCCCGTAGAAACAGTTTCACGACAATTCCGGTTCTCCCTCGACCATGACAATTTAAATGATATATTCGAAATAAGGAAACGGTACACATCAGATTGACCCAAATATTTAATGCTACCGGGGTTTGGTTAATGACAAAAATATCTGACAGGGTGGAGATTGGGTTCAGGGTGCATCGTAAACGGTGCACGTGACTGGTAGGGTGTCAAAATATCTCGTAAACGGACGAAGTACGATAATGAAACCACTGCAAGCACTACTTCCCACATTATACTAACGAAATTGATCTGCGCAGCCTGTAATTTATCCTGCGGTTGAAACAGGGGCCGACGAAGGCTCGTAACTATACCACAAGTCTTTCGCGTTTCGATTTACGGGAACAGCTCGTGGATGAAATGCCAATAGCCGAGCCGTCGAACGTGCATTTCACCGGCAAGCCCATATTCGTTGACGGAGAAGAATTCGTGTCCGCGATAAACAGAAGCAACGGATAAATCGGAAGTATTGTTTCGATTCGGTGAACAGTATCCCATCCGACTGTTGCTAAATGAATACTTCGTGTCACGAACAAACCGACATTACGACGAGAAAATCTGATGTTGTTCTGCCGGGTGTTTCACGTAACTGAGTATAAACTCGGGGGAGGAAAATGTTCTAGACGTTATGTTGCAACCTTGATTTGAAAATGACGCAAGCCGAGTGGTGAAATAACGTCTAAATATAACAACGAGTGATCAGATTTCTTTATTTCCTCGTCTGCAGGCATAATGTATTCTCATTGAAATCAATTTTTTATTATCCCTTATTTTAATTCGTATTAACAGTCATTGGTTCGGTTCGTGGACAGAAACGCTCTTCTTTTTTTTCTCAGTAATTGTGCAAAATGTGCAACGCTTTGTTTCAACGATTCGTGTAATTTAATTAGAATTTGTTAATGATAATTCGATGATAATTAAGGGCTAATTACGTAATGGGCGCTTAACAAGGAATTCAATCAGTAGAACCGCGGCCCCGGTTACCCACAGTCACGATTATCCAGAATCTTGGTCCGACTAACAATATATGATCGTCTCTCATGAGAAACCCTCTGACGGTGTAGTGGTATACCTGACCCTCTGTGCATTAGCAACAGCGCGGAATAATATACTTGTCCATGCGCTGCATAAGTTATAACTCGATGGTCCGACATGAAACATAGTTCAAGCTTCGCTTCGAAAACAAGCCTAACGTTCCATATTGCGTACCGTCTAATCCCATCTTGTGATTGCACTCGCTTAACGTTCAAGTTTCTGTTAAACACTTGGCAAACACGGTTCCCTTCTAATAGCGTACTATGTACTTCGTTTTCGTAAAAATTAAAAACGTCAGGCGTCAATCATCTTGCGGTGCATACGTTCAAATATTTATTGTCAAATAGAAGAGAATATTTTTTATTAAGAAAAGTTACGGTATCACTTTCGGTCACGCGTGCGAACAAAATCGTCGATACCGAACGGATATCGTTTTGGAATTAAGAGTAAACAATGCACCAATTAACGCACCTGTGTAGAATTTGATTATATTTAGAGCACCGATATTATTCCGGACGGCACCGTGTGAATAGACGTACAACAGTTTCGAAATATCTGTCTAATAAATCTATTTTAAACGTGCGACAGCGTGGAATGCTCGGATTCTTTTTGTCAAAGGTTTTCCCCGCGCTGCAGACTCAAGAGCGGAATGTAATTAAATTCCATTCAGAATGGTTTTTCTGTTGGCTTAGCGGCTTCCGATACCTCTTCTTCTCTGTCGTCGTGTATTTCGCGATAATTGTTAGCAATACTTAGCCGCACCAACCGCTCCCGTAAAGACCAACGAATGTGTTTTTAAAATGCGGCAATATTGCAACGCGCGACACGAATTAAAATTCTGACACCGCGAGTAATGCATGTATATTGAATGTAATGACGCGTTGGGAATGGAACCAGGATGTTCGTGTCGAAATATATCATTTTTTTTTTATGAATTATCAACCGCGGTACGTGTGAAGTTACAATTTCTTAACATTTCCTATTCAATCGTAAAAAAATATCTGCCAAATGGCGGAGGAAAGGGTGCTCGGCGAAGTACAATTTCGAAATGATGGCTCTTCATAGCGCTGCGAATAGATCGACCTCTCGAGCGACGTCTCCTTTTTTTTATATACCCTTTTTTTATTATATAATATAGAGTAATCATAGTATCAGAGGGCCTTAAAAACTGCACCCCTTGTCATTTTTCCATTTCACGCGCGAAGAAATGAGTGAGAATACTGTGCACCTGCCAACGAATTCGGATGTTCCTTCGTGCATATAGTCGCGCACAAAATCGTCAAAAACGATGACGCAAGTATAATCCACGTGGCAGCATGAACTAAATTTATGACGAGCGATTTTGATCGTGCGTTCGAAGAATGTTCAGCTATTGGGAGGGTGAACTTATTGAAACGGAAGGAAACGCACGAAATATTTTTTGCCCCGCAAGAAAATATATCGGAACGGGGCAGTGAAGCAATTTCAGGATGTGGGGGATCGTAAAACTGTTGATATCGTAAAGGAGATAGCAACGTGCAATTGTCGATATTGTTTATCTTCAACCGAACGTCCCGCAGTATTGTAAACTAGCTCGATTGCTTGCTCGAATAAAAAGACAGAATATTTCGCATTTCGTGAAACGTACAACTCCGTGCGAACAATTTTTCTCTATTACAAGCAGAACGTATATAATTCCATCATCGAAGGGACTCGTTACCATTGAAATCATTCTTTTACCACGCTTTGAAGCGCGTACAGAAATATACGTTACAGTAACTTGTACAAATCGATTTTTATCCCTTCGAATTCGAAGAACATTTCTTATTTGCTTCGCTTTGCGGCGCTGCATAGGGTAAACAACTTTCTTACTTTCACCAGGCTAAAAGTTTCCAAGCTTTTTCTCTCGACGCGAGATCGAACTCGAGCGACGACGGAACGTATTTTTAAATCTGCAGATGACTTTTGCTAACTTCGGCTGAAGAAAGTTGCGAGACGTTACGGTTTCGAGACAAACGCTTAGGTGGACAGTATCGTGGTAATGCGTTTGGCGTACCCTTTTTTTTTTATCCCGTTTCTCGACAGAAACTTTCGTTGTTTATCTATCTGCTCGTTATTTATGGCGTATGAAGTGCGCTTTGAAGTTTCCGGTGAAATTGAGATTAATGGCGACGCGACGCTGCGATCCATTCCAAGCTCTGAACTACTTCCACTTCTATGGGTGTTGGAATTCGTCTACCCCCCCATGGGCACCGATTTAAACTGGAATAGGCCAAAAAGTTCGAGTTTCAAATGACACCAGTTTTTGTTGCAACAATTTTGGATCGATTGTGAGGAACAAAATGATGGAACTTCGCAGTTGACAAATTTTTCAATAATATTCGAGCGACGGAATAAATGTTCTCCATAGTTTACGTATACATTATTTTCATTTTCGGATAAATTTACACGAGGAACACTTTAAAACAGTATCCTTCACGTCCGACGAGGCAAATTTTTACGTTACTTTAACGAAGTCCAGTGTATCTCATTTTCTGGTTGGAAAGGCTTTTTGGTTATTAGATTTATCATTCCTTTCGGGGCATTATGAAGGTATTGAAGAGAGCATTCGTCGCGACATCGTCGAAGAAAATCTACCCTCGTCCGTGAGGGTGACGGACCCCATCCAGACCTTGTCACCCGAGAGTAGTGGATAAAAGCAACTTCTTCCGAATCATCTGTTTCAGGATTGACCAGTCATTAATAATGCTTTAAATGAAATATTTATTGATAGATGTAATTCAATCTGTTCATATTCACCCCTCGAATGAAAGACGTGTAATTTAATATTCATCGGAGAATTGATTAATACTTTTATTTATAAAATTACCAAATCAAATTATTCAATAAACAGTCGATTACTTATCACGAATGTAATTGTTTTGCATATTTACTTACACGGCGATTAGGGAATTGATCGAATTCATTAACCTGCGTAAGGGAATCTAATCGTTCGAAGCAACGAACATGGTAACGCACAGTGTACTTATGGTAAAAGGAATTTAATCCTTCCGCTAGTAGTGGTTTTAGAGCATTGGAAGTGCGCGTACTAAACAACAGCAACCCGTTGCGGAATTCTTGTGAATTGAGTGGATTCTGTCCAGTAGCGGAGAGGCAATTCAGTAAACCAGTCTCTCAAGTGAATTGAACAATGGACATTGATAAAAGGAAAGGAAACGCCGGATAATAAGCAGCAACGGTGTATATCACGTTTCTAAATTTAATTAAAAATATTAAGTAGGGTCGCCATAAAGAGGCGTTTGTTTATTACAAATATTTGGCCGCAGTGAATTAATAAAATTGTTCGCAAAATTGAACGTACACATAATATAGAAATTAATAAAAAGAAAACAGGGATTCGGCGAAGGATTGGGTGGAATAATAAAACGAATACGAGATATTATATTATAACGATTGATCGCTTACTATTTTTAAGTTCTCTACTTTTTGTTATTATGTAGTGAATCATAAGGTCAATTTACTAATAATGCTTGTTTTATGTCCTGCTTAATGTCTTTCCTACACGTAAGCTGTGTTCATTAACTTATCATTTGCTGATCTTACACGAATACGTATTAATAACATTATAACATATTTTTAGTATACTAATGTCATCCAGCATTCAAACGAAATCAATGTTTAATAATTTCAAGCGATTTTTACAGTAACTTCATATAAAATAATTGCTTAAATTTGTAGAATACTATAAGCATGAAAGTACGAAGCTAAACGATACGTGCTTATCATTTTCAAAATAACGTTTTGCAAAGTCTCCTTCTAAGATGAAAGTTACATTATACATGCAGGTGCATTAGGAAATTTAATTTTCTAAGGTTCAGTTTATTCAGTAATAATTTATGCGAAACGTTATACGGTGTCTTCGAAACATTTCGCCAGGATTTCACTGTGTTTGCCATTTGCAGTTTGCATTCCTGTGTTGACTGATAACGTTAAGTGCGATAACAAGGGCCGAGTAAAATTGCGCAAAGGTAAGCAGGTATTCGTATGGAAATTTATGCTGGTGAGACGATCCGCTTGAAAAATATTCGATGATAATCATGTGTATTCCCTCGTGATCCAGAAACTGCTATCGCCATTACTTGATTCTTTGAAATTGTATTATACAAATATCTTGTATTCACTCTTGTTCGACCTAATTTTCAATAAAAATATGAATAAAATAACGTACATATATAATTACTGCAGGACACCGTCAGTAACAAAAAACTATATACAGCTATCGAATTAAGAATATTACGCGTTTAAAAAATTCATGGGATCGCGGGCCAGAGTGGGCAATAGATCACTGCTTGGTTAAAATTGCAAACATTTCGAGTAGTGGTGATTTTCGTCATATTTCTTCATGAAGTGTACGAAACCATTGTTGGTAATGTGTGGAATTTCGGTGACGTGCGGGCACTTTTCTCACTGCCTATACGCGGCACATGTTCTGTAAAATATTTCCCATATTTTCTATACCGTCGCGTGCATACTGGTTTACGCGAAAAACGTGTCCGACCCTTATTAAACGTATTCGGGAACGTGATAAATTATATTCCAAGTCGAACTCGAGCGGAATGGAACATGTGCCACAATTTCGGCAGCCCAATCTATTGAATCGTCGAATGAAAAATTTATTTACCGCCGTTGAATATCGTTACTCAATCTTTACCGCAATATATTCGCGACACGATCTTGTTTACGGCTGGTTATCTAACTAATATTACGTTAATAGCTTTTACGTAACGAACCGTCGACTATTCCGCGAACTACACGTTTTCACGATACTTCCAGCGTTCTCAATGCAACCCCTCGACGCTATCGAAATTCAGTTATTCGTATTAATTGATCAATTAAATTGAAAACTAACCTCGATGGATGCTTCAATAAAGCGATTGGATAGTCGAGTGTTCACCGACACAGTTTAACAAACTGGTTTGCGTTTATGCACGTAAAATCAAATCGATCGTACGCGCCGTGGCGTAAAAGAATTTCCACATAATTGTTATACCGTCATACAAAGGTGAAAACACGCGCTCAAGAAAATCCATGTTATTGATTGCTCAGTGCGTAAAATGTTAATTAAATTGGCGACAGTAAGCTGCGACACGGACTAATGTTGACGTGCAACGAGACGTTCCTGCGCTGGAGAAGAATGAAGGAAGTACGTTAGGGGGATAAAAGAGCCTGACGATGTCTTGATGTAATTATCCTCGCTTCAACCTTCTTCCGCACAAATTTCCAGCCCTTTATCCACTGTCTGCCGAGCTTTTAATGGCAAACGGGTCTCCCGTCCTGGAAATGCGAGACTGCGGGATTCAGTCGACGTTCTTTTTTCTCACGGTTAAGTGGGCTGACTCAATCTTCATCGAGACAACAAGGGGATGCAATCCCTGTACCAACGAAAACCTAAGATTATTGGAGTATGCTTCATTTTTTTTGGTTTTAACGAGCACATACGATTGGGAGTATTTCAATAATTAGTTTAATAATATTTCTTTGCGCAACGATTTCGGAAGTCACGATAAACTGAACGCACACTCGGCGAAAATATGTAACGAAATTATCAGCGCTG
This sequence comes from Nomada goodeniana, assembly GCA_963969485.1. Lineage (NCBI taxonomy): Eukaryota > Metazoa > Arthropoda > Insecta > Hymenoptera > Apidae > Nomada > Nomada goodeniana. The sequence continues at coordinate 3,744,276 of OZ018302.1, forward strand.
AAAGCACCGAAATAAATAGTTCTTCAACGTGTTAATAATTCACGCTGTATTAATCACGTAATACAGTGGGCACGAGGCCAATTGATTTAAGAAAACGTTCTTTTAGTCGATGCTTTATACAATTCTTTACGTTCTGCTTCTTTTGCGTTAACGTGAATCTGATCATCATTGTAAGGATATTTTTATTCTTATGCTTTCAGGACCTGGACGTTCTTCAGTGACAGTCTGGAGGGAAAAAATCAGTCCACAAGGCATCATGTCACAGTATCCTCGAACAAACATCAAGATGTCAATCGCGGCGGTAGGTTGCATTAACAGTGATTTTTATATACGGTGTAGAATTTTATAGAATGTGGTAATTTCGATGTTTCATATTTATTAAACAATATCTTATGAATAATCGCATATATGGAAATATGTCAAATAGTTGTGTTCGAACAGTTGCAATCTTTTTACGAAGAATTTCGTACGCATATCTCGCGATACGAACGGGGTAACTTTAGAAACAATTTTCGGTGCTACAAATTAAATCTCGGCAAGCAGTTTCGTAGTCACTTCGTTTCCTTCGCAGTTTCCTTCGGGGAAAATTAAAGCCGACGTCCATTGTACACTGCCTGCGGTGATAAAAAGGGTACACAGCTGCACTGTATTAAATATTATAGTGCGTGGTATTATAACTACGAGAATGTATATGTATTACATTAAATTATAAATTGAAAGTAGACAAATTTTTCATAGTTTCAAAATTTAACTCAATGACTTCAGAATTTTTTGTTTGCTGATTTTCTTATCAACAAGCTTCGTTTGCTTTACAAATGTTTTAGAATACAATGTCTTTATTAATCAATACTGATAAACCAGTCGAGAAAACGATTCCGCAATTAATTCTAATGTTCAAGTTAGTTCTTTACTATGGACAAGTCAAGGTTCGCGAGATGTTGCGTATTAAATTTTACTCCTCTCTATGGAAGTGGAATAGTCGAACAAGATTAACGATTCCGAGAAATAAGCTCCCTATGTGCAGGTATAAAATATTAAAGTAACGTGAACGTCATACCCTTGGGTATTGAAGCTCTTCGATCCTGTAATCATATTAACGAGTACTTCGTTCACATCAAACATAAGTAGCTTTCTATCCGTCAATTAATGGTGTTTTAATGAGAAACCCGTACTGCCCGAAAGATTTTCCACTTTGAATGTATCCCATGATTGGTAAATGAGAATTCGTTTAAAGGCAAACCATCGAATCCTATTAGCTCTGATTTCATGCACTCGACGTTTATATCATTTCAAATGATACAAACGAGGCAATAAATTACTAACAAATAAGTTACCTACTAAAACACTGACTAAACGATCTACTGTTTTCTAATTCAACACTATCGTTCCCTTTTTGTAATAGTGATAACATGCCACGTCAATTACGTTTGTTTAGGACACGTGACAAAAATCGAACTGGAGCTGGAGGAAGCTCCCGATGACGCGATCCTCGTCGAATCGATGCCGTCCGAATTGGACGTGAACGGTGAAATCAATTCGACCTATCCGAATGGTGAGTTGAAATAATCGCACACCGCCACGGAGGATGGTAACCATTGCCAATGTAATGGTTCATTACATGTACCCTGAAATTTACACGTGGTCCACGGTTTCATTTGCTTACTCGTGCTAAATCATGAAATGTCGAAAGATTGAAGGCTCCAACGAAACGTTAAACACCGAAGCTCAACGAGTTCTTCGAGGTAATGCACGTCGAACCAGTACGTTTAATTAAGGGGACGTGTCTCGATTTGCATTTCGGCGAGCAATCTGAAGAACGTTCTCGCAGAAAGTACGAGGAATGGTTCGGCTGCAAGGCACTGAATTAATGGTATCGAGTAGTCGTGTCAAAAGGCCAACGAAAATAAATGTTTATGAGATCGTTAGATTTTATTTCTCTTTCGCAAATTTTCAACACAAGATTAAGGGTTTCCAGAAACGAGCTTCCAACTTTCCAGGTATGAAAACAGCAAAGAAACGTGATTACCTCGGACACTTGTACTTTTCGCTTCCGCAATCACATTAATGAGCACTTCGTTCGTATAAAAGGCGAATACGTTTCTATACGAAAGTAAACAGCGTTCTAATAACAGAACCGTGTTGCCCGCAATGTTATCGAGCCTCGAATGTACGTACAATCAGAATACGTATTAACGAACGTAATAGACGGTGGCTCATTTTCGTTTATCATATTAAATTTCTCCTCTTTCTGGTGAAAGCTTGATTTACATACTAATTATGCGTTTAACGAGATTTGGCGGTATGTAGGGAGTGGTCGACCCGCGTGATTTGATTTTCCTTTGACGACGTCAAGCTACACTGTGCGATTATGTCCGCAGAATAATTAACGTCGGCCAAAAATGTCCGTATTCGCGTGGCCTGGCAAAAGTAATTTTCAGTTGCTGCCGCTTCTGTTGTTAATCGTATTATTATTAGCAACGAAGAAAATTGTTACGAGCTGCAAAATGTTTCGAAATCAAGTGCGTGCAGGGGGAAAGTATCGATTTAAACTAAAGTTGTACCTTTTCGTAAGCGGGTTTCGCCCGACTGCGACAAACGATAACAGAAGAGGAACTGAACGGGCGAATGTCGGAAAGAATGGAGGAATGTGTTCAAGTGTGCGTGTGTGTAAGATGAGAAAATAAGGGACGCGAAGGAATGTTTGGCCCGCAATGGCGAGAGTGTCAACCGAAAGACAGTTCTCCAATATCGGATCTGCGCTAATGGACGCGATCTTAGATAGCGCATTGATTCAGGAACCTCTAAGGTCGTGCTTGAAACGAATCAATCTATAAGTTGTAACTTCTTATAGAAATGAAAGCATTCGTGTTATTTTATAGAATTCGTTCGTGAACGAGGGTCACGGTAACTGTTTGAACGCAGATTTCTCATACGTTTCAGGCATTCCGGGCGAAGGTGCGGTCATAGTCAGGGCCGAGGAGGCTTTGATAGTCATTTTGGTTCTACTTCTTTGGGCCGCGGCAATCGCGTTATTCTTCAATCGATGGGGAAAAATTAGAATGCTAGAGCCGTATCAGCCGAAGTTTCAGCAACAGCATAGACCAAGCTGCGCGACGATCGATCAAACACAGCTGCAGGTAAGAAGTAAATTAATATTAAGAGACGATATTTACAAAATTTGTACAGGTTGGGACGATAACTTTGATCGCCAGAAATATCTTCGTTATTTCCAGAATTATAAAATGGCCTTTATGTGAGAAAAGTTCTGGTAATAATTTGTCCAAAATTATTCGCATATCGTCCACTGAATAATATTCATCGATCCTGATTAATCCTCCGGCAAAAATAATTCATCCCAAGTGTCTATAAAATCAGCACCCAAGACTGGCCGATTTGCTCTTCTAAAGTAAATATTCGACTGCTCGGTCAGTTTTGTGACGTCCTAAATGAATGAAAACTTGCTGAATCGATGTCCAGGAAATGTGGGAGATATGGTAGCATTTCCCATTCAATTTCCCTAATCACTTGCTGAGTGATCGTAGCTTTATGGGATCTAGTGTTATCACGATGAAACATATTACGCGTTTCCTGTTTCCTGAGCCGAGTTACTCGACTCACAGTTTTTCAGAAAATCTTTTAAGTAATTAAACCCACAGTTGTATTGGTATCGTTGCATCGTGCATTTTACAAAGCAACAATTTAAAAAAAAGTATACTTATTATATTTTTTTGGAAAATGTACTGTACTGTATACTAAATAACATTATCACTATAACATTAAAATATTCTTGATCTAAAACGAAACTATGGGATCGTAAGGAGATTGAGTTTTGTTAGATTAATTGATATGTGCATGTAGATCGACAGTTTAGGCACGTACAATTTCCCTAACATTGTTTGATTCCAGGGTTTAGCGTTTTTAAGAAAACTAATGACACTTTCCATAGAACTAAACTATGCCACTCGAAATCTTGCAACTTATTTAAGAACACTTGGACGATAGTTTCTTGGTGACTTTGGTTGCTCTTCTTCGTACTTTTTCGATGTATTAGACGTAAGAATGATTAGACGCAATGGCCGGTCCTGGGAGAATGTTGCGACGTGAATGTTTCTGTGACAAAGCTCAGGGCATCCTTTTTATCGAGTTAGGAAGTCCGCGATGCGAGGCAGTGGACACGGAAAAGCATCTGATAGGGATGGTTGGGCGTAGAAGGAAGGTACGGGGCGTATGACTAAGGGTTCACGGCTGAAGGGATTTGAGGGTAGTTTTGTGTCATGGTGCAGAGAAGATAGGATGAGACTTTGCTGTTACTCAACGTAACGTCTGAGATCATCGTAAACTATGTAACGACAAGCTTAAAGATATTTGCTCGTTGTAGAAGTGTATACAACAATATCGACATTTCGATAAAAGCATGTTGCGTGCAATTAAATCGATAGCCATCGCCATAACGAACGTCTGGTCTGATTAATTGAAATTAATTGCCCCCGGAGGGCAGTTTAGATATTATCGCGACAATACGCAATATGCAGACGTGGATATTGTATTTTATTTGAACCACGTTAAAGTTCACCACATTTGTATACATAACTTCTAATTGTTTTTATTATTCTGCAATATTTTTTAATTTTTCTTTTAACCATAATTGTGCTTATACCATTTTTAGGAGCAACAATTGCGATTACCTTGAAAGCATAATAATAAAAAATAAAAGTGTCCACATCTTTGCATACTCAAAGTATCCATGCAATTCGCTGTATCTTTAACCTCCAACAGTGGGAGTTTCATTAGAATTTATCAACGAAAGTAAAATTGGTCTGGCCTCAATTCCGGAATCCAACGATCCTCAAGAATAAAGTACAGTGTGTGGCACGAAATCCCCAGTGGATCCGTCGTATTCCTCGCGGAGTTTATACCAAGATTATCCATGCTTCTGGAGCTTTTTTTTTCCAACACTTTATCCACGACGGAGCCGAGCGAGACGGAGGCAGAAAGGAATTGTTAACTGAAAACTTAGCGGAAACGGAAATGGTCCCGTTCGATCTAGCGCCACAGAGGACAGGGCTATCTAGTTCAATCCGTGTACGGTCGAGAAATTATATAGGGGGGGTCAGTTCCTGACGACCTTCGCAATCTCCAATCAGGGATTCGTGGCGGGCCGGGAACTGGGAACCTTTTACGACACGACTCCCGGGAGAAGAGTCGTAGGGTGCTTCTGGAATTGGAGCTTCCAGAAACCCAGATACCTCGACGTTTCCAACGACGACACACGTCGAAACGACGGAAATGTACGATCATACAATCAGATTTTCCTACCCCCTCGACACGTACTTTCCTTGGGGTGCAGTTGGCCCCCCCACCCGAATGATGTCGAACAGATGCCACCGATGTGCGGCTTCGGTTGCTCCGTTTTTTCTTTGGTAATGGCTCGAGATCTTGTTTCGATTGCTTTACAGGTAGATTAAGTGGCGAGGAAAGAGTGCTATATATCCTCCGGATAGTTACAGTCAAGCACTGCAGATTTATGCGCGCAATCAGAGTGTTTTATTTCCACGATAGAGACGTCCCAAATAGGATCAGTTACTGTTATCACCTGCAATAATGATTAATGCGAATTCGTGATAACAATCGATCATCCGATCGCAACGAACCGCTTGATTTGTGTGCAGGTTCGATTTATGGGTGGTACATTGTTATCCTGACACACGTTATCCATGAGTTTTTGTACTGTTTATCGCGGTATCGCAGTGCTATCTTGAATTTTGTTGTACCGCATGGTTTCTATAGAACAGCAAACTGATCTTTACTTACAAAAGAAAAGAAAATTATAACAATAGAAATATTTACACTCGCAAATATTTGCAGTTTACAGCGGTGGCACAGGTCTGTCTATGACGGTGTAACAATTGTAAAATAAACGTAGTTTAAAAAAAAATGTCACCGTGCTAGAAAGAGTTGAGGGAATTCCCACAGCTAGCCACACCTTCGCTGATACAAAAACCAATCGAACCGGCGGCTACCTGTACCAACTTGCGAAACAAAGTCGATAGAAAATACAACCCCTGAGAGTCACTTTTGTGTTCCGATACGAGTCTCTTAAATAATTCATTTCAAATGCTTTTTTTTATATTAAACACAGACTTCCTTCAATGTATTTATTACCCAGGGTTACCAAACGAAAATTTCACGAAATATTCACCTAATAATTTGAGCAGTGGTACAGAAAAAAAGGAAGAAAATAAATGAAGAATGCAACAGTTTGGACAGATTGTCTATTCGTCTCGTTATGGCGTAACGTATATTTCATGTTGGCGAATTGAATGGTTTTTTAAATAATAACGAGACGGTTCGTCGTGTTCCCTGATAGTATCGCGTGTACTGCATTCGAAATCAACGACAGGCGTGCAGACGTTCGCCGCTGCACACAGGTAAATATTCGTTACGTGATGCGGCGACTTTAGTGATCCCGTCTCTGTAGACGTTCAAGGCAATGATGCGTGAGATAGGTCGCGTTTATGCATTTTTTATCATTCGCGAGAATGTAAGCGGAAATGGAAAATGCTGCTACACACGATTCTCGTTTCTGTTGAAAGCATCATGCCTGGAAAGAATCCGGTAGATTAGATGTTATTACGGTGAATTCGATTCGCGCAGAGAAATTCTACCGTGCGCAGCATATTACGAATACGGGGAATATGATCGAAATAATATGAGGTAATTTATACATGGAATACTAAGAAACATTATTCGCAACACATCTATGTTTAAACACGAAGAAAAATAATTCTGAAACAAGGGCCGTTTCTGTTCGTGAAATATTGCTGTCGATTACTGACAAAGGAACATTAAAACCAACTGTGGTTTCGACAGGGTTAGACGGCAGTACGAATTAATAGTTTGACCTAATTACCTATAGTTAAAATATAATGGAAAGTGCGAACGAACAACAATCGCCGCAATTTCGGAACGTTATACCAAGACAAATTTCGATACACCCAGCCCACTTGCATGTTAATATTAATTAAATTACTGGAAATCAAACCTCTACCGAGCAAGACTTTCAATTTGAACAAGAATAGCCGAAGCCAACTAACTAACGTACTACTTGTTCTAATTTTCCATGAAACAGGGTTAAATAAATCTCACGGCTTCGCGGAATCAGGGCATTAAATGGTACTGCGTATACCTTTCGCGAGAAAAATGACGGAATACATAGTTGTAAATAATTAGAAGAAGTTTCGTAAAAGTTGCAACGAAATTTAATTCGTTAATATAGTTAACAGTGGACAGTCTTTCTTCATATTTCGCACAATTTTATCGTGCGAAAAAGAGAAGTAGGTTGCGAACGTCGATGCAGCGATCGAAATGAAGAATAGAGATTTCCAATCAACTGACGAACCAAGGTTCACGATATTTCAGCACAATCAGGTTGGAAGAATATCGCCAGAATCTTAGAAATTTGCGCTCCAACAATGGCGCGGGGAAGCGATATAACTTATTGTTAGTAAGAAAGATAGGTGAACTTCCACAGCGAGGATGAACACATAAATTCACTTGTCGATAGCAGCGCTAGTCAAGGTGCGAAAAGATAAAGAATGTTCGAAGGTGCGAGTTGAATGCAAAGTGTGCAGGATACATTTTTACCGTCCTGGGCTGAAAAATCGTTGGAAATGCGATCCGCACGCACAAGAAAAATCTACGCAATCGTGTGTTCACCGAGCGTACAATAAGGATCGGGGTACGTAAAAGAGTTTGCAAAGAATGAGCAAAATCTGTTCACATTGTTACGCAAATATTTTATTCATTGAGCGCGCTAAATTGCATTAGAAGGAAATTGCGAGATCTTTCGTCACGTATAATAATGTGCAGAGTTTCCAATTTCAATCTTGTCACGCTTCTAATAATATATAGGGTGTATCGTTACGGGAATACTTCATACGCAAGGTGTCCTAATTAACAGAGAATCTCGAGAAATTTCGATGCACAGGAACCTCTGTACACAGAACAGTGCATATGTACTATTTCATTGTATGCGATACTTAAATCAATTTTACAGGAACATAAATCAACATGTTTTATACCCTTTGTCGTACTTAAAGTAAAAACGAATCAGAAATCAAACACCGTTTAAGAAACGTAATATTTTATCATTGTGTAATAAAATCGTGCGCAAACAGCCATACAGTACGTAAGTCGTAGAAAATAAACAGTTTTATTCCATCACGTTAGAAGTTTCCCGGGAATAACTTAAAAGAGTTTCGAATAAAATTTCAGCAGCAAGTTTGTTCCTATCCGTTTCAAGCGTTCTTTGCAAGCTTCTTATTAAGATATCTCTGGAAAAAGTGTTGCAATCGTAACGTGTGAAGAAAGCAACGCGATCCGTGGTCTCCAACTTCAATTCCCATCGTCCGAGCGGCAATAGGATATAGATCTGGGACTTCGCGTTCTTCCCCAATCGATACGTAGGCGATGTTAATTATTGAGATCCAGTGTGGACAAGAGGCTCGCCCGACACGACAGAGGAAATTTCCACATTATACGCCCTATTCGTGTCCCGTGGAGCTTGCACTGCACATTACTCGTATGGGCGAGTGTCATCCAACGAGTTATGTAGCATACATCCTCGTTTCGACCGAATACCGCGCACTGAATGAAATCGTGGTTAATGTTCGAGATTTATCATCTTTCCTCCCCGCTCGTCGTCGTAGGATGCTGCTACGGTATCGGATGTACGTATCGCTGTTTTGTATCTAGAGTGGAACGCGGATTAAACGAACCGTGATTATCCAAGCTCTCGACAAACCGATTGTTCTGTTGAATTTAGTAATAATATTATACATTCCTGAGTTTATTAGTGTTTGTATCAGTTTATGAGATTTGTCAGACCTATTATAATCCCTTATTAACGATAATTAAATTAAACTAACTTATCCGGTGTTCTTCGAAAATTGTTTATATTTACGCATTTTAAGGGGCTTTTAGCAATTGTTCGTTGCAATTTCACCAAAGTTTGTTGAAAAGCCCGCTGCGATATTATACAGCTGAAATAATTTGATCTTCTCTTCATTCGATGGCCAACTGCAATTTCGTACAAACTAGTAAAGTAACAGCCGTCTCAATAGCTCCAAAATGAATCGCAAGAACGAGCTATTGAAGCGAAGCATCGAATAGAAAACAGTAACAGAACGAGCGATATCTAATCCTGCAGTTCAATCTCGCAATAAAATGTTATATATCCCTATTTCCTATAATTGTTGTTCCACCCTCGTACAGTTGGTCACAGAAGTATTCAACGTCCAGACATTCGGCGAACGTTGCACAATATTATATACTTTCAAAAAATCAAATACATATTATTCTAATACGTTTAAATTAACTTATTAGCAGTCTAAGTGAACTTATTAACTTACAGCAATTGGTGCACATGATTCTCTAACTTTCTAATACATTCCACAAATAATTGACAACGAAACGAATAAAAATTTCTCGATCCCTTTAATGTATTCGACAATCGAACACCTTCGCGAGCAACTGTACATATCACACATATATTTCGCCATACCCTACAACCTATCCAATTCGTCCGGACTCTATTTAAAACAAACCGCCATGCCTCCACGGAACAACTAAACCCGCGCGATCGTCCGCGCGTGAAACCCCAACGAAAATTGATTTCCAAAACGAATTAACCCGTCTGTTCACAGAACCGTCGCACCTACTCCAAATTCAACGTCCTCTGCGGCGACTATCCGCCCGGCTTCGAGCTGAACTACGGTCCAGGTGAAAATCGGCCCAGGCAGAACAGCGTGTTCATCGGCCGCACCGCGTCCTTCCTACCGGGCAGCCAAGGCACACCACGTCGCACGAAGAGCGCCCTCGATCTTCAATTCTTGATCCTGTCGGACACCAGTACCGTGGACGCGGCGACCGTTCAAGACCCCTCGAACGCAAGAGACGCGAATACGAAACACGCCGGCGAGTCGTCGAAATTGTTGCCCCGCGAGCGAAGAACCAGCGCCTGTCAATTGGACAGAACCGACGCGTCAAAGGTGTCTCTTCGCGATCGCGGCATGAGCGTCTGCCACTTCGACGCGTCGCCGAAATCGTGGCAACGAGATCGCGGCATGAGCATCTGTCAGTTCGATCGGATGGACGTGATCGCGAGGCCGTTGCAACGCGACCGGGGCGGCAGTATTTGCCACTTCGACAGAACGGACGTGCTGGCCAGACCGTTGCAGCGCGATCGGATCGGCAGCGCTTATCACTTCGATCGAACGGAGGTGCTGGCCAGGCCCAATTACGGTTTCGGCAAGTCGTTGGTGAGGGAGAGGCGCGTTAGCATGTGCAATTTCTCGGAGAAGGACGAGGAGGCGGCCAGGTGTAATCAGAAGGGTAGACGGTCGAGTATCGGCGACGTGGATAAAATGGAGAAGGGCGGCGGTGACCCGGTCGCGGTGTACGACGCGGGGAAACGGGAGATATTTGCCAAATGCACCGCCGAGGGGAGGAATTCCGTTTTACAGTACGATCAGCCGTGTTGCAGTAAAACGTCCGACGTGCTGTACGGATACAAGGCGACCAGAGTGTAGCGGGCGAAACGTTCGCGGGAACGGTATCGGATCGATTCGGTATGGGGGCGAATCGATAGTTTCGATGGGCAACATCGACCGTGAAATTATTACTCTGGGCGTGCATGATTATTGTCGCGTACACGCGAGCTCGTTACTTACGCGTTAATTGTATCGCCCGGAACGTTTTCGACACGGCGTTAGGTGGTTGCGGATGAAAGGAATTGTTTTGTTTTTTAGCAGTCTCGTGAAATTGATAGAGGCTCGTCGATTGAAGTGCGATCTATGTATTTGGATTCGAAGCGGTCGGGCCGTAGCGAAACAAAGGTATTTATCATTTTCATTCTTAAAAACGCACTTTCCTCTTTTCTCCAAGGAGATATATCGATCCGCGACTGTTAACCCTCATGAATTTTTCTATAAGGTCCAAGACATTTGTTTGAACGGAGATTAATGTAAAAATAAGTTGCAGTGTGTCGATATACGAACTGTAGGTGTGTTAGAATTATTATCGGATTGTCGCTATTTTCATCGGGTCATAAGCTAAAGTACAATCGTACTTGGACAGTTTTCTCGAATGTTGCTTTAACGATTTTTAAAATGCAATTCCATGTTTTTTAAATCCGCAGAAAAGATACTCGATAAGCGAAGCACAAAGAAATCTTCCTTGTAATATCTACAAGATTACCGCAAAGATTTATAAACGATTATAAATCATATAATAATTATAAATGATACCAACAGACATAGGCTCACTTGCAATTGTTACGTCATTATTAAACGTAAATGTGTAAGAAGGTATTAGTAAGCTGGTTATGCGAAACAATAAATTAGGTAAGAAACGAGAATAATATTTTCATATAGATCTATGTCTAATTGAATCGGACGACTTTCGAACCGCAGATCTTTCTTGTGACTGATGTAAACGTATAATATTCTGCAGTATTATTTCTGTATAAGCACTTTGCGTATTGATATTTTATTAGTTAAGAAGAACTGTAATTTTATCAATCATCCAATGAAAAGTTATCTTAAATGGTAGTTTTGTAAAGGATTAATAATAATCGTACTATATTAATATTGGCGTCCGATTCAACAAGAAATAGTCCTACAATTTAAAATATATTTTGACCATATTACACTTAACCCTTTCGGTCACGATATTCGGTAAGAAAGAATTATTTTAATATTACAATAATATTATAGTAACAGATCCAGCAGGCGAGGCTCAGCAGGTGCTCTCGATAGAGGAACACTTCATAAAACATTTTATGCATTACCATTCAAGAAAGTAAATACCCTTGATGAAACATAAAATCTATGAATGAAACAGATTTCGATCTTTCCGTGTACAAAGTGATCTGCCACGAACGCAAGTGCCGAAAGGGTTAAATGAATCACTCGCAGCAACGTAAGAAGATGGAAAGAATTTGTAAAGAGAGATGCGAACTATTTTTTCAGGAAACGCAATTTTTAGATGGCAGTAAGAAAACGAAAGATATATTTATTAACTCGTACCGTTGTATCGGGCCTAAATACGTGTCCAAGTACTAATAAACATGCTGTCAAAAAACGACGTCGAATTGGATGAATAAGACGAATAACAATTAATATTAAAAATACTCGAGATAATTAAAACTGTGTGCATCGTCTGTCGTTTTATTTTTTAATCGAAGATCGTTGTTATTTGCTTATGATGTACTATTTTCATCGTGCCTTCTTCCTTTCTTAAATCCATAGGTTTCACTTAAGCTCTTAACACAAATCATTTTTCACTCCTATTTATAAGCATCGACTTATGAGTGGTGAATATTTAAAAACTGGTCAAAGTACATCGTATGAAGAACGTTGCAACTCATGCACTACTCATATGCAGAAGCGATTGACTGACTGAGCGTATAGTTGGCCAGTTTATTCTTAGGACGATTGGTATTTGAGTGCAACGTCCGCTGAATAAACTATCAACCCGCGACTATAGCTTTCTACGACGAAAATACCAGACACTTGCTATTTAATAGAAAATCCTTACGTACCGGTCAAGACATCATAAATTTAAAAAATCAGAATGTCAAGGTTTGAATTTTAATCAGCGAGTACGACTTCGAACAGATAAGATCTTTAGAAAATTAATGATAACACAGCTTTCAGAATTATCCAATTACTTTTCATAATTTCCTATCGGGTCTCAATTTAATTTTTGGTTGTCCGTCTGTCAATTAATTCGTTTAATTTAGGTCGTGCTGAAGGGGCATACAATCTTCGCGGATCAATGTTGCTATCTTTTTTATTACTCTCTTTGTTATTTCATTATAATCTGAATGTATGCACAGCCTTCAACAACTGTGTAGCAGTGTACATCGCTGGCTTTTTAAGCTCTTCTCAAATTTGCCATATCTCGACCGGGCTTTTCTTAGCATACCGTGATTCATCCATATTAATATCACGCTCAACATCGCGAAGCCATAAGAAAATATTGCTTAATGGCCTGGAAGAAATTCTTTTTGTAAATGTATTTTGCAAACCAGAACAGAGAGACGACATCACGAAGCTAAGTCATTTTCATACAAAAAGATAGAAACGATTGGGCGATTCTAGAAATTTGCTTCACGGTCAATTAACGAATGAATTTCTATTTTATTTGCTCGTCTAACGACAGACGTTAGATTTAACCAGACACGGTCGGTTCCTTCGCGAAAGCTTTAAAAATTTATATTATATGAAGTTATTATTATACAGACGAAAAGTGTATCATATGTTTTCATAATCACGAATTTTCGCATGGCAATTCCGCATCCTTTGTTTCGATCAGGTATTATTTCACATGTTCGACGCATTCAGTTAGTTACTGGGCAGCATCATGAATGATGCATGGAGCTTTTATTGCGAATTCACGCTGACGCTTGATTTCGTCTGTATTATGCCCGTAGAACGGTTCGTTAACAGGTAATTTTTGATTTCTCAGTCATTTGGGGATATAATACGGGCCACGCATGTTCATAATTCAATCTGTACCCCGTTTCGACATTAACAACCTCAAATGATTTATTGCGCATCGTCAAGCTGTATTTTTTCAGAGAATGCGAGATCGGCGATTAACGTAGATGTTAATATTATTCCTTCACTGGTTCTTATTTATTAACCGTCTTGAGAAAACGTTTATACTATATTTGACAGAAAAGGATCTATGCCTTTGGACCAGAAATCGCTCAACATTTTTTAATATTTTTAACGTTCAATGAAACGAAAGCTTTTGTAGTCGATTATCATTTATATTTTATATCAAACAAAAAAAATTATAACAAATTTATATATTAATTCACTAAGAAGGCTGTATTGTGACATACGCTATACATGTATGAATACGATATTTAATAACATTTGTATTCAGCACTTCAATATTATTAATATACTTCACCATACGAGGTGTTTTATGTGACCTAAACTATTATTTAGAAACAGAATATTGCATTCATACCGGACACCAAATTCCTTAAAACAAGTGCTCAAAGATCGACGTCGTTTTTGAAAGATATGTTAAACATAATTGTACGAAAAAGAAACCGATACTTCTTCTTAAAAGGTGTCCGATTTGTGTACCTGTTTAACCAATTATTCCCTTCTATCTTACAAGTTATCGGTCTTTGTTACTCTATTTAGATATTAAGCGTGTATATCTATTTCTTCCCCCCCCCCCTTCTAATCTACTTATTATTATAAATAAACTCTGGCCGCTATTCTACTCTTCGAAACCGACCAGCTATTCCGCACGTAGCATACGTTTCTCTTTAGTTAGATATAAGAATAGTTAAAACGTTCGATAGAATACAATAATGTACCGTATAGTATGAAAAGAGACCAGTTCGATTCCAGGTACGATATTTTGATAATTACCAGCAACGAATACACGATTGAACATTTAGAGGAAAACATGAACGCATGCTCAGGGATTATTAAACTAAAATTATTATCGATCATGGTTACATAGCGCCATCGAAGTATGTTATTTTCTTCGAACGAATCACGAATTCCTGTAACCAAAGGAGAAAATAAAGAACCATATGATATTTGAAAATATATACGAGTGTCGCTCATTAAAATACAGTCCAACATCCTTTCATTTCCCTTTCAAATATGGTTTGCATTGTTCATCCAATTATTCCTGCAAACACGTACGTATTTTACATCCACGTTATTGTTTCGTATCGGCAACAACTATCCGTCAAAACTTCCCTATCATTTTCCCAATTTCCCAGAATATAGAATTCGTACAATTTTATACAATTTGCTAGATTGGATTACGTTTACGATGGGAAAAGGCAGCTTGCTCGTCGAAAACGCGCCCATCCACGGAACAATTGCTGACAACACTACGATCTCCTTCGTGTCGCAGAAGTGTCAAGAACCTCCCGACGGAAAAAGAAGGGAAGTCGATTGTCCATCGGCGGGCTCGATAAAAGAGCGATGATCTCATGATATGTGGAAATAGCCAGGCCGACGAATGAATCGCTGGAAGTATCCACTCTAGCAGGGCCAAATTGGACACGGTACAACGTACAGTCGTTGGAAACGTTGTTCGCCCGATAACGTGTCGAATATAGGGGATGCGCCACGAACGACGTCGTCGGTCGTCCTCGGATGACACCAACGTCCAACCTCGATACATCGTTTCCAGCGACTGTACCTCGATCCTCGAAAAAGGCAATCCTATTGACTCAGTAGCATCGAATGCGTGGACGCAGCCGAGTAGCCTCCAGGGAAACGGTGTGCACGCAATTCGTCCTGGGGAAGTTGCGAACGAAACATTATTTCAGGGGGTCGGTGAGGGACATATCGTGAATGCGTCCGGGCAGTAAAGGATTCGCCCTGTTGAGGATCAAAGGGACGTTGAAAGAAGAACGTCGCCCGGGGGGTTGTTCAGAATGACACTCATTATATATGGTTCAGCCCCCTGGTATCAAGAACTTGAGATTAAGTCTCGTATGACTTTGCTGACGCTGTTGCATTATGCCGGAAATGAATGGCCGATTCGCACGTGACGCGTTCGCCTCTTATTCGTGATAACGAGTTTGCGGTACGAAATCGTTTGGGCTACGCGTGGAACTCGATTTACTATATTGTTATTATTTTTTCGATGTTTGGTACTCGAGTAGCTTTGTCGGTGGAATTTTTGGTTGCACCCTCGGACATTGAACGATCTTTAAGGTTCATCTGAAAGAGTTCACGATCGATTGAAATTTTTAAGGAGACATCGAATTATGCTAACCGCGAAAGGGTTAATTATATAATATTGACAGAAATTATCTGGAAGTTCTTTAAATTGCAAACACCTCAGCTCCCGCTGTCTATCACTTAATCTATTTTGCAATTTTAAGCCGGGTAAATGGTAAATACTTATCGCGTGAATCGAGGATTGAGTGCGCTCGTGGTGTAAATTACGCATACACTATTACTACACACATCTTCGCATCTTCTGCCGCGCATACATACGTGCATGCACGGAGGGTGAAGGTTGTACTCTCCGCTCTCATTTGAATAACAGACATCTTACGGTAATCGTGCAATTGCGGCATCCCCCGTGAAGTGGCTCGAATTGCTTCTGCATACTTCCTCCGGATATCAGTGGAATTTCTCCCCCGCCCTGGAACTGACAACCGTTGGTCGATTGATGCGAAATGGAGAAGATCTATCTCTCGTCTTAAGTGCTGATACGAATATATGCCACGAGCTGTCAGGAACTTTCTGATCCGTGCCTGCGCAGGCTATTGTTGCTTTACTGTGCATCTAATATTGATTTGGATTAACGCCACTCACACGCGATAGCTGCTTCTGGGCTGAAATTAATTGCACGCTTTCCCCGCGTCGTCTGTTGATCATTGAAAAATGAAATTAATAGTTTATTTATATATCGCGGTGCAGGAAAGCGACTGAGAATGCAAATTCTGCGTTGGTGATAATGGGAAGCGGAGAATCGAATTAGAGATTTTGATGTGTCAGTTTCGCGTTAGATTTCGGGTCTTGGCTGCGGAAGTGAAACTAGTCTAGGTCAACTAGCGGTATAATTAGAAGAGGCAGTGGAACGACGATACCGCGGTTTCGCTGTTACACCGAATTACAGTGAATTTGTAATTTAATCGACGGATTTGAAGGACAGTTTAACTTGAATGACAAGCGGGAATAAAAGGAACTTGTGCTGAGAGGATATTTTGTTGCCACCTCATTGAAGATTAAGTAGCTGGAGGAATATATTTCATGAATATTTATTGCAAACACTTGGTGCAACTGTGAGAAAAACACGTAACTCGTACATTTGTATATAAATTTACTTAACGTAGCATGATTAACCTGAAATCTATTTGCAAATTGAGTTCAGAAGTATTGTCATCAATATTTCGAACAAAAAATAGATTCTCGAGTTTCAAAGTATATTACTCCCCGCGGTTTACTTTACCCTGAGCTTTTTACCAGTAACAATTAATGTCCAATAAAAATAAAAGCTACGAAATATAAGACCGACCGTTTGAAGAGTATCGATTATTTTACCTCAGAACCTCCCTGCTAATTCAGATGACACTACTAATCCTACGTTTGTCCAATGAAATATACCGTTTGAATTTCGATCGCGTATTGCAGAGTTGTTTCTCGCAAATCGCTGTCCGGTATGCGAGCAGTATTTGCACTGTACCGTAATCATATTTCACGATACACACGAGATATCAGTAGCATCACACACTGATGACTATCCGGCTGGTATACCGATTTCTGTAATTGCCTCAACATGTTTCACGTCACGACGAAGCCATTATCGTTACTACGAAGTGCATGCACATTCGCCGCACAGAACAATGAATGGATTGACAGTTACAAAATGAGAAGAATATTTACGGTGGTGAACGTGTGCGCGTAACTTGAACCAATCGTTAAACAAAAAGGGTGAATTACGTTCAACGATTTCCTCCATTTTTTTTAATCCGGCAAATTTGCATACAAATAACAAAAGAGGGTCCTTTGACTGTAACGCTCGTGCCATTCATTCGTTCGCACGAACTTGGAGTGCTGCCAGTCTCTCGCGTAAGTCGAGAAGACAATCCTTATGGATTCTACCATTGTTCTTAGCAGATTCTCCGTTTGACACCGCAAACTTGCCACACAATAATTGTACAGGGCTGCAGCCTGTACGATTATTAGGCGTTGCGTTATAATTGATAGAGAACGTCCGCAAATTATTATCCCAATCTCTCTCCTTCCTGTTCAGCTTCAAGTATTCCATGAAAGCTGCGTATCGATGTTCTGGAACGTTATTGTCCTCGTTACGAGAACTACGACAATCTACCTGTTCAACGCCGAAATTCTGTCGCGAGTCAAGAAACGAGATATACGTGAAACAGCTGTTCCGATCGGTTGATATACGGGACGGAAATCCAAAAATTAAAAAGCACGTATTTAGCAGCGTGTCCACGACGAGTGATTCGTCTTTATCGGGTAAAGCATAGAGTCGAATGAACCTGGTGAAACAGTCCTGCACTATTAATATGAATTTATTGCCCTGATTTGTTTCGGGCAGAGGCCCTACGATGTCTACGGCTACCTTCTCGTTAAAATATGCAGGTGGGTCGTTCATTCTCATCGGTTTTTCTACGGCGTTTATTTTCTCCTGTGTTTTGTCACGTCGAACTGAAGAGGGGTTCCTAGCGTCTGTGGTGACGTGTTCATGAAATTTTTGATCCCCTTTTGCTTCACCATCGTCGGCGGTCTTGGTCTTGATTTCTTCTGTATCACGTTGCACACCTTCGACTGTTATTGGCAAAAGATTTTCGACCTGCGACAGCGTTGGGTACGTTTTTAATGGTTATTTCGTGTTAACGATGTTATTATCAATTGAATAGAATAGACGGAGCACGAGTAAAGCGATACGAAAGCTGTTAATCATAAATGCCAAATACAAATGATAAATAGTATGGAATAATCGCGGTTCTAATTCGCATGAAACTCCATTTGAAATAATATGTAATACCGACCTGACACCTTTTCAGATTTTCCTGTGCAATTCGTGGCCTTTCCCTGCTGTGCTCTTGTCGAAGAATGATGTCGATATTAATATTTTTATATTCTCGACAATTTGCGATCGCTCGTCGAGCTTCTTCATGAATCAATGAAAACTTGTGATCATACTCACGAGGAGTATCACTATTTTGGGCATAAATGCCCATGAGTGAAACCAATTCGTACCTTTTACTTTTTCTACGTACTCCGCGAAGATCCACGGGGAGTTCATTCGTTATTCGAAGCCCCAACCCATTAGTTGCTAAGTGGGCTCTTTCCACGATTTTTTTGCACGCAAATTGTTGCACAAACCTTTCTGCACGGGCATCGACTAACAAGTTTCCAGTTTCTTTGGTTTCTCGACGAAAAGCTCCACCGATAGTGTTGCTGTCGTCAGGATTATTTATGTTGTTATCGGCGTAAACACTATTACAGTAAATATAATTATTGTTGGTTGCAGTGTCACTCTTTGTATCCCGGACTGATGGTTTGGCTACATATAATTTTTGCTTCAGCCTGTTTATTATTTCCAGCAATTCTTCTTTGTTTATTGTTGATACATCGACGGTGTTCGGTAACAATAAATTACTGTTGCTGCTCGTAAGAAAATTTTGGTGTCCTGATTCGTCGTTCTGTGAGAACATATTTCTTCTCTATTGTCCCACGATTTTCAGCCGACAACTTTTAACACAGTTTAAGACACTAAATTTTGTTCCACGAAGGGACAAAAATACACGCGTGTATAAATCACTTCACTCACAAATATTATTAGCAAAATGCAAACGCGTCTGATGAACAAATTAGCTTGATAGATTTTCAGAAGAAAAGAAGAAACGTTTCACGATGCACTGCAGCCGTAGAATCGAATACAGATGACACGAAAACGATTTTAGGAAGGTATTTATGCCTCTTTTTGTGAAGCACCCCCTCAGAGACGTCCTCAAGTGGTTCTCTGGTTTTCGTAGTTTGGATCGAGTTTTCGGGCAGTGAAATTAAACGACGTCAACAGATATTTTCGTTTGCCATCGGATTGGTCAATAACAGATATAATAGAACAATATAACATTAATTAATGCAACCAAATACTACAAAGCTGTTTTATATTATTTCACTGCAGGCTGTTTGTTCTCGAGGTAAACAGAGCTTTATCGAATCGGATGGCAGTGTCAACGAACGAAATAATTCGGAAGTGTGGTTTTGACAACAAGATTGTTGATTTGATATATGAACGTTGAATATACGAGCACCACGCCGGCAAAGTGTCCTCCTTTTAAAGATTATTGCGGATAATGTGATTCAAGGGTACGATATGTTAGCACCTTGACACAATTGCAGAGCTTAAACTGCCAGCAGAGGTTGCAGATATTATATTCGAATAATAACGTACATTTATAAATAAAAGAAACGACAGAAGCAAAGAGACGAAAAGAAGTAACACAGAGCTTTCGGATTTCGACATTTTCGAGTGCACGTTCCCTTCCTTCGGACGAAAATAGAATAGCCGTGGACGAGGAAACTTTCGTAAAGTTTAATAGAAATTAGGTATGGAATAAAATATTACGAAGATTAGTTTCTTCTTGGATATTCCTGAATTAAATTGTAAAGTGCTTGAGATTACAAGTGCTGGAAATACACTATGCAAATATCTGAAATATTCCAGCGAAGCGCTGGAAGTCTCATCTTTGTAATGCGTTCAAAACTGTTTGATTCCTGTAAAATAAAAAATAAAGCATGCCTCATTATTATAATGATTTAAACAAATAATTATATTGCTTTGTACACAGATGTGTAAGTATTATAGACAACAGTTCTATTATTACTGGGTTCTATATATACTGGGTGAAGCATGCAACGGTAAGAAAATTACTATTATTGATAAAAAAAACCAATAGGAAATGCGAAAGGTACGCTTCGACATTATCCGAAAGATAATAAAAAAAAATTCGACGGACAACGTTTGGCAAGGCGTCGTGCATCATCATGGCCCTTATCACCACTTGTGGTGGCTATAAATTTCATCAAGTACTGGGTTGACACTCCGGTGGGACAGCTTGTATATCGACGCAGCACGGACAAACATTTGTGTGCTTTCACGCGTATATACGAGTACCCACACACATGCACCCAGACTCAGTAATAAAAATATTCGAAGGATTGAATGCTTCATGTTCCTGCATGTAAACAATGCGCAGAACATTCCTGTTCATTGACGAAATTATTTCGTCTCTTTTGGCTCCTTATAGATATTATTAGACAAATCTCGTTAATATATGTATATATAATAATAAATGCACACATTCGAACCATCGACGGTTAACGAGGCTTGAATATAAATTTGTACGAATTTTGGCCAGCCAATTAGCGTGATAAAGGCGGTGCATACGCTTGACTGTAACCCTTTAACGGTTAATTGACACGTCGCGAATCCACGTTTCGATACAGGCATAATCATACTCAACAGTCATGACACTACGTTGAGGGTATCTAGATGGGCGAATTGCCAAAAAACCCAAGCGAACTGTCCAAGGGTGAAGATGGCCACGGATTCGCCAAAAATTCCACCGCCCATGCCACAGTATTGCGGAAAGACGTTATCATATTAATCATTATTTATCGTGACATCGGATTTGAGTCCCCGCAAATGATAAAATATGATATTATGAAATATTACGAACGACAACTAGAACGATAAGTAACATGCTTCAATTCAAAAGTAGAGAACACGAAGTGCTTCCAAGCTGGCCAATAAATATATCATGAAACTTAAGACATATGTGAACGAAATAAATCAACTTATTTACACCGTGCGCGGAACCTGTATTTATCCGGACAATACATATACCCGTCAACGCTTTGGGCTGAAAGGTAAAAATGGTGAGTACTCAATCGATTATCGTCGGAAGATATTTATAACTTGCCTGCAGGAAACGTAGGCAAAAAGATTTAGTAAATGAATAAAATACATGTATGTGCCTGGCAATTATTTGAAACATACTTAGTAGAATTTGCTTAGCGCAATCGTGTCATGCTTTAGTGTCTCGCGTTGTTATCAATCAGAAGCAAATAGAATGTCGACACTGACCCTTAAATAGCATTCGATGATTACGAAACGACGACCGAAATGTTGTTACCGTCTCGAACTTCGAAACTCGATTGCAATTTAATCGAATTTAAACGAAACGCGAACACATTAACGAACACCGCTGAATTAATTAATTCATACGATTTAAAATAAAGAAAAATAGAGAAGAAATAATTAGCTGCAAATAGGAAACTTAACTTGCCTTGTCTTTCAACGGAATAAAGCCTCGAGTGCTTTATTGGTGATCCCTGTTTGCCTGCGTCTAGTGAAGTTTAATTAGTACTCTCCTTCGTGTATACACACACTTATGCACATGCGCGCACAGGCTTGTACACGGATATGTATATATATTTAGTCAACCCCTTACAGGATTATCAATTTGAACAATTGATTTGGAGCAGATAGTGGTGTAATAAAGCTAATGCAATTGTACGAAAATCTATAGACAATACGTATACATATAACGTTACACGGCGATAATTCTTTGTCAGCGCTTCTTTGCTTTATCGAACTCAATAAAGAGGAATTTCCTTCGCTCGAAAGAAATTCCACTATAATAATAAAATGAAATAAACAATAATAAAGTTTAATTTAATAGCTCCAAGAGTTGGTAACACTAACAAAATTCCACACCCGCGAAACGAATACAAGGCGAAGAAATTTTTCTAGACAAGATAGGACTCGAAATAGAAAAAGAGAACAAAAATGGACACTCTGCCGAGCAATCCACGCGTTAAATAATCGCAACTGGCAACTTTTTCGCCTGTTGAGTCGATCGCTGTACGCGACGAACGATGGACACTGCGACGCCACTTATTACGGTTGGAATTGTTTCAATTTCACGCACGAAATGTCGCGCACGCTGCAATTCGTAATGAGCCAATGGAAACGTTCAAACGGAATCGTCAACAAATTTTCTGTTAACTGTTTAATAATCTTGGGACACGGCCGACGATCGTAATTTGTTTCCGCCAAGAAGATCACGCCTCGATTTAATTACACACGATCCATTTTAATCTATTTTCCACTAGGCTAATTGTATTTGCACGTGGTGGCACGAGCTTCTCCCTGATTGCACGCTTCGAGGCGCTTCTATCGGATGAACGCATCGAGTACATTGTACATTGAACATAACAACACAAGACTACGAAAACAATCGTAAGCGGAGATAAATTAATCTTCATTTTCACGAGCAAAGTTAAGATATGGAGAATACACGATAGCGTGATGAATGATGGGGACGAAGTGACGAATATTATCTCCAACTATCGCCAAATCATTGGAGACTGTAAAAAACATTTATGATAAATTAAAAGCGGACATTATTCTGGTTGACGAACTGTGTATACATACAGATAGATTAAGCCAGGAAGACACGGGTTTCCGTGAAGGGTTCTGCCGTCGTCAAGTAAATAGAGCGAGTTAATTGTTCCACACTTGTGGTTCATTGCCGAAATTGGCTGCCATACATAACGTGCACAAGTAAACAGTAATTTATTGTATTGTACGGTCTGAGAATGACAAGGGAAAGAGAGATACGTTTAAGGAGATGGAAAGACAGAGAACACACGAAATGGGAGAAAGAGAAAGCTTGGCAATAATTGTCTGGCAGGGTTTAGAGTATAGAGAGAACGTTGCAACGAGCGAGAGTAAGTCGAAATTGGTAACAGAAATATAAGGATACAAACATCCTTTCTTTATTTCATGTTGCCGAATACATAGGAACGGTTTTATTTATTAAATTATTGCAATAACTGTCGTGCAATGTACAGCATCTTGAAGGTGCAGTGTTCCAAAGTGAAATGTAGATGATTGACGAAAATGTTCTGGAAATCGTTTTAATTGTAAGTAGAAACTATTACGTTACGTTAATTGGAAAAATTGTTTCGTTCACTATTAATACCAAGGAATTTAATTTAATTCAATTACAATTTTCTGAAATTTCCGATCATTAGTTCCTCCTGTTAAACAATACTGTTAAGTTCAATTCTATGAGGTGTTATGCGAACAGTTCGAAATGGAAAATTGGACGTCAGTTAAATGAAAATTATTCCACATCGTGCCGAAGTAATCTTCTCCAAATACCAAGAACAGCGAGAAACGTATCATTCGTCACTCAATCCCTCGCTCAAAGAATAAAAGAAACCCCAACGCTAAGAGAACCCAAGATTTCCAACTCTAATCCATTCCGCGGACAACAGCGCGAGCTTTTTCCGCCGGACAGAACCGAGGCGTAACCCATCGCGAGGTGAAATTTCCAGGTAGATAACGGAGCATCAGTGGAGAACGCGCCCACGATCACCCGACTGATGCTTTTTGTGCAATGGACCTACCCTTAGGAATGTTTCCTTCAAATCGCCCGGGTCATTTATCAGCGCCCAGTCCGTGGGCCGACGTGCGAATTTTCAAGAACGTAGACCCCTCGGTGTATTTCTTACGCGTGGTCGTGTAGGCGTTGTGACCGAGTGATGGATGACGTTAGAGGCGCGCGTATAACCCGGTGGATGGTCCATAGGTCATCTACGCTTTATCGTGATCGACAAAGGGGTTGATCACTGCAGGGGAAAACTCTCCTTATCGATTCGAGGCCGGTTCTTTGCAGCGCGACTTTTTATTCGATTAGCCTGCTGTTAAAGCGGAGCTAACTGGTTCCTTCCTCGTGAGAAAATCGTATTGATCAAAATGTTGGAGACCCAGGCGTCGTTTATGCACGACGGTGGATAAATTCGATAGAATACTGTTTAACTTTTGTTAAACTATCTTTGACGTGGCAATTTTGAGACCCGTCAATTGAGACCCGTGATAAGGAATGTAATGCTTAACATTATATGAATATTGTGTTTAAGAAGTATCATACGTGTGTACCTATAATGTTGTAATTAGATTTGAGAGTGCAAGGATAATTATGTTCGTGTTTTTTTCACACTTTCGCATTCCTGTAATAATAGTTTAGCAGTAATGAGAGATTATTGAAAGATTCGTTATTTCTGAGAGACACGAAGCGATTTGAAACAGGTGGCCAGTGGTGTGCATCTGTTACACCTGTGCTAAAATTTACGACGGTGGTAATGAAAGTCTACTGTTTCGTTTTTATCAGCTCTAAATCATGGCTTCTGTTTCAGAGAATAATGTATAAGGAGAAATGTTTAAGGAGCAATTTTTTCGCTTGCTCTGTATTATTTTTCTTTCCAACAGTGCGCGGTAATTGCAATTTTATACTTCAAATCAGAACCGCTCTGTAGCAGTGAAAGAAATGTTTGTCTATATTAAAATTCGTTTCAAATCCATAACACGGTTTTTTAAATACACGATTGTTCGTTGACAATTGATTATCGTATTTGCTAACAGATGACTAATGTCTAAACGATGAAAATGATTAATATTTGTTGGCATGCTTGAGACTCTGGATAATCGAGCACAACCGGGATAATCAAGACTCGGTTATTTTATTGCTACGCCGATTGGGAGCACGCGATTAAACCTTGAGCAACAAGTACCCATGTAAAGTGTATTGCGGGCAGATTGATTCTACACGCTGCCTGAAATCGTAGAAGTTTCGGAAGGTGAACCGCAGATTAATTTTCAACACCGTATCCTGACCGTGAGTGCGGATTTACTTCCCAGTTCAATAGAACAGACTATCAATGAACAACGGTTAAACCGTGTACAGTGGACCCAAGTAGACCGTACTTTACACAAGAGTGGCATTGATTTCGCAGACACTTGGAATGAATCACATATATCGTGTTTTTTATGATATTCTAAATTATTTTACACAATTTACTACATTTTTATTATTATATTAGTATTACTATTTCATTGTACTTCGTTTTATTTAATATTAATATGGAAGTGGCGGACAAGCTAACGGATAAATTAATTCATCGAACCGTGTGTTCGCGTTACCCCGTCACAGAGGGATTAATAGAATTTAATATATGAAGTAGTATGTAACCGTCAGTGGTCAGCCAACTAGCAATGACATGCCATCGAATTCCGCGTTTACGAGAGAATGGGGTCGAAGCGCGCATAAACGATGGTATTTCTTTTATATTCTTCTATGCTCGGCCGAGGAGAATTCAATGCTTTCGGGCAGAAAGTTTGTGAAAATCAAATGCTACGACGTAAGACAGTAGCAGCCGAAATACACCAGTGGAACGGAATTTCTTTATTGCTTTCAGAAGGACAACAAAAATTGACGGCGATCGCTTTGAAAAATGTTGAACAATGCTTTTTTCCGAATCTACGAAATCTAAACAAAGTCTTGCTAGCTCACGGCGAATTTGATAAACGACAGGCAGCAAATAAAAAATACAAAATTCTACAAAGACGAGATGTGTTGGGAAAAAAAATTACAGCGGGCATAAAAAGAAAAGGAAAGAGAAGCGGAGATGTATGATATTTTTGCTCCGTGTTGGAAAAGCTCGATCACTGTCGACTTATATCAAGCTGCTGCTTGTTTCGTATTGAAAAATCACAGTGCGATCTGAACGATGAAATTGCTTGAGAATTAACGTTGCAGCTAAACGACGATTTTACTTTCTTCTTTTTTATATCAATTCGTATATTATTTGCGTAATAATTGATTGAATTAAAATACTCAAAAAATAAAGGATATCCAGTACACCATTGTGTCCGCCCCAAATTGAAATTCACCACGTTCGAACAATAATCGCTGCCGAGTCTCGTTAATCATCGACCTCTTCCTCGACAGATCGAACGAATTCGACGAATTAAAAAGTCCTAAGGAACATTCGTGCAATTCCAGGAGCAATCGAAACGATCGATTACCCGTGCTCGGTTGTGCATGCATCGAACCGAAGGACGGGGTGGAAAAACGCTTTTCAGCCTCGATTGCACTTTCACTACCTGTATTACATAACGAAGCGGTCGAGGCTCTAAGGTCATCTTCTGCAGAAAACGATCGCTTATGCAGCTGACCGCGAATGCGAAATAGCCTTAATGTAATCGGTCAAGTTGAGTTGTCAGCCTTGCCGGCCAGTTATCCGAATACTGGGTCAAGGTTCTCGGACGTTAGACGAATAAACCCGGCATCTGTTCGTTCACATTTGATGGCCGAACAGGATCGTAATTTATTGCGATCACACGCACTTTTCGTTCTGATCGACTTGACACGTTGCTGGGGTTCCGTGTCGTCGTCGCAAATTCAAGGGTCCAGAGCAACCGGTTGAAACACAAACGGTTGAAACGTTCGATTTTTCATCAATCACCGCCACATTATGGCAGCCAGTTGTTAACCCTTTATTAGTAACGGAGAATAAAATAAGAAATTGAAACGTTTCCCCGGCATGCTCAGGTGAACCGAATATAGAATAAGAAACGAAACACTCTCCCAGATATACCACTCTGATATTAATTTTAAAAAATACAAAAAAATAGCAGCCTTAATTGAACAATTTCTAACGTAGCACAGTACTTTCCATAACATTTGCGAATGTACGAGAAAGCGTAATCAACGTCGAAATGTGAATGGTACATTGGCAAATTTTTGTTCGCAACTGTTTGCAACTGAATGTACAGATCAACGAAACGAATCTCAATTGCACGACGTTAATAGGACAATACTTATAGGGCTTCCTTCGTTCATAAACGTCGCGTGCTGTGTATGAGCCGTATTCTGAGCGGTTGCACGAAACAGCATGGCGCAAAGCAAACAAGCTTTGCGCCAACTACAATTCCACCGTATTCGAATCTCTCGAAAGCCCCGGCACGCTAAGCGCTGATTGCGTGAAGCGCGAGAAGGATAATTGCCTTTGTTTCCCAAACGACAATGGAACAATTTGTCCCCGTTAGAAAAGATTTGCTTAAATTTCTCGGTTGCGTATGGAGATCGTTGATATTGCCGCACCAATATCGTGCGTTTTATTTCTTATCGGAATATGTATTATTCTACGTGGATCCACGCACCCACGGGCTTCTAGAACGAAACCGAGTGAAATCTGTGGAATAAATATTTCCGTTGCTATTTTGTTACCGAGGCTTTTATCTTTTTTTATTGGTTTCGAGTAATGCAATATTTCAAAACGGGGAAAAATAGTTGGAGAAGCGAAATATTCCGAATTTGAGTAGCACGATGCGCGAAATAAAATGTTCCCGGCTTGGGAAACGAAAAATTGGAGAATTTATTGAAAAAATTTTACGGAATTGATAACAGCGTTGCTTATTGCCAGACTATTCCATCGTAGATAAAAGGCAGATCCAAACAAAATAAATGCATTGGTTCCGTCACTGAAAAAGAATTGAATTCAAGTGAAATAGTTTAAAATAAATCGATTCGATTTTTACTATCGTTCAAATGAAATTTCAATTACAGATCCATACATACACTGAAAAGTTAAAACAGAAGTTGAATATCATGTGACTCATCCAGCAGTGTTTATACAAGGAATAGCGTCATACGATTATCTGAAGATCGAGTAACACGTAGTACTTGATCGCTGCTTCTCATTGTGTCGAATCATTGCGAGTCACAATGAAAACGACTTATATTCTACAGATTGTACAAAGTGAAAATTAAATCAGCCGGGACTATTTTTCATTATGCCGTTTCGCTTTTAATTTTTACGATGTTAACGTTACATTCGTGCCGCTGCATTGCAATAAATGAAAGCGAAAGTACAATCATTCGAAGCTTGCTGATTTCAATTATCTACGCTTTGCTACTTTCAATGAATCCAGCCTTTACAAAATCGATTCGTTCAAACGAAAACAAGATAAAATTCACGTCATCTCTGGTTTCTTCTTCTCTCTGTTATCGATATATGTATCCATCAGATATTCTGGTGCGACGAATTCATTAAATGGAAGAAAAGCGCTCGACCGAGAAAAAAATGCAAAGTCACCGAATATCAAATATATTTTTTTATCACCACTTTCGTCAGCCTTTTCATTTTTGCGACTAATCGATTGTACAATAATTCAAACAAAAGTCATTTCGATAGTATTCTTACGTAATTATCACAAGTTTCGACGACACTTGCTTCTAAATTATTCGCCCAAAGGGTTACTATAAAGCGCGCTGTATAAATGAAAAAAAAAAAATCGTCTGCTTTGCACCGTTGACAAGTGTGTAGACAATTTACGAGAATAAGTAAACCGGCGATGATTATGGACAAACCAAACACGGTATTATCTTTGAACAAACATTATTCGCCTTCAACGGTTTTCTCAAACTTACCTCGATCAAATTGTAACAGGTGACGCGCGGCGCGGCAATGAATTTATTTACCCTAATTGCGTAACGGAAGAATGCAAATTATCGTCGTTAATAAACATTTCATCGATCTAAGGTTTATCCACCTCTCTTTTTTTTTGTACTCCAATTGTTTCCCTCGTTGCTCCATATCGCTCTACACGCGTGTCTGTCGTGATTCGTGTATCCCGGACAATAATTATCCCCGCCACTGTGCGTCGCAACCCTTTGACGCGAAACGAAAGGGAGAACGTACCGCCAGTGCAACCCCCTCGAAATCAGAGTTCCGCAATCCCGTTGATCTTCGTTGAAATTGATCCTCGAGCGTTTCCTGCCGAAGGTGAGCCGGTTGGGGGCTATCGTCGCTAAACTATCCATTCAGCATGTCCACGATGAACGCTGAGAAAGGGACTTAATCGAAGTGAGCGGCTTATAAGAGCGCGGACCGTTGAATGTTTCATTCAGTTCAGTCAACGTGATTCAAGGCAAACGAGTCCACGGTGTTCATCTAACGAAGCAACCGCTTGTGGTTTCCCAAATGTCGATGAGATTCCAGTTTCTAGTGCACCGCCGTTGTATCGTCTTTGTGTTTCGTGCATAGGGGCAGTGCGAATTTTTTTTTTTTTTTTTTTTTTTTTTGTATAAAAAGGAGTGTCGCCTTCGTTGCTCCTATTTTCGTGTCTCTCTTCTCGCAAAGGCTGCAGCGAACGATCGTTTTATCGTTCGGGAGGATCCCAAGGTATTATATAAATGGAACTGCGGAGAGGTTAAATATTCGAGCCGCGAAAACGCAAGTGTTGAGAGAATATTGTTTTTGTCGCGAGGCGAAGAAACGAGCAAAGAGGTTGTTTCTCGTTTTCGAGGCGAGGTCTATCGTGGCCGTTTCGGTAGATAAAATATCGGCAACGTTACGTTACCGAAGACGTAACCGTACAGGGTGTTAAAAAAAGAAAAATACAATATTTGTATGGTGTATGGGACACACTGTGCAGAGTAAAATAGCCTTGGTGAGCATAGGTCGCGAGGTCGACCGTTTCTCAGATAAAAACATTTTTGTTTGCCGGCATGACGATTGACTTTCTTGCTTCTAGCGATCACTCTTTGATCTTATTTGCATGGCCCCCACGATCCCCTCCATTTAAAACCCTTTCGACTTATTTTTACGGGGATATTTCAAAGGCCAAGTGTGTTCCTCGCCGGTAAATGACTTGGAAGAATTACGCAACCGAATCCACCATGCTTGTCAAATAATCGGGTCACAGATTTGCGGAATTTTCGAGAGAGTTCGCGACTCTGCAAGAAGATGCCGGGCGTGTATAGAAACGGAAGGACGCGTGGGAAATCTTCAGTAACTATCGAAAAGCCAGCAGCGAGTCAATGATGACGGTAGCGAACAAAAAGTGTGTGTATCTCAGAAACGGTTTACCTCGCGACCTCTGTTTGGCGAGCCTTTTTTACATAAATGTTGAACGGTTCTTTTTCAACACCCTGTACGCACGCGTACGTAAGTACTAGAGACACAACTTTCTCTCCGATAAATGAGACAGCGTAACGTAGTGTACCATGGACGTTCGAAACGCGACAACATATTTTCTTGAAATGCGTATCTTAACTTCGATTCGCCGTGGGTCAAGCGCTCGGAATTGTAATTGATTTCAATTTAAAAAAAGAAAAAAACATCGAACGTAGCCATCGGCGACAAAATTGTCGATAGTACGCCCGTCCGTTCTCGTGAAACGATTAATTAGATCGAACGGCGGTAACAATGTTTGGTAATTTATCGGCGTTCGATTATCAACGCGTGAATCGTCCATGGATTTATACGGACTGACTCAGCAGTCATTGTATCGCGAACTTTTTACACCGACTACAGAAATATCGTCGACGAGACACGAACGAATCACATCGACGCTTCTATACCGAATCCGTGAATGAAACTTACATCGATGTTAATATTTTCAGCTGCAAAACGTGGGACAAAAGTCGAACGAATTTTCTCCCCCGAAATTGATCGCAACGAACGAACGTGATAATTAACGCCGACGAAACGAAAATCGAACTGGTCAGCAACGAATCGGAATTCGGAAGTTCGGTTTACTGTGCGTTAAAAACAAAAACAGGATCGGCCGGTGAGCAACGAAACTGCAGAGAAAATTGGCGAGGGCTAAATGTTGAAGAGACCGAAAGGTTCGATTAAATGACTCGCGGGCAAAGTCGCGGCGCCGCGCGACTTTCATTCATAACGGGCGAACAGCATTTACAGGTGGAACTTTGTTCCACGTCTGTCTGCGGTTGCAGCGACGAGAGAATCGTTCGCCAGTTCAATTCGCACGGCGGCCGGTCGGCGAGGCAAAGGAAACAAACGCCACTTGCACGTGGATCGGCGGTGAAGATTTTCGTCGAGAGGTATCTCTGGAGTTTAAGGCGCCATTAGTCGTTGATTGCGCCTCGTTTGAAAGCCATTCGTTCACGGCTGTCCTTTAGACATTGGCACCGGAAGCCTCGATCCTGGGCGTCGTTAAAGACAGTTGACCCATTTAGAGGAACCCAATCTGCGAGCGCAATGTCGTAGAAAAATAGGACGGCGATTCCGGAACCTGCGCCGAACCGCTCCACGTATCGCGGATTCGAATAGATCGCGATTACGTTTGTTTGTCGGTATCGAGTGCGTCGGTATTTAGTTGGGCTGAGATCCGAACGGAAAGCGAAGGAACGAAGTTCGTTAGAATAACTGTGGCGCACCTCGTCGCGGGAACGGCGTGCGGGAGGACAGGAATCCGATTCGATCGTTAATGGACCGATAACTCGAGTGTTCATTTGGAGGAAGATTGAGAAATGCTGGAGTGCGAAAGAGGAGCATCGACGAGGGGCAGAGCTTTGGAAACGATTTTTACGGGAAGCGGTTTAAAGATTCGTGTGGCGAAGGATAGTTGTTAGGAATCGGCCGTTTAGAACTTCGTGTTCCAACAGACGTTACTACATCATGGCACCGCCGGAAAGGTAAGACAGAAAGAGTTCAGTAGACAATTCAAAACGACAACCGGCCAACGCGTGTTTCGTTTATCATTATTCACGATTGCATATCGTGAATGCGGAAAGTTTGGTTTATTCGTGGTGTAACAGCTTCGACGCTTATGATTTTGGTACAAGAACGTTCCATAATGTTTTCAATTATCACAACACGGGCAACGTTTTCAATATTTAAGATTCCTCGGATTAATATGCGCGTTCAATTGCTGGTAGTTTTTCCATTTTTGTAGGTCATGTACGTGAAGCAATTTAATTATCGCAGCCCGGTTTCGATTGCGATGCTACTTTGAAAACGTGAATTTCGAGTTATCACCGCGTACGAATTGGGTAAACATTGCTCTATCTGTCAGCAGGCGTGTACTTATCTTCGTAACTTGTCATAGTTTACCTGATACGGAGAGTATGTTATTTTAATATTACCAGACTTCAATGTTACAAAAAGTGACAACGTAATAATTCCATCAGAAGTATTACCTCTTTGATAGATTATATTTATTTGATCGGTCGGTAAATTAATTGTCCGAGCTGTATCACTTACGAAAGAAGATTAGATACATAGGTACTAATAATAAAATGTTATTAAGTGGCAGGTCTTCGAACAATTAATCTAGCGATTATACTTTTCGTGCATGTAAACTTTTCCAAACGAACAGCCTTCAGAATTTTCCTCGATTAATATTCGCATCGTTCTTCCTTCGGTTTATGTAACTTTACCTCGTCGCGGCATTATTTCATGCCATATTTGTCTAGGATCTAGAACGTTTCACCTGCAACGCTTTACATGTGCTCACGAAATTGTGTATAGAACGCAAGTCGAAACACTGAGCGAAATAATTCCTGAATTGAAAGAAATGAAATTAATAATAATAACATTGCGCACATTTATGTTTACGTAAATTGTTTCGTTAGCCTCGGTTTATTTCACCTTGGCAATTGCATCTCCTCCCGTGTTCACGTACTGTTATCTTTTCCCTCGGCCACCCATCGCCCTGTCTGCTTACAATCCCCGGCACTTTGCGTTCTGCACGAAACATTTCTTTTTTCCCTTTCGTTTCGTTAGCCTCCTTACTCGCGACCGCCTTCGCCTAATAGATGTTCAGATCTCCTAATTGAAAGTATTTCGTCTCGATCATTCGCATCTCCGTTTCATTTTCTTCCATCGTCTCTGGGAACGTATAATATAATCGTTTTTCATCGTTGCTGGTCCAGTGACATTTCACCACCCCACATTTATTTGAACGCGCCACAGTCTACCCTTAACGATCTGCATACAAAATTTTCTTGCACGCGATTTTTCTACTTCCATCCTCAGGTCTGTCGTTTATGTGTAGAAAGAGTGGCCGGAGAAAATTGTTATTCTTATTTAATATACTTTTGGAGGCCTTCGATTGCCAGAAAACTTTTTCTACCAAAGTTTCGTTGCTTCGGAAAATTGTAGATACCGGACAGAAGTGTAGTATGTATTTACAATTAGTCCGAAGTATAGAAGTTATTTAGAAGCACAGTCAGACTTATCAGGGGGGGAAGTTCGGATGCGATGGAACTTTGTACTGTAATTATTCAATTAGCTCCTATAAGTGCTGTCTGACACTTCAGTTTAGGACGATTATCTTGGCGATCCGTTTGAACGTTCGAGAGTAGAAAAGCGATGGGCTATGTGTGAATATATCTTTGGACGCGCAAGCAATGAATAATAATTAGCAAATTTAATGTACTTAATATAAGTAATGTTTGGCAATACTATATTAGTAGATAAGAGTTATTTATGTTTCAATTGGCACTTTATTCCTCGTCAACGCAATACAGTGCTGCACATGCAAACTGGAATGTTACTGAAATTGTATGTAGCTCGTTAAATGTTCATGAAGTCTTACACGGTTGTTTGAATTGTTTTACTTTCAGCGAGGAACGTCACTCGATGCTCGATTATCGTCCAGTCGATTATGAAAAAGTGTCAGACGTGGAGAATGTTTGCGAGGACATCGAGAATAACAATACTCAAAACAAATGCAGTACTCTCGACGATAAAATTGATGCGGTACATCATTCATCGAATTCCAAAGGCGTACTCGCACAGGTGAGGAAGAAGGAATCGCATGTTTCAAGTAATAATTCCTAGAACAAAGTTGCTTGTTTCACCATTTTTTTACATTTACAATTTACAATTGCCGCGATAAGGATGCAGTATAAATAGAAAATAAACTTATATTCGTTGAAAATAACAAAAGAATAAATCGTGAGAAATCGAACATGTCGTCTGTCCTTTATGTACGTTCGGAATAAAAATTAATGCAATAAGTGAAATTATCCTTAACAACAAAGATAATAAATAAAAATTTAAAAGCCCCCCCGTATAATCATTTACAGCTACCTCTCCCCGTCCT
Organism: Nomada goodeniana; assembly: GCA_963969485.1. NCBI lineage: Eukaryota > Metazoa > Arthropoda > Insecta > Hymenoptera > Apidae > Nomada > Nomada goodeniana. The sequence goes on from OZ018302.1 coordinate 3,778,593, forward strand.
GCCAAATCTTTAAACTTGTACGTATCATCGAAAAATGTATCTCGTTAAAAACCGGTTCTATTACCTCTTGCTTCTCTAATTGATAAGTTTGAATCTTTATGTTGATGGGTTCTAGTGTTTGGTATCTGGTGCGGTTCTATTACTGGCAGCCGGTGGAGGAATGCCAATTGGTTACAGTGCCATTCTGTTGCCGCAATTGGCCAAAGAAAATGGCACAATGTACGCCGATCGCGAGCTTGGATCCTGGATAGGTATGCAAACATTTCGATTTCAGTGTTTGCTCGTCAAACTAAAGGCATTCCACGTGCCATTAATATTTCACACTTGCAAACGAACGACAATCGAGCAAATTTGGACGGAAATTACCGAATATGCTGCAAAGTTGGGGGACGATGATAATTCGTGCAGTAAGAATATGGACACGATGGCAATTATATTTTCTACGATATTGTAGAATATATAGAAGTTAATTATACTATTTTGTAATTTAGAGTAGCCCCGTATACTTACTTAACATTCTGGTCGTTGCAATTAATAAAACGTTCTGTGTTTGTCGCATTCGTTGCACCAGATTTATAGGAATTGCTGTTACTACGGTATAAGTGTTTTATAGAACAATTATGTTACATATAATAGTAATAATTCAAAATTAATTTGTCCCTCGCGAAACAAATTCAGAAATGTTACTCGCGGAAATAATTTCTATGAATTGCTTGTCCAATAATTGGCAGAAAGAAATATTAGATATTTCGTATCTTCTCGCTTTTAACGATATCGAACTGCTGAATGAATCGAGCTAGAAACTGTAAAAGTTCAAGAACCAGCCGGCAAGATCAAGGGTAATTTGTAATCAGTATAATACATACATACATGCATACATACATACATGCATAAATACATACATACATGCATACATACATACATACATACATGCATACATACATACATACATACGTACATACTACTGAACAGAGCGACTGGCTATTTCCAGTGAGTCGCATGTTGTGACTGACCTACATATCGTTTTATTGGATAATTTTTATCAATGAGAGTCAAGGCCAAGTGTAACCGCCAAGGATGTTACCTTGTTGAGATACATTTTTTAAATGCTAGAACATCCTTGCAAAACAATAGGGGGGTATTGCGTGGCTTGAAAGCTGTGAGAACCATAACACTTCCCTTTTCTCTTATTGCGAAGAATGTTAATTTGTACACCTGTGAAACGACCCGCACTTCCTTTTCATAGCTTTTTCATGTACCATGGAATCTTGTATTTAAAATATTCATCTATTTCTTTCCTTTTTTCGTTTGGTATTAATTTTGACGTTTGTTCTTTTTAAATAAAGAAATGTTTGCGCAATTGCTTCGGAGGATCTTCAAATAAATTGTCTTTAAAGACAAGAAGTAATGATACACTTGTGCCGCATCTGTTTCGCGACTGGTCTGAAACACGTGTACATTTTAACACAAACTTTTAATTCTCACTTACATAATCCTAAATAGACTGTCGCCTATGTTTCAGCTTCAGTTCACAGTTTAGCGACACCCGTTGGCTCCCTAATGTCTGGTCCATTGTTGGATCTTATTGGCAGACGTGGTTCCCTACGATTTTCGGCTATACCACTTTCTACGGGGTGGATCCTTATAGGTTTCGCTAAAACCATCCCCTGCCTTCTAATAGGAAGATTGATTCTGGGCTTTGCTGTCGGTTTAATGGCAGTGCCGGCTCAGGTACAAAAAGACAGTATTTTCTTCACGCTAATAACAAATTTTTAATTGGGTTTCGTATCGTTTCTAGTTGGAGACAATTTAATGTGACCGGTGGTGCAACCGTTTTATTTTCCGTTTCTCTAAAGAATTTAATTTGCAACTGTATTATTATCAAAAAATAACGCATGGAACAGCTGCAATTAAATATGTTTAATGTTTGCGACGTCAAATTCTATGGATATCATGTATTTATTTAATTTGCTAAGTAATTTGATATCATCCTGTTGTACGTCTGGTTATGATTTATTTTATCATTCCTTGGATTGGCCAATTAAACAACATGAATGGCCATTGATTTATCATTAACGCGTGACATGCAGAATGGGGCAGTTTGCCATGCATGCATCGTCATGATTTCTCCCGCAAACAGTACGTTTTGCAGATAACGATTAAAATAATATTAACTGCGGATAAAAATTTCCTACGATACCAGTCGTGATAACAATTTACTCTACTTCCATATATCTTTTAACAATGAAAACTTATTTGAAGTATGAAAAATTATACACGAACGTGAACGCGACAAGTGTAAATGCATAAATTCGTCATTTTTTGTTTTTTGTAATTTCTATAAATCATCCATGCACTTGGACCGAAGAAATTTTTTGAGACCTTCTATATTTCCATTTATTTGTTGTATTCTGAACAAAATTTGTTGAATACATCATCAGTAAGGGCACTTCTGTTTGAAATATTCCCATTCATACTTCTTAAGACGCTTTTGATATACGTTTCACGAATATAACGATCGAATCGTTTCCCTTGAAACGAAAAATTAAATAATTAGCAGAATTGAATGGCACTTGAAATGTTAGTTTCGAATTGAATTTCAACAGGTTTTACTCGGTGAAATGGCGGACCCCGGACTCCGTGGATTCCTAACAGGAGGCACACTCGCATTCTATTGTCTCGGTATCGTTATAATATACACCTTGGGGGCTTCTTTTATGTGGAACACTGTGGCATTCTGCGGCATTGTGCTTCCCATAGCCGCATTGATTGCGCTAATCCTGATACCAGAAAGTCCTGCTTGGCTCGTGAGACGAAAGAAGCCAGAGGAAGCAAAGAAAGCTCTGCTATGGCTAAGGGGTGGTAACATGGAACAGGTATGGTATAATACGACTTGTAATATTACAATTCTGAGTTCCATTAGGAGACAGAGGAATTATTAATATTTTGCAGGTCAACATTGAAATGGCAGTTTTAGAGTCCAGAACAAAAACAGATCTAGCACGAATTGCTACAAATATGTCGTGGCTCGAGCAAGTCTCCTCCGCAATATCGACGATATTCGATCCAAGCGTTCTCAAACCGCTAACAATTATAAATATTTTCAATATTCTTCAGTTAATAAGTGGGACATACGTTATCGTCTTCTATGCAGTAGATCTCGTTGAAGATATCGGTAAGTGGAGCCTTTATATTTTCATTCGAAGCTGTCTACTTACAAGAAGTATCTAAAAATTATATAGTTGTATAACAAATTACGTTTGCATAGATTTATAAAATATTCAATAATAATGTAAGTGCGTATTTCCAATTATGCAAATTAAGAATCAATTTTTGAGACAAAGAATATACATATGTATAATAATTAAACAATTCCAATAACATTTACGTGAAACTGCATAAGGTCACAGCAACCGGGGATTTTTTATCGTGTAGCTTATTCGTTTCCCTTTCATTTGACACCCTATTTATTAAGAAACAACCTCCAGGAGCCGATATAACAATTTTTTAAAGTTTGTCGGTAACGAGATGTCGGTAACGGTACATGTGGCGCCATCTCGCGTTTGCGGCCTTTTTCGCAGTTTTCCGCACCGCCAAAACCGAAATCCTGGATTACATCGTTAATTTAGACAATTGCGTTTTTCTCGGCTTCTAGTGCGTATTTTTTAATCGGACTTGTCTTAAATTAGAGCTGCGAAGCATAGCTATCTCCACCAACAGGTGCAACAATGTGACACTTGTTGTTTAAAAGTTATTAACAATTGAAAAATCGGTAAAAATACACTCTGGGTCACTGCATTATTTCGGCTTCTAATAACGTAATTATAATAACGTAATAACGCAAATATTAGTTAAATGAAAAGAAGAAAGCTTTGCTTAAAAAATAATCCTGGCGGCCTTTACGCTGAATACCCTGTATATGTATGTGTAAATATTTTCATACACTCTATTAATACTTCTATCGTTGTTTAGATGTTTGTACATTCAGTAATCTACTATAAAAGTATCAGCTATGTAAATACCAATATTACATCATTTTTAATGTCAACATTCTCGTATAATCTGTACATTCCACGAAAATTCAATGATATAAAATATCATCTATGTAATTCTTTTTTTCATCATATATAGGTGGCGATAGCATAAACAATTATGTAGCAGCGGTAATAACAGCAGTTATTAGACTACTGTTTAGCGCAGTGGCGAGCGTTTTGTTGTTAAAAATAGGTAGAAGAAATCTAGGATTGTTTTCGGCACTTGGAACAGCATCGGCTTCGTTAATTCTTACAGGATACATGTTATTTAAGGAAGAGTCGTCTATTGATGTAAGTTCACATAAGGGACAAGTCATTTAATGTTAACAATAAGTATCTTTTTAAATTAAATACTGAATGAACAAATTTAATGAATTAAAATATAAGTTAGGAAATTAATGACATTCCTATCATTCTATATTCTAATATTAATAATTTAATATAATTGTGCGTGATGGATAAAATGTACAAACTAATTCTTGCACTCTATTCATTCAATAATATCTTCCATTATCTATTTCTTTATATCCTTCCATATTATTTACTAATTTTTATATTTATCTACTTTGCAATACGATTGTTGGTTTTAGGTTTACGTTGTTGGCGTTTTTCTATTATTGTACGTGGCAGCAAACACAGTGGGTTTAATGACACTACCAGGATTGATGGTTGCCGAATTACTTCCCCAAAGAGCACGAGGGATCGGCGGTGGATGCAACTTCTTCTTCTTCAATTTATTCATCTTCGTAGTTACCAAAGTTTTTCCCATGGTGCGTTTATAATTAAATATGTTATGCACCATTTTATATACACATATGACACCAAACACGTTGTTTGTTAGCTACATTTATAAAACTTCTATTATCCAGGTTTTAATGCAACATCGTTTTCCTATGTTTCATAAATTGTTAATTAAAATATCAATTCAATAATGCTTAATTTCATTAAGGATTAATTTCAATTGTGCTTAATTTCATCATAAATTTATGTTCGCTATTGTAAGGAACAATTAAGTAACTTTGGATGAAAATGAACCACAATTATTTTTTCACAAATTTATTTTCAAACAGGTAAGAGATGCAGTGGGGATTGCTGGAGTGTTTGCAATATTCGGCGCTTCCGCCCTCCTTGAGGCAGTATTTATTTATGTTGCTTTACCGGAAACAAAGGATCGGACACTCCAAGAAATCGAGGACTACTTTCAGGTACACGTCCCTTCATCGTATTTTTATTTCATATCACGTCTCTGATATGCATACAGAGCGAACTACGTGGTGGACAAATTCGTCAATTTGCGTTTTACCTCATACTCTAAGCTTTTTATGAATCAATCTTTATTATATTTCTGATTTTTTGCATTTATAGTAGATTACGATTATTATTTATCATTTCGTCTTCGTTTGTTCGCATTGCAGCAAGATAACTTATTGTGGATAACCCGTTCAAGAGAGAGGAGGAAAGATGGGCCATTTATCATACGGAAAGCTTAATGCCTGAATTACACATGTGAATGTAAAATTCGTGTACATAATTGTCATGAGGTGTAATGTAATTTTATAACGTTTATTTGTACTATGTAAATTAAATATATGTAATGAACCATCAGTAATTCTCATGTCTATTTAATTGTTACGTGTCAGTTCCAATGGCGTTCTTAAGGTTTCATTTTCTTTACTAGTCATATCTGAAAATGTAAATGATTTTAACGCGATGTGAAAATATTACGTTGGAAATAATTACAGCGACTTATTTTTATTTAGAATTTAAATGATAGTGGGTTCGGGTGATCTACAATCATTCAGAATTAACAATTATTTTCACTGTGTTTATTATCATGTATGGCACCTATACATACTACGTACATTATTGTGAAATTTGTGCCTCCAAATTGGCGAACACAGGATTCCATTATTGTTCTTGCCACTTCATTCACGAAACCTGTATCTAATTTAGTAGACTGTTAAACAAAACCAAAGTATTTGCAATACTTTCAAAAGGCGGAAATTTAAAAATAAATAAATATTTTCATATATATTAGCGTGTCCAATTTATCGACGATTTCATAAATACGCTCACGAGCTGGCGTTTCTTAAAAAAAAAGTTTGTAATTAATACGGTGCCAGTAATTAATTACCTTAAGCAATGATTAAATGGTAATCAATGTATTAAAAATGAACATCACGTAGGTGTGCTTTAATTTTTCTTAACAGAGACTCTATAAATTGTAAGTTCCATCCGGATCTATGCATTACATGTTGTAGAAACTTCTTCAAACTTGATATGCTATGGTAAATAGTAATACTTTTCATGTCTATTTCTTGTCAACGCAATCGTAATAGTTACGAGAGTACGGGATCGATTTATATTACAATAATTGTAACACTAGAGCCTCGTGTTAATAAAATGTATCGACGAAGTGTCTTAAGCATGTGGATTGCGGAATTTCTCGCCAGCATATTTGGCGGCCGCGCCCAACTCTTCTTCGATACGAAGAATTTGATTATATTTAGCCAAACGCTCTGAACGGCAAGGGGCGCCGGTTTTAATTTGACCGGTCGAAAGACCGACAACCAGGTCTGCAATGAACGTGTCCTCTGTTTCTCCAGATCGATGAGACACCATTGTACCCCATCCAGCGCTCTTAGCAAGTTTGTGGGCATTTATCGACTCGGTGACGGTACCGATTTGATTGACCTTGAGCAGCAAACAATTGCAGGCCTTCTTCTCGATACCCGTTTTAATCCTGTAGCGTACAATACAAACAACGATTTAGAATGTACGAACTAGATTGCAAATGAATTATTAACACCTGGACCGAACACTGTTAAAAACGGTTGAAATTGAATACAGCTTAAACGCAGTTGATGATAAAAGTCATGTTGCAGTCGCGTGCGAAAGTTAAGTCCTCTATCTGGAAGAGCCTTTTTCCAATTTTCGCTTTCAACCAGACGAAGCAAGGCTTTGAATTTATGTGTTATTCGTATTTCTAATATAGTACAACATACCTTTCAGGGTTTGTGACAGTAAGATCGTCACCTACGATTTGAATAGGTGTGGCAGCGGTCATAGACACCCAGGAGTCCCAGTCGTCTTGGTCGAAGGGATCCTCGATCGATATAATGGGGAATTCTTTAACGAAGTCCAGATACAAGTTCTTCAAAGCCTGCGGTTCCAAATACGTTGCCGGGTCGGACTTCTCATTCTTGAAGTCCAAGTCGTATTTGCCGTTCTTGTGGAACTCGGAAGCAGCAACGTCCATCCCGAGCTTGATCTTGCCTTCGTAACCAGCAACCTGGATCACACAATCAATATTAATCCAATTCGGTCTTATAATAAAATAAGAAACAGTATTTACACGGACGAAAATTAACAAGAACATTCATTTCGTGTACACATAAGACATATGCTTGCCTTGATGGCGTCAATGATTAAGTTCAGAGCTTCTTTGTTCTCCAAAATGTTGGGCGCGAAACCACCTTCGTCACCGACGGCAGTAGCATCGAGACCGAACTTCTTCTTAATACCAGCTTTCAGGTGATGGTAAACTTCCGTTCCCATTTTCATTGCTTCCGTGAAATTGGAAGCCCCTGTGGGAAGAATCATGAACTCTTGCATGGCCAATTTGTTTCCAGCATGGGAACCTCCGTTAATAACATTGAATGCTGGAACTGGCAGGACGATATTCGTGTTTCCAGCCAATTCTGCAATGTATCTGCAATTAAAGAATAATTGTATCATAAACGATAACGAATATAATTTACGAAATTACTCAAAGTCAGTTTGTAGTCGTGACTGACGTACAATTATTGAACGTATTATAATGTACAATGTTTAATCGTTAAACATACTATGAAGTGCCCATTTCGTAAAATACCAAATATAACATAAAACATGCTTACTTGTACAAAGGCATTCCCTTCTTAGCAGCTCCAGCTTTGCAAATTGCCAAAGAGACGCCCAGAAGTGCATTGGCACCGAGTTTAGACTTGTTTGGCGTGCCGTCCAGTTTCAATAGGAAATTATCGATATCTGTTTGTTGGGTTACTTCCAAGTTGGACTAGACAATGGATATTTCAATACACATTAATAGGTCAACGCGTGTGCAAATACACTAGCAACCAGAGCAAGAGTATTACCTTCAACAGTTCTGGCGCGATGACTGCATTAATATTTTCCACCGCTTTGAAAACAGATTTTCCATGATATTTGGACTTGTCGTTGTCCCTAAGTTCCAGAGCTTCGTGAACACCAGTAGAAGCACCGGATGGCACTTCGGCTCTAAAGAGTCCATTCTCTGTAACTAGATCGACCTATAAACAAAAGTATCTTCTTATGTACAATCGCAAAAGCACATTCTCAATTACATTGTAAAGCTTCTCACATAATGCCACAAGATCAGTAATGCAATGCGACAAAGAGTGTTCTAAGCATTGCTATAAATTACGTAATAAACAATTACAGAAACGATGTATAATGCAATTTATTATAAGTACGAAATAAAAATATGTATATAGCGAACATATCGATGGACGTGTCGAAGTATTTTTAAACATCTTACCTCCACGGTGGGATTACCACGGGAGTCGAAGACCTGACGTGCCTTGATACTTTGCACCGGCATTTTGTCACAGTAACTAGAATAGCCGTACTTCGGGATGAAAAATCTGGAACAGAAATACGCGAAGTAGGTAAACTAATACGATACATTGAAAGAACGTGGAATATAAGCGATACGACATGGTCGACCGTAATATTGCCACCATAAAATCGCGTAAGGAATCTAATGATTCTAAAAGAAAAGAGACTGTCTCCCCTTAACGTTAACGTTAGGCTTGCGTTAAGTGTTAAGCGGCTCAATATTAGCCATAAAAATGTATGAAAAATGAAAATGCCGATAACCGAGTCTGTCTCGGAAATAATACAGCAATCGACCTTGGCAAGGTCACTGGAAGAAACCCAAAGAACTTAAAACGAGACGAACAAAGTTGCTCGTTCGAACTGGTTCGAAATTCATCGAATTATTCTGTGATGTGCTGAAATTATCTCGTATAATGACCTTACGGTGTAATTTCGGCACGTATTGCACGCGGCACGTAGAAAGAGCATGGTCGTGTACTTTTCGGAAACAAAAAAACTACGGAAATTATAGAGACGAAATATCGTTATCTTCTGCAGCACTTAGAAATACTTGAAAGACAGATAGTTCCTTACATGTCGAGTAAAAGTTGGAGAAAATGTGCTCACCCAACGTAACGCGTGACAATCCTCTTGGCTTGTCCGGAGTAGAATGATAATTCCGTCCTACAGATGACCTTAAATCGGGTACACCGTGCTCTTCTATTGATTCTGCTTTTTATGCGTGCAACTTCAAAACACGGATGAGATGGAATCGAGAGATTTCCTGTTCCGCTATCGGATGATAATATTTATATAAGATTTTGAGATAGATTAATCCGCTTTCCCAATAGATCTTTAAGTTTTTCAACGAGTAACTTAAAAGATTACGTAATTTATCGCGTCTATATTACCGGCGTTCGTGTGCGAATTTCGTTGCGATTTACTATCTTTGCACTGTATTACTCGTGTTTTACGATTTCCATTATCATGACGCGCGCAATTGTAATACAATATGCTCGGTATTTTCTGCTGGCTTCGAATAAGGAAGATACGTTGCAGATTGTCTCGTTGTTTTGCACTATCCAGTACCATTCTTGTTGCCTGTAATTCGTACATTAAGATATTATACAGAATGTTTCTCCACTACTATATTTGAGTATCACGTATAACTTGTTTTATCTAATTCCAATTAAATCAAATTTGTTGATAAATCGGATATTGTTTAAAGATTAGGGTTGGTAAGAAATGTTCTAAATCACACGTTAACACTTTGCCAGCCGATCAGAGAGATGATCTCGTTTTGCAATATGCAATATAATGATTTATAATTAATTATAATTCCCAGTGATGATTTTAACTTGCAAGTTTATTCAAAAATATGAAATATATTCAATTATTATGATACAGTTTGTACATTTATAACGATCTAACATCGCTAAGGGTTAAATTGTTTTTTTTTCGTTTCTTAAACATAGTTGCGCAAAGAAATTTCTCATCGAAGTGCCCAAGGGCTTCAAACTTCAAAGGCTAGAAACTACGTTTTCCAACTTTTCGGGAACATATTTTACAAAGTTGATTATAAACAAATCTACCGAAATTGATCGCAGATTAAATTAATTTTCTTTACAATTAATATTAAATTACGGCTATCACTGAATAAGAACTGCCTGTCTACACAAAATTGTTTCAATAATATTCACAAGCAATGGGTTTATCATTTTCATTACTGTCTCATCGAAGGCATGAACATTCCTGTTACGCAACTTGTCCGTGAGCGAAATATATTATTTCCGAACTAAAGTATAGTTCTTTCGAGATCAAGGTGTTTTACAGAAAGGCACACTATATATGCGTTATAAATTTATGAAAAGCGCCAGTATTTCGAAAATGAAGATAACGATCGCCCTGATACGTTTTATAGACTATACATTTATAAAAGAGCGATACATTAGCATCATTAATTTTTTTTTTATAAATATGGATCTATATTTGTGCACAGCATTAAATTATTTCGGTTTTTCGACTGCCTAGACTCTTCTTTATCAACGCCCAATCTTCAAGGATATCTGCATCGTTAAGCATATAAACGATATAAGGTCCAGCAACCGAAACAGCCCTCCTTCGTTCTGTGTGATTTCTTCGTCTTCTGCCGTTCGTGTTTAGCCACAAATCCGCGTGTATATCAACGTTATTTCGATCTTCTTCCAGCCTGCGAATTTTTTCTTGTAAATCGTTGTGAATGCAATCCCATATTAACTCTTTTTCGCTTTCGAAATTTTGCAATGCAGCCTGTTCTTCCGCCAGGAATTTATTTTGGATATTTTGTAATCTATACTGCTTTAGTACTCCGGCTACCTCCGTCTTCGTCTTCATATTCTCTTTCAAGCGTTCCAAGGGTACTAAATATTCTTCCGACTTCCCGACTCTTACTTCTCCCAATTTTGAATCCACTTGTGTGATTCTTTCACGGTAAAGCCTGAAATATAAATCAATTCAATATAAAGCGTTCAATTTGCGATACCTTTTGCTACTTCTTAGTAATTAATTGCGCTGATAAAAAAGTGGTTTATAACATCAAAGTATTCGCTTACTGTTCTTTCAATAATGTAAACTGTCGTTCCAAATCTACCAAGTTATCCATACATTCGTTTCGCCGCCTCTCGCATTCATCTTCGTCCATTTCTGAGGAATCATCGCTGTCGCTGTGTTCTGCGCTACTGTCGCAGGACGCCGAGCTCTGATTACTTTCATTACTGTCGTGTGACATTTCTTCCCCTTCTGCTTCCGACTCATCCTTAACACTTGGCATCTGAAGTTGCAGGATTAAATGACGCGTAGTTGGTCGCACCATTGAACACAAGCAAAAACTTTCAAAATATATCAAATATATATGAACCTTTTCCCTGAAACTTTAAATACTCTATCAACTTGTGTTATGATAGCATAACCTCAAATGATTGTTTACAATATCGTAAAAGCTGTAATATCCGTGATGTATAGAATATATTGAATCTCGCAAACTGCTGCTGATGAATCGAAATTACTACTGTTACAAGAGAAACGCACGTTCGAGTGAGATAAAGATTTTCTGTGATCGAAAATTCGGAATACAATTCTAACCCAGTGATACTTTAACGTTGAACCATTCAATTATATTGTTTAAGATCATTGAGAAATTTGTAAACTACATTTTCCATTATATCAAGAAATGTACTCACTTTGAAACGATTATCTATTTTTCACTTTAGAGTGATGACACACAAATATTTGAGGTTACGAAAACGCAACGACGTTTGGCACCTTTCACGCGCGACTGACTATTTATATATGTTCACGTAGAGGAGCGTGCGGGGTCTGGCGGCGCATGCGCAGCGATCTCCTAGAACGATCTACGATATTTCAAAAATCAAATGAACCAAACATTCAGGAAATTTAACAATTAAAAGACTCTGAATGTATTGTAATAATTACTTGTTTCCAGAATTTGTATATTGAATCGCAGTTTATTAGAATATTTATCAATAGCTGCTTGCTTTATTTTTAGTCGTAATTTTAGTTATAGAGGGTGTACAGTGTTACGATATCCACAACCTACTTTAATATTAATTAACTTTTCGTTTTTAATAAATAGGAATAATTAAAATTGTCCTTTTGACTGAAAAGTTGATTGTTTTAGACGGTGCTATCTGCTTTTGAATGCAGATATCGATATCGATGTAACTCACTGTTCGTTATAGAATGATTGATTGGTGCTAAAACCCATTAGTTTAGGAGATTTTTTTATTTTAATTAAGTATTGCGAAATGCTTCGATTCATTGCCGTAAGAATGGTATAATATATAAGAAGCGTCATTTTTTTTATCTACATAGCAAGTTTCATTAGACGTACTGTATTCCGTCCTGTTACGGAGTTTCCCCATAGCTCATACTTCTACTTGATAAGCTTCTAAAGCACTCTTTCTGCCCGAACGGAACAATTCGATGCCTCGATCGGTTAGATGCTTAATTGAAGCTATTGTTCGCGATAACAATCGTCGTAGTCATTACCATAGAATTGCCCCGCAATAAACTGGCAGGTGACCTACGCTAGTATGGTGTACTATGCCTGCACCCATTTCTTATCTGAGGATCACCACAATTCGCCCCTTAGACTTATATTGAGGGAATTGATTCAGCTTAACGAAACTATTAATATTGTTATATCACACTCGTTAAAAAAGTATAATTTTTTATAACTAAGAAACGAATTTGTAATTAAAGCGATCAATGGGAGATAGATTTTGGAAAGATTGGACACGGTTCTGAAACATCTGACAAGTGCCTCCAATTTCCGGCGAATGTCAGTGTGACAAAAAAAGTCATACTTGAAAACACGCTTTTTAATGGTGACAGAAACGCTTTGAAGATCTTACCTTGTTAGTGTTGTGCGCACTTGACCCAGAAACCTGTGTGCAGTGCAAATGCGATAATCAGATGAAAATCATGAATGATATGAATTAGATCTATTAATAAAAAGAATAAATATATTATATATCTGCATAATAAGTAAAAGGGAACGAACAAACATTTATAACTTTCGTGTACATATATATATATATATATATGTATGTATATTATATATGTATATGTATATATTTTTCTCTTCTTCTTTTAATATATAATATTCCATCGGATACAATAATACATTTGGACCTGCATAGAACAAACAGACAGATAATGCAACATTCGCATAACTGTAAAGTATACTAGGAATTAATGTATACAGTATACATATATTTCTCGTGTGCTTTTGTGTTCCGTGAAAACTTTCGGTTACATAGGTCTCTTTCTGCGCGAAAGAAAGGTACAGCTCGTTTTGTGCATTACTTTTTTTTTTCTTCCACCTCCCATATGAAATTCTTCTCTTTCGCACATTACGGTTAAGATTTGTCGCACACGAGACGGTTACGGTAAGAATTCTTTTACTCCGCAAATTTGTACGCGAGAAATTAAACGTTCGTTATCGACGGACCGATAAGGAATTCGTCACAAATTTAATTTCGCAAGTCTCAAACAATAGAAACGAAAAGAAGGGAGTAAAGAGAAACGAAAGTGAAGTTGAATCGAAAATGATGTAGGCACTTGATTCTTTCCATATAATTTGACTTTCACGATACCGAGCCGTATTTTTTTAACGTAGGTACAAAAATTCTACGGTGATTGAGGAGGGTGCTGCTTGTCCCGGAAGAAAAGATGTGTCTTCGAGGAAATTTCCAGTTATCATAAACCGAGCAAATAGTTCCTTACCATACACATCTAATGTGCCGTGCGCAGTTTCATATTTCGGTGGATTTTCCCCTGTTTGGAAAATTTCGAAAAGAAAAATCCACCGTCGTTCTTGTGTAACAACAATTTCATACAGATTTTTCTTAACACTCATTTTCATGCAACATTTACCACAGCGCCGTCGTGGTTCGTCGATAAAATTTCTTCTTCTCTTTTTTATAAACAATTCTATGTTATATATTTAAAGAAACGTATATATAATATTGAAATATATATATCGTATATTTAAAGAAAGGCAACGTTGCGTACAGAAAATAAAATATACAGGATATAAACAATTCTATCGGTGTACGAGGATAAACTGTAAAAACATGTTCGAGTTGGTTCAGTAATTTTATGACACTTTCCGCACCGGCAACTAATTCTATCCTTATTAAACATTGAAACACTGTATACGACTATACCTAACGATACATAATTTTAGGAAACGAATGAAATCCGGCGAAACGAACGACACAAGGAACATCACTATGACTAGTATAAGTAAACACGAATAGGATATTTGTAAATAAATACGAATCATTAAGCGGCCTCGTTACCAAATGAAAAATCCCTGCCGTATAAACACTTATCATTTCCACGAATCTTACACGTTTCTATAAATCTTCTCCGCCATTTTAAATATATTATACACACACACTTTAACAATACGTAATTTCCGCTATGCCACGTTACATTATTCATTATCTATTTCATCTTCCTTCAGGACCAGGTACAAAACTAAACATTTGCGCAAAACTTTACTCGACACCGTTTCGACATCCTACACCGCGTATCTTGAACTTTCGGTAAACAATGAATCGATGCTACTTTATTTAATTAATATCTTAAAAGCAACATCATACACAACCGAGTCCCTTGCGAATTGTGTGCGATATGATTTATCGAACTGCGAAAGCGCTGTTTTCTTACCTAGCTTGTCGATCGATCTTACTTTTGGTTAATAAGAGCGCACAGTAACCGCATCGTACACGATCGTGAACTCGCCCGCCGGAAATCCTACAGATTCGATCGCGTCCATGCTGCGCGGAGCTTCGTTCGGGCGCGTTCTATAATACGGCATTAAAAAAATAAGAAAAGTCTTCGCACGGGCTAGAATTCATTTTCCAACTGTTGGCGCGTCGCAGAACACCAATTTAACGTATCGACACGCGTCGTCCGTATCATACAAGTACAAATGCAAATATCGTCAAGTTTTTCAAGTCGAACGATCGTGTATAATGCGCAAGCCGTGTTACACATTCATTTTCTCCCCTATTATTGAACACGTATTTTCTCTCTGAGGCGATGTATTCGCCGCTTTCCTTCTCATTAGTCGAGGAAGAATTTTTAGAACACCTCACGTGTGAACACCACCCCCTCAGAACAGACGTACACACTGTTCGCGGGTCGTCTGTAACACCGTGGTCGCATTTCTAATGCGTTAAGTAGGCCTGTCTGACTTATTTGTACGTGTACGTATACTATTGCTAATATGTCACCGCGGTTTACATTTATTTATTTCGAATATTATTATTTCGTGCGAAATTTACCATTATTACACGATCACGCGTATGTCCGATGGGAAATTAAATTTCCGAAAACATTCACGTAAACATTTATCGTCCGACGAACATTCAAATATGAAAATAATACGAACTAACGAAAATAAGAAACAGTTGAAAAATCCAACTGCAATAGGTTATAAATCCGTGATTAAAATGTGAGGAAATAGTGTATTTTTACAATTATTCCAACAGTGATCAATGAAATATTAGGTAGAGCAAAATAACGAATGATGTATCAATTTAAAGTGTACATAATTCGTAATTTCAGTCGGCGATGCTTTGTAATTTCACGTGAACTACTTTGAGACGAACAATGGCTTTTGCCCGGTCATGTCTGCAGTTCGCAATATTGACCGCGTGTCGAACCGAAAACGCGAGAACGAATACTTTAATTAATTATTTACACGCTCCGATGCCAAAATGATCCGCACGATTTCAACCAGAATACTTTGCGCCAACTCCGCGTATCATGCGTGCGTTCGAAACGTCGACAAGTTTTGAATCGCGTGCCCCGCGATCGCCTGTATAGACGATGCTTGTAATTCTTTTAAAGGATAGCGACTCGATATCCTCGACCACGAGCGACACGAATAAATTGTCCTCAGAGAGAAGTTGGAGATGGATAAATACGGCGAGGAAGATACAGAAATAAAGGGGGTTCCACCGTTTCAAGAACCGCCTAGGAAATTGACATTGCGCAAAGGGATACAACCCTAACGTTCGCATTTCTTCTTCTTCTTTTTTTTTTTTTCGTTTTTTCATGTTTCATCGCGAGTAAAAATCTATATAATAGTCTCTTGACGGTCAAAGACCACCACGCATCTCCGGGATATTTTGTTTCCTTCTCTCTTTTTGTTCTTCCGTTGTTGTTTTTTTTTTTTTTTTTTTGATTAAACCGCTATAAAAATTGCGCCACTGCGATGACGATATGACGCTTGGTGCGAGCGAAACGGTACAGCTGGACCACCGCGTAAGTTCGTATTGCACGCGAGTTATGAATCAATTGTGTATCAACATGCGCGCGTATATTTGTTTTGTTCATTGTTGAAAAAACGACAGAATTGATCGAATTATGTTACCCATGGAAGTAGAAATAATATCGATCAATCATATAATACGAAGTTCTCATTTCTGGCAATATAAAGAATGATAAAATCTATGTTCTGAGTTGTGTCAATTTTAATACTCTTCTGGTAAATGTAAGACCAATTTATTTTGTGCTTCGACACTTTCGTTGAAAGGCGAAAAATGTTGTAAAAGGTTTTATTTTATTTTATTTTATTTTATTTTAATTGAAATATGTATTGAAATTGCTGGGGTTTATGTATTATTGACATTATGGAAAAAGAAACTCAGTGTTTTATCGATTTATTTACTGCGGAAGCTATGGATAAATGAATTTCAACAACTTCGGTTTTCGAATATTGTCGAGATTTCGTTTCAGTTTGTACATTTTACGCGTCCGTGTAACACGGGGGCCCAATACATTTGTTATTATTTAAATTTTATTCGTGTGTACCATGTTGATAGAGAAGTTACACAGGAAAACATGGCAATTTCTCTTCTCGTTATTTAATCGTAAAAATCTATTACCCCGCTATTGTGTGGCAACAATTCACTGCATTTTATATAAATAAAACATTAAAACGTTAAGTATTATTGGGATGAATGACTCCGTGTTTAAATTAGTCCATTTTACGAAGAAACATTTAAATCGTTTGAAATTACGTTAATCAATTCTGACGAGTCAATGTGATTATTAATAACCCTTTCAGGTTGATGCAGCCCTAAAAACAAATTAAGAAAAAAATAATTGCAGGCTTTACTTCTGGTTTTAATCGTTTCGACGGTTGCATTCGTGTATTTTTGTAACAAAAAACAATCAAGTAATGTTAACTTCCACCAATAGGTCATGTAGTTCATTCATTTTTATTAATTATAACGAAAGGACTCACCGGCGGGTGATGCTGGCAAACAAGGTCATCACACAATGCACCACCAGTGGGTTGCCCTAAATGTGTTAATTTCAGAAACGGGCGTTCCAAACCTTCATAATTATACACATGTATTTCGTGTAATTAATCCAGTTTCGTTTAAATAAATTCGTATCAAGCATATGAAACAATCGATATCTGCCACTACTGTACATTACTGATCCAAAAATATTAAATTACCGATAAGAAATTTAGTATCGTGTCATCCTTTAAATAATAAAGTTACGTTTACATCATCTCAATCAAGAATCGATTACGAAACAGAATATTCCTATTACTGACACACCAGAAAATAGGATCGCAGCAACGACACTTGAATTATTGTAAACAAATTGCACGCGTTGCACGTTTTCAGTATATCGATTTAACATTTTCCCTTGCAATTTCACAGAGATCTGTCCAATTCGTTTCGTTCGTCTTCGTTCGGGAACCGGTACGTCGACTTTCCAGCGACCGTAATCGAATTTGCGATTGCTAAGAAATCAATGGACCACTTATTAATAATCTTTCTCGCGCACGTGCCATTGCATCTTGTCACGCTCATAAGCGGCCTAATGGATTCTGTACTTTGAGAGAATGCAGGTTATCGATTTCTTTGTTAGCCGTCGTAGCACTTTCCAATATTGCTCCCTTGTAACGAGGCAACTTTGAAACGCTCCGCGACACACGAATTAACGACAGCTGCATGGACGTGACAGATATAGCGAGGTGGGACTCGCAATTTTCATGCAAAAAATTTGTGCACTTCGTATGCACGTATGCATGTACATACACCTGTTACGAGGAATTTTACGCTAAAGGCCAAAGGCTTTGACGCCTCGCAACACTTTTGCATTTGCGAGCGGGGATGTATTCATTCTCGTTATTTTGTATACTTTTGTGGATTGAATCGAGATGCAAGGTTCACCGGGGGCAACAATTGATTGGACTTCAGGTACCCGCAAGTTATCTTTGTTTAACCCTTTAATCTGACCCAGAATCGAAACGAGAATAGTCGTTTTTTAATTATTAATGGGCCATTTGAAATACCGTATACGAGGGGTGGAAGAAATTATCTTCGAATCGTACTGTAGGAACTTTAACACAGTTTCGAGATACTTGAGGTTGATATATCCGAACGAACTTTATTCTTCGACGTAACTGCGTCTTGCTTTGGCAACGTTCAATTTATATTCCTTTTGTGTACAATTTAAATGCAATAGAATTTCATTATCGCGCTTTTCGGCTCAGCGTTACAAAATAATTATTTGAATCGCAGCTTCTGAAACGAAAACAGCTCCCGTCGCGAAGAACAGAAAGCTACCCTACGCGACACACGTAATCCAAGGTTCTCCGGAATAAAAGCAACAGTCAACCTCGATTGGTTCAAGGTAACCATTATTCTGATATCAATTATCGAACGCGTATTGAGAGTCAGAAGTGCATGTGAAATCGGTTCAGATGCATTCGAGTTTGTTGCATGCGAACGTACGTGCACGTATTTTCACTTTAAAATAGAGCGCCGCATTCAGCGTTAGTAGGGCACGTAATGATTTCTGCCGCGAAAACAAAACGTTCGTTTAAATCGTTCAATTAAACGCCATTAATGTGACACTTGACGCGTCGCGTTTAACGTACTTTTATTCGCGATATTTGCATCAAGTAAATAAATAAATAAATAAATGAATGAATAAATAAGCGTCGACGGAAGCGAACGTAATTAAAATTGTCTACGCTGCTCCTCGTTACCCTACCCACGTCACCCAACGATTACACAGATTTTCACCGACGCTTTCCTGCGCGCGAGCGCGCGGTGTCGCGTCAGCTCGGTCGAACGTCGGCAATTGCTGGCAGTAGTTCGAAATAATTCACGACACGTGTATAGCATATTGACAACGTTCAAATTCCGCAATCGATAACGCAGTGAAGCGAAATACAAGGCGTAACGCTATTTTTGTCAACTTGCACCCTTCGAACGCCCCCCCTGTACCATAAAACCCCCAACGTTCAGATTGCATTAATCACTGCGAACGATCTGCGACATCCCGTTCACCGAACGAACACGACTGCGACAGAAGAGGATGCTTGATCTTTACGTCTGCCACGTCGACCACGAGCCGGAAGTTAACAAACGTTAGATGACCGCGCGGTATTTCTAATCTTCGATCGTCAAGAGAGTCGTCGACGAACCGTGCATGGCCGGCCCGTTTCAGCACGAGACGGCCACATGCGCGACACAATAATAATAACCATAGCTATGCCTCACGAATTATTTTCCACGAACGAGACCCGCTCGTCGGAACAAGATTGGAAATCTAACCCAACCCCTCGGGGGCATCGTTTACGTTGCCACCCCCCCCCCCTGCGAAAGGAAAAACAAAGAGGAACAGAAAGGAGGAACGTTCGTTCGACGTTAACGCGTCGCGCAAATTTATCACTCTCGCGTTTCGGTCGAACGCCGGATCGCGTATCGATCGCGACCCGAACGACCGGGAGAAACGCGGAGATGCATCGGACACGAACGAACGATCGGCGGTTTCGAGCGAACGACCCGTTTAGCCCTTGCGCTTTCTGTTCGGTATTTTCTTAAATCGATCGTTTCCCGTTCGGCGACGGAGGTCCCGGAGGACAAGCGCGATCAGCGTGCAAACCTTCTTGGCTCCTCACGATCCGGACGACTAGGACTTGTCCGCGTCGCTCTGCGCCTTGTCGTTCTGGGCCTTGTCGAACCCGTCGATCAGCGTCTCGATGATGAACTTGATCGTCATTTTGTAGCTGTTCTGCACGTTCTCCGAGTACCGGTCCTCCAGGGTTCGCTCCACGGCTTCTAGAAACGGCTTCTCGATTTTCTGCGGGGCAGAATTTTGTGCGTGGGATATTATGAGCGTCGGTAGCCACCATGACAAACGTTTTATATCATTCTAAGTACAGTTTATATCATATAATGTATTACGCTTGATGAATTCGCCTTGACACGCGTTTTCTGTGCGACAGAGAGAAATATATAGCGTTCGATTTTTGAATTCAAAGACCACGCTTTTCTCGGGCGAAAATATTGCGAATTTTATTAATACACTATGTTTTGTTGTCACGCTTTTGGATTTAGTTTGCTGCATTTTAAATTACACTCCTCGAAACGAACATGTATGCACACAGACAGCTCTCATACAGTGCATCTTTCCGGCTTTGTCTCACAGGGACAAAGGTATCTGGTACTTTCAGCAATGGTGGGATATGTTCTTGCCCCTCTGGCGACCTCCGAATTCGTGCAACGAAACTCCAGGGTGGACGTTTGAGAAGCGGGAAAACAGCCACAGAGAAATCAAAGAACCTTTTGCACCGTCAATGACGGAAAATCGTTCAGCAGAAAAGACGGGAGGAATTTTAGAGAGAATTTCTCAATCACATAAAGTTCCTCGCTTTCAGGATTTTACTTGATACTTGGCTGGAATTTATCATTTTTCTTTTCCAAATTTTGTTTGTAAATAACGAAATCGTTCGGTAGAAAAATGAGTTGAAGAATTTCTCATTTCGATAAAATTCCTCGTTTAAAAACTTATTTTATTTGCGCTTCGTTTATTTGCTGCATTTTTATCGATGTTACGTTTATGGCATAGTTCACCTTTAAAATCCAGTAAAAAAGAGGGCCACGCAGTTTTTTATAGAGATTTATTTAAACTCGGAAAAGAATTTGAATTTACTTGTTATTATTAAATATTATCGTGACAGCAGAATGCTTTGGAATACATCGAGACACTTTCCCGTTAATTCACTCTATGCTGCATGGCTTAGAAGTTCGGCTTTCTATTTATTCGCCGTGTCGATTAATAATTTTCGATTAATAATTGTTGCACGCCTGTCATCAATTTTCATTGCAACCCGACGTATCAACGAATTCTTGCATAAAGTTAATTAGTTGAACACCTAGTTGAGGGTGAAGTTATACCGTGCACTGTAACGAGCGTTGCGTGAGCTCGTTTTGCGTCAAATAACAAGGTTCAGGGTAAACAGAAAATTAACGTCACAGTAAGTATATTGCTGGATTTACGGAAGTCGCTGCGAAAATAAAGGGTCCGCTGTAATTTATACAAGATGTCCCGGTAATCGTGGTACAACCAGGAAGGGGGACGATCCCTCGCGAACTAATAAGTCGAAATTGCAAAATAAATCTGACATACGCGAAAACTGGTTCTGTATAAATCGTATGCGAAGCTAATATATTCATGATGTACCTGTGACGCATCGATGCAAATTTTGCGACGAGATTTTATTAAAAAATTTGTCCTCGATGGAATTCCGACGAATTTGTTAAGGCGCAGACCTGTATCAGTACTTTCCCTGTATGTAAATACTTTTCATACCGTGCAAGTATTTCGAACTGATGCTCTCATAAATTAGATACACCGAGGGAATTATAGGGAAATTGTGTGTACGGTAGAATGGATGTGAATGAACGTGCGTACGCGTGTGAGTGAGGGAAAAAATAAGGGGCGAACGAAAACGTTTGTCCGGGTAGAAAAAGGGCAGCGCGAAAGTGACATCGAACGAGCGTGAAAGTTTCTTGCTTGTGCGCGTATTTTTGTATTATTTTTATCTTTCAACGAGCTCGGTATTTTGTTCGATTCGTCTTCCATACTAACTTGAATTGTGCACGTGCATTATCATAAACGAGGACGATACGTTTCCTCTCTTCGATCGCTCCTCGTATAGTGTTTCGTATCGGAGCAGGTATACGCGAACACTTAACGAATGGCCGTTGCGACGTTAGCACATCTGTAGTTTTCTTTTTCTTTCTGAACTCACCCAAAAGTACTGTGGATCGAAACCAGGGATTTTTGTGTGCTTGGCCCCGACTTGGTGGAGGCAGGTCAGAAAGACGTCCATATCGTCGAGGCCCTTGATACCCTCGTCCAGGGCGATCATAACTTTTTGCGCGTGCTGCGCCAATTCCGAGCTGTTCGATTGCTGTTCTTTCGTCTTCAACTCTCGAAACTGCGTGAACATGTTCAACAGCTCCTCGTTCTCTTCGAACAACCTGTGAACACGTAGAATAGAGTGTTTAATACTAAGTTTCGGTGAACGATGAAACGACGAAGAAAATTGGATCACCTTGCTTTATATTTATGGTTTGGTTATTTACTAAAAAAGAAACGCTCAATACAGTAATAATCGCTATCTATTGTCAAGTTCTCTATACGCGCGTCGAAACTGCTTTTCGATGTATGAACAAGTAAAAGGAAAGCAGAAAATTGTTCTTCGCCGAGCTTTTTGTACTCAAGCTAAAATGCGTTCCACTGTCCTACCGGCGACAAGGAAAGCTACTTTGTTTTCCCCGAATTTTTTCACCATCATAAGTCTTGAACTTGGCCTTTAGGGAATTCAAGCTTTCACGATACGTACTGTTCTCTATTCTCTGGGAAACTTTCCCGAACTCGGCCGAAGCGACGCTCCTGTTTCCGCGTGTACGAAAACGTTCTGCCAAAATACATTTCTTACATCCTCGGTATTTTCGCGGCGATGATTTTTTTATCTCCGGACCGGACAATATAAGCGAAAAGTTCGAACGATCGCAGTTCGTGGTTTACACTGACGGCAAATCAAGTTTACCGAAATTCGAGGAAAGAGATGCGAGTTCGTTTAACTTGCCGCTCATATTGTTGGTTTCTTTAAAATAATCCCTGTTAAATATTGTTGTATATATTAAATAATAAATAATAAAGCCATTCAATGTTATAAACAGACTACGAATCAGTTTTCAGTCTACGCCATTTGCTATCCACGTATTGCTTCATCTCCGTTCCCGATAAGTCACTGTGTACCCGCAAGCTCGTTTCACAAAAATGTACTTTTCTATCTCAATTTTTTGCGGGTCACAGCAAAGAGACAGGGGACGACATAGTGGTGTAATCAAACTGACTTAGAGCTTTGAGCAGCTAAAATTCTTGGTCCTGACTTTAAGGATTCGCTAAATCTGTCAAGGCTTTGAAGTAAATCTCCTTGATGCTCCACTACGAGGGAAACGGTAACACGAATGTTATACCATGAACGTCAGTACTAAAGTGAATAGAATTTTTGAAATTATTAATCAGGACGCGGGCTTAGCATTCGACGTTATTTTGCCAAACTGTAATATATCTCTATCCCTAAAAGGAAAACAGAAACGGCGAATAAATGAACGTAATAGTATAATTGAATTTCATTTCATTTTAGTTGGACTTCGAAATATTTAAATTCAGATATTTAAAATGGAAATGGAAATATTCCGAATTTTATGTAATAAAGACATAATGATTGATCTCAATATTTTGCTTTATTCACTCTCTAAGTTTGCTTCGTAAATTACGAATCACGAACGCTTGGTCTGCAGTTTTTGCAACTACAGAAACGCGGAGTAAATACATATAATTTTATGGATACGTGGTCGGAAATATTTTGGTATGTTCCTAATTGCAACCCAAATGTATTGTTACGAGTAAATTGCAATTGACGAGTACGTCACGAGTAGATAGGAGCAACAGCCAGGAGCTATCCTAACAATAAGACATGCCCCATGGGGCATGAATAGCTCTTGAGAGGCAATTATTGACTTTGATGCTCCGTAATCGATTCGCCAAATTACTATGTGTGTGCAAATGCGAAACCGTCTTAGCAGAAGTTCTCCCAACTCTATGATCATTATTTGACGTATTCTGCTCTCTATTTGCAATAATTAGGTTCGAAGAGGCCCCGACCAATGCAACCCGTGCCGAGCTCCAGGTCTTAATCGAGTTGCGAGAACAGTCTATCAAGTTCGCGATGAAAAGCCAATTTACAGAAATTGGAGGAAAGAAATTCATCGCCATTTCGAGACAGGCTAATATTATTTGCTTATTGTTTCACTGGCGAATTGAATACGTGTGACTGTTTATTTACGACGAGTAACATTGCTATTGAATAATGTTCCGTATCATTGCGATCGTTTTATGTTATTTACAACATTGTCGATTTGAAATAGCTCCGAACCCGCTGGAGCTGGCGTTGCGATGGAACTCTGCGCGCGAGTTTCGATTTTGCGCCTCTCATTATTTGTATCACTCAAGTTACAATAGTTAATAGTTTCGAACGTATGGGCAGACACGAATGGGGACAATGAAATCTGGCTTCGACTTACAGCGATTCGATTCCAGCTCCGGGATAAATTTTATTTCTAATCTAATCTCGAGACAAACCATGCTTAAACTCACCATTCCGTGTCTGATCGAAATCGCCCCTATACCACTTCGTGGCTGGACGGAATCGTTCCACTACCACTTCACGCCTGAACAGTCAGCGCTTATAAACCAACCTTGGGTCGTCGACTGTTTGGCATCCTCGATATATTGAGGAGACATAGTTATGATTGGGCTGTGAGTACTTATTCAAGTGTAATATGTCGAAGTGTTCGACACGTTTCAATCAGAAGTTTAACGACGCTTTTAAGGGGAACAGAATTCCGGTGTAATTAATGATAACGCATAGTTCTGTCGAAAAAGGTGATTCGTTTTGTAGAATGTGATGCGATTTGCATGTGCACGGAGTATTGAAAACGAAGTGCGACTGTATTTCTTTTTTTTATCTTTTTAATAAAGCGTTGAACAACCTGTGTTTATGCAACATTCTTCTCTTATTTCTTTTATGAAAGGTATGCAAAGTAAAAGTTGTATTTCTAAAATGCTCTAATGACAAAAAGAAATTCCTGTCCGGATCCCATTATTTTGGTCGTGCCCTGTCCTATCAATTTTATTACCTTCTTTCGTTAATATTTTTGTTTAATGGGTATATAATACGCGAAACGTATAAGGGTTGCCCGTGTAATTACAACGATTGGCAGTGGCATGAAAAATTATTTTTATAACAGTTATTGTTACGCGTTTCTAAGATTAGCCGCGAACAGTGATAGGTATCTTCTTTTTTTTTTCCTTCAACGAGCTCCCGTCGTTCGAAAAGCGAATAAAAAAATTCTTTTTATCGGAAATCAATACTGTAGTGTTAGACGTTTAAATTCGTTAAGATATTTTTACTTCGCCAGAGATAAACTTTACTTCAGCGAAACAATTTTTGACGTTGGATAAAGTTATACTTACCCGACTCTTCGTTATTTTCAACAATTTTTAATATTAGCAGTGCAACAGAATTGCATTTTGGCTCGAAACTTTTATTATTAATAGCACATACATTATTAATCGTTTCTGGTCTACTTCATTGAATATTATTAAAGATTAGGCGAATTAATTGCTGCAGAAAGGCCACGTTCGTTTTAACAGTAAGCGAAAGTTTGTGATTATCGGAATACACGGTACGTTTAAATATAAATTTACGTATACGCATGCGACAAGTTAAATGGCCTGCCTGTGGAACTATTAGTAGTCGACGAGGGTGGCACAGATTAAGGGTGAGCGATGTCTCGTGATCGATAGTTTTTAGCGAGTCGTTAGCGAGAGCTCAGGCAGGCAAACAGGGGTATCAAGAGGGGGAAGGATTAACGAGTTGTTTCGCATTCACCATTATTATTCGGGCGCTATTTAATATTAATTAATATTGTATTGAAAACTTATCGATTTGAAAACTAAGTTTTCCATCCACTCTGTGAAACGATGTGTTCTTTCTTGTTCGAGTACATCATATTTAATTACAAACGACTTTATGCGTGAAACGAAAGTGAATCGTCTATTTCTCTAATCGTTTGGATTATCAAATTTAGTCCCTCAATATTATATTTAGTTGAATATTCTATGAATCTGACTATCGCGCGAAAAATTTGATTAGCACACTTCTCAGGTACGCGCACTATCGGTCGAAATTGTTTGCACGCCCGCACTACCGGTAATAAATATTTGCGTACTTGCAAATTATCGCGGAGACATCGATACGCAATTACCAATGAACTATTTAATATTTTGTCCAACCGAATTACGTTTACTTGAAACATTTTTCGTTTCATTCTTGGCAACGAATGCACGGCACATTTGAAAGTAATGTCGAAAGACATTCGCGTCAACGCATCGGTCGATGCGTTATCGTCTTTATCGTCCATTTTTGAACGTAACGTTTCGATTCCAAGCAGACGATGAGATCGGAATGGGCCAACGCGAGCGTTTAATCTTTCCACGTTTAATCGCGAATAGTCGGCGCGCCCTGTCACGATGAAGTGGAATACGAACGATAATGGGTCGCGATACCTGTTTGACACAATCGTAGATGATGGATGGCAGGATTCCCTATTAAGTGGCATATGTCTCTGGAAAAGCGACCCTATTGTCCGACAATAGTCGTTGATAACAGGTGAACGTAACGTGCGGCATCCGAATGGTTACTGCGATAGTTAACGAACTCTACGATTGCGATAATTCGCGGTATTATCTGGAAATTCTGCGAGGCTCGTCACGAATTGGCAAATCTTCTTAGCACTGTTTTATTGTCAGGATTGTACAGCGGAGGAGATGTAAAGTGAAATTCCGTGGTTCTTTCATTATTAGCTCGGCGACATATTTTTTTTTTTTAGACATTTTAATTCTGTTTTACGGTAGCAAAGATTCGATTGTTGAGGATTTC
Organism: Nomada goodeniana; assembly: GCA_963969485.1. NCBI lineage: Eukaryota > Metazoa > Arthropoda > Insecta > Hymenoptera > Apidae > Nomada > Nomada goodeniana. The sequence goes on from OZ018302.1 coordinate 3,805,659, forward strand.
ATAATTGGCGATTATATTTTTCAATAAGCAAGGGGTTTCGGTGTAACGATACTTAATACAATGTAAGAATAAAGCAATATGTGAATGAACGAATTAAAAGAGATACATGGTTCTAAAAATATTTCTCTATACGTTCGATCATTTAATATTGTTCCTTTTATGCTAACTACTGCTTTTAGTTCCCGACAAAGTTATAAACTTTCGGCTTCACGAAATGTGAACGGGCGCCATTCCTTTTTACTGCGGGACAAAGTGCGGCATCTAAACAGTTTAATGCCTCACATTTCTCGCATTCCCTGGTTGTTTGCGGGGTACGAGATTTAGATTCCAGTAAGTACGTCTGTCACCCCGATGTCACGCTCTCTTCCTTCATGCAAATTGCCAGCTCGACGGAATAGTTACGTTAGGGCTTTGCCGCGGGCGTGGCGAGTGTACTTAAATTGCCTCGTGCTAACCGGGAATAGTCGACAATAATTATTGTCTTGTTAAACGGTATTAATAAATGCCGAAAAAATGAGTAAGTACCTGCAAGTTTAAACGCATCGACGAAATTATTCGATTTCCCAAGCGAAAACTACCTTCCGCACAATTCTGTAGCGAAAATAATTATTATAAACAAACTGCGCGTCGAAGTACGTACCAGTAAAATCTGAGACTCGCCAACAATAATCGATCATAATATTAAAGGAACTTTTTCCTGTTCCGCTGCACACCTATGAACGAGTCTTGCTCGTTTTTACTTCTACTTCGATAACAAAACATCCCGTCGCCAAATTAAACCGCAACTCGTATCGAACATTCAACGAACATCCCCGACAACCTTTATCCCAATAGCGGTTGGAATAATTTCAGCCCTCGACATTCCGTTCTATGCAATACAAAACGAAAACATTGTACACACGTGCAACCGCGCAGGGTGCTTATCGCCGTAACAACGTTACTATTTCCACATAGTTGACAGCCGTGTACTCGTCTTGCGTCACGCCTGTGTGCGAAATGTCCGTGCAGTGTTTTTATTTTCTTGTTGCAACAACGGTGTCCCCGTTTCGCGGATTTCAGTGGAAACGTGCGTAAAAGAGGAGGCTGTATGCGAGCGTGTATGTAACGGTGGAAAAAGTGGCCATCAACGATGAGCTGGGCAGGACGCAAGTGACCAATATACCGTGTATAACAGGCGCGTATGTACGTGCCGTTTATTGATTCCGGTGGTTCTGGTGGACTAAACGCCTCTGATCTACTCTCATCTCGAACGACGACGTCGGTATAGCCAGATCAAGCTTGATCAAGTTGCCTTAAAGCGATTGTACAAACAGTTTAACCGCATTGGAACGGACTTTTGTTCCGTTCGCTGTTAGACTGTCGCGGATGGAATGGACAGAATTGTTGGCGTAAGTCTGAATATTCGTTTTATAGTCGCGCCGAAATAAGTTTCGACAAACGTCCAACAAACCTAAGACTGTATTCATGAAACGAGATTATTACAATGATGTGAAAATACTTCATCAAACGTAGTGGAACGATTGCCGTTGACGATAATTTGTCAACGCATACGGCGTTAGGGAATTTCGCGGAGGCGAGGAACGTATTTTCGGCCGGGCAATTATGAAGATTGAAATCGCAATTGGAACAAACGTTTTTCTGCCCAAACCGAATCAACTTTAACTGCAACACGACCTTTCCTGACGCTGCGCGAAGTTGCTTCATTTCCCGTTTCGTCCGGGTGTCATCTATCTAAGGAACGAAATTCATTTAAACGATCCTCGATGCATTTATATTTTCCTCTTACTGTACCGCTCTTCGCGTTGCCATTTTCTGGGACGGAGTAACGTTCGCTTGTTGCAATCATTCGGCCAATAACAAATTCGTCGACGTTCACCTTTCGCCTTATATTCTTCAGTTTGATTAAAAATTTGTATTAAAATTTACGTCTACGGATAAGTAGGAACGGAGAAACTATGTGTCGACTACAAAGCGTTTCAGATGATAATGATAATAACAATGTACGAAGAGTCCATTGTCGAGCAATTGAACAAAACAGCCGAAAGAAAACGAAATGAAATACGAAGCAGCGGGAATAGACTGTATGAAGAGATTGAAAGGTGACAGATGGAAAAAGACAAAAAAAAGAATTCGAGTGAAAAGAAGTAACGAATAAACACGTGGATAGAAGGAGAGAAAGGGGAGAAACGTTGGTGCGACGAACAATGGAGCAGGAAACAATAGGGACGGCTATGATAAAATACGAAAAAATTAGTCGAAAACGAAATTAAAAGGGGAACCGTCTAAACGCGGGGTGAAAAGTGGCACGTCGAGGGGGGCGATGGAGGCGAGGAAAACGGGATAGGCACATTTTCACGTCGATTCGTCTAGAAGCAACCATGAACGCACTATTTCTGCGCTTGGCCACGTGAATAGTCTGGAAATGCCAATACGAGGAAGTCCATTGTCCGTCAACGCTTGGATATAGAGGCGGAGAAGCAACGATCGGCAGCGTTTCACGTCGGAACTTTCGAAGCTCGAAACGTTCGTTAACGACGAAAAACAGATTTAAAAGAGAAGGACGAAGGAGGGAGAATTACGAAATGGAACGTGTTGAATCGATCACAATCGAAAGAACGTATCGTCGCAACGAGTATTAAATAGAAAATGGAAACTTTCGTTCAGAGGCAAGAAGTTATCGTAATGTTATCGTTGCAAGGGGAATACTTGCATTTATATTTTACGCTGTCCGAATTTGCATTCCTTCCTGCTACATGATTTCAAGCTTTCAATTTTTTTTCCCTCCGCTTAATTATTGGTTCAGGGTAGGACGAATCTCGCTCACCGGTTTTTATCCTCAGGCCACGATAAATTATTTCAGGGGTAGCCCTTTGTAGGCTTATCCCGTGCGCTCTAGTTACTTCGCGAGTGCATCAATATCAGGAATCTCATAATACGGTAACGAGTGGATAGATAAAGATAGAAAATAAAGGGAGAACGAGAGGTCAACGCATGGAAGGTAAAAGGGGTAGCAAGTGGACCAGCGGCGAAATAATGAAATCATTTGTTTTACAACATTGGCAAGGAGATCGGAATTACTGGTAATTGAGTTGAAGACACCAGTTCGCAATCGTGGAATCGAATTTATCGGTCATAGCCTCGGGTTAAATATTACAACGAACGGTAAAGTAATTTGCCATTTTTCCATTGACGTTTTTTTTCCATTGACGTTTTCCATTTCCATTTCCATTTGCGTGACAAGATGTAAAGTAGATTTCATTTTTATTTCTATTAGTTATACTTGTATCACTTAAACGAGTCTCTGCGTTAGACAGCTTTCGCGAACTTAACTGATTTTTATGGAGATACATTTAAGCTGGTTTCAACGAAGTTTGCGAAATCGAATGTGAAATTTTTATTGCAACGCGTTTTCTGAAGAAAGTTATGTAGTTTTTATTGCTCGCTATTTTTTCCAGCTTGTTACAAGTTTACAACAAACAGTAAATTTTAATTTCTTTCCCAGTAATAAACAAAATTCACGGTTCAAGTTGTTCACGCTATTTCCTATTCCTCAAAGTGTTCGCTTTAATCGAAGAGGCGAAAATGGAGGTACGAGCTATTAAATAGTAAAGTGTGCAGTACAAATTCGAATAAGCAAAGTTAAATGCGCCAGGTGATATTCCAACGATGTATACCAATTTCATCCTAGCCTTCAAATTGATTAAAGGAGAACCTGGAGCGCGGCGCGCACAGGTAAAATCTAATATTGGACGACACGTTGTAATGGAGATTTGGGGTCTAACCCTTACCTGGATTATCGATTTTACTCTTATAAACGATATATCGGGTCACGTTATCCATGTGTAGAAAGTTATTTAAAATTGCATTCTGTTGGGCAACATGCAGGGATCAATAAATTTGTTGGAGTAACCAAAATAATGTTGTGTTCAACATTTTAAAACGAACGCTACGTAGGTTTATAAAATTTACGAATTGTATTATTTTTTTAAATTGTATTAACATTATTTTTCCTATGTACGCCATAATATGTATGTCACAGATAAATTTATTTTTGGTATCGCTCAATTCATTATCATGATTTCTTCAACGCGAAACAAATCAGGTCAGCGGAACCCTTTTTGCTTAATTAATACGTCGTATACTCGGGAATATGCGGTGCAATAAATATTCGAGGACGCGCTCGAAAGTGATATTTCATTTTCTCGCCCGATATAAGAAAAGTATTGTACTTTCTTCATATCAAGATGTTCACTGGATTTCAACTCTTATCCTTACAGGTGACTATCGATTTTCCACCGATGTACAACTTATTGAATTCCATCGTTAAACTTGTTACATTAGATTATCAGAGTGCAAAATAATAAATTACAGCGCCAAATAAATCGTCAAAGATTTCAAATAAGAAATTGAATGTTCGTCGAACATGCGCTGTTCAAATAAAAATTTTCCTGTTATATTCCTGCTGAGTTTATTTCTATTTACTGCACAAACACGTATATGAATACTAAAAAATCTTAAGTGTAGACAAAAGACCATCGTTTCAAGCAGCTTCAAAATTTTAAGGAAATAATAAGGAGCCTTTACCTTATCTTGCAAAATCCAGCCCCCATAAAAAGGAAGCTCTTTACCAAATACTGTACTAAAAGCTTTTATTCATTTCTTTACTCGGTAAATACTTGCAGTACGCAGCCTCTGCTGTACTGGCTGATATATTACTCCTATATTCGAACTCTTTTTGAAGTTCTCATTGTCCACATTCTTCACCCCAGATTTTATTCCACGAAACTCCACGAGTTCCGCGTTCGGTATTAAAGCTTCCCATTTTCCTCGAAAATACGCTTTCCGTACGTGGTTCGCGCAATTAAACGATTATTTGCGCGTCATGCGTTTCGCCCACAACTTTCTCTCATTTTTATAAAAATATTTCAGTGGCATCTCTCGTCTGTCTGTGCAGTCGTACAATCTTCAAGCGTTCGAACAATAATTCTTTCTGCGAATTCGACGCAAACTTACGTAATAAATGCTCCAATTACCCTCGGTTATTACACGCCAATACCTAGCAAACCTATTGTTCTCCACGAACAGCGAGTGGGCGGTAGATAAAGAGGAATGGCGTGCGTTTGACAGAGAAAAAGTTGGGGATAAAGTCTAGTATCTGCAGCACAGTGGGGAAAGAACCATACAAGAGAGCTGATTGTTCGATTTTAATTATCGCCAACAGCTATTGTTTCATAAAAATTAACCGACGATTTTATTCCCTTTTATCCGATCTTCCGATTCAACAATATCCCTGATCATATTGGAAATACGCGCGTCAATAAATCCATCATATAACGTCGAAATAAATATAAATCGAATTTTCTTTAACAACCATGAAATTCCAATATATATATATATCTATGGATCATAAGAATCCATCGCTTTCAATTCTTCGCTCAGACCACTTATATTATCACCTGGCACTTTCTGACAAACGCTATTAAACAAAGTTGCTGCAAACAGCCAATTTCTGCTGCTAAAAATAGAACGGCCTGTTCGAAATAATTGTCACCGCACTCTAATCAACGAAGTCGTATCTGTCTCGCAGTTTAAACGATATTACTTCACTCGTTGTCTTTTAAATAACGAATGTTTACCAAATCGCGTTGAATCCAGTCGTTTCTTAACTTTCATCCGTAAGTGCGCTATCGCAGCTACGTTCATCACGCGTCGTTCTTTCGAATTCCAACGGCGAACGGTGGTTATCGATTATGACGGCGAAACGAACGGTATCGAACACTGGAAATATGGGAGACCGTTGGTCGAGGATTTCGCTAATAATTAAAGGGACGTTCGGAGGCACGTCCAAGGGACGACCGCACGAAGACAGACGTTCCGATAGGACAAGAGACAATTGTTCGAGTCACGTCAAAACCATCGAACCGTAACGCGGATCGCTGGAAGTTCCTGATCGAAATTCCCCTCCATTAAATGGCGAAATCAGGTTTCGCATCGGCGTTGCGTGCCCGTCCAATTGAACAAAGCCGGTCGCCAGATCTCGCTTCCACGAAATTAGAAGCTGCTGATGTAAACAGCGGAGGATGGGCTTTGATACGAACAGGTATATACGTTTCAATTGCTCCCGGGGACCCTCTATTCAACGTTCAAGGGTCGTCGTGAAAAATGGCTTTATCCACCGATTAGATAGACACTATGTAAATGAAGCGTAGAATAACCCACACAATCGTCAACCTTCACGGTGTGCTGGACGGAATATCAATTAATTAACGCTCGAATCGTTGGATGCGATGTGCTCGGATATTTATATAGGTCCAGTGAAAGAATCGCAGTGAAATGAAGACGCCCGTTTGAAATAAATGTGTCGGCAAACCGAACGTTCGTTTAATCGCGTAATGGCGTGCGTTGCGATACGTCGTATCCGAGTAAAATATACAGCGGCGTTCCCGCGGTCGGAAGCAAGAAATTACATCGAGTGTGATTTCGCGACTCTGGCGTGCTGGAATCGAGAAGCGATTTTTCATAGCCCAGATTGGCGAGGAATTCCCGGGGAATTGGGGCAGCCAACGATGCTAAATAATCGAATGGGGAAGTTTAGGGAGACCGCGCGTGGTTCAAGGCGGTGGTCGCGAATGAGAAACGCGCTACAACATTCTGCGACGAAGGGAGGACCGAAAGTCGAATTGAACAGATGTGTTTGTATTAAATGGACACTGACGATGCACCTACACGTGTAACTTTCAATTTTACATCGAACGATACGAAATGTAAATCGATTATCGAAATAATCATGAATGAATTTCACGATAATTCTATGCTAGCGTTTGGTAAAATGAATTACAGCGGACGATATTTGTTTATTTAAATATTATATAAATTGTGCCAATTTTAATCAATTCGTTTGTATGGATAATTGCTACGACAAGTAAACAGCTTTTATGGTATAAAATATTGAAGAACGTCGGCAAAACGATAGACGCAGAGGAACAATTTATTGTCCTCATTGTTTGACTCTCCTTCTAAATTAAACTTTCATTACGTAATCCAGTTGAATCATTTGGCTGAAATGAAATTACCGATTCTTCTTAATCGTCGGCTGATTGATGCGAACAATTTTTCTGAAATTTCGAGAACAAGTCAGCGGCAATTATTTTGTAGATAGTATCTTATTATCTTTTACGTGAATTTTTCAAGGCACGTTTAATCATTCACAACTGCTACGTCACTTCGGCCTTAATCATACTGTGTATCAGCGCGGATATCATAATTGGGCAAAGGGGTAGATAAGACAACCCCTGGGGCTACCGATTTTCTTTGACATTTTAGTTATGACAGTAGTTAATCGCACTTTATCTAGCACATTTTTTCAGAGAATTTACATGATCGACGATTCGTCTCTCTAAGGGGTTCCATACAACCTTAACGGGCAAAAATTAGGGGTATATTCGGAAAATGTATAAATTTTAAAATTACCTCGAATAAGATTATAATTTTAATTAAATCTCGCGGATCAAATTATGCAAAGAGTTTGATTAATATATAAGTTACGAAAATTGTATTTAATTTTCCGGGATAATTGTTCCAGACAATTCGTTTTCGAAATATCAAGGAACAATCGTCGGATTAATCTCGAGCTTAATGACTCGCCAAAATTGTTTCGGTAAGTCGTTTAGCGAACGAACAGATAAGAAATGGTTGTTCTCCACCGACTGAAACACGGCGACGTAGTAAGATGAAAAAGCACGATGCAATTTAATGGTGTCATAGATAAATTGGTGTGCCATCCTCGTCCTAGAACGCTGATTAACATGGAATCCAAAGTTAAGATTGATAATATCATCGTACAGAGGGAAATACTGGAAGAAGAACAAGCCGCCGGCGTTATTGTCGTACATAATAACACCGATTAATAAGGAAAATTAATTTTCACGCGCGTGTAACTTTATATTTCACCCACCTTTTTCAAATTATACATAATAATACCCTGACGATATTATTAATATCGAAAATTGCCTCTGAAAACGGTCCTCAAACGTAATTTTTACGAAACACGAATGTAGTTCAGAAAATTCGATTTACTCGAAAAATTCGACTGAACTTTATTCGATTACCTGCAGCGCAAAATTTATCCCTTCCCTCGCGTACAATTAATAACCGAGAAAATAGTATTATTATCTCGATTTCGTGTCCGAATGACCCAATTTCCCGTATCAGGTTTAAGGAACGACAATTCGTATGCACCGACTTAATCGTCGAGTGCACGCCTACACTACGACTATTCTGATTCATTTTCCCCGAAAACGCAAAGCTCACATTGACTCCGCGGAAAAGTATCGTCGGTTCTGCACCGACAGAGATAAAGTGATTTAAGTTGCATCACTTTTCATCCAGGCGTCTCGCACTTCCGCAAACGGATATGAAACACCGCCGGCAAAAAGATAATATCCGACACACCGTACCTCGTTCAAATTGTCATTCTACCATTAATAATATCGAAACAATGCACTCCTGTGATTTCGCTGCGTCACAATACAGCGACCACCGTATTCTCACGCAAGATAAATCCCAATTAAACAACCCCTCCCATCCGGAAAAAGAAACCCCATGAAAACAGTCGTCGTCACATACCGTATAAGCATGTAGACACCGGTGGGCTCCAGTGCTCTGGACACGGCCCTCCAGCTCGCCATAACCGTGTACTTCTGTTTCGCCGTCAACGGGTCTGCGGACGTCTGATCCGGCGGCTTTACAGCCACTTTGCTGAGTTCGCAGCCCATGTCGCGTCAAATACGTTTCGTCGTCCCTCCACAAAAATCCAACGAATCACCGACACTCCGATCGTCCTCGAGTCCGCGAACAACCGCGACGTACACCCTCGACGAGCACGTCGTCCCCGCGACGCACGTTACACCGGCGTCCCGTCGATCTCAGAGTCGAGCACCCCGGGTCGACACCTCGCGTCGAATCCCGAACGTCCATAAAAACAACCCCCTCCGGAACAACTTCAATCAATCGGCCACGACCAAGCGTCCCCCTCGACGAAACGTGCACATCGGGTTCACTCGCGTTCAGATCGAGACTATTCGACGTCGATCTCTCGATCGAATCCTCGGGTCCACGGTCGCGCCCCGGATCGTCGTTTCAATCGCGTCCACGGTTGCTACAGAGTCGGGGACGGTTCGAAGGTCCGACGGAGGCTCCGCGCGTCTCGTCGCGTCCCGTACGAAATTCTCTGCCGTCTTCGTGGCCAGCGGGTTCCCGCGACACGTTCCGATCCATTTATCCTCGGGCGGCTGGTGCCCGTGGTGACGTCGCCAGAACCTCGGCAGATCCGTTCGATCCGCATCGAACGACGACACGGGTCGTGGCGAGGAGCGGTCCCGATCGATCCGTCGAGCCTGCGGGACTCTTTGATGGCAGGATCTGTCGGGTTCCTTTGGGTCTCATTGGTGGACGAGGTCGTCGAGGTGGTGGCTTCGCGCTGAAACAATCGCGACGGGACAACGGTCAGAACGACGTCGACGATGGCTGGTTACTGAGGCGCGGCGTGGCGAAACAGACGGACGGACGCGCGGCAATGATTCCGGTTATCTGCGAGCGATTTGAGTTATCTACGAATTACGGTTCGGTGATCGAGTTGAAGGGGATGGACGAGGGCACTTCGGGGAATGTTTTATAGACAGGGGCGAACGTGTGTCCGCGGGAATTGCTGGGCGTTCGTTGTTTTTTCTTTCTCGCCCCTTTTTTTTAGTCTTTGCGTCCCTTTTCCTCCGTTAATCCATCTGGCCATTTATTTGATCTGTCCCTGGCTGCTTCTCCCTTTCTTTTTGCAGGTCTATCTTTGCCCCCCCCCCCCCCCCCGGTTCCTGTTTCCATCTATGAATTTGGCTGGCCGAACGTATTTTTCGTAATTTTCATGGGCGCTGAAGAGGTTTGCGAAAATATTGTTTTGAGTAAAGTAAACTCGAAGTGATGTGTTGCGGAAGTTTTTGTAAATTGTTTGCCGAACGAGCGAATCTTTCGTTCGGTAAATATATGAATCCGTTTATGCGAGGAATATTTTATATTTTAGGATATGATGCAAGCTCTAAAGAATATATTGTTCATTTTTGTTGAACATTTAACATTTGTTCACCGTGTATTGCAGATATATCGATTTCTCAGGTATTTCTGCATAGAAAATGTCAAGTTAAGGTCATGCAAAAATTAATTTATTATTAGATACGTTGTTATTTATAATGGACGATACGCTGATCTAAAAAAAATTGGTTAAATACAGTAAACATATTATATTTGACGCATACTGTGGTAAAGGATTTGAAAGGTTTAATTCGATTTCATTTCCTTTTCTCTGACAACGGTTAACTACTTGTTGACATTTTCGTTTGCAATTATAATTTATCTATTTCTTGTTACTCTGCGAGAGAAATAGGATATCTCGGCGTGTAACGAGTTTTTGATTACATTACCTTCACCTTTTATACACAGAGCGTCTCGAGAAATCGATATAGTTGTGCGAATAAATCGCGTAGTTTTTATTCGAAAAAAGTGCAAAAATTTCACTTCGCCAATATATGAACATCTTAGCGAATTTCTTTTTGACATATTTTTATTATTCCTTGTTTCATCATTTCTAACATATCCATCTATCGTGAGATTTACGACGATCGCGTTAATGTCTAATCATAATGTACATAACAATAATAATAATAATAACGTTCTTAAATTCTTCCATTCTGGTTTTCATCGAACGCTCAAGACTCTGACTCTTCCACAAAAATGTGAATGCGCTTCATTCATATGATGCACGAAAGCCGTCCTTTACATTGGTGGCATCTACTTATTTCATGACAGCGAATGGTTCACGTGTATACACATATACAAATCTTCAGCATTGTTGTGCCAAGCTCAATCACGTGGGCAAGAAAATTGTGCAAACTCGCGGTTACCACGAAAATAACGATCAATACGAACACTTGTGCATAAGCACGTTAGCCCATTGATAAAGAATAATGGACGATTGTTTGCAATGAATCAGGGAGGGACGAATTCAATTAACGAGTTGGAAAGCCAGATAATATTGATAGCTAATTGGATGTATTTATTGGAAACCAGCAAGCCCCGACGAAGTATTACTAAAATAATCCTCTTTCTTTGTAATCAGAATACAAATGGACGAACGAAAGTGCATTAGCGACAAGCTGATCGTCAAATTGACGAATATTACATATATTTTCGCGCATCGCAGAGTTACAGAGGTTTCATTAAAAATAGAAAAATTGCGCGTATGCGAACGTAACGTTTAGAGCACGCGAAGGTGGAAATAATCTTCCATCTTCAAATACACTATCCAATTTCTAAGCGTTCGAACTAGGACCAGATCTCTCACGGTGAAAATTACGAAATGTACAGCAGAAAGTCCAGACGCGGAGAAACGATCTCGCCCTTAACTTCCGAAGTTTCTAACGACTTGTTTCATAATTTAAATGCGGGACTCCTAAGGAGATTCGTCGTCGTAGCTGAAGCGAGGGGAAATAATTGGAAAGAAAAGCCGGGAAGAATACGCGAGTAGTCCGGGGCGAAAACTTTTTTTCATTCTCCCCCGATGGGGGAGGAACTGCGAAAGTTCGCGAGGGGGGGCAGGTCGGCGATGGTGAAAATTGAAAAAAATAACTTTCGACGAGTAATTAGAGATTGTTGCGAGCTTTCGGGACGAGGGCGATCTCTTTTAACGGTGATGGAAAAAGGTCGACGGATGCTGCGAGTTCGAGCGAACGGTCGATGATAAAAATAAATTGAAAACAATATCGACGTGCGTTGCCTTTGCGATTCGCGCAAAAATCTCCGCCGAGGAACGGGCGCACAGTGACGTTTTGCGCGTTATTTTACCGTTTGTGAAATCGAGTATGAAAATAAAAAAAAAAAAAGGAACGACGGGAGAGGGGAACGGTAGGAACGAACAGTGAAAGAGTACCAACGATGTGCAAACGCGAAATCGAAAAACACGTATGAAATACCGCTTCCTTCCGTTCGTCAGAGAACGAAGAGGAACGAAATGGGTTCGTCAAAGCATAAATACCGAAGACGTTCGAAGGAAAAATGTATTTACAGGGGGTGTCTAACAGTGAATGCCAGAAAAAACTTTGCCACTTTGTTAGGATGAGTAGTGGAACAAGAGAACTCGTTTTTTGTTTCTTCGCTTGCTTGTTCGATTTACGAGTTTGAAGAGAGATATCAATTGGAGCATCGGGAAATTGTTTCTTCTCTGACCTAACTCGTGGTTCACCAAGGGTGGAAATAGTTCTTAAGAGTTAACGTGTATCCGGATGTGTAACGTAAAAATTTGCTACGGCGCGTAAACGCTGTATATTGTTCGCAGCTTTATTCGAAATCTAAATTGCTGACGGAACATCCGTGGAATTATGTGCGGTTCAATTTTCGCGATGGTAATGTACGCAAGGGTCGAACGTTTTGAGAAAATTCGAACGGATCTGAGTATCGTGCGAAGCGATCAACGAGGGATTTGTTGGACAAAATTTCTTTCCGCGAAACATCTCCGTCGATGCACGACGAATTAATCGCGAAACACGAAGGCAGATATATTTTCGAGCGAGCTCTCTCTCCGAGCTGCCGAATGGCATATTTTTTTCCCGGTTAATAATTTCGCGAAATTACTTTCATTCTATGCCAGTGCTATCCGAGCATCGCCACCGATATTATTTTCTTTTTCCTTTTTCTTTTTTCACATCGCCCGAGAGATCCTACTGTATAACTAGTAATTCGATTCCAAGCTTGTATCGACGATCGAGGACGACATTGAATCAGAATTATTTATAGCAAATTATTATTGATTATCGCATTGCTATGGAGTATTAGTTACAGTAACACCAGAACCACAAAGATGATTAGAATGATTCAGAATTTCCCACGTTTCCTCCGATTGTCACTATGTATTTTATTCATTCGCGTTATATTTACTCTCTGAAAGATATTCATTTATTATTATTGTTAAGTTTATTACACCTGGCCCGTCACTGAATAAACGAAAACAGAGTTGCCACGTATTTCGCCCAGCGTTTAATATTTGTTTATAACGTCGCGATATATCGGTACCACTCGAACTTCACTCGAGAATATTTCCCGAGTGAAATACTTTCGTCCGCGCATTATGCTTCTCCAATTTATCGACAACAAAAATGATAACACACTATGAGACACACCCGGTACTCGATCATCGAAAAAAAAAAAAAGCATCAAAAAGACGCAATGCATCTACGTTTTTCCAAAGTCAACGTTTCACTTGAAACGTTTACACTCGCTGCAACGCCGACATCCTTCATAAACAATAATCATTCTCAAGATACACACTTTGTGCACAGCCTTCAAATACGATTCGACCACTCGCAGGAAAAATATTCTCTCGAACGATGTCGCCGCTACAAACAGCCCGCGTTATTTTTCCAATTTCCTTCTCCTCCCACCTCCCCCGTTTACAACAACAAATACCATCCGCAGCCTCCAAGTCACAATACTACAACAGATCCCGTTTTTCCTCTTCTAAACGACACTACGGGTGCGTTTAACTGCGCCCGGACGATACATCCGCAGCGCACTACAAACATCGAACCCAACAAACAATCGTCACCACCGTAGAAAAGAAACAAAAACAACGAACGAAAGGAACGAGAAACGTTCGTCCCTCCGCGAAACAATCCGGCACAACGTATCCCTGTTACACAACTTCTCCGCCGCTCCTGAAACCAAGCCGTGCACACCTCGCCCGATCAAAACCATCGCCCGACGACCGATATCCGCGATACTCCGCGCTGCATACCTGAAAACCAGAGAGCAAGTCTGACGAAAAGGGATCACCTGATTGCTTCGTACGCGACTTTCTTTCTCCGGCCAGTCGCGTGCCCGAATCGATTCGCAGGATTTACAAGCCGCGAGTCACGCTTTACCCCCGATCGTGTCCCCTGATTCGAGGTGCCTGTCCTTCCCTCTTCCTCATCTCTTCCTCATCTCTTTCTCTCTCTTTCTCTCTGTCTCTCATCAACGAGAAGGCCGACGATGCATCGTGGACGTTTTTCTCCTCGGTCGCGACGCGTCCCTTCCGTCGAGACCCTTGTCAACCTCGTTACGCGTGTCCCAGAGCGTGCGCTACCCGCGTCAGCACGCGCGCGTTCCTTCACCCTTCACGCCGCGAGGAAAGCAGCGGGCCGATGGTACGCGGCTTCGACACGATTCACGGGGGTTGGACGCAGCGATTTTTCGCGAGACGATCCCCTGCACCGTCGAACCCGTTTTCTATCTTTAGAACGTCCCCGGGGCTCGTTTCCGCTCGCGAGAACGGTCCGGCAGAGCTGTGTTGCCTTCAGCCCAGACGAGCCGTGACTGAGCCAGCAGTAACAAGTGCTCAGGACGAGCGCGCACATGCGCAAGCCACGCTCACCCCCTTGTCTATTCGGCCACCCCCTTGCTGTATCCGTCAGCCACCCGCGTCAACCTTACCCGATACAACCTGTGACCAATTAATCGGGCGCTTCGCATTTTTTGTCCCCGTTGGGTCGGTACGAGGATCTCGCCTTCCCTTCCGTGCCCCGTTTTCCTCGTGCACACTTGACGGGGACCGTTCCTGGTCGTTGGCCGGTCGCGTTTAAGGGCGACGAGGGTTAACGACTGGGCTGAATTTGATTTTCGAGGATGGCGAACGTTTGCTCGCGGCGGACGTGACAGGAAGCGGAAGGGCGAAGGAGCGTTCACGCGGTTCGGTTTTGGCTGATACATTCGGTCTTATTCTTTTTCTGCTTTGCTTTGTTCCCTTTTTTTGGGAGACTGCTTTATTCGATTGGGTTTCGTTTACCGGGACAATCAGCGGGGGATTCGATTAATTGCTCGATGCGTATTCGCCATAGTTTTTGTTAAGGAAAACGGAATACCGTGTATCCGAGTTCACCGTATTCATTGTTTAACCGAAGCGAACCGTGCAAATTCGCTTTATGATTTGTAGCTTGGGAGGATATATACTTCGGATAGTACGACAGGGTATATTATAGGAGGGAATCGCGGTTCTCGTTTTTTGTTAGGATGTGATATAAATTCGCTCAATAGGTACGGTAGAACCGCACATCACTGTATGGTAACAAAAACGGGATCCTTAATATACCAACTGTAATTCGAAGCTATTAATAAAACACTTAGGGTGGCGAACGTTTGGCGTTATGCGTATACATATGTGTACGTACACGGTGTTCGTGGTAACGTAAAGCGTCGATTGTACAAACGATAATAATTTGTTGGTTTTAATATCTTTGTATTGTTTCGTAATTATTTATATTATTCGCCTGGCTTGTTCGTGTAGTTTTCAAACGAATTATTTCGCTCAGTTTTTCGCGTGACGGATTTTTGAACTTTACGCGAATACAAAACTCATCGACGTAGCGAATTCAGTGGTCTCAACCGTTTCCCGGAAACCGTTTATTCCTTTTCCCCTTATCGAGTTCTCCATGTTCCACCGTAATAAGCGTGTTCCCTTCCCTTTGCGGTCACCACTTGTACATTCGTGTCTCGCATGGCTTTGTGTGTACGCATGCAATAATTAACCACCTGCGCAATCAATGCGCGTGCACTCTACGTGGAATATAGAGTACGATATTGCAAGTGCAATTACTTGTTATATTTATTAATGTATCAGTCACATGTGTTTCCCTCTACAAATATATTTTACTGATATTTTAATACAGTTTGATAACGAAACATTAATTGTTCGTAACGAAACAAATTCATATTGTGTTTGCATCCGACTATTATTTACCTTCGTATTTTTTGTATTCCAATTGTATTTTTATACGGCGCGTCGAAGCGGTCAATGAAATCTTCGTTTCAAATAAAATTTGCCCAGACGTTAATCTCCGTTCGTCCCATAAATTCCTCCCTCGTCCTCCGTCAAGTTCGCAATCATTTTTCGCGATCCATTCAATTTCTCCCCGTCTTATGAACGACGCTTCTACGCTCGCAAAGCTGTCCACAAGCGAGCAGCACCAGGCAGTCGAGGGGGAGAAGAAAGTGGCCAGGGTGACGCCATTGAACAAGTTTCGAATGATTAGAATTTCCCTTACAATTGTGAGCCGTGTACCGGGAAATGGGCCAATTTTTCAAGTCGATTGAGTTCACTTGATCGGATGTTCGTTCACATATTTCAGGATGAAGGGGAAATCTGCCCTGTGCGTTATCCTTTCCCCGCGTTTTTCCCCCTTTCCGAAGATGCGTACTTATGATAGAGAGAAGTGGCCTCCCGATCCTACGCTGGTCACGTACGGACCCCGAAGGATTGGATAAATCGGTGGTTCTGTATGCGTGACGCAAATATCCGAAATTCCCGGTTTTTCAGTTACCCCTGCGTTATGCATATTCATAACGAGAATAGAGAAAACTCGGACTTCCGGGGGAATCAATTTGTAACGGAACTACGATAAATACGACAACGCGCGACCCTCCATTCGTTGGACTCTATCCGAGTTTCGATGACAGATAGCAAAAGTTTATATAGATTCGGGCCCACCTTCGCGGCAAATCGATTCTTTCTTCATATTTTAGAGGGGGGGAGACACGTAGTTTATAGCCGGACGTCGATTTCTCCCTGAAATTTTGCCCGTCGATTCCACGGCGGAAGATAAACGTGGCGACGGTGCTTTTGAAAGGGCTACTCGATATTTGACACCTATTAATTCAACGTATTTCTTTTCAACGCGCACACGGAAATTAATATTTCGAACGTATATTTATAAATAAACGAGTACCGACGACTGTGCAGTCCAACCCACTGATCAACGTCTATATATTGATAGTTTATTAATATCTCTCGTTTGGAGCATTCGCATGCTCGCTGCTTTCCTGCAACATTTCATTACCATGCACCACGCGAATTCATTAATACGAAATTACTGCCGCGAAAATACCGTCCGCAATACTTTGAAATTCTAAAACCCCCCGCGAAAGCGGCAACATTCGAAATCGAACGATACATTTTTACTATCGCATGCGCGGATACATTTCCGAAAGCACACGGGTACGCGTTAAGCTCGCCGCTGGTAATATCAACAAATCCGACAGGTGTGTTTACGTTCGTTCGGAACGCAGGAAAAGAGTCCTACGGGACGACCGGAAGATCACACAGCTCACGGCCAACCTACCAATCAGCTGGCTTTGTGTTAATTCAACCGAGAGCCTCCAGGTGAGGTATCGTACGAACAGAGAGGCAGTTTCTCAGTCGGTTCGCCACGACGCGACGTGTGCCTTCGACGCGATGCTCTAACCGATCTCGTTCGATCGATCGATCAACCCGTTAAACGTGCACGCGTAATCGACGCCCCTCGTCGAAACGAAACCGAGTACGAGGGGGGTGGGGAGAAAAAAAAAAACGTCGCCTCGTTACCTCTAATTACCGGTGAACGTTCTAGACGGCGCGTTCCTTTCGTTCGCTTTTATCGGACGCGAACCGTTTTGATCCGCCGTTGATTAATCGAACTCGAGGGACGATTAAATGGAAAAGGATTGGGTCTCGCGACGTAAATGCGCGACGCCGAAGGGCTGACACGGTTGCAACGGGTAGGCGGTTGATTAGTTGAAACGAGACGGGACGAGACGATAGGATTTGTTGTTAACGTTGTCGAGATTTCGCAACCGACGGCGCGATGGTAAAGGGGTAGTTGAAGTGGCGCGACAAGTTTTTAGAAATTTTTGTACTTTGTGAACTGTGGAATTATTGGATAGGGCGTAGGCGCCCGTTAATTGAGAAGCGAATCAGGTTTGTTTTCTCGGTATTGTGAAAATTCGTGTAATGATATCGAGTAAGGTGTTCTTAATACATATACTACTACTTTTATAAGAAGCTCATTTTTCGTTACTCGTGTATTGAGTTTATGGTGTAATAGCATATTTTTAAACGATTCGCTTTTTCACCCTTTTTTGGTGAATCCATGCGATAATAAAATTGGATATTAATCAAGGAAAAAAATATGAACGTTGCGACTGCTGGAAAATCGTTAATTTTACTGGCGATTTAATTAATCATTGAATTATTTCGTGTTGCATCGAAATACTTACTCAACGAATTATTTATTGGCTACCGAGAGTTACATTGGCAGGGCCAGATAGGAGAAATTAACGTGGACTAAATTATTTGAATTACAGACTCGCGTTTGAAAAATAATGATGCACGTATTGTAACTGTTAATCGTGGTCTTTCTACAATATAATTGTCCCTTTACACGTCGAACGTCCTGTGTTTCGTAATACGCGTTGGTCATTAACACGTGCCATTGCGGTTGCGTGATTAATTCGTGGCTGCAAATTAACAGTGGGCATTAATCAAACGATTTCTGGCTCTTCATTTAATATCTTAATGTCGCAATCGCAAATCATTCGAACATAACGTCAACGTTAATGAAAAATTCCGTCATATTTCTACTGCCCTTTTACATTCGCTGAATGAAAGTTCATTATCGAACTGGTGTTTGCAAAGTTCAATATTCTAATGATTCCGCTTTACCAGCAAACATTCGTTAATCCCTTCTTCCCAAAGGAGCATCCAAGAAGATTGGTAAACAACCCCCTTAACGAATTGATCAATGCTCGGCAAAGTAACAAGATTTTCGATGAAAGTTCCCTTCGTGTATCGAGAAACATCGAAATTATGAATATTGGTGGACGCAAGTGCAAAGGATATCAGTGTTGTGAACATAGAAAAGAACGACACTCTAGCTGGCTACGTAAGCATCACACCAATAACATTAAAACTTTTCCTCTACTTAACGCTATTTCTGTTGTCTCTTTGGGTATACACAACTTGTCCGGGAAGTTCTTCTTACTGATTCAACATAAGTGTACCTAATTTGTACAAGGCAATTCGAAATTTTGTGCGTATATATTTTCTACTTACTTATATCCATATGTATCCTGTCTATTTGTCACACACAGTTGTCTATATTATATACAAATACTGAATTTCTTTCTCTCCATTTATTATTTACGCAATTTATTTTCAATATGTTACTTCCCTCTTATTTGTATCCCCAATTTTCTATCACTCGACTGGTTCTCCCGTAGCTTTATAAAAACTTCTGCCTCGTGCGTTAATAATAATTAACTGGTTGTTAACAATCACGAATTGCCGCACGCAAAGTTCAATATCAGGGCATTCGTAGGCATGCCAATACCGTGGCTTGAACTCGCATTCGCTCGCAAATTTATCACATTGCTCGATGCGACTTATTGGAATAATTGTTACGCTGATATAATTCCATTTGCTAAATCCAGGCGCGCGGTAATTACGATTCAATTGAGGAATTTCGAACATGGGACCTATCTGATTATTACCGGGTGAACTAAATTGTGTAAACGTTTCGATATTCTCAATTTCCAAAGTGAAGCGGCAGCGTTCGCGTTTATTAACTGCTTGAGTCTATTTTCGAGAATATAGTCTTCGTTGAAGCGCAAATGTTAATTATAATGCCACGCGTAATATACATTATTATATGTATTGGTATAATAATGAAATATTATTTAATGACACGCGCACGTGATACAATAAAAACAACAATCTCGCGAGAAATACGTTTTCCTTGTTCAGCACGCTTCTCTGTCGTGCATGTGCGCGTAATTTTCAATAATCACCTCCTTCCTTCTTCCCACTCCATTAAGCGGGCACGAAAGATTTCATTATTACATTAATTATACCGATTGAAATAGCGCGTGAATAAATCCGCTGTTGAATCCAACTTGTATGATTCATTGCTTGATTCATTCCGGTCCATTGTGTTCCTCACCTTTTACAGAGCATTTACTTCATTTATTATAAAGTTCCAGTTACGTGATCGTGGAAGAATGTACGACAATAGTTGCGTATCTTTTGTTATTTCCTTCGGCAGTTTACTGCCAGAGAAATAATATTCTCTCATGGAAACTCCGTAACCAAACCATGGTAGATTCACAGAGCCGTATGTACAATAAATAGTACTTCACAGGTACATCTATCTCGACAACGAGGTATATCGAAATAGCGGAAGTAGAATGAAATGACTGAAACTTCAACATTTCAAGCACTTAATACTTATAATAAGCCGTTCTTTAAAATAACAGGATAAGGGTATATATTCATAAAAACTTTAGAAACATTTTTTAAACTTGAATGTTTTAAGTAATAAATCAGTGCTTGCGAAAGTAGGGGTTAAGCCAGCACCTTAGTAAAATTAAAAGGAAGTTCTAAAGCCCCTTTTATCTTCCATAGTTTGTATATTAAACTTGACGCAGAGGAATGATTAATTTAATTTTCTTTCGCGCGAATGTGTTATTCATAGTTGCAACACATATTTTCCGTTCACGAATTTATATAAAAACGAGAATTAAATAGAAGACGACGTTTTTGGTCTTTGGAGGATAGAAATAGAAGGAATCCGGATTATCCGCAGCAGTGATAATCCATGCAGCTTCAATGGACCACGCATAGGTTCGTGTTATTGGATCGAAAGGGTTAAAAACAATTTTCATAGCAAACATCGGATAGCAGCTCTCTTTTCTTTTTAATTTTCCACACATTTGTAGATTGCAATGCAATTTTATCATTAATCGAGAAACGAAATTAATCCTGTAGATCTGCCCTTCGGGTGCAACGAACAATTACACGGGTGGATAATAAGAATTTCTTCCCATTTTAACGAATTCTAATTATACCTGCACGACCTGTTTCCAAATTTTGTTACAAAATGTTTCCAGCTTAATTTGAAATGTTCCATTTCGGTGGCTGCTTCCCAGCGTAGAAAATTACGCGATGTATAAGGTGGTCGGTGAAATAAAGTTAAATATCCGGGAAATAAGTAGTGGGAAGTGATTAATTCATGTTTTAAACGTTTCTATCCTTTCGATCTGCGCACAATGTTACAATTTCACTTTAATTTCCTCCAAATGTACCCCCGGTACGTGCGTGCGCAAGAAGGAATAAAATAATTTCACACGACTGGTCCTATTAGTCATTACGATAATTCGCAACAAATTATACACCCCAAAAATATCGTTCGAAATTTGATTTCGACGCGAACAGTCCGATCACTCGATGAACCGGTGCACGCAGCGGCCAATTCGTGCAATCGAAATCCCACTGTTAACGAATCTCCCTTCGACCTTCCACTGAATTTCAAGTATCCCTCGAGTTTTCTCCCGTTGCAATTTTTTCGTTCCTCTAATTCCAACATCGGCGGTCGCGTTTAATTCGTTTCGCCGGCTAACCACGCTGTTCGTTATCTTTGTTCCTATCGAACATTCAATTTCGCCGATCTCGTTACTCCGTCCACCTTTCGCACCATTTCGTTTCGCTCCGCCCTTTTGTTTTTCGCTCGATCGTGCCATTCGCACGCAGCGGGACGTTCTTTAATTATCTTCGCGGCGCGAAACACTTTGTATCCCTTTTTCAACGGTGGCCGCCGCTAAATATCCTCGCGCCCCGTTTCCTTTTCTTCCCCGGCCCCTCGTATCATTCTTCGCTTCGTTCTGCAACGCGCGGCGGTTTTCGGCTGAACTTACCGTGCGGGTGATTCGATGTTTCGCCGAACGACTCCACCTTCTTCCCTTTGACTGGAAATTTATTTCATCCGCAACGTGCTTCCTTCGTTGTCTTTCACTCGGATATTGTAAAGGATGTTTCGCTGCGGGGTTTGCCTCTTAAATCGATTAAATATTAAATATCGAGCAACGAATATTTCATAGTCGCATGATTGAATAGTTGATCCAATTTAGAGAAGAGCGGCGTGGTGAACGTTGAAAATACAACGGAGATATATGCATCGAATCTCAGCCATCGAAAATACCGTTGGCAATCATCGAAAAGCAGAAAAGCATTTACTTCCGCGTAGAGGTTCACCGAAGAAGGAACGTGCTCTACCTTATCGTAGATCGTATCGTACATCCTCGATTGACGACTAAGGAATGCCCGAGGGATTCTTCGGAGAATTTTCATTCCACGGGAAATTATGATTCCAGGCACAGGCACGGCCTCGAGAGGTCGAAACTCGACGGGCGAATTGCCGCCAGCCGAAACGAGAATTGCTGGAACCAACGTTTCCTAATTTCTGTTGCTCGCCGTCCCATCGATGGCAATCATCGTATCGAGATGAAACATTCCGCGTGTATGAATTCAGGAACGAATTGATTGCCGGTTAACTGTTCCAAATGATATTTCTACGACGATACGCGCACGGTCGTACAGAAGAGATAGCAATCGCCGAAAGGCGACAAAAATCCTCGCAAAGACACGCAAAACAGAATACTACAAAGTTACAGAGTTGCGAACTTGCCAACAATTTCGCAAAGAAAGTCTGCGTCCATTGTTTCAATACGTAATCAGCTCGAGCGCCCGATCGCTCCATTCGCGAGAAACGCCAAATACACGGTAACCTCGCTTGGAAATTGCCGACACGGTGAACGATTCGAGCCTCGAACCGGACCGTTTGTAGAATTGCAACGCGGGGATCGTTCAAAGCAGCGCCGCGAAATCGTAAAGAAAAAAGCGGTCCTGGTATTATCCACGTTTCTCGGATAATCAGGGACAGAGAGAGAGAGAGAGAGAGAGAGCATAAAAGGGATACTGAAATGCTAATTATCGACGTCTGAAACGGCTGCACGTCAATTTGCCAGATTCTAAATCCACGTCCGCCGCTGTTTAAGTTGACGGCAGCGCGGCGGGTTTCGATCGAAATTATCGAGGCGAGCGTTAAAATTTTGTCTTCCCCACGGCGAGGCACTCGGCCCTGTCCGGGTTGAAAGGGACAGAGGATATCCTGTCAAGAGGAACGCAGCCTCGACCGATTCGACCGATTATCGAACATGAAACCGTTTCACGGCCCGCATGCCTGCACGTTCCGCACTTTTCTATTTCCATGGGGGATATTCGTGGCGGGCGCTGCTCGATTCTTCAGGTCTTCGTTTTTCATTCACTCCGCGCGGTGTATCCGTTGAAATTTTGCTAATGTAAACGGTCTCAGATTCGTTTAACTAAGTAACGGTGTGTTTCATCGAGGTTGGAGTACTTCGTTTCATTTGTCTCTATTTATTTTATATCGTACAGACCTCGTGGAGTTAGTGAACGACTGCTATACCTAATTACGATACAGCACAACACACTTGCAATGGTAAGGGAGATTGGTCCGTAAAACGTGGCCACGACCACGACAGGAAACGGCAATCCGAAGGGCCGAATATCGGCCACGGCGCAAAGATTAGTCTATTTTCCCTGACTCCATCGGGACGGTCGTATTTAGCAATAAAACCGTGGGTTACAGGAGCAACCTAGACATATAATTAGAGCGAGGTATCTCGTGAGAAAATGCCTGGCCGCATAATGGCTTCGGGTCACGGAACCTGAGGGAACCTCTACCGATTTCGGTTCGGTAGTCTCAGTTTACCCTTCGGAGGCAACCCGATCGTCGCGTCGTCGTTGCGATTCATAAAAACCTTGAACGCTCATTCATGAAACAGATCGGGGCGGCTGGTTTGCACATTGTTTCACGGAGAAATATTTTCGTTGTTCATCGGGCACAGTTTCGTTCTATTCAAGTAAATATTGTTTCGAAATTTCTAACGAATGGTATACCGATGTCTCCATATCTCTGCAACGTGTATTCCTTTATTTTTTGTTCACTTAGGTAACGAGGAAATATTTGTATCGTTCACGTGGCGTCGTGCGATTTTCTATACGTACACCGAGAATGTTCGTAGCTCGGCAACATTTGGGCCGAGCTTAGGAACGGACAAAGCCATCTATATTTATATAAGTGTCCCCGTATGTTCTTACTAATTATACACGACGTTACGCTCAGTATTATCTTAGATAGAAGCCGGTGTACCAAGCCTGAAAATTCCAGGACGCAGATAACTTCTCGTAATTATGCAAACGAGGGATTCAACCTTCGCTAATCTAATCTGCACGATTGTGGCGGTCGTTTGAATTAGAATGAACGGTGTGGAATCGCATGTGGCAAAATAAGTGGTTTCTCGGGACGGTAAAATTGAATTTCTCAATCCATTTCGCGGCTCCTGCGAAGCCGATTTGAGAATATCAGATTAATTCTGTCTTCGATGTCAATTAGATATACCGGTTACACGTTTACACAAAAATTAATCGAAAGAAGCACACATTTTACGGAAAATCCTACAATTTCGATTAACAAATTCATCGTCTCAAGACGCATTTATTGGCTAGATATTGATACACATTTCGCAAATGTTCCAGATGATGCAGACGAAGAACGTTAATCAACCGGATAACGAAACTGAAGTGAGTACTACGACTATAAACAATTCGTTAAATAATAAATTACAAATTTGAATAGCTCCAACCGTTTCGTCAACGTCGGGCAATATAAATAAGTTTGAGCATCGTATTCAAGCAATTATGCTTGTCGGGCTTATTAAATTCGTTACGTGGGATTTCCCTTTTTCCGCCCGACGAAACGTCGCGCTTCGAAAATAATTTCGCGGTCGACAATCTTCGATAAATATGTCGCCCACCGGTTTCCCTTCGGGTTCGACTCAGCTGTGTCGTTTGTGTGTTTCAGAAACGCCGGCTTGACTGCTCGACCGGAAGTAAGTATGCTTTCACTTTGCAAACCAACCCTTCCCACGCCTAAAGAGGAGAAGAGAATTTCGCTTTAACCCTCTCTTTGAAAGTTTCGGCGTTTACGGGAAAAAGGAGTGAAAAAAAGAGGAGAAAAACTGACGAACACAGTTTCGGTCGATGCGGTTTTTTCGCGGGGCGGAAAGCAGAAGCGGTGTTACGCCTGCTTGCTAATTGTACGACGGTTCGGCGAAAGTAACACGCGAAAAGCAGATCACGACCTTTCGTTGATGCGAAATTAATTATCTGGCCGCGAACGGGAGAATTGGTTGTTTCACTTGCTAAACGGGTTGAAACTCCGCGCAGGCGAAGAGTACAAGTTAAGTTTCATTCGATTTCATTCGAACGTGCATAAGTTGAAGCAATCTCATTGCGAGGGGTTAGAATGATCGTGACGATTGATTTTATGCGAGGCTGTATTAAGAATATATTAGTATTGGAAGTATTTTCGATATCAATATATTTCTGTGATATTTCTTTTACAGCTGAGATACATATTTAATTAGCTGAGTTTTTTTATTCTTAATTGTTGTAACACGAAAAGACGTTTTCGTTTGAATGAATATAAAAATATATAAATATAATATACTTCGGTGTCGACAAATCAATTGAACTGATATTAAAGTAATGAATGCCTCCTTTGGCCACTAATTATAACATATTCAGTACAAATTGTCAAAAATGTAACAAGTTTTACCTGAATGTTCGTTAAGAAGAATCGATAAAGTAGGAGCACTGAAGTACGAGAATTACACGGGGGGAGCTCGAATAACGCGAAGGCAATAACATTTTCGTTAACGCTGAAACGCAGGCGTCTTCAACGACGACCGTAAATGTTTCCAGCAATATTAAGAAAATCTCGTTTCCGCATTAAGTCCCTGGTGGATAATTAAGGCAACCGATAAAGTAGAAATCCCAGGCGAGCGTCGCGTGACATTTGGTAGATCGTCGAACCCTACACAGGCGCCGCGACCTTCGTAGCGGTCTCGAAAGGATCAAGAATCCTCTTGCTCGCCATAAACCTTGCCCGTAGCGCTCAGGTGGGGCGAGCCAGGCGCGGCGAAGAGAGAGGCGAGATCGTCGTTCCCGGTAACCCACCTGGCGTCTCACCTGAGGCCTCACGCCAAGTGCTGCGTCGCTGCTCGAACGAACTGCCTCCTGCGGGATCGCACGCGTCAAACACGCCCGTGAAATACCTGGGGCCACGAGGTTCTTCCCTCTCGCTGGGAATAACGAGGAACAGGTGCGCGGCTCCAGAAGAAACCGCGAAACCTCGACGAAAAATCGAAACGTGGCGCGCAACGACGATTCGCGTACCTGGTGAACACGTACACGCGCGAGGTAACCCAACGAAGGCACGGCGAGATTTACCCGCGGGGATCGCCGCGGTAACCCGTCCGTAGAAGGATGTCGATACCTCTTGGTGGTCGTCGATCAACGGGCAAATTCGCTCGCGCGATTCCGATAAATCGCGAACGAGTCGCGGTGAACGTATCGAACGGATTCGCCGGCCGCGTTCCATCGTGCGCGACGACGAACTGTTGCCTCGTATCGCGTTGACCGTGCGAATTGTTCGTCGAACGTGGGGAACGTGCGGTATTCAAAGGTGCCTCGGAATATGCTACGCGTACGCGCGCCAGCTACGTACACGGCGGATCGAGTGAAAGGTAACGCTGGCACGGCCCCGAAAGGGACCAAGTGATTTCTCGAAAAGTCTCTCGAACCGACTGGTCCTCAATTTCGACTAGACGCCTCGAAGGCCAGAGATCCCATTCCGGGTGTTCGAGTACCATTCGACCGGAGAACGCGTGACGTTTCGAGGCGCTTGTCCAAGATTCACGGTGAGACGCGTTGATTCACCCGGCGTTTCTGCCGAGATATTCATACAACAAAGGGGGCAACGATTTAATCGTGAACCGGCTAATTGGTCGCTCGTTGTGAAGCGTAAATCGCGAGACGATCGACGCAAGGAATCGAGCAACCGGTCACGAGGTCAGAATTCACTGTCACGTCGAACGGTCGAGCAGCGAGTGTTCGTCGAAGTGCGTGCATCGGAAGCCGGATGAAATCGAAACGACGCGCAATCAGACGAGCCGCTCTTGCCTGTCGGGACTGTGGCGGGACTATCGAATGCTCGATTGAGGAGACGTGCAGGAAAAGGACGGGAAGATTGACGAAGCTGCTGACAGCGGTGTTCGTGAAACGCGGTGGTCCGCGGTAGACGCGTGAAAATAGTGCAAGAATCTGCTCGGATCGGATGCGGAGGCACGTTGTCAGAGGTATGCGCGACCCCGTGTGGCGGGAAGCGTGGAAATAAAAGGCGCTTGCGGTCGTTGGGGCCGCTGGAACGTCTACGTGCGTGTGTCTAAAAGGGAATTTTCCCCTCTGGAATCCTCAATTTTTCCACTCCGTCCTTTTCCAATACGTGTGAAGTGCCGGGCGACCGAAGGGGGACAGAGCGTAGCTCCACCTGCTCCTTGGAAAAATATCTTCCGTCTGCCGCGCGATTCCTGTTCGGCTACCGTGGGATACCTGAGAGGTAAGGCATGATCCCGCGAGAACCGATCGTTCTTCGCGGTTTCTGCGTATGCGCGTGCGATCGTTCCGGTTCGAACCAATTGTGCGTTTTGACGCGACGTAACGATGGACAATGTTTTTGGGGCAAACGATGAATTTGGTTGGTCGTTTTTTTTTTACCGGCGCGTCGAACGCCAACAAATAACGAAGGCAGCAGAACGGATTTTGAAATTGGGAACGCTTGCGTCGGTCGTGGCGATTGTTGTAACTTCAAGTTAAATTTTCCGAACGCTTTGCTCGACCGCAGTTCCTTAATCGCGGTAGAATTGATTGCCGCGCTTCGCTGATATTATGCACTTCGACTTTGAAGTAATTAACTTTTAAGCAGCATTAATATTAAACCTCGCTATTTTCAATATGCAGTTCAATCTTACGACGATAATATTTTCACATACCGCGACGCAACGCTCGAGATAGAAATACGAAATTGACGCGCTCACCGTTCATCTTTATGGAAATGTTATCATAAATTGAATAACTGGAGAGATTTTTCGAGGCTTCGCCGCCTTGTTAATTAGACCGATTGCAATTTTATCGGAACGTGAAACCAGTTTAATCATAGCCCTCCTTATGACGTAAACGAAACCATCCCGGGAAGCTTCTAATATTATCCAATTAATATAGACGATAACCGAAGGCTAATCGCTTAGCATAAAAATTTTCTGCGGATCACGTCTGAATTACGCGCATGCCATTAGCAGTGAACGAAAAATTACCGTTTACTGTTATTAGCATTGCTATTACTATTACTATTCTCGTTATTATTCCAAGATTTTCTCGATTGCTCTTATTCATTCGTGATTAGACAGTGATGTCTAATTGCAAAACAATGATTCATCGCAGCCGACGTACTGCAATAATATCCAACAGCGGGGTAATTCGGGAAATTCAAAGGGACGATACGTAATAATTATTCCTTTCCGCTGGAAATTGTACGAAAAAATAAGATCCCCTCCACGTTTGCCAAGTATTTGTAATTTCGACGCAATTGCCGAACGGGGCATACAAATGTATCACTGAATCGAATCAATGTTGTACGGAATTTGTGCCAGCATATTACGGTGGAATGTCTTAAGCAAGTTGTGTGTACGAGATCGCAGACCCGCTCGGCGAATGTATACGGAATAACTTTTCGCGAAGAGAAATTTGCGGTTTCTCGTGGCCTGTCGACATGTTTATAGCATTTTTTTGTTTTGGTTTATTACACGGGTGGAAACAGAATTGATAAAAGAAATAGATTATTCCCCGCGACGTACGTTCGCGTGTTCCAGCTTGAAGAGATTCTCACTGAAAGATTTCGATAAATCGTTAAACAAAACGTTCGAATAGGAACATTTACTTAAATACTGTTACGTCTTTACGGGTTTTGCGTAGGTGGAATAGATTTGTTGACAGTTAGAATGGAACTTGTTCTATTCAGTTCCTGTTTCGTATAAATTGTGCATTCATTCGTAACTCGAGTAAGATCACTTGTATCTTTAACAATATAACAGGTCCTTGAGAAATTTACATACTGTATAGTATTTATTTCTTTTGCAAATATTTCAATGAAACAGTTAATCGAATTCTCAAATGTTTTTATTCAACAGGTTACATTAGTTTTCGAACAAGATTGGAATATCATGTCGGTTGAAATAAAAAACGCGATTAAAATTTCCAAGGCGAAGGCGATTTATAATAATTTTATCGTACGAATATAATAAAGCTCGTTTTATCTTGTTCCGTGATTTTTTAGGAGGAAGCAATTAATTCGAACGTATCTTCCTTTCGGTTACAACTAAAGTGGTATTGAGGTCACTTTCGTGGC
Organism: Nomada goodeniana; assembly: GCA_963969485.1. NCBI lineage: Eukaryota > Metazoa > Arthropoda > Insecta > Hymenoptera > Apidae > Nomada > Nomada goodeniana. Next base: position 3,834,704 of record OZ018302.1, read on the forward strand.
TTTAAATGAATGCACGCCACTTAAAATTTATTCGACTGTCGGAACAGTTCAAGATCAGTCGGGGATAAGGAAGAATTCAATTGCTCATAATAGTCATCTCCGTAGATTAATTAACATCAAACTTGCGGCCATAAGAATTATTATCTTAAAGGAAAGTTACCATTCTATTATTTCCAGTGTTTCACATAAATATATCACGAATTTCGATAATGGCACACGACGCGCGATAAATCGCATCGTATACCGCTAAATTATTTTATAATGCTGTATCCGGGGGAAAACTCGGAGAAACAATCACGATATCGTCGAGTTTATTCTTGCGGATGGCCAAGAAATTGTTGCAAAAATAAAAATTATTAATTACAGATATCGCCAGACTTAAATCGAGATAAATGCTTCCCCAGCATCGATCGTTTCAATCAAGCTATGTTAAAATCGTGCTTCCATTCTTTCCTACTCACGGTCTATAAAATAATTACCGGGGAGCCGTAACTCGAACGGACGATCGATCACCCTGTATAGCAAAATCACAGATATACTCGTTGGCCGGAGCATAGACAATTGAAACGGAGGGGTGGAAATACAGACTTAAACAGTTATCTTGGCAAGCCTCGAAGATGAAACTCTATACGATCGTAGATACCCTAGTTCGGTGAATAGCTATAGCAATCCAGATACTATGTCAGAACATTAGAAATTGTTCGACAACGTGGGCAGAAGTTCTTTAAGGTAAAATAATACCACGTGTTGCCGGAATAATTGACGACAACGATTTCCAACCATTGTCGATACTTCATCCGCAAGCTACTGATACAAAGATTCGTCTTTTTGATTTTTAATCGATGCGCTTCGATTGTGAACGCGAGAGAGACCATACCAGTGTTTTTCAGAAGAATTCGAGTTTTTTCCATTGCATTATTGAAACTTCACTCGAGAGGAATACTTATTGTATGGGCTAAAAGATATATTTGAGAAGTTGCGGAACAATTATTCGTCTTCCTTCTTTCGTTTTACGAGGATCTCGTAAATCATTCGCCTCTTGTCGACCGTGTAATTTCACTGCACGTTGCACTCGGTAGGAAACAAGGCGCAGCGGAGCTCCGTGGCGAACTTGCACGCATTGGACGGGAGAATATTTATTACTACAATATTATTGTTGCAATTTTTTGACACCTCGTGCACTGCGAATTACTATCCTACAATCGATCGAACGTCCATAATTACCGCGGAACAAGTATTTCCGATTAGAACAATTTACGCGCTCCCCAACGCTCCATTTCACTTCAATTAACGTTACGTTGCGAAATGGGAAAGATACTGGATTAACAATCGCCATGCAAGTCGATATCGAGTTAAAAGAATGGCGAGCATGGAATTTGGATGATATAAATCAAATGAATTAAAAAGCGAAAGGCATGAACGATCGGTTCGCTATTATTACGACTATTCGTCACGAAATATTAGCAAACGAAAACGCGTAGATAAGAATAATTGAGCCTTGTGTGTCTCGTAGCAGCTCGACACGTGACACAACCACGTCCTGCGTTTAGTTATTTTCGGGCGACGGAGGCCACGTCGTCGTTACTCGCATTAACTGCGAAGGCCGTAATTAATTAGGAGACTGGTCGAGGCACGCGGCCGCTCGAATAATACTGTTACCGTCGAAACATCGTTCAATTACACGCGGTACCTACTTTCGTCGGGAATCGCCACGCGTACCACACGCGCGCGGTGTTCCTTTTTCTTTCGTTTTCAACCAAAAACAAAAAAAAAAAAACAAACATCGTCGTCGCAGCAGCGGGCGAAAATTGTATCCCACTTTCTCGAACGTTAAATTATCTTTTCGATTTTCCATGTCCCGTGCATTGGGTCGCACCGTAATAATTAATAGGCTTCTTTCTCGTTATGCAAATCGGCCGAATGTGAATGAATTTCCGACGGTGGTCAAGAGCTCGACGCGAGGGCTACCTTTCGGCGAATTGTCGAACAATTTCTGCTTTTTTTTTTGCCTGATTTTATTTGGCAGTAATTCGTGAAACGTGTTCGTCCGTAAATTACGACAATGCTCGATCTACACTCGCGAACTTTTCACACAACGTTGTTCCGATGGTACCCGGTTTACGGTAGCACGCGCGCACACACCGCAACATTAGAGCAATAATTAACGAAACCCCTCACGATTATCGCTTATCCGTTTTAAAGTCGGCTCGCGGCGTGTTTGAATGAATTATGCAACGTTAGCTCGTCGAACTCTAACGCTACTCTGTTAGACAATTTTATTACAATCCAAGGGGGCAATTAATGTTTAATGGAACACTTTTGTGGCAGAGCACATCTCATTGGTACCGTTGACGGCCTATAGTCGAGTGGATACGTATGCGTACGTACGTACAGTGGAACTTCGTTTATCCTAACATATCTCGGAACACGATGGTACAAATAACCGAATGTATTTTACATGCGTAGTTTCGTTAATAGACGCACGGTAGCCGTCCCCTCTAACCTGTAATTACGGGGTTAAAAATAGGCTGAACCCCGGAAAACATTGTCGAACGGGTTTGCGCACACGCTTTTCTCTGTATCGCGTCCAACCGTGCAATACTCGTAACGCGAACAATTGTTTATTCACGCTCGTTACAAAAATAATCGTTCACGTAATTGAATTGGACGGCGCGCTGTCCTTTCGACGATAACGCCGCGGCTACGAGTTCGCGCATATGTATGCACATATTTGGAAATTGATTTGTACGTAACCGGAGTGAAAACGAACGGGGTTCTGCTCGCACATTAATTGCAGACATAACGCCGATACCATTTACAGTAGAGTTTCATTTATCGAGACGAAATTTCATTTAATCCTCGATTATTCGAGCACCCGCGGTGCACTCATTGTCTGAATTGTTGCAGAGCGTAATTACAATTATATGAACACCTATAACGACGCGTACGATTATTCTACCACGTTCCCTTTGTAATCAATAAAAGACGCGTGTATTATTTGCTGGGCAATGAATCGAGGATTAATTCATTAACGCGACAACGCGCGAGTGCGATGTCTCGAAGTCGTTTGTCTAATTTCAGTTCACCGACAGGAACAGAAATACTTTGGAAATAATTTCAAAACGGTGACTTCAATCACTTGCCAAGATATGGTAAAAATTGTTCAAGGAAACGCAGAAGGTTTTACTATTATACGAACGAAAAATCAGGAGTGGTGGAACGAAATTAATGCACCCCTGTTATATGAACTGTCCAACTGTCCTACCGTGGAAATTCATTTTGGCAAGTATTAGTGCGAAGTGTCCAAACTGTGCGCACTATCATCTTCAACACATTTCAAACATTCGATGCGAGGCAAATATTCTTCGTTATTAAATTGCCCGATAATCGTCGAGAAATTTAGTTCATTCTTATTACGACGGGTCAAGGGTTACCACCGTATTAGACGAAGGTATTTTAACTAGCAGACATAAAACACTCGACCAATTTCGCACGGGATTAAAAGGCGGCTGGATTTAAGCGCGTAGAAACTCCTGGGGCTCGATTTTCCTTCCCGTTCGACCGATTTCACACGGCACAGTATGCAATGGAATTAGCATACCTTTGCCCTTCCTCGATTAAGGAAGCAGCGGATCAACGGGTGTGATCCTTATTCTCGGTCTTACATTAACCTTTCTGAATATCAATGGCGATAGAACGTTCGCGGCTGATTTATGGAAACTGTACAACGTTGGAAGATGTGCGCGTACGCGCGCGACACAATACAGTAACAAAAGTGTGTCACACGTTTCGAGTGAAGAACGACACCGTCTGGTGTTTAAAATAAAACGATCCCGAGGTAATATTCATTCACACGTTATTTGGGTGGAACACTTTCTTCCTCTGACATCGTTTCGTATTCCCAAAACCAACGGAATTATTTGTGGGTATTATTGTGGGTCGCCCTATGTAATTATATAGAATTATAATACAACTCTAGCTCAATTTTCGTAGGGTTTGCAGCACGTTTCACCATTATCCGATTAATCTTGCGCTCTTCAGATGTTATCTTACCATGGAGCGGAACACTTTTAGGGCATGGGAACGAAAAGCGAGCTATCGTACAAAAACAGAGGACACTCTACACGCATACGTATGCACGCGTGTGTAGAATTCACACGTGGAATGTATTCATAATTTTCTACACAATTAAGTTTGATACGTACACCTTTCTCTTCTTACGTTAACGTTTCACGTCGTGTCATTTCAAATCCTGGGTCCACCTCAGGTGGTCAAGAATGATCCAACTGCGACTTCTTGCAATCGTTTCGGGAATAATTGTGTCGACGCCCAACATTTTGGTGACACCGAAATAATAAAGTTGCAAGGGAAACTAATGCCCTCTATGAACACCTTTTCGCTCCGCTGTACATGTACACGTCCACCGTAACGAAAGGGTTAATGTCCTATTGCATCCAATACAAATCGTCGCCGGCAATCATCTTGAAAAGGATGGTTCGATGCCGTCGAACAAACTTCCCACAACAATGTGCTCCCGGTGGTCCGCGATCGCGCACGCTTATCCCAGCGCGTACAATGTACAATCGAGCCCGGCGCAGCGCGAAGAACCGTAAATATACGCGTTGAACGCGTTAGAATTCAATTACCTGCAACGATCCCGCGCACCTGCGGAACAGTTTCTGCTCGACCCGACTTCGCACGCGCAGAGTCATCCTCTATGCCAAGGGAACGTCGCAGATGCGTACGATTTATCTTTTTCCTGGCGCGTCTAGCGGGACATCGAGTGCGCCGGTTCGCCGACGAGTACAGCCCGGCCGGAGAAAATTGCGCCGCGCTACTGGAAACGCAAGGTCCGCCATTAATTGCGAGAACTGGGCGCGCGTGTCCCCGGATTTACCAGAAAATATTGCGTCGCCCGGAAATAAATTGGCGTTCTCGATGGCCCGGTGGTCGAAGCTTCGAGATACTCGAAATTTTTAATTTGACTTAATTTAATGGTAAATCAATTTTTAATTTTAATAAACGCCAACGAATTTGACAGTATTTGCTCCGTGGGACGGTTTGGTGAATCTCCTCGGCGAGGAATTGTTGGTACGCGAATATAATACGCGGTTCCTTTCTCATCGGACAGCGTCTGCCACTGTATTCTATAAGATACAGTGAGTGACTTCTGTCCAACAGCTTTTCAATGGCGCACTATAAAATAGTACACCGTAATAGTACGCCTCCCATACAATTTTCGTACCCCGCCTTTCTCGTCGTGCCAATTTATCGTTCGTACGTTTGGACGTGCACACTTTTCGCTGCTGCACCCTCAATTTTTTGAGTAACCGTGTACACCAGCAGATGCACAACGTCGGAGCCGCGTACGTTACACGCACGGCACCTCTCGAGTCCTCGATTCCTGCGTGGAAATCGTTCGAGTCGACGTATTCCTCGGGGCTAGCGGAGATCGGAGAACTCGCTCGACGGAACGAACCGCCAATGGAGATGAGAAGATTGGATAAGGGAACTCGAACGTTTATTACGGCGCTGGGATAGCGATTTTTCCCGATTAGAATGGAGAAATGAATCCGCGACGACGCGCGCCGGTTGACGGAGTAGACGAGCAACAAGAACGTAGAAATGGGAGCTTGTAAAACTGGTACAGTGGCGTTTTGCTTTTTGCGACATGCTAATGTTCAAGTCGGCTGGATAGTCTTGGCTGCCCGGTTTCTTCTAACGCGCGATGGGACGCGCGTATTATAATATACATGTTTCCAGGATCTGAATGATCGGCGCGGTTTCGCAATTACCGGCAGACGTCTGTGTTACGGAATTGCATAATTGGAATACGATTGGTATCCCTTTCCGTAATTGTCGGGGGTTCTCGTATTTTTGTTTCGGCTCTAATCGAACGGGGGGCGATCTTGTCATTTTATTTGGGTGTCGTATTTCTGTCGCGGGGAATCGTTCGTCGACGCAGTAAGTGAATCGTAATGAATAATGGCGCGTGGTGTTCGCAGGGATATTTGCGATTTGGAACGATTGGGATATTTAGTTCGTACTTTACTTTACGTTTGATACTTTAAAGATGAAGCGGTAGAAATTAATAGAGACGAAGTTGCGAAATATTTCCTGACAAGGGAGAGGTGAAAATACGGGAGATCGGTTGATTTGATTCGATGAAAAATATTCACCGAAAATTCAAAGCAACGCGATAAACGAGAAACGCGTAATTGTATTGTGCGTAAGCACTATTAAAAAAACTCTCGACACTGTATAAAGATGCAACAAACATGGCAGAAATTGACCATTTCAGGAGGGAATTGACGAACGACGAACAGTCAGCCAGGCTAATATTCAACGGTGCTTCGCAAAACAGCGTTTACTGCGCGTAGAAACCAGTAAACGCTTCGTTCGAAAATGAGCCTCGTTAAAACCAGTTCCTCGACGAGCCCGGTTTATCAACAAATTTTTCCACGACTTTTCCTTTGTTCCTGCCGCGGCCGGAATATTAATACCGACCGATTTCTCAATTTAACTTAATATCACAATACGTGTGGCAAAAATTCGGAACATTCCGGATTTCCGTTGCATCGTTTTCAAATTAGTCGACGTCCACAGTCAACCGCGATATTGGAATTCCTCGTTCAACCGTTTCCACATAAATATAATAAACCGCAACCCGTTCGTTTCGCGTCACACCTATGGCTCGCTCGATATCCACGAGGACGGCCACGGAGAGTGCTTTTAACGCTCGCAGAACATCTAAGCTGGCGTTCATTCGTCGCACAGTTTCGCCTAAAGACTCCTAATCATACGTCCAGGTGTAAAAGGACCATCCGGACCCGGGTCGTCCGACGCAGCTCGAACGATTTATCGATTCGCGAGCTACGGAATTACGCGCTGTTCGAGACCCGACGGATTCGAGGGGGAATAGACGTTGCCGTCTGCAATTTAATCGCGGCCGCCGCTCCCCGGAGTTTATGCGAGCGGTAAGATTTTCATTCTCACGGTAGCGGAGCCGGCTCGGACGAGAGGAACGAGAGGGATGCGGCTCTCGATAGAGCAGAATGAAAACCCCACGGTGAAACTAGTTGCCTCGCAAAAACTAGACGCTATTCAAAGGCCGTTTGTAGGAAGGTGGACGGCGGTTTCGCGGCGGCGAAACAGGAGCAGCATGAGAAGGAAGTGCGAGGAAGCGCACGCTGCAAAAGGGTCGACGCGACGAGAAGAATGAAACGGGACGAACGGGCGGCGATCGCGCGGCCGGTTAGGGGAATTTTTAACCCTCGCGAGGAATTTTTCGATGCCGGCGAGGTAAGAGGTGTTTTGGGGGTGGAACGATCCGGACGAATTTGTTTTGGGGAAAGGGAGGGCGACGTGAAAATTAGTTTGTTCGATATTCTTGGGGCGGTAATGGTCTAATGTTTTGTTAAATTACCGACGACTGTCGCGAAGGCAACGCTGGACAGTCTCGTGTGTTTGGGGAAAACGAGCGTAGAACAGAAATTGGTTCGTTAGAAAATGTCGATTCGATTTGCCGACGATTTTCGAGGTAATTAATTTTGTTTCCAAGAAGCTTGAACGGTGCATTAAAAACGAGGGGATAGTAGGTATGCTTGTGCGGTGATTTGTATGATGAATTGAGCAAGTTATGCACCGAAGTTATTTAAAAGAAATTTTCAACGGCGATTCGGGATTTAAAAATCGCAAGATTTACACGTTTCCTCGATAATAATTCACCGGGGGCGCACATACAGCTGATGCAATGAATTGTGCGAAATCTGCGGAGGCAAAATACGAAAGTGTGAAGTGAACAGGAATTTCATACCTGGTTGCTGAAGCTTGTTTTGTAATGTACATGAATGTGGAAAAGCAATAATGGCCAATACGCCAATGTGTGGTATTTTAACTGCGCCAGTGTTAATTTAATACTCAGACATTCCTGAACCTCGATTAGCACAGTTGGAACATGAAAAGTTTCATTTCAATGTGAGTCATGGTTCTGAAATATCTGAGACATACGCACGATTATGTAAGAACTTGCAACTCGTACTAATTTTGAGAAAATACTTTTGAGAAAACTGTGAGCGGCCTAATAATTGGGAACAGGACCGATTTTTCTAAAGAAAGAATACAGTCAGACGTTAACTAGTATTATAGTATCGATATTAGTACGCATCTAAATAAAATATCACATTGGAGAGTGGCGATGGAAAATGAGTAATAAATTAATTGGAAAATGGACGAGGAAAGCTTTGGTAAATTGGTTTTTCGCCGATCAGATAATGGCAAACGAATAATAAAATCGAAGTAATAGTTTACTATCATTTTTGTTCATCGTGTTTGCGACATTCGAACAGCCCTATTCTAATAATAGCTACCATAACTGCGATTCGATTCACGATTTTATGGGGTACACGTCATTAATGGCTGGCAATCCCCAAAACTCTGATTCGTCAGACCTATAACATGTGCAAGATAAAGGGTAAAGCATCGTTAAAGAACGGAAGAACAATATTGTAACTTTATACTTGACGCGCAACATTACATCAATCGATACATAATATAGAGAATATTGTAATAATACAATTTTAATATTATTAAATATAATGTAGAATATAATACGCGTAGAGAAATTCATTACTGCAGCATTGGTACATCAATGAAAAAGCAATTGCACGTTTAATTACTTCGCAATGGAAGGAATTATTAGTATCAATTATATTAATACGATCATTCCGTAGACAAAGAAATTTCACCAGAAGTGTTCTTACGCAATTCCAATTTCACGCGTTGCCCTTCCAATTTCGATGGCGAGCATAAGGGCCGCTACGTTGCTAGTTGCACTTGGCGTGCACGCAAACGGTTTGCCAACTGTTCTGTGTAAACATTAAGACTTCGTACCTGGCTACTTGGGCAATTAACAGCCGCTCGGCATGTTACATTCCGTGCGTCTCGCCGATAAATTTCCTATCCTGAGAATTTTTCTTCCCCGTTCAAAGCCATTGACAGCGAAAGAGAACGAAACGATCGGGAAATCCACGAGGAATGATCGTTCTAACGTTCAACGCGAATAACCATCGCGAAAATAAACATTAACGCTGTAATTGTTACGGTGCTCGAGCACGAGAATCCCAAACAAGAAATACCCTTAAAAAGAACCCATGAGCAGCAGTCCTCGATACCGCCCAACGCGACTTGGAACGACAACTGAAAACACCGGGCTAATAAATAAAATCGACGGGGGAAAAAAGCAAGCGCGGCAGATTAGTTGTAAAGCGTGAAAGCGGTGGCTGAAAAGGCAGCGGTTCGTAAGGTTTTTAAAGGGTACAGGTGTTCCCTCTTCGTATTGTTCCTTTTTCCCTCTTCGTTTCTTTCTCTCGCTCTTCTTTCCCTTCCTCGTTCTTTTTTCCCCTCTGTCGGCCGAGGTTTCTCGTTGTCGCAGCGGCGCGCCGCCGGTAGGTTCTTTTCGTGGTCACCCCGGCTCACCTGTAACGCTCCTCGCGAATATAGGGAAGCACGCATGGTTGAGTCGCTTAAGTGCTCTCTCTCTCTCTCTCTCTCTTTTTCCCTCTCTCTCTCTCTCTCCCCCCGTGCTCGAGTCTAGTCTTCGGTTGTTTTCGACCCGCCTGTATACGTGTGTACCTTACTCTCGCGGCACTCTCGCCGACCCGCCTCCTCCTCGACGTATTTTCTCACGGACACTTCGCCCGCTACGTGTGCTTGCACGCTGCGCGTACGTCATCCGCTGTCAACGGCACCCCCTTTTTCTGGAACGGACGGCCCGGTACACCGCGGCACGTAACAGGAAGAGGACGCGCACACGAATTTAGACCCGTCGATCGGTGGCTTCGGGTGTACCGACGTTGCCCTGTTTCCCTTCAACCCCACGGTGGACGTTTTCGCGCCGTCCCGTTCAATTTTGCGCGACGCGACGCGACACGCGGTCGACCCATCCCTCTCGGCTACCTGTTCACGGCGATTGATTGAATTTTCTGTTACGCGACCCGCTTTTAGCGAGTTCACTTCTCCGCCTGTTCGCTTTTACGAAGCGACGCGCGGTCACGTCGTTAAGCATGTTTGCCTGCGATACTTTGCCGCGGAGAATTGGTCGAGATTGATGGATGCAGCTTTGGCAAGGTTTGACGCTCGGTGTCGTTGCATCGTAAATAGTTTCCGCGGTGATCGACCTTTTTCAATCAATTGCGCTTGCCTTTCGTGGCTTTCGGTGTTGCCCGCAGTTTTATTGTTGTTGTTGTTTTTTTTACGGGGGCCCTTTCGATTGTTTCTGTGCATCCTGTTGATATTTGTTGGGAAGGTGTTTTTTTTAGAGGGACAAACATTACATTTTATTTTTATATTTTCGTGGAAACAAGATAGACGTGTATATACTGCGGAGAAATTCAATATGCGAATAGGGTTGATTTTTATAAGCAAGCTGGTTTGGAAGAGGAAGGTTGAAAAGAACGTGATAGAAAATAAATTGAAGCGATGAGTTACTTATATAGCTGGGTTCGTGTGAATAGTTCTTTGTACCAACCACGATATGCACGTACGTAATATTGGTGGTCACCGTAAGTTATTTGCATCGAGGTGCATCGAGGTGCAACAAGAAATCTAATTGAACAACAGACTTTTATTCTTGTACAGACATGTGAGACAGCTTGCAAACTGTAGTCACAGCTTTTTTTACGATACATGTTCATTTTGGCTTGAATACGAATCATTCTCCTCTCCATATAGAGATATTAGGATAATAGATTCAACGCTGTTTCGTCTTCGAATAACGGTTCCAGCGTAAATCGTTTCTTTGTTTTTCATCCCGTCATTACGGTGACTGTTGCTGACGTTTGATAACTGTATTCCAATCATTGCTTACTGTCATTCGCGCAAACAGATGTGACCTATGCATCGTTCTTTACGATTTAAATAAATCTACCAAAGAAGCTGAGTTTTATTATTATTGGAATAAAATATAAAGGTATATTTGTATAAATATACATGTTTATATCTATGATTTATAAAAATTAGCATAATAATTAAATAATGAATGGACTAATACTGGAATTAAATCAAAATGCAGCGAATACAGTGTGCGAGCACAATGCTCCTATAATTGTGGCCGCATTCGCGATGTAAATCCCATTGAATGTGAGAATGTGCGGTAATGATAGATGCAAGTATAAATAAGAGTAATTTTCACGTAGTACAGTAATTATATGCGATTATTTATTAGTGCTTATATGGACGCAAAGAATAAATTAACAAGAACGAGCGGACTGAATTAAGTATATGTGTATACGTACAGGGTGGCAAGTAGGAGCAGTGCGAAATGTTGACCATTACAGTATCGTTTTAATTGCTTTGGACGGTAGACAATCAATGCTCTCGAAATGGTTCGTCGTACTTTTCAGACAGATATTTTAAACAGTGCGAAATAAATGGTGCTCGTTGCAACTCTGTTCAACAAATACGTAGCACGCTGGTAAGTTCGTCATTCAATCAATGTCAGGTTATTTGCTAACGTACGCTATTAGGGTTGCGGCACTACTCGGGATTCGTTCAGTGAAGTTGTAGTTAGCAAAGTCTTCTGCTGAGAATAATTTCTCGTACGAGTAATACCCGCTTTCAAACTATAATCCTGCTCCTACAATGTGTACATATCCAAAGTGCACACATATTTTATGCTAGTGTACACGTTGTACTTTTATAAAGCGGGTAGTGCATTAAGAACTGAAATTGTTACCTACGTTACGATTGATGAACTTATAATGGGCCCCAGACATTAAACTCGTAATATTATATGTCAGACGTTTTCTTGCTGCTTTCATTAACTAACAGTGCTACTGCACGGTATTTTCTTCTCTACCTGCGTGTGAGCGCGCGCGTGTAATCTTTGTATCGTTATGTTCACTCGTTCGGTGAAATTTGGCTCGGATTTCTTTAGAGGAAACTACCCTTTCGTTGCGATTTCCGTTATTTCGTTATTTCCAGCGATTGTGTGACATGACACCCGGCTTTATTCAAATCTCACCCCCGATCGTGCAAGGACGAGTGCACGTGTTCGCAGATAGGAAACACGTTCGGACATTCGAATACCGAACAGTATCGCCGGTGTCCGTTTCAATATTTCCCTGAAGCATTCAAAGAATGTTCAAGAACATTTTGATTATATCAAAAACTTACGAATCAACGATACTGAATTAAAACAGCGAGAACTTTTTCCCCTCCTCTGTCAACCCTCGCAACATTAATCATCAAGAGAATGAAAAAACGTACTAAATATTCGACGCTCGAAATGACGAACGCCGAAAAAAATTGCCACCAAATAAATATCACCGTCCGGAGTTCAAATGAAACGCGCGTGCAATCACCACGGCGAAACCGGAAACAGCTGTGAAATTCTTTCGCAACGCACAGAACATTTTACGGCTCGTAGAAACCAGAGATTCGACGTTGTATAAAACATTTCGCACTTCGTTCGTGCCGCTCGTCAGTTTAACTTTCAAGTTCCTTTACGCGTTTCACGAAGGAGACGAGCCTCTGCCGCCGTGAGCGTAATGGCAATGAGCCGGGTACTGAATATTTTCGTTTACCAACGCGGCCTATCGCGGGGGCCGTTAAAAAGCAATTCTTTCTCGAGCACGCCTCATAGGAAGATTCTTCTTAGGCGGTGGACGTCGCGGGACGCGATGGAACGCGGCATTGGAAGTCGACGAGGGCCTCGATAACGTCTCGCGAACGATCGACGCGTTAGGGCGGATTCACACTGTACGCGAGCGGACGCGAAACGGTCGAGCGTTTTCGAGAAGCATATTTTTACGTGACGATCGCCGCGGTTCATCGCCGATTCTCGTTGCGTACGCGGGGACGCTTTGTCACGATGTCGACGACGACGCGACAATGAAGCTACGTGTAATGTGAACTGGCCTTTATTTACTCCTAGAGTACCGTCGAACGCCATTCCAATTTAAATGCGACGCGGTTCGTTCGCCTCTCTTTCGTTCGTTCTTTCTTTTCTATTTTTTTTTTATTTTTTTTTCGGCGCCGGAGAATGTGGGAAGACGCGATCGGAAAAATCGTGAACGACACTGAGCGGGAAACATGAAAATATCGCGGGAACAATTTAATTTAAATTGTGCGCTCGCGTGCAGAAGAGAGAGCATCGACGTGTGCAAGTTATTTAGAAGGTTTAATTGTTACCTATTACGCGCGTGGACTTCTTCGTAGTAAGAGGAAGTAGTTGCGGATCCAGTTTCAACAGAGGTGGAAGTACAGAAAGAAGAGAAAATAGTACAGCCGGTACCAGCAGGCGTTACTACACCGTTCGATAATCGATCTTTAACGCAATAAATTGCACGCTGATAGACATCTACAGAAAAAATGCTGCGATTATTAAAAATGTCGCTGTCGTACGCCAATAAAGAGTAATATATTATTTCGCGGGACAAAAATAATAGAATTTACTGATTAATGGATTTATGGTTTACTGATTAATCCATTCTATCACCTCCCCTCGCGTATTTCACTTTTACCCCGTCAACTGGTAACACGACTACCAATTCTAACAAAAATTAATTAATTCGTTTAATCGAGTACGCCGTACCACCGCTGCACCAGAAATATGTATCATCCATTATCGTCTGTACATACCGCTATACCGACACTGCGTGTTCAACATCTGTCCCCGAATCGCGCGAACAACAAAGTGAGAACACGAGTCGCATCTGCCGCGCAAATCGCGCAAAAGCGAACAACATTGCACAGTTTCACCACCACGCAATTGCACGTGATTCTGCGCGTATTACCGATGCTTCTCGCTAGAAGACCGCACGGTCCTCCGTTCGTGCTGGTATCGCGGAGAACAAGTTCGAAACGAGCGATAGAAAAACACGCGGAGGGGAAACAGGCTGCCGCGGGTTTCGTAGCTGCACGATTTTCAATCGTTGCACAGACCTGGCGAGACGTAATTGGGACGATTTCACGCGCGACGAATGTCACGTGTTGTACCCGATTTCGTTTGTACGCACAAATGCAACGCTATTATCGATGGAGGAATAGGTATTCCTATGTATGGAATACCACCGCGACGAATACGCGCAAGAACTATCGAAGCGTGGTGCTTGATCCACTTTGGAGATCCTTCAACTTGGAAGTAACGGGGTAATAAGACGTGAAATATGTTTGCAACGAATGCAGTGCAGATTGTTGAAAAACGGGCATTAACCCTGTGCACCCTCGCGCAACATTGAAGAACCGAAGTTCGTTTTGGTTTCGAGGCCTCGCGGTTTCTGGCGTTGAATGTCAATTAGATTATACCTTGAACGACACGCGAGAATATTTGCGATGTTTTTGCTGGGGCTGCTGCGATGATTCGAAGCTGTTAGAAATAGTTTGATGAAAGCGAGCGAAACTGTTTCAAATGGTCACGAGGCTGTTGCATTGGACTTTTGGAACTTTCGACGTATCGTTTCGGAAGCAATATCGGAACAACATCGAGAAAGGAGATTATTGATAGCATTTAGAAACTGGTTTGGTGCCTTTACACATATTCTTGTCGGTAACAGACACGGGGGATTAATTATTTGGAAAAGATTAATTATACGGTCGACTGGCGACAACTAGTGACATACACGATAAACAAGCTTGTGACTAATACTAAATCCTCTCCTGCGTCGATAGAACTCGTATCGAAATAACTTTATGCTAATAAGACGAAGAATAGTCATTCCAATAGACAAGTATGTAACGAAAAAAGTGTTGCAACGAAGTGAATAAATTGTCGAATAAATTAAATTACATTTAATGGATCGATCGAGTTTTCAATGTTATGCAAATAAAGCAAATGTTCTAGTGCACGACTTTGCTGAAACGGGCGTTCAATATTTTAAACAAGCAACAGCAAATAACAATAACAAACGATATCTATCCTCTGGAAACTTTTACGTCGCTCAACAAATAATTAAAACTTCGCTTCCGAGAATGCTTCAATGAAAGTCACGCGAACTCCGGACGAGAAGAATAACGCAGGCCAAGCAAAGGTGTCGCAGGATCGCCAAAATCGTTTCTTCGTTAACTTCGAACGAGAATCGACGCGAAACGATTCCAGATACATCGGACATCTTCGGGAACGAGGGAACCCTGGACAGGTACTCTCAACTAAGGCGGGCGGTGCCGAACTCGATCCCGTCCCCGGTTCGGTCGCGACAATCGCTGAGAGCTATCGAAGATCGAGAGATCGAGACGGCCAACAGTGTCAGTACCAACCAGCGGTTTGATATTCGTCCGACGCGCGCCACGGAGCCCGTCTGCGTATGGCCGCGGAATAAATTATCCCAACGTCTGTGTCCCTCTTCTTTATCCCTCTATCCCTCTATCCCTCTATCCCTCCCCCTCATCTCTCTGTCTATCCGTCTATCCTTCACCGTCACCCTTTCCAACGGTCCCTCTATCACTCTTCCGCCGCGTAACGCTTCCTTCTCCTACGATCTCTCTCCCACCGGCGTCTACAATGATTTCTCATTCGTGGCGGTGGGACGATACCGGAAGTGAAGTCAGAACGGCGGAACCAGACGTTCACTCAATGGAAAGTTTGAGTTCTTTCAGTGCGCCGTAAGAAGGGCCAAGCGTGGATCGGAGTTCCGCTCGCGTGGAAAATCCGCTTCTTTCGACGGGCAGGCGGCATTCTCGCTCGCGACTCGCGTGCGCGCGGAAGAAACTCGAAGAACCGGTGAAACTTCTGCGTGTCCCGCGGCTATCGCGATTCCGTCGGGTTCCCCGGTTTTCCTCGACGTTGCGGGATCGCGAAAGGGGACCGGGAATCGTCGCGGTGTCGCCGATTCGTTTTTTCCGATTTCATCGCCGCGCTAGGGAGGGAAAGAGGAGGGACGACGAAGGAACCGTTCCACTGCGTCCCGACGCGATCGTTCGAGTTCTACGTTTAAGTGTCCTGACGTTCGAAGGAACGAACGACGATGGTACCGGCAGTGTTCACGCGCAGGATAGGGTTGAAACATGGCGGACGTCGCGGTCACTGGGTGATCGTCACTGTGCTCTGACGAACGACGAGTTCGCGGCGAGAAATGTGTGTTCGCTTCGCTCGTGGAAACTTGGCTCGGCGAGAGTGACATTGTGGTGGGAACGGAGATTTCGACGGCTCGATCGCGACTGTACGCTCGGTAATTCGTGGCGAGTTGGAAGGGCCGCGAGATGATGCCTCGTTTCACCGGCCGCATCCTAGGTCGCCGGTTGATTTTCAGCATTTTCAAACGGAACGCGACAGAGGAGACTTTCACTTCGGCGTTGCGCGCGTATTGACGATGGAAAAGAGATCCACGAATAGAAGGGAAAACGTTCGCCGTTGGAACCGTGACAGCGTGATAACGGGTGGTCGTTGATAGAACCGGCTGGCGCGGCGTTCGAAAAGCGTTGGGGGAGAGGCTTTTGGGCGCATCCGCGGGAGTATCCTACAGAAATGGTCAGCCAACACGCGATGGCCACCACGGTTCGCAAAGTCAAGCAGGAGAGTCGTCTGAGGCGGCAGAATCAGAGTCAAGGTACGGAAATATTTTCGGCTGATAGGGCGGAGTGCTTTTTTCCGTGGACGACGTCTAAAAGCGGGCTGTCAATTTCGAAAGTATCGCGTCCATCCACGCGGTGATACGAAAATACCTTACCGGCCAGCGATTTCCTCGTAAATGGTATGTGGGTGAGTATACATTAGGGGGGAAAAGTTATGCGGCTTTCTATGACCGACATAGACGCGTATATCACTTTTTTTATAATTATAATATTTTTCGTGAAACGAAGATTACCTGTAATTTTTAAACCGGAATGTCGAATGTCCCTTTGCGTTGTATAAAAGTGAGCGTCCAGAGGAATTCATCAATGGGCATACAGTGGGCAGATAATATAGTAATTCGTTTTAAAGTCCCCTATTTGTGACACTCTAACACCCATTTAATACATTTAATACTTTGTTCACGCCACTTTTGTAATAGTTATTCGGTTCTCCTTGAAAGGATTCTTCTACGCGTATCTAAACACGCTGGCGAAGTTACTCGATGTCGTACCTTTCTGCCAAGAATTGTTACCTTTCTGAATGCACGACGATTTCGGAAGCACCCTGTATAGAAATGTGGGGCACGCCAAGTGCTCCTAATAGGGGCTGCGAAAGCTCACGCTGGAGGGGTTGTATTTATGCTGACGAATCCGTTTGAGATCGATATATCACTGTGATGCACTCTGTTGCGAGCAAAATAAGAAAACACGTCGCACTAGTTCGATGTTAAGTCTCATTTAATTCTGCTTAAAGGGGGATTCGAAACGCGACGCGGAGTGTTAGCGGATTGTATCGATCGAAAGGTTAAACAAGAAAGTTCTAATTTCAATAGCTTTTCTAATTTTCTTACGTAGCGTAAACAAGAAACTCGCGGAAGAGAATAAACGCGTAATATATATGAATCACAGCAATCGAATATTTGCTCACCTGTGCTCCATTATCTACTAACCAAAACGTATCCCTCGATTGAGCATCCTTCTCGTAATTTATCGTCCCTTCTGACGTGATACAGTTCGCAAGAAACGTAACGAAATTCGAACGAATGAACGTAAACGAATTCCGTTGCGGTAATGCCAATTATTTCGCTAGCAGATAGAACACCCCGATCCAGACTAATTTTCTATGGTGAACGCATGGAATTTCGCTCGAACCAAATGTACCTTGACGCGCTCCTGAGCATCGACTTAATTAGCTATGAATGTATACGATTATTTCACTCGCAGGCAACACTTCCGCCGGTGTAATCAACGATTCTGCTACCCACGACAGATTTTCCAAACAATATCGGGCTTAATCAGATTCTTACACCGCGCCGCATCTAAATATTCTCTTCCATTGAATGGTGATTAAATAACAGTTTACATTTACACTTCGTTAACACAGTTTTCTTAATACCACAATTATTCACTCGTATTTCGTAATTTCTCTCTGTATAACACGATGATGCGAGCACAGCAGCTACAGCGACAAATATATCCCATACAGATACGCCACTGAAAACGTCGAGCTTCCGTATCAACATTTCGAAATTCGTTTTCCAGATGAGGAGGGACTTTACAAGCCTGTGCCGCCACCGAAGCCGGTGCAGAATAATCAGAAAAATCAGAACGGCCAGCAGGAGTGCAGGGTGCAGACGATAGCCGAGCAATCGTCACGGCCGACTTCCGGTATAGAGAGGAATAACGCGTTAGACGACAGTCAGCTTCGAAGTTCCGGGCAGACCCTTGCACCGGAATACAGGATGCCACCGCTCTACGGGGAGGAACAGAGCTCAGGTCAGACTCAACAGGCGGCCAACTTGCAGACTCACAGCAGCAAATTTCCGGTAAGTTTGTTCATTTATCGACGAACGAGCTCGTCCAAATGTTTGCACATTCTATTTCGATTGAGAAACATAATCGACGGTAAATGTCTAATGCTTCGCTCTTGATGCAATTTCGTATCCTTCGACGGTATCGAAATCGCGAAGTCGAAATCAACTGAAACGTGCGTACACGCACGGTTCCACGAAACTTCCTCGATGTACCGTACGCTGTGCGTATCGTAAAATATGAAAGAACAAGCAGCGGCAGTAGAGAAAAATGTTACCCAATTTGCTCGTAATTAGCCATGTTGGGCATCGATCGTAGAAGATAGGTATTGTTAGGAGGACTATTGCTCAAACAAAGACGGCCAGAGGCACAGGAATAACAGGAATATAGAAAGAATAAGGTAGGCGGTTCTGTGCTATGCAGCGGCGTCACGGACAGTTGCGTTGTGTTAATTAACGATCCACCGTGTGTATTAATTCCACGTGCCAGGTGAGCGTGTGTGAGCGCACGATCGCGATAAAATAATAGTTTCGTACCGCATGCATATTCTAAATAGGAAGAACGCGAGTAAGAGACGTTTTTTTTTAAAAGAGAATCAAAATATATTCAATATTCGTTATTCGTATATTAGGTATTAGTAATATTTTTTAACGCGTTCGGATGTTTGAGTAGGGTGTACCTCAATATTAATTGCGCGAGGAGAGGTGGAGGTTTATGGTTGGTATTTATCGCAATTTATTATTTCTGTATTATCGATGCTGCTGAATTCGGTAATAGATTGGTAATAAGTAATGGTAATGAGTAATTCCGTAAACACGATCACGTAATAGTATTTCCATCATACTCGAAGAGATTGTTACGTTGTTGAACTGTTTCCTCGATACTGTAAGGACGAATTAATTCATTAATTGTTTGCGCATTCAGTAATATAAACAATGTAGGCAGCAATTTTATTAATGGGCAATTGATATACACTAATATTTACTGTCGTTATTGTTAACGTAATAATATTGACAATAAATGTTGAACTTCCGAGGATATTCGTAGGAGCGGCCAGTGAGTTTTGTTCCAGCCAATAAACGCTGAAAATTAATTAGACCGAAGTATTTCTATTCTCGGTTGACCACGTTGGCCAAGTGCGATTTATCGCACTTCTATTTTGTGTTCTATACGAAACTGTGAGGGACGCACGGCATATTTTTCCTACGCCCAACGGCAAATCGTTCGTCGTTTTCCCAAATCAAGATCTCTGCATAGTAAAAAGGTCCGCAATGGCGTTGTACTAATTAAAAATGGATCGTTTGCATTAATTGCGCGTGCTCGGGCAGCGTGCACGCACGCACCGTCGAGTTACCTGCTTCGGAATACCACTGCACAGCGTAACAAGTGTATAAAGAAAACGAAGGAAAAATCGATTGTCCATTTCAACATTTTCGTTCGCGTGCTGTTAACCAATTATATTTGTACACTGGGCGCAATTGAAAAGAAAGACCATCCCCATGGAATCGAAATAAACAAAAATAATAGCATTACATCGACGCGAATAACGAACAAACGGGCAAAACAATCAACTTGGTCGAGATTGATGCGTGTATAAATTGAATGTATAAAGAAAAGAGAAAGAAGAGAATTATCATTTCCACTCGTAACAACAGGAATAAAAAGAAATGTGGAAACCGGCAAATATTTTCCTTCTCTACGAAACGGCTTCGCGAACACTGGTTCACCGGTTGGAAACTTTTGTTATAGACGCATAGGCGTGCCTGCGAATTTTACTGCCACCGATAACCCGACGGGTTCTGAGGTGTAACGGGCTGAATATGGCGATTCCAGTCGCGAGCTTTGATGCACCATCGTACGGTGACTGGACTCGCCTCGAAGTCGATGAAAAACGCCACGGTTAGGAGTCAAGGCGCACCGCTTTATTCGGTATGGTCAACGCCGTCGACTTTCTAGCCATCTTTATCGTTCCCTTCGTCTGTTCGTGTTATAGAAGCCGTGAGGATACCTCTTAATTGCGCTTTTCCCCCCGAATATGCCACAAGGCTGGATATCGTTCGCGATTTTGATGAATCCAGGATAGAGAGCGTTCACGATCTGGGTGAAATTCTGTTTCACAAGATCTTGAACATCTTGTTTGAACGGAGTGAGATTTCGGTGGGTACGTTACGTCTACACGTGATTGTCGATTTCGTCGGAGATGTCTCATGGGATTTTTATACTTTATATCTATTTGGAATATTTCGACATATTGCACGCGGATCAAACACCCGCGAGACCGCCGATTAATTTATTGAAGGATAAATGACTGGAATTAACGGACAAGCGGAATGATTACTGAGTCCCATTAATCGGTAATGATACCCCAGTTATCGATTAACCGGACGAAACTTTCACAAGAGGACAGAAGGGAAAAAATGTGCCAAACAATCGAAAGTTTCGATAACAGAAATTCGAATGATCGATGTACCGCGACAACTGCATTTTATTCTAAACTGTAGCATTTTTATCCGAAACGAAATACACAGCACATTTAATGAGTTTTGTGCAGTTTGACGAAGTGTGTATACTTTTTGCATCTGTACGCGTGCTTTAGAAAATACAGCCTCTCCTTTGCTAAATTCGAAGAAACTATTTCTTCAGCACCACATCGCCTTGCACGTGGACAAGTTACGTTCAGGTATTCATGGTGTATGTACGTAACTCTGGCCGTAATTAAGATTCTAATTTTATAGGTATTTAGGTTTTACCGTGCTTTACCGAGAAATGGTAACTCGTTCTGTACTCGTTACCGTTGATGGAGAAAGAACAGCGCGATGTACGGAACACGTCGGCGAACAATAGTCTTTGAATACAACGTGGTCGATGATGCATGGTGCAGAAATTCGGAGATACACAGAGTGTTTCTATAATAGTGTTGCAACGGAAAAGGAGATGATTTTTGTTGGGGAAAAAATAAGATGAAAATATGGAAGTGAAATGTCCGAGTACGAAAACACGAGGAAAGAAATGGGCACTGGAAATATTATTTACATAGAAATGCAAATGAAAAATCAAATATTAAATGTCAAATATACAAATTCTGTATTAAGTAACAACCGGCTGAAGTAACTGTTTATTAATGGCTTAAGAAAAAGTTCAAATGTCATCGTTGTACCAGACATTGCTTAACGTTTTTGCATTAGTAACGACAAGGAAAATTAAATATATTTAAATATACAATTATTACAATATTACTAACCTCAACTATCGATATGTTATCGCCTACTTAATAAACAGGTGCTGAATTTTTCTACAGCGAAACAGTAATCGATGCATGCTAGATAATAAGATAATAAGGATACCAGCCAACCATAGAAAGTACCTGCTTACCTGGTTGCGAAATATTCATGTTTCGATCCATACGTATATGTGCATATGTGTCCCTAGACTATTTTATTCGGACAGGTATTAATAAATTCATGCCCTCGGGTGAATTTTTAGCTACAGACAGTATCACGAGGCTGATAATAGCCACCATGCTATTATGACAGATTGATATATATATATATTGATACACATAAATGTCACATTATCACAGCATTATTCGATTTCGAACGACTTTCGTCCCCTAATTGATCCGTTACATTTCCCAGCCACTTGAGTGTTTTATATTCTTAATTCATACGTTCAGTAGACAAAGATATATGAGAACCTATTATATTTAAAAGGTTTATGATTGAAAGTCTAAAGTGGTCAATAAAGTTCAATGTATACACCATCTATATTTATTTCACTGTGATCGATTGCAGTCACCGATGACCAATCAGCCACTGGTGTATTGAACAAAATTCATAATACAAACATGCTTATATAAACGTTAATAAAAAGCCATGCACGCTTGAAATAATAACGAATTTCACAGAGGCATACTCAAATTAATCTTCACGGATCGACGTAAACCACAATACGATGTCTTCCACCGTACGCGCAACTAATTCAATCGCCGTACGCTTCAACGCCGCGGCTTTTACAAATGATTCGTTGTCAAACGGACTAACAACGGAGGTATTAAATTCCATAAAGGTGCCCAAGAAAAACGGCGTGAATTTAATATCCTGCTCGATGTTCCCCGTAGATTGTGCAGAAGTATATCAAAGAGAAGCTCTTAAGAGCGCTTTGACATTCTTCTTTCAAGAGGAATGAAAGCATTTTATTCCTCTCTCTCCCTCTCACCGTCCGCCCTAACCCTTTGCCACCCCCTTGAATGCTCCATTTCGCCCACCCCTGATACCAACTTCAATCTCGGTTCATTCTTTTTTTTTCTCCGGGGATAAGGAACGACTGTCGGATTCCCGTCGAACAGCCGTGCAGCGCCACGCGAGAAAACACGCGATTTTTCTATTCGCAAATCGAAGGAGCTCGGCGGTACGCGCGGGATGACTCGTCGCGAATTCGTCGCGATCGATCTCATTGCCCGCGAGATAACGAAAATCGGATCGCGCGCGTTCATTAAATCGGTCCTGCCGTTAGGCTCGCGGCGCGGAACAACGGAGCAACGGCGCTGATTGCTTCGTTTGTCTCGATGAATTTGCAGTTCGCGTAATGGTAATTAGGGAACGGTTAAATAGATTTCTTCGAGACGACGAGCCTTTGCGCGGCTCGCGAAAGTGTCTTTCTCTTGGTAGCAAGGTGTTCGGGATGAAGGATGATCCCCGACGGTTTGAAACGTTCCTCGTCTTTCACGCTTCGGGGAAGGGGGGCTGGATTTAATTGTTGATTTGCGGTGGATTCTATTGTTGCGTGTTACGGCGCGCAATTGTGTGGCGAATGTGGTATTGTGGAAGTGAGCACGGTGAAGTAAACTCGCGGATTCTGGTGTTCGTCGAGGGAAAGGTGTGCTTGTGTGCGTATGGATACGCGTGCGTGATTGTTAGTCAATTAATTGAATTGTTTACGGGGGCAATGCCTGTTCAGCATTCGAGAATGTTTAGTAGGAAATGCATTCGAGGAGAAACGGGAAAGGTGTTGTATTGAGTAAACAAATGTTTTTCCGGCCGTAAACAAGTCGTTGTTTAATGGGAAAGTTTGCGGAAAAATCGGAATTTCAGTGTTTTGACGAAATGTTTAATATATTTGAGGAAATGCGCCTTGCGTTAATTTATGTAACTGTAACGATATTGAGGTATTCAATTGTCACTCTTGGATTATTAATTTTCATTTGCCTTACTAATTCACCAATTGAAACAAATGATTGCGTGTTTGGCCGCGATGCCTTGTCATTAATCAGAAACTTGTTCAGCGTTTCCACTTGCGCAGGAAATTTGCATACTTACGATACTAATATATTTTCGATAGAACGCGTACGATTTATCTCAATATAATGAAATGCTCAAGATATTACTGAAACTAATAATGTTATAAGACGAACGCGAAGTAAAATGATCTGCCTCGATGAATGTCGAAGAAATTCGCACGAAAAGAATTACGACGAAACTCGGTGTCACCGTTGCGCAATTTAAATGCCTAAATTCTGAACTTCCTGTAATATCGATCTTACGGTATAACGCGCGTACAACGCAATACGTAGTTCCTCGGATAACATCACCGGCGATCCATCATAATCAACTCGAGCTCGAAGGTGTGCGTCTCATTAATTTAAGACAAAGAGTGGCAAACGTTGATCGAGTCGAACGATTAAATTTGCCTGACTTCCAACGTGACTCGAATCGTGCACACACTATTGCGAATCGATGCTTGCCTGGAGAACTGTCCACCCGAGCCGACGTATTCTGCATATAGTTCTCATTTATTTCAAAGGAAATTTAAATACTCGACACTCGGCATATTTCTCGCATTACCATTATTATTAATAACTCGCCAATTTTTCGAACCACCTCGCAGAATTTTCGCGCAATATCGACGGAACAGCTGATCATACTATTCTGACGGCCGAATACACTCGAATACTTTTGCGGCCGACCGTATGTTCCACATTCGAGCCCCGCGCGTTCCGCGCAAGGATAGCGTTCGGTGAAATCTTCGGTAACAGTTCGTCTGTGCATTCGTTACGTTCTTGGGAAAATTCTCAGCGAATTCAACGGCCAGACAAAGGGGGCATCATACCGTCGTACCGTTTACCGGAAGCCGCGAAGGGGGTTGCGATAGCCGTTTAGATACATCACTTTTCCCCGTGGCCTCTCTCAAAGGCGAGAACAAATCGGAACAATTGTCGCTGACGACATCCTACTTCCACACAATTGCGCCCAGCGACCACGGACTTTTCCGTTCGCGTTCTTTTATCCAGCTCCGTTGTTTCGTCCGTCTGTACAATGACGTTATGCATTCTGTGTCTCAATTTAACTGCCCTGCGAATTATCCAAAGGGGATCTCTTCGCGGAATCTCGGAAACTCTCGTCGTCGAGTTTCTCTCGGCAGCATCCGCAATGAAATCGCGAGGCTGTAGATAATTGGGCGTCGTCATTGTCTGCTGTGCGGTAACGCATTAACAGGTTGAGCAATTTTCGACAAATTTTGTGCACGTTTCGACGCACGTTAGAAAATTCATGAACGGAAAGTTGTTTTCTCGTACGATAATTCCAGATGTTCCCAATGTTCGTTTGTGAAAACAGGAAGTTTCTTTCAAAGCAAAAAGATCTTATTATTCCACTGTGCAACACATTTTCCTTGGACGTAAGAATGTATCGGATGGTATATTTATGAATAATTTCGAAAATAAGATGGGTATCTAGAACTTCATACGACTTTCGTTATAATATGATACGCTTGGACAGAACTGGTATCATTAGATCGTTCGTGAATTATCCAGTAATCAAGCTTTCCATTTATGACCGGGCATATTTTTAACGCAAATGCGATTGCAAATTTTATGGAATAGAAACAAACTGCGGGATAATTGCAAATAAGTAGCACACAGTAAAGTGTTGTTGTTGAAAACTGAAGATGTGATTAATGGACATTTTCAATTTGTAAATATTGTTGCCTCCTCTTTCAATAAGTCAGCGCGATAATAATGCCAGGGAGCTTAACAGAAGGTATCTAAAAATATTTCACGAAGCAACATTTTCTCACCTTCGACGTAGAATCGAGTTAATTAGACTCTTTGCAAACGTGTACGTACAAGCGTAGTAGCGATGCATCTTCGCGAGAAACGAAAGGCATGTATGACTCATCGTATACACTGACGTTTTAAACAATTTTATCTACAACACAATGTACACCGTATACCTTATCCAGATTTATCATTGTAATTTTCACGGTTTACCAGTTTATTTCGCAAATATTCGTTTTATTAAAATTTCATGAGTTTAGCTTAATTTAATCCTTCATTGTTGTCTGCAACCAGAACCCAGAAAATTTTGTACATTTATATAAATATAAATTTTCATCGTCCATCATGTCGACAAGCATTACACGTACACCGTCGCGACATAATTGAACATATTATTCAATGCAGAATGAATTCAAACGATTTACTATTAACGCGCCACAATCAGTACGCAATTTTCTTCCCAATTTACACGAAGCTATTTTGAAATATGTAAATAAACGAACCGTGTTTGTTTCCCAAATCGGTACTAAAAAATATTAAAGATTGCATCACGTCGGACCCAAGTTGTACTTAATCGTGCAACCGTTTACCGATCGAATCGTCGAGCACAAAGCTTGCCGTCTCGGACGAAAATTTCATGAAACATTTCTAACAAAAGTGCACAGCGGTTTCGCGGAACCGTCTCGCATGCGTAACGGTGAACTCGTTTCACGGCCAACGAACTCGACGATTTTCCTTTTCCCTTTTTTGTCCCCCATCGCGTTACTTCTCGCGACGAATTTCGACCACCGCGCGAATATCGCGCGATCGACGACCGTTCGATTAGACGCGTTCGTTTTCCGTTCCGTCGGCGTGTCGCTTTCCTCTCGGCGCGCGATCTCAAGGCGAGTTTAGTTCAGTGACACCGCTTCTCCTCTCCTATTTTTCTCCCCTTTTTCCAGATGCATTATTACATGCACGCGAAAGAGCACGCGAACCGATCGTTCGCGAACTTCCAGATCCTGTTCTGGATGTTGCTCGGAAAAATCCCGCTGAGTATCGCGACACCGAGACCGACGATCGACGTTTAACGCGGCGAAATTCCCGTTGACAACGTGGTGAGGATACGTCGTCGCGAAGTCGCCGCGACGAACTCCTGGCGTTTTTAAACGCTTCAACGCTTTATCGCCGCGAGTCGACGCATTTATGCTAATGTAATCCGAAGTGTAATTCGTACGGTTGCCGGACCGGGCAAGGTTGTTTATCCCGATGTTCCGTCGAGTTAGTGCTATGTAGGCTTTGCCAGTACTCGGGGATAAGTTGAACGTGGCGACGCGTACAGGTCGTCTCGAAAATCGCGAAGGGAACAAGTTAGCATCGAATTCAAAAAGAATGCAAACGTGGAAACTATTGGTTCAATTTATTGCGGGTGATGACAGTGTTCTGATGTTACTGATGTTATCTGATGTTACGTACAGGGCGTCTAAAGAATCGTGGTTCAACGGAGGGGAATGGTGAAAGAGAGTTACAGCTGATGAATAAATATAATATCAACTTTGCAGTTGAAATATTTGATGCGTGATAGTTTGCTTTTGTGAATGATGACTTGGAAAATCCTTCACTTGAGCCATGAAGGAAATTGATTTTATTTTACCGTGGATTATTATTATTATTAAGATTGTCGGTGGCCGTGTTTGTAGATGGAAGTAATTTTATTTATTGGGTTTGTTATTATCGCTTGGCTTCCTATGCCCGTTCACACTCTATTTCATTGGACTGGTTTTATATGCGAGAACGGGATAATTATTTTACGAGAACCCTTTTTTTTTTGTAACAAAATCGTTCAAGCTATTATGCCCTTCTCAATTGTGGCACGATTACGGAAATTAAGCAGGCTGAGAGTTTGCTGGGTCTCTCGTTACTCTAATTATCGCCGACATGTTCAATTACATATGTTTGCATTTATAGTTCGCCCCCATAATGCGCGATTTATTTTGTAACAGTAAAACGGAATCGGTTACAGTGGAAACCTTCTCGATTAAGCTAAAAGTATATTTAATTAAACTTCGCTGAAGTAAAGGGACCAAACAGTGAGAGCTATAATAATTAATTAGTAGTATGAAATAAATTATGCGTTCAGCTTATTTCCTCTGGAAACTTGATCTAGTATTCGCAGTAACATAAAATTTGTGCCAACCTTCATTCCCTTGTAACTGAATGATACGTTATACAATAATAATCTAGATTAATAACATGTCCACATGCTCCATAAAAATCGTACATGATGAATTATATACAAAATCCAATTAACAAATTATCAACTACCCGTTGCAATGTAAAAATACTCGAAAACGAACATTTACCACCAATCGAGGCTTCAATTAATACTATTGCTCAGCAATCCCATTAAAATATAATATCGCATGCTTAAATATCGCGCAAAGTTATCGCCACAAAACGAGCCCCACATTTTCACCACGAACTCGCAGGCATCATTATCCACGAACGCAACCAAAATTCTGCTAAACATAAATATTGTTCTACGTCAAAGGGCGATGCATAACAGAATGCTGCGCCATTATTTAAATAAATCAATGTTGAAACAACGACGCCCGGTGGGACTATAGAAAATAATCTTTCCCTTCGCAGATAGAACGCGAGGTAGTCTTGTCATCGGGGGATAAGAATTCCAAGATCCCTATTCTTCACGAGTACAAACAGAGGACCGCCGGAAGGGTAGCCATAGCACCGGATGCGCCGATCAAGCAACAAGCTTGGGTTCAAGAGGTGAGACAATTCTCCTATTAATCTTTCGTCGCCGTTCGCAATTTATCATACGACTTGATGCCTCGTCGCGAGACAAATCTATCCACGATGATCGCCGCGAATTGTCGGCCGAACGCGCGTGTAAACGCAGTCGAAGGGTTAATGGATATCCATTCGTCGTCGGATCGCGGTCATTATGAAATCTTTCATTGACCGATTGTTGGCTCGCGCTGGTGCAACCGGCACGTTGCTCGAACACCCACGCGAGATTGCGCGAGGCGCGAGTGGGTGCTGATAATGCACGTGCCGCAAGATACTTACCTCGCCGCGATCGTAGGTTACGAACGGATGTGAACGTCGAAGGGCCAGCGAGAAACGTGGAAAATTATCTGAGATCTGCGAATTCAGCGAATTTTCTTTGTCCCCCATAATAATCTTCCAGAGGCGGTGTTGAAATAATTTCGCGTTTGCCGACGAAACATTGCGCCGGAGCAGTGATTAATACCTGACGACGCGATGGAAAGCAGTTTTATTTCTTATATGTGTTATTTAACTTATCAGCCGAAATACATGGACTTGAAAGGGATGAAAGTTGAGGACATCTCGCGCAAGAAAATCATGAGATGTTCGTAGCCCCGATACGTATCAAACGAACGGGGGAATCGTTGCGTTTGAACATAGTTACGCTCGCGTCGATACTTTAAAGTCCGCGTCAAATCAGCTGTGCTTGTTTACGATGCTGTGCTACACCGAGAACTACATAGTTGGTTGTCCCGCGGAACGTTTATTGGTCGTTTAAAGCGCATGAACCGGCCGCCTAATTATTACATAGTTGCAGCGTTCCGTATCTCAACGATGCACGCGTTAATTTCGTCGAACATTAATAACGACAGGCGTCGACTTCAATTGCCTTGAGTTGTTTGTAAAATTTCGTCAGAAAATATGTGGAAAAAGTTTGCTGGCGAAACGTATTGCGCAGTGTCGCGTTTTGAAAAATATAAAATCTCCTTTTCCTCGAACGTTCGAATATCTTAAATAGTGACAACATGTAATTATCGGGGATTAGAACTTAATTATTAAGCCAAGGAAGGCGGCACACTCCTCACGCGCAGTCACTGCTACCAGATTGTCCAGCTAATCCGTAATTGATCGATCCCTCTACTGCTATCATAAACAAGCGTTCATAATTATAATTATGTGATAGTCTCGCGGTGAACCGGATAATCGGAGACGATCGAATATGAATCAGAATTCATAGCTAGGAGTAATTGCGTTGTCCAATAAGTCGTCGAAACAAGTGCGTCCTTTTGTAAACGTGGAAACAACGTTTTCATACAGAGAGGTATTTGCCGAACTAATCACCAATTCTATTTTCCAGTTTCTTAAAATTATTTCGTAACTACCGCATTCAATCGGTTAACATTTTCAATTTCGTGCCCCCGTAGTTCATCGACTATTATATCCTATTATTTATTCATTAGCACCGTACGATCGCCGAATATTATCATTATTATTTCATAGTTACTACGGATGCTCGGTTAACATTTCCACTTCCTGCTGTTGCGGGTCTGCGAAATGACACGTCAGATTTAGCACGGCGTAATCCGCACGCAGAAGCGACTCGGGGGCCGCAAGTCAGAAAATCTTTTTTCGTATGCGCAAAGCGTGCCTCGACAGCCCTGCAGGCAACAGAACTTCTCTCTGTGTTCCCACTCCCTCGCTCTCTCGCCCCTCTCTCTCTCTCGCTTCCCTCTATCGTCTTGCCAGTCAGTGGCAGTTGTTATTCCAACCGCATCCCTTCCCAAGAACCGGAGGATTCAGCCCGAGCAACTTTGAAATTCCCCCCGCGGTTCAAACGGACACGTCGCCATTAGCTGCCCGCCGTCCATCGTCGATAGAGAATCGTTTTCGGCGGGATTCCGACGAATTCCGGCCGACTCGAGAAATTTCCACGCGCTTAAGCCTGGCCGCGAAACGCGCCTCGTTCTTGACGGGCGCGTCCGACGGGCAGCCGTTTCAATCGCTTTCGAACGAGCAAATTGGGACAAACGGCGGAAAGATCGGCGACGCTCTGCGAATAGAAAGTTTCGGATCGATCGATTCCGCGGGCCGCAAAAAGGCAGCGAATTTGCAGTTCCTAAACGGAGCGATTTGATAAGCAACTTCGCGCTTTGCCCTTGTTTCGCGTTACGGCGAACCTCGCTTGGACGAGTTAATTGCTTTTACTTGGGAAAAGTTTCGCACGCTCCCCGATCGTTTTGGCCAACGCGTTCTGCGAATAAACGTTTCTCTAATACCGATGACGGGAGGCCCGAAGCTCGAACCTTGACAGCCATACACGGCTCCCGATAAATTGATGCTCGCCGAATAATTTAATTTGTCGGCTCGTTCGCGTTCACCGTCACTCGTACTGCGAGCACTGCTTAATTAGATTAAGGTTGTCTGCTGGCAGGGGCACGTTAATGGAGTAAGGTATCTCGCGTGCCTAATGAAAACACGCTCCTCCTTCGGAGTTTCTCGCGCTAGCTGGAAGGAAGATACGTGCACTGCTGATCGTTGTTCAAATTGTGGCGCCGTTACGCGTCGTTATTCGCACGTGCATTGGAATTAGAATTTCTGTGATAAAAGGGTTGGCAGTTATTTTTGTAAAAGCGCTGGTACTGTTTTATTGAAATGATACGTTAGGTTCGGGATCGGGGAAAATATTAAGCGCATACAAATATATATATGCATAATGGAATATTAATAAACGGAGCACAGATTGGTGAATGTTATTTTAATTTAATAATTCTTTGGATAAACGACGATTGCGTTACGGTAATTGTCGTGTAATGAACATTATTCAGTTCATTTTCTGTAACCCATCAATAAACTTAAACCAGTGAAACATTTATTAAGTCATCCTAAGGTATTCGCAGAATTTACCTCGTTGATCGCGCCTCGGGTTTCTATTGTTCCTTGTATATGTATGTTCAATCCATTATGCCTCGAAACTGTGTCACAGTATCAAAGAAATACGGGTGGACAGGCGAAATACGAATTGCAATTCAAGTTTCTAAAAATATCAGCGTTCTGTTACATATTAATAACAAGCTATTATTCGACTGCGTACAACTCTCCCCGTTCAGTTGTACCCGCTAAATCTGTATCCGTCAAACCCCTCTAATTATAAGTTATAAATAACGTCACACAAATTCCTCGATACACCCACTTTTCTTAAACAACGAGAAACGTCGCTTCGAATGCTCGACGAAAATAGCGGCACAACAGTGCAACCACGTCTACCAGAACTGATAGACGCGTACCTCCCCATTTACATGTCCACCCGTGTATCCCATTCTATAAACAGCCCCCTGACAAAACTATCCAATAGCCAGCGATGTTCCCTGAACCGACGGACCACGACCGTGTCCTCTAATGAATCCTCTGTGACACGTCGGTGTACAAATTCGGCGCACGTAACGACGGGAATATTTTCAGGGGGCCCAGATGCAAGAAGTGAGACAGGAGGGTCAAGCGAGGAGTTACCAACCGCCCGAACCTTACGCGTAAATATCACCCACCCGGCGCCAGAATTCGTGAATCGACGAATTGATCTTTCGGCCCGATAAAATCTCGCAATTTCTCCGAAGGTCGACGTCAGCCGCATCGGCGCCGAGGGCGGGGAAAATCGACGAGGAGAAGAGCAAGTCCATCTCGAGGACTTATCACACGATCAAGGACATGATATCGAGCCGTTTCGGTCAGGGCAGGAAGGACGCTGAACCGGAGCCGGAAGCGAGCTTGAACAACGTCACGGAAGAGCTGAGAAAGTCGAGTAGAAGCATCGACGAGGAGGAGGCGAAGAAGAAGGAGGGAATCTATGGGAAACCACGGGCGCAGGATCCACCTGTCAATATGCAACAGTATCCGAAAAATACTTGTAGTAAGTTTTTTTGCTTTTTATGATTTTTATATTGACACCGTCTGTCCAGTCGATCTTAATGTGTACGTAACAGCACGGACGAAAGCAACCCCTTGAAATAAGTTAACGTGACGAGAAGTGTTATGATAAGGGCAGGTAGTTTTTGGGGGGGAAATGAGACTTTTCAACGGCTCGAATTAGAATACGGTGGACGCAATTACATCGATCTGTCGATAAAAGAACGCTTTCAATGGTAAAGTGGGTCATTTTAACTCTTTACGTGCTGGCAGCGCGGCCGTAAAAGACCATTTAATTATAGTAATCAAGATCAGATGACATTAAACGTCTGTCCCTTTTCAACTAATTCCGTTCGAAAAGCAATTTTCTGCATTGAAGCATCCCAATGCAACGCGTGCGGCATAGTACGACCGTTACGTTAAACATTTGTTCCGATTCAATACTTTGAATATTATACCCCCCGCGTGTAAAACTGAATAGGCCGAATTAAATATTCATTCGACATTTTTACGTATTTCCACGTTTGTCCGTGAAACCTGTGTGTGTACGTGCGTACTGGTAAAGTCTGTACGGTAGGAATTCTGCGGTACACCATGTGTGCACGCGTAAGTTATATACATGCAGCGGTTTTATCGTCGCGGAGTCTTTACTTCCTAGATAATTAACGTTTCCTCTGCTTTACGCGTTACAGTTTATTGCCATTCGGAGGAACTGTTATTCTTATTTGCTTCCCCAACCGCGTCGTACGTTGAACTTTCAACAATGGGGTAGCTTTCAATTGGTACCGGAGTGTTGTGGAAGAAACGCATATGTTAATGAAAAACCGTAATCCTT
This sequence comes from Nomada goodeniana, assembly GCA_963969485.1. Lineage (NCBI taxonomy): Eukaryota > Metazoa > Arthropoda > Insecta > Hymenoptera > Apidae > Nomada > Nomada goodeniana. The sequence continues at coordinate 3,867,616 of OZ018302.1, forward strand.
TTTATTACGTCCGATGGAAGTGTAAAAAAAACTGTTTTTTAAGAAATAGGAAAAATGGTGCAATAAATATATGCTTCGCAGTGGAGCATACAACTGTAATGAAGTTCTTAATTATTATTGCATTTTGTCTTCCTCAACATTTAAATCGAATTGAATCTGGTATTTATAATAGTGTGTATCTTTCGAATTAGAAAATATTTGATCGAGAGTCAACGGTGTATTACGACATCTATGGAAAATAATCGAGAAGAAGAGTTGTAAATATTGAAAAGATTTCATAATTCTGTTAAATACATCCATACAGACCTACACCGGACACGCGTATACTCGTTCATAGTAAAACGTGTACAATATTTTTTATGGTTTAGGTCAGTATGGACACTCGTATAGTTACCTGAGCAATCAGCAGAACGTACCACTTCCTGGTCAACTTCAGCCAACATCACAGATTCAACCTAATTTACCAGGTCAAAGTGCTCAGCTCCACGTGACGCATCATACTCCACCTGGAGGAGTACAAACGGTCCATCAGACGCAAGTTCCTGGTTTCGGCCAATCAGCGCCAGGTGGACAGCAGGTGCAAAATGTTACAAGGGAATACGTTGTCCAGGGACCATCAGGATTGCCGAGTCAGCAATTGCATCAAGGACTTCATCAGAATCAGGTAATCCTCGGTTTCCTTTCACGATCGATGAATCATTTCTCAACCGAGATTAAATAAATAAATATCTCGAGGTGTTAGATCGTTCAATGAACAGCGAAGTTGCGCCACAGATTGTTAAATAACTTAAGCAGTTTAATTGTATTCAGTGGACTTCCTTTTTATTGTAAATTTCTTTGCAAATAATATTGATTATATTTGGACGCAGGAATTGTGCATAAAGGGTTGATGAATATTTGTCTCGCGATTTAATATGAATTCGTTGATTGCAACTTACTTTATTAATGGTTATATCAAGTATCTATGCACGTTTTATAATAGAATTCGTAATGCAAAACTAGTAGGCATGTATTCTCCTTCGAATATTGAAGTCGTACATTTGCAGTGATTGTAATTTACTCGGTCAATTTATTGTGTTACACCATTCTGAAAAATACCCTCGCTACTAAAACAAACTTTTGATTGCCGTTCTGCGCCCGTCAATTTTCTTTAAAAAAAAAAACACACTATTGCAAATAAATTACAACAGTCCAACGAGAACGTAGAATTTCCGGGGACAAAAAGTGACCAACGTAGAAAAGAGCGAAAGCGAAAACGGTCGTAATAATTACAACTGGTGCCCAATCGCCTCCTCCCCGTGCATCGAATCGCCCAATACAGAATTCTCTTCTCCGACCAGGGTCAAAACACGCAGATGCAAAAGCCCCACGGTCTTCCCATGCAGCAGCACCAGGTAGGCAACGCGATGCAACCACCCAATCAAAGCTTCCAAAGTCCCCAACAACTCCTGCACCAGAACCAAAGTCATCATCAGAGTCCCCGATTCGCCCAGCAGCACGCCCAGAACATGCACCAGCGTCAGCTGATCCAACAGATGCACCAGCAACAACTGGCCGGCCAGCAAAGCTCGCAGACAGGTGTCAGAAGCGTGCAGCAGGGCTATTTCTCCAACAACGTGTCCTATCAGCAGTACCAGCAAGCTCGACAGGCCATGTCAAGGTCGCAGATCGATCTTCCGAGCACGTCCAGACAGGCGCAGGAGCTCAGGCTATCCGGACAGGAAATGTACTACCATTACGGCCAGGGTCGACCCAGGTACGGTGTGCCGCAGGTATACATGAAGACGGAGACCAACCAGGAAGTCGAGTTTCAACGGCGAAACTCCGCGAAGGGAATCGAGAAGGCCGCCTCCCAGCCCCAGCTCTGTTACGAGGACGAAAGGGTTAATGAGCAGGCCAGAAATCCGGGGGACCCGATGAAGACGCTCACCGTGGATCCATTGGACAAGGAAAGGTACGAGATCACCGTGGAGGACCGTGGACCCGGTGAATTCGGACGAAGCGATTCTCAGAGGAAGGACGAGTACAGGCCGGAGACCAGCTTCGGCATTCGCAGAGACGACACGGCCAGGTGTTCCAAGAGGGATCAGGAGCAGATGGGTATACCTGGACAGGACGGGCCGGAGCCGGAAGGCACCTCCGTGCAGAAGAGGATCGAGGAGTTACAGAAGAGGGCAGAGGAGAATCATTACAACGTGAAAGTGCCGAAGGACAGTTTGGAGGCGGACGTGGCGAGAAATTTGTCCAATTCGAGGATTGGAAACGGGGATGGCGCGAAGAGGATGGAGAATCAATACGGTAAGGATATTGGAGTGAAATCGGAGGCAAGGAAGGACGAGCTGGAGCACGGCATCAGCAGGTTGAAGATCCAGAATCAGGGATCTGGATCGGATTACGATAAAGCCGGACAGAGTTCCTCCAATGTTGATTCGGGTAGAGGATCTGCTGTTTATTCCAGCGGAAGGAGGCCGCCGCCGGAAGATCAGGCCCACCCTCCAGGTTTGTTATTTCTACCTTACCTACGTTTTTTTTTTTTTTTTTTTTTTTTTTGCCGCCGGTATAAATATTTCATGGTGTTGCAAAGTGCGAGTGACAGCTACTCGCTTTTTCGCGATTATACGGGAGTCGTTGCGAGGGTGGCTGGTTTATTTTGGGGATGGTGCTGGTTGAGTGGTGGACGTGGGAAAGACATTCGGTTCGCGGTGAGATTTTCTTGGGAAATTTCGTTGTGGATACGTACGTACGGAGTGGTCGTGTATGTTTATTAATTGTTGGTTAAATGTTGCACTGCGGTTAAGTCATTAACTGCGGCTAAATTTTTCTCGATTCTAGATTAGCTTGAGAGAATTTTGTGTATAAAGGCTGATGATGCCTGTCGAAAAGATCTGAAATAATATTTAGCGAATAGTTCTAACAATGGGGTTTCGTCTTCAATTCTTACAAATCAGAATAATACAATTTTAGATGTTTATACGATGTTTCGATGTTTATATTACCCGACGCTTCTGTTCAATATTTTAAAGTCTTGTTAGACTACCTGTAACACAATTATTCCAATTGTAGGGGGCACGCATTTTTCAGATTTCCGTTACAACAGAAACGTTGGCACTGTGTAATTTTATAATTCATGCCGCGGAAATATTTTGCAACACATTGTGCAACCTCTATCTATAATCTGAAAGAAACTAATACACAATAGCGTGCACCACGTAGGTAGCATAATTCAGGCGAACGTCTCTGACACAATCTCAATACTGATTTCCCCGGTGTACCTCGTGTACCAGTTCCTACGCACAAATAACATTAATCGTGACATTGTTTCGTGTGTGGTGCACGATTTTCCGCGCGATCATTGTCTTCCAATTTATTGGAATAAACAATAAAAATTGTAATTGCCAGCATTTATTTATTTATCTCACTCTCAATCGCGCTAAACCCTAATGTTCACCCGTGCCGACTGCAGCCGAAAGCAACAAACGTCTCTCAACGTGAAATAGCTCTAACTAGAAGAAACAGAAACAATGAAGAAAAAAAGTACTCGTCTACCTGTTGCGCCTACCTATGCACCGTTCACCCTAAATACCAATGCAACACGAAAGAAACGCTAATAACCCTTTCTCCGCGTTAACAGTGCAAGACTCCGAATGGGTGGACATAGTGGAATCAGAGCTGAGGAGCATTTTAGAGCCACGTGACGTACCGGCGATGGCGCATTCCACTTTATCAGAGAGTGTATCATCGGTGACGCCACCCCTGCCGCCGCTTTCGCCCCACGAGAGTCCCAGAACACCGAGGAATCGATACTCGGCGAGGTACGTCACTTCGAACAGGTACTCTTCGTCTCGTAATCGATGTCACTTCCGGTCACTGCCTCGGGCTACTTCCGATTATTTCTACCCTTCGCGCGTAGATCGAAACGATGATATCGGCCGCGACGACGCGACCGACCGACGAAACCGTCGAGTATAGACACACGTGCTGGTGCATTTAAAGGGACTTTTTTAAGGGACAGGAGAACGTATTGGGAGGCGAGCAACGAAGGCTTGGGGTCAACGCGTAATATTTTCTAGAACGCCCTTTTCTTCCTCATTTTACGTAGCAGGACTTGTCCCCTGCATTAGATATTCACTTTCAATCGATGCTAGTACAAAGAATAACCGTTAACTTCTTTTGCTTCTAATTCTAATTCTTCTCTTGGTCTAATCATAAACAAATAACAAATATTTCCATTCGAGAGAACCATAGCAGCTTATTAACGACACGAATAATACCAATGATCAACTGATATCATCGAACTGTCTAACAGCCGGTAATCGATCGAGCATACTACACTCCGATATTTCCTCTGACAATGCTAAAATCCAAGTTAAACCTGTAACGATGCGATTTAGTCGGACGCGTATCGTTATTCCTCTCTAACAGCAAGTAACCGGGGAGGGGAACTGCTCGTTAAACACTGTTGCACACCTCTTGCGTTTGTTAACCATCCTCTCGAGGCTTTCCCGGCGACCTTAACAGTTGCATGTTTGTGGGCCTTTTAGCTTACCATACGGATCGAAACCTAATTACAGCGATTACAGCAAGGCCATGGAGAAGAGAGGGTTCTCCGGCAGTTCGAAGCATCGCGGTGCCTCGACTTCCAAGAAAGAAGCCGCGAAGAAGTTCTCTCATCGTAAGCAGCCTATACTCTTCTTCCCTTTTTCCCTTTCTCCTTTTTCTTTTTTGCTTCGTTTTCGTTCCCTTTCGCAAATGACTATTACTCGCCCCTCGAGGCTACAGGACGAACGTTTATTCAGTTTTCGGTGTTGAAGCAGCGGATTTAACCTCGACCACGACCGGGCTCGATTTAGACTCGATGCTGGACAGAAGTGACTCTGACTTGAGCACGAACGACGCGAGAACAATCAGGAAGCAGCTGGAAGGTTTGGAAAATATGTACAGCGAGGTGGGTGTTTTTCATATTAATGTTGATTTCAATTTTGGGAAGCTTTATCCGCGAATGTATATATATATATTTGTGCGTCGAAGTTGGAATAAAATCGTTTTATCTTTCGTCGACGTTTGAGTTTGTATTGTCACTGGGTGGACGTATTATTTGTTTTACATTTATCTCTGTCGACGGGACTAAGATATTGTTGTTGTGGAATAATTAGCGGAGGACGAATCGGTAATTCCTTTTAGCTTAATAATATCGATGTCCGCGTAATAGAGCGATAATCAACCACGACGTCAGTTCCGTACAGTTTTCATCGTGATCGCGCGATAAGCATTTTAATTGGGAAACTTTCAAAACCGTCCATGAATATTAAATGCCAGAAATGAGCTGGAAAATATTTCGGATTCAACGGTGTCGAAGTAATAATGTCACGGAACTTTCTATGCTTCGGGCTGATACTAAATTTTACCAACGTACGTGTACAGAACGTTGCTCGTTTTGCCCAAAACTTTTAACCAATTTTCGTGGCGATCAACAAATTCGCATTTAAGGATCGTCTGTCCCTTTCCCGGGCCGAACAAATATTTAAACAGGATGCTTGATTATCCGCGGTTCTTAACGTTAATATTAAAATTCGTGATTTATTGTGCGAAACGAATGACTGGTCCCAAATTTTCGATAAAAAGGGTTGAAATTAACGATACGTACGGTCTGTTCGTATAACGAATGTTGCATATAAATTAGATGTAACGCAACGCCACGAGAAGGGCGTAATGAAGACGGGTTATTGATGATCGCAGGTATTGAAATTGCTCGGCGGAAGTGTGAAGAAAAGACGAAAGGCCAGGGGCCTTGCTAGTTACGGTTCTGTCTCGTCGCTGCCGACATCATCCGTCTCGTCCAGGCCTGTCACAAGGCATCACGATAAACGCAGATCTCACGCGATCGACGATAGAATGAAAAAAGCCAAAGACATCAAGGTCAGTTGCATGAGATTACTGTCCATTTAGTTGATCCCGTCGGGACGGTCGAACGACCCCATTTATAATAAATGTGTATAATAGGTACACAGATTCATGGTGGTTTTTTTTTTTTTTTTAACCTTACGGGTATAATAGGTGTGTACACGTTTATGGTCACTCTGTTTTATAGGTACGTTCGAGTTCAGTAGTTACGGAGCGATTAGCTTGCGATTAATGACAGTACGTCTTTCATATTTCTCCCATGAGAATTTAGCAATTTCGAAAATCTCCACTTCGTTTCGAACGGGATTACGTGGAAGTCAGTAATATTTCCTGTTAATTGCACGAAGTAATTAGCTATTTAATAAATTGCAAGTGTTGAAGTGCCGCGTAGTACTTTTTCTTCTTCTGTGTAGTTAGTGCTCGATTGCGTTAAGAAATCCCTGAGCGATTAATTACGATTTGCAATAAATATCGTTGTCACGCACGTTTCGGATTAAACGCACTGAAAGCCACGGTATCGATGGTTGTTTAAAAATCTTCCTCGCCATGTTTCGTTTTCCGTTGGCTCAGCAGACATTGTTTGCACGTTTTTCCAGAGCATCAACAAACGCTTCCAACGATTAGAATCTCACGTAGTTACGCTGGCCAGATCGGTGGCCCACTTGAGCTCGGAGATGAGGACGCAGCATTTAATGATACAGGTGAGAGAATCTCGTTAACATATCCCGAGGTGAATGCTTGGCCGGCCACGAATCTCGTAGAACGAAACTCGCGGAGAATTCGATGTATTCGTAATATGTTCGCTTTCCATCATTGCGACAATCCTCGAAACGCCCAGTCCAATCTTAACAATCTTAACAGCGACGCGATTGAACGAAACGCTGAAGACTTTTAAAACTTCGCAAATAACCCGCCCGTGCACAGTCGATTCTCGTTTCTAATCGTACGAAGCTCGACTCGACTGGAGCGATGAGAACGTAACGAGAAACGCGAATAAAGAACGGAAAATAGAACATAACGGGCAGGCAGGAATTTCCGAAACTCACTACTACCAGGTATTCGCAGGAAATGGAGAACATAAGGGGCGAGATTGCTGCACTCAGGACACAAACGAGCATGGCAATGGTGAGATCACAGTCTCAGCCATTGATCAAGGACTCCGAGTTGCCAGCCCTGTCCAATCCTTCGAGGGTGAAGAAGCTCACAAAGTTCTTCGGCACGGAGCCACCTCTCATCCGACTATTCCTCAGGGAACTTGGGTATGAAGTACGTAGTTCGAATTGATATTATTATCATCGTTATTATTATTGCCACCTTACTGGCGGACGGGAGGAACGCAGAAAAGGCGAGGCACGTAACCGTGATCACCTCGATAACTCTTGTCACTGGGTAATCACCTGGGCGAAAATTAATTTGGACGAATATTGGTATGGATCGGCGAGGGTCGCACACGGTATTGCTCGATCGTATTCTACGAAACGGCGGAAGAATCATCGTCCTCCGTTTAAGTCGAGCGCCGAGAAATTTTTTCAAGAAATTCTAGCGCCTCGCGCAACCGTAACATATTTTCACAATAACGATTGTGTTACAGAAATACGCGATCGCGTTCGAGAAGGAGAAGGTAGGAATGGTGGAACTGCCCTACCTAAGCGAAGAAAGATTGCAGAAAATGGGTGTACCCCTGGGACCAAGGCTGAGGATTCTTCAAGAGGCAAGGATATCCGTGTGCAAGGATCCAATTTACGTTGTCTGAGCGCAACGGGAACGCGTTGCCCGCCGTTGTAAAAGAGATACGAGCACGAGCACGTCGGAGCTGATCGAACGAGAACAAGCAACGAAATTCATAGAAACATCGTTCTATCCGATCGATTTGAAAACGAAGCGCTTCCGCGGGGTAGCTCTCCGACGTTGAGCTCGCGAGGTATTTCATTTACCTCGAGCCGCGTTCTATTTCCTAATTCGCGTCGCGAAACGATAGGGCGATCGACGTTTCTAGCGCCCCGCACAATTCTTCCCGAAGGGTTGAAAGGGAAAACGGTGGAGCGACGCTTGGATTCGACAAGTAAATCGCTCGTGTCGTTACCGCGACGCAATATTTATTATTAATATTGCGCGTCCCGTGTTCGATACTCGCTGCAACGAATTTGTACAAGAAACGGTGTTTGCGTAACGCGACGAAGCTAAATTAACAGAGGGATAATTAATAGCGATTATTTAAATAATGTTATATCGAACAGCAATGAATAGTCTGTTCAGGCGTTCCGGAGATACTTGTTACTCGCAGACTCCGGCCTCGATTTCGCTTCCATAATTTATTATAAATTATTAGCAAACCGAATAGCAATATACGATGCGTACGGTGGTTGTACGCGTTAGAGAAACGATAACTGCCTCGTTCGTTACTTTAGTCGCTTCACTTCTTTCACGCATAATGTTTACGCGGAAGACACGGAAGTACTATGGACGATTACGATTACAAGAAGTTAGCGCGATAATTAACGCCAATCAAAATGTTATTACCTGCCACGGTATTATCGTCGATAACAGCGACTTGTCTATTTATACAAAGAAAACGATGAAGCTGGTTTACTCGATCATAGGCCCGCCCTATCGAACACCTAAGTATAATTATCCAATACCTGCGTAAGCCCTTATTTCGTACATTTACAATTAATTAATCATTTTTTTGTATACCGTCACGCGCAGTACACGTTTTACAACTATAAACGGCGCGCTGGATTGTCGACGATTGTTTCACGTGCGATCGATTCGATTCGATTCGCCTTCGTCGCGAAGCGAAAGCTCAAAGCGGTTAACGTGAACGTGCATTGAGAACGAGAAGCAAAGGTGAATTTGCCAAAGAGACGTGGAAACGTCGACGACGAAGTGGCGTGCTCGGGATTGTTATTCCACGGCGCGAATTCCTTTCAAGTCCGTCACTGTTCGCCCGTGGGAACAATGGAACGATTGCTATTATTCGACGGATTACATTCGTCGCGATACGAAATTACCTTTCGTATCTGAATTAAATGCGATCGACAATAACGCGCTTGAACGTCGAGCACGCCCGTATTCTGTTCTTTATTCGGCGAGGTTGAAGGGAACCGCCGTTCGAGGCGTCCAACTCCGACCGAATGGGAAATCGCCGACGCGGATACCTGTGTCCCACTTTAAATATCGATTCGCTGAATATAAAGCCGCTTTCGCCGAAAAACACGCGCCCCCTGTTTACACGCTTCTAATCGCGGTCGCGAGAGATGCAACTATTCGCGCAATCAACGAATATTCATTTGTCAGTCGCCCTCGACAATTTACTGGCGAATCTTTCGTTTCGAAAACGTTCGAACTGTTCGAATTTAATAAGCAATCTGAACGCAGATTCGTTAAGAAAATATCCCACGAGTATGAACTACGGAGCAGTAATTTAAGATCACGACGATAACTGTTATCCTACGTTCTTTTTTTTATTGGAAATTATTCTGAGCTTTAATCGCACAAGACACGAGCGGAGTAATGAACGAAATAATTACAAACGAATGAAAAACCGGGGACAATGCGGCTTCGAAACTTCAAACGATCCTCCGTATCCCAAACGAAACTGAACAATAAATCGAATGATACTCAAGTGCGAGGTTTCGAAGTCGCAAAAGTCGTGTTCGAATGATGGTTTGAGTAAGAAGTTTGTCGCCTGGAAACGCTGGGAAAAGGTAAACGATTTTGATTGCGATCGGCACACGATCGCGGACTTAATAATTAATGTTGATACCAAAGAATCGATACCAGCTCCTGTTCAATAACGATCGTTAAAACAATGACACTCACTGCCAATGATTTTCATTCGAATAAAAGAAACTGCCACGCCGCTTCGGTTCTCGATTGATGTCGATCAAATTCTTGTTATCCGATTCACGTGAGACGTGATCTACTGTTAACTGTAAATCACACGTTAATTTAAACAATTTACTTAATATTCAAGATTATCGATAAGTATTTCTCGTAAGTGTCGTTACATGTTGCATTTTTCTTTTTTTTTTTTTCTTTTTACGATTACGTCCGTTCCCAGCAATATCTTGCGTCATTGAGTTATATTTTCTTCCTGGCGCTAATCGACACCGCTGGATTTTTGCTTTCATTCCTGTCCACACTCGATTCTGTACAGTTAATTGTTTGTAGGGGAATGATTTTTCGTAAGAACAACCATGGATAATATTATTATTAATATTTGTATGGTCATAACTATATTATTGTGTTGTTAAATCTTGTATTTAATAAACAAATGGAGAGAATCATTGCGACAGTGTACGCTATAAAGATCCCTCGAGCGTTGCAGAATATTGTAAAACGTTTATTGCGTCAATATTTTACGATCGTCGCGCGTGCGTTTGAAATACTTTTCGAAATAAAAGGGACAAAGGAATTCTCGATTCAATTCCAAAGCCGAAGTAAAAGTACATTTAGAATTTGTTCAAATTAAATTATTGCAAACGGTGTAAGAAATATATGAGACTAGATATTATGCACTTTGAAACAGTCCGAGCTGTTTCAATTCAACAATGTAATAACAGTCGAACTTCCATAATATTTCTTAGCGAACTCGTTCGGCCTCGGTGAAACTTCCTAATTTTCTCCTAACCAGAATCGGAATCAGAACAAATTGTCCCACTTCCCCCAACTTGACTCTATTGAATTTTATCCATTAATCGCTATTTAAACTTTCTCCTTTCGCCCACGAAACTTCGCTTTAAATTAGTGTCGAACTGAATGAACGAAAAGAACTTTTTAATCGCATCACTTTGACAGTATAATGAAAAAATATCGTCGCTCCGCTTCTACTAACGAATTCCACTTCTGCGAAGGAAGAATATAATTGATGGACTTTAAATTACCTTCCCAAAAATTTGCATATTTGTCTCGATAAAAGAAGCTCGACTACAATTGTTGCAACAGCTACAGTACTGTCACAATATTTATCGAAATAATATAAATAATACAAAATCTCAGCTCGAACACCGATCGAATAATATCCGTGCACTTCTCTCGCCTTTTCCACCCGCGCATTTAATTATTCGCCCACGTGATGTAATTATGCGTCGAATCCACGAACGTTCCATTATAGAACCGAATATCGAATATTGCCGTTCGAATGCAACCGCGAAGCAAAGTTTTCATTCGGCTCGAAGAACAGCGTCAAAAGCCGCGGCGTCCACGAAAACGTTGTCTAAACTATCCGCAGGCCAGTTCCCCGTGACTCAACCGGTACTTTCAATTGAATAATCGCGTACTAACCGTTGTAACGTACATACGGTGTACAGGCCACTGTGTGATCTGCCATTACAGCCGCGGACCTCGGGCCACCTCTAATCGACGGCTGCGACCGATAATTATTTCGCTTCTGATCGCCCGCCGTATCGATCCCAACAACGATGCCTCCCTTTTAATTATAGAAAATTGCTCGTTCGGACTAAACGACGTCGTCCCGACCACCGTAGAAGTTTCATTGATCACCTCGTTCCGCGCGACGTCAACTTCTTATCGTCGTAATCTATAAATGTATTACCGATCGCAAGTTTGGTACGGCCCGATGTTTCAGCGAGGGACAGAAATTCTCGAACGAGCCGGCGATAATTGGCAATCGGGATTTCTAACGTGGAAACGACACTCGTTAATTAAACCGCGACCCGTCGATTCAATTATTCGCAATGCATCGATAGCAGGCCACGAAACTGATTAGCTAGTTCGCCGTAAAGATTCGACAAGCATAAACGTAGAAAATAACTGTTACTATACTTCTTACAATGATCATAAATGACGATCACCGCAGAACGACACAATTCCAAATCCGTACGAAGCACCGGCGAGATCGTTCGAACTTCGCTGGAAAGGTTGAAATACCCGCGGGACGTAGAATAAATTTCGTGCGCGTCTCGACAATTAACGACACCCCAAACAGAAATCTCGAGCCGAACGGGGGCAGCGGAGGAACCGCGATTGCATTGCCCGCGTCCACATGCAATTCATCTTTACGTCCCCTTAATCAAATCATGTGCAAAAATTCAATAGCCGTTGATTGCGTAATTGACCGTTTCAATTGTCGCCGCGGCGTGGCTGCATACGGAGGGATCTCGTGTCAGTTCCGAGGGGACGGTACCCGTTCCTGCGAAGGTGGAACGCGTGTCTGAAATTTCGGCGGAATCGACGCCGGGCCCTGCCTCCGGCGCTTCTGTTCAGGAAATGCACAATTTAACAATTGTCCCCAATTATTTTTCCAGCGTTAACCGTACTTTGATTGGCCGTCTGAGGCCGCGCCGCCATCGGTGGCCCTTCTACTCTGCCACACGTTGCACAGCAGGGAACAGCACTCGAACGATCGTCGAACTCTTATTTCTGGCTCTGATGATTCAAACGTGTCTCCGTCGTATCACGTCATTTGTACACGAGCATGCCGTACGTTGTCGCTTGTGTACGATGCGTGCATTACGTACGTGCGGATGTGCTCGTACGGATCCGTAACCTTCGCGGCTAATCCCTGACGTTCAGCGTCTAAAACGCAGCTCGGTTGAGTGGATAATCGGGTGGAAGTTGGAAAGGGGTCAAGCACCACGAATATGGAAAGCTATGATTTCAGATCGAACCGGGTTTTAATTGGTCCCGAGGAATTTGCACGGCGGTGATTGTTATTTTGTACGGAGGTTCGTTACCTGAGCTTGTGCGATTGTTTGCTCGGCGATAACGGTGTTGTAACGGGGGAATTTTACGATTTATTAAATATTCCATGCGCCACTTTGACAGAAATCGTTCGAATATCAATCACGTTGTTAATCATATTCTTATGAAAATTACGCATTGCAGGTAGACTCGTGGATGATTCGATAAATATTTTCGATATATTTGGAATTTTAATGCGACTTTCGCTCGTGCCAAATAATTTGTCAGCGATTGAATTAGTTTAAACGCGTCTGATTTGCTCGGTTTATTTGAATGATCGATGCCGGATCAATGGAAATACACGATTTCAGTTTGAATACAACGAATCGAATCAACAATATCTGTATAATTAACAATATGCTTAATTAATTTTCAAGACACTCTACGTGATTAATATTTGATTAATTTCATTTAATATTGACGGAATTTCATTTCATCGTTTCCGCATGAAAACGCGAAGATTACGAATCCATCTATTTTAAAAGAATAGCTTCCGAGGAACACCCGCCTTCAAACGATAGAACGCCTAGAACAAATAATGATAAAATCTTATCCAACGGTCAATTGTCGAAGATATGGTAAATGTACAAATCAAACGTTTCCGGCGAGGAAAATTGAAATTGTACTTTCTTCAGCGCTAAAAGTATGTTCAATATTTGTCGTGATAAGAAAACAGGAGCGAATTGTTAACATTTGATGCGAAGCCTCAACAATATTCAATGGACCAAGCCCGGCACACTCCTGGCCTCACCTACACTTATCTCCTCACCTCCCATCCTGTCTTGGTTTGCAGCAGACAAATCACGGTCCAGCACAACGTCCAAAACTCCCCCCAAAAACACTATCTCTCTCCAAATTCTAAATTCCAAATCCTTGGCAGCGCTAAGTGTCCAAAAGACGTAAAAGCCTTAAGACTCGTTCCGAAATTACTCGAAGCTGTGCAAACTGAATCCAACTCCAAATAAGTACACTGCCCCCGTTGCCGCCTCCAACGTAATCACATATGTACATCTCAACGTGACGTTGAGAAGTCATGAAAAGAAAAAAAAGAAAAGAAATTGATCGACGGGGCAACCACATGGCGTGACCGCAATGCGTATCGGTTCAACCGAGAAAGATAAACCAGGCGGGTATAGAGCTTCCTTGGGACTAAGATACAATTTCAATTGACCTATGGCCCCACTCTGGTATCTCCCCTCGGTCCAAGTTCTGCCATACAAGAGCGGAGAACGTCTTTCCTTCACTTCGCGACGACCGTCCATCGAGGATGAACCGAAGCAGCGAACTCCTCGTCGCTTTTCTGCTCCTGGCCTTGTCCGCGGTCTGCGCGGAACTCGTGCAATGGCGACCGTGTCCTTACGCTGACCGTGAGTATCGATCTAGCACGGTTATTTCACCTGTGATCGACGAGGGATCGGCGGTTTCGACGAATGGGACCGTTCGTGTCCGTCGACGGAGCTTTCGTGTCGTTGAGCAACATCCGTTCGGTCCACGTGAGATCGCGTTACTGCTTCGTATGCAGAGTTTCGTTTAAAAGCTTGCTGCGCGTTAAAATTGATTGTCGGTTTACGTTCCTTTATTTGACAGACACGAATAGGATTTGTAGGGATTCATTTCGGTTGAAATGAAACAGCTTGATGTTCGCGAACGCGTTTAATATCATTACCCATGGATAGTTAGTTCTCCTTAATTAGTTCTATTGTTGTTAGGAAAACGCGCGTTTAACGACATTTCCAGAAACGCAGCGGCGCGAAAATTAAATTATGCTTCCCGTTCAACAGGTCAGTTGAACGTTCGCCGCTTTGCGAACGCAAGACCTTCGTGACGCGTTGATAAAATGTGCGTGAATCGTTCGTTTCGATAAGTTTTCGGCAGAGTTACATTGTTATTTATAGTACTGTTGTATGAGGAAGCGTTGCTTCCATTATTAATTGTGTCACTTCATCTATCGAGCACGCGAACCTGTAAATTGATACATGAAATGCTGCGCGAAGTTGCATCTCCTTACACGTATTTTTCACTAATACTTGAATTTCATCTCTGCGATTCATGAACAACTAATATTATGGATATGAATGTCTGTATCGAATTTCGCAACTCGCACCACGTGTGTGTACATGATATGCAATGTTTACGATACAAGATACCGATAGACAGGAAAAGTTTTATATAACTTTGTAGTAGAGAGAACACTGCGAACACGAACATTGAAAATTATTCGTTTTCTTGCTTTTATTATGCATCAGTTAATAAACGGATTAACATTATATTTTTCGGTCGTCGAGGAGAAGTGTGGAAATTATTATTAAAATAAATCACTTCAATTAAATAATATTATAAACATATTACAATACTGATTTTGAATAATCTAATCGTCGATTAATTGTCCTTTCCCCAGCTAATACACAATCGAATTGCACCATTCATGAAGTGAACATAGATCCTTGTAAAGAGGCAGCAGAAGGAAAACCATGTAAATTAAAAAGAGGAGTTACTGGAAACATGACCTTCCACTATACACCCGGTAATTATTATGTCGTTACGTTTTAATTACTATTTCTATGTTTAAAGTTTTGTTATATAAAAAATTATATTAAAGTTTCCTACAAACCGAGAACTTCTAAAACTGTCACTTATCTTCAAAATAATTATACCCCGAACTTTTGTTATTCTGTTCTAATAAGGAGAAATTTTTCAGCTTTTTCGGCAAGTAAACTGCATGGGCGAATTTTTTGGGCAAGCCAGGTAATGGACATTCCATTTTTGGGAATGGACCCTGATGCCTGCGTGCTGACATCGTGTCCAATCGAAGAGGGACAGAAGAATTTGTATCATGTGGAAGTGCCAATTCTGAAAAAGTATCCCGTTGTAAGTAGACGATGTTCATGTTCATATTACCCATTCAATTTTATAGTAACAGCCAAATCACTTGTAAAAAATTATGTTTGACGCTATATGTAAGTTAACTTCAATTATTCTAAAGAAGTATCCGATAAATTGACAATGGTATTGCCTCGTGAAATTGTTGTATTTTTAACAATTAATGCGACTGCACTATTGTACATAGATCTGTGAAATATGATTTCCACGTACATGGAAATTGACTTAATTGTCAATAATTATTGTTTCAGAGAACGTACGATCTGAAATGGAAAGTTTGGAACGACGAAGAAGAAGAATGTTGCTTTATGTTTCAAATCAAAATAACAAAATGATTTTAACTGTATGTAAATCAACTTTCCATCGCGCTCGATCAATAAAATCTTGCGTTTCGATAAACTAATTAAATAAACTGACCATTGTTAAGAATGAAGATCATCTTCATTAATATTTTGTCTCTATGCTACATTAGATCAGAGAAAATATTAAGGATTACAAACAAGATTTGTAAACAAACACGTAAAATGTTTCGTACAAATTTCTATACACTCTTCATGATAAAATAATGATACCTGTAAAATTGTTCGAATTATTACAATTTAATATTCTTTATACTCTTGTATTGTATTCGGGTTTTACATCTTTCAAATTTTTCTGGCTCTCTTACTTAATAAACTTGACTTACATACTTTCTGCAACAGGATATGATGCTTTTACATAAAATATTCAACTGGAAATGAAATTTGTATAATATATTTAATAGTAATAAATGTGAATTTTACTCATAGCTGTAAATTTGTTTGAAACAAACAGATCTGCAATAGCTTCGTTTTGTTTTCTATTTATTGAAATCATTTTCGACGATTGCAATCATGCCCTTTCGAGAAATATCTTCCACGTCCACTGAAAAGTATTCCATTAAATTTTTGTAATATTTGGAATTTCATTAATTAATAACATTCATCACAGTTGTCAGGCACACGATGAGAGGTATTGCACGCAGCACTGAATACTGGTTCAGTATAGAATCGATCCAGTTCGAGCAACACGACGATTTCAAACTATTCGTTATCGAAATTGAAAATTCTGTCTACAATATAACACACATACGAATCACCGCCTCGAGCATATTGCGCTGTGCAATATCGAATATTGCGTTCCGTCATTTTTAAATGTATGTGTTAAGGATTAAATTAATTCTCCTTGAACATTTATACAGCGTACAAATTTGTTAACTACCATTTTTCATGGAGCACGATTAACTACATATAGGTATAGCTTTTTATCATTATTTTTATTACTATTTGTAGCCTATTATTATTATTTTTAGTGCAGCGAAAACTACAACTGCATGAACAGGCCCCATGAATAAATGTAAACAGAAATATGCAATTCAAATTATATGCAACACGACATTATACAAAGTATAAAATGCAAATTATTTGCAATATAAAAGACAACAATACGAATATTGTTATATTTCGCTCCAAAGAACAACGAGTCTTCCTCTGTTTAAAAATTACTGTACCGTAATTCACCGATCCATCCGAAACACAAACTATCATATCTCCCAATTAAAATAATTTGGACACAGGACTTGCGCTGTTCTGTTTGATTAAAATCCAAAATATAAACAAATTTGTTATTTGGATCGCGCCATTTATGGCTTGGCGTACCCACCCAGTGATTCTATCTTGCACATTAACTGTCGTCGTTGGTTTCAATAAATTAAAAAGAATAGTGCGGAAAAAATAATCGCTGCGGATAGGATTCGAACCTATGCGGGAAGAACCCATTGGATTTCGAGTCCAACTCCTTAACCACTCGGACACCGCAGCTTATGCAACATTCTATATAAACATTATGTGATAAAGCGAATATAATACTGTAACATGATGAAATTTAATAATGTATAATTTTTCAATTATAAATTAGGAAAGTTATTTTACGCATAGATAGATTATAATTCTGAAAGAGACATTCTAATTGATTCGTCTGTATTGTTTCTTATATCTGTGGTTGAACTTTTGCAAAATTTTGAACAGCCTTTGGTTTCCGAAAATTTTACCGTTTTTAAAAAAGTAGTTAAAGTATTGCTGAGATAGAATGTATAATAGACACACATAACAATTAATTGTACAATTGCTCTAAATTAATCTTTTGCGCTAATAGTTACAAACTATACATATAAATCACTTCCCTATAACTAAAGAATAACTAAAATACGAGGCAAAACTTCTTCCGTCAAGAAATAAATTAGTAAGTAACAGTGTAACAGGAGAAAGAAAGATTGTTACGGTATATACAGAGGAAAAAGAAAGAAGGGAGGGCCAAACAAAAAGCATAAGAGAAAGATAGGTTTATTTGAAACGGACTGGAATCAGGGGTGGAGGGTCGTTCTAAAATAGGGAGATATCGTTCCTCGAATCGATACCTTTACTTTAAGACGTCGTTGATTAAAATCGGGAAAGCAGAAGCCGAGATAATTGAATTTGTTTAAAGAAGGTATAAACAAATGCGATTACTGCCACTTCCTGGCTAGGTACATCAATGATCCGAGGACATAAGTTACAGCCAGAGGCATAGGCTAACATCTTCAATAGGTGTGAAGAATATTCGATATGCAGTTCATTTGCTATAAACAATAAAACAATTAAAATTATTATTACGTTCAGCTGCATATAGTTACAGCGACGAGGTATTTTTTTATCGGGTAGCTTATTCGTTTGTCTTTCATTTGACACATTATTTATTAAAAAACAACCACCAGAAGCCGTGATAACAATTTTTAAAGTTTTGTCGGTAACAATGTCGATAACGGGACATGTGGCGGCATCTCGCGTTTGCGGCCTTTTTCGCAGTTTTCTGCACCGCCAAAACCGAAATCCTGGATTACATCGTTAATTTAAACAATTGCTTTTTTCTCGGCTTCTACTGCGTATTTCTTAACCGGACTTGTCTTAAATTAAAGCTACGAGGCCTAGCTATCTTCTCCAGCAGTTGCAACAATGTGGCATATGCGGTTTCAAAGTTATTAACAATTGAAAAATCGGCAAAAATGCACTCCGGATAACTGCAATTATCTCGGCTTCGGCATGGCCGATTTTAATCAACGATATATGAAATGAAAGGGAAACGTATGTGCTACACGATAAAAAATACCCCGATGCTGTAACTATAAGCAGTTGGCCGTAATGACAATTTTAATTGTTTAATTGTTTATAAAACATAAACACGGCATGCAGCACTTGTATATCATTTATCATCGTGTAGCGGGATCCTTTACCTTAATTTTAAGCACCCGATCATTAATGTAGCGCCTCCAGAAGCCGAGATAATTGCAGAGACCCGGAGTGCATTTTGGCCGATTTTTCAATTGTTAATAACTTTTAAACGACAAGTGTCACATTGTTGCAACTGTTGGAGAAGATAGCTAGGCCTCGTAGCTTTAATTTAAGATAAGTCCGGTTAAGAAATACGCAGTAGAAGCCGAGAAAAAAGTAATTGTTTAAATTAACGATGTAATCCAGGATTTCGGTTTTGGCGGTGCGGAAAACTGCGAAAAAGGCCGCAAACGCGAGATGGCGACACATGTACCGTTACCGACATCTCGTTACCGACAAACTTTAAAAAATTGTTATATCGGCTCCTGGAGGTTGTTTCTTAATAAATAGGATGTCAAATGAAAGGGAAACGAATAAGCTACAAGATAAAAAATACTCCATAGCTGTAAGGTGATGCAGTTGGCCGTAATAACAATATTAATTGTTTAATTGTTTATAACAAATGAACTGCACATGGAATAATGATCACACCTATTGGAGATTGTAGCTTGGACTTCTAGATTTAATTTATGCCCTTTGATCATTGATGCAGTGTTTTGGTACATAATATTTGCTCCAATAAAATGTATTATATTACAATTAGTCTAAGGGAAAGTATGTACATTTACGTAAATATAAAATAACTACCAATAGAGTGAAATATCTAACGAACCATTTCAATTTAAAGCATATTGAAATTCGTATTTCAAAGCTTCGCAATACAGCACACTTTTTTAAATAACAATTTATCAAACGTTGCCATTCGAACGTGTTACCGAATTTTCAGAATAGTGGAAGCTATTATAATCCACGAATCTCGAAAATCTCACGAACTTCCGTCAGTTCCACCGCCCTCGAATAAAATTTGCATCCGCGAATTCCCCGTCACCTTCTCCACATTTTCGGTCAAAAAATTAAGTCATCGTCGTCGGCACAACCACGCTACCGAAAATGGCAACGATCGCGAAGATCCTAGACAAAATTCGACACGTATCTTCGTTCATCTTAACATTCAGGGAGGCACGAAAATTTTCCAAACATTTAGACTTTATTCACATTCAATCTACACTTAATGAATATTTGAATAATTTAATAATAGCACCTGTACATGCCAAACAGATGAATAATGATCGCCACGAGCCCCATTGTTTTAAACTCACATTACTTATGAAATGACCCAACACTTTCAATCGAGCATATTGAGAATGGAGAATCGTCTGTCGGGGATTCGAACGAGAATTATTGCAAAACTACCTGGCCACGCACAATGCCCACAGTATCTCGATGGCAGATACACTTTTACCTGGTGCAATGAAAGAAAGTCTTGGCAAGGGAAAGGAAGTGGAAGCGAGGGCCTGCAAATACGTAACCCACATTCGATACGATTCGACAATTCTGTTTGATCCAATTCTACTCCTCCCACGTCCGTGGATCTATTTCAGCCAATCTATACGCATGACTATGTATACATGCATGTATCTCTGGTATTCTACCTGGCCATTGATGGCGAAACGGGGCAGTGATGTAAGGAGGTTCGTGTTTTCCCAACCGTGGTGGCAGTCCATGCATTCCTTGGCAATTTTTCGATTAGAATATTTATTCGAATGTACTTCTTTGTACTTCGCGGATCGGCATTGCCAATAACATAGTAACACAGTGCACTACTTTGAAATTGAAACATAAAGATTCTAAAATGCAATATGTAATATATAATCATTAATTCAATTCTATAAATGTATTTGGACCATTTTCATATATTTTTCGGGCTGAATTTGTCATAATTCTCTTTATAATAACATCGAGGTATAAATTGTATTAGCATTGCACTTTTTCTGCACGTACTACACTTTGATAGTGCACTGCTGCAAAAATATTTCATCGATCAATTATTGAAAAGTGAAAGGATTCCGTATAACAAGAGAACATCAACTTTTACTCTTTAAACGAAATTATGTCCGAGCTTATGTTCAAAGAGTTTATCGGTGCATTACTAATAATCACTTTCGATTTATTGCCATTGAAAATGTACAAGAATTGGCACGATGAAACTGATGTTGTTATTACTGTGAGAAACTTGATTTCTACAATTAACTTCGACAATTATCACAGATACAAAGATATTTCTGACAATTGTTCGAAAGATATCTTTAAATCTGCACGCTATGAAAATTTGTTCATCTGATATTCCATGTGCATGTATCTTTTAATAATAGATATTATAATGAGCTTGTAGTAGTGTTCGTAACCGTCGATCCGATTTTCTTTTGAATTATTTGCCCATGCAGATAATACACGAGAGGTAAAGAATTGAAATTTCTAATGTTCAATAAATAATGTAGAACAGAATATTTTAGAGTTTAAAAATAGGTTGGAGTTCTAATAAAATATTAAATGAAATGAAAATCTATTTCTAAATAATTGAGATTTTAAATGTTTCGTAAAGTAATCGTAAAATAAACTAAATATTTCAATGTAACATTAACTTGTATTGAACTTTCATAATGATTTATTTAGGCAAAAAATTGATAGTGTATTACAAACCAAAAATTAAAAAACTATTAAAGAAAAGCAAGTATGTTAAACAGGAAATATTCTTTCCTGCCTTGTTGTCAATCATTATTAATATCTCCCATGTATCAGTACCCAAAATATAAATGTCATGAATATTTATTATGAAAATATTGTATGTACAAAAATGGCCACACATAATGTTTTCTAACTTGCACGATTTTATTCCTGCTTATCATACAAGAAACCGTATTTGAATAATACTACGCAAATATCTTGCATATTTAAGTCTACACCCACTATAAATGACAGAGTGCCCCGTGTAAGTGTCGCAACGAAATTTCAGGACGTTCGTTGAACTTTGCAAAAAATTGTTTTCGACAGAAGTTTAACTGTATTAAACAATGTTTTATTCCATACAATTTAAAGTCAGATCAAGATACAGATTACAATTAATGCAGAGATTTACCAATAAAATCTTCGTTTTCTATCAATTCTTGGATAATTTATGTTAATTAATTGTTTAGACCTATTTAATCTAAATAATCGATAGCAAACGTTTAAAGCTATCGATTTCAGAATTTTTTAATTCTTTGATTTAAATACCATCCGTGGATAATTAATTCTAGAATAGTCATGGGGAAGAGAATTTTGCACGCTGCTGAATTCGTAAGAAACATTAATTGCAAGAATAATGTGGAAATTGCGGTAGTTGCACGCGGTGCAATGTATGCACAATAGTAAAAACTGCAGAAGATATTGTTCTCTTGCCTCATGACTGTGGACTAGGTTGCATAATGAATTACGTGCTTCTTATTGTTGCATAATGGCGTAAATGGTGAAGTGAAATTTTTGTGTCCGAGTATCTCGATACACAAATAAATATTTCAATAATTTGTCTGCAACTTATTCGATTCATTTACCCGCGACTGATAAGTCGACGCAATATTGCTTCATTAGAGGCCAAATCATTTTTTCCTTTGCATCTGTTATGTTATATGGACAACTATACATAATTTTTGTAATCCATTTATATAACTCGTTTCAAAACATCAAAATGAAAGTGTTACAAAAATGCGACACCGACCGTTCGTCCGTTAAATAAACAAAGATAGGGAAAAGAAGCGGCAGTTAAGAAACGCTGGGCTGAAACAAGTGAATAAGTTGCAAGAAATTCACACTTTTATCCATTAATTTTTACTTGTTCCGGTACCGAGAAGGTGCCCGCGACGGAACCGGTTTCTTCTTGAAATTTCCCTCCGCCGCCTGAATTGGACGGATGAACGTTATCATTATTGTGCCACTACATTGGCAATTCAGGTAAAAAAAGAACGAATATGATCGACCACTCATTTCCTCGCCGCAACGATTCAACTCGTTATTTTTATCCCTCGCTTTCCACGGTTAACGATATCTTCATGGACATCGGCGGAAATTGTTCGCCAAATGGCCGACATCTGTTACTTTTTACAAACAAGTTGTATCTTTTTTATTTTCACGTTACTTAACAGAGGAGCAATGTAATTAACATTAAGAGCGTAGTAAAAGTAATTTACGATATGCTCCTATTAGTAAAAACAAAAACTTGTGCGCGTGTATAGCTACAAACGAAAAGAATTATACTCGACTTTGAAGTCTCGCAAAATCACAAAAATAATTCGTACGAACATTACTTTGCGCTTACTCTGTCCACGATATGAAATGCCGAAACAATTCGACACGTTCGCATTTCTCATCTCTCATGTATTCCCAATTCACAGTTACACGGTGAAATTAAAATGTACTCGTGCGCTCAAGTCTTGAACAGCTCAAGTCATTAGTTCGCAAATGGTCTGCGACGAGTGCAATTTGCCTCGAATTCCTCGTTTCGAAATAATTTTACGCAACATTTCCTCGGACAGTGCGTACAGTTATTATGAACTATGATTATACACGATCAATTCAAATACCACTTTTCACCACCCCGGAATTCAATGGCATTAGAATCTTTCTTGTTACGATTAACCCCTTCTTATCATTTTGTTTCAGGTGAACGGGCGCTTAGGAAAGCAGATGCAGCGAAAGTGCCTCGTTTCGCCCGTGCAACACAATCGAGGCACACCTGTTGCCTCAACTTTAACTTCTGTTGCACTAATCAAAAGGTACGACGCACGTTACTTCATAAACACCTGTGCAACAGTTTTTCGCAAATAAACTTGGCTGACGCATAATTCGTCCATTTCTTTCGATCAGAATGCCCGGTTTTCCAATTCATTCATACATCGCGTTGCTCACCTTACGTTTATTAACCCCGATATATTAACCGAATAACATACTTTTGCACTCCAATTACCCACTTTCTTAAGAGGACCCACTTTTTATTTGCCGTGCTATTATTTTATTCGCGTGTGCATCTTTCAATTGTTATCGGGGATATTTACATAGCGCTCGTATATTTAGATGCTTGGCGCCAGCTTAGAATTATTCTTTAAACTCTCCGGGAGTGTTACGATATTTGGCGAAGTACGAAGCGAACGAATCCGAAAGTAGATCTATACCTACATAAAACAATTGCACATGTCGAAAATAACAAACGCTCGTTGTCCATCGAATTGAAAGCCAGCGCCCGAATAAATGATTAAAGCATCAAGTATAAATCGATTTAACTTCCTCGACTGTGAATACCGCAAAACCCATCGTCGCTGTGATTAAATCTGACTTCCCGACAAATCCATAAACCTCGAATATTAATAAATTCACGCGAGCTTCTCCGCTTACAAAAAAAAAAAAAAAAAACACCCCTGTGCAACCAGAAAAATACCTTTCCCAGGAACGAATCCTCGCTAAAAAAAACTAACACGATAAAAATATCCTTGAAAAAGTAAGCACACCGTTCAACTCCCTCCCAAGGTACCGGGCGACCCCGTCGCCCGTCCGCAAGGCACGCCACTGCGTCGTCTCACACCTGTTGCCCTGAATAGAACACGCGGGTGATACGTCACTGGCCGTAAACTGTTGGCACGGCTCACCTGTTGGCCCCAGCAGTGCTTGGCTGGGTTGTTCAGCGTGCGGTTGGTTCCTTTCGCCCGGCGCTGCTCCGTGGTCACTTCGTTATCGTGTCCCCGTTGACTCGTTCGCGTTTCCGCGACGGCTTCCTGTGTGAATCGTCTCGATTAGCCAATCCTCTCGATTTCACACCGCTTCCCGCCAGGTGCCTTCTTGTTCCGTGCAAACCGTGCCGACCGGTGGGGACGGTGGACACTGCTAGCTTCGATAAATCAAGAAAGCAGAGAAGAGGGATAAATTGAAACGGTCGAAGCGACGGAAACCGAGTACCATTTTTCATCGGGAACGGGAAGGTTTTACTCTCTCGAGAAAGGTGAAAGGGGTGGACGGGAAGCAGCAGCAGGACCTTTCCACGGATTCCTGAACGTCCTCGCCTGATTGTATGCAAATATCCAAGGAAATATCCGCGAGCTTCTATTATATCCGCCTCTGTCCAGCCCGGCCAGCGCATACGGCTCGACTGTCGCGTCGTTATTTACGCTGCTGACTAAGGTTCCCGTGGAGGAGGTCCGCTCCAGCCGATCGTGCATACCGCACGATCATTTTGCGCGCAGGTACTGTCGACCATCGTTTTCTTTCGCTTCTTGTCTCCTTCGTTTTTCTTATTCGCCGGATTTTATTCGCCGCCCCGTTCGTCGTGCGTGTCAACGTGTTTATCCAGTTGCGGCTGGCGCGGAAGCGCGCGTACGTATGCGGGCATTACGGACACTTGCCGTGAGAAATTTTAATGGTATATTTAAGGCGAGCGTCGTACAGAGGCTTTTTGGAATGTCGTTGAACGTCGCGGCGATCGGGGACTGGTTTCGATCGCGTTGGTTACGACTCGGAAATATAAATCTCCAGGCACCACGGGGATATTGTCGGGGTATTTATTGTGAACGGCGCACGCAGCGGCGGCGGTGTGTAACGCGGAGGTATTTCGGACAGTCGGGTGTTAGGACGAAAGGGGTGAACCAGGGGAACGGAGTTGTAATTTGTAGATGCGAAGGTTCCGGTAACGACATTTCAGTCAAAGAGTTCTTATAATCGTTTAATCGCGGCGAGGAATTATCGTTGCATTTCAATCAACTTCAACGAAGATTTCCTATTTAATTCTGATCAAGAAATGTTCCTAAATTTTGATCGAGATCGAAGGCCACGAACGATCAGCGATAGCTTCGATGAAATAATTAGAGATACGTGACGGAACCTAGCTGCGAAATATGTATATTTATTTCGGTTCACCTGAATTTTGGAGTAAATGCACGGAATGGACTGGCCTTGGGTCAATCTTCGTTCCGACTGGAAGTTTCAATCGCGTTTCAGGGGAAACGGCTTGCTTCGCGGAACATCAATCGATGCTGTCTGGTGCGATTTATACGATTAGCGTTATTAAAAGAGGAACGATATATAGACAAAGTCGGGAACGTACAGGTAACGATGTGAGGCTAATATTTCGTAAAGATTTACGATACTGATTGTACGCCGATAAAGTTCGTGTAATAATGTTGTTACAGATAAAGAAGGAATTTAATTGCAATCATTCCAACCGCCGGAATTATTGCCCCGACCGTCGTGTTAAAGGAGTCAATGAAAAATCTTTTAATTGAAGATAATTCGTTACGTCACAGAATCACGCGTACTTCATTGATGCGCAGTTTAATACACAATACGCATGCTTGCATATGCATAGCCGTGCGTATGCGATAATTATTTAAGATGCGACTGCGGCCAAGATTTTTTATGTTACTCTTATTTGACGAGTAAACGTATTCTTCGCTCTTGAAGCGCGTATCATTTCTAATTGACCTTTGCACTTACCAGAAGTCCGACTCGGCTTTTCATTTATAATTTTTATAGGGGATGCAAATAGAAATTAGCACAGATTTGTATTGGTTAATTTTTGATTGCAGGACAAAGACGTATATTGTCGAATAAAGAGTCACGACGGAGATAATGTATCTGTTGATTGGTTAAAAAATTTGGTTATCGAAAAGTTAAGCTCGATTGAAATGGCTAATCTTGTTAAATGCTGTACGATTTTATGGAATTATTGTTGCAAATTATTATTGCCATATCGCAAGGATAATGTATTCGAAATATAAATTGTGCACAGAATGTTACTCGAATGTCGCTAAATTCTTTGTATAAAGATTAAACTCGAATAAGTTGACCGTTTCATGCTGCATTTAAATGTTTCAACAAGAAACCGAAATTACAGTTTGTCCCACATCTTTCGCTGCTCTATAATCACCTGTAAAACAGCATTCAACTTAAACGCTCCATAAGAAAAATAATTGACGCCACCAAAAATAAACGACTTGTTGCATAATTCACTGTCGATTGACTAGAAAGCGGTCGTAGCGCGTCTGGCGTTCACGTAAATAACTTACAGGTAATGATTCAGGGGAAAAAATGATAAATACGGAAGGAAAATAAGTTTGCCCCCAAAAACCACTTTAAACGTCCACTAATGTTGCGAAACTGTGAAACCATTGCACGCTTTAGACGTTGGAATAATCGCGTTATTAAAATTTATTTTTACAGAAGCTTTTGAATCGAAGCGGAAGAGAAGGTGAAAGAAACTTTTATTTTTAGCTGACATGTATTTAAACATTTGCACAACGAATATCAAAATTAATTGATCAAAGCTGAAAGTATTTTCCTTTTTCTCTTAACCAAATTCGAAGTGGTTTACAGGACCATGATTAAATAGTTCTGGTCGGTAAGAAAATTAGTACGGATTGGAGTGTTTATACGAATCGTTTCTATTATCACTTGGTACTTTCTAAAAAGTTTCCTGCTATTAACTGCCCATGAAAGTATATTTTATGTATACAATTAATAATATCCCTTCTTCGCGAGTAAAAGAGAAATAGCGAACGTTCTGTTCTCAACAATGATTTTCCAATAGTGTTGCACTTCAATTGAGGGTCGACTAATAAAGCTATAAAATTGTCCAAGCCATAACGCCTAACGGGAAATCCCGGACAATACAGCAGTAAAATATCGAACATGTTCCTAATTACCTCCAGCAACCTTATTGTCTTACGCTAGAGTCCCAAAACTGTAATGATGTTTACCTTGAAGTGACCCAAAGATTTTCTACGCAAATCAGATTTTAACCCTTTTGAAGTTATTTAAACGTAGGAACCATTCTATACTTTGGGAAATATACAAACTCCATTCGCAACCTTTGACAATCGCGTTTCGATATTCGCCAACAATGGAACGGTAATCGTTATGAGACATTATTAAATTGCATTAAGATATACAATAATAAATTACTCGAGCATGGTCGCAACGTTACGTAAACGAGATACATATACGACCTCGACAATTTCGAAAGAATTGTGATGCAGGTCCGAACAAATAGAAGGACATAGTCTGGGACAATTCGAAAATTGAATTATGCAATTCCCTTCCAAGGATTCATTTGTTCGGATGAGACAGCTTTTGTCAATCGACACAAGTTTCATTCAATGAACAGTACCAATGTTATGGTTTTACTAATTCATGCTGTATTCAACGAATTTGCCAATGGTTCGATATTCGTTGCAATTTATCGAATAATTATTATAGTCTTCGAAATTGTTCTGTATCGTATAATGCTCGTGTCGAATTCTACGAATTTATTGACTTCTGTGTGTCGTGGACGTATTCTTAAAATACGATTGCAAGATATCAGAAGATACTTACTCGGGTAACGATAAGATATTGTCGCTGATATTACATCAAACGACGCAGCACAATATTTACTTACTCGAGTGACTTTCGTTTCCATTATTACGATTCCATCTATTTCCACTGAGCGTGTCGTAATATTTATATACATAGTATTGTTTCCATTGATAGCCGGTGTCAGAGTTCTTTTCGTGTACCGTGTACAACAAACGAGTGGCCCGGGTAATTTTCATTTTTCAATCCGCGAAGGATATCGAGAAAGGAGATCGGTGCGTTACCATATTAATTATTTAATCGTCGCAACTTCCGACGCTATTCGCCATTAATTTATTCGCTATAATTAGTTCAGCTAAAAGAGAAATGCCCGACAATCCCAGTCAAGAAAGACGCTAACAGCGCTGCTTATAATACAATACCTGATCTATTTAACCCTTATATGGAAAATTAGGTCAGCTCGACGTAAAACCGTGTACGTAATATCTTTCCTCGTTCATTCATCCGCCATACGAACTATTGTATTCGCGGGAGACAATTAAATTCGCTTCAAGGAGTTCAATCAAATAAAAAAGATACCACAGGCAAGGCTCGAAATGATCCAACAGTGATACATTTTTATAAATTCCGTGCAAGCTTTAATACTTTCTAGAACATATTCTAAAATCAACTCCGAAAGTGGAACAACGTTTGATTAATTTTCCCTTAAATTTCCCTGCTAAACTCGTATATACCTTCGTTCTTTCTAGTTATACACTGCTATTATTACAATTGCTATTGAAACACGATAACGCGACATCGATATCTGCATAAAAGGACGCTGTCGCCTGGGATTTTCGTGTTCTTTTTTTCACGAGCGCTTGCCGCAATAGGATACGGTTGACAGAAGGCATAACGTGTTGCGCGATTTCCTTTTTGCTTCTGGTGTTTACCTGCGCGAAATTAATTTCGCCAGCGAGAATAGCGAAAGCAATTTCCGCGCAGCATCGAAGTTATCGCCGTGCTCAACTTTTCCCTAAACGCGGTTTCCAACCGGGGTGCGACCATGATATAAAAAAAAAAGAAGACTTGTCGAATCGACGCAGTCGGCTGCAAATTCGATCGCAAGATTTGATTGCTTTATTATATTTTGCGATCGTTATACTTGATGGCTGCTAATATAGATTGTGAACCGAGTTCAGAGCAAGCGAACATTTTTCTTGCGTTGTTTTTTTTTTTTTTTTGTCAATTACCTTCAATCGTGTGTCGCACAATACAGCGATCTCTTATTTATTGTTCCGATTTGAGCGCAGGAAAGATGATTAAACGATTCTTTACCCTGGTTAAAAATAGATTATACCGTGAATGCTAACGCTGAATCATTCTGGTTTCCGACCTTCGCAGCAGATATTGGCGATCCTCCTAGTTGAATGAGATCATGCAAAAGCTATCTCTTTAAGAAAGGGGCACGGGCACGGTTTGCTTTGAAGTATTTAGAGAAATATTGGATTATCCTCAATTGCGATAAATGTCGAATAAATTGGAACGACGACTGGAAGAATAAATGACAGTATTGGACGTGGAACGCGACGTAATTAATTATTGAATACGAAATATATGATTAGTTCTCACTTTAAGATGCATTCACGAAAATCCTATATATATATTCTCAACAAAATTTGCGCAACCAATATGCAATACATAAATGCATAACAAGGAATAATAATTGCACCAAATTATTACCTCAGAGTCCTCTTTCTCCTCAGTGTTATTATTACTAAAGCAGCTACACCAACAACTAAAAACAATCACACTAAAAAAAAAAGACCCCTCTGAGGCAACACTTCTGAAAGTACATGTAATTCGAGTACTGTTTCGAGATCAATGCGCACGAGAGTACGTGCACACGAGACCCGTACAGTCAGAGAGATATTGTCGCCCGGACGATAGCACAGAATTTTCCTATCACCGCCGTTACCGCGTTCCGTTTGATTTTTTCGCTCTGCCAGCATCGCCGATGCGAGTCTCGCTCCTCGCGTGTCGCGACTCCTTGCGCGGTCAGACAATGGCGAGAGAAATTACGATGCTGAATGTCGTGAGAAACTCGGCACGCCGTTGGCTCATTGTCAAAAGCGGGCCGCGTAATTGGCAAAACGGTGCGCTTGAAAATCTTGTTCCCTTTATTTTGCGCTAAATGGAAGCGCGCGTGTGCGCGCGCGACGAAGGAAGAAAAGAAGGGAGGAAAAGAAAAGTGGCGCGGCAGGACCTCGAATTAGCCGGATTAATCGTTGGGACGGGCAGGCTGAACGAATTGATATCCGTGACGAAACGATTGGAAGCGAAGTTTTCCCGAAACGGTGAACGACCCGATTCGAAAATTTAGAATCAGAATAGAAATACGGAATAAATATTGGATGATTTGGATGGATAATTTGGGGATTAATATTATTGCGCGCAGAGGTTTATTCGGATTACGAAAAAGCTTTGAGAGAGAAATTGGAACAGCGATATGCACCTAGTGTTTGCTAGAAGGAAAAGAAATTTACGTGTCACGCGAGTGTTAAACGAGACTCGAGCAATTTGATAAGTAGGCAATTAACAATACTTGAGTGGGTGGCTGACGTATGTGGAACGTTACTATTGACGTTTCAATTGTCTTATCTCTTGCGCTTGAGTAGTAGAATCATGCGTGTACAGTTATTCGTATGCTATTTATATTGCTTATTGATGCAACGTCACAGGCCATACCTGCCGCGATATCACGTTAGCGTTTAGCTGCTTAGCATTTCGCGGCGATTTGCCGTAAGAGTTTGGAATTCGACGTGAATAAAATTAATAGAAAATTATCGAAGGGGATTGTCAATTTTTAGCTGCGATCGGTGTGTAATATTTATTAAATAATAATTTTGAACAATTCTGGCAATAATAATAAGCAGCAACGAAGGGCAATGAAACGAATTGTACTTACGAATATTTTCAAAAAGCGATAGATAATATTGAAATCTAAGAAATAACGTTAAGAAACCATTGAAAGAAGCAGTAGAAACATTAGTACATGTAGCTTTTCTTTAACACTTCACGTTCTGTAGAAAAAGAAACGACCTTCCTTCATTTTTTCTATTTACGTCTAGCTTAAATATTTGTACGCGTGCAATTTTTTGTTCATCTGCCAGCGTTCCGTACTCGCCAAGGAAAAGTGACAAAGCTTCGAAGTACATATTTACTTTCTCGTCAACTAAGTCGAGCAAGTTCCACCATAAACGTTGCCCACTAATCGAACCCGAACGCAGTTACCGCTCTGGTTAGAATTAAAATTGCACAATTACCCGGCCGCGTGCTTTCATGTCGTGCAAATTATCGTCTCGAAAAGAATACGGATTAATTGATCGCGGTGAAGTGCGAGCATAGCGAAGCGAAATACCGACGAGTGAAAAGGGCGTACACGGTCACGCGCATTGCAAACTTGAACGAGACCCCAGCGCCGAAATAAATTCCCCGCCGTGTTATGAGGAAACGTGTGAGGATTTACGAGGTAATTACAGCGTTGATACTGCCCTCCTATCTTCAGTAAGCAAAATATGAAACGCCTTGTGCTCCCGTGACAGAGAATGTTTGCCCGCTTTGCGATTAAGTGTCAAGGCCGCAGGAACAGCGATTCGCAGGAGCCTCCGTTAAGGCATTCAGACCTTCGAGATCGCGTGGAAAAGTTGTGGCAATTTAAACGCGTCGAGGTGGCGTAGAAGGGAAAAAAAGATGCATGTGGAAGGAAGAGGAGCCAACAGGAAGTTCATTGTTAAGAACCTTCACGGTTTAATCGTGCCAATACGTAATAGGAAGGAATTGCAAATGAAGTTTTTAAAGAATGGATGCTTGGGCTTAACGCTGACACATATACAAATATGCGCAGATGTAGGCGGATTTCGTTAGCGCGAACCGTTGTGAAAGTTCAAGTCAGCTCTTTTCGGTGCGAAGAATTTTTTCAACCTAACAGCGGCTACGACTTTTATTATTTTTCTTTTGTTAATGAATCGTCAAAGCGGCCAGCAAGTTGCGACATTGATTGGCAGATTCTGGTAAGGGACGGTAATCGTTTTTCTTGGTGTTAAATGGTGTTATTAAAATCCTTTTTACATATCGGTGGTTAAATTGTGCATTTTTCATAACACGATGATGTATAATTATATCGAAAAGGAACGGTTAATAGTTTGACGATCTTACATTATACTTTCTTGCAATTAACATTAGAACTGCCGACGTTCCAGGCAAGTAATCTTTGCAAATCTAAACACGACGAAGCCTAAGACATCAGCAGACCTTTCTAATCACCTTCTCAGTATTAAAATTCACATCTATTCCTTATTAATCATCATTAATATTACATAATTGAAAGTACACGTATGCTCGTGGAGGTCGTGCACGAGCAGAGGTAAAATTGACTATTGCCAGTCTTCATAATCAATTTAACGTCCGTTAAAAGTTAATTACCAGGATGCTGCCTTGAAAATGTTTGTAATATTGAAAAACCGTACCATTTCTATTAAACACTTCGTTCGAGTCGCTCTGGTTCTACACGGTGCTGGTGATTTAATGTTCAGACGTGATTACAGACTAACGAGCACTTATGTGTTTTTATCTCGAGTCCCCGCGAAATTCCAGCTCGACACACAACACCGTTCACCTTTCGTCGGGGATCGTTGGTACGAAGTTCCACGCTTACAATTAGCTTAGAATAGAAACGGAGCGTACTAATCTTCGTCGTCTCGTTAACGATTTATTTCGAGGGAAAATTAATGTTCCCGCTGATACAGCAGATAACCGTGCAAGTTACCCACACAATGCCCAACAACCTGCCCTTTGGTTCAATTTTAATTTTACTGTTTATAATGGAATTAGACGAAACCGATCTGCCTCGCCGTCCAGATAATTAATGACGAAGCACGCCTGAGAACATCTGGCGCCAGGTGAAATGGATTTCGTGTCCATGCTGGACAATTAGATTGTATTTGTTTCTTTAAATCATTCGGAACGATGCAACAATACTGCTGCACTTCGTTTCGAAAATTTATTAGAGAATTATCTCTAAGAATTATATGTGGACAGATTTGCGCAAATAAATATGTATCTCGATTTTTCAAGGAAAGAGAGATAAAGAATGTAAGAATGAACATTGAGAAATCATTCTTTTTTTGTTGCTCTTATTTAAATACCGTCGTGCAAATTGATATTTTAAACCGTGCAAAAGACATAACCCGTGCCTATTGCGTGACTCACCACGTACATACATCTATACGCACGTTTAACAGTGTAACTTAGAATATGGAAGGTATTGTACCATCGCGTAAAATATATATTGAGATTTTATCAATCAGAATAGTTTGAGACTCGGTGGTTAAATAATTATTGTATGCAGCAGCGAGAACTGTACAATATTAATTTGCATGTTTTGAAACCCCGCTTTCTTTTTCCTATATTTTATGAAAGTTCATTCAACTTTATGCCTTTTCAAGCCTTTTCAAATGCCTTTTCAAGCGAAAAATTATTACACCGAATCGAAATACCGATTTCAGCAGGAAAACGGCAAAAACATTAATCCCCCAGAATGATCTCGCCACACTTTGCATCCGATTGTGAATTTCCACGATTTATCGAATCGCATATTCGCGTCATCGGCGTAATAGTAAGAAATGCAACTTATATAAGTCTGCCAGGCGAGTGCGGCACAGCTTGATGAAAAATTCCACAATTCATCCGTCAATTAGATACACATGAAATATCGGCCAATAATTAATATGCGTGCCGCAATTAACGCGGACGCCGCCAACCTTCGCGCTGCGCTGCAAATATCTGCAAAGCGTTACAGATCCGTAATATCGAGTGCAACTCACCAGCGGCACACGAAATGCGAAACGAATTTCTGGATATCATGGATTACGTGTGTAGAAAGTGAGTAACTTTCGACAGAGTTGCCGCATTAATTCCGTCGTCGACACGCGAATGCGCGGCTTGCATAGCATTGCAGTTTACTGACCTTGGTGTGCAACCGCTATGCGCTTCTCGATAAGCGAATCGGCGGATCGATGAATTTATGGATCACCCCGACGGGCGAACAGCAGCCGAGGATGGTCGTCGGATCGTCATCGGCAATCGGATGGAATTGTTACGGGCGAGAAATGTCGTCGAATTAGTTTTGCCCGCGAATTCTGTTGCTGTCCATGCAAATGCATAGTTTGCATCGCGTTGCAGTTGACTGACCTCGAAGCCCGGTGTGCATGTAGCAACGACGGTAAAGCAGGCATCTGCTAACTCTCGAAATTACCTGGTATCGGAATTTAAGGTATCGCGCATAACCGTCGCCATTAGCGATAATAAAGTTCTGCCAGCGTTATCCGTGGCGCGTTTCGCGTTTAATCGATGTTAACGTTAGATTCGAACGATGTGGCCGGGGGTTTTGGATCGTGAGAAGAATGCTGGGGCAACGATGTTCAATTGTTAAGTGTTGAATAGGGAAATGAAAGAAAAAGCCGCGGTGGGAGTTAACTATAATTATCGTGGTCTATTTGTCGGTACTCGACTCCTGGTTTTACGATATCATTGATATTTAGCAGTTGTTGTATTATCTATCGTTTTTACGTTATCTATCGGCAAAACTTTGTGCGAGGACTAGTGGTATCGCGACTGTAGGATGACGTTTTTATGTAAATTTTAGTATTGCGTCGCCCGTGTTAATGGCACACAAGTAAACGTTCGATGTAATTTATGCAGGTGCAGTCGTCATCGACTTCTATGTTCTAATCACGTGCCAGCGTCACGCGTTTTTCTATCTATGCATCCTAAATACTGGGCACATTGATAACGGTGCACAGACGCGTTCGAGTAGCTCTGATAAATAGTGCCAGCGTCACGTTATATTCTTTTATTAACCCCACGAGCGCTGTTGGTGCACAGCATTCTGCGAAGAAAAGCATTTACGATTTATTTCAAATGAAAAGTTAGTTAAACTTGGTCGGTCGGTGAGTTCAATATCTACACAGTAGTATGTGAATATTTGGATGGCAAGGAATAATGAAAATAACTATTTTCGTTGACCTACTCATCGCTGATTAAATTGAAATTATTGGACGATTAGCTATTTGTCACGCAATGAAATTTCCCAAATTTTCTTATCACAAATGACTCACATTTTGTAGCAACCTACATTTCATTCGAAGGTATTGGTAACGATAATTCGCTAAGGACGAACAATCGATTGCAAAGTACAATGAATTTTCAATGTGTCCTCGTAATAAATCTACCGAGCACTTCAAGACTGTAATTCGTCTGATTAGAAATATGAAAGTGGAATAAATTGCCCCTCGATTGGCCTGATTGCACGCTGATTCGTTGAAACTATAAGAAAAAAGTACCGCGACGGTATAATTGTGTTTCGTTGAAAAAAATGATAGGCGTTCCCTCTTATGCAGAAATTTATGCTCACTGCACTGTATCACTCATCCACCACAAACGTGCCACGCGTTCCTGTGATCACACAGCTAATCTAAATTGGTATCCCTGATACATATATCACTTATCCTAACCAGTGCCACAACGTTATAATAGCACGCTCGATCAATAAATAATACATACAATCATTCGTGAAACGCCCAGTAGGTTATTATACCACTTTAACAATTTTCTCTAGTAATAGCATCAATTTGCGACGAGAAACAGGAGTAACTAAAATCTAAAATAACGCAAGATTGTCACGACGCTGTTGAGATTCAAGATTTTTAAGAAACAGTCGCCAAATTTCTAAAATATATAATATAATAATAATGATAACAAGGCATAATACATAAATACAGTGTCCACGTAAAAAGGGTTAAATTTATTATGCAATACACAATATAGCATGCTTCACTGCACTCGATAACAAACACGATTTGCAACCACCCTTGACTATAAATAAATACAGCTACATCAGCCTTGTTGACCACACAAGTACAAGGGTCAATATCTTTGAGAGGTCGACGATACCGGTGTATTCATGCACACCTACACTAAGACAACGAGCACGCCAGGGAAGCATAGTGCACATAGTGAGGGGTCCTTAAGAAAATGAGCCGTGCGTGCCATAAAGAAGATGGGATAAGATTGCTTGAGATTAGACATCAGATGACACCAAGATTTACAGTGCCACTGTTTAGTAGTTGTTCCCTTACAATTCTCAGCTCTCCGTGTCTTATGAAATTGATATTTATCTGCTGTCGTGCCTTGGATGAACTGTAATTTATTCTGAAAATGTGTGGGAGGATGTAGAACGCAGGTATACGTGCATATATATATATATATATATATATATATATATATATATATATATATATATATATGTAGTCGGTAATAAAAATAATTCGTGAAAATAGAAATCAATTTTCAAATGCGTCAAAGGACGCACGAGTCTTTCTAGAAATATGATTAATACTTTGTGACACATTTAATGAAGAATAGTGAGCAATTTTTCTATCAATTTTCCACCCGTATTCTCCGATTACATTTATTTGCCTGTTTCTGAACGCAATAAATCAATAACGTGACATCTTCTAAAGACAATCTGACGACGATTCAGCCTTGACACCAGATCGTACTAAGATTTAAATACCGCGCGATATTCAAACACCTTCATTCGAAGGCGGTTCTTCAAATGCTTCAATTCAGCCCAACTTTCTTTTCACTCTTTCTGATCTAACGCAAGACTAGGAAGACGGGCGGTGCCCGTTTCTGTAACGTTCCGCGACGCAACATCTGCGCTTACATAAGGTGTCCCAGATTAATTAAGATGCTTGATTAAAGTCTAATGAGTGTACGGACAACGCGTCGCCGCGACGGGAAACTTCTTCGCGGCGCGTTACATAAGTGAAATTTATCGCGAGGCTAATTCATTCTCTGCCTTGGCGTGCCGAACAGCGAAAAGTCGAGAAACGACGAGAACCCTTTTCTGCCTCCAAGGTTTCCCCGCAATTCAATGATGACGCCCGCCGCAATTCTCGTTAACGCGTGCACGTGTACAGTGAAAATTAAGGGAACGACGGAACAGAGAAGACACTTTTCCCACTCTCATTAACGAACGCGATCTACATTCAGCTGCGATTGTGTTGGAACCCCTTTACGGTTCGCGTCCACGTGTTTCCTGAATCTTCTTCAATTCCTTTTTGAACAATTTGCCACGGTAAGTTTGTTGCTTCGTGTCGCACGTTGTGCGCTCGGAGTGGCGACTCTATCTTCGACAATAAATGATTCAAAAGCTTTTCAAACGCGCAGCTCTGCTCCGTTCAAATGCCAGACTATATATCGTTCTTTTGACACGCACACTTTCGACTGCAACAATTATCCAGGAGTACGAATGGTTAACGAGCCCGACGAGTTCCCATTCGAATGCAGCAGCGTTTCATCTCCGTTCCGTCGGCGTCGTACGCAGCGTCGCGGCGCCGATTCGCCCGTCCATGCGAATCCGGTTTATCGTTAACGTAATCCGATGCGCGCCGCGAAATTGTCGCGCGCGTCTGGCACACGTAAGGCGGAAGTTGTCGCGAGGAATGCGGCGTGGAGGATTCGAGCGAGAGAACGGGACGGTGGAAGGGTGTTGCGGCAAGCGAGAAATTGTTTACGGCGACAATGGTGGTAATGGTGGTATCGATTCCCATGGTACCCCCGCGACGGTCCCGCGAACAGTTCAATCGGTACCCCCGCGATATCAATTTCCCCCCTCCTGGTGTCGCAACGCGCGCTCGTTATGCACGGTGCGACGAAACTTTTCGCGAACGTTCCCCGACACGGATAGACGCGAGGCAACCGCGGCGAACACCCAAAGAATCTCGCGTCGCGCCGCCTTCGATCGACGAGGCTGAGCTCGCAGCAAACGGCGAAGCGATTATCCGCGTCGCGTTTAACGCGTATAAGGTACGAGAAAACGGTTGCGAGAGGGGGGGGGGGTGGGCGAGAAGGAGGGAGAGAAAGAGGCGAGTGTGTCGACTTGCCGGGGCGATATCGTAAAATAAGCTCCGTGGGGGCCAGTTTTATACGCCAATAAGGCAGCATTCTGGCCAGGTCAATGCTTACTGGTTTTGTGTTTCACCTCGTTCCCGCGTCTCTCGTTCTTTCAACGAGCACCGCTTCGGGCGAAACGCCCTCGTGTATATTATATTGGGTCGTCTTGCAAGAGTAAAGCGGTTCTTTTTCTCGATGTCCAAATGCGCGTGCACGTGCGTCGCTTTTCTGTTGTTGGTTTTTAATTGTCGTTTATTCGTGTAAGGACCAGTCGACGTTGGCGTATTTTTAATGAAGGAAATCGGATCGGGTGGTGAAAGTATCATGCGCCTCGTGCATAATTGTTTACCGTGCGTAATAATTTACCATGGGGACGGAGTCTTGCGTGTGGTCGGAGAGCGGTGTTTTGGGGATCGTCGAACTAGGTGACGGACGATGGCTCGACGCCATTCGGTTATGGTGTTTGGCGATCGCTCCGGGTCTTCCGATTATCGGGGAACGGGGGATTGTTTATTTGAGAGAAAAGTTTTGCTGAAGAATTGGGACTCTGTTCCTATGGGGAAGGCGATGCCTGTCGGAAAGAGGTCCGTGACGAACCCCATGGCACTTTGCACCACAGTATCTTGGAACATTGCAGTCGTTTCTTTGCAATCTCGAGCTAGATCATCTT
Organism: Nomada goodeniana; assembly: GCA_963969485.1. Taxonomy (NCBI): domain Eukaryota; kingdom Metazoa; phylum Arthropoda; class Insecta; order Hymenoptera; family Apidae; genus Nomada; species Nomada goodeniana. The sequence goes on from OZ018302.1 coordinate 3,906,304, forward strand.
GACGTATAAATAATATCTGACATACCGCTTGAATATTGTGCAATTAAATTATATTTTATTTCCGAATCGAACGAATTAATTTTCTTTATGAAAAAAAAGGAGCACCTCTGTATGATTATAGGACAGGTGTTTAGAAGTACATAGTAGTTATAAATGGGTAAAGGTGACGAGAACGTAACGAAACTGACAAGAATCGAATGGTGTATCTAATCGGGCAATTCTACCGTTACAGATAAACGCGATCTTACTCTAATAGACGAGAAATGCGTCAAGAACGATTGCGTACAGAACTACGCGAGTTCTTATCGATAGAGAAAATACTTGGTTTTAAATAGGTATTCTGAGTTCGTGGTGAAACTCGACGGATTTTTAGTTTTCTTGTTACACGGGGAGCAGTAGGAACGCGAAAGGTGCGACGTGTACTAGTTTCTCAAGCAACTTCGCCTATATACGTAATCGCGTAACGCCATTCGTTTTCATTGACCAGGGTCACGGAACGGGATGCATTTCTCATTTTATCAGAAATCGAAGCGAAGCGTGCGTCTGAACAGACCGGTGGTAAAAATCAGTCGCCCGACCGGAAGAAACGAAACGAAAAGGAAAAGTTTGGCGCGACGAATTATCGAATTGTCGCGATAAAATATGGAAGTTTGTTGGTGACCTTGGTGGTTCTTTAAACGTTAAGCTTTTCCTCCATTCTGGTGGTAGTACGTTTCTCGTGCGTTTGCGTTATAGGCAGTGTAGGCAAACGTTGTCTCGACTGAATATTAACAAACGAGCTACGAACTCTGAACAGCATGCTTATGACAGATGTTCGAATTGTCGGTCGTCTATTTGTGTGTCAGCTTCGACACGTTTTTTTTTTTAAGAACTAACGCATATGTTCGAAGATTCCCGGAATACCTCACGCTGAACTCGAAGCAGCCTCGATGCGTTGTCGAAGTTCATTCAGGCCATCAACAGGTGTCGAATAAGTTGAAAGTTTCAAGTAATTTTAACGGAGTAGCTTTAAGCAGCTCGGATGGATATTAATTAATCCTCTATTTGCAACAGATTTTGTTGGTTGATTGGCTAAAAGGACTTGGGAAACTATGAGTAAATACGTACACAAGTGTGTTAAATAGTCACGAAGTTATGAGGGGAATAAATAATAATAATAGAATACCTGAAAAATCGTAATACCGTTAACACGTGTTATCAGTTTCAACTGAATTGTATTTTCATCTCCAGTTCGAGTACATTTGTGAATGTTTTGTTTGGTTTCAGGGACGGAGTCTTTAACGAAGGAGGATCCTCAGTATGAAAAGAAAAGTTCGGTCACGATCATGCACGTAAACGGGCACTCGACACAAGACGCGAAGCAACAAATGGGTAAATTTCTCTTATGTAAATTTACGAATTATTGTACGTCAACTAATTCATGCCAAAAGGAGCGGCGTTGAGCAAAGATTTGTTCATCGAATTAAGTTTATTACGAAGTTAGAAATCACGTATTACAAGGAATGACCGAAACCGGAAACAGTTTATTCGAAAAGGAAAAGTACTTATATTGTATCGCAACATAGCAAAGTTCATTGTAAAGGATAAAATGAAAAGGCTTCGCAATATTTCACCTGCTACCTCAGTCACTCAACATGCTACGGTTCCTTGAACAGAGAGCAAGTTACAGTTATGATAATTTATTGTGGGACAACACCAGTGTTGAATCGGTAACTGGGACATGTAGGATGAACGAATATCGTTGACGAGTCTCAGGTGTGCATACGGCGCTTAATTAACATACTCAAGTCTCATTCACGTGTACTATTTTCATTTCGTTGCGTTTACCCCTTTAAAATCATTTTTCCCTGCTATCTTTGGCGAAAACCAATTTCGATTGAACCAATTTTCAACGCGTGAAGGCCAAAGCCAACTAACGATCGTACTTTATTGTTGTATTGGCCTCGAAATAGCTAAGTCATTTATTTTCCGACAAGCTATAAGATTTTCCTGGCACGCTTGTTTTTGTTTATATATTGCCTTGTATCTATTACTTTACTTCAACTCGAAGAAAAGAATTTCGCAAGAATGAAATACGAAGATTATTAAAATTGCAGAGGGTATAGTGTTCCGTGCGCGTCAACGTTACGGTAAACAAATTTACTGCTGCTATTACGGGGTTGATATCGGAGCTAAAAATTCTTCCATGACATTTTACAGCGTTATTACAATAACGTCCATATGAAAAGTCATTGAGATATTAAAATTCACCTCGTTAACCCATATACGCCAAATAACGGTGCGCCGTGGAAAATGCGAGAATGCCAAATACATACAGGGTGCTCTGCGACGAAACTGGCGAACTTCGTCAGCATCGTCAGAACGTTATTACAAATTAAATATTTTATATACACCTTGAATTAATTTGATGTCATTTTTCAGACATGATAGGTTTTCTGATGTTAACCCCAAACAATCGTAACCGCGCAAGCTATTTTTATTTAACTTTGTTGAAGATTGTTGAAAAATAAGATTTCAAGTTCTCTTGCCACCAACAAAATTTCTAGACGCATAGAAATTTGTCGATTATCCGCCCATCAAAAATTTGTTTATTCCTCTCTCTTTAATCGGAACGTTAACATAATTATAACAAATCTTCTGTGTAACAAAAACAAAATGAAAATGCCCATGAAATCTTCGAAGAAAACGGCTGACCAATTCACTACAATCATTCTGAGGCTCTCGTTGAGCCATGCCATGAAACATAAACAAATTTTCCAGCAACCCACTGCCAACGGAATAATTTCGACCGTTCTCGTTTCGTCGTCCACCCTGTGCACGGTGCAAAATCTCGTCGTTTCCTCTCGAAACACATTGTACAATGGCAGAGAAGATATTCCACATTCTCCGGCCGGAATGACACTCGTAACTTTAGAATTCATAGCCCCGGGAACTGACGGTCGTAACTCCGGATCCGCAAATCTCACGATTCCTGCGGCGCCGCGCAAACGTTTCGTCGCGAAATCGATTACGCGCGCGTATGCGCGCGGTGCACGCGGGAAAATGGACATTGCACAGTGTCACTCGTTATATAAGCCATTCAAGGTGGCACGATGACGTTACGCGAAGGTGCGCCCCGCTCATCCTGTTCTTTCATTTAATATCGACGCGCCGTTTCGTCTCCGCGGTCGACAAGCGAGGGGTAACGGTCCCGGTTGGAATTTTTTCGCCGATTCATACGGTGCACGCGAGTCCAGCTTTGGTCGTTCGCGACATTCCAGGAGTTCGTTTCCACGTCGCCGCGGGACCACGGGATTCGTCGAACCTTCGCGAAGTTCTTGGGAAACGAAGAGTTCTCGAGGGGGGCGGGCACAAGGGTTCGGCTCGCGTTTCGTTGGAAGGTATCTCGGTTTACTTGAAACGTCGACCAAGGTCTTGGAGAACGAAGTGCCCTCGAGGTGGGTCGACGGAATCGTTCGGAGGAAGTCCGAAGATCGACGATCTTCCGATCAAGGAGCGGCAAAGTGTTCGTCAGTGTTCGCGGGTATACGCGGAAACGAATTTGCAGCTTTCTCGCCGCGGAACGTTGCGATGAATGGTTAATTAAATTAAGTGGAGCAGCCGGGGGAACAATGAGGTTTCGTAAAAAAATCCGCGACGCGATACGCTTGACGATCGCTCGTGCCAGGATTTACGATGCCGCGTGACTTGACCCTATTTTTCGAGCCGCCTCGTCCGCTGGAATCGTGCCGGAGTGTGACATAATGGAAGCAATTTTAATGGGACAACTGCCTCGACATATAGAACAAGATGATTTCGCGGAATCGCTGAGGCGCGCCCGATAGCCAGGATGCGATTCGTTCATTAGGGACGATCCTATAGGATAAATCGAACACGTCTAACCGCTTCTCCGGAAATGAGCGCCGGCCATTTAGCTTCCATTTATACGATAGACGTTTCGATCGGCGAACGGGCAGAGCCGAAGACTCTGGTTATCCTGCTGCGGTGGACTATACCGTGGACGAAGGTCCGTAGGTTCGGCTAAACGCGAGGGAGTGTTTCTTATAACTTTCAAACCACGTTTCCAATATTTAAAAAAAGGTTGAGGCTTCGTACTTATTTCGGCAGCAAAGTTTCGCGTCGGATATGTTATAATTTTTCATACACGATTGGCAAGTTTCTGGTTGCTTGTTTCACGAAAATAGTTGAACCTTTTTATTCTGAATATTTTAACCCTTCGACGCGAATACGTTTGAATAATTATTTCACAATTACGTAACCGGTATTTTGCTATTTTGTTTGGCGCATCCCGACATCCGTGGAAAGGTGAGATCTTTAAAACGTGTACAAGAAAGAACATTTCCCATGTATTTTCGTAATTCCTACGGCATCGCTGTTGCAACACGAAATTGAGCGTTCCAGTATGCACAGAACAACTCGTCCCCTTCGTCATATATCGACGTTCCTCCTCGCTTTATTTCCGAAGTTTCCCCTCGTTGCTGAAAGTGCACCGCACAAGCCACGATTTCATTCGATTCCATCAATTCGAACCGAACTGCTCGCCTCGAGTGCCGCGATTAAAACGCACCTTTAGAAATAAAACGACGTTACCGCAATTTTGTAAATTCACAGAAACGACGTACCGTCGATAATGAGCGCAACCGTTCCGTGTATTATCCCCCCCACCCCCGCATTGCGTATGGGCACGAATGCTTATCGTAGCCCCAGTCAATGGTTCTCGTAGCGTGGCCCGAGTCATCTGGATCATCTGGAGTATCTAGAACGTATTGATCGCGCCTAAGCAGCTGTACCTCGGGCTGACAGTAACGTTGGGGCGGCCGCACGGAAAACACACGTGTCACACGCTCCCGCGACTCCGGACGTCGACGAAACGCGTTCGTTCTGTGCCCGGTCGACGACGGAAAAACTCGTGGGGAAAGTGCGAAGAGGAACCCCCCTCCCTTCGACGCGAACCGATCGAAACGATTCTCCCGTGAAACGGCGTCGAGTACTCGCCGCTTTATTGTAACGCGGATACCTTTTTTTTTCGTCGTCCACGTTCTCGTCGGGCGGACAGGTAATCCGTTACAGGAGCGACGACTTCGTGAGAATCGTGGTACCGCGATAGTGTTTGCGAGGAGCGTTCGTTTTGCGCCGTGCGCGTTGTTTTGACAGCGGTGCGATCCGAGTTGCGAGTTTCGAGGCGACAGTGACGCGATGAACGCTGTATTATCGTCGGGAAAGGATATACCGCGATGGACGCGGATCGGTGAGGTGGTTTCAGCCCTTTGAATTTTTGACGGATTCGATGGTTGAATGTATGTTTCCGTTCTCGAGGGCTTTTCGTCGCGGTAGGTTTTGTTCGAGGGAAGATTTCTCTGTTGTGTTTGTTGGTTGGGCAAATATTGTGTAGGGCTGTGGCAAGGACGTTCGAGGTGTCGGCTTTGCCATTCGGCAGCTGATCCGTCGAATGTCGTGTACACTCGTTTGGTGCTTGTGCAAATTTTTGTGCGCCGACGATTCGTCGAAGGAAACGATAGCGGTGCCGTGGGAGTCGGAGTTTCGGATTGTTTGCCGGGTCTTCCGTTGGGAATACAGCGGAAAAGTAACGGTGAGAGAGTCGTGAAATTTTGTTGGAAAAATGCAGCATCCTCGGACACCTCTTGCGTTGCAACCGAGTTTTCCTCGAACGCGTAATTGGAATAGAAACTGGACACGCTTTATTTGCGTCGTTCGAAAAAATTGATACTCCGAAGGCACCGCGAATAAACTACGCGAATCTACATTCAAATTAATGGAACACGCGATAATGTCATTTACACCGAAGATAAAAATAATTCAAGGCGATCGTGCACAGTGGAAAACAATTCCGCTTCTTTGAAAATGGTGACAACAACTCGTCGTTATTTTCTTCGTGCGACACAAATATACATATGTGCTATTCTTGAACGCGTGACGTAATCTCGGAATAAGTTTGAAAAATTTATTGGAACGTACAGCAAGAGATAAGAGTCCACGGTCTGATAAGGGCGTGCATTACAATTTATTGGGCAATGTTATCTTCCTGAAATGGAGGGGGAAGACACCAAACGCTTTTCCGTATCTCTGAAAGATACATAGACTTATATAATGCCGATATTTTGCTTCGAAGTCTGGTCGCACGTTGTAGAACACATTTCGAGCTACGTTTCACAATGGGAAATCTCAATCTGTAACAAGAGGAAAACCATGTGCTGCCGCGTCGTAAATTGACGCGTTTCTTCCTTTCGGTAAGGTTCTCAAATTAAGGAGAGCGTAGTGGGGATTGGCATATGCCGCAACTAAACTATACGTGGCAATTTATTAGAAATTATTTTATATATCAAATTTAATTTATTAGAAATATGCTGACATTTTTCTGAAACCCCTATTAGAAATTTTGTTCTTCAAAATTCGATTAAACTAGGCTTTAGAAAGTATCTGTCCTTTTGTTAGTCTTTGATTTGTTAAATATCGGTTTTGCAATAACTTTTCCCATGGGTTGTGAACATGGAACTCCTTTCCCCATAAAACTACAATTCAAGTGCTTCTTTCTTTTTACAAATATATTTTATTCAATATAATTGTGATAAATGTTCAAAAAAATTCGTCGTTTCTAATCTATCTGAAGAAGAATACAGCATGGCTTTTGCAATACACGACCGTTATAATATCTTTCCCCCGCGATTTACAATTCATTGCTTCTTCACCGTGCCAATTCCTTCTTTCTAGTATTCTTTTTTTTGCTATTTTTACACTGATTACATCAATGTTATTGCAAACGACTATCTGGCGCGATGGACGCCAGTTATTTTTGTATTTCTCTTCGTATTACGACCGTGTAACGATTGCTTCGGAAACAGCATATACAATTAGCTACGATACTCATCAACATTGTAACAAATTTACCGAAAACTCTAAAGAACAATTCGATTAACCAGGCACCGGACATTTTTCGCAACACGTGCATCAATTATTCCAATAATTCTCTATTTAACGACACCCATGCTCAAACACGAGAAAAGCAATGAACATTTCTACGTGTCGACGAAACGCAATGAAGGCCAATCAACATTGATATATTTACTCCGTTCACATACCAATTCACCCACTTGTTCCATTCAAAATCACTCGTCGGGAGTCGCGTGGCGCGTTTCACATGGACTGTTTACCGCCGTTCGTAACGTCGCCGTGCTCGTTTCGCTTTCAACGAAATTCACCTTTCGTCGACAAGCGTCGTCCCGCTTGCTTCCAGAAAAACGACGTGGTCCCGTTCGTCCTGTCGCGTTCGTTAAGGGAAGCTCCCTCGATTGGTCCAGCAACGGTGAACTTTCCCCGCGTCAATTGTCCCCCGGCTAATTGGCCAGAATTGATCGACGTTACTTGCGATTTTTTTTCACCGGCCAGAGGATCGTTCGACCGCGGCCCCGTGGATAATTTCAAGATCGCGTTTCACGCCTCGTTAATCGCAGGCATATCGGGACGTCGAATGATCGCGACGGGTGATTGGGATCTGGCCGCGTAATTGTCCCTTCGACGATCAAGTGTATGAATTGAAATTCAAGCACGCCCGCGTTTCTACGGTGATTTTGCGGATTAATGGGTGGAGCGGGGAGAGTGAAAGTATTGGCGCCGATAAGAACGTCGAAGTTATTGCATTGCTCGCGCGAATTTCTTTACTTTTTGATGCAATCGAGAACGAAGCTGATGGTTAGGCGTTTTCGTTTTCCGACGGGTTAGCCTTTTTGTGTTTAAACAAGTACCGTGCAGATGTTTTTACGATCATCGTCGTGGACTACTCTTGCATGAAATAGATGATAAAGATAAAGGAATGATAAAGGAACGTTTGCGAGCTGTACCTTTTGGAAATTATTAAAGATTCTTTTGTTGCCGGAAATTTTCTTGGATTCGAGGAACACGGTGATAGGCCGCGCTTAATTTATTAAATATAACGATAAATGTATTTTTACATCTTCCCCCGATTCCTGATAAATTATCGATATTAAATCGTCCGTGTAATTGCTAATTGATACTGAAGTGTTTCATTAATATCGTGATGTTAAATATCTATCACTTTACATTATACATTTCATCGGGCGCAAATTATCTCAGATTATTTTATAGATTGGTTAATAAACGTATCGATAGATGCGTGCGTTGCAATTATTACCTGTATGCTCTATTGAGATGTACAAGATGTACGGAACGATTTCCCGACACAATTTACCACGATGATTATGGAAGATGTGTTATTAAACTGTTCTCTGCCAGATAACAATTTGCATCTAATCATAGTGAACGCCTGCCCTGTGAAATTTATAACACGGGAACCTCCCTTTGTGCACGCTTCTATTGTTCGCGATATTCCAATTTCGAATATTGGCAAAGAAAACGTTACTGCCCGAGTACACGTTATCGCTCGAAACCGGTCGATCGATAAATCAGCATAGTTCGTCGTTGCTTCTATAACTCCTGAAATTTCTTCCAAAATCGATTCAAGCGTATTTCATTGCCTGCAATTATATGTCGCGCGTCTCGGTTAATCGTACGCGCGTAGATTCGCGCACGAAATATCAAAGACGACAACAAAATTTCATTACTTCCTTCCTTTACCTCTCTCAATTGAACGCTAAACATGCAACATTCCGCTCGCAATATACAGCACGCCGAAATTTGCACAAGCACGATCGTTGCCCGGGGACATTAATCATCGACCCATCCACGTCGCATATTCCAATAAATAATTTCTCGTTCGCCAATCAGGGGGCAGACGATGGAGCTGACGAAGCACAGCGCGTACGTCAAGGATGCGGACAAACACCTCGAAAAATCTTACCCCTTCGTTGCGGAAGGAAATTAAATTCGCCGTGCGATCTTAATACACGTTGCGAATCCCCGAAACGATTGCAACGAGAGGGTCACTTGGACCGCGCGTTAACGCCTGGACGGGTTAATCGAGCGTGTTGATTAGCTCGACGATCGTTTCGTTCGCGCACTCACGTGCTCGTCCCGTGTTCCGAAAGAAAAGTCACTCGGTCGGGGAGACATGGTGCGAGACAGTACATTGGCTCTGTTTGCGCTTGTTAATCAGTTCAATTGAATAACGTATTAATACGTCGGGGTCATCGCGTGGGGTTAATCGCAATGTCCACGCCGGACACGATGGACACCATCGATGAAGCGGAGCAGGCGTGGCGTGAGTATACTATGTTAAAACTTAGAACAGCATTTTTTTTTTGAAACTTAGAGCCCGTCGTTATCGCGGGACGATCGTTCTCTTGTTATTCGAGGCAACGATTCAGAGTTGCAGTTGGACGCGTTAATCCATTAACGCGCAGCGTTTCATTTGAATGGCGAGTGTCATTTCGCCATCTTGAAATGCATTGTGCAAACGAATTTTACAACAGTGGCGGAATAAACGAGGGAACGATGTGATGTGCGCGTTGATGGGTTAAACGAACGGGATATGGCACATGCGCGAAGTAGATTCTATTGTGACAAATTAGTGCGAGAAGAAAAGGGAATTTCTGGGCGTTTTTTATTTGGATCATTGTGATGCTTGGGCTCGTTGTGTAGATGTACGCAATGTTACGTACGTGTTGTATAAGTATGCGTAAGTGAGGTTACGTAAGAGTCTTGAACTTGAGCGATCTGGTTTATCAGGAAGAAAGTGTGGTGGAAAGTGGGTGATAAATACACATGAATATTCATATAAAATATAAGCGTTATGAAAATTGAAGAGCGTACTCCGCTATTTATGCGGCTGATATTACACTTGATTGATTTCAACGTCTTCCTTACTTTCATTCAATTTCAGCCGCATTTGTCCAATTTGTCAAATATGTTATTTCATTTGCCTTTTTTCACACGTACAGGGTTTAACGTTCGATACGTGTAACACAAAATTGTACTACCAGCGAGTACTCCGAACTTTTGAACGACAGTGTACGTACATACGTACAGTATCATTCAGTGACCTAGTTTTACCTATGTTCGTGAACGTAAAACGATAAGGCGCTTAATCTGCACCTTTAGCCATAAATTCGAACACTTTTTCCAATTTGTTTTCCATCTTTATAGTTTCGTGAAATGTTGTATCGTTGAATTAGGAATTAACTCAAGGAATTAATTCAATTGAGTACGTGTTGTAGGAGGAAGACATTTTCAGGCAACGATAAATATAATCGTACATATCTTGCAATTAATGTAGGATTTATTGTTCTTATTATTACTGTGGATGAGTAGTTTTCAGTGTGAAAAAATATCATCATGTGTGTAACAGAGCAAAGATCAGAACATAATTAAATGTTATCAGAAATATAATCAGAAGAGCGAAATAACTGTGATTCATTTACATAGTTGCGTTTCTATTTTACATTAGCTAATAAACCGTTTGCGAAACAACGAGTTCCATCCGTGACTCGTCGAATGCCATGCATCGTTTGAACAATCGAGGACAATCGATAACGATGTCGATAATAATGCATGTTCGAATTCTGCAAAATATATATCTTTCTTATTTTATTTATTTCTATCCAGGCTACAGAGTATCATAAACTTTCAAGAACCTTCCAACGACGAAAGAAATTTCTATCCGAGCAACTGCTTCATCCGGTTCGCACAAAAATAATCGAAACGAAATTCCGTTCGCGCCGCCGCTTCGATCTAGCTGCATTCCAAATTCTACGTCGATCGTGCCGCGTAAATTCACTCGTCCCCGATCGATTTACGAAATCAACGAGCCCGGACAAACCGAGCAATAAATAATCCCGCGGGTTCTACGGATTCGTGGAATAACCGTCGGCTGTTCACGAACGTGAAGGAGTTTGCGGATAAATTTATCGAGCGCTAGGACGTCCACTCCTGCGTTCCCAACCGGTGAACGAGAATTCCCTTTTACAGACGAGATGCTGGAGTGCGAGACCGGATCCTTGTTGGGCCGAGTCGCGGACCTCGAGAGGCAATCCTTGGCGCAGAGGGACGAGATAGTTTGTCTTCGCGCTACGCTCGCGGACGCGCTGAGGCGAATTGCTCAGCTGGAAGGACGCGAGAAAAGGGAGGATGAGAGGATCGAGAAGAGGAACGAGAGGATGGTGTCCTCGCCCTCAAGAAACGGGCACGTATCGCTTAGAAGTGAGTACACACGCGCGGCCACAGCGACTCGCTGTGAATAATTTTGCCGGTTGAGGCGATGGCGTTCAATGGTACTCGTTGAACAGCGCTCTGAATTCTCGTTTAATTTAGTCGATTTTGTGTCGCGTCTCGATGCCGGTTCGCCTCGCGTTGATCATAATATTTCGGAATTTAACAAACGGCATACGATCATCGGGAAAGAGTTCAGTGATGTTGTTATTAATTTTGTAATGGTTAGACGGTTGCGGTATCAGTTTAATAGTGTTCTTAATTCTTGTTTAATTTAGCAGATTTTACTTCGAGTTTAACGTTGGTCGTTTTATATTAATCACGATTTCTTTCAATCTGCCCTAAAGGGGTGAAGAATTTTGAATTTATGAGGAAGATATTTAGTATCATTGTGTTTAATTCGCTTGCAATTCAGTCTATTTCGTTTTTCTATAAATATTGGCCACTGTGCGCATAATAGATTCGAGGTGAAATTGCGGATCAATTCTCGCCCGTCGAACCAATAGCCCGATTGTATTTTACTCGCCGAAAAAATCGACGCGACGCAAATTTTCAGTACACGTAGGATCGCACTGAGCCGCGGAATTTCGAAGTTTCGTGGCAATCGTTACGAAAGCTGTTTGGGCACGTCGTGGATCGCCGATACTAGGAAGCCCCACGAGGTTGAGCCCATTTGAACGAAAGTTCGTCGGGTGTACCTGTGGCACGCGACTGTATTTAGGGCCACGTTCGCGTTTCAACGAGCAATTGGTGCGCTTCGTATTGAATTCCATTCTATTCGTACGCATTCTATTCGAAACCAGCGAGAATTGGATTTCGTGAATTTTCTGCTCGCCGGCGAGGTTGCAAAGCGACGAAACATTTTCTTTCGTTTTGTCCTTTTATAGTGATCGCGGTGAAACACTTTAATTAAATAATTGAGAGTCGATCGCGGTGCACCGATATACCTGCAGACGTTCACTGTACGTTGCTAATGTAATTAATCGTTATTGATACGCGAAATAGAACGAATAATCTGTCATCCCTGTAACGGTATCGTAAGTCGAACTCCTTTAACTTTTATGTTATCAGATAATCAAAATTCGGTGTCTCCGAAGGATACTCGTTTACGTCAAACTGGTAACTCTTGCCTGAGGAATTCTTCCTCAGGATCTTCGCACGATGTCCGGGATTCTACCTCCAGTCCACGCAGACCAGTTAGTTATACACATTCGTCGCAACTTCCTCAAAGGTACTGTCTCTTATTTGTCATTGCTCATCGAGATTACTATTCTCGATAAGTAACATTTTACTTTGACACTTAACAAAGTGACGTTTTAATAGACTTCCTTACACGTCGCTAACACGCAAGGGGCGCGAAAGCTTTTTCCTTCAATTTTGTTGTCCTTAATTTTCACGAACTATGTTCGCAAAATATTTTACGCGAACTCTAGTAGCAAAAAGTTTCGACAAGACATTTATCCCGCTATTATGACACAAATCACGATTCATTGCTTCATTAGTAATTACTTATTGCTATCAAAGTAATTATAACAAATTATTACATTATTATTATACTACGTGTAATTTATTTTCTATTAAAATCCCGAACGACCGCGGTGCGTTTACTTTTTCACTGGGACGAGTGCGCGATAAAAGCCACGATTCCATTCAAGTATCTACAATATTGAATCCCGACCATGCATTTAATAATTAGTTGCTGGGTTTTATGACTGGTAATTGTACAGTTAACGCTGCTTGTTTGGAGATCTTGGAAAAGGTTATTTTATCAGCATTGCGGCTATCTTCATTAAGATCTGAGTGAGAACACGATGACTAACGGGGCGAAGTAAGTGGGCAATAAAACGCGCTTTAGCATTAGAGTATCCTTAAACACCGAACGAAACTATGTAAAATATTGGCAAATTGTCAGAAGTCGCTGCCAGTACGAATGTGAGATACATGTGTTTAAAGATAATTAAATGGCTATCACCTGTTCTGTGATTATCGTGTACACGCGGCGCGTTCAAATGTGAAGTATCAACAACCGTGCGATGGTATCATTAAATTGTTTTAATTGGAACGTTTACTTCGTCAAAATAATAAAATAGAAGCAACCGCTGTACTGCGCACCGATTTACATTATTCGTTACCGATTTCAAATTACCCTTTTTTCGTTTGATCAAAAATGTTCGAATTTCTCACTATCAAATCTTGGGGGGAAAATCCACGGAAATTTCTTACCAAAAGCCAATTACATTAATCGAAAATCGGGACGGAGTAGTGCACACTCGAACGCGGTGCGAGTCAATTCAAACGCGTGAACATCCGCTGGTCTGGACGGAGACTAATTTGACGTTTTATTAATCTAAACGCAGCAATGTCCAGCGCTGGAAAATCGACCATAATTTCGTGTGCCATTTAAACCTGCGGTTATTCCCCACGTGGGGCTCGTCCGCTCGTCCGAGGCTGGCCTTAAGGTCTGTAAGGGATGTAACAAATCCAATTTACCTTTCAGAAGGTCAGTTCATTACCAATCAACGGGTTCGTTACACTCGGACAGCCCCAGTAGTAGTAGTGTTTCCCCGGTGCCATCGCCGAGTCCCAGAGCGACGCCACTGCCAGTGTCCAGGTATGCACTCGATTAAATTAATTCATCTTCCTACCTGAACTAGATTATTCGCGGTATTGATTCGCTTACGCAATACGGACAGCGAGTAGTATGTAGTATCGAATAGATTATTTTGTGCGCGACAGTATTTGATACGTATACGAGATAGTGTTGTGTAGATATTTCTTGTTTTGCAATAAAGGCGCAAAGACGATGACGCTGAATTTGTGAGAAATATTTCGAGAATTTGAAGACTTCTCAGGAGGATTGAATCTTTGAATATTTGATAGGTGTGCATGTTTATAAATATCGTTTTGTACTATTATTTGATCCGGCAAGTCCTGCTTGTGCCTGTGTTTGGAAATGAGATGTGATTTAGTAGTATTGTACTGTGAATTTAGACAGTCGTTTTACTTAATATTTATTGCATTGTATTGTGTTCCGTAATATCGTAGAGAAGCATGAAATCGAAGGAACACCGTAGACAATGGGTAGATGTCGTTTCACTCGTGGAAAATACAAATCGTTCGATTTGATTAATTGAATGGATCGATACAAACCGATCCGTTAAATTTCGAACGCCGATCTCGGACATCGAAGTAACAAAATGCAATCGTTTCGTGGAAATGTTTCACGGTCGAATTGAAAACGCCGTTTTGCGCTACGAAACATTTTCCTGCCAAGAAACATTTCCGACGAATGGCGTTCAATGTTGCTCGGTAAATATGTAACGAAGCGTTTGTCGCGGATGACTGATAAGATAGAATTCGGCCAACCGAATCAAAAGATAAGCCCGAGTACGGAAAATCGCGGGCAACCCTGCGACACGAGAGACGAACAGCGAAATTTCATTTAACTCTAACGTACATCCACCGATGGCGTCGACGCGACAATTCCACGGCACAGGTAATGAAGTTCCCTTATCACAGAGTGAATCCTGTTATTCGATAGATCACCGACAGCGAGATCGAACGGGCCACCGCAAAGCAACTTGAGAATGGCGAAACGATGGTCGTCTACGGGTGATTTTACCCATTCCCCGCAGAATCACGGGAGCAATACGCAGCTCGACAATAACAGGTAAGCAGATAATCGATATTTAATAACGAGTGAGTGCACACTTGCCTGCGCCCTCCCCGTTGATTATCCTCTTGTTTCACGCACCGACTCGAGTTCGTACCCATCGAGTGCACTTTTTCGCTTCTCTGAACGTTGCTGTTGCGTTAAGCGGCGATCGAACGTGCTTTTTCTCATGAATGAACGAAGCCGAACGAAAATGTTCGAACAGAAATTTCCAACCCATTGAACGGTTTTTCTTGTGCTGTTCGTGGATTGCTGTTCGACGTTTCAATTAAATAATTTAGCTGTTAACGGACAATTAATATCGAACACGAAATATCTCTGTTAATAAATGCAAGAGGTGTTACATACAAGGAACCTTTAATATTTCAAATTCCGCAAATCGATATCGCATGGCTGCATTTTATTTTAAAGTACTTCTACGTTTAAACAGTTGCTATAAAGCAAATCATTTTTCCACCTCAACGTGAAACGATGGCTGACAGGATTCGAGGGGGATGTATTCACCCTTGGCAGTGGCAAAATTTGATAGAGAACTGAAAGCTTCCGACTAAGACAAGCCCAAGCTCGAAAGTAAATATCACTTGCCGATCAACGGCAGGGTCGAGCAGAGCAACGAACTATCGATTATGTCTCCCGACGTGAATTCACTTTACAGCTCATTAATCTGCAAAAGCGGCCAACTGTATCCCGGTCGCTTCCCACCAGCCAGAACTTCACTTCGCTGATAACTGAAACGAGACACCGCGATAATAACACACACAAATACTTTTCTCCCCTCACTGCATGCGTGTTAACTGTTAAACAACTAACGAAGAGCCGCGCGCCAATGTACGGATACTATTCTTTAAACGCAATGAATTAATCGAATTGTTTCAAACGCACACCTAAATTCTGGAATACAATTTGGTTGTGTTGGGTACAGTAAAGCCTGAAAATAAACGAGAAAAGAACCGAGGAGAGCGGAATAGAGAAAAGCACGTACGGTACGTCGTAATATTTCATGTCATTCCTTCTTTGTTTTTTCGAACGTTTTGCTTTGCACTTTTTTTTCTTCGGTCTAACAGTTTTGCACCATATGGTTTTCGTTTGCATTTTCGTTCATTATAGATTGCCAGCCATCATCAGGTTTATGGCGGACCGCGATAGGATCCCAATGCTCAGCGCCGTGAAACACGGGTAAACTAAAAGTCTTTCTTACATTCTTCACATTTTTTTCACGGTTCACCCCTTGTGCATACAATGTAACGGGTTACGTGCAATTTGACGCGACGACGACAGCCACGTGCGTGTCGGCGGCCTTAAGGTGCATCCTTTTCTTTAACGACGATTCAGGTGAGTGATCAGAGGCACGATGGCTCTCCGTTCGAACACGATTCCGCGATGTATTCTCGCCGATTGATTGCTGAAAATTTGCTTACCGAAATTCTGCTAACAGTAAAAATCATTCGATCGCGAATTTCGAACTCTCCAATTGATTTCGTTAATTTTAAAACATTGCTATTTTCGCATTTACCAAAATATGACTTGGAGCAATTCACAATTGAACTCGACGTTACGTTGAAAAACAATCACTAACGAATCGCTGACAATCATGTTCAACGCGTGGCCTAACACCAATGAACACTTTAAGACGTTCAAGAATTTGACATTTCGGTAAACTAACATTTCACGAGCGGAAATAATCGAAGAAAAGATCAAGAAGAATACGTACCGTCGTGATTACGGAAGGAGGTAAGGAAACGCTTCGAACGAGAATGTATCGTGTCTCGCAATGACGTTGAAGCTTTACGATAAATACTATCACCGCATAGCATGCAGTTAATTACTATAATCAGGGTTACCATCGACCTGCGACCCCGCGCACAGGTAACTGGATTCCTGGTGGCGATGAAGACGAGCCCACCTCCGCAAAATGGAATCAAGAAAGGCGTCCATGCATAATACATTCGGGCGAGAGACCGTGAAAGATCTGTTTTAATTTTAAGTGGCGACCGTTTCTCTCGAGCGCATTATCACGACCACCGCTTTCCTTTTCTATTTTTTCCAATCGTGAAAGTTTATTGCAAAAGTTGTAACACGCGGCGGGACCTCGTGTAATATGCGTGAAGTTGGAAAAGCATTCGACCACGTTAGACGTTCAGTAAACTTTGCGCAAACTTCTCTGCACGAGAGAGAAATAAAAGTCCCCCTCAATAATTTCTATTCAGCAAATATTTCAAACTCTGCTCGAACAGAACTACGGGACATTATATTTGAGATAATCAGTCGAGAATGTCGAAATTGCATTTCGTCACAGGGTCATTCAACCCCATCATTTCCAGCGTTATGCAAATTACCTAACGTTGGGAGTTTTTCAGATAACTAAATATTACGAACATTCCAACGCACACTGCACTTCCCCTGCTTTGTTCCCGTGCAATCTTACCAGCGCCAGTAATCCGATTAAACGAAAAAGAAGAACGGCACGGCGTCTAATCGAAACCAACTACCCATTATCAGAAGAACGCAAAAGGGTTAAGGTATTCGTGAGAAGTATGCCCATCCTGTTTATTCGCGAATCTTCTCCCCGCAATTTATTCCCGGACTAAAGGTCGACGTCGAAGAATGCAATAATGAATTCCGCGTTAAACGAAGGCACGAACGCGAACCGGTATTCGGCGTGCAACTGCACGGAATCACGCGAGTTCGACGCGTTAAAATCGCCGCGTGAAACACCGGCGGACGCTGGCGCGACACCTGTGCAAAAGGTAAAAAGGAAGGGAATGAGGAGAAGGGTGAACGCGGGCCACCCCGTGACGATTCGTGCACGATAACGAGGGCGGGGGTTGAATATTTCGTTGATAGCACGGCTTCGTGGCAACAGGTAACGAAAGTCACGTGGTTATAACGGGCCGTCGCGTTCCCGACGAAAGTGAATCGCGATTCTCGTCGTTATACAACCGTGAATTCCTTGTTTCCTCGCGCGTGCCGTTCACATTCGTCGCCGGACGCCGGACAAAAAATCTGACGACGGAGGAAAGCTCCTCTTCGCGGTTCACCGATTCATTTTCTGCCTGTCTATTCGGATCGGGTATTTGAAATGCGGTTTCGGGTGTACCGTTCTGCCGGCTCGAGTGTACAGCCTATCTGTACGTGAAACGCACTGTATCGTTGAGTTGCATAAATTTGCGGTGGAATTTTCGTGCCGTTGGCTGGTGTGATAAGGGGCCGATTCGAGATGTGTTCGATGATTGCTGAATTATTTCCTGTTTATTCAGTGGAATTATTCGTTGCAAAATACGGTGCGGTTTACTTTTGACGTAAAAGTACGCGTTGAAGTTAAGCGTGTTCGTTATCGGCTTCGTTTAACAAATTTTTGGGGACGATTTTATTTTAACTCGCGGTTGTAATTTTGGTTAAACGATTGCTCGTACGTAATGCGTAATTGTGACGCATGTTATTAACGAATGCTCGTAAATATTGAAAGCATGCGTTATATTTCTCCTTTCCGCTTCATTAACTGCACTTTTATATTTTTTATTGCGGCATCCTTGCACATGCTCGCGCATCGGCGATCGCATATTCGGAAATGCGTAATGCATGCAATCGTAATTCACTGTTGCACTTCTTCCGTGTAATCATTTGTGCATTCACGAGAACGCGACATTCATTAATTAATGGGAAGATCCGTAATTATTTGAAATAAAATGTGAATGCCACAGGAACCCACTTTATTGCCGCGCGCAACGTCGAATTGATAAGTTACAAATTAGCAGAACGCAATTGAACGCGTCAAGACCATAAAATTTCGTTCGCGCAAAGATCTCGACCGTGAATTCACTAATTTCAATGGAACATTCGCATTGGTTGCTCGAACTTCGAAATTTTTCATTCATGACCGACCATAAACAAGCAATAATTCGCTGCCTGCTTCGAGAAAGCGTGTTCAATGCGCGATTAGACGTGCAAAACTCTCGGACAAGGTTCTCAAGTTCACGCGAACGTTTCAATGGTACAGCAGACACCATTAACACAAAAAAAAAACCACCACATACACTTGGCAGCCTAAATTGAATGGAACGAACGGTTTATTGTTCTCTTTACTGAATGACCAGTTTAGGGTTTTTTTTTCTCGAACGAGTCGTAAATTGTGCCCCGAACAGGGAACAAAACGTGATCGTAATCTATTCGCGAGACGCGAAGGGACGAGCTGACAAAAAGGAAGGCAAAGGTGGTGTCGTCACGTGGTAACGTGGGAAATTCTTTGCAAAAATAATACAAAAATCATTAACTGTTGCAACGTTAAACTATCTTCGCCGTCGAAATTACACGAAGCAAAGGTCGACTTAAAATGTTTATAATCACCGCAACAAGATCTTCGAACAATGATTCCAGTAAAATGCAATAAGTTACAATTTCGCCACATTGCGACGCGAGGCTCGTCGCAAGAAAAATAACGAAACGATCAATTAAAACAGACAAATGAAACAATGCAACCCGTTACGAAAAGCGAAACCATAATACATAATATCAACGATCGAATTCGCAGCATCAGAGACATGAATTTCATCGAGCAGCACGGCACTGTACGCACGTTCATACGAGGACGAAACGTCGTCCTGTGCGCCCCGACACATTTGATGGACTCGTACGATCTGAACAAAGTCAACACACCGCCCCAGAGCAAACTGAAACTCGACTGGGTCTACGGTTACCGGGGCAGGGACTGCCGAAGCAATCTGCATCTACTGCCAACCGGGGAAATCGTTTATTTCGTCGCTGCTGTGGTGGTCTTGTACAACATGGAGGAGCATAGCCAGAGGCATTACCTTGGTCATACGGACGATATCAAATGGTAGGTTAATTGAATTCATGCAGATCTACCTCGTCGATCTTAATGATCGTGCGGAACTAATAGCAGAGCCTACACCGTCTATCCACGTCCCCCCCCCACTCTCGTGTTCCCCTTTGTATTATCATACTTTTCGGTCAGAGGAATGTTAATTAATTGGAACAAGATTAATTTTATGTGGAACGGGATCGTTCGCCCGGGAGCGTATAAGCAGGGACGGTTGTTGCGAGTGGATTTGGCGAAACGGTGGAAAGTGTTCTCTTGTTTTAGACGGGCGCGGTTATTTCGTAATTAGCGAGCGAAATGAAACGGCAAATTTTACGGCACGCTGGCCGCGAAAGGGGTAACCCCGAGAGTAAATTGAAAAGAGGCGTGTCAGAGGCAATAATAAAAGTCCACAAATTTACGATACAAAAGCAACGCGCGATTCCCGGTTGTAGAATAATTATATCTGTTCGTAACGTTCCTTTATTCTTATTAGCCGCTCTCGTATATTACAGCATTGCGATTCATCCGAACAAATTGGTGGTGGCCACTGGACAAAGGTGCGGCACCGACAGACGAGAAGCAATGGTAAGAGAAGCTTCGATATTCATTTCGCGGCACAGAGTACTGTGCTTTAATAACCGAAGAACCCTTTCCGCCCCCCCCAGTCGTACATAAGGATATGGAATTCGGTCAGTCTGACCACCCTCCGCGTAATTGGAAACGGGGAGTTCGATGGTTCGATTTGTTGCCTCTCGTTCTCGAAAACGGACGGCGGGTATTACTTGTGCGCTGTGGACGAGACGTCCGATCATAACATCTCGATCTGGGATTGGCAGAAAGGAGAACGGGGGACCAAAGTAACCGAGACCAAGGTACGTTTCGATATTAATCGACCTGCCGCTGTTATCGTTCCAATTCCATCGGCTCGACAAAGAGTACGTGAAACGCGGCTGTGTACGCCGCGTGCACGCTTTGTCCAGTGATGCGAGTGGACGAAACCGGGGATCAGATCGTTCAATGAACGACGATCGTCAATTGCAGTGCTCCGTCGACACGGTGGTGTGTGCCGAGTGGCATCCGCTGGAACGGAACCACATTGTGTCCTGCGGGAAGGGGCACGTGTCCTTCTGGACCCTGGACAACGGTGGCATGCTGTACAAGCGTATGGGTATATTCGAGAGCAGGGAAAAACCGAAATATGTCACCTGTGTCGCCTTCAACCAGAATGGCGACGTTCTAACCGGTGATAGCAACGGTAACATCATCGTTTGGGGCAGAGGTAATATCTAGAATCTATGAGATTTTCTGCAATTTTTATTTATCTATTTATTTATTTATTCATTTCTTTAGAATAGTATCAGCTGATAATGGCGTTTATTATATTCCACTATTACTCACTTTGTTAAAACTTTAACCCTTTCGTGACGGAATTGTCCTCGTTATAAGAACTAGTCGTTTATATTAATTTTCGTATTACACGAGGGTTACCTTAAATAATGCTTTTATTCGACGCCTTTGCGCGAAGCTAGAGCGAACTGTGTTTATTATAGAATTACAGTAATCCCTTTTTTTGCAGCAACAAATACAATATCCAAGATAGTGAGAAACATGCACGAAGGATCTATATTCTCGATTTGCGTTCTGAAGGATGGCCTTATCGTCAGCGGCGGTGGCAAGGACGGTAAAATATTGTATTTCAACGAGTCTCTAAATTTGACCGGAGAAAAGGCACAGGTAAGTGCAGTCAATTGAGGTGCGATCGTCGCTTGCGTAATTAACTTGCCAGTTTTATGTGGCATTGATCAATTCGCTGAGTGACCACGTCGAATGAACGTTTTTCTACAGATCGAGGATCATTTTGGAGGAATTCGAGCACTCTCGGAAGGCAGAGGGTCACAGTTGTTAATAGGAACAACGAAGAACTGCATTTTAGTCGGCGATGTTGAAATGGGATTCAATCCGGTGATGTTGGGACACACCGACGAGGTCTGGGCACTAGCTGCCCATCCGACGTTGCCACAATTTGCGACAGCGGGCCACGATAAATTGTTGCAAATGTGGGACAGCCTTAGTCATACGGTTGTGTGGAGTAAAGACATCGGGGTTAGTAAAGATTGTCGCATGAATCGAACATTACTGTTGGCTATTACACGACGAATTTTGTACATCGAGTTTTATTTAGATACGCTTTGTGAGAATTTCGAAATTCATGATCGAAAATGTTTGCGCATATACAAATGATCGTGATAACTTTGAAAAGCATCTGTCAAGATAATTCATGCGTTTGTACATAAATTGAGACGGACCGTGGAGCTTTTTTAAAATTTGTATTATTTTTATTTGTCGCAAAGAATTACGGTCCATAAATGCATTCGCGCTGAAAAGGTATACTTAGCCACAACAAAAATGTTAGAGCCATTCAACGGTTTGTTTTTTTGTTTATTTAATTAGGAAAGTGCACAGAGCATTGCATTCTCGCCAAATGGTAACGTCATTGTGGTGGGATGCTTTTTCGGAAAATGGTTAGCTATCGACAGCGTAACTCGTGAGTTATACCTGCAGCACACTGACGGATCAGAAGTCATACAGGTAATTTTGGCCAACGAATGAAATTTGATTCTTTTCAACGATATCGCTCGTTCAAAAATGAACCGTTTTAAAATCTCTCTTACATATTATATATCATATATTTCTTCCAGGTTGTTCGATTTTCACCAGACGGTGCCCTATTGGCGTTAGGTTCCAGAGATAGTTTCATATACATTTATCAAGTGGAGGAAGGTGCAACCAAGTACAGCCGTATCGGACGATGCATAGTAAGAGATGATTTCCTTCGTTGCGAAATTTTTCAGTTGACTTGCCCACCGACAATATATGCCAAACGTTGTCACTAATTTATGCTAGCACGTAATGTCCCCCGAAGTGAAGCAATATTGTCATGACTACTCAGCGTCGCATGTGGGCCGATATTTTTGATTCGAAAGCCGTCTCACCTGGTGCTCGCACGGTAGTCATTGTTTGCGCAAATTGTCGACGCTCCTCTCATGATATTGCCGACAAACTCAGTCACTTCAATGCGCTTCGAGGGAAGCTGTTAACACAATATCCTTTCTCATTGCAATGCCTGTCAGACGTGACGTACTTGATGTGAATTTGCGACGGCACGGTTTTCTCTGTCTTTAAACCGTAAAAATGTATTTCAGGGAAACTCCAGTGATGTGAATCATTTAGACTGGTCTATGGACGGACACTATTTACGCACCAATGGCGGAAATTATGAAGCTTGTTACTGTAAGTGAATTATTGAATGAAATGGAAATTGATAATTTTGCTTAATACAAAATACTTTGTCAATTTTTATATTTGCTTATATATATATTTCTTTGACTCCCAATTTAAAGCAAAAATTCGTACTCTTGTCGCGTGAATTAATTCGTTAAATATATCACGGTGCGTTACAGGGACCGCTGCAATATGTCGATTGAACAGAGAATTACCAGAAAGGAAGAGGGACATGGAATGGGCTAGTCACACTACTGTAGTGTCCTTTGAAACAATTGGAGTGTGGCCCGAAAG
The DNA here is from genome assembly GCA_963969485.1 of Nomada goodeniana. Taxonomy (NCBI): domain Eukaryota; kingdom Metazoa; phylum Arthropoda; class Insecta; order Hymenoptera; family Apidae; genus Nomada; species Nomada goodeniana. The sequence goes on from OZ018302.1 coordinate 3,929,511, forward strand.
TATAGACGGCCCAGACGCTAACAGCTGTTCACGTAGCAACGACTCGGAACTACTTGCAGTTGGGGACGATTTCGGAAAAGTCAAGCTATACTCTTATCCCGCTTGTCAACCGAAGGTAACGCAATGAATTCAAATTTTTTAGCAACGCAATAAGTACCCTTTAATAAATAATTTGATTGAAGCATTATACAAATGCTATTCACGATATAATAAAGTTCAAATTAATATGGATAATGAAAAATTGCAATCATCGTGTAAAAGAAAACGAGATCTCGAGAAAAATTAGATTTGATGTCTACATCGTTGAACACAAGTTTCGGGAAGATGCTTTTCTTTTACCATTAATTAATATTAGAACTATAAATGACAAATGTTCCGAACGATAAGAAATATTTGGTTGACTTTAAAACCGCGAAATTACGCTCACGTGGGTAACTCTTAAATTCTTTAACGCACGCTTACTAAAACTTCCATGATCTTTATCTACGATCTCTGTTCCACGAAGTGATCGTGAATTCAAGGAAACACGTGAACCCTTTCAGCATTAAGCATCCTGTTAACGTGTCGCGGGGAACAGTCGAAATATCGGCGGTGCCACGTGAATGAATAAAGAATGACGAAGGAAAGGCAATGAATACGTGACGAAAATGAATGAATTTTGTTTTTGTTCCAGTCGTTGTGTCACACGTACAGCGGCCACTCCAGTCACGTTACGAACGTGACGTTCCTACGCGACGACAAACGATTAATTTCCACCGGTGGCGTTGACACGAGCGTTCTTCAGTGGACTGTGATCCCGTGCGATCGATCCTAGTGACATCGGAACGATTCATTTTCGAAGTGTTCCTCGCGGTCTAGTGGCCGAAAGAAGAGAGGAACGAACGGAAGAAACGGGGGAAACGAACGTTCGGTGGGTAGCGAGGTGATACCAGTTCTACGATTGAGAACGATTATTCGCAAGTGACGAGGACATTTTATTTTCCACGAAAGGGTTGCGACAATCGAATGAAAATATTAACTGCTCGTCAAGCAGGCATAACGATTACGAATGTTCCTCGTGACGAAAACTGAGACGAAAGGAAACAGGCACGGAGGACATTTGTCTTCGCTTCTCATCGCAAATTGAAATTCGTATTGACGTTCGTAAATGACGTGAAGTGGAAATAAGCAGGCAAGATCTAGTCCCCGGAATGAGAAGGAAGCACGAAGGGAACTTGTCTCGAACGTTCTGGTTAAAGATTAATGCTGGAAAGAAATATTCACGGGATCGAGAGATCATTGCTAGTCAAAGTAGCGATAATTTCAACGTAACAGTGGAACTGGTTCACCGTTCGCGACAAACCACTGGCAATTCAAACACGACGCGATTGAATAACCGGGAGCGTAATTTAAAGAGATGTTCGCTGATTCTATCGTTTAAGTGCCCTTTGCGAATAACGAATGACTGAAAGTCGTCACGCTAATTTCTCAGCCGCGACAGATCGTAACGCCTGTAACCGCACGATTCGTGATTAAATATTGGGGAGAAAAGACGGGAACCTGAAGCATCACTATCCCGTGACATCAAGTGGCAAAGAAAATTAGAATGTACTCACTTCACCGAGTGGTAACAGAGTAACGAAGTGTCTTTTACGTGTAACAATCGTTTACCATTATTTTACGAGCTATATCTGCCCCCACGTTAACGCACGCGTACGCACATCGCTTGAAAGTGTTTTAGTGCGAACCGTGCAAACTTGCACAGCCGTAGTGAAATTTTTCGTAATAATTATAGCCACCGTGGAATTTAGGATACACGATTTTTCGAACGATTGGACAAACGATTAAACGATCGACTGGATCATTTCGATTCTCTCTGTCTATAAAACGATATTGTGTCGTTATATCCACGTTATCTTCGCGTAGGTACGTTATCCGTTTCCTTGATCGTTACTTTTTAGGCCGCCGGGTACTCGAGGACGCGTTTCTTTCTGGCGAACAGGTCGTAACACCTAATCGCGAATATATTTTGTACTGATGTAGTTCGATCAGAGTTGGGCACTGATCGTATTTTCAAGGAGTTAATTTGAGAATTGACTGCGATGGATTCGAAACGTAATCGAATGAGAAATGTATACAATACCCGTGCAGAGTATTGTAGCATTAATGAGTACACTTGATTCAAGGGAAAGTACTGTACAGAGGTGTAGTCGAAGAACAAGTAGATAATAAAGTTGCTTTTAAGAAAGGGGTTAAAATTGTTTGCAGGTGTCATTACGTTCATTACGAGATGAGATATTGATATTTGATTTCGCTGGTGCATGTAAATTGCTGTTAATTTTGTTGTTCTTTTTTTTTGAGAAGTATAATGCGTCTGTGATACACTTTGTAATGCAGAACACGGAGAATCATTTGGACAGGGAGAGACGTTCTGGATTGTCTTTCACAGCTCGAACAACTTAAATGGTTCGGAACAGATATATGTATTGGAATTGTGTGGTACGTGAGTTTGCGTTAAAGTTGAAAGTACGCCTGCCTTCTACAAACGATGAAAGTATCGTTACATGTAACATAATATTACAAATGTTTGTAATATCTAGATGGTAATTTACAAATCGCAATGATACATGTACGAATAGATCGAGAACATAGTTTTAATTGCCTCGTTTTCGACAGCAATACACTATAGATACTAGTATCTACTACACACTGAATATTAATTTCTGTTCGGTTCCTGCTAACAAGAAGGTGAAAATGATTGAAAGATTTCTGCAAAATTATTGCATGCAAATGAACCGCGGCCCAACTCTGATTTACTTATGTACGTGTTAATATACATATTAATTACTTAAGCTTGCATGTCGAACGATAGTATAATCGAAAATAACACGGGGCTACTGAAAATCCAAAGAATCTCATTGCGAGAATGCCGTAGCTACGTGTTTACTCGAAGGGAGAGGTGCCTCGTCGAGATAAGGGAGAAAAACTCAGGATGTCTAAAGAGAAAACAGCTACACAGTTGGAGAATTAGGTGCAAAGAAAGTGCACGTAGTTATTTATTAATCGTATGCTTTAATTATACTGATTTATAACACAGATGTTAAGAATAATATGTTTAGATTTAAGTACAACTTTTTTGTTCGTTTATTCTTTTCCTTCTTAATCATTTGTACAATACAGTGCGCGAAAGTATCGGCAATATTATTTACATCTGCATAACAGCAGGATTTCAGCAAGATTTTATATCAGGTGAGAATGCTTTCATATTTGATGAAAAAAGACAAGAAAGAATTAAACACAACTTGACACCTAACTTTCAGACCTATCACCTTCAAGATATTTTGCTTCCTTGATGACTGTTACGAACCTTTTACTACTGTGCTTAATGCAGAAGAGAATAGCTCAATCGTATCGTAAATCAAGATAATTAAAAAACAAACAAGTACCCGCATAAAAATTGTGGCTGTTTTTAAAATGATATAATCGGTATACTTTTTCTTTAATTTATTATTATTTTTATTATTGGTAGACAAATTGGAGAACTACCTTAGCATTGAATCACCAAGTGAAAAAAATGTATAATATGTTTACAACTTCAAACTAGATTTCTTTGCACCTAATCTCACGAATGGATTTCTTGAAAAGAAAATCTATTATTCAATGAGCGTCGTCCCAAAATTATCGTGGGATGAGCTTTCAAAGAACGTAAGAGGAAAGGAAGAATTCTGTGCCGTAACATGCCGTCCAGTAGGAAGTACGTAGCATAATATGGAAATCGTCGGGTACGCTTGTAAAATCGAGTTAATCGATTTTATTTAATTATTAAACGGAACTTGATTACTTGTATGACAACTTTATTGCATCTTTTAATGGTTAGACTTTGTTTAATTATTTAAAAGGTGTCATTACGATCCTAGGTGATAATTGAGTGAAACATTCCTTTTATTTCGAAATATATATCTTGGAGTATTTAGCGCTAAGAATTTATTGTCATTGAGAGCTTAACTCCATTTAGTCGTTTGTTTGATTATTAATCATTCACATTCGATACGAAAACTCTCAAATGATCGATTGGCACTTCGTAATGAACATTTCGGAACCTTGAAGCATTTAAAGTGTATTAAAAAATTCAAATGTTTTTTATATTTTATTGAAGCTTTCAAATTTTCTGTATTAACTTAGCGCTTAAAGCTTATTTATTTCTATAATAACAAAGCACTTTTGTATAAATTTTATACAACGAGCACGAAATTAATATAATTTTCGATGATATAAAGCTACTTGGTCGCAGGAAATCTCCATTTAACTTTCTCACTTCTTAAGTTTCTGCAATACCTTCTACATACCAACTACTTTCTCGGAAAAATGATTCAACTTGTAGTTACGTCACGACTACTTTCATCATTTGTATGCACGAACCGAGAAAGTTTAATGAAGTAACAATCATAGAATTTAGATAATGCTCTACCTGCCCGCAATTCCATCCTAGAATGCACCTCTGCATTTCGTACGAAGGGAGAATAACTGTATACAAATTGTTTCCATGAATATAAGTTTCGGGAACAAAGCACACACTATCTAAAATATTGTTAATCCAGCGCAAAATAATGCAAACGATTATCAAAGGAGCATAATCCGACGATACACGGAAGAACATATCATTACATTCTCATAATTATTAATTTACAGCCAAACAAATTTTTCGTTTTCATATAATATCATTTTTGTCAATATTGTGCCAATAAATCGGAAGTAACGCGAAGCCCGAAAAAATGACAGAAACTCAATGGAGTTAAGCATTCATTAATTTATTGTTATCGATTTAAGAAAGGCTGAATTGTGGAAATTCCATTGGGGGAATTTGATTGAAATCGTCCGTGAGAAAGTATTCGCCGCTTATTTACTGTCGTTGACAGGTTAATATTACAAGCCAGCCGCGAATTAAATCGCTAAGAGATTAATGCATCAACTGGGTTTTCGGTGCGTATATTTATCGGGGGAGTGTAAATACGAAAGGGTTGCAGTGCCGGATAAACTTTTTCCTTTTGGCACGAACTACATATGTATACATATTACCAAAGTCCAATAAAACGAGGATGCGATCAGTCTATTTTCATTCGTCGCCATCGCGTAAGATACACGCGTATATATTTACTTACACACTTTATTTATATCACGCCGATGGACGTCTATGCGTAACGTGTATCTTTAATGTTTAATAAATCTTCTTCGTGGACAAATGCAGCATTAATTCGCGAATTTCCAACACCTCCAAGATATTATGCCCGTCCCCGTTGTACTGCACTCCAGGCTGCAGCACTTCCCTCGTTGCATACGTGAAAGCAATCGTGGCCCTGCGCTTCCTGATTCGTGTAACGCGTCGAAAATCGCGTCGGCGTGGTACATACGTTTAAATCGAAAGCGGCGAAAGTGGCGTTTGTGCGGTGATTCATTGCATCCGAGGGCCGCGAATCGCAACGAAAGAAACGCGACGAAAAGGGTCAAGGTTGCGTGGGGATGAAACCGTATCCGAGGGCACGTATCCAGTTTTCTATCTCGGTTTCCTCGCGCTGATAAAGAGACTTCAGACGAGCCCTCCTCGCGATTATTGATGCACCCCTGGATTTTGTTATTCGCCGCTCCGTTAAGTGTCTTTGCATCTTCTCGTCGACCGATTCCAGTGCTTTTCGATCCCCACGGTCCGCCGATTTTTGGCTGAAGAACATTCGAGACGAAGCGATTAAATTTGCGGTAAATTTAATTTCAACGCGCACGTTGCACAGATTTCATCGAAATCTGTCATCAAAGTCGAGATTAATTATTATTATTCATAACCTGGTCCCGTGTAACGAGTACAATACTAATCTGATACACGACTAGCAGTACAAATGATTTAAATAGCAGATATCCGTAACGAGACCTACTCTACAGACGAATCGGTGCTCCCCGTTGCATCCTCGGTACGTTGACACACAGTGAACATTTTTCGAAACCTGCTTAAACGAAACTGATTTACGGTAGGCGTGAATTTGTCGAGATATATATTTAAACGAATCTTCGTGGCCGAGGTTTCATAAGCGAGACTAATCGATATAACAAGAAAGAAAAAAAAGAAGTAAACATGTACAATATCGACGTATGCAAGTGCACCATGTACTGTATATTTATGTACGACCAGTTAATTTGAACCAATTGAAACGGGTCGAAGAAATCTCGAAGCATACATTGCTGTCTCGCCAAGCAGTTAAAGTCCTATAACCATTAACTGTTAGTCGTTCGATTGATTGGCTCATCGATCATGGTTAATTGTCCCCGGTCGTACGTCTGTGTACAGCTGATACAATCGATTCATGCGCGAATATATGTATTCCAGCGGTGGATACCATTCACGTTCAGCCGGCTTTCACAGCTGGAAAGCTGCATGAAATGCAACTACGTTTATCACGCTCCTTTGTAACAATTATTTACAATTATCATCGATTGTTTGCCATCTATCCGGTGAGTCGTACGCAAATTATTTTTATTTCCCTTGAAAACAGATAATACAGATATAATCTGAACGACGAGACGAGTAAAAACCATGACGGATAAATGGAAGGGGGGGTTTCATATTGTTGAGTATGGATACTATAAAAGGGAGAAAAAGAATTGCAAGATTTATTAGCAGTGGTGAGAGTCACGTGACATAGCTTTCTTATTAGCAGCTTTTTAACACCACAATTTTTCATACTATTTCGTTCGTCATTAAAGGTATTCGTTGTATGGTAAAAAAATCCCCAATTTCTTGTTGATACAGTGTTCGTCGTCAACCCATTCACGCGAGGAAAGTGCAATAATTCGTGTCTCGAATAATCTCCCAGCGAACGAGCGAGCTGAAAACCAGATTTCCCCTGTTCGACCAGCCGGAAGGAAAAGTTGTTGTTTCCCACGAAGCCTTTCATGGTCGAGCTTTAAAAGCAACTCGCGCGAACGTTCACGTGTCTGGTCTCTGCTGCACGTGCTTCATGCGCGCGCATGTGCACAAGTTTGCGCACGTAGATTTGCACCAGGTAGAGCGACGAAACGCGAGGAACGACCCAGGTAATCTATCCAGGGAAAGTGGTGTCCTACTTGTTCCTCGGCTGCCACCGTGTCGCCTATTTTAATAGCCGACCACCACTGTTACGTTTCCACTAACACCCGATAGACTTTAATTGAAGCATCGTGTGCGAAAACAGTTCAAGTGACATTTTGCTTGAAACATTTCGATTCAATATCCTATAGTTTCTAGTACGTTGGGGTAACGAAATGGTCGCGTACTATTTGAGCATTATAAGTTTGCAAGCAAAAATGTTTTCACGATGCGACCTGGCTAAACGTTTAGGAGGGGGACAAAAATAGATGACAATTTCAACCGAATCGTTCTCCTGAAGTATCGAGAACAGATGATATTATGCACGCATATTTATAGCGGAGTTTATAAATAAACAATTTTTAATTTTCGTAAAGTGTGTGCTAACAGACACGCGTGTACGTACCCGTTATCATTACATGGATCTTGATTTATCGCCACCACTTTCATTGGTATTGGCACGGTGTATATCAGGTGAGTCACCCAAATCAACGATTTTATATTACTCGTTATCTATACGCTCTACATACGAAGCATGTGATTAAAAAAAAATGCTGACCGGCATTCTGTTGCCTTATATTTTTCATAGGGATATTTAAATCAATTCCAATTATGTAATAAAGCGGCGAATATAACATTTGTGATCGTACATATATATATATATATATATATATATATATATATATATATATATATATATATAAATATAATTATGAAGCAAAAAAAGATATTCAAGATTAAATCAAAAGTGAGTAGGCTACAGATTATGAAAAGAAATGGTGTGTCTGTGAATTCGTCCATTATTCTCACATCTCGAAAATTAATTTTAATCATTTCTATTACGGAGCACAGTCAAATTAGAAGTTTCAAAAAAATTGGACATTCACGACTTTCTATCCGCATGGAGACGAAGTAACAGCCAGCAAACATTTGACGACTGATTATCCATTTTTTTTCGCATGCCAAGCGATCTCCTTTCGACATGGTACAGATAACGTGACTCGATTATGGGGCACACCTTCGAGCTTGAAAATTACTGTTGCTCGATACCGAGTAGCTTTTAAATCAATTTCTTACCGGCACAAGGAATAAATGGCTTCGCGTCGGTGCGTATGTACAGGCAATAGAACGCCAACTAAAGGATTAACTGCGTCAAGAGGGAACAAGAATATTATTCGAACAACGAACGACTTTCTTCTGTCGTTTGTCCGCTGGCATATCAAGATATACCAACGCAATGTAAATTATCATAAGCTATCCATTGGAACTTACTGTACAATGTTTCTGTCACTCATTGTTGCAACAAACTTCGGTATTATTCGTGAGGGATTAATAGTATGCTACGCGACACTCTGTGTTGGTATTCGTCCCTTCAACAGAGAGAAAATTGTCTAGCTAATAAATTGCATATATTACTTTTGAATACAAGTGGTTCATAATTTTTATCGTTATTCAGATTTCTCAACACGTACTCAATAATTTCACTTGATGTTTGATCATTTCTCTTTCCAACGCCAGCTGCTACTACAAGTATCACTAGTTTCGGTCCTGAAAGTGGGAACAAACTGGTCAACGCGAACAGTATCTAAGCGAAAACGAAAAAACGGAAGACGCTTGGTATACACAGATAAAACGCGAGCTAAAAATTACTCCGAGTTCTGATTTTTCCATAAATTAATTTCATGCGCAGACAGGAAAAGGAAGTTGAAGATAATCTCGAATTTCTCTAGATCATGTTCATTCTTTTCCCCAGAGGGAAGTACAAGATAACAGCTTCTTCGAACCCCCCGGCACTTCCATCGAACTTCTCGCATCGCGGTTTCGCTTATCGGGTTCATGTCTGCGAATCGTGCCCGATTACCTACACACACGCGAATTATAAGCAAATTGAACGACGAGAAGTGCAAGTAAATATAACGATTACGTCGAAGCCGAGTGATTTCTTCAAATTTCAATGACTCACAATCGGTTTCGGTACGGACCTCGTAATGTAACAGCATAATTGCAATCGTTGCAAAAGCGCGTACAATCTCCCGTTGCTTCTCTTCGTCGCCAATCAAAATTATTACTCCAACGACAATAATAATAGTAATAATAATAATAATAATGATAATAGCTCGCGGATGCGTGGATAATAACACGGCAGTTACTTTTAATTTAATCACCGGCGATAATTCGTAAATTGTAATTCCAAGTTTATTGCCACCAGTGGAAACGATCATACGGTAAAAGATTATTTTTCCTCTCTTATTTCCCTTTTGATAACTAATGAGAGTCAAAGTACTGTGCAATTTCGAATTCATTTCACGCAAACCTGCATATAATAATCTTTCATACCAATCGTTGCATTTAAATTAAACCTTTTCATAAATTGGTTGCTTTAATACTAGAATCCCGACTGATTCGCGTAATTCCGCGGAAGCTATCAAAATGTCTGGATTTTTTGGGGCATAAATTTATTTAATTATTCGAGACCATTTGCTTATTTATAATTACTTCTTCCAGCATATATATGTATATACGAAAGATTTTTAAATAATAACTCGTTGAATTCATTCTACGTCGACTCAATAAGGCCTACCGGTAATTAACTCTCGTAGAAATGAAACATTATCAATAGTTGTGTGTATAATATTATTACCCTACGCGACACATGATCACACGGATACTCCAATGCTTATTGGGATTAACGCCGTGAAATTCAGAGTCGCCCGACTAATTCTGCATAGACACACCGTGACTATTGTTTGCCCACGCGCGTTACGCCTTTTTTCTGTCGCTTATTCAACGGCTACTGCGAGTCGCAGCTTTCGAACAAGACAGTCGATCACGGTTACTACCAGAGACCAGATCGACTTCGATATGCAAGGGAAGCGTGGGCGCAACGATACACTTAAATTTCGATAATACATGAAATCAGAAAACCGCCGTGTAAAATACAGTATTAAAAAATTTTACCAAAATTGCGAACTGTACATTCAAATTGTCCAAGCACTTGTCCCACGCGGTTCGCCGTTCTAGCGAAACGGCGAAGGTGCTCATCAGGCCAGCCAATCGGTCGAAGGGAATTCATCGCAGTCCACGGTATTAAATCAAACGGACGCCGGGTAACGACGAGCTAGTTTTCACGTCAAAAGGAGGAGAAAATTTCGAAAGTTGCGAACACTCGACGGTATCACGCTCTCGACCGTCCCGCGAACATTTTTATACTTTCTAAAATATAAGATACGCGACGTTCGAGCAGCAAAGCTCGCCAACCGTCGTGACATCGAGCTTCGCGAGGGCCGGAACGAATTGGTTGCCGTGAAATTTTCTGTTGTTTTTCCATCAGCGACCGGTCCGCAAGTTTTCCGCGTTCACTCGAACACAGGCGGCGTGGAACGACGATCCGTTTCGCGCTGCAACCGCGTCAAACACGAGTAACCATCTCGCCGTCGACATAAACGTCGCTCGACTTTCGCGAACTGCAAACGCGTCTTCTGCTGCACCGGCGAGATTACATTGAAAGTCGTCCCGTAAACGGCAACTGGCCACTTTCAATTGTAACGGCAGAAATCTCGCGCAACTTTCCATTTCGATTTGGCGTACCGTCCGGTAGAAACTTCCATGCGCATCTTCCCGTCCCGCAAGGAACGATAACGTTACGGAAATTTTAAGGGGGACCGCAACTCGGTCGGTGCGCGAGCGTTCGTCAAAACTTAGGGGCTCTCGACGTTGCTGCGCAAGTACTAAACACATATTGTCAGTGAGTTTGAGAATCTCGAAATATCGATAATATACGCTGACCGTCCGAGGTCCCCTTGATATCGATTTACCGGTCCAAGAAACGAAATCTTACGAGAACGCGGTGAAACTGGTGCAGATACTTAGGAGTTTCATTTGAATACGATTTAATACGGTCATTTTGGTTACGGTCTGCCGGTGGCACGGTTGATTAAATAATCAAGTAATTACTCTTCTCGTCCAACGATGTAGCAACGGTACGCAACGATCGCGAAATAATTACCACCGGGTGAAAACAAAGATTCGCGGCTGACACGATTAAAGGCGCACGACTGAGAACGAACTTCACCCATCCATTAAGAGCGAATTCCAATAATGAACGAGAAAAATCTTTCACCGATCATCCGCCCGCGCTGTACGTAACAGATAAAATGTATGGAAATCGCTGCGAGAAACGTACGCGGGGCGATCGATTTTTCCAAACGAGTTGCAACGATAAGGACGCGCCACGCGTTTAGAAGAAGTTGCAGCGGTTGCGATGATAATTGCTTAATTACCAGCTCGTTACCGCTCCTCCGCTTCTCCCGACCGTCCAATTAAACTCTATCCCGAACTTTAATCGCCTTGATGCCCGGTATTCTGTACAAGGGCTAGCAAACGCGCGGGCACTAAAAACAAAACTGGTAACCGTCCAGTTAAGCTTGTAAAACGTCGACGACAATAGCAGAAGTGAACAGCGGGGGGATAACGCCGGTTTCCGTTTCGATGTTGCGGCCTTAATTGTTCCATATAACGACGCGACGCGATGAATTTAATGGTTTAATTAATTCGCCGCTCTGATGTCACCGTTCGAGTGTTTTACACAGCGTTCCGTCTCAATCTGTTTACTTTCTAACGAACGAAAGCAAACGCGTTGCCAAACGTTTGGTGTCCCGGTGTCGCTTGTACCACGAGGCAGGCAGGTAAAAGGTGTGAAGATTTTGCGGTTGATAGAAGTCGTGCGAGAGAATTTCGTAGCTACGTGTTGCAATAGTACGTACGTATCGTGGTGATTTTCGTGGTTTCGATAATTCTCGCCGGAATCGTATTTAAAATTGGCACCGATGTACTTGAACGAATATTAGCGATATCTGTTACATTACTATTAAATAATTCTGTTATTATTTCTGGTTATACAATTTGTTATTTTTGTTATAATACTGATATCAGTGGGTTTAGGTTTAGTCGGTGTAAAAGTTTGAAATATACACGGGGGTTAATAATTTGAAGAGATAATTCGTTTAATGGAAAATTAGATTATCCGGTTGATTTTCGATAATACCATTTCGTGGTGCATCATCGCAAGGCTTGCCGTATCTAATTATTAGAGTCTTCTCATCGAAGTTAATCAAAGTTCACCAAGGTGTAAAGGGGTTAAGGAATCCTATGCTCATCAATATTTCTACGATAAAGAAAAAAGCAAATCTGTCTTTCGGAGCAATTCGCCGGCGTCGAAAAATTCACGCTTATACTCGGAACAGAGATTCGTGCGAGGCTCGCAGGGCAATGGGCACGCTTGAAAATAGAATCGAGTGCTCGAAACTCTTCAAGGCCTCGGGCAGGAGGCCGAGAAGAGGTCGTCGGATTTTCGTGGCCAGGGCTACGGCATCCGGCATCCGGTTGCTCAATGTTTTTATCGAGCCCCGACACACACATATCGATGCGTCCAATCATACACACGGCGTACACACGGCCAGGATAGACGCTGATATAAACGTGTTACAGCCGACCAGGTATACTTTCGCTTTCGAAAGCTGCGCCACTTATCGATTGACTTTCTTCTCTTCCGCTGTCGTTCGTTGTCTGTTCGCTTTTGTCGATCGCCGACTTACACCGTTGCCTTGTGGACGCGTTTCGTCCGGCTGATCGTCGCTCGATCCCTGACACGGGACAGCTTCGCTCGAAATGGGAGTGCAACCACAATGATGACCGACGAGGATGAGTTGGACAAGTCCAGCGCCCACGTTCGCGTATGGAACATTCTGGGAAATTAATAACGCGGAAAACTTTCTATGCTATTACTGCAGGTATAGCTGATCGTATTGTGCAATCGAACGTTATTTGCTTTTCCCTCGACGCTGCCCTAATCTGCCTGCAAAACAACCCGCTACTACGATTTCGTAGGTATCCGCTCAGAAACTGTCCGCCTCGGATCCAAATCTTTTCTCCCCTCGAGCACCCCCTTCCGCCCGGGACCCGGGTCAAAAGGAAATTCGCCACGCGGCGGCGACGTCGCGCGGACGTTGAAAAACGTAGCGTTCCGCGAGGCACGTAGCCGTAAAGTTGATTCGCATTGCGTATTCGTTTTCTTAATTACGTACCCCGCACACGAGCGCGTTTCTTGCGTCGTCCCGTCTCCGTCGTGTACACGCTTCGCCAGATCCCGTCCGCTTTGTTCCCCGACGGGAGATCAACGGGGAGCCTAGCGTCGCGACGGCGATGGCATCCTCTAGCGCCACACGATCCCCCTATTCCCCGATGGAAACGTGCGTGTACGAGCGTTACGCAGGTGTGCGTACACGTGCGTGTACGCCGCGAGATAAATCACGTGCCGGCGTGGCCGACTCGTAATATAATGAAATGTTATAGAGAGCCGGCCGAGAATGGCAGGAGGAGTCTAAGAAATAAGAGGAGAGGATAAAATATGGCCGAACGTCTGCCATTCAGGCATCAACTAACCGGCGACCTTAGCTACCAATGAACCGACCGGCACAATGTACCTCAAGCGAACGCACGCTTGCGTTTTCGAGTACCTGCCGGATAGACCGCACATACTGTAATTTCCCTTTATTTTCAATGACTTTTCGCGCACGGCGCTGAGTTACTACCGGAAATTACTATATTCCCGGCTTTCGAACATTTTCCAACGATGATTTACCGATATTGCCTCGGGGCGGAAGTTTTTTTTCTTCTTTTTCCTTTCCTCGTTTTATAATGCCGCATAAATCTTTGGATGTTATATGAACTTTTTTCTTCGGCGGCTTGTTTTTTTCTAACGAACGCGCCAGGCGTGCGTGTAGCCGCGATGTTTATGGGATTTTGCGTGCCCGCTGGTGTACCGTGCACGGCTGTGCCTCGGTACAAACGAAATAAATTTTTTACTTTATAGTGTCAAAGGTTGGCGGAAATATTCCCGGTAGACAAGATGGATAGAATCATTATATATTCACGGCGAACGACATAACCCGATCACCTTGATTACATCCGATATCAATGAACTCGTGTTATTTCTTTTTTGCCTCGCGAAAAATTGTTTCAATCCCCCCAAGCAGAAGGTATATCTTATATAAAATCGGAACACAATTAGTGCACCGGCTATCTTCTAATTGGATACAAAGTAAACAACGAGGAACGAGGAAGATGATAATTTTAGAACGGTCTGAATGAGCAGAATTGTTCGGGATCAAGGTATTTGTACGGATAATAATGTGGAGGTAAATATGATGCGATATAATTAAAACATATACTATTGAATGTATCGCAGAAAGGTAGATTGTGTGGGGGGCATTAATTGCAGGAAATAGTGGCGAGCGAATATTAATTACTTCAATTTCATGAATGAAGCAGTAACGTATAATAATTGAGGATTCACGTAATATCAATATAGATCTAATTGTACGTTTAAATTTCAAGCATGCGGATATCCCTGCCATTTACTATATTGCATATGTATCAGTTATAATGATAGGCTGCATTAATGAAACAAAAGGAAATTGCGCGTCAAGTGTTTACTTCAAGTGTGAGAAAGATGAAACGTGAAATAGAAACTTGGTTCGCCTCAATTGCACAACCTTTGATTTTAATTCGGATTACGAAATGAAATGGAATATAACTTGTTCCTTCGTAAAGTTAATTTCGTTTTGCAATACGTAATCTCCTTGAATATTGAAACACTCGGATTAACCTGGTTTTAAAACTATTACGCTATTACAAAATCATAATTTCTTGCGAAATATTCTCCGATCGTTCCGTTGATTTTATTCTCCGTCTACGAATTTCACGGAATAGGTTACAAAACGTCGCACGATATCCATTTCATTATTTTTAACGCGATTCGAGTACTCCTTAGACATTTGAATCCGATGCCGTTTCGAATAATTATCTGTAACGTCTGGCTGCGATCTGATAAGTACTACACCTTTAAAAAATAACTTTAATCAACGAGCTACTGAAACTTTATTGTAAACATTTTCCTACGATTTAGAAATTAAAGTTATGTGTAAGTAGCATGAGTCTATCATACAGACAAATCTAGGTTGTACTACAGATCAATGGTATGGTCACACATAGTTAATTGCACATAGTTACAACCTCCGTACATCAACCTAACTTCCCCCTACACCCCTATATATCTTGTAAATATTATTTCAATTCTTTAAACAATTCACCGCGGCACTTCCCAGCTGTGCCATTCTATCACCGCTGCAACCAGCCTTTTCCTCATAATGAACTATTCAAAATCCTCCGAAACGTTAAGATATAATACAAATTGGGCCGCAGAGCGTTACAGAGTTAAAAAGTTCGAAGAGAACAAAAGCAGCTGCGGCTCGGGAGCTTTCTCAAGCTTAAAAATCGTGAAAATGTTAACACAGCGACAAATAGAATATCAGGCTCAACAGCCCGCGAGGAGATATTACAGTTTCGTACGTGCGACAATGTTGCACAGCCGATTGAACGCGTGAAGATCGTTCCACGTGGTAAATAGAAATCTTCGTACGTGCAATTACGTTGCACGCTGACAGGCTATTCAATCACGTCGTAGGCCTGTACCAGCCTTCGGACTTCGTGCATGCGTATGCACAGTTGGGATGACCGATATGGCGAAGCTATAAAATCTGTCATAAGGTAGGAAATGCGTGTCGCGATCGTTGTTACAGTAATTGAAAACGAGCTTTTTGGGGAAACGAGGAGCTCGAGCATCGTTCAGAGCCGTGCAGTGTCAAGTAAGCCAAGCGGGTAAGTTATTTCTCGTTGAATCATATTTTACGAATGGCAAATAGAAACGAACATCCGGAGCATATACAGATCGTAACAATAATGAAACAAACGTGTTTAAATATATATATATCAAATATATATATATCTGACTCGAGTTAGAGGAATGTCTGCATATATAAATCACGTATTATTAATTTTTTCCGCAAAGCTGCGTAATTATTCGACACAACGCGACGTAGGAAATCAATTATCGTTTGAGCGATCTATCTACAAGCCCTGACAATGACACACGAAAAGAAAAGCTCTTTCCCCGGATAGTTCGCAGTTTACCCCTTACCTGACCGCGTGCTCCTTCTTTATTTACCTGTTCCCCGACAAGCGAGGGAAGAGAGCAACCCAGCCATAAGTATCCTGTAGTTTAAATAACCCTTTAAGGCCTTTAAAATTTTGACGATTTTAATATTCTTAAAAGACAGCGGGCACCGTGATTAGTGTACCTGTTGGCGGATGCAATCGACAATACGCTTATACATATTCCGTTGATGCTGAGTTCGGTACGCGTGCACATCACAGGGTTCCCGGCGATGATTGTACATTGTAATGAGAGGCAAGAGTACGCAGACCGAATAAAAATGTGATCGAGAACGCGGAGAATGTAATCTTTTTACGATACCGTGCGTTTTCTAACCTTACAATCCCGATCGCGAGAAAGAAATTGCGAGATATATAAATAATTCGGAAATTTTAGTAAGTAAATGTTCGTATTAATGATATTATGAATATCGCGATAAAATTCCCTTGTGTGTGCGATAATACAGTAAAAATATTTCGAAATGGAAAAAAAACTTTTTCATATATAGTACGACTCACCGTTCGCTGACGTTGAACACGAAAAAGACACCAAAAATGTATCCATTATTGTATCCATTATTGTATCCGTTATTGTATCCGTTATTGTATCCATTATTGTATCCATTATTGTATCCATTATTGTATCCATGGCACTTTGCACAATTAGCACTCGCGACACGACCGAAAAAATCAGCGGTGAATATGTGACGACACTCGCGCACAGAAACACAAAGGGCTACTACGTACATCATGGCGTCCTGCCTGCACTTTCTGGAAAACCGAAAGCCCGTTCTACTTTCGGTCGTATCCTTTTTCTTATGTACCGTTCGAGCTTCCGAACACAAGAAAACCGACGCGACAATACTGAATTGCAATGCGACGTATGTAAGAATGACCAGATTGCGATAAATGGCCATTAAAATCGATAACTTCGTTGTCTCGTTATAAGAACAACGATCAACGTCACGTGTCACACTCTACTGCTTCTTCTTCCTCAATTTTAAAAAGTACGTTCTAAATCTGATTCGCTCATTGGTCCAACAATGTCGCCAATCGAACATTTCCTTCTATTGCAATTACCAATCAAGGGAGAGCGATCAATCGTGTCTAGTCAGTGCATCCTAATGACGCGCGACATTGTTCCTATATTTTAATTTTTGGTACATTGTTGCGTTGGTTGCCCTGCTCTTAAAGTGCGCCAACAAACGTCCGGTAGAAGAAGGAAAGGATGGATCGTAAATCATACTTCGACAACGACCGCGTTTCATTGAGCTTTCTTCATAATGTATATTCATGATTAAAAAATGTTTACGAAGCGCGACAGCATTATAAATCGGGTACATAGAGATCGTGCAACAGGAATCTGTGTCGTTCCCATTCGTGATGTGTGTTTACAAATAAAATTTCGCTCGCACCCGACACTGACGTCTACCGCAGCGGAGGCAGTCGGGTATGTAATTATTTAGAAAGTCTTTTATCAATATCTGAGAAACAAATAAATACACGAAGCTAAAATTTTAGTTCTAATGTAACCAAAACGAAACCGCCGGCATCGATATTGATCACTTACCCAAAAAAAATTTCCGTCGTGTGTAATAGTTATTCATAACCAAAAAAAAAATATATCTTCGGCAATGATCGTTCGCAACCAAAAAGATTTTTGCCGCCCAATAACAATCATTTATAATCGAAAACAATTTTGGTCATTAATAATGGTTACGGCCAACAAATTTTTTAGCCACATCATTTTTTCAAAAATTTCTTGTGGATTGAATGATAAGTCCCGTTCATTAGAATAAAAATCAGCTCTTCATCAACTACAATTGCCAACAAAAATTTGTTAAATAACTGTTTCTTTTTATCTCTGATGAAACCACTTATGCATTTCGAGAAGTACAATTTTCGAAAGGATTAACAAATCGAGAATTGACGACAGGCAACTTCATTCGAGATAAAACAAAAAAACAGGCCTCTTCTCGACTTATTGACCAACGCACTCTCCCAAATACAAATCTTCACGGGAAAGAAGTGTACATGAAAAAAAAAAAAAAAAGAAAGAAAACAAATTTTTATTATATTTACACGTATCGCAGCTGGATGTTACGTATGTATACACAACGTAGCCTTGTAAAACCGGAAAAAGGAAACTTGCTTCTAACGTTGTAAAAATTACTGTTGCCAAATCAAGCTCTGTATCATTTTCTTCTACTTCTTTTTTTAGTCATTTTATGATATTCAATGGCGCGTTCGTTTCCTGTACAGAAGCGAAACACGCCGGAGGCGTACGTTTCTTTTTTTTTTTCTTTTTTTGGCAGATCGCGTTTTATCGTGGACGAAACGGTTTCTTATCGGGCTTCGAGAAACGTTCTTATCAACGTCCACGGATTTTCTAATGCGTGTATACCGTCGCGCGACAGTCTTCCTAGGTTTGCTGTACACTTTTGAATCTTTTTCTTTAGGCTAATTATATTTGTTTATCGCGGAGGCGGTTAACTGCGTCGTGCCTCGAGGCGCAGTGACGTGTAAACGGGGCCGTATAGACGGCCGTTTACGTTTTATGCGAGGGCAATTTGTAAAGTGATATCTGGAATAATGAAATGCTTGGTTCAGTGCTCGTTGCAAACTGCAATGCTGTTATCAATTCGCCGTTTAGAGGGGAAAAACGATGATAGACGAATTAACCTTCTCGTGTCAAGGATTCGGGGCATGGTTCGACGACGACGTGGTATCTCGAAGGAATTTCGCGTTAATTTCTCCGCACCATTAGGTGGTTCGGCTTTGATAATAATGTTGGCCGGGAAATAAACCTTGATTTAATTTGAGGTTTCGAGTGGATAAAAATATTAGACTTTCTTCGAATTAATTTCTATGGTAAAAGTAGAATGGATCTTGGGAAATTATTGGTTGATCGCGATCAAACGGTTCAATAGATTATTGATTATTTGAAAAATTGCTTTATCGGAATAAATGTATGCATGTTTTATGGAAATTGGAGAAAAGAAAGCAGAAATGTATTTTTCAATGCTACCGGTTTTATGCTGTTTGCAGTATTATTATTATTGTATATTATTTTATCGATTTCGTGCTCATTCCTGGGCCCGGCTCGGCATTCGCAGTAATTTCCTGTTTTCATTTCCAGCAACTTTCAATACTTATTACATTTTCTCATTGCAAACACTTTCACCTCTTATGAAACTTCCTTTATCTTCCATCTTTCTCTCTAATGATATCATTTCTCCCTCTTTACCTATCATGTTCAGATATTAATTTAATAACCTTCATTTATTAATCAAGTGTGTTGCAAGGAGAACCCTTCTGAGAGTTTACACTTCTCGTCGAACTATAATTGCAGAATCGTTAATGAACATCGTCGAAAAATCAATATTTTTGCAATTAATGCTATCGACTCGACGTCAAAATATACAAAAATTGAACCTTTCTTCTTTTATGGTGATAACAGTACGAAATAGTTTATAAAATATATCGGTCAAATGATTCTCACACTGCGGATTATAAATTATATCGAAATCTTTCCTTGGTCAGAAGAGTAATGAGCAATCGAATGGCACGCCCTTGTATGACGTTGTACAAGATAAGTTAAAACAGCTGGTGGGTAAAAACATTGTGGGCAATATTTGATTTAACGTAAGAGCGTATAATTTTTCGTTTGCCACACACGTTACGTAAAGTACATACACGTGTGTGTGCCTCTTTGTGAAAAACGTAAAATCATGTGCCAAGGAAAACGTAGTATAGTATGTACTATGTAGTTACTTGGCCAACAAGCTATACTGTCCATCATCGAGTCTATTATTTCTTCTATTTCCACAGAATACAATAAACTTACAACAATTTGGACATCTCATGATGGTATATATGTTTTGTATACAATATGTGTATATATTGAACACAATATACCAGAACCTATTAATTCTGGCAACATAATATTTGCAATTCTTAATTAATCGATTAACAAAATTAGTTTCGCTATTTTACACATTCGCATTTATTACGGGACAAAGAAATCTGATATATACAACGGTTCCAAGATTTCTTCATCACGAAATTGCTTAACATTTTAGTTACACTGTCGAAAATATCAAAACTGAGGAATAAAAACACACGGATAACAAACAATCCGCGTGTATATAGCTGAACGGAATAAAAAGTATTATTTATGTAAAACGAAAGGGAATAAATTACCATATTGAAAAGGAATGTCATCTCCTCTTATGGTAACGTTTAACTATTACCCGCGCGAATTCCGTCCACCATTCGCCAATGCTTTCACTCGCTTTTCCATCTGACCCATCCGCTGAATGGAGCATTGTGAAATAAAGAAATAAATGATCCCGCCGCCACCTGAGTTACACCGGCAATTAATAATCGACGGACTAATTGTTACCAATTTTGCAATTACTGGTATTACGATATCCGAGCATTAAGCAAACATGAAACACGAAGCACCCGAGAACAATTTCCATTTAACAGATACACCAATTTATAGATCCCACGAAGTAGGTGTATAGTATTTAACTTCATCTATACCCGGCAGGTGTACACGACTATCAATTCGCGAGCTAATTATTTAAACGAACTGTTCAACTTGTTACAGTATTGCGATCAATTTTCTCTTAATACGCGATACTTTAAGTGCTGTTCATATATCGTTTATTTTCTATCAAAATGATACGAGAGCAACGAGCTTTCCTGAAAAGTATCGTGGCTTCGAGCGACAGCTTCCGCACGACTGTCCCCGAAACGCGAAGAAAACGTGGCGAAAAAAACGGTTCGCTGACGCAGAAAAGAAAACGAAAAAGAAAAGGACAAACGGGGAAAAGGAGGTAAAGAAAAAAGAATCGGCAAGTAGATGCACACTTGTAATCCGCGGATGGTGCAAGCGTGGCTCACCCTGAACTGCAGATGCATATCGCATCCGCTTGTCCTACCTACGCGGTCACGATGCATCGCACGCCTCTCGAGGTCCTTTTACTGCCGCTTTTAAAGCTCCGTTACGACGACCGTTTCTGTCCGTCACAGCGCGTCGTTACGCCGCCGCAGCGTCGAATCGGCTCGCGAAGGGAGTGCGGGGGGGGGGACAAAAAATGAAAAGAAACAAAGAAGAAACGAAGAGGAGGAAAAAGAAGGAAGTATATGCTACCACGTGTCGCGGCCTGACCGGGGCGGCAATTTTTAAACCGACCGGTCGCCAGCTGCGGCTGCGTGGCCGATACGACTGGAAAGTTCGTCGTGGACTGTTAAATCGTTGCTTTTATACGACTGTTCCCCTGTGCTCCGGCTCAGGGGAACATTAACGCTTTTAGCCCTCCGCTTTGTGATATCCCAGTCACGTTCGTAAGGAGTGGTTTATGGTCTAAATATGACGAACGACCGACGGCGGTTCCGTTCGTGACGAAGTCTCGTTTTCGTTCCTATCCTTGATGTGTGAAGTTCTGTTTAATTTCTGGGTCTGGTGTTTCATTCTGCTTCGTTCCGTGCGGGTTTCTCGTTTTTTTTTTTCTTCTTCTTTCGTCCTTTGACACCGGCGGAGGGAGCGAATTTTAGAAATAGAAACCGGGAGAACGATCTTTTTCAACGAGGAGTAAGTTTGAATGAGAGCGTATGTCGAGTGACTGTAGTTGGCGGTTAAGTCGAATTGTCAATTACGCAACCGATAATACCGATAATAATCGACGCAAAATTATACGCTACCCGCGCCTACGTACTCCGGCAATGTGACTTTAAATGCCTTAAACGGCCACGATAATTGCGATTGAGGAAAGTCGATTGTATCGCGAACGAAGGAGAAAGTGCATTAAGTATGGTGCAATCGGAATTTGACGTACGAAGTTCAGGTGCATGGAGATGCAAGTTTCGCGCAGGCAGCCAGCGGGAACACCTTTTCTTTTCGTACCACCTGTTATTTTGTTCGCGGTTTGAACCATTGCGAAGGCTTATTCGCGGTTCCGGCGAACCGATATTGTTGCGTGAAATTTGGTGCAACTCGGCGTTTACGAATTCGTTGCGAGATTTTCGGCGAACGTGAACGAAGCGTTCGATCTCGATTTCCCACGACCTTTTTCCGCTCTCAAGTCGGCAGAGATATCGGAGAGGATTATCGGACGTGCATGCGTGTACACGTCGAAAGGCAACGCAGGCCAATAAAAGAATAATTTATGCGCGATGTAGACGAATGATATAGGAGCAGCGATGTTAATTGATCAACTGGTTTGGCCATTGACCGCAATTTCGATTAGCCGCTTTCGCAACGTTAAAACCTCGTTACCAATTGCACCTCAGAATTACGATGCCGATGTGTTAGTTTTCGGAGCGCGGTCGTCGTCGTTTCCGCGAACTCCAGAGAAACGAAATTATGCAACGGCGATAACTGTAAAAGTTGCATGCGAGTTACCTGTATGCGCATCAGTGTCACGTGTGCACATCTAACAGATTTTTCTATGAATGTTCAAGTGGAATGATTTGTTAGTGTGCGAAAGATTCGAAGCATCCTACGTATTTACGTGCTCCTTTCGGGCAAGGCCAACAATACGACGCAGCCACCATGAATAATTCCTTTTTAAAACGAGGAAATCCAACGTTATCGTGTTAGTCATTGAAGAGTTCGCTCACACCACGACATAAAGTAGTGCATCTTTAAACATTTCCCCTGCTATCTGCAATGATTCATTTCGATATAAAATGGCTCCCGATTATTTCATCCGTCGGTATTACTCGAACGTGTTACAATGACATCGTTTCGATGTACATGCACACGTACCGTTCGCGTGTTATCTCTGATGAAACAGCACGTGTGCTGATCGTAATATTCCGTGATAGCAACAGGAAAGGTGGTTGCCTCGTAATATTTGAATTTACAAGTCTAATTCGGTGCTCGCAGTTACATACGCCCATTAAAACTAGCATCGATGATTTTTCTCGGACAAATATATATACATGAAATCTTTGAACTATTTCAAGTTAATCGACCATAAAATAGGGCACATCTATCTAACTCAATCGTTTTCAATGATATATAAATATGATATACTATATGTTCAATTATTCGCACGGATATAATTATTTATTTCACTCATTCGAGGATTAGATTTTTAGGTAGACATCTAATAATATTATGTCATGGTCTGACTCTATTGTCACGAATTGTCATGAGTTAGAAAGAAAAATTGCATTTTCCTTGTTCCAGAAAAAATTCCTTAAAATTCATACGTCGCGTTTTCCGTCTCGTTTTCTCGTTCCCAATATTTCGGTGTAGATTTCGTTTAATTTTTGAAACAATTTATACAAGATATTTATACAAGACGGGCCGAGAGCACGGTTCCTATGTACATACTTACCTATGTAACGTGATGTGAATTTAACGCGTCACAGGAAGGTTATCTGTGCATACATAGTAGGTTTTGTTTCACAACGGCCAATCGTCGATTATGTCTCAACATACAGCCGTCCACACCTGCGACACGTCGAACGTATTTCCAGGCTTTTACATCGTTCGCGGCGCAGGTGAAAGAACTAATTGAATCGCGCGGGTGTAGGTGTGTACAGGTGTAACCATTAATTCGGCCGATATACGGGAATATAAAACGCGACAGCTACCGAGACCGAGGACACATTTTGAAAACGAACAAGCAATTAAACGGAGAAATAAAGGAAAGAGAGAGAAAAAAGCGTGTCCTAACAGTCTCCGTTTAAGGACATCGAGATCCTAAATCTAGAATCATAAGATTATTCTAAATATTCGACGAATATTGCACTGCTCCTTTCCGTTGTCGTGCGAATAATTCACTGTTGTATTAACGACACACAGAATACAATTTTACAGTGCACACGCGTCATTATCGACTACGAATTCCGAAGCAAACCATAACAAAATCTTGCCAACCTAATAGAACGTTCGCGCCCGACACGAGGAGCAGAAATTTTACCGACCCCTAAATCTCTCAGTTTAACGACGTAAAAAATCCGCGAACGCAGAAAAACGACGAGCGAAAAAATTTTCCTCGGGAACGAAAGAACAACGAACGTGGACGACGCGCATCGTCCCGTCCTCTCTGTTCCTCCACGCGATATTCTCGTTCCTCCCGGCTGTTAATTTGCATACAACAAAAGGAAGGTACACCGAACGAGTCCTTGGCGGGTCAATGAATGCACCGACGTAGCACGAGGAGGGCTCTGTCGTATTTTCAGCGCGCGGTGCCATCGCCTTTCTGATTCAACCGTGTTTTCCGCTAACACATCGGGTCCAAGTGTAATTCTATAATTGCCCGGCTGATTTATTTCGGGTAACGCGACGTGGACGAGTTATAAGTTCGCCGCGATGAACCGTGATATCGATGCCTATGCGTCGCTGCGAGACGGTCAATACTGTTTTGGAAAGAAATATCGTCACTGCGGTAGCGTTTGATTGGCGACGATTGGTTGGGGGTGTTGTTTGGACGCGTGTATTACCGTCATTTTTCGGAAAGTATTGATAAGAGGGAAATTGGGCAGAAATTCGGTTCGTCGTTCAAATGTTTCGAAAGAATACCTTTTATTTGGTGCAACGCGTTTTATTGACGAGCTGTATTGTTCAGTTTTATTCGGAAACACCGATGACACTCTTATCGTCACCGAAACAACTTCTTTCCCGTTGCATTCGCGTCGTTTATCACTGAACATTTCCCAAGTGCAATCATTGAAAGCTCACTATCATCTCGTGCACGTTTTTGCAAATTTCGCGTACGACTGTAGCCGAGAAAGCACGTGCACGAATCAGACGATGTTAAAATGGCGTCAGCCAAGGGAAAGAAGTTTCTCATGGTACGTGCGGCTAAGCCAAGGACTTTATTCTGACGAAGTTGCACATAAATCGACCGTGGTATCTGTGGATCCGCTGGTAAACAAGGTGTCGCGCGCATGTAATTCAGGTCCAACGTACGAACGGCTCAGTCACACCGTGTCCTTGTCGAATTTCGTTCGTTTTTTGTTTTTTTTAAACTTTTCACCTTACCTAGGACGAAGCCGCTATAACGCGTTCAACGCGAAAGGTCACGGAGATGAAGTCAAATGCAAATGAATCCATGAAAACCGCGATAAATCAATGGACGTATACATTTATGCATGATACACAGTTTCACCACTGAAGTCACCGACTATTAGCGAATATCTATTTTCGACAGAGGGCCGAGAGCGACACGCGCTAACGTTTCGCCTCGGGTATTAGATTGTTGCAGATGGGACGTCAGAATTTTTCCAACACAACTGTTAACATTTGGGGTCCCGCGAACGTAACATTTGTTTGCAACATTTTACAATATTTAATCGTTCTGTTGCAAGTTTAGGACAAAATATATTGCGCGTTCAATTATCGTTAAGTACCTTTGCAATGTTGCAGTGGAATGAATTTCTTATACATTTTATTTCGCTTACGATCAGTTCAAACCGAACGTAAAATTAATAACGATCCGCGTTGCGACCAAATATTTCGATAGGTTTCTAAAAATACGTAATTTCCAAAGGGGAATGGTTATTCACGCTTTTCTCAGAATGTCTGGAAAGAATATGCACCGTTATAAATTTGAGTCAGTTTTGTGGGAAATTTCACACCAGTTATTTCGATTGCATTAGTGATTCTCGCATTAACACTTTCCGCGTTGCGTGGGTCATCGATGAAGCGAAGAAGTCAAATTTTTATTCACGGAACGACGATACTTTTCGCGTTATTCGTTGCTAAACATTTTAAGGTGTTTCGTCATTCCTTAATGAAATATCCCAACGCAATGTTATACCCATTTTGTCATAAAATATGAATTAAATATTGAATCTGACGTGTGCAATTGTTATAAAATTACAGTTCTTCACTTATACAATAAACTATTTGTCCTCTGGAAAATAATAATGGTTAATTGTTTCTGAAATTATGCGTGTCTGTATGAAAAAGCACTGAAACCTTAGTCGTACGAATTAAAAATTAGTCTCTTAACTAGGATCAACAAGAGATAAGGAACAAGTCCGTAAAACTTGTTTAATAATGCATCCACGAAAATCTTGGCACAACGCGATAACAAAAGACATTTGATAAGAAAATCGTATCTGATAAACGCTTAAACGAAATTTAATAACAATTACGATAGAACTATATGAAGAGTACATTCGCAATTTACACAGAAAACTTTTTGCTAGTTAAATCCAATTTTCAATTACACGCGGAGCAAAGAAACGTGGATATAAATAAATTACTGTCTACCGTTCGTGAAAACTTACACAGTTATTACTTTTTATCAGTGACTTCCAAACGTACGTAAGTTGTGCTTATCTGCGCCCGCAAATATCATCGACAATTTTATTCCCAATGCGATTGAACGAAATACCATTTGAAACGATTACGCCAAATATTATTCACGATATGAAGGAAACGCTTGAAATTGATTCCGATATAATTATTGTAAAATCGCAAGAATATTGCTATTTACAATTATATTACAGAAAGAACATTCTACATCCATCAAAATTCACTTCTCCTAAATGGAGTTCCGCTTGAAATCTTAATATTCATTTTGTTCAGGCCAATTTACGACTGCAGCTCCGCCAAGAGATTCTGTTATCAATACCCTTATCATCTATCTGTCTTATCGCCTATTGTTTTAATATGTTAAGCCTCATTATCTCGTTATTATGTCGCGTACGGAACAGGCGAATAAAGTCGACACCTCTCACCTTTTTTTTTTTTACTGCCTCTCTTATTCCACTCCGGTTAGGTCACTATTGTCATTGTAATTAAGGGGAACTCGAACTCAGACACGGTTGATAAGGCACTTTTATCGTGTACAAAAAACATATTATATACCTTCCGTCGTAGTAAGCAACTTATAGCGATTCAGAATAAAAATAACAACAATGGTGGTAGGATTATATGGTATAAAAAAAAATGGTTCATTGTATCAATTAAATCTCCTTTAGTTCTATATTTCAAAGAATAGAAACATGCTTTTGCCCACAATGCCCACCCCTCTTCCTTCATTAAATGCTGCATTTCACGTGGCTGACTATTGTCTACATCCTTCGTTAGTCAATGTAGAAAATACTGTAGAAATTGTAAGACGAACAATTTTCCTTCGACAAGTGCCTGATATTTTTTTGGGTGAAATTCGAATTATCTTCCGCTGAGACGTTCGTGGGACGCGCAACGCCTTCTGAAGTTTCGTTGAAAGAAAAATGTGGCGCAAGAAGCGACGAAAAAACCGTCGAGAAGGACGGAGAACGTTTTACGCGCATGTGTTTCATTAAGCAGAGTTCATGAAAACACTCCTTGTCCTCGTCGAGTGCATCGCACCCGCGTTTTGGCTTCGTCGTCGTTGCACGGGCGAGCTTTGTTTTAAATAAAAGAACGCGCGCACTGCGATGTTGCACCAAGAGTTGAATTATGGTAAGCCGTAAAAAAGGGGCTGTCTGTTCCACAACTAATTCTGATAAATCGGCTCCCGCTTGCTTTTTGCCCTTTCTTTCGCACTTCGGGAGGAACACAATTCGTTCGTCCGATTGTGAGTTCTGGCAAGCAACGTGGTTGCTTCGGTCGTACAAAAATATATCTTCAATTATTCGTGCACGTATTATTATCGCCGCCTTCGAGGGAGACTGTATTTTAACAAACGAAACACAAGAATAGAGATAGGTTATTATACAGTTTGTAAATATATGTTTGACGTTTATTGGAATGTAAAAAATTGAAAGGGAAATTTAGTGGGTAGTAAAGCATATTATCGAGATGGCAAGACATTTGAAATGCCATCTGTACTCGTTAATATTCAAACACCAAAGTAAATTTGATTTAAACGAAGTTCATTCCCCTTTACCCGCATATTATGTTAGGTGGAATATTATCGTTACTAATGCTGGAACATTATCAAGAACATATTGATTTGCTGATATGCCGATTTATAACGTGATATGTAATCACTGATAAAATAATATTCATGTTTGGAAGTATGCAGATTGTGCTTCACTTACATTAATTACCTCGGTTTTATGAGAATTGTTTACATTGAAATATACTGAGGGAGAATAGTTTTTATTACTTAGCATTACGTGTACAGTACTTTGATGCCAAAATAAAAGTTCTACAAATGAAATCGTAATAGATGAAAGACTAATTACAACGTGGAAATAATTAAGTAGTAATATTTAGCTAGTCATTTCAAATTCGATCGGTAAGAATACCAAAATAACATCAAACACTTGTCGCCGTTATCTAAATGGAGTTACCAAAATATCTTTTTCAGCCGGGCAAATTATTGGTAGAGGGGCCTCGTGTGTATTAATATTTCTCGAGTGCCTTTTATCACTTTTTCAGCCCGATCGGCAAGTACCAATAAAAGTACGGATACGTTTCTCCTAAAATATTAATAAACATTAGAACTATACATATATCTAACGGAACCACCGAACAGTTTCAGTCATGAATTAACACCGCCAATGCCAATCAAATATTAAATTATTCCAATAACGCAAGCCACGCAAAAATAAATAACAGAACGAAAACTTTATTTACGGAACATATTCTGTTAGCTACGTTGCATACCACCCGCGACAACTGCGTCGTTGTAAACGCAACAAATTCTCGTCGTTACGAAACGCCAATTACCCAGTCGTCACTTCGTGTTTACGCTCGATTCATTTTTTCTTATTATTTGCTTATTAAAGCCTCCAAATATAAATTGCTGCTCGACACAATCAACAAGCTGTCCATAAAGCGTAACCGATTGCACGGTTACGCGATTGCACTGTTCGTTTAATGAAACTAAATTGATTAATGCCAGCGCAATTATATATACGATTATCGACGGGAAATTCTTTTTACGGTTGTACGACAATGAAACAGAAATCGACCGAATCCGATTGAATGAATTCGATCTTGGACTTTCGTCGTGAATTTCATTGTGGATCTTGGACTTTCATCGTCCCATTAAAAACTTTAAGTGGCCTGTTCTTCGCTGCGGTAAATTTCAAGTAATCAGTTGTAATGTCAATGACTCATGGCGCGTAATGCTGTCCCGAGGCTGCTCTAAGTACGCACGAACCGACAATAGAAGTAGTAGAATATTGTTATCTAGAATATATTTAGAATGGAAATAACGTGAGAAAATGAAACCGTCGACTTTGCATGCCTGAGGTTGATTTTCTTTTTTTGTCCACCGCGCGTCGGAAAAATGCTGTTGCGTGTCTCTTTCGTCAAAATATATAACTTTATTTTCGTAAAGAAATTTTTAATAAAACAAGTTCACCGATGAAATGGAACATTCGAAAAGTATTGTAATTCGTTTCGATCGGGTCATAGTGATGCATATTCACTTTTATCTTACTTCTCTAACCCAAGTCCACTTTTTGTCACTTTCTATCACATGTAATTTTATGCTCGAAAAATTACCATTTATTCGCAAAGACTGTTTAAATTTGTGATTCACCTGGGATTACGCCGTAAAATTGGAAATAATTATAGACGCGACTCCGTGGTTTCTAAATATACTCTTAATGAAATTCATAGCCATAAATGCAAACATAATTATTTTACATGTCGTAAAGTTGTAATGTTTATGGGGGATAAAGTTGCACCCGAAACTTTATAAGAAAAGGTTCAGGTATTATGCAAAAATAATGGCTGTCTTACGCATAAATTATATTAATTTCGCAATTACCGACGCAAATGCCATCGAACATTTCCCAATCCTCACATCTAATAACTAATAACTCGTTTCAAACGCCCATTAAATATATACAGAGTATGTGCACGGCGTGCAAAAAATATTTGCACGAATTCAGCACATGTGGTTATTATGGACCTGCATGAAATTAAATACCCTTTCTTGCCCGTCGCTGAAAGGGTTAAATTCACAACGTGTTGTCCACAGCAGCTCTCTGTTTTTGAAGGCGTGCAAGAAGCCGGCCATGTATTCCAACGCCACGAATGAAAAACGTTTTTCTTGTCGTGCTTCAACAAGCACTGCTGATAAAACCATATTTTTCACTGACAAGTGTCTCTCGTATGTTTAACTTTCGCGTAAGCTGCGCACGAGATTCACCTCCCTCCATTGCTTCTTTCTCCGCTGTTTCTTTTCGTAGCCCCCCTATGCTCCTCGACGCTTCACGTTTTGCTAACTTATCTTTATTCATTTTTTCTTCTGTTACTCCTCATTTCAATAATAAGGCTGCCTACCTGTATTATACTGATTACGTCTCCGCAAAAATCCCACCTGAACCATACAGTTCATTAATATCCATAAATGGTTCCACTTACATTAAACATAATTTTATATTATCAAATTTTATTGTTTTTTTTTTGGCGTTTCAATACATTTTTATACCAGGAACAGTACTCACGCTAAGTACACATACAACACATACAACTTACTCGTTGGAATATTTGATTTTACGCTTGAAGTTATCGAACCGAAACAATTTTGTCCACTGGAATCTCGTTTCTTGGTTAAAAAACATGGGGAACATTCTTTTCCGAAATTATTGAATATCCTTAACACGAATGTCACACCTGTGGTTCCAGCATAATAATTTCCTTTTTTTCCCCTACAAACCTGTATACCATTTTCACATCCATTCTTCCATTCCTTTCTTATTTACTTCTCTTTCCACTCACCCTTTTCACCCATCCTCTATTCTCCGTTCTTACTTTTTCTGGCTCAAATCCCCCCCCCCCCGGCTCCTTTACCCTTTGACTTCTTCCTTTTTGTCCTCCCCCTTGGCCTGCCCCTTTCTTTCCTTTCTTTTCTCTGACGATCTCCCTTTGCCTCGCTACTTCCTTCTCATTCGTCCCTTCAAACTTTCTTTATCTGCTTCCATCTCCGTTCATCTGCTCCAAACTGATCGGACTATCCTCCTCGCCATCCATCTCTCTTCCACCTTCGCTTTCCCGTGCCTCGTCTTCTCATTCCAACCTTCTCCTCTCCTCTGTTTCACGTCGCCGTCGACGAAACCTTCACTTGGTGCTTCTTTTACGCTAAATAAGCTTTCATCTTGCTTGACTATCTCTCGCCCGTTTGCTCTACAGCTGGTTCGTTCTCTGGTTCTCTCGTCCTCTCGTCCTGCTCATCGCACTAACTCCCTCACCGACTGTTTAACACTATACCAGATTCTTTCACTCCCTCGCACCCGCGATATATCAATAACTCTCTCGCTCTCTCGCTCAGCGTTTTTGTATTTAGTTGTCTCGCTCCCCTCGCTCTCTCATTGTTTGGCTCTCCAATTCTGTAACTCTTTCGGCCCTTTTTCTCCCTCAATGTTTCAATCGCTCTCTCGCTCCCTCTATACTCTCAGTGCTTGGCTCGCTAGTTAGTACGTATGCCCTCCTTGATTTTCTAACTCTCTCACTCGTTCGCACCCCTCGCTGCTCGGCTCACCCTAATTTCCCTACACTCTCACACATTTTCAGTGTTTCGCTCTCCGGTTCTCTCAACAGTTTGGCCTCACTCCGTTAACATTTAACTCCCCGATTCTCTCACTCTTGCGCACTCTCGCTCATTCGCTCCCCCGCTCTCTCAATGTTTGCCCCCCCCCCCCAATTCTAGCAAGTCTCGCAATGTTTGACTCCCCAATTCCCTCGCTCTCCAACTCCCTTACGATCTCGCTAAGTTGGACCTTCAAACTCTCTCACACTCTTCCAACGCTTAGCCACCAATTTCACAGTCCTCCCCCCTTACTCCCTCGCTCTGTCAATCCCATAGACCCTCGCCGTCTAACTCACCAACTCCCTCGCTCTCTCCCTTCCCCTTCGCTTAACTCTCTCCACCTCTCTTCATCCCTCCACAAATCTCTCTCTTCATCTCGTCGTGCCCTTCCTTCTTCGCTCTTTCCTCGCTCGTCTCCCCCGGTTCACCCGGTTCTTTGTGCTCTGTCAGCGTTACATACACGTACATACGTACGTATACACTGACATAAAATACACGTGGGTGTACGTAACTCGACGTGGCTGATTCTACACGTGTATCCAGCGGAGGTTTACGGGTATATTTTCCATACAGGGGGAAGGAAAGGGAGGGGGAAACAGTGGATAGAGTCCGCATGCCGTAACCTTGCACCGGGGAGTCAAGTGTTGCCAACCACGGTAACTTACCCCGTAACCTAGAGCGATGAAAAATATCACGCGGATGGATCAGCCCCCGCTGTAGTCGCAGGTAGATCTCTCGTTGCTGAATAAAGGGCGAAGGGAGAGGTGGTCTCGTGCGCAGAAACGAGTCGTGGATCACCTTTTAACGGGGTGGGGGCCCCCGACCGGGGCCGTCCCGTGGATCCACGGAAACGTTGCGTCGAGGAATTTCCTGTGCCGCGGCCTGGCCAAGGCGATACAGGGTGTAGCAAAGCGAAACGGATGAATTTCAACCGCGGTGTCCTCTTTTGGGCAAGGGGTTGCCTGGGACGAACGACGTATCGACGCGCGTTTGCGAATCGGAACGATCGTTCCGGATAACTAATTAACGTAAACGAATCCACCGTGGCTTACGTGACCGAAGTAACGATTCCTCGTGGCTGGTACCGCTCGGAAAATTGTCCCCCCTGCGCGAAGCGCGATCGAGCGATGCAAACGTCAAGACGCGTTTTATTATATCACGCGTTCGTTCACCCTTCCACGATCTCCTTATCTCGCTTGCTCCAGCTTCGTCGTTCGCGCTGGCCGTGGCCAATGATCTTTTCCCGCAGATTCGCACCGAATTTTCTTCGAGCATCGGAACGGAGACGAGCCTTCTGGAAAAGTCTCGCGGCTGCGCCGGCGACGCGACGTTTCTTTCAAACGAAACCCTTCGACCCGTGTGTGTGCGCACACGTAGATTTATGTGTATGCGCATAGCGCGCCGTGTCGATTCGTGCGACTTTATTTAAATACGTTTAATAGCTCGACGTCGCGGATCAAATACGAAGTGGCGGAGTGGGGAACAGCTGTTTGTTATGAAATAATATCGTACAGCGCGGTGGAAGGAAAGGCGACTCGAATAATGGTTGTTGGACGTATCGCAGGGTACAATAGAGTTTTATTTCGGTATGCTAATGTCGGCGTTAGAAAATTTCAGGGCGGAGCATTGTTTGGCGGAGCCGCAGGATCGCATCTCGACGGTTTATCTTGGACGAAATCTTTATCCAGCCCGAGCTAATACATATCTCCGATGTTGAAATTGTTCGTCGAGGAATAATATGAAAATTGTTCGACTTCAGTCCGAGCGCTGGGATAAAAATGTTCAGCGTTCGTTCTAGTTATTGTCGACGAATTATTTCGAACGAATAATTCATGCAAGCTCGTACGCGTTACGAACGATAAATATATTAATTGAACAAGTTCAAAATTGACAAACATCGCCTAGCATTTCCACATAATTCAACGCACGATTTTCCGTTCCCTCGGACTGTCCGTTAACGCCAACGACAAAATCGATTCCCAAAAAACGAAATCTCTCTCGGTGCACCCTTGTGTCCGACGAACACCGGCGATTGCGTGTCTCCGCGAACGAAAAACGAAGAAACGGCTCGTCGCAGCAGTACGAGCAAAAAGGAGAAGCAAGTGTGCATACTCGATGGGACGAGTTGTATCGCTGAAAATGTAACCGAGTTGAGATCCAGTGGCAAGAAGGCAAATGGAGGTGGAAGAAAACGAGACAAACGAGAGGACGCAGGGTGGAAAGAAGAGGAAGTGAATAAAGCAACGGAGAAGGGCCTCGATGGATTGTCTTAAAAAAAAAAAAAAGGCAGAAGGGAAAAATAACACGGAGAATAATAGTTAAACGAAAAAGGAGAAAAGGATAAAAGGGAGGGGGACGGTTACGTATATTTTATGCACCGAGGCAAACGGAGGAGGGAAATAAAAGCGTTCTGAAGGAAAGAAAAATTGCCCGCTCTGCCGGCGGGAAGAGCAGGAATAGAATAAGGGAGGAAAAGAGAGGAAGAGGCCGGAGAAGAAGAAGAATCATACAGAAGGACATCTCGCTGAACGGAGAGGGGACGAAGGAGAAAAGGAACGCGCTGCGGGAAGAAAATTTATTCAGCGTATATTTTATAACCGGAAAAGATGAGGACAGGGAGGAGCTAGAGGAAGAGAAATTGTTCGTAGCACGCTCTGCCGGCGGACGAGGGATAAAATCTTTCTTGCGACACAGTTTATTTACCGGTATGACGAATGGATGTGTGACGCGGTTTTTGAAACGTGTTTCGTCGCTTGTTAATGGATAAATCAATTACGCCGAAGGAGATGTAAAATAGGACGAAGAATGGTTCACGCGTTAACGGATTAACGGACAGAAGCGAGAAGAACGGGTGGAGAAACGGGCGAATTGTTCCACAGTTTGGCGTGTAGGGGGAAGATAAAGGAAGAAGAAAAATGGAGTCATAAAATGCCCGATCTGAGATCGGCGATCGAGAAGGGCGTTCAGGCGCGAGCTAATTATTGTATAAATCATGGGAGAAGGAGCATCCTCTTCGCTGGCCGCGAGGTGGACAAAGAAAAGAGCGATCGATGCATATCCCATTCTCTGTTGCGTGGAATTGGTGCGACGATCGACGCAAAATGAATGGAATTTTTATGTATTTCGATGCATCGCGCATCTTCTTTTACAACTTTTTCCAACGACTCGAACGTATGAATTTTCATGAATCCGTGAGGGACAAAGTGTAGATAACTCGTCCCCCGTTTGTCCTGTACACAGGTGAACTTAATACCGTGATCACACAAGCTTAATATTAATACGGTATTATTGGATACGAAGTCTGATAATATTAATTACCAATCCGGTACTAATAATAAATATTGAACGTCCAAGGTCTGCTCTCGAATTAATTAACGTCGAAACGAAGCGTAACACATAAAATGCAATAACTTCTTTCGATCGCATAAATCCAAAGCCGCCCAACGTTCACGACAATGTAGATACGGGGCGAACAAATAAATTCGCTAATTAATTTTAATTGCCCCGAAATGCCTAAAACGAGCGTTAGAAAACGTGTTTGACGTCCCGAGAGGTCCAAGTTCGTCCGACGAAAATGTTGCCCAAGAAAGCGAAACGCGTCGAATGCATGCGTACACGCGTACCGTTCGATCGAATAAAGCAAAGGAGAAGCGGCAAGAATCGACGAACCGAACCACACAGGAGACGCGAAAGTGAAAAGGGACGAAGATCGTACGCGAGAGGAAAGCGCGATCAATCGGACCGCGCCTGCGCGAAAATCGGGGGGGAAATACGAAAAAGCGAAAAGCAAGGGGGCAACAAGAG
Source organism: Nomada goodeniana (assembly GCA_963969485.1). Lineage (NCBI taxonomy): Eukaryota > Metazoa > Arthropoda > Insecta > Hymenoptera > Apidae > Nomada > Nomada goodeniana. Next base: position 3,964,908 of record OZ018302.1, read on the forward strand.
GACAGAAATGGACGGGGAAGCGGAGCGAAAAATGTTCGGAACGGTACAGAGGAAGCGAAGGAGAAGGTTTGGAGGGAGGCAGGAGGCGAAGGCAAGTCAAATGTTAGCGAGTGCACAGCGATGGAACGTCTTTAAGACCAAGGAGGGACTTATATAAGAAAGCAAGATGGCAACCGGTTGTCCCTGAGCCACGACCGGCGTTTATTTGCACATTTTTATCTATTTTTCGAGCGGACCAAAAAACTTCGAGCAACCAGTTCGCCCGATGGCGCACATGGGTCGTGCCTCGCACCACCAAGACTTTTCTTTCCCATGGACGGATATGTTTTTATTGTCACCGAAGGTGTCACACCATGCCTTCCCCACCCCCCCCTTCCGATCCCCCTTGGCCACTCTAATGTTCCTCGTTACACGCTAACTCTCGTACACTTTGTCTTCTTGCCAAGGATACCGCTTGTTCGCCGCTCGTTTGCACTATAAAATTCCTATTTAACTGCTCGATGACGCGTTGTTCGTTCTTTTTTTTTGCTTCCTTCGCGTTACAACAGCTAGGCCTGCCTGTTGGGTGAAATGACTGATCGCTCGCGCGTCCAAAATTAGTTCGGCTTGCGTTGAATGGAGGGACACAAATTCTTCTCGAATTTTTGTAACAATATAATGCGTATGCAAAGAGCTGCGCCATTCTTCTTTGTTATATAGCATTAATGGTATTATCTGGAATGAAATACTGTAGTAAATTGTCTTTCGCGTTTCGTTTTCGAAATTGTTGTCTCACTGGAATAGATGTTATTGGTTTGCAACGCGATGCCAAATAACAGCAGCGATACCAAACAATAATGTTGCATTAATCGTTTGGTAAATTCTCTTAAACAGACGTACGTAGTAGACTCGAAGATACTTTTGTGAAAAAAATTAACCGATTACAATTTTCAACCTTTCCCACCTTTACATACATTAAATTCCCTCGATTATACTTTCCTTGCGTTTGCTGGAAAACGGGCACGCGAAAGAAATCCACGGTAACGTGTAATATACGAATTATAATTTGTAAGCATTATAATTTCACATCTGTACCAATATTTCTTCATCAAGCCAGATCCACGTAGTATATTATTAAAGGATAGCCGAGCACTGCCATACGGTTGCACAGCGTTTGCAAATAGCTTGTGTAACGTTGAAGAAAATGTCACATCAGGCCGGCGACAAGATTCTTGACCACGTTATAAATCTCCGGTGGTCCTTGAACAGGGCGGTGTGTTATTCATTACATTTTTACATTACTGGAATTGCCGTTCGTGTGCCCCGCTCCGTGTCGTTTCAACGTAAGCGACAGCGGTGGTATTTGTTTTTAACGAACTTGAACCCCCCGTCGCATTAAACCGAACGTTTAACGACCATTCGTATCTAACGTAATCTCTGTAACGCCGGTTTAATGCTTTGTGATTTTAATCGAAACTATAACATCCGCACTGGCACGCCATGTCTCGTTTCTGGTCCGACGAAAATTGCTCCGTTTCTTTCTTTTCTCTTGCATCCGTGGAGTTGTTTGTCATCTCGAATGTAATGAATCGTTGGACGATTAAAAACATCATTTCTGTATATCAAACGAATATCAATTTCCCTCGGGGAAACTTGAATTATTTTTAAATATTAACGTCGTCTCTGCCGTCTGTTCAAATTACGTTTCAAGCAGACCCAACAATTGTTCTCGATATATCAAACATAGGTTCATATCAAAGAGAGGAAAGATGGAGCGATTATTTCAATAGTTGTTACATTTTGTCGATTCGGTGTTCGCACCATAGATAGATTTCCAGGAAAACTGTGCAACAAAAATACAGTGCGCGTGAAAAAATAGAAGTTTCGTTGCAGACGCGAAAAACGCCGCTGTAAACGATAAGTTCGTCGTCGGGCGAGCAATGCAACGAATTCTTTCGTTGAATCTTTATCTGACTTCGATTTGTCTCGACGCATTCCTAATTTTACGACCAGCCCGTGCGTAACGCAACAATTAAACCGCGTTAAACGGAAACCGTGTATCGACGCGATTAATTGTGCACACGTTGTACGTACCGTTGTCTGTCGCTGTATACCTAATAATCAGGATGCAGGAAAAACATTGTTACGTTCGATAAATTCTATTGCGTGCACGTGAACGGAATCACGGAGCACAGCTGACGTGATTGGAAACTTAATATGCCTAGTATCGGGGCAATCACGAAAACCATAAATTTGAGGAGCAACGAATGCTTCGAGCGAGCCGATTAAATGCGTCAGCTTATCGCCCATTAAAATCTCTATACCGCGGACACCGGCCTGCTGGGGAAAATAAAATTCAATTAAAAGAGCGGTGAACCAGTCACGAGGCGATCGTGATCCTCGACGACGCACAACTTCCTCGTCAACGTGGTTTAATCATTTTGGAAGACGGACCTTTCGGGAAAAGGCGGGTGTAATTGGGAACGCGAGAGGATCGAATTGCGCAGAGGGCAATTGTCGCACTCGTTTTTCGTATCCAAGAACGACGAATTATCCGACAAAGTTACTGTATTCTCAGTAACTTCGTCTCCTACAACTTTTCTCCGAATTATTCTTGCTATATCACTGACAATAATCGCGTTCAAAAGTAACGTATCATTGCGCAAGCATAAAATTGTACATTGGACCACGGAGTACCGCTTGTTAAGTCGTTTGCGAATGATCTGATCGATTTGTATTTAGAATTCGTGTGTAAATTAAAGCGACTGTCCGATCGGAAACATTCGGAAATTTACACGAGCCTATGCAGGATTAATTGGCCCATAATTAAGAGCGAGAAACAAGGGATGAATCTTTCCCCCCGGCAGATTGGCGAGGAAAACGCGATAGCACACACCAGCGCGCTCATCAGATGAGCCGGCAGATGTCCATCCGGCATCATTTGCATGGGCATCTGTGGCGGTATCGAATGTCCCGTCGTAATTTTCATTCAAACACAAATCACCCGTTGCTCGCATGGCGTATTATTGAAACAAGCAATTCGGCCCCTCTGCGGCACTTTTTCACCATCTATGTACCCGGAGGACCGTGCATACGCCCAATCGTTTGCTCCTCGTGTTTGCTCACATGTGACTGCAACGTCGACGAGATCGACGCGTACGCTCACGGAATGAAATAAAAGAACGCGATCGGGTCGAAACGGTTTCGGGTATCGAATGAATGGAAGCAGCCAGCAAACAAACGTCTTGGTTAATAATACATTCGTTCCTTCCTTCAATTTATTGGATTTCCGTGTCGCGGTTTCGCGTCGCGTCGATTATTGGTATTTTATTTTCTACCGATTGGTTTCCGGTCGACATGTAACCGTGTCCACGCCGCCGACGTTAATATTTAAAGGCAACATTGTTACACGGCTGATATTGCTTTATCAATTTTACGTCCCTTATCGAAACTGTGCCGCGCGAAGAATGCAGCCGCTGCGTTTGACAGAAATTGGGGCAGTTTCGTGGCCGTTGCCACTTTTCCATCGAACTGGGCAAGTGAAACTGCGAGAGTTCGCTCGCGACGTCGACCGTGAAAATCGAAAGATAATATTGCTTTTTTGCGCCGGCTTAGAAAGTCGAGCGAAATTCTTTTGCGTACCGGTTACAGCGACCGGGGCCGTAAATTAGTCGCGTTCTTATTAAGCTGTTGCATATATCCTTACTAATTACGAGCACCAATTCGCGATATCGAAATTGAAATATCGCCTGAACTAATGACGAATTCTTGGTATAAACAGTTCAATAGTTCCTTTTATAAAACGCATATGCTTCCGTTTAAACAAAATCGAGGTGGCCCACTTCCTTTCTGAATAAAGCAAAATTGTCTTGGAAATATTTTGGATAGATTTCTGTACCTTTTGTTCTTTTATGTGATTTTGTTCTGGAACATATTAAGGGGCTCTTGACGTACGAAAAGATTTCTGTACGGCTGTAGATATACCTCGAGTGCAACCGTTTCTTTTAGTTAATCGCGATAATGATTCCGCGCGAAACCTGATCCCCGTTGCAGTTTATTTTATCGCAGATATAATATTGGCGATATGGTGCAGGGCAGGGCAAGGTGTATGCAACGCGGAATTTGTTGTTCGAATTGTTAATTATGAATTCAGCTGGCCGGACGTCAGTGGTGTACGCAGAAACTCGATCGATAAAATTTACGCGAACATTTAGATATCTGTTATTACGTTCACGCGGTTAAATAAAAATAGGATAATGGCTTGATTTGCGGCGAAGTGATTTGCGAGCAACTGGTCGTTGAAATTTTTCCGAATTTTAACCAACGAGTCGTTTATAAGTACAATTATTTTAAATTCGGTGGTCGTACGGGGACTATTATTCCTAATCAGATCGTGCAGATAAAATGAGCAAACATTGCTACTTCTGTTTCCTCGAAGAGGAATCCTCGACGAAGATATGGTTTCGCTCGTTCATCTTCGAAGTTCCACGAAATGGCAAAAACTTCAGTGGAAGCAAGTTGATACAGATCCGCCATGGCTCTCGCGTTTCTCGTTAACTTTTTCCCATTTAATCGCATAAATCGGGCATCTCCGAGTTTTTACTATAATAGTTTCGTAGAGGAAGGCGTGTATTTCTTGGCTCTGCGGCCTATAAACTAATCTAAAGTGGATCGTACATTATCATCTGGTACGGAATAGTATATTATTAGACGGCGAAGAATGTGAATGAATCCAGAGGGAAAGAAATTAATTAAACCGATGGAACTGTTAACGAAACGAAATTAAGATAGTGCAGGTATAATACGTTGCACTTACCAACTATTAATAACTGTATTAAATACAGTAACACCTAACGTAAGTGCAGTTTCTAATTAATTAACATTGAATAACGTACTTGCAGTGCAATTTCTACTCTAGATCGTTTTCATAGAGAAACGAACCGATTCGTTTTATAGAATAATAAGCTGATAGCAGATAATTATTATCAAAGGTATCCACTCCATTTTCTATGGTACACAGTTATCACGATGATAATATTTTTATGCGAAACAAGAAAACAGACGAAAAAATGAAATCAAACGTTTCAGAACGACGTTGCAACAAAATCGCCCAACACTTGACACGTTTTTCTACACATTTATAAACGCTCAACGTCTACGTCTCGCATCGTTTTATAGATCCTTCATTATAGACGCAATAAACATAAACTTGAACCTGTTAGTGTTTCCCCCGCGTGGAAAAAACAAACTAAACGGAATAATAAGGAAATACGTTCAAGAACAACGGCGTAAAATATTGCCAATTCGGTATCCTGTATAAAACGTCGCATATATTAATGAAATAGCCGTTAAACGAAATTGACCAGAACGTTACATAATTCTCAGCTCGTGGAAAAGTTTCCAATCGACGAAATTCGACTTCGATCGGCAAGAATCGTCGGCGAGAAATACCCGTCGTTCGACCGACGATGATATTTCTTTCGCGATAAATGACAAAAGGCAGGTGCGCGTTGAAGGACGCGCGCGCGCGCATAAAAATCGACAATTGAAATTCGAGTAAAATAAAAAGTGACGCAATGACTACAATTTTCACGCGCGTACACGACAGCCTTCGACCAAACAAATTTTTCTCCGCGCGCGCTTCTCACGCGTCACCCGAACCTGCACGCGACGCGTCTCCGACAGGTGTGCGTCGTTTTCAGAGACACTGGTACAAATGAGGCGGAACGAAACGATTCGACTTCTCACCTCGTCGATGGAAACACGTTCCTACGAATAGGTTCACCACGCGTCCAGGGTTCAATTGCCGACCGGCGAACGATTGTACGCGTGTTCGAGCATCGATAATCTATACAGTTACCGCGGTACTGGACAGTTCGTACAATTCGTCCACTGTCTACAATTTGATAGCAAAGAGGTTATTGCCACCACTCAGTCGTCGTTTGGGTCTCTCTGTTAAACCAATTAGCGCGCAAGAATCGTGGCCCTCGGGTGCGAAGTTTTAAAACGAGCGCCCCCCGCCTCGCGGTTCGTCGACGATGCTTCCGCGGCGATCTCGAAAATGAAGGCAGGACTGTCGAGTGTAAAAGGAGCTGCCGGACGTTTTAGTTTCGCAGAAGTCCACCGTGGAACCGTGGTCCTTTTTCCTCGGCACCTTGGTAACCGAGTAACCAAGTAACCAAGCGACCAAGTAACCACGAGTGGCATGGGCCCGGAATCGCGAGAAACGCGAGGGGAAGAACGCGAGATAAGCGGCATGGTAGTAGCAGATCTCTTTGAGTAGGAAAGAGGAATACGTCTGGTGGAAGGGAGGGGGGGGGGAGTACCATGATATGGGAAGGAGATGGCAGCGACGGAGTGAAAAGGTCGGAGCAACGGCTGCAGAAGAAGAAGAGGAGGAAGAAGAAGAAGAAGAAGAAGAAGAAGAAGAAGAAGAAACGGAGTGGAAGAGGTTAATGGCCTCTGACACAGTGGTGATAAAGAGCCAAAGCAACGGAGGCGAAACCGCAGAGAATTCGAACCGACTCTGTAGAACACGAGATGAGTATAGAAGCTTGGGAAGAGGAAGAGACGACTTGGGACAGAGATGGATTTTCTGACACGCTGTTCTCAACAACGACAGCACGACGGTTTTCTGTTGGTAGGCTTCGCGATGAGCTCGCGCCGCTCGAAAACCGTATTAATTTCTGCGGTATATTGTGTTTATCGGATGTGCAAATAATGTACTTATCGTGCGACTCGTTGGTCGACAATTATTTTCGCGTCAGATTAAACGCGTGATTGGAAATTGTTCGGGCTGTAGTTCCGAAGAGTTGATTTGACTTTATTGCCGTTGCGTTCTAATGAAATTAATTCTGTCACTATTTTGTTATTTAACTCGGTAATTCGGCACTCATTTTGTATGATATATACATATATTCTATTATACGCGTAAATAGCAACTTATGTGCAACAATAATAACAATTTTTCTTCCCAAAAATTTGCACAATACACAGGCACCCAATGTCTCGCAACTCAACGATTACTAATCGCTTGCCTTGACTTTCCATTGCTGCGCGAATAAAGAATAATGTATCCACACCAGTCGATGTTATTGTGCGACCGAAAATGATGTTCTTTCGTCAATGTATTAATTTGGAACTCTCGCTAGTATTATCAATTCGTTAACACAGAAATTATTCGATACCACTAATTGGACACACTTGTACAATAATTAAAACGTTACGCGCCATTATGCATACGTACTGCGCATCAAAATCCCTCCATTTAATTCCACAAATATGAAGCAACAAAAAAATACATCACCTCGATTCATTCACGGTCTCCATCCCGACGCGCATTTGCATACGCCGGCCGCGTAACCAGCGCCCGGAATCGCCGAACCAATCAATCCGCAAAACACCTGACAAGAACGTTACAGACCCTCCGACCGACCCAATGACTAACGTCGGCCGCGATACAAAAGAGAGAAAGACGTGAAGACGAAAGGAGGAGACACGTGCCGCTAGCCAAAACTATTCCAACAGAGTTAAGAGCGGTGCCTAAGATCGGCCCGATCGCCGTTGCCAAATTTCTTTACGCCATATACTCCCTCGCTAATTTTAGGTGCCTCCCTGAATGATGCTCCAAGGTATATACGTACGTACTGTAGTGGCCCGCAGTGACGAGGTAGAACGGGTCGGTCTCTGCACAAGGTTAGACAAGAACGGTCAGAGACCCCCCGATAGGTGTAACGGAGAGGGCACGATCCCACGTCTGCTCTCTGTTCACCGTTGGCTCTCGCCCTCGCCAATCTCGCCTGCTGCCTTTTCGAATGTCCACAATCGGCCTCTGCCGACAGGTCGACGACCTCGGAGCGATGCACGCGAGAGGACACATGGGAAATGATAGGAAAACGACGTGGCGCTCGACACTGGGAAACTGGTCACGCTCGTTTCCACTGATACGCGTCTACGTGTGTCCCTTAAACGCTCGAAAGTCTTCTTCTTTGTTTTCTTCTTCTTTTTTTTTGTTCTTTTCTGGGACAAGAGAAGCGGCGACACGGGACAAGACCATGCGTGTCACACGAGCGTGCTGCACCGTGAACCGCGACGTACGGAAAATACGAAAGGAAGAAGGTGTCTGTTCGCGGAAAAGTTATTGCCGCCTGTCAATCGCCATTTGGGTTTTCGAACCGTGATAACAGCGACTGTGAGGGATCGATGCTGGCTGATATTTGTACGCCCGAAGAAACATGCCCGTCTGTAAGACACTTTGCTCCGTATTTTATAAGTAGAGAGTGAAAATCGTTTTTGTAAATATTTTAACGAGCACGATTGCTCGTTTCGAATATGTTCGCACAATTACGGTTGCAACATTGTCAGCGCGGCAAAGTATTTTTCGACAGTTTCGCAGGAAATATCGGGCTTTCGTTTCGCGAGCAGCGCGATTTTATATCGGCCTCGTAAACCTTGCAATAATGAGCGCTATTATACTCGCTGATATTAGTTTCTAGATAAGTTCTCTTATTCGCTGCCGCTTGCAGCAAGCATTTCGAAGAAACATTTTACGAACCTGGACTTTTATAAAGCGATACGCATCTGCCGATCTGTGCGCACCACAAATCGTATTTGAATGAAAGTGTGGCCACCTTAAGGATTACATTCGGCGTACATTATGAGGTTTATGGATTTTATTGCCGCATAAAAGATGTTGTCTCGTTGGCGGGGAAGAACTTTCACAATCGAGTAACGAGCAGTGCTCGGCTTAAAATCCAGAAAATGGCGACGGAAACTCGTAATTCAATCTCGATCTGAACAATATAAAGAGTCCTGTATCGTCGTACATCCCTTTCGTTCAAGAAAATGAATGCCGTCCGGTTGAAAGCAGGAATGATCGAGGTATCGAGAACAATATTTCAACTAGAAAAGGAAATAGTAATATTCGAACAAGTAGAATATCGAAGAGGATTTCAAGAATTCTATATTAAATGTTAATTATGGTTAATTCGAAATTTTTGATCAAAAAACCCGAAACTTTAGTCGACGTCGTTTCATTCCTCGCTGCATCCAATATCCAGATAATTTTACATCCCGTGCATTTAATCCTCTTCTATCGTACATAAATGTTCCATCGCGTTTTCCATTAATTCACCGCTGCTACTTATTTCGCGTTGTTTGCCAACGAGTACAAAGTGCTACGCGAAAGTCGAATTTCCACAATACCGAGAAAAGGGACTTAATACGCTCACGAACCAAGGAGCTCGTTTGGTGAAACTTCCTCTGCCCAGTGACCCAATTAAAATTCGCAACAAGAAACGTAGTCGAATTTCACTTGTACCCATTGTTCGCTTTGTTTCACTTTCTGCCGCTCCGCACTGCAACAATTAAAGATCTGTCTACCGTGTCCCCACCTTCAACCAGCCTCAACCTTTAATGCTCGCACGCAAACTGCCTTCCCACCTATTGTCGCTTTAAATCAATTAACTAGCGACAACCTACGCGAATTCTCCTGTTACGCATTCGTCCATCAGATACGAAAAAGAAAGTATTCAGGAAAAAGATACGAAAAATATTTGATCCTTGCCACGTCTGCCTGCAACAATCACGTATAATAACGTGTCGTATAAATTCGTCGCATCCTATTATCACGCGTCGTCTAATACATCCCAGGGTAGCCAAATAAAATATTAAAAACGCTAGAAAACCTCAACCAAAAAATCGCCCCGCGGACGACGAAGAAAACGAAAGAAACAGCCCTGTAAACAGAATAAACGAAGAGGGAAGCGGAATTCGCGTGCGGATAGGCAGGAAGCAGGAGTGAGGCGCAACGATGACACAGTAACCGAGCGAATCGATGGGTTTTCGTCGATTCCTTGGCTCGTTAGGGCGACGCAATCGATTCACGGGCCGGTTGATCGCTAATGAGACCGCGGCGTTTAGAGGCCCGTTAATAGAAAACAAGCACGGTTCCACCGCACTCTAATTCGTTCTGTCACTCGTGCATGGCCCGTTCTGTCGGCCACTGCGCCCACGTTCGCTGCAACCGGATGTGTAAAGCGCACCGGTCAGCCGCGGAACGTGACTTGTTCGTGACGTGTCAGAAACTTCGTGAGCACCGATCCAGCGTGCACACCGCCTCCGTTGCGCTTTGGTCGTTGGCCTAATCGCCGTCCTAATCGTCGTCCTAATCGTTATCCTGATCGCGGCCGTGATCGTCGTCGTCGTCGACGACGTTGCATCGACGGCGGAAAACGGCCCCGCGTAATTACATGTGAGCGCCCGGATTCGTCTTCGAGCCGACGAGATCGCGCTTCTTCTCCCTTTTCGAGAGAGCTGAAAAAGGTGTGTCGAACTCGCGATAAACAGGGTAGGTGTTCCGGAATCGGAGTTCGTCGACGCTTGGCGAGTTTATTTTAAGGGGGGGGGTTGGATGCCCGACCGAACGATGAACGCAGATGGGGTGGTTCCGGAAGCAATTTGTAACTGTATTTAGTTTGTTAGGTGAAGCATTCGCGATTGCAACGATAGACCGAGATTTTCAATTGCTTCTTTCATTTATTTCAACCGTTGAAATATTTGCGTTCGTAATGATAAGCGGAGAGGTTGAATTGTTCTTAGACGGAAAGTGTTTCTAATTATTTTGTCGCATACACATCATTTATGACAGTTGCATAGAATATATAGGATGCTCCGGGAATAAAATATTCGAACGTTTTCTCTCAGTTATCCGCGCAGCTCGCCCCTACCTTCGTCGTTTATCACAGTTTCATGTTTGTCAATTTCCAATCAACATAGCACGGAGCAATTACCCCGTGCGAAATTTACGATTCACTGCTTTACACGGAATTCGATCATACATTCACGAAGTGACGCAACATTTCCTTAATATATGACGTTAAATTCTTCATGTAAAATTCGCGACACGAATAGTTCACTTCCATCAAATCTATTTACCCCATCGCCCTCGAATATAACATAGCAAATATATCTTATCCGTTCAGAAAGCCTGCAGATCGAAAATCCGTGAAACAACAAGCCCCATCGTGTTCCTCAATTTACGTATCGAGACTTCGCGCAGCAAGAGTTCCCGTACTTTATCCGCAAGATATTTTGCACAGTAGACGCTTCCATATTTCACGTTTTTATGACACGATCGCGCCGGGAACGCTTTTACGTTTGATATCTTCTACAATAAAATTGCGTTTCACCGACGATGCACGATTCGCAGCTCGCGTCTCGCAATGTTGCGCAGCGAACGCTCCGATATTTTATGTTTCGCGTTACGAAAGCGTTATCAACGTTCGCGCTCCGCGCTATCGTCTTTGATTTTTCCTCGGCGCTTTTGCTACCCGCGACTTCACGTATATTTAACGGCAAATCATTTAATCCGCGGAATTTGTTTTCGTCGTTAGCCGTGCATCGCAACATGCTGAATATTTATAAGGGGCGGATTACTGATGACGGAAAGAACGCTCCACGATAAATGCACGAATTATTAGATTGTTCTCTGCATAATCGTCACCAGGAGAAACGAACGAGACCGGAACGGTCAGGGACGGTGAACAAGGACCTGATACGATCGAGAGTAACCCGTTGCTCCGAATCATTGATATAACAACTTGTCGAGCATGCAACAAAGTACGCGCAGCAATCAGAAACCGAATGTGAATTTGTGCGATCGATATTTATTACGTCCGATAGCCTTATTGCGCAACATTGTCGATCTTGGATTATTATTTGATTAAGTTCGAGAAGCAATTGTTATTTATATGCTATGGGTCGCACTGTTTTATTGTGGATCCACAATCGACGATTCAATCGACGAGAATATTATCGTTTTACAATTAACGAAAATAACGGATCATACATTGAACTGGATTGCAAAGTTTTGTCAAACGATACTTTGTGATTCAATCAAACAACCAAGCAGATGTTACTTTAAACATAATATCTATCAAACAATCTACAAAATATGCGTCTGCGAAAGATAACTCATCGATATGTTCGCCTTAATTTGTTGCTTCATTTCCATTTCTTGTTTTCAAACAGACCTGTAAAAAATGCCGGTGATAATATGCAGTACAATGTAAAAAAAAATGAAATGGAAATACGCCCCAGTGGCGTGATCGATCCTTCATTGAAAAACAAGTATATCATCGGTGAATACATTTATTCCGCGTGTTTACAAAAATGCATAAGAAGCGTGATACAGCAAGTGCACGTGATCTTTCACCCTTTCGCTACGGAGGGTTATACGTGATACGCTCCCCCCCGATATTCAGCAATTGTTCGCGAAAAATCTATACAAATATTCTCTACAACAATGTATCCTTGTTAGCAAAATTATTTATATAAATTATCTCTTGCGTCTTACGTAATTAAACGGAGTATCAATTCGCGACTCGCGTACCGGAATGATCGGATCGCGTCATTTCCACCGCTATCTATGTTATTTAACGTATACAACGATATGTATCGAAAGCAACATTTGCGTAATGAAATGCAGTTTTCGTTTCGAAAAGTGCACACGTCCCTTGCAACTTGTCCTATACGTTCCAAAAGCAATCAGCCGAGGTGTATTGTATCCTGTACGCATACCAACGCGTGGGTATTTTTAATTTTTAAAAACGTTACGCACCGTGAAAAACCATTGCCATTAAGAGCAAGAAATTCGTATTACAAGGTAACGTTGCGTTCCACCACTTTGCATACCTTGCCTCAAACTAACGGTCAATTAACTGTTAACAACTTCCTACCGATTACTTAATATCTGATAAACAAAAAAAGTGCATAGCTTGCGATGCTTCGAGACGATTTTCGCAACAAAGATGATAAATTTCCTCCGTGAAACAACATCGACTTTTTTCCACCTGTCGCGCGCGACGTTCCGATGGAATCTCCGCAGCAGCCTTTCCAACGTCTCGAGAAACAGGGAACGGAGAACTTCTTTGTGTGCACACAGGAATAGAAAAATAATAATAATAATAAATTCACACCTCCGCGACCGTCTTCAAAACTTCGCCCATTCTGTACCCAGAACAAATTCAACAAATAAGCCAACATTTACTTCCCGAAATTCGCCCAATCCCCACCACGTGTCAGCCTGCCAAGAATATCGCAACCTTCTGTCACAGTGAAATGGACACGACGACGTCGTCGTCGTCGTCGTCGTCGTTGTCGTCGTTGTCGTCGTCATCGTCGTCATCGTGTCGAACGAAAACGAGAGGGAAGAAAGAGGGCAGGCGGTGAAACGACGCGTGGAATGCGGTTCGCGATGGAGTTTATTACAAAGGTGTACGATATCGGCGAAACGGAGCCGTTGCTCTCGTTCGAGTTCCGTTTCGCTGGCAATCTTATCGGTTCCGCGTGCAAGGCTGGCCCAATTGGTCGATGAATAGGCCGGCTTCGACGGCCAGCCACGGCGTCGTTTAACCGTTTTAATTGCCGCTCGCGTTTTTCAACCGGTCGAAACATTTTCATTCCAACCCCCGGCCCGGAGCCGGGCGGCGCAGCCGTTCCGTGCGGCTAACTACGTCACTGGTCTTGTCAAATGTAATCGCGTGTATTTTTGCCACGTGGATCGACGTGCCGTGCGAAACACGTGTTTTTTTTTTTGTTTCTTTTCTCAATGAGATGGAGTACACGCGGATCGTGTGCGGACGGTCGATCGCCGAGAGTTTACGTGCCGTTTATAGAACTGATATATATATATATTTCGTTCGCTTTAGAGGGGCGCGAGGGTTTACGCGACAGCGTGGAAACGAAATGATTTATCATTAACGAATCGTTGGGTAGCGAAATTGCAGCAGCAATATTTATTCGACGTTGATACTTCGAGAAGACTGGACTCTTCGCGCTATTGCAAACGTTGCGTATACGCATAAATTACGTTCAACCGTGGCGGAAAGAAATTAGGTAAACATTTGCGTCCACGTTTATACGCATCGTTGCGTCCGGTATATTTTTCATGGTTCGTCTGGACAAAACGTGTCGGGTGCAAAGCGTTTCCTTCGGTTTTTTTTTCTTCTCTTTACCATTACAGTGATAGAAAAATGATGTAAATATTTCTCCCGTATTTCTACCGTGAGAATGTGTATCTGCGATTGAAACGCGACGGCCCCAAAAACAAATGGTCATTTTACAATCGCAATTGTTCGTTCCACTGAATCACTCCAGCCGCGTAAAGGTTGTGTGAATTATCTCAATGCCATCGGTGACGTAGATACGACAACTTTACCCCCATGGCGACACCGAGGGAAACCTGTGAAACTGTACGATGACCTTGCAATTACTTCCTAGTTCGTGATGCTCACTCGGAACTGGAAACGCGATGACGTGGGTCAGGTATTGTGCGACAGGACTTCCTACTTAATAACGACGTTACGTGTACAGGTGGGCATCCGTTCTGTAACAAGGTTCGATCGTACGGTGTCGCAATAGAATCTCGATTATCCTTGGTGTCGAATTCATTGAAAATTATTCGCCGGATTATCTTCTACAAAAACGGATTAACGTAATTTTTCAACATGCAGAAGAATATTTGGAGAAACGAAATCACGTTATTACAGTGAATGGTATTGTAGGTAAATATTCTAGTATAACGATAGGGGGGGGGGGCACACGCAGGTGAAAATTTAATTATACGCAGGTATTATGTGTACTGCGTAGCGATATATATCTTTTGAATATTAAATATTGATTACCGGTGACGAAACCATTTGAACGAGTCATCCACTAATTGGTTCGAGCAATGTATAATTATGTGAAACATTCTAATGGCATTCAATTCGTACCTAAACGTCCTTAACGACTGTCCAGATATAAATATTATGAAACTCGACAAATTTATTCCATTCGCACTTACTGCTTTTCAATAAACAGATATTTTAGCCATTGACAGGCCATCAGTTACTGTTAAGTAAAAAAAAAAAAAAGGGGGCAGATACATGAATTTTATTATATCTTGTTGACTGCGTCTAATACAGTGCGCCTAGCACGACATTAATGTTTTCAAGCTGATATTATTATCGTATTATTAACCGTTGCTGTGCATTCTCGAGAATAATTGTAATAATTCATCAATTAATCGAGAGTTTTGAACGAAAGAATATCGACATTTCATTGTCTATTATCGTATCATCGATGAATCGTTCAATAAATTTGCCAAACAATAATATTCTCTCGATCGGAAATCGTTCTACATATTTTCAGTTCACTTTGTCATTGCGGAAGATTTATTAGAAAGGTGTATCGTCGAATCTGACATTGCAAAGACCAAGACACGATCATTCCGTTTCATTAATCTGCAACCACATTTTCGAAACCAGTATCGCAATGACTGACCCGTATAACGGGTTAACGTGTCTCAATTAAAGCGTGGCACGGTGAATCGTAGCTCAATTTCGATTTATGTAACGAAGTTTCAATTGAAACGTGCGGCTTGCAGGGAGATCCGTAGAGAGGCGACTTCTCTATCATAGTTACCAACGTTTAAGTGGCACAATTATGTTAAAGAAAGTCGGAATTTGAAGAATGATGAAAGAACACGTTTCAGAAATGATACGAGTGAATCGAAAGCGGTCCCAGAAAGTTCTTCCGACTCGTCCTCGATCGTTACATAATTTCTTTGGAAAGCCTGAATAAGCGAACGAAAAAGAAAAAAAGTTACGTTAATCAAATGACGTAATATTTCGAGGCTGTTATATTAATTATATCACGTTCTTTTTAAGCGGCGCGTCAATACGAGAATAATAATTTTTCGGTCACACAATAATTATTTTAATTGTGTTTCAATCATTGTATTGCCACTGCAAATACATTGTACCCGGTGAGCGCATAATTTGCGGGGTATAAATAAATAATTCTCTTTTTCTAGTAAGAAATAATAAGATGCAGTATCTACACCGTGGAGTAATGGTACTGTCACTAATAACTGTCAAGAACATGGCGAAATATTTTATCAAATAAAAACGTTCGAATTGAAAGAAAGTGAATAATTTTCATCCGAATTAAAGCAACATTAACCCGTATACGTAATTTGTATTACAAATGCGCCACGATTAAGTTCCCAAGTTCTTTCGGATCAAAATGATACCGTGTACGTGTTTATATTGAACGATCGTAAAGTAGAAAATCTTACTCAACGAACCTCGTGTATTTCTTCTCACGAGTGATCCTCGTGTTTTCGTTCGCTCGCAAATGAATTGCAAAAATAAAAAAAAACATTTTATCGCAGAGCCACTTTGTCTATATGACGGCTGCGTTTCAGTAAATTATCCACTTGTCCGTCGAAACCGACTGCTCCATTAAATTCTATTCCGAAGAAACGGGGCGAACGATAAAAAGACAATGTGGACTAGTATCTGGACTAACGTCCGAACCCTGTTTCAAACCAGAACGCGCACTTTTCAACCGTTTACGACAGGATGTCGTTATGCTAAAAAAAATGTCCTAATGGAGGAAGTGCGAATTTCCTGCATCACATAAGTCAACCAACCGAGATAACGCTTTCTGTACGATTCGTGCCACAATTGTTGCAAAACGACGCGTTTTACGTTTACAAATTTCAATTTGTTTAACGCACGATCGAATGATTGCTCGCGAAAATTATCCGATATCATTTATTTACAGAAATGTTCGTCGGGCGTTGAAAACGTCGCGCAACGAAATCTTCCGGGCTTTCAAATCGAGGCGACATTGCCGCGTCGGGACTTAAGCTGACACTTAAATCTAACAGTAAGGTGAGGGATGGAAAATCGGGATCGGAGGCGGGGCGGGGGGGGGGGGACAGGAAATAAAGCATTCGAACAAACTCATTATTTTGTAATAATAAAATGTATTAAATAGATAGTGTATTGTTGGCAATACTTATCAAACTACAATTTTCTTCATTCGTGGTACATGAGACTTGCGTGTATGTGTGTTCCTTCGGTAAATGAAACCAAAAAGAAAAACAAACCGAAATGGGCGCCGCCGCGCACGAAGGTGGATGGATCGTTCGATGGCGCAAGGAAGCGAAGGGCCAGGCCGTAAGGAACCGTGAACGGTAAGGAAAACAAAAACCCATTAGAATCGAACGAAAATCAGTCGCCAATTATGCGCCAAAAACGGAGGGGGAGGTAAGAACTAGTTACCGCGTAAAATTTTCGTGCCCCGTCGAAACGCCATCGAACGAATCGCAAAAACCGTCCCGCGAACGACGGCCGCCCTTCCTTCTTTTCTTACGTTTTAGTCAAGGCTCGCCATTTGTTCTAATTAACGGAACTCTATATGCATTTATCACCTTTGTGGTCCCATTGTGGATTAGACCGAAGTCGTTCGAGCCTGTACCATTCCGCGTCTTCACGTTCCACACGCCGAGAACTAAACGCAACTACGGGGAAGCTAGTGAACAAAAATGAAAGATTATGGGAAAACAAAAATTCTCTACCGATTCCGTCCGCCGTGAAATCGCGCGTGGCAAGCGCAGCCGCGCCCGACCCATTTCGGCACGGTCCGACGCAAAAGTGGCTCCAATTAAAACTGAATCAGTCCTTTTTAAAAAGAAAAAAAGAAAAAAAAGACACCAATTGTCAGCCGAACGGGCGGGTGGGCGTCCGCGCATAGAACGATCGGTCGAAAATATTCCGTTCGGGCGGAGATTTCACGGCGTTTTGTACAGTGTTTTTCGACACACGCGTGTCCGGTTCGAACGACTTCCGCCAGCCTATCAATTGGCTCCCAAAATCGCTAACACTTCGTATTTCGTTCTCTTAGTACGTATCGCTACAATTTCTCACATTCTCTCTATCTCTCTCTCTCTCTCTTTCTCTCGCTCTTTCGCTCTCTCTCGCTCTTCGTAGACGTGGATATATTATTGTATATCTCCCGCGCGACACTTTCTTTCTCGGACGCGTATCACAAGGAGAAATTAAGTATACACACTTTCGTCGTTTTGATGGGAAACCCCCGTGACCGCCCCGTCATGGTATCGTTGACGCGAAGACGGTCTGAAAATCGTGGACCGTATTGGATTCACACAACCATGATAGGGGGGGCGGGTGTGATTGGGGAAAAAATAAGGGGTTCGGGGTATTGGGAGAAATACATTCTGGTAGGCTGGTCTCGGGGAAACGGAAGAAAATACGTAATTATATTAATGATAATTAAAAAAAGAAAAATAATAATAATAATCGGAGACAAAGGTTCTTGAGGGTTGATAAAGAGTGATCGGTTTCCTCTGAGAGCCAAGAGATCGACCTGTCACATTACATCGTCGTAACGCGTGTGTTACATTTAATTATAGCGTGTATCTGTGAAGAACGTTGTATAAAATATTGTATAAATATATAAATACTTGATTGAAAAAATAAATATATTAAATTAAAAAAGAGACGTAACGTAAAGTTATATTATTTTATTATTAATATTATATTTAATATGTATAAGTTGTCAAGTCTATAACAGGAGGGTGCGAAACTGCGTCGTCGTTCGTTGCTGCGACCATCGAGTCCGCGAACACTCGTTTCGCGATCATTGAACGGGGTGAGTATGCGAGTGTGTGTGCGTGTGTGTGAATTTTTCATTTAATCGCACGTTTCGGTTTTTTTTTTTTGCTTTCCTGGGGTACGAGTGACGAAAGAATGAGGCAAAGGGAAACGAAAAGAAGACCGCGCGGTTCGTGAATGGAAAATTATTCGCGGACCCGGGAAAAGATTTCCCTGGGACACCATTGAAGGAAGGAGCACGCACGCTTCGTTGGTTTCGATGGAAGTGGGGAAACTAAGAGGTATACATGCTTTTAGCGTGCTACAAATAATCCACTTAAAATGCTTCGAATAAATACATAATAATAATATTAATTGCACTAATCAACTAAAAGTCGCGCTTTCCCTTTCTCGCTCTCACTCGCTCGCTTTTATGTAAACTACATCTCTGGTGATTGTAAAAGAAAAAAAAAAAGAAAAAGGAACACTCTAAAGGAGGCCAAAGAAGCGTGCGACGTGAACTGAACCGTGGAAATTAAATTAAATTAAATTATATTAAATTAAATTAAATAAGGAAAAAAACCGTCTGTACAAATTCCACGAACCACGGATCCGAAAGAAAAGAAAAGGGGACAAAACAACGGGGCATCCCCGTGGTTCACACGATTCACTGGAGCGAATGCTGCTGTGAACGATCCGCGCATAAATTAAATATACACCCCGGTAAATATGTATCCAGCGTTTGAACGGAAACCGAGAAGCAAAGTAGGAACAAAATGAACAAAACGAACAAAATGAACAAAATGAACAAAATGAACAAAATGAACAAAAAAGATCTCCGTACCAGCGATGCAAACACAAAAAGCCAAATAAATGGAAAACCTTGCCGATGGATCGACGAGGGAGAAAGAAGGGGTTGTATGGATGCTCGTCGATGTGGTACCACCCTGGGATAGCAAGGAAGCGTGTCGAGGACCCCGTGGCAGCGCAATAATCAGCGACGCTTTCGCAAAGGTGTGCCGTCGTTACTTCTCTCATCGTCGTGTGCCGGTCGGGTCGCGAGTCTAGCGAGCCCAGAGAACTCGACGGAACTCGAGTCTTCTCTTTCAGTTTCACTGCGGTTACGAGAGGACAAGCGTTCTCTACGGATAGACACAGGGTCTGGTAGAGATTGCGTGCGTGTATGTGTGCGTGCGTGTGCTGGCTTCGTTTTGGAGAACGCGCGTGGAGCACAACCCATCCCCGCCTACCCTTCTCGTCGGTAACCCGTGCCCACGCGTCTTTTTTATCCGAACCGACACACAAGCGACGAAGAAACTTCTCCGGGACTTTCACTCTCAGCGCCCGGTAAACGCGCTCTTTTCCCTGTTCCCCGCTGTCTCTGTCTAGGCGACAGCGAGGCACGCGGGGCTATCTTGCTCCGATTGACCCCCCCTTCGATAGTCCCGGAGATTTTCTAATCGACGCTCGCTCGACCGCGTCACTTTTGCCGACCTACGTGGCGGTACGGACTGATGACGGTTACCAGAGGCGGCCACGAAATGCTCGCGTGCAAAAGCGAATTGCCCGAGCGTTCCTTAAATTTCGGTGTCGCTGGGTCGCGTACAAAATTTGTGAACCAATTGAGCAGACGCGTATGCATGGAGGCACGATTGGGACGCCGGTTTGCGACATTATTTTGTTAAATAATAAGATACTGTGTTGACGGGGAAATCGCGGGAATGATACGAACGGTTGAGAAACGTATGATGATATTATTGCGTATGACTGTATGCGAAAAGGCTGGGCTAGCACTAGTATGTGCGATGGAAAACAGTGACGGCGGTGAAGTAGTAGCATGCAGTAGGAGTAACAGCAATAGTAGCGATAGCGGTAATATTAATAATAATAGCGTGATATAATATGTATATAGTGAGCCGCAAATGTTGCGGCGATATATATATATATATATTGGATAAGACACGAGATTAATTGACTTTAGTTCGACGGAGTTTCAAGAACGACGATGGTCGAAGCAACAGACTGCATGGGCACGTAGCAATTGATTGCATTCCGTTATTACAGAAGGGGACATCGGGAAGAAAAAGAAAGATAATAATATTAATAATAATAATAAAAAGAAAAAAAAATCGATCGGCCAGATAAATAATATAATGAAGAATAATGTCTGTCGAAGTAGCAGAGTTGATCTACTTTTTGTGTACGTGTGTGTGTTGCGCGACCGTGGCGTATAGTGTTTGCGAATACAATAATAATAATAATAATAATAATAGTTAATAATTATTAATAAAAATAATTATATTAATAATAATATAATAATATTAATAAACTAAATTTATAATAACATTTGCTTTAAAGTATAAATTAAACGAAAACATTTTTTGTTTTAGCATTAGAAAGTGTGTGGTGTGCATATATACAAAATGTATTCGATTTTCAAAAACCACGTCATTTAGGCACTTACTGTTTTGTTTTTTTTTTGTTTTGTTTCATCTTGCTTTTATCTTTCAACATCATCGTAGAGGCGGCGCGCAGCGGACGTAAACCGTTTCTATAATCGTTCCTATCGCCCAGGGGGACCAAAAATTTCGAACTGAATCCGCGACATACGAGTACGATTCGAACGTTTTATCACTTTTCTCTCGACTGTGCAATAAAAGGTAAAGAAAAAGAGGAATAAATTAAAGCGCACACGCAAGAGAAACGGCCGAAAAGAAGGCGCCTCCTGGTGCGCGTTGTCCCACCTCTCTCGAAATTAGTCCCGCGAGCACGAAGGAAAAAGAAGAAGAACGATTTTTTTCCGCGAGACGGAAGCACTTGTTGAAATTGCGCCGCCCCGTTTTTCTTTTACTCACTCTCACTTTCGCTCGATATATATGTTTTTCTCTTACTCTCCCACACGCGCTATAATAGAATATGTTCTTTTTTTAATAATAGTTAATATTTCTATTGCAATAGTTACATATCACATTTTTTTTACGGGAAAGAACAATGTATACATATATATGTATATACCACGAAATTGATGATACTTTCACTCATTCGCCCCCACTCACTTTCTCTCTAACTTCGTCCAGTCATTCGTCTTTGTCCAATCGCTCGTTCGTCGTTCACTCTTAGATCGAGGCACGCTTTTAAGGCACCGCGAGGAAGCCACATCGATATCCCTTAACGTAAAATTATTTCGGTTTCGGTTGAATCGTTAAAACCATCATTCGACAATCGATATACCGAGATTAGCTACTTTTTTTTCTTTCTTTTCTTGTTTGATAGAAGATCTTGGTTCGCGTGGAGGAGTTGCCTCTACCGGGCACACCTATCGTTTCTGAACGAAGGAAAAAGAAATCAGTGAAACCCTTTCTCCGTCCTATTCCTTCCCCCCTCGTCCATAGACTGCACGAGGGTAGAAAGAAGCGGGGAAACAGAAGTGCCAGTAGGAGGCAACGTTTTCCGATCGACGAAGCGCAATCGCTTCAGCGCATCAACAACAAAATCTAGAACGAGAACAAAAAACGGTGAAAAAGAATCAAGAATGTCTCGGGATCAAAAATTGATAAAAACAAAGTCATAAAATTAACTGCTGATCGAAAATTCCTGAGCGATCATTTTGTGTTCCAATAGAGAGAGAAGAAAAAAAAACAACAACAAAAAAGAAAAGAAATAAGAAATCTCGCTCCGAGGGCCAATCTCCTCCTCGAGTAGCACAGAAAACGAGACGTCAACGTGTCTTTTAATAAGCGTGTAATCTCGGAAAGAGCTCTCCCCGTGACGTGTAACAATCGAAAGCTCTGACGATTGCTCGTCTTTCTAAAAAAAAAAAAAATAGAAAAAAAAAGATATCTAACTTATCCTTAAACGAGCACACACTTTCATTCGCTCACGAAGGACACGTTCGTTTCCCATGCGTAATGCTATACACACACTCACGAACGCATCACTTTCTCTCATTATCTTCCTTTTGCTCATTGCTTGCTCTCACCATCCAGTCTCTCCCTCTCTTTTCCACTCTGCCCAACCAGAGAGACCCCTTTTTACATCTATGCTCGCTCTTACCTCTCGAGTACACCCACACAAACACTCGAGAAACAGGCACGCTCGAAACGCACTCGCATACATTCTTAAAAAAGACCATCCATACTCTTATACTCGTTCTAACATTGGAAGACAATCGGAGTTCTTAAGCCACTTAATTTGCATAGCATGATCTTTGATTGTTTTATCCGTTTCGCGCGCTTCGTCACCGCCCAACATCAATAAGACACATCATGCTTTGTACGCGTGTGTGGGGGTCTTTCTATATTTTTTTTTTTTACTTTCCTTCTATATTCTCTTACTCTCATCCTCTCAATACGCCTTGCTTTCTGTTCTCTCTCTCTCTCTCGTTTTTTTCTTTCTTTCCGCGCGTCTTGTTCACGCCTCCCCATTTCACTCTCGCAAGACAACTTTCCCCTCCCCTTCTTCCGTTCAGAAGAATAAAAGCCGCGTAAACACGTTACTCGTTAAAACACAGAAAGAAGCAGAAAAGTGTTTTGGAATATTGCAACGTTTCACCTGCCCCGGATCGAGCGACGCTGCGTTCTCGCGAGCATCCTACCGGACGAAGGAACGAAACGGCAGAGGAGCAAGAATAACACGGATGGACCGACGATGAGAACGGGACGAGAACTTTTCGACTGTTTCCGGTCCAAGAGAGATCAAAGAACAACTCGCTCGGAGGAGAGTCGGAATTCGGAAGAAAACTTGGACGCGTGTCTTCCCGTTCAAATCGTTTCTCCACTTCTCTTTCTACCCTTCGCGTTTCTTACGACAACTACTCGTATCCTTGCCCCTGTACGTCTCTATTCGAATACTTTTGTTCACCGCATCGATCTCCTCCTCCCCAACCGTCGAATCGTCGGAGGATTCTCGCGAGCAGATCGAGCCATCCGGGATGATACGATCCCCGTCCTTACCGGACGAGCGTAAATCCTAAAGTTACGTGAAAATAAAAAGAGAAGAAAACGGGCCCTGGTGGTCGGAGTCAGGAAGTGACTTGACGCTACTAATGCAAGTTAAGATGCACGACGATATTCAGCATCGATAATGTTATTACCGATAACGTTATTAATAATATTAGCGATAATATAATAATATAATATAATATATATATATAATATAATATTATCATGACGATTATGATAAAAAGGAAAAGACGATCGTTTAAAGAACGAGAGTAAGATGCCTATAACGTGTCCTACGAACAGAAAAGATACGCTTAAATAAAAAGCCGAGTAACGACGGAGAGGAATCTGATCCGCCTGACGTGAAAAAATGCAGCTCAAATGTTTAAAAAAAAAAAAGAAAAAAAAAAGAAAAGAAAAACCTTCTCTTCGATTCGGTGGAAGAGTCCGTCCCCTCTCCCTAAAAAATATTCTCCTGTCTTTTCGCTCGGTATATAAATTAGCCGGAAAAATCTCGGGTCCAACGCACCTCTTCTCTGTGTATGATTCGTCGAAATCGTGAAACAATTTCCGAGGGAAACGAAGAAAGAAAAAAAAAACAATATATATCTTTATATATACCAAAGGAGTCGTGGGACCCACATCAGCTCCCTTAGATATTTAGATTCTCGAAATCGCCGAGGGTGCTGCTGATCCTGTTGAAGACAGGCAGCCTGGACTCCCCGTTTGGCGACAACGGCGACGGTGTCCTTGGCGTGAGATCGTCAGAGCCCAACGGGCTGCACACGCTGTTCGTCCTTGGACTTGGACTCTGTCTCGTCGCGAGGAGACCGAAGTCCTGGCCGAAGCTGAACGGCGTCGTTGGTAAACTAGTTACAGAGGGCTGACAGTCGTCGCTGAAGAAACTCGCCATGGAGTTCGTGGGCGATTGGCTCAGGCTGGAGGACGGCGAGATCGAGTCCCCTGTGCTGCCCAGCGAGAAGGTCGGGCTGAGATTCAACGGCTTGGGCCTGGTGGCGCCGATAACCGAGCTGACAGTCGTCGAACCAGTCTGATGATGATGATGGTGGTGGTGGTGGTGATGGTGCTGCTGGCTGGTGGTCAGGCTCAGCGAGTTCGTTCTGAGCAATGGCGGTGGGTTGTACGCGTTGGTCGAGCTGCACAGGCTCAGCGAGTTCGTTCTCATGAGATTAGGTGTCGCGGCTGCGGCGACCGCCGCCATTTGCGGCGAGGCCGCTAGCTGCTCGAGCAAGCTGACGCTGTTGCTGTGATTGATGCTGGAACCGTTGCAATTTCCACCCGCCGCCGCCGCGGCGGCCGCGGCGCTCAGCAACGGATTCAGGCCCATGATGTTCGGCTGCGTGGACCCTAGCTGGGCGCTGACCTTCTGATTGTGGATCCGGGCCTCCTCGAAGTTGTGGATGAAATGGCAGCGTGGCCCGTAAGGGCAGAAGCCTATCGTGTGGAAGGTGCGGCACAGCTCGGTCTTGTATTTCGGATGGCGGGCAAGATTTCGTAGCTCGCTGTAGCCGTGAGCGAACTGGCACTTGTCGCCGTACTTGCAGGTGCCGCTTTCCTCGAATGGCCTGCACAGCTCTGTCTTGTAGCGGGACGTTGGCTCGCTCGCGCTGCGATCTAGCTTGCGGTGTTGCTCGATCAGGGTGGTCACGAGGGATGTGTAGCTGCGACGTAGAGGCGCGTGTCCACCATTGTGACCCGCGTGTCCGTTCCCGGGGCTGTTACCCGCGGACATCGAGTTCGGGTCCTTTGCCTTTGCGGAGGCTGCGTTCTGTAACAGAAACGGAACGGTCTCGTTTAGGACTATCTAGGTTAGGTACATATTGCGCTTTACCGTTTGGCAAGCTGTTGCTGTTTACCGTCGATGCCGGACGATTTATCACGGACGCCGAACAATACGTGGAATTTTAATCTGTCCGCTTGCGAATAGGTATATAGAGACGGTTGCGGCAAGGCGCGGTGTTAATCGATATAAACCCGCGCGTTTCTTTCGCAAACACGTTCAACCGAGAGATCGGAATTACTAATATTGAATTACGCCGGCATTATTATAATAACTGCGTTCTTATGCAAGTGGCAGCGGAGCGTTTCCTTCGCGAAGCGGCTATCCCATTTGCGAACGCATTGGGAAACCAGTATTGCGAAGGCTGAATCACAAACAAACTATTTCGAAGAATCGAGCAGCCAGCGGAATAAATAATAATCAACGCGAGGATAACTTCGTTATCCGGCGTTCAGCGGAACGAATACCCTGAATGTAACGGGGAGTTTGCATCGTGTCGCCATTCCACGACGATGCCTGTGTCTCAAGTGCAAGTCGAACGGGGATTACGCTTGATTGCTGCCGTAATTGTGGTAATTCCAATGGATGCACGAGCAATACGTCGTTTACCCGAAAATGCAAGTCTCCGCAGTTATTACGACGTCGTTGGAAGCCTGTTCCTTACGCAACAGAATAATGCGAGGATACGAGCCCTTGTCGAATAACAATGTGCAATTGTACAATTGCTTTATTTGCGTAAGGTCCCGATCGCCCAGAACCATCAATCATTCGCTGTTCCATGAAAAATAGTTACAGGAATATTCATTCCAGGATGCAACAAGGATAACATTTAGTTCACGGAAATAATTAATTTAGATTCTCAATTTGAACAACGTACAGAGGGAAATGATATACTTCGTTCCACACATGATTTTGCGTTACATTTAAACGTCTGGTCGTTCTATGAAAAATTAAAAATATCCCGAACACACATATAGCGGATACTAAATAAGCCAATTAATTCCTCGTACAATCTGCAGCATTTCATAATGTAGTTTTTATTGCCGGCAATCGTCGGTCTGGCGACCAGATCCGTAAACACTATCGTTAATTGCCGTGGAATCGAGGGAGGGCAACATCCACGACGCTGCAGGTTTAAAAATCGGCCACAGGTATACGGGAATAGACAAAGGTTCGGCGAATGGAAAGGCGAAAATTCGTGGAACGGTAAACTACCTGAAAACCCGGGGATACGCGACCTTTCGAAACAATCAGATTGCACGGGACCTGTAGACCGGGCCCCCAAGAAACCTGGCCAGAAACACTCCAGGATCGGACCATAAACTCTCGCAACCATAAAAACGAGCCTTCCGTATCTTTGCTGTTTACTAAAACGATAAAAATTTCCGGGAACCCGCCTCTCTCATGGCGTTAAGTTTCGTAAAGTGCTGCTTTAGGGACCCAGTTAAACATCGCGGCTAACCGGACAGAGATTTTTAACCACTCGGGGGCGCCTCCGTTCGCAGAAATGATACCAAACGCGGGGAAAAAGTTCGCAGGTACCGTTAACGAACCAGCGATCAGCAATACACTATTTTCGAACGCCAATTAGAACGATTTAGAGAATGATTAAATTAACCAGTCGCACCGAGGACGCCGAGTTGTCAATCAACGTAATCGATCGAAATCTTCTCGGCTTGCATCGCGGTGGATAACATTCGCTGGGACATTTACGTGCCGGCTAAACGGCATTAATTTATAGACCTTTAAACGCGCGCACGTACGTGCCTTGTGGCATTACAGGACATTTCATGCAACGATAACCCTGAAATTCTATCGGTGTTCCTCTACTAGCAACGCCAATCGTGCTCGGCGATCTCGACGCAAACAGACACAATTATCGTTGAATCACGAAATTGTAGCAGAAGTCGATCGAAACTGCAAACGTATTGCCTCCTTCGTCGGTACTAGAAGAAGAATTGGATCGTTCTGCGCCCCTCGTCGCCGCAGACCCCGGGGCCGTGGTATCGGTAAACTCTGGAAAATTCCACGAGAATCAACCTCGAGCCGAGGCCGAGCTAAACCCGAGCCTAAATCAAAACCTAACCCAAGGTCTTGGATGGTTTTGCCCGAGCCCAAAGTAGCCAGAGACCGAGCTCACAGATCTCTGTGGTCTCTCTTGAGGCTCCGTAGTTTCTTCGTAGGTCTGGAAATTTCCACGAACACGTGCGTTCCAAGCACACACACACACGCGTTCCCATCGCGCACACCTAGCCTGCCTCTTTCGTGCACACGTCCGCGATCGCGTAGTTAGCCTCACGGCTCCAGGTATTAACGCAAGGAGACACAACACCGGCGAGGTTGCAATGGTGTTTGTTATCCTGCCAGTAATCAACGCGCGGTGGCTGTTTATCGCTGGCACCGTGAACGTGCACACGTATTCCCGGCCTAGTGTTACTAGTGTTACTACAGCTTATCGGCTCAACCTGGCTCGAGTAGATGCAATCACGTGCGAACGGTCAGCGGAACGTTTTTATGCTTCCTTTTCCTTTTTTTTTTTTTGTCTTCTCCACGGCGCAAACGTTTACTGCGACGCTCGGAATCGGACGACGAAACCGCGGGAATCGGGGCTGAAAGGAAAAAAGAAGCTTCGGGGACAGTTGGGGCCACGAACGCGGTGCTCCGAAGACGAACCTTCCCGGAAGAACAACTCCCATCGAGACCTCGGAAATTGTAATCCCGCTGAAACAAGGACAATACCATATTGTGACTTGCCAGAGGCAACAGGTATCCTCGAAACGTTCCACAATAATCGTCGATCGGCGAAAGATCGATCGTTCCTCCGCGTGGTTTCAACAAGCGACCGACCACTGTTTCTCCTTTCGAAGTTAGAGAAAAACCGTCTCTGTTATTAATCGTTCGCTAGATCCCTTTTTTCTCGTGCATCAATGAGGATGATTTCGCCGAAATTGACGACGAGGGCGATGCACAAATCGGTGTCGGCCCCCGTTCTCGAAACGCCGTGTGTGTCAGAAGTTTGGAGAGGGCTTATCTGCACGACAGGCCCGACCTCCACGGACCAACTCGAGATAGTTTCCACGAATGCGGCTGAAAATAGGCTGGCAGCAAGAAGCTTTCATTCACTCGATGCCACGACAGGGACGAGAATGGAGAGGCGGTTGGCGAACGAGCTCTGGCTGTCCCGCGTTTGATGTATTCATCTGGCTGACACGTTTTCCACAGAGGCTACATTTCACGTGAAACGAGCTTTGTAGCTCGAGGCACGGCAATCTGCTGGATAATCGTGCTTTCAGGACGTAGGTACCGGGACAATCTCGTTCGGCCTTTGTGGACAGATCGAAACGATCCTCGATCGTCGAGTGAAATGCACACGGATAGAGTTCTATTTATTGGTACGACATTTTCGTCAGATCCGAATCCGATTGAAAGCATCAAGAATTATGCGAATAAAGAAAACGGAGTCCCGTTGTACATTACGTTGATCGTAATATTTTCGACTAGACCCGTTCGCTAGAGAAATGCGAATTGTATCCGCACACGGATCTACATACGTTCGAATATTGTATCCGGTCCCTTCACCGACAAATGAGTCATCCTGTCAGTTAAGTTTGTACACAAGCCTTCGATAATTCTTCAGTACGCCGCACGTTTCGTACACGGATCTATCGGCGCGCTGTGCCCATGTTCGGTTTAGAAAGAGAAAGCACCGTTGTTCGCGTCGCAACTAAGCCTTCGCGAACGTAGACCGTAAAATATTAACAGCAATGCGTAGCGGACTAATAATTGAACGAAAGCTCGCTACCGGATACACTACCAATGCGTTACGGCTTCGTTGCATAATCCGAATTTCGATAAACCTCAGTTACATTTCCACGTAAAAATGCTTTCAACGTTTCGTCACGGTCGAGGCTGACATCATTTTGCAAAGACGTTTCATTTGGCCAACGATTTCCTCGCGCGCCAAATCGTTTTCGAATTCGCGGAAATCGAAGAAACTTGAAGACGCGGTTAGATAAATCATTAACGGCCGCTGATAACAGAGCAGAATAACGCCAGACACTGTTACACGATTATGTAATCTCGTTACTCCATTGCTGCACCGCGCACGGACTAAACTTTGCAGCAACGAATGGCAAATTGTTGTTCAGCAGTCTTCTCTCGGGACATCGCGTATAAATTTTGTAAACCGATGTTTTCTATATACGATAAAAGTTTCATCCACGACATATGAAAGTTTTCGAACCTCGATTCAAGCTGGCCCCAAGCTTTACCGAACAAACGCCATTTCGTTAAACCGTATCAATTCACACGGTCGCGGAAATGTGGTAGGGCAACGGGATTATGCAACGCGCCGCATCATAAATATGCGCACACGTCGCGAGTGATAGATTGCGTAGCGTTTATACACGTATTTAAATATTCCACGTTCCCATGACATCAGAAAATCGCGCCGAGACATTGAAATGGAAAGAGATGCAACAAATTCCTCTCGGACAAGAACGATCGACACCAACGCTAAGCTCGATCGTAACAATTTAAACGGCCGTACATCATATCCGAAGATGTCAATACCGCTGATTTTCTCGTTGCCCTTGCGCCGCCAGGTAGATATTCGTCAATAGAATCCCATTGTAACGAACGACGCTACTGTTGCTATTGTAGCGAAATTCACTTCAATTTCAATAAGTGAAACCGTTTCACCTCTCTCAACCCATCAAACGAAAACGATTTCCATCGCCGTAATGCAACGAAGCTGCCTACTTTCGACGGCGTAACGTCGATAAAACGAGAGCCATTCATTTTCAAACACCGTGGACGAGGAAATCTCGTTTCACGCTCGACGATCGTTCCAATAAACGTCCAGGACTGTCTGCCCATAGCCCGACGGCGGAGGTTTCGCGGCAGTCTATTACGCTCGAGGATGCGAACGAGGGCCGTGGATCCCGAAGGTCAAAGTTGAAAGTGAGCAGATCGAGGGAGGAAAAGCTACTAACTGGCTAACCGGCTAAAGTCAAGATCGAGGAGGCAACGGCGGCGCCAGTCGAATGGAAATCGGCTCTTCACGCACTGATTCTTACGTAACCGAGGCATTGCCGGGACTTAACTATCCTAATTACCACGTTTGTCCAACGTGGAAGCGATTCAACGGTAGCCTCGTCTCGATTGTCGGCTGTCTTTCAGCTCGCCAGGGGCGACGCTCCGTCGATTCGAAGCGACGAGAACGGTGATAATCCGTGTTAGCACTTCGTGGCACACTTTTCCTTCTTCTTTCGGCGAATCGATTAATATTTACTCGACGACGTAGACTGTTTCGGCGGTGGTCGATTTCGTTGGCTCGATTAAACGCATCGTTCCGCGATAAACCCGCGAATGCACGAGGCTCATATTTGGCAACATACGTTGCCCAATCGGGAGGATTACGCGCGTTGCGATTCGACTGGATTAAAACAATTTGAATAGCAACAAATTTTCACAATAGAACGTGCCACATTCTCTGGCGTGTCGGATTGCTTTCTTCGAATGAACGAGTATTTAAAGGGCGCGTGGGATTATTCGATTATTTTTCCGCGCTCATCTTGCCATTTAAATTCGTAATTTTGTTGTTGTACCACGTTTTCGTAACGCCGTGCCAACTTGAGGTTGCTATGATCCTTGATTTTATTTATTTTTCAATAGAATTCCGAACAAGTTCGAATTGGAGTACTCCGCTCTAATTGTCTAAAATATTCTCGTACCAACGACCGTCCGGTGCAATTAATATAATGTCAATTGAAATAAGATGGAACCGCGGTGACCTTCGTTAATAAAGCGGGAACGGATCGTGAGATTGGAGTTGAAGACGGGGGGGGAAAATAAATGGCGCACGATATCTTGTTAACCTTATTGTTTGAATTTGCTGTGCGCCACTTTGGTGACGATAAATTGACCTCAGCGACGGTCTTAAACACGTAACGCCCGATGTTCTACAATTGCCCGCGTTCACAGGCATGCCGTGATATCGTGGCATCGCGAATGTCACGTGAACGCGATAAAAAAAGAAAAGAAAAGATCGCATTGTGGGTCGCGAAATATTCAGCTGAATTGCAAACGCGTATCACGCCGCGTATAAAATGTTTTTCTCCCCTTGCGGGATAACGTTATGCTCGCGCGAAACGAGGTTTTTGAATAAGTTGCAATTTTCTGTCGATGTAAATATTAATCAGAAAAGAGAGCAACGCAAACGCCACGCGGCCGGAGAATTTTATATCCCGAGCGACATCGACAACTGTAATGAAAAATGAAGAAAGAATTGCTGCTCCAATTGAGCAATATCGCTCCGTTCAACTCTCAAACGAGTCATCCTCTCGATGGAGTGCTTCGACGACGAAGAAGCTACGAATAGCGTAACAATAAGAACGATAACTCTACGAATAATGTCAAACGACATTTGTCGAGCGAACTGTATTCCAACCGCGCTCTGTCAGATTGTGCGAAAGCAGAGGATTCGCCGTTTCGCACCAAACGATATCTAATGCATGGGAGGATTTTCCCTGGAACGAGCCTGAATCGTGCGTGATATTCAACAAGCCTGTAGAGAGCACTGGCGGAGAGAGATCGTGCGATCGAAGGATCGGTTCTGTGGATCGCGGGAACCAAGTCGTTCTGGTCTACGACTGAACAACGTTTTCAAGGCACGACTTGGCAGAAACGGACAAAAGAAGCAGGCGCGCAAGGAGAGCCAACGAACGTTTCGCTTTCCGGCGCAGAAGAGCGTGTCGCCCCTTTCGAGAGACTTGGTGCGCCGGTTTTTCCCTTTGTCCGACGTGACCACCACCGTGCGTGTGCACGGGACGCGAGTGATTGTAAAACGCGATGACTAACGTATGATTCAGTACTTTGATAGCGAGTTGGAAATGATGGCGGCCGTGTAAAAACTGGACTCGAAACTTTCAGAGTCGATCCCCGCTGGCCGATGCGGTTTTTCTCATTCCTCGACTTCCTCGAGCTACGCTCAATGACACTTTTTCATTAGCCGTAATCGAAAAGGTCCTGAATAAATGGCGGCATTTCGCGGCTGCACGACGATTATTACACGATTAGTTATTTTGATGAACACCGTCGCCAAACGACGGGATAGAAGTGCCGCTTCGTGCAGATTGCAACGCTCGTTTTCGTTTTCGACTTCTGGAAGAAATGTTTTCGTTGCTCTGCGACCGATGTGAGGATGCTCGCGAGATCGGAGGTCTAGCGAAAGAAGAAAAAATTCTAGGAGTATATTTATGGGGTTGTGCGGAATATCTGCACACCCGTAGCATGTGTTTGCTTTGCGCTCGCATGCGAATACCATTGTGTTTGCTTTATCAGAATCAACGTTCTGTAACGTTTCACCGCTGGTAGAAAGTTAAACAGTTTTCACAACCCACGTGGTTGCCTACTCACGCTTCCAGGAACATACTGTACGAAACTTTTCCTTCCCGCTTCACCTGCATTTCCATGCTAATGGTGTTCCCGGATCGTAAAATTCGAAATGAACGAGACACTTGTAATGGGGCAATGCTTGGAACGACTATCGATTGAATAATAGAAGCCCTCGTCTGTAATCGAAACGATACAAATAATCGTGTCGAATATTTAATCTACGACAGGGTCATTTGAAATATTCGTATACACCGCCACCAAAAGAAGGAGCACCCTGTTGCTCTTGGAATGTAAAGAAATATTTTCCAACGTCGTGAATGAAATATCCCACGAATCATTCCGGAAACTTACGAGCTGTATTGTACATTTAAATATAGACACTTCGAAGGCATGAAACAAAAATAAAGAAAATTAGAGCCTTCCGTACAGATGGAATGGAGGTACGACAAAAAGTGTGTTCGCGGAATCGTCACACTTCGAGGATGCAAGTTTCTTTTCTTCTCCGTTGAGCGCAACACCCGCAAGGTCTCTGGGAAACGTGTGTCATTAAACGCTAAGGAGATCATATTGTTGCAGCACACCATCTGGCGCAATTGAAGAGACAACGGAGGAAACGATCGTGGCGGAAAAAGAAAATTTTTTATTTTTCCGATCGCCGAGATAAACTGTTATTCTATATAAACATTATTCATCGTGAATCGGGGGCAAAGTCACGGTTCAGTCGTTCGATCGTTGCGTAGACACGATTTACGTGGCTACACGCGAGTCAGGCTTAGGGCTGCTCGAGGAACGCGCTGCCTCGTAATCAATGTGCCATTCAAGACTCGTGACGATAATTCCTACGGAGACAATGAAAATAAAAGAAGGAGACAAGAAGAAACAAACACGATCAGTTGCAGCGCGTTCGTCTGTTCGAGCGAATTGAAGTGTCGAAAATAACGAATTAATTAGATGCAATATATACAGATCTAGCTCGAAGTTTTATGTGTATCCATAATGTCGAAATTCGTCGAAATGTCGGAGAAATGAAAATTACATTACGTTTTATCGCAACCGATTATTTGATATCGCGTCGTTGCCGTGGGGGGAAAGAATATTTGCTCGCCGAGGAAGCGTCCGACAAGAATCTTGATGGCGTGTGCTTGGTAATAAAAAAAAAAAGTACCGATTCATCCAATCGAAAAGCAAATCACAAACTATCGTCGGATAAAGAATCCGCGATAAAGTCATTCAACTCGCGTGTCTCGATGGCGCACCTAAAACTTGCGCCTTGCAATCAAAGACCATAAAATCCATCGCGGAGGATTTTCGCGGCAGTTAACCGGGCGGTCAACAATCTTGCAGGATCAAAGGCCAATTACGAGCGCTTTTTTTCTTCTTCTCAGTTGCGCTGCATTCCGTTGTGCATAAACGTGGGACTAATAGAACGGCGGATACATCTAATTGAGAATCGTCGTGGAGTGAAAAATTGTTGTACATCGGTGTTTCATATCGTTAAAGTTTGTTATTAATCGCACCGAATAATTTTTACTGAGAAACTGTGGGAGGTGGTTTGGAAAATATTGAATTTTAGAGCGAGGACGATTATATTATGGTATTTATTATAACTGCACGGTTACGCATTATTATGAGCAATGCCCGATTTGGACGAACTACTGCTCAGAACGTTTGTATTTATTAGCAGCTGGCAAATATGGATATTGGACGAGTTATTATTAATAATTTTTGGAATTGGCAAGGAGAAAAATCGTCGAAAAAAATCAATCACGTTTCTTTCTCTTAGCGACAGACTGATATTTATATACTGCCATGATACTTTGCTCGTAGTACGATATTTTTTTTTTTTTGTACAAACAGATGAAAACTGACGTACACGAGCAAACGTTACTTCCTGTCTATTGGGAATCATGTATGCGATACTAATTGCGCTTACCATTGTGCCGCGTTTTCCCTTCAATATCGAATGTAATTTTGTATAATGGGAGTCGCATTGTGCAGAGAGCTTATGCAAGTCGATAAATATAATTGCGTGCTCACATATACGTCGGTTGATTGTATTTCTATACCGTTAGTTATTTCTAGCCAATTATTTGTTATTGTACAATTCGAAAATCATTGTCCAAACAAAAACGGAGGGGGAAAAAATCGCTTAACACATTGTGCACAATAATAAGTAAAGTAGTTAAATGTTATGGGACTAGGATATTGTCCACCGTCATTCATGGATAATGCAGTGCGGTTCATGTTTTTACAAAAATTTTTTACGCCTGCCCTTGAGAATAACACGAGAGTAAATGTATTATTAGAATCTTCCACGAGTAATTAAATGGTAAAATAACATCGATACGATATTTTTTTTAAATAAGTGCACAACGTTGTGAAAACTTCCGCCGGTAAGACAGGTGCGACAACTGTTGAAAATATTATAGATATACGAAAAATAGCTACCACTTAGCGTTGCCTGTGAAAAAAGATTCTCCGAATTCTGCTTAAAAATAAAAAAAAAAGGTGATACGATAAACGGGGACGACAAAACGATGCCTAAGACCAATGTAAACAGCTTTCACTTTCCCATTAAATCTGTCCAAGAAAACGGAAGAAAAGAAACAGACGATGGGATTTAAACGTCGCTGCAAGATAATGCACAAGACCAATAAGAAAAAAACAGTACTCGGTGGATCTCGAATCGCGACGAATCCACGGCGCGTCCACGCAGAACAAAGGGCCACGAAATCCCATCGGGAGCGCACGAAAATACAGAGCTGTGCAGAAGCTCGGGTCGACTGGTCATAAAACACACGCGGTTGCAGCGGGTGCAACGCCGCGTGATTCAGGGGTTTGCCGCGACCAACACGAAGAAGAGTTTCCTGCGCATAAAGAAACTGGATGCACGTGTGCAACGAAGGAGCAAGTGTGCGAGCGAGGGCACCACCCTACCACGGAACATGCAGTTCGGTGTAATGTTTTCGTGCAACGTTTTTCTCAGTTTCCAGCTTCGTTCGCGTTTCCCCTGCTCCGTCTCGATTCACCGGCTAACGAGAATGAAAGGCGTTCTTGCTTTGGCGAAATCACTCGGTCCGCTATTTTTCGCCAGATACAATCGGATGTTGCCTGATCGTGGCGTTTAATTACTAACTCGAGGGTGAATCAAGTTTAATTGGCTCTCGTTAGGTTCACAGGTAACTGAAACAGCTGTTACGATTTTGTGGAGAAACACTGTTTGAAATTATCTTCGCTTCTAACTGATTTAATTATTCCATTCTATCGAGTCTCGCTGGTTTTCCAACATTTCCAGCGTGCTCGCGCGAACACTGTTTCTCGGTCACGCCTAAATCCCTTGGAAGATTTTCATTTCGTGGAACGACAAGTGCTCGAAGCGCTTTAAAAAGATCACCACACGGCTCTAAGGGAATCCATCTGGACAAAGAAGGAACCATATGCGCGCTTGATGCGCGTTTGAAAAAGCACGCGTTTCGTGCATACACACACACACACACACACACGGGCGAACAAAAAGGGTGCGCGCCCGTATTTCCGAGCTGCCGTATTTTCTACTCTAGTGTTTCCACACCCTTTTTCTTCCTTCGCCTCGGCCGCTTTTCCCCCCGGCGCCCTTCCTGCCATTTTTCATGGAAGAAAAAGAGTGCAACAGGGAGCCAAGAGCGGAGAATTTAACCATATGTTTCGCGTCTATTTTCAGTTTCAGGGCTGTATCTACTATTATTAGCTCGTTCTCCAATTATCGAACTCTTTCTACCTTCTACTTCGTCCTCGCGTACGAATTTCGGTCTGATCCAGGGAAGCGGCGCGGTTCGTTCGTAAATACCTAGTAAAAACGCTCGTGGCAACAATAATGTAAGAATTCGTATAAGAAGACCCGTGGGAACTGCTTGTATATAAATTTATAACGATTCACATACGTATCAGCATGCATGGAAGCTATTTCATTTAAAAAAAAACAAAAAGAAGGGGAATCATGGTCAAAAGCAGAGAACTCGCGTGCGGGAATATCTTATCGATTGCTCGTTAACAAGGTTGCATACCCCAGGCAGACCATTTTCGTCCAAGTTAACCCGAGCTTAATGAATTCCGTAATGGGCGTACACGCGTAATCTCCCTATTGTATCATAAACGCTATAATTGTGTATTTATAGGAAGGCAACTCTCTTGCTCTTTTGCCAAACGTGCCATATACAAATCGCCTTCCAAAACCCGTGCACAGTTAACATAAATTACAATGGCGGACTGAATTTTCGCCAGAAAGGAACCATCCATCTCCCGTTCGATAATCATTGAACGACGCCAGACTCAATTATTCACGAGATTCACGTTATACGCGTTTCCATTTCTCATTATTATATAAACGGTTACCCGTTCCTTCCGATGCATCCTTGCATTCTCCGCGGGGGCAATATTACGCATCGAGCCAAGGCCGGGCTTAAAAGAAAACGAAAAAGAAGTTCGAACGATAATGAAAGCGGCATCGATTACTTTCGATGTCATTTAGTTAATCAGTCCCGATGACAGGGCGGTTGATTTATTGCGAAAGTAACGTGGCTAGCGACCTGGATAACCATAATAAGGTAAAGTTACTCAAGCAACAATCAGGCTATACGGAGATAAATTACACCGGAAGCCTATAACATTGTTGAAAAGTTCAAGAAGCTTCGCTTTAATGCAACTGACGAGTTCAGCCGACCAGAAACTAGCACTGCAAGCGAATCGCCCAGCCAAGAGGAGGCTCCTCTCCCGTTGCTTCGAGCAATCTATCGTAAAACCACCGACGATTGCACACGTTTCCAAGTAGACGAAAAACACGAAGTAGAAGAAACACCCCCACCCGGCCGGTTCACCATCTGTAAAATCACTGTGAACAGTTCGACGAAATTTCTAAATTCCTCGTCCACGATTTTTCTTTCAACGGCCAATTTTACGCGTCACGGTCTACGCGAGGCCAAGCAGCCCACGCTCATCCAACTTTCACGTTTCTTTTCGTTTTTTTTTTTTTACTTTTTACTTTTTAAATCACCGCTCCCCCGTTCGCAGCTCGGGCCGGCCAGTTTTCCTTTCGTCGTTAACGATTAATTAATCGTTCGCCGTGCGACAGAGAGGGGGTACGAACGTTAGGAAGATAAAAGAAAATAACAATAAGCGGTTAACGACGAATTTATTATGCTGGTCACGCGGCTGAGCACAACACAATATCTCATTCGAAATGGCCGTACGATGCACGTGGAATACTTATGCACTCCGCCGCTAATCACTATTCCTACCTTTCTCAACAAGGTTCGTGTTCCGAGTTTGTATAATGTTTTAGCAATGCAACGCCTGCACACGCTAAACCGACACGCCTTTCTTCGGCGGTCTCGCTTCGATCACCTCAGCCGAACAACTTTTTCCCGTCCCCCCCCTCTGCGCCCGCCGTTCGTTCTATTATTAAACGTATCTCGCCTGGAAAACACCGTTTTTGTGGCAATCACGGCGCAGCACTAACCTTCCGCACTCGGCATGTTTTATTCAACGCCTAGTTTACTTATTAAATAGCTCACGCCGACTCGCCTTTTTTTTTTTACGCCGGCACGGGGATCGGTCCGAGGACAAAGGAAGCCGGATTTTCGTCTTAAGTTTAACGATACCGCGGGAAGTTAAA
Source organism: Nomada goodeniana (assembly GCA_963969485.1). NCBI lineage: Eukaryota > Metazoa > Arthropoda > Insecta > Hymenoptera > Apidae > Nomada > Nomada goodeniana. Next base: position 4,003,122 of record OZ018302.1, read on the forward strand.
TTTTTGTTGCGCTTGAACGACGACGGGAAATTCGGGAAACATTTCCAACGGAGGACGTTTATATCGTAAGTTCGGTTGCGCGCCCGGCGCAATTGCTTCTTTCGTTCGACGACGCTTCTTGTAACCTAGAAACGTGTGAATTCGATAATTTCGAAGACCCATCGGGCTCGAGCTACTTTCTAAATCGATAAAAATTTCGACCGTGAACTGTAACTGCACGTGCAACAATTAAACAATCTCCCCGTTCCTGGAACACGATATTTCATGAATCGTGAAATTACTCGTCGACGATTGTTCGGTCGTTCGGAGCGCCGTGGAAACTTGGCCTGGATTATCTTTTCGGTGGGTCGAGCGTGGCGTGTGGAAAGTCGAGCGTTCTGTGTTTTTTTTTCTTCTCTTCTTTTAATCGAAAAGGTGGATCCAAGCGGTGGGATCAAGCGTGAAAGTGAAACGGTGAATCGCGAGGATGGAAGGAACTCCTCTGGAAAAGTAGTTTCTCGTGGGGCTCTCGCTTTTTTCGCGCGTGAAACGATCCCTCGGGTGCTTGGCGAGCAGAAGGACGAGTTGTGAACCGGGCAGAACGGCAAGGTGCAACGCCGCTGCACCCTCCTCCTTCTCCGCCTACCGACGACGCTTTTGTGTTATCCAGTTTCTTTTCAGAAATATGGGAACATTTTTCCCTGCGTCTCGTTCAGGAGTTTTTGCCAGGAGAACCGCAAAAGGGAGACGACCGAATCTCAGGCTTACAAGAAGAATAATAAGATCTCGTCTGCTCGAGAAACCTGCACGCGGACCAGTCGGGATCTACAACTTTTGTGCAATATAAGGAATTCTTCGAACCCCCTCCAACGGTGGAAGGCTATCAATTCATTTGTGCGATATAAGAGATCCGAGGATCTTGAATTCTAAGAGCGAATGGCTGCAAGATTTCATTGTCAATCTCGAAGAGGACTGCTTATTTCTAATAGCGGAATGCTCGAAAAAGATTTTCAAACGAATACCGCCAGTGCAGGTCTCGGGTTTCTGAAGTTACTTCGTCGTGAATTTCAAGTTTGCATCGCGGGAGAAAGATGTGCAATAGCTCTTTCACCCAGTCGGTGATGATTTAGACACGCCGCAGCAGGCAAAGGGAAACCGTACTCCATTTTTTTGTATCATTTCGCTATCAGTTTCTTCATAGGAATATGGGAACATTGCTGAGGCAAGGGAAGAGGCATGAAGACCTCGAAGTGTAATCGGTGAATCCGTTCTGATAAACGAGCGAGAAAAGATACGCGCACCTGGTAAATAGACGGCCACGAAGCCAATCAGTGTAACTCTGTTACGCGTAAAAAGAACAAAAAAGCCGTCCAGAGTGAAATTTCAAGTGGTCGCGTGAACGAATTGCTGGCAGCGTTTCAAGAACCGGTATTCGGAACACAAAGAGACCGGCCATTAAGCTTGCCTTAACAAAACCGGGAAATTATGCACGAACCGCTACAGAACGTGGGCATCCTAGAAGAAAATGAAACTGTTTCTCGCATGCAATATCGATCATACGATTACCGTGGATTCGCACAACTGCGAATCCGTTTCGCGTTTGCGCAAATCGACACTAATAAACTGCAAAAAGATCTGCATAGATTCGGGGATCGCAGTTCACGAGGCCAACCATTAAACGGCCAGCTAAGCAAGATAATCCGATAAAGTTTCTTTTCACAACGAGGCCGGGGGGCTCGTGGGGTCACTCGAGAAACATCATGCAAAGTTATGCCCATAGAATATTTTCCGCGCAACCGCAGCCGTGCTATTTCGGCGTACAGAGGAGAGAGGGCAAGGTGCACGAACGACAGAAGCCCCTCTCCGGTGTTCACCTTATGCCCCTTTTGTTCGGTGAATTTCTTTTCAGGAATATGAGGTATTCCATGACCAACCGTAAAAACCACTCGACCGGTGTCCCTCCGTTTCTTACGGTCAGTGTTACACTTCGGTTAATTCGTGCGTTCCTCGCGAGACGCAACTGGCGCGTCCCATTATCAATTCGATATATTATGCATAAAAGAAAAGGGAACCCAGGCTACCGAAATTTTGCACCGCTCCAACGTCGAAGTTCGTTGCCGACGAGGGATCTACCGACTGGTGCGGCAGTTCGTGCGATTCCTGATCGAGGAACGCGGACGAAATAATAATCGCGCCGAACGATTCCAGTGGAATTGGAAGCAGAAAATCTGCCGAGCACGGCGACGTCGTGGAAAAAAACGGCTGCTTCTTGCCGCGTTTTCCTATAATCCATAATTACACGGAATTAAACCTCTCGGCGCGATACGGACACGAGTACCGTAAAACTAATTGCCGCTAAACGCAATGGATCGTTACAAGTGATATACAAGACCGCGGAGCAAAGAAACACGCGTCTTTTTTGCAGAATCACTTTTCACGGACACTTCCGCGTACGCTCGCAATCGCAAACGAGGACCATTCGGAATACTTGAACGTTATAAAGACGATATCGTCGCCGAACTCGACGTGCCTGCGTATAATGCGTATTCGTTGCGAAGAAAAGCTTGAAAAGGGAGCAAAGTGCGCCGCCAATTCATTCGCAGCCCATTCCCGTTCGACCAGTTCCCTTTCAAAAACGTCAGAAATACACGAACGGACCCTGAAGAATGCGCCGACGTGCGGACCAACAACGACCAACAACGTTGACCACGTTACAACACTGGCTGGTCGCCACCGAGGTCCGCACAGAGAGAACGCACAAAGAATCATTGCTTTCTCATACATTCCCTCCCTCTCTCTCTGTCTCTCGCGTATATCTCAAAACCACCAGCCCGAATGCACCCTCGCTTTTCCACTTTTCATCTCGTCTGCAACATTGTCGCACCCCTCCGTCTCGCCCCACAGCCTTCGCGCCGTGGTCTTCCAACGTTCAAAGAGACTTGTCCTCGCCTAAGCCACCTTACGTTTCCCACCCCTATCCCAGTCCCGTCCCACGCTTCCCCCCTCGGTCACGTCCGCCGGTTGCCGTCTCTTTCCGTCGTAAACACGAAGCAACAGGTTCCTACGATGCTTGCGGCTTGCATTTATATACGAAGCCGCTTTTTCTCGGCGGCCGGTGCGCGCTGGACACGTTGTTGCCCGCTCAGGGCGAGGTTTCCACTTTCAGAAAAATGCCGGACCGAGAACGATTCCGCGCCAGGATAGAGCGAACTGACGCTTCCTTCGACGTGGCCTGATCACCAGGCAGCAGGCTCTGGAACCGGCGTGCAACGGCCGCGCAGTCCTTTCCGAACAACCTGTCTCCACTCTGTGCTCGCGCGATAAATAATTTACGTCCGACTCGCGCAAGCCATTTTCTTTTAAAGCGTTTCGCCGGGTTTTACATGCGTGCACGGTTTACGCTTCCGTCTGTTCGGCCGTTTCGCGAACCACGGAATCGCGATGCTCGAATAAATTTCGTTCTAACGACCCGCGGAGGAAATAACGAGATATATAACCCCGACGTGGACATGCGCGGAATAAGACGATGGCGGCATTGTAATTCCCTGCGCCGAGGCGCGGCGAACAACTTCTGCGAAGCTTCTAACGTCACGTGCATGCTTAGTAGCCCTGTTCCTGGGTTATTTGCGGTCCGGATTTAATATCGACTGTCGTGCATTACGCAGAAATCGATGGGTTTCTTTGTCCTTTTAGCTTTTGCGATCGATAACGGGAGGGGGGAGGGAAGGTTGGAAATATTTCATTTTAAGCAGGGACGAAATGGCGGCATGTCAATGTTAATTCTAGTCTTCGCATTTCTAACCCTTCGCTGGCAACCTTTTACTGCCGTTGGATTTCAAGAATTCTGAGCTACTCGCCGAAGTCTCTACTGTAATATACAAATCGTCCATTGGAGTTAAATGTTTAGAGGAATTATTAACAGTAAATCGAATTTCTGCTCCGGAGAACATTCATCGTCCAAAATACGTTTATCCTCGTAATCAAACGATCAATTGATACAGGAACTAAGTCCGTCTGCCGATAACATTGCCAAATCGATCCTTAGAAAACAGTTTTTCGCTCCACGAGGGCCACTTGAAAATTACGTCTGCCACCGTAACCAGTCCACGCGGGAGTAGAACAACCGAACCTCGCGTGGCACCAAGAGGAATCATATCACACAGATCACTTCCTGGACGCAGATAAGCCCGCATACTCCCGTGTCGTAACGGCGGTCAGAGAGAGGGAGAGAGAGAGAGAAGGGACGAGACGAGACCGAAGCCGGGCTCGAACGAAAGGGAACATCGTTCAAATACCGAAGACGAAATTTCGTCCGGCGCCTTTTGTGATGGTCGTCGACCACGAAAGTCGAAAGGCTCTCCCGATCGAACGAGTTTCGAAATCGCCGAGGAGAAATTGCCGAGGAAAGTTACGAGCTGCTGCTGCTGTAGCCGAGAAGGAAAAAAGTGGAAGAAGAAGAAGAAGAAGAAGGAAGGAAAAAAAAAGAGCCACAATAAAACTCGAACGACCCGCCATTCGCGGGACGCGGGCCTGTAAACAATAACCCGACGAAGTTCGCGCGTCGCAATTCCATTCGTCATCGCGACGGAACAATTTTTGCACGCCCAACGATACGCGCCTTCGAGCACAAAGTGTTTCTCCGTTCGGCGAACCAACCGTCGCACATTTCCTCCGTTCCGAACGATTATCGGAGCCACGGGCGACCCCGGTGTCGCTCGTTCCCAGTTCACAGTCGTGGACGAAAGGCGCGCCTAGTTGAGCAACAAGTCGACGGACTTGGCTATGAATAAATGAATGGACGTTTGATTCACCGGGGGGGGGGGGAAACAATTTATAGAACGATCGGTGGTATTTTTACTCGCGACGAGCGGGCCCACGTGTTTCCCCTCGGCTCTTCGTTCGATACATTTCGGCCCACGGATTTCGGTTCATTCTAATCGCCGTGGCGAGTGCTCGTGAATCCCGATGAAGAAGGGCAGGACCGCGATCGCGCTGGAAGGCGTTGAATCGGTGTACAGGACGGGAATTGTATGCGTAGATTGACGGGTTGCGATTGCGGTTGGTTCTGCGAGAAATAAATGTTGGAAAGGGAAGACGACGTTGTTGGACGTAGCCCGTAAACAAATGGGTAATATTTTTCTGCGGCATAGTAGCACGCTTAAAATACGTGTACAAGTTGTTTATCGTGAATGGAACAGCAATAATGTAATATATTTCTGTAGCAGAGGCGCGAGTAAGAAATTAATAATGGACGACTTAACGAATAATGATGATAATAGTAGTGGAGATGGTGTATTTATTAAATTACTATTATAGTTGGGAAAAGAAGAAAAAATGGAGGAAATCGAGGTGATGAGAGCTGATTTAAATAGAATGTACAATGGAGAACTATTGTCGGGAAAATCGCAACGCTTGAGGACTCCGATGTGGATTGTAAACGTCTGGAAAGGAAGTTGGTAAATATAAACGAAATTATTTGCTATTTTCCCGTATCGCGTAACAAAGTCACTTGTATTCAAATGAGGAAACACCGGCAGGTATGATACAATTTTATTCTAATGCTAGTTCGGAGAAACCGGCGTGCTTGCGAAATAAAGGAAAACCGATTCCGCAAAGTGTTTATAAAACACGTTTGTGTCTGACGGTGGAACGTGAAGCATGGATTAACGGATGTATGCGAAAACGAGTTAGACGAACACAGGATACACGCCGTGCGAAACTTCGATAATATTCTTCGAACTGTACAAACGTGGCCCGGCAATAAACTTGGAAATCAGCTAATTGAATACCAAATTCGCTAAAACGTTCCGCGACATATATACGATAACTAATGTTCGATAAGTAGTTTCGTTATACAATTATTTAGATAAAACATACGAAACGAACATTCACCAATATCTATTCCGAAAGTCCGTTAGAAAGCCTAACGCTTTCTTGACACGAACCCGCGTTGTATCCAAAATACAAAACAATCCGAAAGCGACACGCGAGACCAGTTCGACAAAAAAAAAATTGTCGAAAAAGAAAATTAATTATCGACAAATATCCAGCGAAATTCGAATCAACGTGAAAATAACTCGCGAACGTAAACACGCGACAATTGTAAATACTCCAAACGCAAAGCAAACCTACGAATTTGAAATGTGTACGAACGAGTCCCTAAAACGCTGTGGGGGCTACATTGTCGCAGAAGCAAAACAACTCCAGACGTGGTTCCGCCGACAGAAGAAAGCGTAACGTTCGGCGACGATAAAAGTGAAACGCAAATCATCGCGAAGGAGAATCGCTCCGCGAATCGGTGATTACAGCGGCGAACGCGCGAACCACGCACAACGGAAAAACACAAAAACACGTCGTCGCGAGTTTCAGCCAGAAGCGTTCGGGTCACCGCAGGTTCGAGCGAATCACCGACCGCGGGGGGAGGGGGGGCGCACAACAATGTCGCTCCTAGAACAAATGACAGGCATACGCGAAACAATTCGAGAAACGTTTACGCGCAATAATCATTCGATTAAAGTGCACGCCGAATGTATTATCGTCTGAGAAAACATTCATTACGGAATACACGACGTTTCCACAATTTTGTTCAACCCCTGTATACAAACATAGAGACGCGGCAAAGGACCGTGTATCGAACGGAGTTTATCGAACGAAGACGACCTCTGGGCGCGCGCAAAAACAAATAAAGTTTGACAATCTCTCTCCTATCTAACAGAAGCGTACGTAAACGTTCGCCGGATACAGAGTATTTCGTAAGCTCGTCGGTGTCGAGAAAATCGAATCCCGAAAAAACTTGCGCTCCGCTTTCGTCTCGAGCGAAACAAATTCGAAAGCCGGCTTCGAAACTCGCGGAACGAACGAACGCAGAAACACTGGCGCGCGCGGTTCAAAGGAGAAATTTCATTCGGGAGGAAAATAAACGTCGAGGAAAGCGGCGATCACGCGATCGCGAGAATAACACTTGCACCGACGAGCGTATTATTTCCCCACCCCACATGCTGTTTCCAGCGCCAAAATAAAATGCTCTCCGCCATAGAGCCGCCCGGATAGTCACGCTAACCTCCTCGTCCGTGTTGCTTCCAACTCGTAGTTGAATTTCGAGAACCTATCATTTATGACCGCGAAAGACGGGCACGAGATTCGCGCGGCCCTGTTCTTTCCTCTCCCATGGCAGATCCTAACAGCGCGGGATCCTTTTGCACACCATTTTCTAACCGTACCGTGCCATATTTGTCCGGGTGTGCAATAGACCGTGGTGGCGGCCAGGACGGAATACGTGTACCCAACACGGTTGCACAAATGTTTGCGCCGCGGTACCACCGAGTACCAGCGAGCACTGCGAACCGGAGATTTCAACGCGGAACCGTGTAAATTTCGCGTAAACGTTACATAGACGACGCCACGTGCCGAGATCGGCACCAGCCATCTTTGCACCTATTACGAGTGTCGCTTATCACTTCTCGATTCTTCGAAACGATGGCGGATAGCGATAACATTATATCGAACGGGCAGATAGCATCGACGGCAAAACAAATGTGTCGCGCATCACCTGATTCAAAACAAAGTTCACGATCCGTGTATAATGTCTATAGTACAATTGCCGAGCGATATAGACGCGACGCCTGTCGTGGCTTCCGGTTCGATGTTTCAAGAATATCGGTTCCATGCAAGTAAAAACAGATGTGGCAGGTTTCTTACCTTGAAAAGATGCTCGCTACACTCGAACATTGCGGTGCTCATTACGGCGGTCGACATTGTTCCCTTATATTTCGCACAACAACACACTGGAGAGATAGTTATAAACGTTGCCGCGATCCGGCCGTTGCCAAGCCTTCTTCACCTTCGCGAGCGATGCTAGTGACGTGCTTCGTGTAGCACGAGAGCCGACGGCGAGGAATCGCGGTTGTACGTATCGAAACTCCTCTGGGTACACCAAAAAAAAAAAAAAAAGAACTGCCACTCCAACGATGCGAATCTCGTTGATTTACATTGGAAGCACACCCGTTTCGATTCTCTCGGGTTAACGAGGAGAGCGGACAGGGGGCGCGAGATGGACTCGCGAGGATCAAAGCAAATCGGACGTGTATCTCCTGTTGCGTCCAGGGTACGAGCAACGCTGTTGCTATCTTGCTCCAAGCAGTCCCTTCGATGCTCGGCCTGTCACGTGTGTGGTTTCTTCACCGTGCGAACGAGGAACGATTCTGATCGATATTGCGACGTACGCGTGTAACCGGTGACTTTGAGCGAGTGGGTACGTGCGGGCAGAACTTGGCACTTTATTTTCCTTTACTTGTTCTCGTTACGAAGAATATTTGTCGCGAGCACCCGTGGTAGGAGGAAAACTTGTAAAGCTCCGGTCGGCTATTTTCTTTCCTGCTCGAGAAGATAAAGCTCGCAGGACCTCCGAACGCGAACTGAAGAACCGTCCGTACGCGCGACGGACTGTGAAGTCTCGAAAGGCGGCACAGAGAGCCGGGCCAATCGGAACGCTCCTCGCTACCGGCCGTCCCCCACCACTTTATTGCTGTACTGTTGTAGACTTGGCAACCGCGTCGATTGCTCGGTCCAACCGTACAAAAACAACTCACCCTTGTTGCTGTCAGCAATAGCAACCCCTTGGTCCGCGCGTTTTCGGTTCGCCCTCGCTCCTCTTCGGCCAGACCCGACGTTCCGATTGGTGGAAAACCGTGGCGGTTTGGGGACGGGCATGCCCGTAGGAAAAGCGTAGGGAATGTTCCCGTTCGGGCATGCGACTTTCGTATGCACGCGAACCACGCCGCGGACGTGGCAATATCTTTCGTCGCTGCGAAATCCGTGGAAGATTCAGGAACGAAGATACTCGTAGGGATCCTTGAAAATGCGAGATTAATTTCAACCGCTGCTTCGAATGTTTTTTCCCCGCGGATTGATTTATTATATGGGCACAAGGCTTGTTATTTAGAAAACATACTTGTAAGAACGTAGTACATTGGATCGTTATCGGGACGTGTACTTAACGCTATCTCGCGCTCAAGCGAGTGGGAGATATCGGCGCTCGATTCATCGCGTATTCAAAAATTGACAAAAAAGAGAAAAGAGGGAAAAATCAAGTTGTACGTTACACGTTGCACGTTGCACGTTTCGTCGAGAATTCGATATGATCGATCTTCGGTGCAGCGGGCAGGTCGTTTCGATGGCTCCAAGCCGTGGAGAGATTGAGGTAACTCCGAAACGGTAGCAAACGAATGAAAAGGAAGCTGGAAGAACCGTCCACGTTTACGAAACACGATCGAAAGTCCTCGCGAGCCCTGCATCCTCGAAATTGCACAATTTTCACATTCCTCCTTTGACAGCTGGAAGACCATCGTCGTTGATTGACGACACGTTTGTGTAACGCGTATCTTGTTATACGCAAGCGCGTACTAACTTTTCAAAAAAAAGAAAATCCACCGATTCGTACTATGAAATCTAGCAGGGTTCCAAAAATGAGCCCGTCGAAACCAAGCGCGCCGACAAAAATTGACGAGTTTCTCACAATCGTCCAATTCCGCTGAAACCGCTGAAACTTGGACCGTAAAACAACGCGAATTGAAAGTACAATTCGATGTCGTACGATAGGTCCCCTGGTCCGCGCGATCAAAGGGCGTGCGCAGAAAATTTGTGGCGTTCGATTGTCGATTTACGACGGACGGTTCAATGAAATTTTTCTAACGCTCGATACGTCGAGCGAGACGGCGGACGGCCGAACGGTTACGTAGCGTCGCGTCGTTACGTTTTAAAAGACGTCGTAACTATTTCACTTGCGGTGTTCAATGCGGCGCGATCGGACGGCTCGGATGTAGCCGCGATAGAATACCGAGAAGAGTCGCATGAATGAAATTGAGCTCCTATTCATGCGCGAATGTAAATCGTAGATTGTAAATAACCACTGTCCGCGCATTGTTGGCTTTCGATTATACGGCGATGCCGATGCGCCGTGACAACGCGGTATGCCGATTCATGGTAATGCAAAAAACCTTCTTTCCGTTTTTTGTTTTCCTTCTATCTCCTCTTCTTTCTAAATTTCAAATACACAGCCCCCGCGAGACGGCTTTTCACGTCGAATGTGAATATACACGCATTGTAATGTGCGCGATATTCGTTCGATAACCGCGCAAAAGTTGGATATCGAGGATGCAAATCGTAGCTATCGTCGACGTGCATTGGAGTTTTCTTTCTTCGTTTTTTTTTTCGTTTCTGTTCGAATCGTTGTGCGACTAATTGTCCTTCAACGTGGTCATAACATTGCGTTAAGAAAGAACGAGTGCCGGTCGAGCGCTTGATAAATGTGGGAACATTACAGCGGCCGCGGAATAGCAAATAGTTCGCCGTTGAAGGGAAGAAGGAAGTAAAGGAATCGTTTTACAATAGAACAGACAGAGACGGGAGACCTTGATCTGTTTTGCGAGCGATAAATTATTTGTTTGCATTATCGTTTGCGTTATTGATAACATTTTCGGTATCTTTAATATTATACGCATATATTGTTTTATTGATCGATTTGTTCACACGCTTATCGCGTTATTTATGCGGTTCTCATTGTTATCTAAATGAAGTGCTATTACCGTTAACGAAGTCCCATTATTATCAACGATATGGGAAAACAATAATAGCGTCTTGACACATATGTAAATAATCGTCAAATTATTAACGAACGAACTTCCGCCGCAAATATTTTCCACCGCGCAGTGATCACATTCGCACGTAACCAAACGAGGTTGACCGAATCATCGTTAACAGTAACACGGTTGAAATGTTTCGTGCCAACAAAATTGCCATGCATATATTTATTTACTCCGGTAAATACAGTCAACGAAGGAGTTTAGAAAGACATACGTACACGTATACGGACCGCGTCCCGTTTTTCATTCACAAATCGATACAACGACACGATTTACAATGGAAATGGAGATTTCAATTCGTTCATGGAACAAATATGTGCTTATGGCCCACAAAGAGCCCGCATATCCCAGACTGATATCTTTCCACATAGTTAGGCCACCATAACGAAAACTGACTCCCATTAGTCCTTATATATGTATGTATGTATATATATATATATACGTATATATAGACTCATGAGAATCTGTTTGGGGTTGAAAACGTTAACCCTCCTCTCTATTAGGGTTCCACCGGGAAGAGACCCTCATTGGCCCGTATGTTATGGGAAAAACCGTGACACCCACCGCTACATAATTGAACGGGGCCCGACATTCAAGTCGTTATCAAACAGTATTGATCATTACACGATGACACTAATCAGATAAGAGATAGAAAGATTTTATTGCACCGATATCCGGTGGCAATAATCGTATTGATCGATCCGTTTGGATCAGCAATACGATTAACGCGAATCTGATGATTTTTACTGACAAGCTGCTGCACTGCACATTAAATGTTCCTCCTGTCGAATGACACTATTGAATCGGCATATTTCTTCGTCTTCATGTATGGTGGAATTGACTTACAAGTAACAGATTTTTGGAATTAGTGGAAAGGTGTTGGTTCTATTCATGGAAGATTCCAATTAATTTATTCGTTGATTGCAAAAATAAAAGGAGAAAATGCTTGCCCTTGCCAGCAATTAGAAATCGATTCAAGTTGAAACATCGTCGCAAATTTTTAGTTACAGGGCCCTAAAAATTTAAAGCTAGTAGGTACGTATATTAATGTGGCCGTTATATTATCTTCCTTATTAATACCTTATTACCTGGCCGGGACCCTTCGGGTTTAATAGACAGCCTGGAATTTACCGCGCGTTATTTTAAAATCCTTTGTGTAAACTGTAATACTGTGAAAATGACAGGGGGCTTCCAGGTCAGCGTGATTAAAGAATTGTTGTTATTCGACCCTCGATGATTATTTCCCTCATTTCCTATTATAGTTTGCAAACTGTTCAGTTTCATCGTAATCCTCCAGAATTTAGCGGGTTTCAATCCCTCTTGCATACATATGTTGCTTCTATTCGGAAATTTTCCTATTGGTATTGTTCAAATTAGTTGTATTAAATTCCTCACGTGGTACGTCTATGAATTTTTTATTGAGCTTCCAATAATGTTGTATCAATCAATATAATCATATAAAAATTACTACAAAATATACGTCTACAAAAGTAAAGCAGACAATGTTACAATAAAACTGTTTAAAAAAATTAGGGCAGGAGGGACATTTATTTTTATGGAAAATTCTCCAAGTAGATGCATAGGTAATTGGATGCAATAGTAAATACAATAAACGATATTACCTACTAACCCTTTTAGCTCGAAAGGGTTAAGGTTTGCCGGACAAGCATCGAACCTTTACAAATCTTCGTTGGAACCGTGTCCGACCTCATCGTAGCTCTTGACATTGTGCCTCCATAAAACCGGCGGCTCTCTCGCTTCCCACTCGACCGACCTCGTGTCTGAACTTCCGGCTTTCCCTTCGCAAAATGTCACTTCCTTCCCCGATTGATACGACGGCGTTACAGCTGCGAGCAATTTTGCAAAAATCGGTCCCGGTTTGCCTGAAAATCAACAGAGACAGGCGATGCTGTGTTACAAGCATCGAACGAACGACGCCTAACATCTTGCTGGCTTTCTCCAAACGGATAAAAAGAATATATTTAACATTTATGCACGAGCGCGTGCAACATAAATTAAACGCACAGCATTTGACGGACAGTTCTTAATAAAAATATTAACGTCACGATCGTTTCTATTTGACGATCATTATTATTTAATCCGATTTTATGATTATAACGAAAATTGTGCTGCTGGCTGTTGAATTGGTATGCAATCTATCAAACGTGGAATACCGTTGGTAGTGGGTATGTAATAATACATCCGAAGTCGAGAAGTAAGGGTGCTACCGATCGGTGGCACTAACAAAGATAATAGAGTTATGATGGCAGCGTAAAAACAAGAAAATTACATAGACGTTAGTGAGAGCAGTAAAAGTACGAATGTAGGAAAGATTGCGGGCAATACACTTACCACTGCTCTGTTTCTCTATTATCCTTTCATTCAGATCGTACGATACTTTCACAATTCGTGATTTCACTGTGCCTCTGCAACCTTGCGAGCAGGAGGCCCGATATAGAAATTCCACAATCGAACTAAATAAATTATTCGAATGAAACTGGTACACATTTAGTCCAGTACCGTTTATTTTTAATACAATGTAACGCAAGTACATACAAATTCAATAAAATAACGTTACCAAGAAATCGGTCAAAGGAAATACGGCTAAGATAAATAAATTTATAATACGCCCATTTCATTCACTCATCATTAGAAACGTTTAGCAAAGAATAATACTCCCTTTGATGCACAGAATCAATATAGCCTTCTTCTTCATTGTTCAATTTGGAACCATTCAATACGAACGATGCATAAATAAATTTTCAATAGGTACGATATGAATCGTTTAAATATTCGACGCCAGAAGAAATTCATGAAAATATATGCCCACGATCCTCTCTTCCTACGGGACTCTCACTTCACCGGCCATGTTTTCACGCCGCAGCAGAAGTGTAAAAACGAGCAGAAACGAGTTGTGTACCGTGACGTCACGCTGCTCAGCGTGTGACATTTTCAGCATGGCATTTTCTTATTAGCCGGCACACTCTCATCTCGGGGATCCTCCTCCTTCTCCTTTCTCGGTCTTTCTCCTCTGAAAGGGACGCAACAGGCAGCATGTTTAACAATGGTGCTCGACCCAGCAGTTATCTTCAGATGTTCCGAGTCTCTTCTCCTCTATTGTCGTATTTGCAAATTTCGACAATAAACCTATAGAATGTCGTACTGCACCCTCCGCGCAACACCATTCTTATGCCATAAAGCAGTAAATAATTGATACTCGAGAAACGGAAATATATCGTACGGAGCAGGTACGATGGCGGTGAATAATTAGGGGCGTGAGGTGTGTTTAGATTAACAAATTGAATCCTTGAATTTTCCCGTAAGAGTAATATAATTGTTTTTTCGTTTCGGTAAGAAGTATCGTTGGTGGTTGAAAATTTTTGCAAGGCTGACCGCGTCTCGGAAACACCCATGTAATTATCATATCTACGTCTCGAACATCCGGGGTCTCGAACTTACTGATAATGCACGCGTAATCGTGTCTGCGCATTGCAAAGTTAACTACGAGGAAGGTGCGATCGTTTTCTATCATTTCTTTCACCAATTCGCCTATTCTCGGTATTGCGAAAATTGGACTATCGCGTAACACTTTATATATACCTACGATTTAAAGTCCGCTCTTACCTTTTCGTCAACCTAAAAGAAATTATAGGGAAGTGAAAGGTGTTAAATGAAACAAGCATGTATTCTTAATACTCGCTATTTCTCCAATAATATAATCCCTTGTAATTTCTGACTCATCTCACTCGTCCACCGAAGCGTTCAAACAATGAAACTGGCCAAGAAACAATACGACACACCTCGTTATTCCACCGTCACCTGAAATGTCACGTTTTCCCAAACTCCGTTCCATTCCTCGAATCGCCACGACTCAAACTTTTGCCGCACGAAGGATCTACACGTACATGCACACATGGATGTCCACGTGCACCGCCCTATATCATTCACGAAGCGTCTCGCAGTAAATGCGTCGACCGTAGAAACCGAGAGGGCGATGTTTCATTTTCGCCCCTGCGATGGTCGGCAGAGAAACAAAGGTCGAGCGTCGCCACGGATGAAAAAGGTACACTTTTTAGCCGGTAACGGTACTCGAACTCGATGTACACGATTTGCCCCCCACGGGTGGTTCCATGGTCACTGAAAAGACGAAGAACGTGAGCCGGGCGAAAGAAAGACCTCCGACAGACCGTGCACGGGGTTCTGTTTAGCACGTGTACAACCGTGTCTTTCCTTCTGCACTCCAATAATAATACGCGCATACGGAACGTACGTACATCTGCTGGACACTTGGCTAACTTTTCCTTTTCTTCCTGCCTCCCTTTGTTAACGTATCCTGTCTTTAATCGCGGTAACGAGACGTGCGTACGTACTCTCTTTTCCTCTCTGACTCTCCCTCTCTCTCTCTCTCTCTCTCTGTGTGTCTGTCTGTGTGTCTCTCCCTACCAGTTTTGCTCTCCGCCGTGAGACGTCTTCCACGGACACTTTCGAAACTTTCGACGATGGATTTTTGTTCCAGTTGCTCGTTTCTTGTTCCGCACGGTCTCCAGATCGAATCGCTTTTATTTACACCGGTGGAAAGTGGCCGAACTCGTGCAATGCAAATGTCGCACCTATTTCGATCGGCTTGCTCGTACCGTCTCGCTGGTGCACGCCTCGATCTTCGATCGTTCGGCGAACGGAATTTCGGTATTCGCAAATCGTCCGGTTTCGGATTGGCGGGACGTTGTAATCGTTCGAGTAGCGTTGGGCGTTGGAATTTTTGCGGATCTTTTTTATGAGAGTATTTCTTTTTGCGGTGGAACGTTTCTTTTTTCAGACAGCACTGGCGACGAGTTTTCTCGCACTCGAATTAACTTTCAATCGTAATTAGACCTTGCTGTCGCGCGATATAGGCACTATTCTTCTCATCCTGACAGAATATAATTATTCCTTCGTACGATTTCTAACGGATCGGTGGATTTTCGTGAACGCGTTCCTTTCCTCGCCTTTCAGAATTCATTGTCGAGATTTCTAATTGGTTCGTCGAATTAATCGATGCTGATTCCCGATAAGACAGTGGCAGATGATTAAACGACGGAATAGTGGGAAAAATCTTGCACGACGTGATCCGAAATGCGACTGCTTATTATTTTCGCGTGCTCGCGTTTTAATTATTGCTATTAGGTTCGGTTCACTTTAATATGTTAAACTTGGGTGATCGTTAGTGGACACTTTAAAAATCCATTACCGTAATTTGTCGGTCGATACGCCGTGACAAATTTCACGCACCATTGTTACGATTACTTCTATACATGTGTGTGGAAAGGGTCACTGTACAAGGAAATACAGATTATTAAAATGATGCAATGACTCGAATGAAACTAATGGCTTTTGAAACGATACAAGGAAATGGCTTTTTCGTTCATTCGAATATTTACGTCACGGGTCGATGCGTAATCGTTGACACGAATTTTAAAACCAATTCCGCCGATTCACCAAACCCGATACAGTGACGGACGAAACAAAAAAAAAAAAGCATTCGAGACAAACAAAGATAGGTATCGTGCAGGGGAATAATTTAACGCAAGTCATTATTAGATTGAAATGTATTAAAAACAAAATTATCCTTAACAACTTTTTCCTTCTTATTCGGAGCTAATCATTTATTCAGCATAATAATTCAAGGCGATATTTCTTTGCACTTCTTTTTTCCAAACGCTAAAGCAATGTAACAACAAATTTGTTTGAAATATTGCTCGTGTTGAACGGTGCAATTACAAATATTTCTATAATAGTGTACAACAAGTCTTTACATAGAAATAATATTTTTATTACACAACTTTCATGGTAACTAGGTTCATAAAGAATGTCCGCAAACATATTATTTCTATCGCTAATGGGGGGGAAAAAATTTGGGACAGGTGAACGTGTGCGTAACGATGTTAACGTGAAATTGCAATAATTGCCGGCACTTGCCTCTTGTTCGTCTCGTTCAAAGATTAAACGATAAAACGCAACGGTTTCAAAGAAGAGGACGGTTTTACTTGCAGCCAGGTTGCGTAAATCGCACGGAATCTGAAGTGAAAGTATTACATACTAATTTTTTGCTTTGGGTAGTACCTGCCCGTTTCAATTAAACGTGATTATTCTGATATCTTTGGAACGTTTCGTCTCGATCGAAGGAAATAGAAGATAAGTAGGCGTAGGCACTTCTAAAAAAGAAAGAAGTAGGTCACGTTAGACAGATAATGGGTTTATTATGTCTGATAAACGT
This sequence comes from Nomada goodeniana, assembly GCA_963969485.1. Lineage (NCBI taxonomy): Eukaryota > Metazoa > Arthropoda > Insecta > Hymenoptera > Apidae > Nomada > Nomada goodeniana. Next base: position 4,019,994 of record OZ018302.1, read on the forward strand.
TCTGCAGAAATACGTGACAAATATAAATCATTCAATTGCAAGGGAATCATCGGAAAAGGTGAACCTATAATAAGAAACTTCCATCCTTCGAAGTTAAGTGTATTGGCAAACTTTTTTCTCACCAGAAATTCGCGCGCTATCAATTTATCAATTTATCTAGGCGGATGCATCATTTTTCTCGGCAAAGAAAAATATAACGATCATACGTGCACGTAATATCGTTACACGTTTTATCTAATCATTTCCGTATCGAGACGGACAACATCAATATCGAAATTGTTATAATTCACTTCGTCAACGTTCCGTTCCTCTATCCTCTTCGTACAATATGGTTCGAATAATTCACGCAACAAAATCATTCTTAACATAAATATGAAATACGAAAAATGAACCCACGCCTATTGGCCATCGTCGAAGCGAAACTCACCCGGCTCCGAATCGTCGAAAGGGTCCCCCCTCAAAACGTAAAGATGCCCACGTCAAAACGAAAGTATTGCCGCGGTCGAACCGCGGAGATCTCGTGACCCCGCGGCACCGCGGCGTCGCCGGTTCGAAAATGAATATAAAAAGCGTACAGGCAACCCGCGACGATTTTTACTCGCGGCCAACTTAATCCACGATAACAGATCGACCGTGTCTCGCTCGTCGTTACACGGCGAAGCGATTTCCAATTTACCGACATCGTGTACGCGACCGTTCCCCTTTGCCACAATGTAACATAAATCCTATCTGGCACGAAGATCCCGCCGAGATTTCATTTACCGCCGGCCAGTCCAATCATCCCGGCCTCCACATTGTTTACAAACGACAGGAACGAGCTGCGTCGTTCCCGCGGCGGCCGAAGTTCGCGGGGGTGAGCGAAGAGGAACGGTGGATACGGGGCGGCGGGAGGCGGACAGCGGAGCGTATCGCGGCGATCGGAATCGAATCGATGGAAATCGGAGTCGGGATCGTTCCAGGAATCGTTAAAGGCCAAGGCGGAGACATGCAACCCAGCCGGGCAGCCGTTCAACGATACGGGTAAATGCACGCCGGTGAACCGGACGGAGCGGAGCGGAGAGGCAGCTCGCGTAACGCGGCGACGCGGTAGCTCGTCGCGCGAAAAACTTGCCGTCCGCCCGCGGCTCTTTCGTTCCGTTTCGAGCGAGACGCTTTCGCGTCGACGATCTCCGTCTGACCGCCTGGAAGGGAACATTGCTTGGCCGTCGAGATACGAGACGGACTCCGAAAAGCGGAGATTTTGCGTCTCTTGTTCTATTTGGAAGCGAGTCTTTAGGTCCGTTTCACGCGAGACACTTTTCAACGACGATTTCCGCGGCGCGGTGGTATTCGTTCGAGAATTAATCGAATAAAATATAGAACCGCGCGAAGCATTTTAGGTTCTTGGGCACGCGTCTCGAATGCTTTCCACGGGGAAACCATTTGCATACCTGGCTATTGGATTGCTCGAAGAATCATCGGCGCCGTTACTTCACGTCGACCCACGCGTCGCGTTTATCTCGTCGCGATTCGACGTTTTTCCGCTGCGGCCGCCACGCGGGAAACGAGCGCGATTATTTCGACTCGGTGCGTTGCTCTGCGACCATAATTCGAGATAATAAGGCCGGCGACCGAACGGTGCTCCTTGCGAGATTTTTCGTCCCGTTTCATTCGTTGAAAAGACAGCGGGGTTATTTTAAGAATTAATCGTGTTCGCCGATACGTACCTCGCTTGTGCGTCAGGTGTAACGCGAAGAGGCAACGCGCCAGGTGTAATGCATCGCGTTAATAAGTAGAACGTATCTTGAACACGCGGCGCCGGTGTCGAGTAGTTTATTTAAACTGACACGTTTTTCGTTTTTGTCAATTGAAATAGCCGTCGATTTGTTTATCAATTTCTTCTTCTCAACGCGTCGGTCAATATTTCCGCGTCGTTGCTGACTTTTACGATATTTGCATTTCTTTCGTATGACCTAGTAATACCGTGGTCAGGTGCAAGCAGTAGTGGATTGGTCAGTGAAGGAGGTGTTTTTGACTTTTGTATCAGGATATGAAAGTGCTATTTAAATTTTAGGGTACGAAAGAAGCGGTTATCGTTCCTGGGAACGGAAAGTCAGCGTGAAACGAAAATTTTTTGAAAGCGGGTCAGCTGGATGTTTAATTATTACTGTTGCGGATGTTAATGCGGATCGGGGCGTACATTGTTTAGCAGTGGTGGTGCGCGATATGACGAAAGATGCAAAGCTTAAGATTAAAATTACATTGCTTGGTAGATCCTGTATCTGTAAAGAAATAATATAATTTTTAATTCATACATTAAACAATTCTTGATTCCAAAAATAAAGCTATTTATAATCAACTGACGAGCGTAGCTTTTCTCCTAAATAGAAACGTGAATAAATAAAATCGTGCTGATCTTCCGGCAGTATCGTTGAAATGCTGCTCATGAAAACCTACTGCAAATGAAATATAATTATGTATACATGCGAACTGTATATCTTCAAACCGTGTACGTGTCCAGCCAAAATCTATTGAGCGAACAAATATAAAATGTGCCAGCGATCTCTGACGAACATTGTCATATAAAATAATTTAGTCTGTTTGTACTTAACCGTAGTCCGACCAGCGGAAAATTTCTGACGAAGAAAACGATTTACAACAGGTCACGAACGTACGAACGAAGCCGCACAATGAAACAAGTTTCACAGAGCAGTTTGATGCACGATATTGTTAAAATGCTTCGACGAGAAATAAGGATACGGTTCCCAAGCGTACGATGTAGACACGTACGTATTGTTGTAGATGTACTGATTGTTCCTGATCCTTATCAACCGCGTATGGTTTGAACGATGAAGAGGGAAGTAGGTTTACGACGCTCAGCTGAGGTTGGAGTTGCATACCGTGTACGTATACATATACGTACATACGTTGAACTCCATGGTTCGAAACATCGATAGATGTATCCTTGAACTAATTGCATCTTCTTTCTGTAATTGTTAACTCATTACGTGTCGTCGAACGCAAGAAAACGATCGTTGTTCCGTTTGCAATTTTCCAGTGGAATTTGGCGAACGATTCTATTTGTTCTTACAGTTAACAAGTTTTTAGAAGATCGTAATAGAACAATGGGACTTTTGCTGGACTGGTTGGTGAAGAAATGTACTGCGCATATATTCTATATTTTCTTAAACATACACAATTTTTTTCAACTAGTTTTAGTTGCTTGTATAAATCCTGGTCAACTAATATGATTAACAATGGAGCAATGCACTTTCGAGCTCGATGAAATTTCGATTGAAATTCAATTTTCGAGGGGGTAATGCATTGAACGTGAAATACCCGATACATTACAATATTTCTTTGATCATTCAACGAAGATTGCAACTTTCATTCCGGTCTGTAACTGTTTAAATGCAATTTCAAGAGGAGTACTTTTGTATATCGTGCTTTCCTTTTGAAATTTAACGGCTTTATAAACCATGAACAATTTTCTGGGTCAATTAATGGCCGTGGTAAGAATGTTCACGCATTGTGAGAGATCACTTTCTCATTCTCTCGCATTTTTAGCGCCTGGCGCCATATCGATCACAACTTTCACATGTCACGTTAATTTCAACGGATAAATTTATGTTACGTAAGACCCTGCAGCTTTTTTTCCACCGAAATTTTTGTACTACTAATCGATCTTATATAAGGGCAATAATAAACCAGTAGAAAAGGAATTGCCTTATCATTTACAGCTTGGCACATACATAAGTACAAAACAACCGTAGATTTCAATGCGCTTAAATTATTATGCCAGCCAAATTGTAACCAAACGTGTCTCAAATATTATGTTCGGCGATAAATAAAATTATTTGGCGTTAAATAAAATAACAGCGCCTGAACGATATAAATAATATGAACAAATATTTGTTCACACATGTTGCCAAAGACTCTGCGTATAAAAATTTCGAATACAAGAATTAGATTTTTGCGTACAATACTAATTAATAGTTCTCGTTCGAATTGTACAGTGTGTTATAAGGTGTACGCGATAAAATAATTGTAGAAACGGAGTTGGCAGTAACGAAATTGCGGGCTATCTTATTTACTAAAATATTACGTTGCGCGATTCCAATAGATAGCATCTAATCAGAGGACCCGTAAGAGTTAAAGTTTAATGTGTCCTTTTGAGAAAGCGTTTCCATGTTGCTCGAGCACCACGGTCAACTTTATCGAAAATTTGAGGATGCACTAGCATTCACGCTGATACCGGCGCTGATACAGTTCCGTCCGGTTTGATAAAACGGTTTGGTGGCGAAAAAGCTTCTCGAAGAACTTTTAAAACTAGATGCTCCCAGCGTCACGTAATATTAGGAATAAGGAACAATCGTTTCAACCACTAACAACTACGGGAAAGGATGTCGTTAAGCCTGCAATATAATTTTCTCCAGTGTATACTTGTAAATGTAAAAGTTGTTGTACAATGAAGAATTTTATACAATAATTTATACGCTGGTTCAACGATAACATCATTTCTTTATTAAAGTTTGTTCCGCGACCCCGCCTCCTGTTGTTCGTAAAACGGTTTCACGTGAACCCAGACCGTTTCAAATGATATAACGGCACGCCGCTTTACAATATTAGCTCGATACTAACAAATTGGTCATTCGAATAAATATTTAAGAGGAAAGTCGGTTTACTCGAGGAGATCGTACAGCGACTTGAGTTAATCTAGATTAAATGTCTCAAGTGTTTCAACACGGTCTATGCACATAGTTGTAAAGGTTTTAAGTCGTAAACTGAAAAACCATAAACGTTTCGTAACCCGGGTCAGCTTTTCCCAGCCCGGGAATAGGATAAGTGAGTCATTTTTTTACAGTTACAATTCTAGTTGCGTGCACTGTAATATTTGAATAATAACGTGATTCGTCTATTTATAGTGGCACGGTTTTGGATGGCGTGAACAAGTAAATAAGATTAACTCGGGCCGTTATCGCCGCTATTATTCCCCTACGTTCGAAAGATACTCTACTTAAGTTCAAGTTAATTTGCACAGCGTACATACATATATACAAATTGATCTCACTGGAATAGCAAATTGAACGGTTCTTTTCAAATTTAACCCCTCGGATATCAAAAGCGCCGATACGCCATCGCGATAAAGCGTCCCCGTACAACAACGATACATCTGTTCATCAGAAACAACGATAAACCCCATGTTGTATGCGGAAAGTAATTACACCTCCCAGCTACAGAAAAATATTAAGAATTTCTCTAAGCCTCTAAGAAAAACGATCTACGCTGCGCATCACGAGCGTTTATTCAATCTTCTCTGTTCAATTCCACTGTCGTCCCGACAATTTTCTCATCCCAGTTGTTCACGAACCCCTATCGAGGCAAGTACCAAAATTGAACGGACCCCCGGCTTATACAATTTCGTCTGTATTACCCGCACCAATAACCCATTAAACCGGCGGCGATGGAAAATGTTCAACGCGTCCTACGGTATGACGAAGCGGCCCGAAGTGACAAAGCACATTGCGCATACATACGTGCGTATACGCTTAGCGCGAGCGAGACGGACGGGAAGCGAAATCGAAAAGGAGCGAGAGCCAGGTAACATGGACCCCGTGATCTCGCTCTCGCCGTGTGGAGCCACGGGCACGGGATAAACAGAGGCAAAACTTATCCGGGCGAGTGACTTTCACCCGATTGACTTTCCCTTTCTCTTCTCGATACTCGCCACTGTAATTCGACGTATCGGTCTTGCCCGCCTTCGGGATCGGAACCGTCCGGAGCACGTCCACTTCCGGTTTCCATCGACCCCCCCCCCTGTTCGTTTGCCCCGTTAATTGAACGGGCGAGATCAGGCTCATGTATTATGCAATCAGATATGCACTTCCTAAATAAGAGACGGCGGTAAACTTATTTCATATAATTTGATTTCCGTTATTGTTTTAGCAGAGTATTCGTAATGGTATACGTTAGTGAACTGGAAATTGTTTCACGGTGATAATAATAATAATCATCCCTGTCGTTCTTATATGTCGCGCGAAAACATAGCTTAACGTTATTGTTGTTACTGTTAAGTAACAAATACAGGGGTTCGCGTCACCCACGTCATTGGTAGGTTTACCCTTGACGGCGCAAAACGGATCGAATCGAAACGAATCGAATCGAACGGCTGACGTTAGTTCGCGTTGAGTCTCGAGGCATTCGGTTTCTGCTCATCGAAATTACGTGATCGTACGCTCGTACAAATTCTTCTGCCCGTTTCGTGGAAACTTATCTTTATCTAGTTCATGCTTTGCATCAGTATCCCGCGTCTTTTGTTTCTTTTATTTCGAACATTACACTTGGTCGTCGTACATCCAGATTAAATAGCGAGATAGCGTATGCGGACGAGAAACGCGGCACGAGGAAAGTCAGATAGAAGGAAGGGTGTACGTGCGTTCGATGAATTTTCTTCCGTTCCGAGTGACAATAACGTTCCATTCTGGTGGATAAATTTGTCTCGCGCTCGTTTGATTAAACTATCGGGTACCAATTCTCGGAAAGCTTATCGCCCAACTTTGGCGTCCAGATTCTCTTGCCGTTTCATCCGTATTAATTGGAGCGCCGGTGAGCATCGAGCGAAGAAATCAGATCCGAACCGGTGTGCACGTGGAGAGGGGAACAAAAAATTAAACGATTCCGTCGAATATTTATGTTTATAGGCTCTCGATGGTCGTTACAATACGGAAATAGAAAACAAATTATAGACAGAAAAGTTCGCTTCTGTTTTATACCTGCAAACATTCGACTAGGGAGGCTTCCGAATTATTCCAGCGTATAATACCCGGCTGTACGGATTCGTATTTGTACTAGGCGCGTCACGAAATTGTTTAAAAAAAAGTAATAAAAAATATGAATTTAGCGCGACTATTTCGTACAGTTCCAAAAAATTTCTACTATATTTATATTTTGTTTTTATTCATTAAAGGAACGTGTAATCGTTCGACTGACTGTATTATCAATTCGCTTGATTGCACGAGTAAAGCGAGTGATCCCTTCGGTGCATTTTACGTGCAAGATACCTGTCACATTTTTACGTGAAAATTTGTTTCAATCGCGTCCGTTTACTACGTACGTGCACGTTTTCCACGGTTACTGGAATGCCTTCCGTTTTTCACAATCGTCACGAATCTCTACCGTATTTCGTGGAATTTTCCACAGATATCGTACACAGTGACGACACTTATCACTGCACGTCTATCTCCGCGGTGTTAAGCTCCGTTTACAATGCCACACTCATATCGCATTATGCGATAAATCGCCCTGCAGGACACCAACTAGATACATATATGTAATATTTATTTTAATGAAACTTTCGATGCTTTACACTGTGAAATTGTTTATAACGTTTTCTCTCGATTCGTGTTGTCCATTCCGTTTATCGCTGTTAAAGATATTCCGAAGATTTGCGTGAATTCAGTAGCAATTTTCATTGTAAGAGAAATGCAAAGTTGACGCGTCATTCGTGGCTATCGAAACAGAATGTGCAAGTGCATACCTGGTGCATTAAATAAGTTAATTCACGACGTCCTTGAACTTTGAAATATTTGTTCTCCTCTTTGTCCAATATACGTGCACAATTCTTGCGCAATTTCTTTTTCGCACGACAGATAGCGAAGCATTATAGCCAATATCACACAGAGGAAGAGTCCACGGTTGCTGTATTTAATGACTAATGACTGTAAGAATTGACAGATTACAGTGTTAACGTTGCCGATTTTCACTAGAATTCGCTTCAGAATTATAGGCTTTCCCCAATGCAAACACGTGAAACACGGAACGGCCGGCAACTGGCAATTGAAAGTATTTTTATTAGTTCAACGAAATTTCCCCTCAGGTGCTTCGCTTGAACCGGCGTGAATTACTGTGGTTTCAGTGAGAAAATGTAAATGAACGATCAATGCCCGCGTAAATTTCCGATAAATCACGATGGCTCCTTTGGGAAAATGTAAACGCGCGGGGAACGCGAACAATGAGAATTAACCGCCCCCCCATCGCAAACCGTGTAACGAAAATTACCGTCTCACCGGTTTCCATGCTAATACCACGAATCAGTCGGCGATAATGAAAACGCACGGCTGTTTCGAAAAAAATCGATGGAATACAAACGGGGAACGTCTGTTCCCACAGTCGAGTTAATATCACGTTTCTGAATTTCATTACCGAACGGTGAAATGGTTTGTAACGACCGAAGATAACGTTTCTTCTGTACCCTTTTCTCGTCAATATATTAAACAAACATTATCAACCATTCACTGGTGTCGAGCGTGCAAAGTTGGCGCGGTCGATCCGCAACGCGACCGTTCCATTCGCGATAAAACGTGAAACGAAGGAAAGAATTCTATAGAAAACTGAACGTATAAACAGATGTCCCCCGGGGACGGGGTGGTCGTGGAAAAGCTGATGGATTAAAAGGGACGAAAAACGTAGGAAAAAGGTGTAATGTACACACTTCGAGCCCGTGTCCGTAGAGAACGTGTTAATTATTAATACAAAGCGTTTAAGCCGTGCTCTATGACGGCCTATTTTAATCCGGGAGGTCTGTTTTCACCGTTGCTTTTTGGCCACTTCCGGTACTGAATTAGAAGCGCCAATAAACGGGAGCCTCCATAGAGGCCTCGTTGTTTGACCAAGTGCACGCCAGGCACCCTGTGCGGCCGGTCGACTCTTTCCAAATACCGAGAACGACGCCACGAACCAGGCGATAATTAGACGCTCCCTGCATTGAACCGAAACGATGCAGAATTGTATATGGCACGCGTGTATGCACGGTGGACTTATATTTATTCGTATTTCGTATTTAGACGTTTCATTAATTTTATCATTCGCAGAAATTTCGAATCGCAATTAATTGATTGCCGCGCTAAAGTAACACTCGCACTCGTTTAAACGTTTACTTTTATTCCTTGCAATCTTGTTACCTATTAATTATAAACTACGGCGAGAAATTTACCTCGACAAATTATTGAGTGGAAACAATGGAGTCGAGATCCGTGTACCGTACGCATTGCAAAGATCTGCACCTGAAAACTATCAGTAACCCTGAATGAATAAAAATTATTATTGCTACATCAGCCCGGTCTCGACGATTCTTCGCGAATGATTCATTGGAATTGTATAGTTACTCATCGTATGCTTAAACACGCGGCACACTACGCTTTTTTCTTTCCTAGCATCGTTTATATTCAAATAACCATGCTATCTTTCTAATTGCTATTTTAGTATTAACTGCTGCCACTGCTTATTTTCACATATATCAGTCTCTGACTGTTTCGCCTCTTTTTATGTGTCCACTAATACTAGTCGGATGTTTTTACTTATTCAAGATTTTTTACTTTTTTCCCACCCTGTTAGTCCCTGTTAATTGTTGCCATATTTATCGATTTTTTTGTTTGTTTCACATGTTTATCGAATACCGCGTACCAATGACGTAAAATTTCGGCAATGAAGCGCGTTCGAAATTTCAGTTCAGTTCAACGGTAATCAGTCCCTTATCTTTCTACTTTATGTCAGTAACCAATTTTGTTGTTGTTCGTAACCATTCCATGACGAAACCAGACACCCTCTCAACAGACTAGAAATAATCTGCTACATTTTGTATCTAATGTGTATTAGACGGTGAATTATAATAAATGACGCCCTATCTGTCTCTTCTCGAATAAAAAGTGTCAAGCTTTTAAGAGAGACGGGCTCGGCGTTATCTCAGACTTTTTTGTACATTGCCACAGATTTCAACGAATCGTGCACCGTTCTCGTTATCACTTTTGTGTAACACAGAACACTCGCGTTCCCTCCGTTCTAATGCTACGTTAACAGGAACGATTAGTTCTTAATATAACTGTATCCCAGTTTCTGCAATACAAATCGAATATAATTCGAACAAGTACGAAATGAGAGTGGAATTGAAAATTAAATTAATATTTCAAAATAAAATGAGAAATAATAACAACGAAACGAACGACGAAACGACGTAACAGTCGACGCACCCAAAGCCAGAAGGTATCGCAACAAAATGAATTACTATCAGTCTCGCCTCCATCGTGACACTATCATATTGCGCTATTATATGCATTAGTTTCTGTTACGAGTTTGCGGAGGCGGATTAAAGGTCTCCCGGGTAATGGCAGCGACAGGCATTTATTCCACGATGAAGTCATATCCTTTTGTATAATTGGAGACCTGCGCGAAATGCGCCTGTTCGTGTAACAAACAGAAAGTGAAAGCGATCGAACCTGCCACTTTTATCTACATACATATTTCTTTTTGTCATCTAATTACCGCCTTGAATTTATTGTTACCGTATCTGAATCACGCGGAACTGTGCGAACGTCGGCGTGCGTTTTACAATATTTCGCACCCTATTCGAATTGCCATTCGATTTTACCAACTAAGATTAATAATATTGTATTGACGTTATATTTACTTTATGCACTGCTTTCGGTTGCACGAATTTCGTGACGATGCACCTGTGAGATTTTATTCCAGAAAGTTAACTCATATTTCGCATTAACGCTGTGTAACTTGAACGTACACTTTGTCGCTCGTGCGCCTCACTAATATTTCGAAATGCATGCATCTGAAAATGATGTTCGCCAGGGCAATGCAATAAAATAGTTTCGTAGCGATTAATTAATTCACGGCTTGATTTGCTTTCCAGCGAAGATAAATGCATCACTCGTTAATTACACGGAAATCGGGCTCCGGTTGCGTTCTAGCCGTTGTAGACGATCGTGTAACCGACGTCGCCGGTAGTTTAGATAAATAGGCGCCCTGTAGGAGTTCAGATAATCGAGCACTGATTAAAATTTCGTCCCTCTAAAACACCAAATGGAGTTCTACTGTATACGCGCACAGATAAAAATATACGTGGATTTCGTGTTCCAGGTTCCAAGTGAGGACACCACATGGGATCCTTGAGGAAGGTTAGGCTTAATGGCGGTGACTGTTGAATGTTATGGTTGGCGATGCATGCCAGGATGGGTCTTGCTGATGACCACTCACGCGTTTCTGGACATAGACGGCGAGGAAAGCCTTCAGAACGAGACTGGTGAAACATTCCTCGCGCAGAGATACGTGCGCAATGAATGCCGAATGTATAATACGTATGTATAAAAGAAATTGTAATAACTTTTTATTTATAAGTTATGTACGCATATACATGCCAGCGATTATGAAAGTGGTGTATATAAAAAATAAGGAGAAACAAGTTGGCAGATGTTTCGTTAAAGAGAATAAGTGCTCTATATTCTATACGATTTGGGCTCTTCTTTTTCTACAGTTCATACAGGAATTTTCATGAGATACGGCACCGCGATACTGGCTGAATTATATAATGTGAAAGAAGGTCTAAGGGTCTTGTCATTATGTGACACATACGGGCCCAGAAGGCCCATCGAATGGACCCATCCTTCGACTCACAACCTTTTTTTTTTCTTTCAGTATCTTTCTTCCAGCCCCTCTGTCCTACCGCACACCACCCACTGGTTTTTCCGACGATTTTCTGGCTCTCGTTTCTACAGCAGGTTGACAAACGACGCTCTTAGTGGAAAGTCTCCGTTCATTCGTTGTCCCTACGATTCCTCTGTGGACCACAGCTCCTGATACCCTGGCCATTACGTACTTCCTTTCTTGGCACTCCGCTTATGTTAATTGGAGCGTGCGGGGCAGCCAGAAATGCTGTGGAAAATTGTGAGCCAGTCCTTTTGTTCGATCGTGGGGTTTTGAAATTTCTGTTCGAGACAGCGTGAGCCGAGACTGCCTCTTCGGTTTCGTGTTTGCACATGGTTTTAGCGAGTGGCAATATGGAAGGGAAATTTGAATGGCTATGGCTCGAGCGAGGAGAGAATTGACTCGAACGGGGAAAGTTCAAAGCACGCGATCTGCTTTCACGATTTGTAATTTTGGATATTCGATGGAGTTGAGAGGGAATTTTTTGTGGAATTCTTTTTGTCTTTTATATGAGTATAATGTTAAACTGTTTTTGTACCCTGCACGCGAAGGACTTGATACACATACGTACATTCAAATTTATGTTTTAATATCTGTCACAATGTCCAGGTTATTCTGTTCAATTTGCAAGGGAATACTTTCACTCTTACTCTTCATCTTACATTTCTTTTGATTCTCCGTACAGAATTCGCATGTCCCCGTGTAATTGCCCTTTTAGAATTTGTCGTTCTAGAAACCTTGCACACTCCGACATATTGACATTTCCTTGACACGTCGAGCCTGGATTTCACCAAGCAATGCATTGCAATGAAGTTATACATAGTCTTGTGAACCGTATTTCCAAGCTTCGAACTTTCGAGTATACAAGCAGCAGCGATCATAAACTACTGCGTACTTTTTTTTAGAAAAGAATATACAAGGATATATTAATAAAATTAATTATTACTTGACATCGACCAGGCACAGACTTCCATAAATTCTCCAGTCAAGCTTTCTACAATAATTTGCAAATCATTTTTATACAATTTTACAAATGGAAAACGTTCACGGTTCACTAATTCGACTCTCTTGCAATTACTTACTTTACACGCGAAATGCTGAAAACAATTAATTTCCAGCGATCTGCCCACTGCTGTGCCCATTTCCGGAGATATTTATTTCGGTGAAATTGAAGAATTCTCTCCGGTCGACGACAATAGCGTACATGCATGCATGCGCGTATGTATCGTTGCGCCACTGTTCGCCCGAGCATCGGATTACAATAAAATTATTCCTGGCCACTGTATCGGCACGGTGACACTGTTGGAAGCACCTTTTCAATCCGGGGGTCAGAGAATCACCAGGCTGACTTTCGCTGCTTGAAAAGTCAAATACGCACGTCGAATTTGGAATAGAAGAAAAAAGAGGAACGTCGACGGGTTTTATACGGCGCTGTGCACCTCGTATTTGGGTTAACTCGTCGATACATACGTATGGGGGAATGTGTAATAAAGTGAAACATCGAGGAGACAATCGTCACCGTGACACTCGACACACATAATACGTATGCACATACATACATGAAAAGTCCGAAAACCACTTGGCATTCGTCCTTTTATTCTATTCTCGTATACATAAGTGTATGCATTATTTCAAACATTCTGGAAGAGACATTCTTTTCTCCTCGTCTTTCACCAAAACGAAGGAGCGGATCGGCAACTTTTACCCCGCGTACCCCGTTTTATTTTTATATACCCGCCACGTGTATCTCCATAATAAATTCAACAATACAACACCAGAACTCCTTCAATCTTTACAGCGGGCCGTAAAAATTTTACAGTAATTTCGAACGCCAGACCACAGCGTCACTGTGACAGACAAATGTACACACACCCCCCCTCTGCCCCTTATTATCTCATAGATTACCTATGAATATTACATTAACTTAACGATACCAGCAGCGGCGAAAACGGCCATAAAACATCCCACTCCAACTCAGTTAGAATTGGAACAAAAGCTGTAAACGGCAGAGGTGCGTTGAATAGTGACTGTTTACCGCGGCGGCTAATTGACCGGCCAGTTCAGTCGAGGAACCGTGAAATTTTCCCAACGTCGGCAATAAAACCGTGACTTTATTGGACACGCGGCAGTCGTCATTTCACCGAGGTAAATGTAACACAACGTTCGACATCGAATTGCCGTCACGCGTTGCGCACGGATTATCGAGCAAGCTGAGAAAATTCGCAACTACAAATTTTCAACAGAGGCTACGTAACGAGTATTCAGCTCGCCGATTTGAACGAATCGAATCGTCCCCGGAGCATGCACCGCCGGAAACGCCGCAGACAAAACACCCCCGCGTCAAACGTTCGATTCCACCAAAAAAGAAACACTCGATTCCTTTCGAAATGCCTGATCCGGCCATTTTGGCCCGACCACCGTCGGCCCAATTAACGCGACCGTATATTTAAAAAAAACGCGTCAACGCAGTCTCGGTCGTGACCATTACGTTAGAAACGGTCACGGCTCGTTGGCTCGCCAAGGAACCTGGCTCTCGAAGGTCCCCGAATTTCCAGACGTAGGAAAAGCTCGTCCATTCGAGGGACAAAACATCGCGTCTAATTAGAAGGGACCGGGGGCCCCCGTATACGCAACCGTTCCATAAGTCAGCCGCAACGTCGACCCGTGACCCCATAACGGTCTTTCGAGGGCCTTTTTTTCGCGAGCCACATGTGAAAACAGACCTGCCCACCCCCGTAGACGTTTCAGCTCCTTCAACGGTCGGGCCGGGGTTCGTTGTGGTCGTGGGAAAGACCGTTCCAGCCTTCGGATCTTTCTTCCGAAGGCAGCCACATCGATCCACGTCGACGCAAAATACTCAGCCGGCCCTTCTTCAATAAAAATTCGTATTGAATGTATCGGGCGCGTCTTGCGTCGACGGATTCGTTCCAATGGGATTTTTACGCTCGCAAGGGAACTCGGCGTCGTCCTTTGACAATGCTGCGTGGTTTATGTCTCCTTCGAACGAACGCGTTCTTCTTTCCTCGGGAACTGTTTACTGTTTCGTTAAACGTGCGCGTGCAAGTCGAAGCTCGAAAAGCGTGAACGTTCGATTAGAATGATTGTAGATCGTGGGCTCGTCGTTCATTTTTATTCGCGGTTCGATATTTGTCGATTTCACGTTACACAGAAATTTTGTTTACAGCCGCGCGTAAAATTCGAGCCGAGGAGTGTTAATGAGTTTCTGGTGGCATCGAGAAGGGGACGCGGGGACAGGTCAACAGTTTCTGAAACGTGACGCGTGCATACACGTGCATACACGTGCATACACGTGCATCGCATCCCCAGAAGACGTTCAAGCATGGGCGTGGAACCGTGATTGACACGCTATGGTAATTTTCCTTCGCTCGTGAGGGTCTCGGGCACGGTATGTAAATCAGGGACGAGCTTCTGGCGCATGGAAACTCTCCTCGGGCCTCCTCGAGCACTCGACGTCGTTGCGTTTACAGTTCAAGTGGCAATATAACGTTTCGGGGGATGGGTATCGTTACCGATTCCTCGGTCCTATTTTTATATGTTTTTTAGTTTTTGGCATTCTAAGGAAGGTGAAGTTAAGTATCTTCTTTGTCGATGTAGATGTTACCCGTACGGGTTTCGTTAAAAATCGGATTGCCACCGTTGATAGCGGGCATGCTTCGCCATCGCTGTACAAAAGTCGTCCAATAAATTATTAACCCACGGTACAATATCGAAGCTCCGCAAGCCATGTACCGAACCAACATAAAACGTTCCCCGAAGCTCGAAACGAAACATCGAACGTACGAAACTGAAATGTCACGAACCGAAATGCCCAGGGGGCGATAAATAAGCGAACCTTTCCCAAGAAAGTGAAAACGCAGTAGACCACGAAAATCGGTCACGTCCTCGAAAAATTTTCCACGGCCCGAGCCCAGAAGGCGTCCCTTTAAAACTCCCCCCCAAACATTGCCAAAATATTCGCCTACCTCAAGGAGAATCGGTCTCGCCCGAATATTGCCCACGCCGCTGTGCCCCGATCTCACGAGGGTTTTCATAGGAGGGCAGCACCTGCGGCTTTAGTCCGAGGTTTCAGTCCGGGCGGACGAGGGTGCCGCAAAGGACGAAAAGGGAAGAAGAAGCAGAAAGAAAAAAAAAAATACAGGTCACGAGGGGAAACTCCGACGAGAATGGAGATAGGACGATACACGCGAGCGTCTAGCCTCTCTCTGCTCATGGTTTTCGGGCCCCATGAAAAGGGAGGGTTCGCGCATAGACCCTTATGGGGAATACACAGGACTTCAGAGGTCCCATTTTCGAGACGCACACGCATCGACGATGACGCACATAACATCCATCCCCTGGCCTTTCTGGCCTTTCTGGCCTTCACGAAACACCTGTGTACCCTACCTGTTCCTGGCTACACGCGTCTGTGTGCGTCTGTATTCGTGTGTGTTTATTTATCATCGGGGGTAAAAACGACCTGCGTTCTGAATTATATGAATGCCACCGCCACGGGGTTGAAGGGGGCTCGACGAAGGGGCAGAGAGTTTGTTCGCAGGGGTGAAACGTCTCTCGGTTGTTTAAATCGTGAAACACGATATACGTACCTCGTCCATTTGTAAATTGCGACGCGGGGTAGTGGGTCTGCCAGCTACCTACAGAACTAATAATCCTTTTTTCTAGTTATTTCCAGGCGATGTGCCCGAGGGGTTAACTTAATGCATTTTGGGGAAGGTTATGGAGGTATGAAAAATGAGGGCAGAAATGTGCGCGTGTTAGTTTTGGAAGAGTATATCTTTCTGCGGGGGGGGGGGGCGGTGATCGATTTTCCCCTTTCTCTTTCGATCAACCCAGCTGTTGGTAATTTTATTTCTGGTTTTTTCCTTCCTATTTTTGGAAATTTCGTCGCATGTTCGGTTTTTCTGATCTGACTTGGAATATAATAGAATGGTCTCGCTACACTTTGGATTTGGGCATCAATAATTATGCGATGGTGAGTCTGTTTGATGTTGCGGACTGTTTCATTCATTCAGATTGTTTTCCCTTCTTGCACCACGTTTGTGCACAATCGTGGCACATTAATTTTTTTTCGTAATCAGCCACTCGGCACCTTGAGCGCGTCCTTGAAAAGCACGCGAATTATAAGTTAAGTGTGAATATACATATATGTATAATACGTACGCAGTTATGCAAGGTGAACAACACCTGGGCATTGAATGATTCATGAAACGAAAATAAGGTCAGCTTAATGCGTTCGTTCGTTATCAACACATTCTATTATTAATGGCCATTGTTCGATATTCGTGCAGTTAAGTACCTTTATTTTGTCATAAACTTGGTAAGCATTTTTACATAAGCTTCAACGTAGAAAGGTGAATAAACAATGTGATTATTATTTCTTCCCGATCGTAGTCCTCTATTGTTTCTCAACTTTTACAGTCGTTCGAACGACTGTAAAATATAATAAAAAGAAAAAATCCCCCCCTATGAACATAGCAATTCAAAATTCCAAGGATATCGTCGGATCGTTCTATTATACTTTCAAATATATCAAATTTTATCACGAATCGAACCCGGTCGCATGACCAAGCTACCCTTATACGATTCTAGTTCCCACCCTCTAAAAGCAGAACCTGTGCAATTTCTACATAATCCCCGATCTGTCATTTCCTGATTCCAAAGGACTAATCTAACACCTGTATAACCTGCGGAACTGGCACCCCTGTGAACGTACAGCTATGGTTATTTATAGGGAGGGTAGAAATCGTGGACGATCGTCATTTCAGAACGTTTGTGAACGCTAGGCCGGGCTCGAAATCTGACGATCTCGAACCATAGGGGTGCAAAGATTCGTCTCGATCACTTATATACCTGAACATGGATCCATCCTCTCGTATTTCTTTTCGTGCTTTCACCGTTTTCTAACAATAAGTCTACCTTTTCGGAACCGACGTGTACGCTGTGTGCGTGTGTGTGTATGAGCATAAATACATGGGTTCGCGTGAACCTAGAAAAGGAACAATTAATTTTTTTCCTCGAGTAGGCACACATTGCGTTCCGTTTGTCGAGTTGCGTTTTAGAGGAATCGACACGTACGTACGGCGGAGGTGGCGATATTTGTTTGCTGGGGAAAAGTAGCGTGCAATTATTAGAAGTTCTAATAATTAATTATAAACGTTCCGGTGCTCCGCGAGTTGTGTTTAAGTAGTCGATATTTTGATAAAAGTATGGCCGTAAGGGTGAACGTAATTCGCTCAAATATTTTTATATATTTTCAAACAATCGTTAAGCTTTTTATTGGTATACGTCGCGGAACTTTAATAATGCTGTGAACGCCGTAAGGATTCCAAGTATTAACGAACCAAGCATGTAGTTTTCCGATACGCCAGGCGGCCAGGCATTACTTAATGCAAGATGAATGCTTAATGGAATGCTATTTGTAAGTAAACGACCGGCATAATTATGCAGAAATCAGTATAAAGCGGCGACGTTCTATTGTTAAGAATTACCATGCCAGGATCCTCCTCAAAAACATTTTGACCTGGCACAACTATAAACGTGTTCCATAGTTGGACTTTGTAATTGTACGTGACTTTCTCTTTCAAGAAGGTCACGCTCAATCGCAATTCTCGTATGAATGATACACAAAGAAACTACTTATCTTGCAATATGCATCGTTTATAGTGCACATACTGATCCATGCGGGAAGATCTCGTATTAACTCCGATCAGTTTATTTCAGCGGAACCGAGTAACATGAATTTTTCTATGCTCCAAAATTAGGAGGACCCTGACAGCGAAATGGCAAAAGTTTAATGAACGCCACCAAAATTTTCGTTTTCGAAAGATTCGTTCTTGTGAAAAAAAACTGCGCTCGCTTTTTCCTCGAATTAAAATTACATCGAGAATTATCTATGGAAATATATCGTACAATGCAGTACAGCCTGTAAAATATTTGGATCAAAGAATATAAAACTGTTTTCCACATTCCAGCATACAATTATCCTGGATTGAGAAGAGTCATTTATGGAGGACAATAAATTTGGTCAGAATATTTGGTTTCTCGGCATCTTTGCGATCAATTCGCAGTCAATTTCATAAACGTCCACGCTGCATTGTATTACATTATTCTCGTCGTTATGTCGTTCAATAATTCTGCACCTCTCGACGAATGCTCGAAGCAGTGCGTTCGACGCGTTCGCTGCAGACATTCGGAAAGTGTCGTCTCGTACACGATCGAGGAAAACGAATCCCTGGAAAATTCTTCCACGCTTTCCCGACGATCTTTGGTTTTTTATCTTGTTTAACCAGTCGATTGTGTCAGCCGTCGGAAATATTTATAGATCGTTGGCCAACGTGCGGATACACGCGTTCCATCTCGTAGCAGCACTTTTTCACGCTCGAGCGCTGATCAGGCTCGTACCAGTGCAGTCTTATCAATCATCCTCAAACACGACCGGGAGAAATATTAGTCGGGATAAGATAAAAAAAAAAAAGGGGGAAAAAAGCGTAAAAATAAACGACAGATAAGCGGCGGCCATTCGTGCTGATTTCAGGCCGAGACGGTCTCGATATGTGGCGATGGAATTGCATTTCCACTGCACCGATTACATGAGCGGTAAACAATGCTGAAATCGGTTTGGTCAAACGCCGTACGCTTCGCGATTACGAATCGAGACTGGCCTGTCATTGTTGACTGATTTTTGCGAATAAATATTGCGAAAGATTCGGAAGAAGTGTGGCGCGTAAGCCATGTTTTTACGGGCGATTCGAAAATTGGCGGAGTGGAGCCGGTACTATTGTTGTTATTTATTTTGTAGGGGTGCTCGGACGCATTATGGTTCGGAGTTGAAGTAAATGTAAATCGGCTCGGAGACACCGTACCGTCGACCTCGTGTCAAACATATGAACGTACGATTCGATAAATTATGGAAATTCAGAAATGAATGTAAAATTTAGTCACATAATTCTAGAGTTCAATTTTAATTCCGAGTTCAATAATTTCGATTACAGCGAGGCGCACAGCTGATTTCTTTAGCGTGGCAGTAAGTATAACAATTTGCTGTTGGCAAATGAAACAGTAATTAATATTTTTATGCTACCAAGCGACCGATTGCTAATTCGTGAGATTCTTAAACCATTTTCCGATATTTCCTTCAATATTCAAATGACCAATTTTCTAATCAATCGACCGGTAACTACAAGATCGTCAACCATATCAAATTCGAAACCTAAATTGCTATGAAACTATACCACTGCTATTAACTAATAAGCTGTTTGTTACTAACAATAATTACAGTTGCAAAATATCTCGAATACGCTGCGGAACATTAATATTCGCAGTACAATACCCTCCAAATAGTTTAATTGAATATGCCTCAATCGAGCCGTGAATAAAACAGTTTTTTCTTCACAACGCCCAGTGTTGCACGCGCAATATCCTCGCGCGTAACATTTATATAAACCAGTTCAAAGGCAAGATCCTGCTAATGGAAAACCCGACGCAGAGGCATCCAAAGAGACAATCATCATCTTGGAACGGCCATCTGCGTTTCGCATAAGTCAACTAAAAATCAACCAGTTTCACATTCTCCCCTTTCGTCTCGTCGATACCCCCTCTCTCCCACGCATCTACTATAATACATTCCTCCCATTCACGCGTTGACCACGCTCGAAGAGTCCAAACTTCGACCTGGCGGCGATAAATTAATAAATAAATCGGGATATAATTCCAGAAAAGAAAAAAAATAAAAGAAAAAATAAGGAAGAAACTGGACAAAGAGGAACTTCTGTTAGGCGAACCGTGTGCATACCTAAAAACTACAGATTTACGTTGCCCCTGCGAGGGATCATAGTCGGAGGCCAGGTAAGGGGACCCGTTAGGAGATACTTTTTTACAAAATTCGAAATTACGTCCCTCGACCAAACAGATTATGGCCCGAGATCAGGCAAGGAACCGGTCCTCCATTTCGAACCGTCGATGTCTCCGCTTCTACGAGCTCCGATCCCGTATCGTTCCCGTACAAAATTATGGCCGACCTTTCTCTCCATCCCTTTTGCCAGTTATTCACCCTCCAACGCGGGCCCTGTTTCAGTTTTTCCTTTTGCGAACGAAACGAGCGATAACAATGATAAGAAGGATAATCATTTTATTCCCTGTACAGATTTTGCGAGGAAACTTTCGGAATTTCACAATGTCTAAGAAACTATTGCACATCTCAGTTACTTCTGTGCAACTATTGTCGCGACTATTCCGAACGATTAACGACGTTAGACCACTCTCGTAATTACCGGCACATGCGTGCAATCGAATCGACGCTCGATAATCCGTCGCTACCTCCAAGGTACGCGCCTCCTGTCGTCTCTCTTCCTCCCGTTCCTTCCGTTTCATCCTCTTCCTCTCTGTGCTCTTCTCTCTGTCGACGGAGCACTTTCTCCGCCTCGATTCTCCTCTCGCACCGTTCAATCCCGCCACGAACGAAAGTCGGAAACGATCGTAGGAGTTTCTAATTTCGACTTGACCTTCGGGAAGTGGGTTAAATCATAAAGCACTACCTGGCCAGCCGTTTTACTTCCGCCACTTGACTCCCGTCGAGTGCGTAGATAAAGATTGGACGTGACTGTGTTTCGAACGGCGAACGAATTATTGTTTCGTGGATTTTGTGCTCAACAATTGGCTTAATAGCTGGCGGATAGATCGACACCTGCGGGGAAGTTGCCAATTGTCATCGAGGGTGATGCTGCTGCGGGGGTTCCTTTTTTGTATTGAAATATTAACTCGTATTTTGTTATATTATCTTGCTGGTATTGAATAGTACGTATTGCGTTATATCGCGATGGATAGTGTGATGTAATTTTGGAGCAGGTATCTTATTCAAGTGTTTTGGGGCAGATATGCCAGTTCAACTTTTTATATAACTTCGAAACGAAGGAAATAAATATCTGTCCTTGCTCTTCCTTATTTTCTACTTTCTGTAAAAGTGCACTTTGACAATATCCGCGTAAGGCAGATAAGCTATTTAAGACTGCGATGTTACAGAGAATGAACACATTTATGGCTGTCAAGTTCATCTGCCTCGGAGAGTGCACATTTTCCCCCAAAATATGAAACGTTTGAGACAGTTAATGGATCCAGGAAACGGAAGACACTATCGCTTAACGGATCGTCGCTTATCTATGGGGTTCAACATTTTTTCCCAAATCGAGGCTCGGTCTATGGGTACACAACATGCAGATAACGAACGGCTGATGCCACCTTGAACTCCACTCCTGCAGAGCTTAAAATTGGTCATTTTCTCGACGCAAAGTGAACACATCCGGTGGTCACGAACTCTGTAATATACGTGCACGCGGATGAACCGTTTCGTCTATAGCGGTGTGATATTACCTCTTTTTTTCTTCTTCTGTACAGTACACGCAGCCAAATTATTGTACCAATTGCAATCATTGCGATTCAACTGCCATAATTTCGTCCGCTGCTATATGCAAAGATTCACCATCGACATGGTCTTCGCTACCATAAAGTTTCGCGCTTCTCCGGAGGTCCTCTGTTTCTCTCCAGATTCGGGCAGCCTCATAAACTGCCGTTAATTCGCGAACCGTGTTCGAACAATGCCAAAAAAGAAAGAAAAAATACCGGCAAATAATATATATATATATATATATTTCTTTTTAAGGTCGGCGAATTCAATCGTGCGACAGCATAATGCGATCGCGAAACACCGTGTACAACCGTGGCCCGGTCTTAACGTTGCTTGTACCTGTGCCGGAAGAGAAATTTTATCAAGCACCTATCGTCGTCATTTCTTTTCCAAACGGCGGAGAGGCGATCGCAGGGAAAAGAGGGAATCCGCGTGCACGCGAAGAAATACGACTCGGGTCCCGGGGAACACGAACACGAGAGAAAACGAGACCCACGCGGAGAGAATCGACGACGACGACGGCGTCGTCGTCGTCGTGCCGTCGTCGATGTTTCATGGGACACGACGAAACGCCAATATTCATGGGTCCTTCGCGGCGTTCGCTTGTTCGCAGCTGCGCGTGGACGCGCGTTAACGGGACGCCTCCTTTTCCAGATTTAACGTCTCGCGTGCGATACGGTGGCGGAATTATTGTCGGGGTTGTTTTCTTCTCGGGGGAAGCACCGCGATTATCAACTTCGCCGGTGACCCTTCGATTTTAATAATGAGTGATGGTAAAAGATCTCCGATTATTCGATCGCTGGATGAACGGTTCGAGCAAACTTGAAATCAACATCGGGACAATTCAACGCTGCTAATGGAACGCCCGAGGTACGATCAGCGTAGCGGAATGCAAATTTCTGGATACTTTTTCAATCGCTCTTCGTGTTGCAATTGTAATCGCATCGTCGCATAGTTCGATGGGTGGAGGAACTTCGTTTCGTAACCCTTGCTCCATTGGGTCAAGCAATGGGACTAGCCACCGAACGGACGAGCGCCGGATCCAGCTCCGCTGGTTTAAACATTCAAACTTGAAACCATTTATGGGACGACTTAGCTAATAGGAAATCGGACGAGCCGATTGAAAAAAAAAAGGTAAAGAAGCAAATTCGTGAACGGTCACGACGTTTCCTCGTCGGTTCCCCCTCGACTCTTGACTCTCGTTACTTCGACAAGGCAAGAGCTGTGGTCCAGCAGCGGCCATACTGAACGTCTGACCTTGAACAGATAAAAAATCTTCCCCAAGATGTCTCGAGGCTCGAAGGCACTTTCTCTCTTCGTCTTGTATTACCAAACGTCCTCTCCACCCAGAACCCGAGTCCTCTCCTTCTCTGACCAAACAGCTTCCCTCCACTCCTTCAATTAGTCACTTCATCCGTCCTCCTTTCGCCGACGCCGCTCTCCCGTTCCGTCTCTCTCATCCTGTTTATGCTCCCCTTTCGTTTCACCTTTTGTTCTCTTATTTCCTCCCTTATACTCTCGCCCCGCTCAGCCCCACCCCACCGCCCGCCACCATCCCCAACCATCGCCCTCCTCCTCGTCTTCTTTTCCACCTTCGACGGTCCCGGCTGCTCACGATCCTTCCCTCCCTCTTCAACCATCGTCGCTCCCTCTTCGTCGCTCGCAGTTCACGCACCCCGTCCGCACATCTCTGTCCCTCGCGTGTTCCACGAAACGCCGTATCCTTATCACGCCCTTGAACGCTTCTCCGTCCCTTCCACGGGTTCCCGACGTGACTTTCGTTTCTTTTCTCCGTTCCCCCGACCGTTCTGACTGCCGGAGTCGCTCACCGCAGCCTTCGAAAACTCTCTCGTCTCACCGTCGCTCTACGCGACCCGTCTCTCTCCTTCTTCCTCCAACCATGATTTACAGAACACCCCCCCCCCCAAGTCCCCCTATCTATCTCGTTCCTTCGAACCCGTTTTATAATCTCCCTCCTCCATCCCGATCGCTGCCGTGCTCTTATTGTACTCCCGCTCTTTCAGACTGGAAGCGTTACTCGCGTCTTCGTCTCGCCCACGGAACCAAGAGGACCGATCGCCAAACCCCCCCCGCCCTTTCCGATACTACCGCTTTGGACGCGCGTTTTCCTCTCCGTCAACCTTCTTCAGCCTTTTCTACCTAGCCTCCGCGGCACGGCCGTCGAACGGGCTCGCCTTGTCGCGCCGATATCCTCGATGATTTCCCTCCTGCGTTAGCCGCGGTTGCGTCCCCCCGCCGACGAAGGAACGTCGATGCACGCGCGGGTGATCGGTGCGCGCTCGGCTGCACGTCGCGCGGAGTTATATCAATTTCTCCGCAAATAACAGTATATACGGATAGGCGCGGTACAGCTACCTTCAAAATTACGACGGGGTCGGTTGGAACGAGGCGCGGGGACAGGAATTCGTCGAGCCGGTCGACGAACAATCGTTCCAGCCGGGCATAGCGAACGAAGCGAAGGGTCGTCACTCATCGACAAGTGTTTCCAATAATGCATGAAAGATCTTCCCCCGATCGTTTCGTCACGGAAATGATCCCTCCACCTTCGTTTCGGACGCGCCATGCACGCTTTCCAAACGGACCCCGCGATAGCGTCGGCGATTTCTCGTCGCGCGTTCACGACGTTCGGTACGCCTGATCGTAATAGTAATAATAATAATAGTAAAAACAAAAAAAGGGCAGGAAAAGAGTTAGAGCCGCCCACTCCGCGAACGCTCCTGGAACTTTCGGAAAAGCAACGAGCACACCGCGAGGTTTCCACGGTGAAACGACGCTATCGCGAAACAAGTCCGCGCGTACCAGTTGGCAAAAGCTGGCACAGCGTTTACGATAACGAGCCGCGTTTTACGATTGCACGGTATGTAAACGTTGGCTAGGAAATTCGCGTTAATACGTATCACCGGGTCCCCCTCGTCCCCCCTGTCCGCCTTCCCTCCTGCCACGTTGGTCTAGGTCAGTAATCGTAGGTACAGAAACCAGTCGCCGGCACGTTAACCGCACGAAATGTTTCATTAACTCGCGGCGAAGTCGGGCGGACGACGGGCAGTTCGTAATTTCGTAGATACGCGCACGTTTGTAATGTCGTGTTCATTCAGCTAACCGTGTACGTAAGTGGTTGTTCGCCGTTGCACCCTTATCTAGCAGGAATCTGCGGGACGATAAGCTCGCTATATGTTAATTCTGCGCAATTGTAGTCCTCGTCGAGCCTGTTCTTCTTTCGTTTTTGTTTTTACTATTTTTCTTTTTTTTTTTTCGTTGATTTGTTACTGCTGATATCCCGCCGTTCGACGTTACGACACGTGAGCGGGACGGTTTTGGATTATTGCTGGCGGGTTACGGGTTCTTGGGGGCAAAGTTTGTTGAACTGGAAGATGTAACAGTAAGAAGCAGAATATTTATTTACGGAGGCTGGAGATGTCTTAAGTGCGTAATAACGTAGTAAAGTATGGGTACTACGGTAGACTCGGTTCGTTCTTTGTTTATGGCGTGTATTGCAGATTTTTATCGTCGGATGTTTATTAATATTATTCGATTGTGTGATATCGTGGAGCTGGTACTGTTATTGTCATTAATATTTTTAAATTCTTCGTTGCGCATTGCAACGAGACATTGGTACAGATTTTATTACGTTAGACATCATCGCATTATTTCGTGTCATTACACTGGTTGCCAATATTATTAATGGTACGAATAGCATTAAGCTTCCTATTTAATTGAGTAATGTCTAAATGCGTGTAAATGGTAGTGGTGTACGTAAATGGATGGTAATACCGTGCAATGGATGGAAAGGGTTAATAATTGGTTAACTACGATAAGCCACTAGTCCAACGAATTTCACGAGCGAAGAATGCTGGGAAAATTCAATGAAAATTCCAATGGCGACGCTGCTGCAGCTTTTTACACGACGTTGCGTACACTGGTATCATTTCTCTTTCATTGACCCAGGTTAGTAATTGTCCACTGTAGCTACGAAATGTCTTACTACTGAAGAGAGAGAGAGAGAGAGAAAGAGAGAGAGAGAGTGAGAAAGACTAGGAAGAAATGTACAATTAGCGCTTAAAGGTGGGAGACGAAGTTAGAGGAATGGAGCCAAAGTAGTCTATTTCTTCTTTCTCTTCTTCTTCTTCTTCTTTTCTCTGTTTCTTAATCCCTGTCTTTTTCTAACGTCCAGTTGCAGGATGACGAGAGTTCGCGTGTAGACTCGTGAAGTGTCGTGGCCGGTAATGGATTTCTCCGGTCGACTTGAAACGTTTAATTGCTTCACAACGTTTTGCTGAAAATCGTCCGGCTTGGAACTGCCTGACAATTCGGTCGTTCATTTGCCAACGTGATTTTAACTCCATTAAATAGAAAGTGGAGAAGATCGATAAATTAATGTGCGTTGCTTTTCTTTCATTTCTTATTACACGTACGTACTGTTGAAATCGGGCAGCATTTGAGCGAAGCACAAGAACATTGGATAATTTTTATCGGAAGATATTCGGCGACAAAACATTCCGCACTGTTTATTGGAAGAATTTGGAAGGTAGGGGCATGATTTTTTTTTTATACGAGACGCCCTGCACATTTTTACCAATACGAGCAACTGCCGCGTGAAAGTTGGAGAAAGTACATTGCACACGCGTACAATGTATCATCGAATTGTAATGTATTTCCGATTGTTTTTATTTCGGAAAATTTCGGAAAAAATGTCGCACCTGCGAAACTGTCGTCATTTGCGCACATTTTTCGCGCCTGTACGAGGATAATCGTTCGAGAGGAACGAGCGATCGATTGTTCACTCGTAATCAGTGCTGTATGATCGAATGGCGACGAAGACGAATTATTAGCGAAAACGCGGCGCAATTAGTAAATGGAGCCACGGAATTCCAAAACTGGCTCGTAGCTTTTACGCAATTGCTTCATCGTTGCAATTACGATGTTACATCACACGCCGGTATGTGTGTCACGAAAAACTCGTTTCTTCAACGTAATCCAGCATCTTCAAAACTCTGATAACACAAGGCATGTTCGATTCACACAGTCATGCTGTTCAGATAGGCCGTGAAACCTTGACTTAGCTTCCTGTTAATGGAACCGTACATGTATTCCAAGTATCTACTTGGTATTCATATGTATATTTTTGTTTGAAATTAATTCTTTGCACGCAAAGGGAAAAGACGGCAGGCACTGGACTAAAGTAGTTCGAAATAGAATTATAGAATAGTTCATTCTACAATGAATTTATCTAATCGGTTATAATTGCAACGAAATTGCACGTTTTAAAAACTGTTTTATTGATCTACGTTTCATTGTTACTTCTGTTAATAAAATTTGTTGATAATATAATAAATACCAAGCAGTAAATAAGATAAGAAGAACATCGCGTAGAAAACTATTTGAATAAAAATTGAAACACTGTAATCGTAGTTCTCATTAATTCGTTCCTATTCTATTTTGTCGTGCCAAATTTTCCACGATATACGTGTAAAAAAGCATTGCACTGTGCACGATGCAGATCAGAATCGTAGAAAATAAAAATAATGAAAGTTGTAATCGAAAATATCGAATATCAAGCGTAAGCACGATGTCCAAGGTATCGAATCTACTGGAAAGTCCGCTCTGAAAACTATCATGGGATTATTCCATTGAGATAAGCTAAAAGGAAGAGGTCTTGCTGCTTTAGATAAATATCGTTCTGAGCACCGATTCACACAGTCAAAGTTCGATCCTTTCAAAGTTTCTTTCGAACCAGCAGGTAATAGTGTCTGCAAAGTTTAGCGACCCATAGGATCATTCTTAAATCATTCTAATGGCGAATCTGATATACGTATATTTCGATAACATTCGTCGAATAAATTATTGACAAACAATAGACAATTAATACAATCGTTTGAATGAAAACATTTTTGCTTTTTCTCAGGATTATATCATTCTTCTAATAATTATATTTTTGAAACTTGATTTCAGTAGCGGTTAATAGTACCGCCGGCATAATCATTATTTACAATGCTTGCGCAATCATTATTTATATACTCTTTTAGCGAATAAATGTTGACTGCAGCGATTCGAATGTTGCCTTTTATTCGGATATCGGAGTACTTATCTCGGTACTCCTATCCTCGATTGCTCAATCCAGGGGTACTTATCATGTGGACTATGAATTCTACTTCGTAAAGTCTTTTTTTACTTAGCGCATTCCGTATCTATCGAATAGCGGAATGTATATCGAAATTGTTATAGACTACACTCGCAATCCGAATAAGAAATTTTCAATTCGCGCTTTCCACGCGCAAATTCAAATGTGTATTTCAAATACGTACTGTACCCCGAAACAATTCGTTTCAGCGCGCAGAAAAATTACAATCTCGCCCGCAATAAATATTTCTCTCGGGTCCCCGAGGAAAACGAAAACCATTGCTGACCAATTATTCTCACGACGTCCTCGTGACCAACCATCAAAGTGAAACTAAGAATCAATCGATTCCAAATTTCGCATTTACTCCAAATTCGTTCCAACAGCGCAGAGCAGCCTCGTTGTTGATTAATCGCGCGTTGAACAGTTAACGACTGCCGTTTCACGGTTATCCGCCGCCAAATCGAAACCCAAATATCGCGGAAGGAATCGACTTTACGACGAACGTCGCTTCCAGGGGGATTTTCTTTGTCCCGGTGGGATAAGAGCGATACGTCATACTCGGCAGATCTGTATCGCCGGAGGTGTATCCATTTACGAAACGAAAATTCGCCCCCCCCACACTTCCTTCAAACTTTGACGCAGGTTAGGGATGGTTTTTGGTCGTTGGCCGACCCCGGGACGGCCCTGAACCTGTGGGAGATTCATTTTTCAACGGATCCAAAGGACCTGCTCGTCCGCTCTCTTCCGTCCCCCTCGCCCGTACACCTTTCTCACTTAAACGCCGGCATTGAACTCACTCCGGCCGTACGATCCGTCCTCCTCCATCGTCGCGTCTCGCTTTCCTCCACGGTTCCTTTTTCTCTTCCCCTCGAGGGTTGTCCAAAAAGCCCCACCCCCACCCCTTATTATTCTACTCGCCTCTCTCTCGCGCGTGAATTTCAGCGAGATAAACAGACGGATTTGCCGCGCCAATGCATGGCGGCCGAAAGACGGAAACGTTCGCCGGGGCTCAGGTGACTCCGCTAAGTTCTCGCCGACCGAGGACCAGAAAAGTCTTCTTACTCTTCCTCTTACTTCCTCCTCGGTTCTTCTGCTTATGAGATTGTTAGTTAAGACGTATCGAATTTGGTGGCTCGACGGTCCGTTTTCTTTCTTTTCCCGAGGTACGTGTCGCGTTTTAATGGCGAAACGGTCCTCCGCCAAACGGAGATCAGCGAAATCTTTGGATTCATATTCCACGGGATGCGTTGTTGCGTCTGGATCAGTCGCGTCCGTTCGCGAATAACGACGATGCGCGTCCGTTGGCAACGGTAGGGCACATCTCGGGTGCCGAAGTCGCGGCGAGTTGATTCCGTAGAATTTGCTCGGCGGATCCTGTTCGTTCGAACGGAAATCGGATTGGTACAGTTGGAAATATTAGGACCGGGGCCAAATTCCAAACGAAAGGTTGCAAGTGAACGTTCGGCGAGGCGCA
Organism: Nomada goodeniana; assembly: GCA_963969485.1. Lineage (NCBI taxonomy): Eukaryota > Metazoa > Arthropoda > Insecta > Hymenoptera > Apidae > Nomada > Nomada goodeniana. The sequence continues at coordinate 4,049,490 of OZ018302.1, forward strand.
ACCTTGCGGCCCAACGGACGCGAAGCCCGAAACGGACTTCTTCATAGCAACGTTTCTCGCGGGTTAACGCGAGAAGAACGCCGACTAGAAAAGACGACCGGGCATAATAGGAGATCTCAAGGACCGGGTCGTCCCGGGATACGTGCACGCATCCTCCTCCGAGCGGAGGAGATTTAATTCGAGATACAGGTTGGGGCCCCGACCGGTGGGTTTCACGGCGGAACACGACGCCGTCCGGGGCAACCTTTAAACTTTCCTTCCCGGCTGTACCACGCCGAGTTGTTTACATTTTAACTGATGGCGATGTTGCCAACTCTGCAGACCTGTTTCCCACTTCGCGTCGAGGATCTCTTCCATTTAATTGACCACCTTAATGACGTGTACGCCGAACGAATTCGCGTGCGTACATTTCGGACACCGCGTCGATTCTCGCAATGTACTTGCGAAATCGTAGATCGTGCGAATTACGATCTCTACGTACCGGATGTCTCGAGAAGACATTTACCGCGAGAGTACGAGAGCGCGGGGTTCTTGTGACGCTCGTTACGTCACTGCAAATGTTATCCACGCGGTTTTTTCGAAAAACATTTGTTGGCTCTCGTAAAATATGCGGATTAAACGATTGCTTTTCGGAGGAAATATAGCGAGGCGTATTTTGTTCTTTGTATTCGAATTGTTTGTTGTTTGCGAGAATTATGAATGTGAGGAGTGAACGAAACTTACGTGCTTTCTCTTCTTTTTTTAATGTTTATCGCTTGTGTATTAGATATTCAAGATTGGGAAATGTAGCAATAGAAGTGTTCGTAGTACGTACTTTAGTTAACTTGATACTTCGCTGTGAAAAACTCAGAGCCGCGAAACACCAAGTTCGAACGCTATTATTGTAGTAATGATCTACGTAAACGAATTATTGCAAGTTAACGGGGAAACAGAAATATTGCTAAATCGAATAACACGAATCGTTCCTCTTGTATGATAATAAAACAATTTATTCTGTATGTACATGACATTTTGCGACAACGATACGAAATACTGCCAGAAGATGGATCCAGCGTTCATCGGATGTATAAGTAAGCAATCCATGACTCCGTCATCCCTGAGATCACTATCGCAAGCAACGATCAACGCTTTCGTCCGGCTGGAATTTGCAGCTTCGCGGAAGATGAAAAATCGAATTTCGGTGCACAGATGTTGCTCGAAATTTCCCGAAAGAAAATCCTGTATCGTCCAGGGTAAACAGTCGAGCGGTGATAGCGGCGCCATTTCGATAACGATCCGCGTACCTTCGAAATGTTGCACGCACGGTTGACGCATTATCTCGCGGAGGATTACGAAAAATCGTCGGTGAACACGGTGCGGTGCGTGTTCACGGGAGGGGAAAACTTTCGTGGGACATCTGTTTAAATTTACCGAGAACCGATCGGCCTCTCCCTTTTCCCCGGGTCCGTCCCGTTTCTGCGCGGATTTAATTCGACGAGTTTCGTTCGCGCTCGCCGATATGACAAAACGATATCAGTTCGTACAAAATTTCCTACTATTTTTAGACGTTTGCGTCACGTATTTCACGCGAAACCAAACTCAGTCTCTTTCACTCCTGTCCCGTTTTCGTCCCGGTGGCATCGGCTTGTTCCAAGAATACAACATTGTTTTATTATTTGTGGACGCGTGCGTTTGCCGAAGTTTACGGATCTTCGAATCGCGACATTAGCCCGCGAAGGCTTAATGGCAGAAAAGTGTGAAATTGACAGCGTAATTTGCGCGTCGAGGAACAACAGGATCAACTGCGATAGCAGGAGTTCTAGAATTTCGCCATTTTTGCGTCTAATCATTCGGTGAATTCGTACGGCCGAGAATCAAGTACGAAATACTCTGCTTTCGCCTCGTGTTTTCAAATACGCATACAGTTAAAGGTTACCGAGACCACGGCAGGTAAAATAATCAAAACACTTCCGTCAGCCCGCGGAACCACTGTCTTCGTACTCGTCCTCTGAAAGCGGAGCTAAGCTAATTACTTTCGTTGCATATAAAACACCCATGATATTATTGTTATTATTTACATTTTTTATTTACAGTGATTATTATTTACAAGATATTTATCGTTGGAACTTGCGGCGCAAGAGCGCTCCATTAACATTGTTCGTTTGGTTCGATCTACGTCTGAACGTCGTGTATGACTCACGATTTATTTTTCCACGCGCATTTCAATCCGCGAACGCACATCTGCGTTCATCTTGATGTTTGGATAAGTTCGGAAGACGCGATGCGAGTCTAATTGCACATCGTTTTCTGCGTTTAAAGGTAAAGGAATTCGTATACAATTTTGTTGATCGAAGTCGGCGAGGCAAACTGTTCCGATTCGTTCGCGAATTTCTTTCCACGATTGCCAATCGAACGTAGAATAATGAAATAGGCGCCAGCAAGTGTATTTTTATTACGAACAAATTGTCCGATGAGCAAATAATAATTTTACTGCCGATCAGGAATAATTGTTCCTTCGTGCGCGTATGCAATGTTTATGTAATACAATATTAATAAGAATATATTCGCTTCTCGTTATACTTCTTTGGTAGCATCCACCGACCGTTATGCTAACTTCCGTTATTAAATAAATGTTTCGTACAGCATACATCATTTTCTAAACCGTAATACAGCGTACAAATAAATTGGCAAGACCGGCTTACATACGTGTCCGTCTGGTAATAAAATTAACCAACGGGTAAAATCGTTTTCTTCAAATCTGATACATGTAATTAACTTCCAAGATAATTAATGGCATCAATTAACTTCGCGGTTAAATCTGCCGTTTTATACACACGCACACGCGCGCGCGCGCCTTATCAAACGATCGCGTATAAACTTGTCGTCGCAAACTCACGTCGGACCCATGCCGTAAAAAAGAAAATAAAAATAGAAACGTTACAATATCGTCGACGTATTTTCCACCGCTCAATGATTCTACACGCGCGTTAATTCCCCGTTACAGGCTGCGGCGAGATTAACCAAAAAAGCAACGACAAAAGCGTCGAAATCTAATCGACGCACCTCCGTCAATTCGCCTTCCCCGTATCATTAATCCCGCAAATTCATCAACGACATCCCAGAAATATTTTGCCGTGCAATTGCTCCGATTCGACCCATTCCTGCCCGCGCCTGTTCGACCTCGTTGCTCATTTCCCAGTCGATTCCCAAACGAAGCTCATTCGTTACTCGTTTCCTTATTTTATCGATCGTCTCGCGTTCCTTCGCGAGTTCGTGCGAGCCGCGATTAATTTTCGCTCACGGCATTCTCGAGTCCTCGTCAAAGGGGGAACGGACAACGGGGCGAACGTCTCGGGCCGTTCTGCGAGTTTCGTTGTCGGTTGTTTATTATCGTATCAGAAATTCCCGCGCTTAAAGATGCATTACGAGCTTTTTATCGCTCGTAGTTCCCTTCCTTTATGGCGCGACTCACGTTGACCTCACCTCACCGTGGAAACGTTTCCATGTCCTAAAATATCTCCCGACCGCAAACACTTTCCAACGTGCAAAGATATTTTAACACGCGGCCCAACAAAGCGGATCCACGGAACGAAAATACCTTACCGGCGCAAAAACGTTGCCCACGGCGGCCATCGTGCCGATCTATATAAGTCGAAAATATTTTCTTTACCCCCACCGGGGGGGGAGAGCTTGTTTGTCTGACATAGTTTTTAATTCCCCACCCCCCTCCCCAACCGAACAATATCGTGGAATTATTTTCGCTCGTCCCTTTGTCGAGCACCGCTGTCAGCCGCGGTTCCCGATTGTTCGAGGATGAACGATTTTAATAGAAAATTTCGTTCAATTTGGCGCTCGATTCGAATGGAAATTCCGGTTCGAGAGTGCAACGTGTCTCGTAACGTGGAATTTATTGTCGAGTCTCTACGTATTTTGGAGTTTAGAATTTTGTACGATAGAGTCCGCTGCGAGTAGCGAATCAAATGTTGTATCCTGAGAACGAATTTTATTTGGTATTTTTGTACCCTTTTCTTTCTTATTTATTATTAGGAGAGAGCCTTTTGTCGCGTTCATTTTTCCCATTAAATTGTTTAATATACCCACAGAAGTTTCTTTCATAACTTTTATAACAAATAACTCGGTATATATTGTGCACGAACTAGTGTCACGTATAATAATTTCATTTTTCACTGTGCATCGTGTGTACGGCTGTTTGTGACACGTATTGAGTTAAGGGGTGATAAAGAAGGCTGAACAGTTGTGTGGGCTCGTCGTTTGTGCCCCCGAATGATAACTCCTTATCGTATCCGGCTCCCTTTACATCCACGCACGCGCGAACACACACGCGAACACACACGTACGCGTGTACACTTTCGATTGCAGGCATCTAGCCCTGATGAACTCTTCGGCCACTCTACGCAATACTATATTAAACACGTGTTCCTGTGACGCATGCTTTAATCGTCGTTTTTTAGTGGCACGACTGCTCCAAGATTTTTCTTCGTCGAAGTGAAATACTTTTAGAAAAATCTCGCGGTATCTTTGAACGTGCATACAGTGGATTAAATCGAGCGGAATGTATTGTTTAATATATTTTTAGTAGCAACGAACCTGTCGTAATGGTAAAACTGTAGCGATTGTAAACTTGGAATAAAAAAAAAATTGATAAAATTAAAGGGTTAACACGTGTCCCTTGCACATCGCATATGTGTACACCATAATACCGCGCCATAAACAAAAATGCACGCTTAAAAACCGCTAGAACGATTACGTACTTCGATATTATCTGTCGCACCGGGCGAACCTGTTTGCAAATTGATTCCACGACAAAGTAGCGTTTTGCTAGGAATCGTTCGAAATAGTTTAACATAACGCATAACTCTACATACTAATTAGGATGCAATTCACACGGGTCGCGTAACAATGCAGTTATGCATTTATTTGGTGCAGTCATCTTGGTGGACGTGTCAACACTACCCAAGGATTTCCGGTGCACGGTGTTCAACATCCGTAAATCCGTGCATTTAAGTGCAGAATCAACCACGTGTGCACGTAAGTACTCGCTGTATCATTTACCGAGTGTTGCACGTCCTTGCGAAACTTTTCATACTTAAAATCATTCACTCGAAATAATAATACACGGTGCACGATGCGCCGCGTTCACTATTGTTCGTTTCTTGTCCATCGCGCGTGCAATCCTCGGTTCAAGCTGTTCTAGATAAATATTGCTGAACACTATTTTATCGGAGACACATGAATATAACTCGCCGCGCGTGCACCGCAATTGTGTTACAAATAAACCGGCACGGATTGAATATTTCTCCACCGTTCACATTTGGAAAAAACACGTCCTTCCGCATTGCATCGCGTATGCATATTGAATTATGCTTATTACACAAACGCAAACAGCCCGGTGTCGTCCAATGAACGGCCTCCTTCGCCTCGAATGTTCTTTAAATAATACATTTTCGCATAATAATATCAATATCGAAATGATTAACGACACGCATCCATTCGTAACCTACGCACTCTCGTGATATTCGTTACGCGAAAGACATCACGAAATCGATTTAAACAAAAATTATTCCGCCGAAGCTATTGAAAACCCGTTTCATCCCGATCCATTGAACGACAAAACAACGTGTCGCGATTCCAACGAAATAAGCGAAGAACGAATAAGAAAGAACCAAGGAAAGACAGCGACAGGGGTGAAGAGACACTCGTACGCGGGGAAACACGGGGCCCACGGGTCAGCAAAGTCTGTAGCATTATAGATAAGTAGCGTGCAGGCTACGTCGGTCATGGTTGGTTAAGGTCCTTCGAAAATGGGTGAACAGGACACGACTCGTAACACCTCAGAGTCACGTGGGAAAAATACAGAAGGATAGATCGGGAGAGATCCTTCACGCCTCCCCCTCCCCCATTTCCTTCCGATGGTAATCTGAATCGGGTCGAGTAATTCCGTGGAAACGAGGAAATCAAAGTGCTCCGGCTGATGTTTATTAAACAGGTTGGATGTTTTCGTTGGCCGTAAATGTTGATTAATAGACGAGGAAAGAAAGTTGCCGATCAATTCGCGTTTGTCCTTTTTAGCGACGAGAATATTGGCGAGAGGTGACAATGTTAATTAATACAATAACACGGCAATTGTTTGCTTGGATATTTGTTACGCGCGAGAAACGGAACACAGACCGTTCCTACTGTAGACTAGGTGTAGAGGCTAGGTGTATGTGCAACGATATAAATGTAATAGGGATAAAAATGCGTGGAAATCATAGGACAAACTAGTGGAAGTTTCGAAATCTTTGACAACCCCCCAGTGGCAGAGCTGAACCGATAAAAAGAAATATTAGGAACACATCCTGGTCCCTGGGGTACAGTTTTGAGTTTTAAAAGTTTTGAGAACCCAGGTTCTCTGTATATATCTAAAAATAATTGAGATATTCCAGACGGTTGGAGTTATTTTCCCACCCTGTTTATCTATGATAAATTTTCGTCGGCGGTTGAACGGGGTTTGTCCGGAAATTAGTTTCCACGTAATCGTACGAATATTGCTGTTCATTCATTGCAATCCCAAAGTAATAACTCGAAGACAATCAGTCCTCGAGAAACCCCTATGATAATATTCTAAATAGCAACGTCAGCGTCACAATTCCGCAACGAAGTTCATATATTCGTATAACAAATTCCATAAACTATCGGCGTCTGAAAATCGTGTATCCGTTCCCCGCTCCGGCAATATCGTGCAAAACTCGCGCGATGTTATTCCACGAACGATGGTGCTTAAGATGTAAATTCATTATTTGTCAAACAATTTTAGATCCTGTTCATTAACAAACCGGCGCGAATATCTCGTGCGTGTTTCTTTTCCTCCCCGCGTAGCAGCGCGTTGCGCCGGCCGCATTAAACGAACGACCCGGACCGATATAAAGAATCGGTTATTCAAGGGGAATATAAAAAGGCGTGGCAATAAACACGCGCGCGTGATTCGAAATTGCACGGTTTTCTGTTGTCCGCCGGCAGAAATTTGCACAAAGATGCATTTTCCGCGTTAGCCGCGGTACGTAAAAGCGACGCTCGAGTTGCGCTCGTAAACGCGCGCACAGCGGCGTTGTTCTCGTTGTTACCTGCATAAACACGGCCAGGTATCTCGGGGGGGTTTTAATGAGCCACTCTGTGCAGAAGAGAATGTACGGGAGGCAAGGCGGTGTACAGATTTCCGGGACGCGAAAGGGCCCCCGTTATTCTGTAATTTCACAACGCGCTCGTTACTTTGTCACGAATATGTTCCATTCGGGAAAGCGATATTTTCAGGTTGCACGATAACGAACGCCTCCTGCGCGAGCGAACTGATAACGCCGCGGGAGAAAGGATTTAGCTTCGTTCGCGTAGAAGGGGCAGCGTTTTCAATTCATAAACGTCCAATTATTCCAAGCGATTGGTCTTCGATTATCCTTCGTTTTTCGTTTCTGTCGATTTACGAAAGCCCGTCGTTTGCCATTTGCTCGACGATCATCGCGACATCCTTGGCCTATGTATGGGAGTCCCACTTCGAAGGAAGAGATTACGACACATTTATTTCTTTCCTTTCCTCGCTGTTAATTTATTCAAACACGAGCGCCTATTGAACTTTCTCTTTCGAACGACCCTTGGGTATTTTTCCACTCGGCGTTCGTTGGTCGTTTAATAAATGATACTTGTGCGTTAACGAAAATACGCGTGCAGTTATAATTTCCGGTAACAGCGCGTTGAGAAACATGTTACATACATATGTATGTGTCCAGGTGTGTACTGGTTTTCACGGATCTATCGAAGAATAACGTACTGTACGGTGACAGTCTTATTGTTCAATCGACTTACAATCTGAGAGGCTGAAAAGTGGACAAGATCTGTGGAAAAGGTGTGATACGCGATTCGATACGAATATTCGGAAATAAAAGCAAATATATTGTCTGTGCCACATTTCAGGTGTCGACGGGACCCGATGCTTCCAGGGTGAAACGATTGTGAAGAGGAAAAATTCGAAGTCAGCCGTCGCTCCCCCGAAACCTCGAAAACACGTTAACGCGAGATTGGCGATGGCTCGTCGGATTATCTTTTTCACGGCAGGCTCGATTGTCCTTGCGGAAAATGTGCCAGGTCCTTTTAGACGGTATTCCCCATTGAGCGCATTGTGCGGTTCTCTTTTGGGAAGTCGTTATTCCGGCTCATTGTCGTCGAAATTTCGAGCTCACCTGCAACCACGGAAGAAAAAAGGAGAGCTGCGAGCGAGCAAGGTGCCCCATTCACGAGGAACAATCGGCTAGAATTCGTCTATTCTTCATTCCGCCCCTCCCTATTCGTCCCACCCTATTCGTCCGTTCCTGACACGCAGTGCTAATGACGGTATCTTTGTGATCTCGCAAGGGAAACTCGGTTTCCTTAACCCCCACGACTGTTAAGGTCTCGAGACGGCGATTGTGCGAGGGGCTAAATGATTTCATCGGCTGGTATAATTTTTTTTTCGAGCCCCAACTCCTCCGACGAGACTTCGCCTCTTCGGTTCGTTCTCGGGGCCACTCGAGTTTGGTAGGAAACGAGGCAGATGCTGTTGTTATTGCCACGATGAAACGCTTGTCTGGTCGATTACGGTGTTTGTTTTACGAATTTCGAGGAGTGTAATGAAACTTTTTAGTATTAGAGTTTCTTGGAAGTGGCGCCGGTGGGTTTCGTTCGGAGCCGCTTAATTTTGGAGTAAGTGAAATAAACTTGACGGTATTGTCGCTGGTGTGCGGCGTTAATTTAACTTTGCGAGATCGGGGTTTTCTTTGCGGGAGATTTTTGCTTTCCCGTTCCGATCTAATTAAGTTTTGCAGTAAATAAAACGGCTGCTATGTAACAATAGCCAGATCGAAACCTCGCTGGGATATTGAAGTGCTAGCTTCGCAAATTTGAAAAATGAATTAAAAAAACCGTGTCTAATTGTGGTAATTGAAAAGTAATATTCCATTCCATGAATTTTTCTCACAGTTTTCAACAGAACATCATGGTAACTCTGTATACATGTAGTTTCACATTGCATTAGTCACGGGTTGTTTGCACGTGGCTTCCATATGATTGTAAGATCAAATCCTGCCAAGTTGGAAAGCTGATTCGATGGCAATCTGCTGGTCGGTAAAGCATCGAAACAGAAATGTAGTTTTACGTAATTCCGCCTCGTAGATTCTGCGCTAAAATATATACGTACATTAGACCGTACGATATTGTATCGTGTCCTGTTTTCCTTTGACCTCGGAGTTTATTGAAATAGCAAATAAAGAAAATTTTATACGCACTGGCCACATTCCGCTGATAATCGTAATTGTATTAATATTTTTACTACACAGATACAATACTTAATCGTACACGTAGAATTACTCCGTTATAGCCTTGCAACAATTATCATTAATATCGCAGTAAATTGTTTCAAATGATATAACTTATTAATTATTACAAACGTCTTGCATAATATTTTGCGCAAGATTCAGCCCGAGAGGCTGCAATACAATTTCCTGTATCGTTTTAACGCAATAAAAGGGCGAGGTAACGTGCAGTTCCACTTTTACCCTCGGCCCAAGGTGTTCGCCTAAGCAAACATCTCGCCCTCCCTAGCCAGTTTACGATTTCAAAGGAAGCTTTTGTTTTTCTTTCCACCCTTGCACCATTCCTAGGAACACACTGCTGGTGAAAAATGATATCTGTGCGTTTTGTGAGCGTGCGTTTGGACGGATTTTGACCTACTGTCAGCGTGTAGACAGTCCGGCGAGGCTGGTAGACACGTCCAACGAAATAAAAACCTCCAGGCTGCCTGGTAATACGAAAATAACGAAGAAACATATACAATACGGTACACGAATTGTTGATTATTACTATAGTTTGAGGAATCTTTCCGTTTGAAAGGGTTGATCCATGCGATACTCCCATCGAAAATGAAAAATATCGGTAAAATACGGAAAAATGGTAGGAAAAATACCGGTGAAGGACAGTTCCGAAGGCGGGTCTGGCTGCCACGTGTGAACGCGAAACAATGGGGCAACAAATGGAAGCCCCGGGTCAGCGCTGGGGAAGAATAGGGAAAATTCGGAAAGGGAAAGCGCCGAGGCAAAACAGATGTAAGGAACTCGAGAATCAAGTGCGCGTTCCAAGCACGACTGTCGAACAACGGAGTAATAACTGTCTAATAAATGATGGAAACAATGATTTTTTATTCTTCAGGTTGTTTCATGGGGCACGACCGATTTCTCAATAAAAATAACATTATTCGAAATATAGCGAACGAATGCGCGATTTAAAACAAGCGAAAACGGTGTTTCCCAAAGTGACAGATTTCGTACGAAACAGAAACTTGGAACGATTCGTATGCGTTAGCCGTAAAACGGTCATCGTCAGGCGTCCGAAGATCCCTTACTCGTCCAGATTGCCCGAAAATCCGTGGCGCAACATACTTTGACGGAACGTGGAATACTAAAAATCGGCCCTTCCACCCTCGTGCACGACACGACCCTTCACTCGACGAGGGTCCATGTCCGCGACACGGTTGCGCGGTCTCGTCCACGCTGTCGCCCTTTGCCCTTTTCTCTTTTTACCGCGTCGGCGTTACGTGACGCAGCTGCGTCACACACGCGCACGCTCCTTCGAGGGCGACGTCGCCGCGGAAGTTCGTCGAAGACAAAATCGAACACCGTTCAACCCTTTGGCGTATGCAAAAATATCCGTAGAATCTCGAGAGTTACACGCAACGCCGATCATTTATCCAAAACGGTTGGTCGGAAAATACGCGCAGCTCGGAACGAGTTAAACGCGGCCCGCTCGCGTAATAAATTGGACCGCCCGATAGGTTCGAACAGCGTCGCACGAACGGGGTTACAAAATATCGTTTTTAAATTACGCAAATGACCGCCGATCAACGGCGAAAGAGTTGCACGATCGAGGAGAGCGATCTCGCGGGTCCGCATGAACGATCGGGACCGGGCGGATCGTCATCGTTACTTGGAAGCGCTCCGCTGAAAGACGATCCGCAGGGCCGAAGAACCCGCGGCGGCCCATACATTTTTACCGACCCCATGCTGAGGAGCAAGTGCGGGGCACGCTGCGCCCGGCCCACGAGCGAAGGAAGAAATAAAGACGGGAGGGAAACGAACAGAAAAAAAGAGGTAAAAAAAAAATGAAAAAGGGAAGCAGAGAAAAAAAATGAGACGAAAAGCTGGAACACGGGGAACGAGGGGGGGGGGGGCGAGGGGATTTTGGGGGACGTTTTCTCGGGTTCGGGGCGTGCCCGTTGCACGACGAGCCGCTCACTTATCGCGTGGCTACGCCGAACGTATACTTTAATGTTTAAAGAATACGAGGTGCAGGGCAATAAGATGAGATTTTGCACTTTTACGGCTTTCATAACGTGTACGCGCGGGGAAACGAGTGGCGCGGGCCCACCTCTTCCTCGCGAGCCGGCTTCGAGCTGGCTGCGCGGGTTGCGTAACGCAATTCTCTGCCCGTCGACGGCGAGCCCCTTCCGCGAGATCGTTGAGAGACGTATCCGATCGTGTGCGAAGGCCTCGACGAGTTTGCGCGGATAGGCGGGAATTGGAAATTCGACGACGGTCTATGGGTGGAATTTTGTTTCGAACGATCTTGGAGGCGCTCGGCGAGCGACGCGTCGGCTATCGATGAGCGAAGGTGGGCACTTTCTATTGCGTTGGGTGGCACGAATTATTTTTTGAAGGTTGGGGGGGGGGGGAAATATTGGTGCGCAGTGTTCCTGTATTTTTCGGGGGTCTCATGAATTATCGCTGGACGCATCTCGCAAATGTACGTACGCCGAAGTGCAGATGACGATAATGCAACGTGCACGGCGTGCCTCGACTGACTCGAACACGTCGAACAATTGCAAAACGGTTGCGCGTCACGAAAACTTTGGGGCATGGCATTTGAAGGTGTACTTGTTTTGTACGCACGTTTTGGTGATTCAAGTATTGCTATTATAATTAGTATGTTTGTAACATATATTCACTGGAGAAACGTGTTACATTTATATCAACATTCCAATTTATTCGAAATGGGCTTCGTTCAATTTGATTGTTCGCCGATACTTGTTTTATATGACTAAATGGCAGTGTCGGACAAACTTTCGTGACAAACTGTATTAGTTTATTATTTATTACTGCCGGATGCCTGTTACACTCGTCGCTCCGTCTTTCTCGTGATATTTGTCGTCAATAACGTTGATGCGTGTGATCGTAGGCCCTTTTTGCATTTCGCCTTGGCCGGTTGAAAAATTATTTACGCTCGTCCCATTGTACTCGGAAGTTCAATCGTGCATCGTCTCCGCGTTAACGTTCTGGATGAACGACGATGCGTACGCTACAGAGATAGATTCGTCGACTCTGTTGTCTCATTTATAAGCCACTTGCTTCCAAGACTCCTCCTCAGCTACGTGATTTAATTCGCATGAACCCCGCGGCGTACACTGTGCAGGTTTTCTTCTTACTAGACGCCGTCTAAATTTAGCTCTTTCTGTTCGTCGAACCTCCGACTCGTTTCCCAATGTTTTCCTCTGCATTCTAATTAGATCACTGTCAACGATCTCCGCGGGCACACACCTGCTGGGTTTTTCTTCTGCGCTATCTCTGTATTTAATGTTTCTTCGCCGCAATTATTTTACCGCAGTTTCATTCTGTTCTCAGTTTTCTAATTATTACATCACAGTGTCGATCGAGCATTTGAAATTAGGCGGAGGTGCTAGTAGTGAAAATTAGATGTTACTTATTGTAGATTTTTCCGCCAAGGAAATTATTCTGTATCTTTCTATTTATATTTCTGATGTCCAGTATTTAAATTATGTATCTATGATTTTTTTTATAAATTATTGTCGTATTTGATGATCAAAATAGTTTCGTTCATTTTGATCCGACCCTAGCTTTCGTTAATTAACGTTTATAGCGTTCTCTTCGCGTTGACATTAGGCCAGATATTGGGCCAACGAAATGTTTGAGTAACACGTTTCCGTTTTTGCCAAAGACGAAATGTTAAAAACATTAAATCGACCAACGAATGATTCGTGCCGCCATTAATACGTGACTGGAATACCTTTGCCGTGGAAACAAACCTTCCCTTTTCGTTTACGATTTCAGCTGCCTCATGCAGTATTAATGCAGCATCAATTTCGCGAACGCGTTCAATAAAAACACGATACACGATCGTGTTCTACGTACGCATCGAAACTGTATATAATAATAACAATCATAAATACGAACGACAACAACAATAACGATGAATAATCGTTCACAAGTTTGGCCGAACGTAAGCGGATATACATATGGACGTCGAATTCCGAAAAGAAAGATGTGCCACTTGTTTTCAGAACTAGAATTCGCGTACGAATTCTTATGAAACAAATAAACTTCACGCTCGAATTGGGGAGAAACTCGTGACTCACACACCTGACCTAGTACCAATTTTAAATTCTATTTTCAAAATCGAACGCGCGCAATGTCCCGCGCGAAAGTGTGCACGCCGTTCAGAATTTTCGCGCAGTTCGTAGGTACGCAAAAGTTATTGCGCGATCGTGCGGCGCGGCCTGTGCACATGGTTACTCAATGAACAATATTTATAAGCCCGTTCATACGTGACGGGGATGGCGAAACCGCTTGATTGGTTCGCGATAATCGGTTCACTCGAACTTGCAATGACTCTCAATGGAACACCGGACACGGTGGGGATTTAGGCGTTCGTGTCTGTATGACACTCGTGGCAGGTCAATCGTGCCTCCGCGATGACACGTAATCATTTGCTTGTCACATATTGTACGTAGCAACGAGTAGACATAGCACACATTTTCTATAGTACATACATTTTCGAGTTGCCAATCGCGCAGATATAAAGCAAATAAAAGAATGCACACGATGCAAGCAGCTTCGTGAAATATCGTCGCAATGAACATGAACGAAACTATCCACAATCCACGGAGTAATTGAACATATTACTTCCGTCGTTTCCCCACCTACAAACAACTGTCCAACCCCTTGCTTCCGACCACCCTGTACATATCCCGACCCAAGTTATTATATCTCTGCGTACGTATCTCGTTCCCCTTTATCCCCCCTAAGGCCCGGGACCAACAGCACAATATTTTCGAACGTGAAACAGCCAACAGCCCACAGACTCCGTTCGAATGGTGGCTTACAGTCGAGGGACTAAGACAACATGGGGTATACTCCGGGCCCACGACGAAGATAGGCCCTCGCCTCGGATAAGAGGAGGCCCGAGATAGGTACGGGATTTGTTTTAGCAGGTCAGAAACCGGCCCGACCTGTCGGACAGAGCGGCAGGGCAAACGGGGTGGCGAAAATAACGATCCACCACGATCAACGACAGGATTTCCCTCGGTCACGCCTCGTCGAATTTCCTCGTTTACCTTCCTGAACAATTCCTCCCCGCTTTTTCCATTCTGTTTCCTCTTAAGCGATCCTGCCGGTGCAACCAGATACGTATCGTTGAGACAGCCCGCAGACATTGTTCGGTCATCAGGGACCCTCTGACCCAGACATTTCGAACGCCACGGTTCCTCCAGACAATTCGTGCCTGTTTAAGGAAGGAGAAATTCGTATTGGACGTTGGGGAAGCGTCGACGCGTCGACACAATGTTTCCCAAAAACGATTCACCGTTCGGGTAAAAATTCGTCGCGCGTTACGCGGCTGGGAAAATGCGGGCCGTGCATTTGAATTGCAAATGAAGCGGTAATGACCGAGATCCGTCGCGGCGATACTCGACGGCGTTACGAAAGCGATAACGATTAATTGCCCGTGGCGCGAGATGCATCGCGGTGTAATTATTATATTTCATTTACACATTGCCGGATCGAATGGAAATTTCGACGGGCTCCGCGGGGAAATTGTTTTCCCTAAACTGTTTCCGCTGGCGTTGTGATTGTTACGAAGGAAACCAGACATATGTTTATACGGTTTGGTGGTTTTGTAAATCTCTCGTTTACCACGTGGAAGGAGGTAGCCGCAGATGACACGCGGATAAGAATATTTACGGTGATAGAAGGACGCGGGCCAGAGGGCCCGTCCGCCGGGTTCCATCGATCGAATATTCCGTGGAGGCGCATTCGTCGCGCCGTCGTCGGCAGGAAGATCGCTTTTCGGAAATGTTCGTCCGGTAATTGCTGCGCAAACTCCACGGGCCGAAAATCCAACAAAGAACCGAGCAGGGCACCGGTCCGCGCAGCTTCTGAAGCCGTTTCCTTTTTTTCCTCTTCTACCCAAACAAAACTCTTTTACCTTCGCCTCGTCTTCCTTTTGCGTTTCGTGACTTCTCCCTGACCGTGCAGTGTTCTCAACCGTTGCCCGTTGAAGTCGGCTCTCGTGGTGCCCCTTCGAGGCAATTTTCATCTTTCACCTGCGACTTCTAGGAACGTAGAAAGGATGGACGTAGACTGGCCGGGGATTTAATTGTAACGATTCGTCGTTTCGCGTGATAATAATAAGGGTTAGCTCGAGGGTGTCGATAGCGAGGAGGTAAATATATGCAAGTATCGGTAGCTAAGTACAGGAATGGAAAAGTAATTAATATGTCGCGGTTATACAGTTGCATTCGGTTAATGGTACGGCGGTTGAAACGGCTGTCTATCGAATAATAAAATGACAGGTAAGATTTTGCAATTTGAGAAGCTTATTAATATTCAGGATATATATTCAGAATGCAAATTGTATTACATTTCATTCTTTGCCTATATACGTTTAATTATAATTAATATCGCGATTAAATAGATTAACGAAGCAAGTTCGACGCATAAAGTATTCAATATAAATTGCGCAAACGACTGTTAAAACTTGTACAAATTATACTAAACGTTATTATCACACGCCACGAATCTCGTTTTCTTTATTCTGTTTATAAGGTGCAGGTAAACACTTGGGTTTTCCGTGACCCAGTTAGCCAATTCCCGTTTCACAAATTCGAAGTTACCTTAACGTCGAAAGAAAACGAGGGGAAAAACGCTCTAATTGGTATTATTATGCGAGAATTAGTTGTACCAGCTGCATAATTTAAAGCCGACGCTCTGAAAAAGTTTGACAACCTGGAAGCGGTTTGGTTAGCGAAACTGCAAGGTATACCGCGTTGCACAATGACAAGTCGACGAAGAATTCCATTTGGATATTACGATCTCCGATTTCTCGACTTCGCTATCGTTATCTGGGAACTGGTTGTTAGTCCAGAAAAGCCAGACAAGGTCGACGAAGGGGATTGCCAGATGGACGTCGTCTAGAGCTACTTGTGCCTGAACATCGAGTCGGACATTATAGTCCTAGATCCGCTTTGGAAAAACGATTGACGTTACGGGTTTGGCAACGGGGGAACGTGTTATTTGATTTACGACTACCGGGTGCAACGTAATTTAACTGGTGGACAACAAAAATATTAATTGTTAAATTTAAATCGTCGCTTCCTCGGGGCAATTATGATTTAAAGCGAACCAGGTTTACAACTGCATACTAAACTTTCCACGGTGACTATAGAAAAATCTTATCGAAACAATTCGAATCACCGTGTAGACGGAATATTCGGATTCATAATTTGCATCGTTGGCAGAGCTCGGGCGAGCCAGACCGGTTTTAAAAAGATTGAGCCAGTTATAACGAAAGATAATTAGCCGGTAGCCAAAGTATGCGCTACATATGCGCAGTGCCAATCATCGATTAGCTTTTGTTGCGGAGATTGTGATAAAATTTTTTTCATTTTCAACTTAAGCATATCGATTATTACCCGTCCACGGTACTTTCTCCAATAATCGAACTCGCGATTTGTGCCAATAGGAAAGGAAAGATAGTAATGATAATTTTCATTCTGCGCTCTTTATAATTAATCTTTTCAAGTTACCGCGAACAGTGTTAATTGAAAATTATAAAGTCTGGTGCTTCGAGGTTCGTCGGTGTGATTAACGATATTCGAAACGTGAATCACAGTGTTCGTTACACGTGTAGGTAAATAAAAAAAAATACGCGAGTTTGTCTTTCCGTACCTATTTTAGCCGGCGAATTCTGGCTTCAATTCAACTTTTACCATCGTTTTTGAAATACTGATGTCAAGTGTGTTTTCGCTGGTCAAGTCATCCGAAATAAAACGTGTAACACGAGAGACGCCTCGCCGTCCACAAAAATTTCTACACGTTCGGGTTCGGTTCCTGAATTATGATTTGTTAGTGAGTTAACGACCGAAATACACATTTCCGCACGTGCTCGTGTTGTATAACGTGAGAAAAGAAAACATTTCCGCGCAAATGGTCAGTTTTTCGTTTACAAACTATGATTGAATTCATTTCAGTTTTTGAGAAACCGAATTTTTGTCCATCGATTCGTTTGCAATTTGTATTAATCAGAATTGATTAATTCGTCTATATTCCATGAATAAATGTTTGGATCACACGTATTCGTTACAATTTATCATAGACAGATTTTTATATATTTTTATGGTACGTGTTTTTATTGTTTATCCACGTTACATGCAAGTGTATAATATATTTGCATGAATGTTTATGAACAACTTAGTTATTACTTTGTATAACTGGTATCGCTGCAACAATTAAAATAACTTTAGGTGGTATCACCTTGACAATTGAACTAACTTTAACTTTAATTAATTTGTCCTTGCACACACGGATTGTTCGCAAGAATATATTCCTTCGTGTTTAAGTGTGCGTTTCAAATGATCAAAGCAAGTGGAACATTAAAATTACAGCGATTTGTTGTGAATCGGTGACACTGTTTTGTCGAATGAAATTGAGGAAACAATTTCTCCTTAATTCCAATTTGCACAACTGGGTTCGACATTTTCCCTCGTCTACTTTCCGCAAAATGCGCACCAAGATTTATTCAAAGATTTATAATACTTCCATCCAAAGAAAAAAATCTGTCCGCTCATCGCTTTCACCTCAACCCCGTTCGTACTTTCACCCTCGATATCGTTACTCCGTTTCTCCCACGGTTCAATCCGCGCCACGACAAATTGTTACTGCTAAAATTACACGGACCACGGCGATGTGCAACCGCAACAGGAGTTTCGACCATGTCGACTGGATCTCTCGGCCAACGGATCGATCCTGCATGCGTATGCGTAACACGTTACGATTCGCCGTAAATATTTTCGTCGTAACGGGGGAACGCGAACGACTTGCGAGACATCGCCGACCGATTGAAACGTAATCGTCGCTGTTGGAGCAAAGGCAGGACCGAAATAGCGAGTCGCCTTTACAATGAAACGCCATTGGAGAACATCTGGTGCGAGGAGTAACGAGAACGGGATGCTGAGGCAGTTCTAGCGAGAATCGCGACCCTACGTTTCCTTTCCTGCCCGGCAAAAAAGATTGACTATGTGCGGGGTCAGTGGATGTTACGCGTATCAAGACTGAGGCCATCGATGGACGAAGTAATTAGATGAGAAACGAATCTGTTAGCAGAATGATCATTGAATAATTAGAAATATGAACGACTCCAGATATACATTTTTTTTTTTTATTTTATGTAATACATATCCTGCTTCAAGTGCGCGTTTATTTAAAAGAACGTCGTCTTTAGCGAAACACTGTGCGTCAGAAATGAATACCGAACCCCCTCCGACGAAACATTAGAAATTCGACGAACACTGCATCACTCTTCGCGCGTTTGAACTCGCTCATCCTACGGTTCAAGTCGCGCGCAATATTAATCGCCGTCGCTTTCGCCCTTATATTTTATCGCCAACGCGCAATTGCCAAAACGCAGAACCCCGAAGGACACCCTGTACAGCATAACCTTGTGCATATATATCCTCGCGCGTTCCCTTTACCCTTCGCGAAGCTAAACCTCATACACAGAGGAAGAGTCCGACCGTTGGACTTAATCCTTCGCTTGTTCAAGGTGGAAAAATGGGAATAAAAATGTGAGAAATAAAATAAAGCGCAACAGGGGGAGGGGGAGGAAGAGGTTCGAAGAAGAAGGCAATTCGTAATGGCACAAGGTTAAGGACCTTCCAGGTCGTAATTAAGATAAAGTAGACCAGAGGACCAGGCAGTCTGACCCTGCGCTCACGTGGTTGCACGTTCATTGGCGAACAAAGGAGGATCCGTTTTGCTCGTCGAGCATTCGCGATCCGATATAATACCTGCGTGCATATGATTGCATACGTGCATCACGTGCGTGGTGTGTGCAGGTGTGCGCTAACTGTACGTACACGCGCGTGATACCGGCACCACGTGGCTTTAGCAGCGTCATTGGCGAACAAAGAAGGAGAGAGCAATCTGTTTTGTGAGGATCATCCCGAAACGGAAATCGTTATACGCATGTGTTATAATATACGTGCATGTGTTGCGCCTTCTGTGGACGCTGGCAATTTCTTTTCAGACGAATGCGACGTGGCTTCGCTCTCCTCGCGAATCTCTCAGCTCAACAATTTTTGCCTCCATTATGCACGATTTATGAAATTTGACGGGCATACAGTTCTAATTTATCGGCTTACGTATGCACGCACTCGATTTCCTATCTTTTTATTTTTTTTAATTTTATTTTTCGTCAACTTTTGGCGCAATGTGGTAGTTAATTGTTTCCGGTTCTTTTTTCTCGATTTACAGTATGCAGTTTAAAGTGTACATGTGTATTGTAGTAGTGGCTCGAGTTTATTTGTGGAATTATATAATTCTGTACAGACAGTCGTCTAGCGTACCAACTTTGTAATCATCGTACGCCATCAAGGGTTTTCGAACAATTACTATTATCGTTATTATACGTTCGCATGGACACGCTTACGAATTCGTTTCTCACGCAGGATTGAATTATTCGCGCGATCGAAGGCAGAGAGAGGGAGAGAAAAAATGAAAGAAATATCGCGTATTTCGTTTCTGCTGACTGCGATCTTCCGCTTGCATAAATCGAATCTTGTTTACGCGAACGTAATCGCCGGTTTCGCGACGTTAAAGCGCATCACGCGAAAGTGCAACGTGCAGCAACGCGAATTCGACGCCGTAGAAATTCAACGATATGTTTGTTCGAGCGATACCGCGATAATTTCTGTTGCGCGAAAAATCCGAGGGTTATCGCGGCGTCGAAAAAATTGGGTGACATTATTTTTCCACATCGTCGGGACAGAAATTTGTCGAACGGGAAGTATCTTTCGACGTTACGAGTATCGACGGCGTTGCAATAGCCGTTAACTCCGTTCCCCGTCACGCTGACGGGTCGTTTCGTCGCGTTTCTGCAAATCCGCGGGATGAACGAGGACGTCGACAGCGGGCGTCAGCAGCCAAGTGCACTGTTAATAATATAGGATAGGTCGCAAACAGCGAGATAAGATTTTAATTTTTTCATCTGTTAAATAAATAAAGGTCGATAAGTTCGTTTGACCGCGATGCGGCTTAATATTTAAAAACGGATTAGCTATCGGGTCGCATGTTGTTAAAGGCGGCAGCTGCATTTCACGTCTTGCGTTCATGTTGTGTCTTCGAACACGTAACTAAATAAGATAACTTTAAGGACGGACTGGTACGTACTTGTACTTGCTCGCTGCAACATTCGATCGTTTTTCTGAAAAGATGAACATTCCGTTCGTTATGAATAATTTGACATCTCGCGTCGCGGGAGTTTTTTTTCATACAGAAACATTGTTGCACGTTGTAGCATATTTATTCAAGGTTTTATTAGTACGTTTCGCAGCCGTTTAAAAGTTGTTTCCCGTTTTCACAACGTCATGTCTAAGGTAGAGTTAAATCAATCGTTTTCTCTTCCTTTCGTGAATAGAACATTTATTAGAACTACACTTACAATGTTTAAGGATCGGTGGAAATTCGTATAATTGTGTCAAAACTTCGTCCGAACAAACTCCACGCAACTCTTCATTTCGAATAAACAACATTTTTCATCGGTTACTCCAAAACGGGTTGCTCAATTCCAACCGATCCCCTTCCATTATCAATAAGTTCAACATCCAAGCACGTAACCTTATCAAACGAAAATTCTCATCTCCAGTTCGATCAATCTTATTCGAATCCTCGCTCAATCGGCTCGCCTCTTCATCGAACCGAACTTCTTCGCGCGAGTACGTGCCACGTACACATTGAACCCGATCCAATCCCCGACTGACCAGCACTCCGACCCGTGGCTTGCTTATCAAAAGGGCAAACAGCCGGGTTCAGAGGATGACGTGACGCCCTTCGAACGGTCGACTGGTCGATGGAACGTCACCGCAAATGCACAAACGGTCCCTTGTCTCTCCTCTCGTCGTCCCTTCGCTGCCGTGCCAGACGTGTTCCCATAAAAAACGCACATGAATATCGTTCTTTCATGCTAACGGATACGGAAATAAAGTAAAAAGGGGAGTACCGTTCGAACACGAACGGTTCGCTCACTTCGACGGAGAGGAAAGTTCGAACGTGTGTTGGCGTTTTCGGGTGACGAACGGGGTGTAGGCGCGTACGTGCTGTGCGCACGGATAAATTATTGTGAAAAAAGATGTGAAAAGTAAGGGTTGGCATCGCGAGGATATTCGAGGCGATCCGTTTATCTGGAATTACATCGCGGGGCATGTATCCTTACGGTCTTATCGTTTATCGAAATTCGCTTGTGATTTTAGTGGCTATAGGGAAAGGTTACGTCGTCGGTGTGCGTTATGTAAGCCAGACACAACGAATCGCGGGTGTGTGTGTATGTGTGTTTTACGAACATATGCATATAGGATGCAGCTTGTTTGCGCAAATAATTACGACGTTTGAATGATGAACGTCCTTGTCATAGATACATTTTTGCTGATTGTTTCGTTATGAAACGACTGGGCCCTAGCGTTTATATTTCACGCGGATTTATAGTGCACCGTGTATATCGTAGAATTGAGAAGAATTTGGAGTGCGGAGAATAGAAATGTGCGAAAATGTGTATCGACTGTAATGCGCGAATAATACAAAGAATATGATTTTGCTTAATAACAAATTGCCGATGCGACAAGTAGCAGAGGGAGTTGTTCTCGTTTCGGTGTATTTCGTTCAATCATGCTTTTAATCTTGATGTACCATATTATGCATTTAAATATGTCTCGTTAGCGTTTGCTTTATTTGTGAAGTAAACACTGTGTCAGCGATAATTGAATTATCTCTGTCGTTTTTCTCATATTGTCAAGTGTTTCATTGGACGCGCGACGAAATGTTTACTGAAACGGTTGGAAATTTCGAGGCACACGTGCTGCCGATTTTTACGATGCATGTTAACAGCTTCCATTTCACCTTTGACCATTGGCGATTCAATCTCCTTCGCTCCGCATCGCGTTGCTCGGTACGCTTCTATTTATTATTGTCACAGTCAATCTCGAGGAAAATATTTGACAATCAGATAAGTATTCGCGTCAAGGCAGACGTGGTCGATTTGGAAAAATTGCTATTTAATCCATTCCGATTGTTGCCATTTTTTGTTTTTCTTCCCTTTTTGCCCCACTGTGAGATACTGGTATCTTAGAAATTCTTAGTTGCCGCAAATGAAAAGCAGATTTTTCGAGTACAGTCGCGCATAAACAGTGTTTACCTCGATGCCAGATAAGAATATAACCGATAATCGTCTCGTCCCGTTGCCATTGATTTTGGAGTATTTTGAGACTAGAATTGCAAGGTACTTGACGATGCACCTGCTCCACTATTGTCCACCTCCAATTCGGTCTTTGCGCTTCTTCAAATACCTCTCGATCGATCGAACCTCGCGGAGTATCGTTAAATAATAACGATATTATTTAATTTAAAATAATACAAATTAAAGGACACGCACTCGTAGCTTCACAACGACCCAATTTATTTCATATTTTCGTCCAACACTCGCATTACCTACGTATATAAAAATTTCGTGCATCCGAATTAGCGATCCGGCGCGAACAAATCTAACGCGCAACAAATCCACGGTGCCCCGATCCACTCCAATTGGAAAATCGACGAAAACTGTCGGCCTCGCTGGCCAACGGCAACAATGGCGGTCGGTTCCGCAATGCACAATCCGCCATACGGATTTTTCTTTCCGCCTCTTTTTTTTCCGCGTGCACCAAGCACCTCGTGGGCCATCGTTTGGTCATTCGCCCGCGGCGGCGTCGATGTCAAGGAACTTTCATGAATATGCCCCGGCTGGTTAAACGCGCACATTTCCACCAGCTTCACCCCCTCAACCCTCCGCCCCCGCTGCCAAAGGCAGCTCGTCGGCGATCCCCGTCGCTTTTTCCAACGACTGTACGCTTCTTGGAATTGCATACACGCATCTCACACAAACGTCTGCCGTGCACGACCGTGTGTGCACACGTTTGACGGTGTAGGTGTATCGTGCGGGCAGGAGGACGCGTGTTCACCACTCTGGACCATTGGTTATCTTCGACAGTGGTTCCCAGTTTCGCGTTGCAGCCGGTTTCCCGTTTGTTCGATCGTCAGTCGAGACTGTCGTAAGTTAGTTAACCGAGAAAAGTCGGTTTGAACAAGTTTGACGGAAATCCGAGGAAAAATTGAACTGCCTCGATGAATGTTTCAGATTGTTCGAGTGGCTGGTTCGAGGTCTAGTTAGGGGTTGTGTATGCACCACCCTCGGTACCAAAGTTGGCAAGGATCGTACATTGAAGATTGCATGCAATTATTCCACTCGAAGTGTCGCTACGCGATCGCCTGCCAGCTGATTAATCCGCTCGACGCGGGCCCCTTACCTCGAAATAGGATTCAAAATTGCCGCGCGTCGTGCATTTATGATTTTATGCAACCATTCCTCTCGAAGAGCGAGCAAACAATTATCAACGACAAATACCGCCTCGCGCGCGATTCTTAACTCGAAATGGAACTCGAAGCTGTCGTGGAACGTGCATTTACAATCTTGCCGTCGTTGCGCGCATGTGCCCCCTGAAAAATAAATGCCTCGGTGGAAATAATCGTGAACCGCGATATTCCGTTCGAGATATCGATCTCCCGCGAATCATCCCTAAATCATAACGTTACAATTCGGACGCGTACGATTCTTGCAACGATCCGCCCTCAATTGAAAGTCACCGCGCTATCGCCGCGGTGTTCGCGCATTTCCTTTGTTCCGCTATCGGAGGAAAGGGGTGGAATGCGTTCCCCGGGTCTCGCAATATGGCGCACCGTTCTCTCGTCGCTTTAGTTACGGTATCGACGATAAGAACGGACGCCCCGAGGAGCGCCAAGAACTTTATACGAAACCGACCCACCGATCGTGCTCGAAGCCTTCCCGAACAACTCACTGTCCAACTGTGCCTCCATCTTCTCGGCGTCGTCCATCACTCACCGTCCGGAACGTATTAGCAATTATTTTGCGTTCAATGGATGCACTCAGATTCGTCGCGATAGAACATCTCGCTTCTCGTCAATTCGGTCCGCGTTTGCATATTATTTAATTAACGGTGTTATCGATTCATCGAATTGTTAACGCGATCGTTCATTAATCACCAGCGCTATTGTATTAATTACCATCGGCGCGACGGACGCCTTCGGCAATAAGCAACCGCGTAAGAAACTCTTCAAGTGGCATCGAAATTGAGAAAAAGTCGAAACGCGATCCCTACGACGCGCAACGCAGCGGTGCAAAAAGGGAAACAACGATACGCAACTGTTGGAGAACCTTATTAGGGACACCGAAATCGAATATTATACGGTCCATTCTGCTCATTAAAGTAACGACCTATTCTCGAGGCCTTTTCGTCGCGTTGCCAGTCGCCTTTAATTCTTCGACCGAAACTGGTTCTCGTATTCAAATGATCAATCGTTTCGATACCACGTACACGGAGGCCCTATTTCTCGGTTCTTATTTTACATCGTGTCAGGCTTTCTGAATCGAGGGCTGGCGAACATCGCTAAAAAGATCCGTGCACGACTAGAACGCGCGTGTGCACAAAGCGCGATAATAATTATACGAATTAAACACGATCAACGATACCCGTCCAAAACGGAAAAAAGCACGAAAACGAACAGCAGAATTCTTCTTGCGCATAGCAAATAAAAAAGAAGAAAGCAAAGAAAACATCGCGTACATCGTCGTCGCAGTGTATCCGAACGAATTGAAGCAATTTCACGCGCGGCCATCGACGGTTCTTTCACATCCAGTTAACCGCAATTTCGTTTTGTCGAAACGTGAAGTAACGCCCCGGTTCCCGCTCTCATAAATAATATCACCATAAATCAGGGACGGCCGAGCTTTCTAACAAGTGCCCGGGAAAGGGACGAAAGTATTCGTGGGCACGAGTTGGAAATTCAAATGTTGGATCCTTATCGTTGACTACCGGAGACACTGGTTCGTGACGCGAGTCCCAGTCGAGATGAGATTATCTTCGCAGACAGGAAACGCCGGAACCTTTGCCCGAGAAGTGTGTTTCGCCTCGTAACGCGCGCCGCGATTAAATTTAACCGGGCCTACATGCTCCTCCATTATCTCGCCGATTTCGTATAACGAGCCACGGTTTGCTTGGCCCGCCGGGGGGAACGTCGGTTTGACCGCAGGGGACGTATCGACGCTGAAATTGCGGTACGACGCCGAGGTGCTCGTGAATTGCGCCCATCACTGTTGCAAAAATCGCAGGACGCGTCGCCAGTTCGAACGAATTTTCGCGGTGCAACGTAAATTATAGAAATTACACGCGATGGCAGAAATAGTTACTCGAAATGTTAATTCTTTCGTAATATTTCGCTGAACGATGTTCAATACACACGTGCAAGTACGTAGACATAGTTTCCTGCGTTGGTGAAGTATCGTGAGATCGAAAGACTCGTTTCATTAGCTAATTCCTATCGCGAGTTCGAAGTGTGTAGTCGACGAATTTTTGCGAGGAAAAAGGAGATGACCCGTTGGGCTCGTTCGCCGACGACCTTTTTCCCACGATTCTTCGCATTTCCACCGATGTACGCGGTTCTATTCCCGATTTGAGAAATTTGCCAGGCATGCCAGTACTCGGGTTACGCTGCGCGGTCGATGTGAAAGAAATTTGTTTCCTTCGAACCTGCGTCGGCCGTCCAGTAATCATTAAGCCACGGTTCCGTTACAATTTGGTGGAGTTTCTAATATCGACGTCTTTGTGAAGCGATTTATTTCATCGAGTTACCGCAAGAAACGGAAATAGTTCGATGTTGACGGTTCAGATTTATTAGAAAGCAACAAAAGAAAATGGTCAGACGTTTTGCTCAATACTTTTCGTTTCGTAACATATTATTCACATATCTCGACTCGTGCCCATTGAACTCCCATCCAACCCCTAACGGGCAACGGAACGGTCCAGGAAAAAAAAGAAAAAAAATGCCAGATCAATCGGGCCGATTTTATTCGACGTTCTCGTTGGCCGAATTGTGCGTAAAAGGGAAAGGTTAACGGTACCGTGTTAAATCGTTTTCGTTTGCCGCTTTATTTTCACGCGAGCGCATTTGAAATTCAAACATCCGCCGACGATCGGCGATGCCAATTAAATCGGGGCGGGCAGAGGACGTTGAACCCCTTACGAAAGAAATTGTGGGAACGCGTATGCGGAATATCTTTGCATTTCGAGCGTGCCGCATACGGTTGACTCAATTTTCTTGGGCTTCTGCTGAATTTCGTGCAGCGGCGCGTTCTATCTGCGCGCATCTATTCAGGTGAATCCGTTGGACAACGGTGATAACGCTGTCCCCCCCGGTCGAATCGTCGCCCCCTCGTTATTGTAGAATCGCCGATTCATTGCTCGTTCGCCAGGCGACGAAAGTCAACCGATGCTACGTTGCATCGACGTGCTCGTCTCGGAAACGACGATGAACGCGCGCGAGCAAGAATATCCGAAGCGAGTGTTGCTTAAGAGTAGTCGCGAATTCGTTCGAGCGTTGTTACGCCGCTGTGAATTTTGTTATTTGCGTTCCTTTCCCTTTTGAACAATTGAGCTTAATCGACGGTTAACAAGACAGCGGACGAAGGGAGCTTCTTCTTTCTAATCGTGCACTTTGGACCAATGGAACGAACTGGCCGTATTCTATAGGCCGTACAGAATATAGAATACAGAAGCTATATCCACATGTATAAAAGATGCTATTGTCATCCTTCCTTTCCCGAGTTCACAATCTAATCCTGAAGGGGTTATCGGTGTTTTTCGAGGTTATCGCGAAAATAATTTAAATAACACGAACGTAACCCACCATCGGCGAGCGATAATGCGGTAAATAATTCCGGCTACGCTGCCAGCGTAATTTATAATTACATGCATGCGCCCTCTCAGATCGATCGTCCGAGCCGTATCGGTCTTTATCGAAGTGAAATGTTTGCGACGTTAATTATATCGAAAAGGGGAAAATATAAATAGTTTTCCAAATCTTATCGGGGAGGGAGAAATTCATTTACGGAGCAGAAGGAAATGCGCGATAAAAGGAGAATTAGATAGAGTGGAAGTTAAGGTGTAATCGAAGTTGTTTCTTTTTTCTTTATTGAAGTTGAAAGATAGACCTTTGTAGCATAGCACAGTGTGCAGGAAAAGGAGAACGGTGTATTGGAATTGTAACTTTGATTTATTTTCACTTGTTCGTTCGTTCCGCAGCATATAATTGAATCAGCGTGGTCAAAATTCAGTACAAGAAAGGAGGGAATACTTAAAATTTCAGAAGAGCAATAAAATCTGTTATTCGCGTTGAATGCCAGAAACAAAACGACGAAGTGGAGGTTCGCTGAATGAAAGACAAAAAAAAAGCAGCACAGTCACTCTAGTACAGATAGCTTTCACAACGGTCGACGGATGAAGACAGGCTTTCATGATAAGCCGAAGAAATAAAAGGAAAGAGTTACAACGCCGGTCTGACTCCCAGTGGCTGGCTGATAACTTTTAACCGATTCGTGGAAAAAAAATTCACCGTCGTTATCAACCCTTGCCGACGTCGATTCCCCTTATCTACGACCAACGATACACACTGCGCCTTACACGGATCTTAGGAATCACGTGTGCGAACGTTATTATCCGGCGTTTACGTTCATGCGAGTAAGTCGAGCCAGTTCTTCAATTATTATAACAGCCCTTAACGCCGTATAGGAAGTGGATCAATGTTATGGCTAACTGTACTTATTGGAAACTGTATTTACATTATTTTGTTCGGTCATTTTTAATGCTGTCACATCGTGAAATCGTTTCCGGTAATTTGTTAATAATTTTCTTTACTCTGACATATTATGCCTTAGTTAATTATCGGTAATACGAGAATTAAGCAATCGCGGTCCCCATTATTTATCAACAGTTTCATTAATAACATAACTGCTTGCACATGTGCTTGCACCTATACTTAAATGCTTATGCGGTGGTTATGATAACACTATGTACATAGTTTTTGTACGAATCAAGATACCTTCGTTGAACCGTTTAAAGGAGAAATACGTATCGCAGAGATCCTCTTATGTATTCAATAACCCGGTGCGTCTTGTCGGTCATTGATCAAGCGAAATACGTGCATACAGTTCGTATCGATGCAATGACAACCTCGATATGGTTTTTATCTGTGACGTTTTATCTGTGTCCGATTAATTATAAAACTGCTCCGCTCCATTAACAAGCACAATTATTTCCACCGTTCAATAATTCCACGCATCCATCGTGCTTCGTTCGATTTAAAAAATGTTGATACCGCCATGGTACTTTCGTCGTCGAATATAAATTAACATTTAAATCCCTCGTTTGTCACTCTAACGACAGTCAACATATCTCGTTTTTTTTTTGCTCACAATCTCTTTTATTCCACGGCTGCACGGTGCAACTGGGAACAATCGTCGAAACAACTCGACAGTTTGAAATCCTAGAGCCTCCATTATGGGGCGGATAAAAGTTCCGAGCACGATCACGAGAGGCACAATGATTTTCTCTTGATTCAATCGAGCGAAACCATCATTGTCCGCGCGGTCGAAAAGCAAATGGACGGCGGATAATTTCGGTCGTGCTAGTGACGTCATAACAGACGCCAACGAGGGTTGGCACATTATGACAAGAAGGGACCATTTGACCCCACTCATTGTTTCTAATCCCACAATAAATTGAAGCAGCTGTACCGGCAATTGATACAAATTTACGTACAGTCCGGCGCATAAGGCGTCGATCTTGCAAGAGATCGTAACGACCCCAGCTTCCTCTCGTTCACGGTTGCTTTATTCGAACGAATCTTTAATCCTTCGACGTTTTCCCCCTCCTTCCCTTTTTATCGTCAAATGATACATACATACACTGGTTTCGTAGACCGTTGACATTTGACATATAGAGGGTTTCCTGTGGGACACAGAACAATAGACAATAAATTAAATCGAATTGTTCATACGCGCTTAATAAACCTAATACCCTGTAAACAATGATTGTGTGATTCTATTGGTAAATTTATTTTTAGTCCGCCCGGGTTACATTCGCTTCGTCGGGCCCCCGAACGAAAGTTTAACGGCGGCGAATTATGCCGTTATTGTTGAACGTATTACGTGAAACAATGAAAAGCAAAGAAGAAGAATAATTTCCGACCTTGTCGCGGACGCTCGTCTGTCTTCACCGCGAAGGAAAGTGTCCCCAAATGTACAATTTCCAAAATTACAAACGCCCGCGTCATTCCCTCCCCCGCAAGTTATTAATAACACCGAGCGAATCGAATTTCGCTTTACGTTCCGACAAAAAGATAAGTCCACCTCGTTCCATCGACATAATTCGTCAACCGAGCGGCCCTTTTCTGAGCGATCCCCGAGAAATGCCTTCACAGAATCCCGCGGACCGATTTCTCTGTCTCCCATTCACCCTGGCCCGTGAAACGTGAAATCGTTCCTCGAGGAGAGTCGCGGTGATGCATTGGCTTCGTTCCACATTAGATTAAAGGCATTTCGGTAACCCGGGGGCTGGCTGCTACAATTCCAAACGTTTCCCTTTCGCCTCCTCTTTCTCTTTATTATTTAACGGATCACCACCGTGTCCCCCCTCTCTCGCCCTTGCCGACCATTGAACGTCCAGAAAAGAGAGAAAATGAGACGAGACGAGAGATCTCGCAGCGTTGAGCCACGCAACGAACACGTGTAACGACAATAGGCATTATATATGCAGGAGACAGAATGTCGTTGCATTCAACGGCTGCATTTTCTTGCCTCTTTCTCGTCTTCCCTCGCGACGCGGTCGGCCACACGACTTTTTACACATTCTTCACGTTTGATTTATACTCAACGCGCGGAGACATTGTTCGCGCGTCCACGTGTATCAAGGGCCGGCGCATTTGTTCTCAACCCCCGCCGGTACGGGAATATTTTATAATTACCATCGAGGAAGTCGAAGCGCGCCGTTCATTTGAACGCCGCGCCGTTTTTTCAACGCGGTTCGCGACCCGTCCCGCCCTCGCGAGGAGGAAATTAGGGATCGCGCTTAGTCGAACGATTCCGTCGTTTTCCGTGAACTATTCTTTGGCGTATTTTAACTGCCGCGATCGTCATTCCCTTGGGCTGTTTCGAAGGTGGCGGGCGAGGAAAAATTCGCGTGCTGTTCTCTATTCACGTTGACTCCACGGTTAACTCCACGCCTCGTATCACTCTCAACTTGACTTACCGTTCGCCTCCTTTCAACCTCCCTCGGCGCCTCGCACAATGGATACCACGGGAGAAAAAAAAAAAAAATATAATTTATCCCCGTCGAAAAAGAGCTTTATCGACATAAAGGAGTATCGGTGGATGCGTCACCGACATGTGCAACAACAATAGCCGTTGCACATGCGAGGGACAGAGGTCTGCGACGATCGTTTATGCGCTCTCCTCTATGTATTTCACTCTATCCTCCTCCTCCAACTTTTTTTTTATTATTATCATTCCTTGTTTCCCCGTTCGAAGTTGACACCGCCGTCACGTAGCAGACTTCCTACGGGCCAGGCTGCCTTCCTGAATACGTAACATCCCCTTTTGTGCATCCCCACGGCGCCAATCGTGAACATCTGAACTCCGATCGTTCGAGATCGTGGATCTCGATCTTTCGTTAATGCCACGAATGCGACGGGGCTGTTCAGGTCGAAACACCTATTGGCGTACATTTCTTCGTTTCCGGCTGCAGCCTCTGTGAAACAAAATGGGGAGAAACTGGATCATCTTCGTTCTTCGTTCGACTCGGTTGACTGTAAAATATTATTATATCGCGAACACGAACGAAATTGTTGCATTTCGAGGGTTCCGTGGTTATTTTAACAGTTTCTGGTCACGGACAATCGAGGTTCAGTGAAATTTGTGGAACCTTTACGGTTACCGTGCCCCGAAGAGTTCTTTTTTTCTTTCCATTGGAAGAATGCAAATAGACTGTTAAATCGGAAATGATATAGCACTAATTCGCCCGGTTTGCGAAATTCGCGTCAGCAGACACATAAACCGTTTCTGCCTCGAATTCCGTCGGTTTCTGCATCTGGAATTATTAGCAGACGCTGAAATTGTAAAACGTCCGGCCGAAAGCGAAATTCGATGATCCGATCGAAACGTTGTAACTTTATAGCGTACTGTACGGAATAAAATGGGCGTGTACTTTTCAAATCTCTCGTCGTTTCAAGCAAACCGCGTGCGCAGTGTAGCGCGATAAATAAATAAATAATAATTAACAGTTAGTCGTTACGTCAATAACATGTGACAATCGTACGTTCGATAACAAAAATCGGAGTTAATCGATGTCGGTTTTTTTTAAAATACGTATTACCTCAATTGTAATGTTATAATTTTTTTTTTAAGGAAATCCAGGAAAATTCTTCACTCGATTCGACTTAATCTGTTGTTCGCGTTTCACGTTCGTTAAGCGTTATTAGACGCATCGCGTAGTGTGTTTCGCAAGAATAGAAGTTCGAATCGCATGTTTGCGCTTCGCCTAGATAAGCGTATACATAAATAAGCATTAACGATTCGCCGCTATATATGCATTCGCGGATATGTGACCTCGCGCGCTCGCGCGCACGCCAATGTACGTACCGTACCCATTATTTGCGGTCGTTACGCGATTGTCCTCTATTACGAAATAGTAGTAAGCACGTCGAGAAGTGTGTTTTTTTTCTTCTTCTTCTGCTTATCGTCGAATTAAATATTTAATCAGGATCACAGGTGACCTGAATACCATCAATCAAAGTTGCTCTCGCCATTCGATTTTTCCAGGGTTGCGTAACAATCAGATTGACTTCGGAATGACTTATATGTAAATATTCGTATCGACGCTTCCGTTAGGAAGGTGAAATAGACGGGCCGGTGCGCACCGTTCTGCAGATAGGGTTAAGAACTTTTAGGGTGGACAGCGTGCACCTTTGTGCACGCTTGCTAAACGAAGGGGTAAAAGTGGTGACGAACATTTCAATGCGAACGCGAGGCATTTAATATTTTCATAGTTTGATGCGTGGAAAAAGACTGACTTCAGGAAAAGGAGGGAAATTACGACAAGTCGGACAGGCGTGATTAATTCGTTATATCGAAAGACAATTCAATTCTGGATGACAAGGTGCTTCGAAGTGGGATATTATGCAAGCTACTGTAGCAAGAGTACTTAAGTGCTTCTAAAAAAAAAAAATCTGGAGGACAGATTTATAATTTTGATCGTGTATGGAGGCCAGCGATCTTGACAGTCTGTAATAAAAATAGTTTAATCATGGACAAGGTTGCCGTCCGAACAGGCGGAACATTGATAAACTGAATTTTAATTAAAAAAAAACTTCTCAATCTACCGTACATCACATGGACGCAACCACCAATACGTATAAAAGCGTATAGAGATTGCGTTCGTTTTGTATTTAAACATTTGGCCACCATTAACCGCAGTATTACTATAAAATATTAATGTTAACTGTCGTATACTCGGCTATATTAAAACGTGCGAAAGTCCCATTGATTTCGTTTCCAAGACGATCCCGCATAGGTGACATTCGACAAATCAATTTCGTCGCAAAAACTTCGTTCACCGATTTCCCAATAATTCTTCATTTCGACGATACATACACTCTCCGACTCGAAAAGAGCAGAATTTTTGTTGCACGCCTCGATGCAACTAAAATATACCACACGCCGATCCAATATTAATACACCATTGTACAGTAAACCACACGAGCGAACAGAGATTCGTTCACGGACACCGTTTATCCATGTACAATGCGTACAGTACATACTCGTTACACCCGGCATGCACACATACATGCGTGTACATACGCTGCACACATCCGTTACACATTACGCAGCGTACATAAGACGTTCTTTCGACAGTTACTCCTTTTCCAAGGTGACGCTTCGCCCATTCACACGTACGACTCTTATCTCTCTTTGAAGTACGCACATTCATGGATGCGTGCATATGTACACGCGTACCTACACGCGTACCGACGTTCAGCCGCAAATTAAGCCTCCGCATGCGAGTACGTTACTTACGCGTCACCGTGCGTACACGGTCTTTGAGACGAGTCGAGCCGTACAGTCGGCCGTAAAAGTATGCACCGCGTGCATGCGCCGCGCGTATAGATCTCTTTGGAATTAAAACGCGTAGAAAGGAGCGCGACTTTTATTTCTCTTTCCCTCCAAGCGGAATCGTGGTGCCTGACCTACGCAAACGGCGGGCCACAGCGGGAAGGTAGCCATTGCCGTGTCGTAATGAGCCGCTAGCGCGACTGCGAGCTAGTTTTTATGCGCTTGAGTTTGATTTACGACGAGAGGCCGAAGGGATAGGAAAATTGAAACGAACAAACGAGTACAATGTATTTCTTGCGCCATTCCATCCACGATTCGCGTTTTATCGGTTTGGTGCGCGTGGCTCGACGGACGCCTGCCGTTAAGTGCGCTGGGCGCACGAGCAGATTGTTCGTTTAACGGCGGTGTCATTTTTCTTGCGAATTATTATTGAATAGTTCAACTGGTATCATTTTTTGTTCTAAGCGCTTGATCGCTTCGTCGCGAGCGGGGTAAACTGTCGATCGGATGCTTCGCAGATTCAGCCAGCGAAGTGTTTCGAAGTGTCGGCGGCTGGCACGGTGGCCGCAGCGATACATATTTTATTCAATAGTTATGGAAGGGTCAGTTTGTTGAAAAATTGTTTCATCTTGTGTCATTTGCTTTTTACTGAAATCGATGCCTCATTTTTCGTCGACTGAAAAAAATTGAAAATTTCCACAATGCGCTCGTACTTTTCCCACGGGGGCGACGGTTGATTTTCGAAATCAGCCGACGTCCGGATGCACGGTTCGACATACGGAGCTGAATTTTTCTTCCAAAAGGTAGGATACACGCATTTATATTCTCGAACGAGACATCCTGCGTGCTCAGCGGCGGATACAGACGGTTGTGTCGTCGAAGCCATGCAGAGGCGAGACAGAAGATGGAAAGGCGCCTATTCAGTATAGTTCACATCGAGAATGTGGCTTGCAGCGACTACAAATGACGTTAACACACTGACAGCGAAAGTTTCGCTGTTTCGCTGTCTCTCTTCTCGAGTCCCACGAGAACACGTCATAAATGATAATTGATATATGTACTACTGACGCGGACTGGACGCGGTGAACAAATTTTCGCAGGAAAAGCGACGTCTTCCTTGGGTAACGTCGACGATATTTTTTCGTTTCTCTGTCCCTCACTTTTTGCATTCGCCTCGTTCGGTAGCGTAATAACGGAGGTGAGTTATTGCGACATTTTGTTTATGAACGAAACGCCGATCAATTTGAAGATTTGTCGCGCGTTATCTTGCCAAGTACGTTGCCCTTTACATATCTCCTGCTACAGCTTTATCGTTACACGTCGACGCGTTCGTTTCATATTTTGTTCTTTTTTTTTTCTTTTCTCCCGTGATAACATCGAAACGTAATTTGGCCCCGTGGCCACGCTCATCGTGAATTATAACATAAATTTCGACCGATATCACTGTACATGTTGTATTTATGAATTGGAATTAAAATTCATTACAATATGAATGCATCAGTCGTGGAGGGGTGTATAAAGTAAGTGACGTCTCAATGATTTAACGAACGATCAACGATCGTCTTTTAATAAGATACAAATAATCCTGGGGATAAATATAATTATTGCCCGACTTCGAAGTGGGACCACCATTTAGATTCTACAAAAATGTTCAATATTGTAACGCTCACGAGTCACATCCGTCTCTTAAATTATTTTAATTTAATTCGTGCAAAACGATAGCAATATCGCCGCCGGAATTTTTAATTAACTCCGGTGCCTGTTTACGTAGATAACCATTCGTTGAACCAATAGCATTATCTTGACCGGTGGTATTTTTCTACGAAAGTAAATACGAGAAACGGTTGCTTTTGATCAGCCATTGATACATATTTATAAATAATCTGTCACTTATAGTAAGGCGATCGGATGCGACAGTAAACACTTGTGATAACCCTTTATCAGGGAAAAGCGTCATACCGCAAACAGTAGCGTATCATGATCGATGTTATTTCATCACTTGCTGGTATTAATGAGGCGACAACACAATCCGATACCCATAGATACCCTTTCAGCGTGGATTGTGTTACTGAAAATAGATTTTCTCAGTAGGAAATGCCTGTTCATTGCTGCCGTTAAAATAATTTCTTATATGTACCTACACATGTAATCGTCCGACCAAGATTTGCACGTGTATATAAATGTTGCACAGTGAAACTTGTCTTAGGGGAAATTACGAAAATTAATGTTATAATGGAATTAACGGAACGAATAATGTTGAATATTTTTAATTAGTTCGAATTTAAAGAAATAAAGTAATAAATCATGAAATAATGTATAAAATTCAAATAAATATTGCATTTTTAAATTACTGAAGACGGTGTGCAACAAAAGTGTTGTATATCACTATTGATCCAAAAGCATGAACTCCATCAATATATCCGAATCCTGCAGTCGTGATTCACTTGGCTGTAAAGTAACATATTTAAACCACGAAACAAATATATTAACGCGATCTCGCGAACAATTCGTCATTACTTTACGACATCAGTATGCAAATTACGCTTACGATTCCCGTGTAAGTCGTGCTGCATTCCAAAAGGCGGTGACTAAAGTGTGTTTAATTCCAGCGGGAATTCTGTCTCCATAAATTACGGCCAGGGGCGAAAATTCCTTTAAAAATCCTTTGAAGAAAATATGATTATTTGCGAGGGGCGCTATTTGTTTTCATACCTGCGTGTACCTCTTATCGCTAACTGCAATATTATACACGGTGACACTTGCACGTTCCTGCAAGAGAACCATCGAGTTTGTACCGGTGTGCGTTTGCGTGTGTGTGTGCCTTCTGCGTATACTGGGTGTGTCGGTAAAATACTGTTAAATATTTCACGTATTACTACTTTATGAATGATTGTTCACTGTGGTCTTGAGCCATACTTTGTTGATAATATTATAACGTTATCAGGCAGGTGTAATACAAACGAATAAACAAATTTTAATGAAAATATTTGCATGGCCCTCTAGTATCATTTAGTATTTTAAATTGCTATCAGTGAACGTGAGTTTAAAAGTATCAACTAATAAGAAGTCAAAAAAAAAATGTTTACATAATATTATAATATATCTGTACAAGTAATATAACCATTTGATATCGTGGTTTACGTAATTTCACTGTCCGCACATTGTTTCGAAATCACGATGAAAGTGAAAAGCTCAATGATCGTTAGTGTGCGGACAATTTGAAACGCAGCGATAATAAACACGGCAAATTTTAGCCGATAATTCAGCGAAAGTGTGAAACGCACACGTAACATCACACCTAAATAGTAGTTTCGCAAAAATAAAAGTTTACATCTCCAGCCGGGTAAAAGGTTGTTACCTGCGACTGTTAGGGGAATATACATTTTATGCAAAAATGATTACTATGAATGGAGTCTTAAATTACATGGAACCATTATTAAAATTACAGAAGTACTTTCTATTCCCTCGTACGTGATGCTTTTTGCATGATGATGAGAAATCACATAATCGTACTTTCCTTTCAGTGAAGAAACTCTCAACGATCTCATACAGAGAATTATTATAATAGGTACATCGTAGTTATTACGTGCAAGTTTTTCTACCATATTCCATTCACATAACAGTTTAGTAGCTTTTTGTTTTTTGTTGTTGTTGCAGGAAGCAGGTTGCAAGCCTGCAATTGCAAATCCGGTTAGACGTTTTACAACCGCGATTCTCGAATGTGTTTCTTGATTAATATTTCATATAAAACATAAACTGTTTCTGGGTAATTATTGTCGCAAAATATCGTGACAAGAGGCTATTGCCGGATAAGGGGGTCAAAAGTGCCCCTGAAACAAATTCGACTTGTGAGGAACCGTTCGATAGCTTATCAATAAAAATCAATTCGTGCCAAGTTTCAACCCCGTAGCTATATTGGGAGGGTAGTTACAGCGAAAAAACAAAATTATAGTTTTTGCTCAATATCTCCCATTACAGGGCATACAAAATTTTGAAAAAAATCCGAGACATTGCAATTATGCAGGCACATGTTGTATAAGTTTTACAGATTTTTAAATCGGAAACTCGAGCTGCGAAAAATAAAAAACGTCAAAAAATGCTGAAAAATGCCGACTTTGTATTGAAGGAATCTGTTAACCACAGTTATATTTTTTTTGTAGGTACATATTATTGATACTATATTTTTTTCCAAAGGAGATCCAACATCGCGCATACTGCACGTTGACTTGTACCAGGACGGCAGTACGTACTTGCGAGTTACGATTGGTCGATTCGTTTTAAGTGTGATGGCCTTAAGTGGCCAAGAGTGACGTTGATGTTTAATAACAAGCGCCCGCTGTTGAAAATTGCCGAGTAACAACTGGCTACTTATAAAATCCATCGTGGATCACTGTTATCCTAACAACAAGCAAAACCATGGAACTGTTCACGGAGAACGGACGTACACTTCTTGTCTGTTAAAATATGTATAAACGCCTCTCGTCGAGAGTCGAGTTTGTAACATTGTAACACTGTTGGACATTTAATTGAAAAATATTACCCAGGAAAGTCTGTCCGATTAGAGAGTTGACAAACTTCTAATGAAAGTGGAATTTCAGCGCGTTCGTGTACAACAATTGATAACTATGCTTCGCTACGAGCTATACATATATACAAGAGTGGAGCAGAGTAGTAGAGTAATCTGAAACATTGTTAAAAATCAGTGAAATGAAAGCAAACTGCTATTATCTGTAGAAGTAGACTGAATCTGAAGTTTAATAAGCATAATTAGAACTTTCGACTTCGACGGAGGAATAATTCTCTGCTTCGACGAGTGTAACGTACGAGCATAAATAATTCATTTCGTCGAACACGGAGGAACATTTACAAAACGTCCATGCGCTGGTCATGAGAAGGTGCAATACACTAATTTGCATGGAAATGGTACTATTTAAGTTGGCTTCAAGCTAATGGATGTAATTTCTTTCTCGCTAACATGCAAATGTATTTTCAACAATGTACAGAAAAATCCATATTTGATATCCCTGTTTATATTTATTTAACGTTAAACACATTTATATTATGGTGCCAGGAGTAATATAAAATAAATAAAAAGTTTCTTTCTTCCTTTTTCGTGTACGTATAATGTACATGTGTACACGTGTTTTATAACGAATGAAGGCATTGCGAGTATATTATTATTATTTCCGATCAGTTCATCGCCCTACCCTATAATTATTCATTTATTTATTTATGCTAAATACACAAGAACTCACGTCGTTCGGAAAGCGCGTACATTATTTCATCTGAAAACGATCGAACGCCCAAAAGCGTGCAAAGAAAATATTACTTTAATATTGCAGTAATGTGCACGGGGAGAAGTAAACGGTAAATGCCAACTTGTTCGGGGAAGTTGTGCGCATAAAAGTTCGAGAAAGGAGTGATTCTTTGATCTGGTGTACAAGGCAACGAAACGTCGATACCGCGGAAGAGCGAAGGGGAATAATGAAAGTCGTTGCATTCGCAATTGCGGCGGTCATGATGCACAGGCGACACGATTGAAATACCACGGCGTATGCTTTCCGCCATCGTGCATTACAAAGAGGTCTTCCATGGAAAAGAAGGGGCTCCATGACGGATTTTCCATGACGAGCTTGCAGGGGTCAAAGGCCGGGAACCTTACACCGCATACCTCGAACAGGCAAATACCAATAGAGCTCATCTCGCGTGTGTCCTATCCTGTTAGTTTTCTTCGCGACTATTTATAACGAGTTTGACGAATTTTTTTCGAGACTCGTGTCACCCGTGGAAATTCGGTAGATTTGGAAATATCATCGTTCTTCGCTTTGGTCGCGAATTTAATTGCAAATTAATTCCTCATTGCAATCGGACGTTCGGTACGTTTCTTCGCTCGAGACGTAAAAATTCATGGCGCGGGAGGCAATAATAAAACTTATTCGAACGGGCTAACAAACAATGTCCATTTGTAACGCTCCTTCTCCAATTATTTCTCGCACCGATTCAATGCAACACCAACGAGGGCCCGACGAGTGCATTCAACTCATGGAGCAGACAGAGATTCGTTATTTTGTGCAATTAACATTGGGCATAATAATAATTACTGTGGAGTCTTCACGATAACGAGTACGTTAACCTTCGCGAGGAATATCAACGAATGCATTGAATTAATACCGAAAATTATTACCATACGTCGCCGACACCGATGCTAATTATTGTCCGTTCGCAATGTACGATACGCTAGTTCGTCAAATGATTTTCGCGAAACGGCTGCGGCATCGTTTTCGCCGATTTGGTCATTTCATTCGACACCGGTATAATATTCAACAGAAAACTGGAATGTCCCGGGATATCTAACGAACCCAAGAGCTACATGTCGGAGTCACGTTTGCGCTCGTCCATCCGATCGTTCCATCGTAACGATATGCGGGATAAGTTTAAACAAATATCCAAGAGCCGATTAAACTCCCGTCTCCGGCAGTAATGGAGGGTTGCGTTTGGAAAGGTAACATGCAAGACGCTGCTCGAAGGTTGAAATCTTGTTTGATCCTCCTTCGTTGCTGGCTGAAGTGACCCTACGTCTGGGATCGTACCATGAAATGTCCATGAAACATCTGATGGTCTTTAATTAAGCTTCTACTGAGGCCCGTGGCACATATAACAGACGCAAACAAAGAATCCTTTTTTCCTTTTTTCTCTGGCTACAGTAACTTGACTTTGGATGAGGGGGGGGGGCAGTCATTTAACTTTCGTGTCCACTGATATTAACCCCGTAATTTTGTAACGAATAAAATAAATCGTAGATTGTGATCTGCTCTAAGTATTTTGATGCAAAGTTTGTCATTATCAATATCGATATCTGTGCTGTTTATGAGAAATAAGTGTTCCAACTTGCACCGCTTAATTTTGATGCCGAGGTAAAATCGAGGGGGTTGGCTAAAGGTGTGTTGTAACAAGGAAGTTTTAAATATTTTATCATTTTACCACCGTTTCTCTTGCATCGTAGACATAAGTACATATTTATTTCGCGTCATTGCGCCGTGGAACGAATATAACGGGACCGAATTGCCACCTTATGCAATTTAATCGGAAAAATTAAAATTTGTCGGATACTTTTGAAATAGTTGCATCGGGGAACGACGGCTTCCTTTTGTTGCAAAAATAAACGACTTTTACTAATTGCCGGCGGCGGCTTTTCGACATGCCTACAATACTTTTCGGAGTTAATTGCTATCCTGGGACGTTAGCAACTAACAGTGTACAGGTCATTTCCTGTCTCGTCGTGCACACCGCAATCTCTTCCGTCGATGTAAATTTAGCTATACCGCAGTTGCTTCGAATTTCCCTAATGAATCATACGCCCATTTTCTTATGGGATTCTTGTGCATGTTCCAATATGTAGCATTAGTAATTATGTAAGCTGAAAATAATTTCCGACGATATTTTCAGCCCGGCTTCTCTAACATCTGGCGTCTATTGGATTTCGAAACGAACCGAACGCGACAAATGCATTCTAACGTGAGTCCGGAATGATACTTCGAACGACGATAGTGGAATCGCATTGTTAATAAATCTTTGAAACGGTAGATCGCCCGATTGATAATAAAAGTATAACAATGGTGCAAGTGCGTAAAACTTTGTTCCCCCGCGAATAACTTTACGCAAATAAACAAGTGCGAAAATGAAGAATCAACCACATCTCGAAATCGCGGTACAAACGAAACCAAAATGGACACGACCTGCTCCATTCGCTTGGACCACCCCGTACACTGTGCGCCCTTTGTTGGAAATTTAAAAGTGCCGCATAATTCAAACGATTTTTCAATCCGTGCACAATGAAGCTGAATGAGTTACAACCCGCGCGTTTCGCGTTCACGTGGATTAAGTTTTGTTTAGACCGTTCAAACAACGAGTGACAATAATTAACGAGGGCCCATTAAAAGAACCGGTCCCGCTAGGAAAAGCACGCTGTTAGGCGGCCAGCGATAAGAGAAAAATCGTCCGCGTACTCTATTTATTGTTCGCCGGGCGTTAAGGCTCCTTTCACACCGAACGAACGCGGTCGTCCGACCGGGCGAACAAAGATCGACGGGCGAAATTATTATTCGCGTGTACTTACGAGAGCGCCGCGTCAAATCTCGAAGCTGTGTCGAAATTGAAATCGCACGAAGCCGGGACGATCGTCGCGACTTAAGATCGAAGGGGGACGAGTGAAAAAGAAATTCGCAACCGACGCTTGAACCGTCGACGTCGAACGGGCGATCGATCAATCGTTGTGGACGTTCGTATCGAGAGCTGCGCAATCTGTGTATCGATCGTGAAATCGTCGGCGATCGTCGAAGTGTGAAGGAAGCCTCACGGATACGTTCCGGGTGTCCGCGGAATGCAATTTTACTCGCATATCTTTTCCGTTCGGCCGTTGCGTAAATCGCGACATAAACGGTTTAATTTTATCGAGGCGGAATGGATGGTTATGGCCGACGGTTTTCACCATTTCTAATTCGAACGACGGACAAAAGGGACAGTACGGTTGGGAGCCGAGGCGCGAAATTAACAAACGTTCTTAGATAGAATTGAACGGGTTAAATTGAATGCGAATTGATGTTGGAAAAATATCTTTTTCCGCTACGTTTGTCGCTTAAGATGCGGCAAGTTTTCGAACCGATTGAACGTTTACCCGTCCCGTTTCTCGATTTAATGGGACGCACGTGAATGTATGCGACGAGGATTTTCACGTTACGCGGAATGCACGCGACGATATCACGCATGCGCCCGCGTCGTACGAAATGTAATGTGAACAATTGAATGTTGAGTTTCGCGATTTTCCTGAACACAATTTCATAATGTAACGCAATATAATACAAATTAAGTCGCTCGAGAATAATATTAGATAACAATAATCTTGTCGTTCTACCATGATAGGATTACGCAACGAGCACTAGAGGAATATGTCGAAACGTATATTTCGCGAAACAAGTACCCCGTCCAATTTTAATGAGTAAGTAGCACTCTTGCAATCCGTAGGCCGATCGAACATTCTCGCAGTAAATTATTCCATGTTGGAATCGGCGATAAGCGGTCGGTGTTGAATTCTAACGAAAACCGTTTCCATTCAGTGAAATTTCGTTTCCTCCAGTCCTATCTTTCTACCGATACACATCGCGTTCGCTAACGTCACCGGCGATACGCCGTAAAAGGCGAAGAGCTTATTCCACTCGACGCGCGTAATGCGAGAGTGCCGGTTTCCGTTGCTTTCGTAAACTGCGAACATTTCATTGCAAGCGACGCGACGCAGCTCGAACGAAAACGCACGATCGAAATGAGCTTTACCCGTTTCGAAAGATTGCTGGGACATTTGATGGAATTTGCGTCGGATCGCGGTGACAGAAACAGATCAATTCTATAATAATTCGCACGATCCATTCCGTTAATTGCGCACGCACCCTATTGATCTATCCATCGCGCGAACGATATAGACGATAGCCTGATAAGAAATCGGGCGAGACCAATGATTTCTCAACCGGCTCGCTTAACCTTGCCGACGGCCGATAAACCGTGCGCGTTTTTTTCAATTATTTCATCGGCGGGCTCGTTTCGCCGGGTACACGAGGAGATGAACTTTTACATTTTCGCGCGAATGTAAAAGTATCGTCGTTGGCCTTGGGCGAAGGTCACGGGTCCCCTGCGGCCGATCGGTATAACGAACCGGGCGTTCGCACGAATATTTCGTCGCTTAACTTTTTCCTACGACGATCCGCGCGGTGGCGATTTTTATACGTTTGCGCGTGCAATTATCAATCTTAACACCTCGCCCGCGGCGCTGCTGTTATTAGCGATTTCACGGATGTTCGAACGGACGGCCGGTGCCGTTTCTGTGGAAGAAAGTTTGTTTCCCTTTGTACTTGGCACGTGAGACCGCGATTAACGCAGGCGCGTGAGTTGCGCAACGGAAAATTGTCGACGAATTCATCGGCGAAACTGCCCAGGGTTTCGTCGAAGGGACGTTTACAATATGCGTTAATAATTATTGCGAGTATCATCTGGAAGCGAGCAGCTTATAAGTCTGATCGGTTTCGACCGTGCGGTTTAGGCGTGATTTTGAAAGCTCGATAGTCGCAAGAAGTTCCTGGGCAACGGCTGCGACACCGAAACGTGAACGTCGCTCGTTAATCGGTGGAAATGATGGTTATCGAAGGGCGAGAAAAGCAAACGGGGAAACAGGCGGAGGAAAGGGAACAGAAGGAGATGGAACGACGTAAAGGGCAACATTATCCTCGCAGCGGTCGCCCGAGGATCGAAACCTTCAATTTGGAAAAAGGACCAGAGAAACCGGGAAGTCGGGGCCGTTACTGTAAACACACGTTTCGTCTCCCCCTTGCTCGGATCATTTTAAGACGGCAACCGGAGAAAAAGGGGAAAAAGAAACTGGGATGAAATTAAGAAGCGACGACCGGATCGTAGTATCCGAGTAACGCGATTCCGAAACTTTTCGGATGCAAAAGGAAAAGGAAAAAGGAAGCACGAACGAAAGATCGTCGAAATCGTTACGCAACGCGCCGCGGTGAGCGTTGTCGCCATTAAAAGCGGTTAGTATAAAACAAGGTGGACGTCGTCGCAGCTTATTCGTGGATGGTTTTACGTGTAATACCGAAGCTGAACCATAGAATACCATTATTTCAATGCGTCCCCCTTTGTATCTTTCCTTTGCGCGAGGAGAGTCGTCTCCGAATTTTCAGACACGCCACGAAATTGTCTAATTCAGCTGTCCGGATAAAAGGAAGGAGCGATCAAATATTTGTATGTACAAAACGAGAAAGGGCAGCTATCAATACAATACTCGCGACGTATGCACGTACACCTACCTCGAATTTCTTTGCTCCGCTCGCTTCGCAATGACGAGCGAGCGATTGCAATTAAAAATAACCTCAACGAAACATCCCTTTCCCTTCCCTTCGAAGACTCAATCATCGAACACACCGTGCGACGCATTCGAAATCGTCGCGATCCTATCCACGATCGTCTCAATCGTTTGTTCCTCCACGGTGAGATATTAAACAGCCAGCGGTTCGAAGACACCTCGGTTCCCCTATTTCCTTCGAAGCTGTCCGACAATTGCATCGACGAATCGCGAGGCCGCCCACCTCTGGCTAAATATCCGGCCGGTGTTCGGCGCAATTATCATAAATATTGGCTCGTCCGTTCCTCTCCGCGAGCGCGAACGAAACGGCCGCGCGTTCC
This sequence comes from Nomada goodeniana, assembly GCA_963969485.1. Taxonomy (NCBI): domain Eukaryota; kingdom Metazoa; phylum Arthropoda; class Insecta; order Hymenoptera; family Apidae; genus Nomada; species Nomada goodeniana. Next base: position 4,094,112 of record OZ018302.1, read on the forward strand.
TCGTCGCGAAAATTTCAGCCCCGTTTGCCGGGATCGGCGCCGCTCGATCGACCGGACGGGAAAGGTCGCGATCGCACCTGGCATAGTCGAAACCGGAAATTGTCGCCGGATTTTTGAACGCGGCGAGTCGTCGTCTGGCCGCTCGTTAAAACATCGCGGCGTTTAACCAGGAAAGATCGAGGACTCGGCTGAAAAGAGGAAGAAAAGTCCGTCGCGGTTGGGGAAAGGGCGCGGGGGCAGGGGGCCGGAGAACCCGTTTCACGACTCTTACTTCTTCCCTCGTGGCCCTCGGCATCGCCGGCCACCTTCCCTTTCCTTTTTTCTCCCGTTGCCCCTTTCTTTATTTCGCCTTTCGTTCCGGCGGACTTTTTCTCGAGGGCAGAGCCGCGGAAGAATTCGCTACCGCAAGAATTTCACCGATCTACGACCTACGATACGGTTTCGCGTCCCTTCTGCTGGCCGCCCTTCCGTTTTTCTCTCGCGGTCGGAAAGATCGAGCGTTTTGGCACTCGACTCGGAAACTCACTTTTTGCGGCGCGTTTCAGACTATTGAGGTCTTACTCGAATATAATGCTGCGCGATTCGAAAACGTTACGTCGCAAAATAAACGAACCATTAGCACGTTTAACCCTTCCGGGCTATACATTCCAATGCATCCCGTAATAATGTTTGCACAATCTCGGTGAAAGCGAATTCGCGCGAAGTAGTTCGAACGGCCAAGCTCCAAATCTGCCGCACCGTTCCGGCTGCCAACGCGGGGGTTGGAAAAAAGAGTCTGCTCGATTCCATTTGCCACGCGTGGGAACACCACCGCAGCCGAAATCGCAGATTTGATTATTCCACGATGCCACGCGAAGCCGAACGCGTCGAACCGCCCCGACACCCCCGCGGAAACGATCGACGCGCGGCTCCCGTGGGAAGGAAATCGAAGGGCCATTCAATCCGTGGGCTGTTCGCCCTCGGATGTGGGACACGCGACTGGACAATCGTCTCCGCGAAAGAATCCACGTTTCTCGATTTCCCCTTGACGCGAGCCCGCATCTCGCCAGACCACTCGTACTGATTTGTGAATTACTCGCTCGCCCGCTTTCGCCACCCTCCGCGGTGCCACGTCCGACCGTCTAGCTCGGTGTGCAACGAAAATACGGGCTTTTAAATTGCCGTAGATCTCGCCCCTCGTGGCTCGTCGAGCCGGCTGGCCATATGGTTACGGGTTAATAAATTAAAACGGGATAGGAGGGGGGCTCGCGTGCCGCTACAGTTTCACGCGCGAAGGGAAAATTTATCGCGGTTGCAACATCGGGAAAGAGCGTGAATTAATTGAAAGTGGCTCGCGTTCGTGTGTCGCGTAGGGATGCACGGGGTGTGCCGTGCGGAAGTTGCGCGTGTAAGTTTGCCCGGGCTGTCCGATAGTTCGACGGGGTCGTTCGTGGAATGAGAGGGCTAATCGCGTGCACCGTGGATATTCTATTATTTTCGCGGCGCGTGGGTCGTCAAGCACGCGCGGGTTGAAATTATCGCGAACAGTTCGATATTGTCGTTCTGGGTGGGCACGCTATTATTTCAGCGTATAAAAATGAATTTGTCATTAGTGAGAGCGATCGCATAAATTGACAATGTTAAGCCACCGTCACGAATGACCAATGGTGGCAGAAATTAGTACGAATCGATGCAAACTAACTAATTGTAGGATCCATAATGCGTGTTACGTATACGATCGTTCTTATTCGGAATGACCCAACAGACATGTCAGTAAATTTGTTCGTCTTCCATCTGGGACACCCTGTAGCACGGTCGATCGCGAACACCGACCGAACGCTCGTTGCGTGGTACGCTCCTATTTATTAAAATTAATATGCAATTGACGACTCAACAAGATCGACGGTCTGTTCCGTGCGATGCGTTCCGTTTCGCGATTTTATCCATTGGCTAGATTCCTCCTTGGTGTTTCTAATTTTAACGAACGGTCGGCGTGGATTTAACCCTTCCGTCTGTTTCATTATTTGCTTCGGCGCATATTGGTTTCTATGACATAATCGGTTCGTACCGTTCGCTGTAAATAGAGAACGTTAATTTATATCGAACGCACTTTGTACCGTGTAATTAATTACGTTCCGTTATACAATGCAATGAAACTCTTTTTCCCAATGAAGCACAAATAACAGATATTCGATGTTAACGGATTAATGAAGGTTAACAGTGATTCGCGAATTAATAAATTAATCGAGACCAATGGACAGTTCGTGCCTTACTAAATGAATTAAAATCAATATATATCTATATATATATATATATACGTGTGCTAATAATTCCCTATACACAAAAGTTCAAGTAATTCGTACTGGGTACAATTACCCTGCACCGCAATCACGAGCGTTACATCGATGAATAATTATGCTAATCTACATATACATGCCTTGCTCCGCCAACGACAGAAATGTTAATTATTCCAGTGCCTATTATAATCGCGTTCCGTGCCACGGGAATCACGCGAAACCACGATTTCTCATTACCTTTCATTGATTTGCAAGATCGTAACTTCGTTCGCGGGGAGGGGGAAAAAAATGAATCCTCATTATTAGACGAGGTACGTACTTCTGTTTCGCGTGCCTTCGGGTAATCGCTCGGGGCCGATTTTCACTCGTGCCCGGCGAAATTATTCATCGGTCGGCGGGATGCAAATTATCACGGGGAAAGGTGTGATGTTCACTTCTCGTTACGCCTGCGCCCGATAATTCGTTTACGTTCGAGAAGTGGCCACGCTCGTTCGAAATGCTCGAATTTATAGTCGGCGTTGCATTATGATGTATATCTTTGCTCCGGGAGGGCCGATAAATTCTCGTCTAATTCGTTCCTGCCATTTCGTGCTACACCAATTAAACGGACGCGCGACCGGGAAGGCCGTCAGTCTTGATTATGCTTTCTCGAAACAAGGGAAAACTGTTGTTGTCAAAAATGATTAACGATGATACGTATTCTTTCGTCGAATGTAGCCACAGATGTTGCGACTTGCGCCGCGTTCGCCTACTCCAGCAGACATTTTCACGTAGTTAAATCCATTATAAATCGCTCGATCTGTCCGCGAATTCCCGACGTGTGCATTATCAATTATTCATCAAGCTCGTCGACTCGACAGTCTTAACGGCGCCGACCGAATGCTGGATGGTCGCTCGACGGAAACGATGCGACGAAATATCGCAGAAACGACCGGGGCCGAAGAAAAATGCAAGTCGCAGAGGAGTGTCGCGTTTCAGGAACGCGAGGAAATCGAAATCGTTCGCGGTGAAAACGTTAACGGCCGTTCCCGGCTCGCCGTTTTACGATCCGCCTTTGCATTCGAATCGAGGAACCATGCAGCAATGCAGGCTGTTCAAGTATTCCTGTCGCATACGCGCGGCGCAACCGTGCGATTTCCTCCTGCCGTACGTTTTCTAAACGAATCCTGAAACAGCTCGGAAGGGTTCGCCGATCCTGAGTGACATTGGGCCACCTTGAACTTTCGTCTTGCTCGCGCAGGAGGCAAGATTTCGTTGCCGGTGTCTGCGAGGGGAGTTGCGTGATTCCGCGAAACGCGTGTCTGGAACGTTGCTCGAAATTGACGGACAGGTCGCTCATCGCCGGGGATTCGGAACGTTTTCCATACGTCCACGACCTCTTTACGCGTGCATCTGCTTCGCCGTTATCTTTTCGAGCGCGGTGCAAGCGCGCCGGAAAATTTAATTGAATCCGCGCCACGTCGACGCGCGACGATGGACACTCGTGACTCTTACGGGGTGCAATATTAATTTTCTCTTCGTAATATACTTTTCTTCGTGCACTTTCTTTTGCGTGTCGAATAGTATCGCGACAATCGATCGGAAGAAAAGTGGTTGTAGCCTCGTCTGATAGCACTTTTTGGAATCACTTTGATCATTTTTATATGGCAACTGGTGGGAAGGAGATAATGTTTCAGGATATTCGCGTTCTTAACACGTAAAATACTGAAGGAAGTGGGTGTTAAATATTATCACGATTACTTGCTGTTGTACTTGCTGTTGTAATTTCTGTTCGATTTTGTGGAAGTTAATTGTAAACGTAGCAACGCGTAGATCGGAATGGAAATTCGAAATGGATAGTACGTGTTATTTTCTGTGAAACGAAATAGTGGAGAAATCGGGGGGTCGACGAGAATTTAGCACAACCCAAAATCGCAGGCAACATTTAATTCTCGATTATTACAAGCAACAATACTACACCATCCCCTAAAAACATCAATAAAATTCTCTCCACCTTCCCCCTCCCTTTCTCAAGTAACAGTACTCGCCTGTACGCGTCACTTACGCCCAAATTACTCCTCCAGTCATCGCGTTTCTTGTCCGCAGCCAGATCCATATAGAATATCGCGTGACGATCGATGGAGATCCACCACGGTCCACGACAAGTGGGCTTCAGGAATCAGGACTCACGGGCCGAAACCTTTGCCCAGTCCCTTCGCCCGAACCTGACACGAAAGTCAGAAGGGGACGGTCGAGAAGAAGGAAAATCCCCAGGCAGATATATACGTGTACACCAGCGGGCCAGAGAAGGACGGAAATAAACGTCGAAGGGGGATGCAACGAAAAGGCGAAGGCGAAGAAGAAGAAGAGGAGTAAGAAAGAAAAAAAAAAAGAGAGAAGGGAGAAGAACGAGGGAAAAAAATTAGAAGCATCTCGCAGAGGGATAGACCGGTTCGTCTGGTCCTTGATTTGAAGCCAACAGTGTGTCTCCCTTCTTTTTCCTCGATTTTGATCCCCCTCGATCCTGCCGGGTTCGGCTGTGCCAGCGATCCCCGAGTTGTTGTCGTTCGATCATGGCGCAGCCCCTCTACTTCAGCCTCTCCTCTGTACCATCATCTCGAGGGCGTTGCCTGCTACCGTTTCTGGTGGTTGCTCGTCCTTTCGAGATTTATATTGCGAACCGTGCAATAAGACCGCGTATCCTCTAATTGGATCCTCGAGGTCCCTTTCAACGAAAACGCATCGAACCGGGCCCCGGCGACGTTACGATTTCTGCTTTATTAACCCTTTGGGGGGGCCGGATCGTTTCGCGTAGAGTCGCGTGAATCGTGAGGTGTCGACGGGAGAAGGGGCGGGTATCATCTTTTCTGTTTTTTTCGTTCGATTCTTTTCATTTTGCCGGGGGATTCGTCGCGGATTCGTGTATTGTCGGTTTGCTGTGCTCCATTTTTCGTACGGATATCTTTTGTCGCGATTGCTGCTTTTCGTTTTAAATCGCGATGGAACAGTTCGAACGCAATTGAGTAATACAATGCTGTCTGGAAGGCACTCGGTCTTTCTTTGGACTTGTAATTGTTAATGCAGTTGCGATTGAGAGCACAATAAACGTGTTAATCTTTTTACGATTTTTGATGAAGCGAGAAACACGATTGATTTATTGCGCAACATCGACTGCACGCCGTTAACGCTGATTAGCCTAAGCCAGTGTCCTGTTACGTATTTACCTGGCGTAATGATTTAAGGAAAATTCTAATGTGGGGAATATCTTGTTCCTTCATGGTCCAGTTACTCTGTTTTTATTGACCGCCTAAACGCGTTTGCGCTGAATGTAGGTCCGTTTTCGTAAAAATCTTACGCGTCTGGTTTGCAGCTCGTGTTGTAAACAACTCGTTTTGTTTGTCATCCTTCGTGAATACGAAATTGCGTTTGAAATAATAATCGCGATACACGTTTAACTATGCAACATCGTCGATTAATAATTTTCTATCGGTAATCGTTTAACTTGCTTTATTTACGCGCAGCTCGTTCATTCATCTACGATATTCTTATCACATGGTAAATGCGCACGCTCTACTCGAGACTAGTTCTGCGTTTGAAGTCAATTTTCAGACGCGGAAACTTGCGAAACCGAGGCGACACGATTACCATTTTATGACGTCCGTGCACTTTTTCACCCGACTCTTGGAAAATGGTGTCTGATGAAATGGATCACGCGTAAATTGAAAATATCAACCGGCACTGAGATTAGATCTCCACGTTTGTGTGCGAGTGTTTCACTGTGACACACAGGTAATCCATTATTGTGCAACTGTTGGAAACTGCAACGAGGAAATGTTTTGCAACACGTGCACGCTTGTTCACCGAGCGGACTCAGTATCGAGAACTTCGATGCATTCCTACGAATTTTATTTCCCCTCTTTTTTTATTTACATCCTGTAATTGTTGACCGTTTAATTTGCCTGTTTGGAGGACAAATAAATAAATCAGTTCTGTTGATAAAAATTATAGTTAGATTTGCACGAATTTTGTAAATGAAATTGCACTTGTGATTTCATGTTTCTCATAATATTCCTTTCGCGGAATGTTTAATTGACTACGATAGAAGGATTTGCATAGTTTATAACATATTGAACACCAGTCTACGCAGCTTTCAAGTTTCTAGGAATCCTTGGCGTATAATCAATATCACTTCTTTTCCATCGGCAATACGGGAATAAAAAGCGTGTTCCAAGTGTTGCATGAAACACAAATAACCGGACTCGGGCAGTAATGATAATGTATCCAGAATCGCTTTCGTTTCACTTCTTTGCCAGCTGGTTTCATCATTTCCATGGAAACACGACCAACCAAAATTCACATTGACATCTGATAATTGCAAATAGTTTTGATTAAAACAGATATTTTGGTCGAGTAGTTTAACGATTCCAAACAGTACATTTCGGATTTGTCTTAGAAACTTAGAAAATAACTTAACTGTTTCAGTGACCCGGAAATGAATCATAATCGTAATTTTCCAAAAAACATATTTTACTGCATACAGTGTTGCAAAAAATATTCAACAATATACGACTTTCATTTCAACTTTTGTGCTCCTTTAAATTACAAAGTAACGCGTCGCAATCATGCCATAAAAGCCACGGTACACTGTAGCACGTGTTTATTAAGCGGTTTTAAAGAGAAATGCGTCCGCATTACGAAACAGCCTTCACGTAACGGAGAAATTAGCGAGATTTTCCAAAATGTATAATCAAGCGCAATTAATAAAATTTGTGAAAAGTTGCTGCTTGAAAATGTATTACTACAACTTCCACGAGTGCCGATTTAATCGAATAATTATTTTCCGTTCGGACGCGACAACGTTTTGGACTTAGACGGAATTAATTGGCGAGCGCAGGTGTTATCAATACCAACCGTTGCGTAATACCTTTTTCACGAAGCAACGAAATAATGGAATACTTGTGCATGCGCGGCAAGCAACGTAACTTGATTTAAGTAGCACTTTTACTTCGACATTGTTCACAACACGTTGCGCCGACATGCTTTCGGTGTACAAAGGGTTCGGATGCTTGTAGCCGTTTGCTTCTGTGAATTTCGAAAGTTAACACGTATCTACTGGAAATTTCATAATCATCGTCACCTTACATCTTATCTAAACTATGGATTTCGAGCCTGAAGCTCACAGAATAAGTATATCGATCGAGAGTGTCAAAGTCCTGCGATACCCTCGTAACATTAATAGGTCAATGCTGAGAACTTGACACTATTACGAAATATTGTACACCGTGTGTACATGGCCTGTAAAGATATGTAAATGTATGGCGAACCATATCGTGGTATAATAAGAAGCCATTGTAGAAAATTCAAATTTGCTTCATTAACATCTTCGATTCGCTGAAAGCGCAGTGAACTTTGCGAAAAGTTCCAATTACACAGTTGAAATTTTCCTTTTTTTACAAACAATGAACACCAATTTGCTGAACACTGTTATGCATGGACAGCATTGTAGTTATTATTATTTTCGTGAATTGGACATTTAACGTAGAAAATTACTGATTTATCCGATCACCGAGGCAACTTTTAATTAATTCAATTCTTCCCCTCGTTCAATCCATATTCATTAGCTAAACCCGTGAATTACATTTAATTAGACGCGCACGGGTTGCCTAATTTTCCCATTTATATTTGCTCACGAGTTTCTCGCGTACCTATTACATTATTGTTGTATAACCTGCGCATCGTTGACGCAATCGTTATTTAAAATTCAATTCAGAATAATTCACAGGTGACCGTTCAAATCTGATATTATGCATCGAGGTAACCAGAACACAATGTAACTTTCCATACGTGAGAATATTCACCGATTGCACTGGCGGTGGGGGGAACGAGTCGATAAACGACGAACGATTCATTCATGAAGTTTTGCGACACGCTTGATTACATAAAGGTGTCCGCAGCGAATGGTTCGCATAGGTGAACTCGTTGCACGGTAACTTGCGTACATGTGCATGCACGTGTACGCATACCTGTGGCTCCAGTAACGACCAGCAGCTTGTCGTAGAAGTCCAATGAATATCGAACAGATACATTATTATGCAATAATTCGACAAATTAACTGTAACAAACTCGTACGTCGTTACGCGAATAGAACAAACAGGTGGTGCATTAAACACAGAATCATACTTTCGTAATGAGTTACAGGCAGAGCTGCGCAATAAATCTTGTCTTGCATAAATTCATTACAGTAATACAGTTTTCTGGAACGAAACGAACGAGGACGTGAAACGAATAAATATGCTTTAATTTTTATTTTAATGTTTACGAAATATACATTGAATTCGTTGTATCGTTTATTATGCAGCAGCATATTTCGTACTATTTAGATGATTCGAGTAACATTGGGATTGATAATTGCTGTCTATTTTTCAGCGAGAAGATATTGCCCGGCCATGAGTCTCGACTTTCACGATAGTAATAAATCAATTACCACGCACATCGTACACGGTCGTCCATATGTTTAATAATCATTTGGACAGCCGAGGACAATTTTCCGTTTACATCGTAGCGTTCCAATGAACACCGAAACGGTAAACAATTTTTTAACACAACAGCAAAAAAATCAATGTATGTCTGTGACGTACAAAACGGCTGGGATTTGATTAATATCGAAGGGCTGCACGTACAAAAGCTTGGACACTTTAATTAACCAAGGTTCAATTCATAATATGAATTGAACGTCTGCATCAATTTTTTTACGAAACAATTCCTGAATGTCTGACGACGCATACGTACGTCCCACGTTCCGAAAGGATTAGAGAAACCTTTTCGTCTGCAATTGTCCCGCATCATACGGTAAGCAAAGGTCAGCATCCCGGCGAAGGACCCAGTCCGTCGTTCCAAAGTTAGAAGAGCGATACTTTTCCAACGCCATAGTGATTCTTGTACACCGGCGAATGATTTATACGCTGTAAAGTATCGACAAATCGGTGTCCATCGTGGCTAACGATTCTCGTGCGTTCAAATATTTTTAGAATGCGGAACAGGGAAACCAGCTGGCCAAGGTTGGATCGAGGAGAGGAGAGTACGGAACGCGGTGCCGCGTGGCTCCGGTATCTTTTGGAGAACGATCAAGCCCACGTCCACGGCTTCGTCGAACACTGGGACCGACTTTTATTATGTTCGCTGTGTCGCCTGATGCGGCCTCGCCTTAATCCCCACCTCGTGCACTCTTCCTGGGCCCGACTGACCCCGCTGGCAAAGCGGATTTATTTACGCGCCTTCCCCGAGATTAGGCCCTGGCGTGCCTCTTTTCGATTCATTCTTTGTTCCGTCGTTGTGTTCGTTTTTTCTTTTTCTTGTTTTGTTCGTTTCTTTTTTTTACGAGGAATACATTTGTTTTTTGCGTCGACGCGGATGCTGTTATTTTTATGGTGATTTTGGAACACGGTTCGTTAATTTCAGAGGTCGTTGTACATTGCGATGCGTTAGTCTTTTTTAGCGATATTGTTATAGAGGTTGTTGCAATAATTATTGTATGTATTTAAATAATAGCAGATCGCGATTTGCCAATCGACAGCCTATTGAAAACAAGAAAGGAAAGATTGAGTTTTGAGTGCTTGCATGCTATATAAAGCTTCTTACTAATTTAACAGGAATGAGATACATATTCATCTGAAATGCTCGTGAAATTCATGTAATAGAGAAGTTGCTAGTTTGTTATTTTCTCATTACGGTTCTAATATTGGGTTAATTTAAAAATGAGATACGAGTTGATGTTATGCGGCTCGCAATTAGTTATTTTCTTACACTTTTATAATTAAAAATATGAATAAGCAATAATGTATCCAATAATCGCGTGCCATAACTATCTAATTATGATTGATGCGAATTAACATTCTGCTTGGAAATCTTGGCTAACAACTTGTAATAGTCAATGCAAAGGATACGTTTGCGCAATTGCGCGATCATTCTTGCATATTTAATACACCATAAGAACGCGCGTACGATCTTCATTCTCACAATGCCTTTTGTAACGTCGAGGTCGTGAATTTTATAGCTTTGAATATTTAATCGTTGCGTTATTTGTCCCGTTTTCCTTGTGCTTGAAATATATTAGCGATTGGAATTGGACGCGTCGCGATTCGCTATTACAAAAAACGGTAAACATATTCGTCGATTCGTTCCGACTATTGCATCTTCACTGCCCCATATTTTATAACACAGCGGTATAAAGATCCGTGCAAGCCGTCCGCGATAGAAAGTTTTCGAGAAAAGACGTACACTTCACCTCGCCACCCTCCGCGAGTGGAAAGACGAGCTGGGCACGGGTTACGAGCGTAATCTTCACGCGCGTACACGCGGAAAGAAAATCCCAGCCGCGATGTTCGAAACACGGAGGCCTGTTGTCCGTAGAGAAATTATTTCACTTAAAACGACCAGCTCCAGAATTATGCGGGCCAAGCGGAGCCAGATCTAAACGCAGCCAAAACAAAACGAGGAGCCAAGGTTCCTGATTCGCGAATTCCCCGTTTCCACGATCGGGCCGCCGAGGGAAAGAACGACATTTAGCTCTCATCGCCTTTGGCGGATGGCCAAGAATCTTGGGAATCTTCCGTGGCTCATGTAAACGCGTCCACCGTGCGCCGCGAATACATTTTCCGCGTCAACAAAGAATCTCGCCTTTTCTATCTATCTGGACAGGCCGAGGGCAGGGTGGCCTGGCACGGCGTGAACCTAGGTCGCGGAACCATCCCCGGGACACCGTGAGGTCCGTGAGAGAAGTCTGAGGGACGCGATATTCAGGCTGTGGGATCAGCTTCAGGACAGTGGGACGTACGGAGCGCCGGGTTGGCACAATTCTGTGGTCGAGGAATCAGAGGAAATTAGAGATCGAACTAGGTACGAGAGTGTCAGGATGCTTGAGGGACCGGTTCAAGGACGCTACGAAGTTCTGAGACCAATTTTTAGGACACCACGAAGTCGCGGGACCAGTGGTAAGGTGCCATGGTGAGACCAGTGCCAAGATGGAACAAAGTGGACAGCCTTGGTGTCGCAATGAAGATTGGTATAGTTACGACTCGATTAGTTAGTGACGAAAAATGGAAGAACCCGCGAGAATGCGTGACTGTTATCGATTTCTTTTCGCTTCCCGTGAAAGCAGTTTTCATTGTAGTTCGTGAAGCACGATCTTGTTTCGGGTTGTAATAATAATTGCAGCGATTAAATGTCTGAGGTAAAATTTCATTTCTAACTTTTCTCTATGTTCATCCGTCGTTCCGTTATCGTTACACGGTTGGCAGGCAAATTTCTAACTTATCAGTTCCCCAAGTCGTCGACATTCATTTGTTGATACATACCACTCTACCCAGTTGTGTACACGTTTACCTAACTGTCCATCTGTGCTTACTTGTTTGGTATTGTGGTCCCGTCTACCCATTTCTGCATCTATCTATCCGCGTGCACATTTTAAGAATCTACCCGTTTGCTTGCTTAGCCGCCCGTCGAACACCTCAATGGAAAAGTGTGCACAGAAATTATCAGCTGCACATGTTGCACGCGCGAACCAAAATACACGCACTGCCGCTTTACGCGAAAATATGCGTCAGGTAGCAGTCTGACACGCGAAGAGTTGGTACGTTTTCGAACGGATCGTGAAACGTGGAAAACATGTTGGTGCGTCGTCGGCGAACACACGAGCCGCTGAAAACACGTTATTTTCTAATCCGTCGACGGGGCCCCCGGAGTTTTACACCAAAGAGAAGCAAATTCTAGAAAGTATGCTAATCAAAGGTTCGATGTTTTTCGTAGAACAGTTTCGACGTTTAAATTGGATTGCGAAAAAGCGATATCTTTATAGGTTCTCTTCTTCACGACGATTTTGGCGCCGGCCCGATTCGTCGACGAAATACATTCGATTGCGTTCCGGGCTGAATTAATTTCACGCGTTTCGCATGAACATAATTAGCGTTCCGTGCTATCTACGTTCGCCTATTACGAATGGAGTGGAAGTTTGTTTTCAGTGCGTGTACCTGGTGCTCGATCGGTATAGTGGTTCGAGTGGTCTGCATGTTCCGAGGGGCTCGAAATCGTAAGTGACGAAATAACACGACGAAAAACATATGCGAAGCGCATGAAGAGAATTCTATTAGTGTAAAAGCTACCAAACCGCAGCCTTGGGGATTAGCCTCGTGCGGAGTAACGCGTAAAATTAGACGAAGATATTTTACCAAACTATTCTCGAGGAAAATTAATTTCTCATCTTCGAGCGTCATTGCCCTCCCCGTCCCGTTGACAAATTGTGTTCGCATCAATTTCGAAAGTATTGCAATCGGGGGAGAAATTCGCGAACGGCATTCTGCCTGCGAAAATACGGCTTTCCAAGCGGAGAATTTGTTTGCGTCGCTTAATAATTGATCCGTTTCATTCGGGACACGCCGGACGAGTATGAAAATCGAGCTAGAAAATCCATTATAAAATTCATTTCTACTGCTTTATTGCTACCGGTGAAACCTAATTCGTGAGAATTACGACCAAGACGTATCGGTCTCGATTTCGAGACGGTCGAACGTTGTCGCCTGGTAGCGTTGCACGTAGCCACGTACATCGTTATCGAATTACCAGGTGTTTGTAGCGCAATTTCGTAATGGTCTCGTTTCGTCGCGTTGAATATTAAGCCGATATTAGGCGAGAACTTGGCACGCGTTGCGTCCGTGTCCCACTGGCGCGTGTACGCGCACGAAGCACGCGCGAAATCGCCGAATTTTGATTAATAAATGCACGTTTCGCGTGCATAGACGCTCTGATTGTTCTTAGTTCGTTAAGCGGACGAAACGGATTGTCTTGCGCGAATTAAATCGGTGGTTGACAAGAATTGATAAAGAATTAGGGATGTAATAATTAAGTAATGGAACTCGTGAACGATTTTTGCGGCCAGTGATAACACTTACGGCCGATGAATTAAATTTCCTTAAATTCGAGATCATTGAAATTCGATTGGTGTAAACGATAGGTTTTTTTTTTCAACGATCAAAAGAATTCATAGGCTATCATTTATTCACAGTTATATATATTGCAGTTTTTGTTACTACCATTTTTTCATTCGCTTTTTGAGTTTGGTTTCGGAATTAAAAAATTCAAGGCTGTCTACGTTCCTCCAAACGTACGATACGTAAAAGTTAACTGTTTTTTTCTTAGCTATTATACGGTATTATTCGCGTTGTATCTCGAAATCGTCAGCGTTTTCGTGTAAATATTTTTTCACGCGAGATCATTCATAGATTTACATCTGTATCTAGTGTATAATTATTTAAATGAAAAGAAGAAGGAGACGTTTTTAGGGGGATCAACGTAATCAGCACAATCAACAATTACGTAATACAGAGTGATTCAGAAGGCAATTTACAATGTCATTTCGAATTGTATAAAAATTTTGTTAATTTGAATTGAAGCGGACTTACGTTGACAGAATAAAAGACACGTATATTTACTTGAACATTGTTTAATATGCATGCATTTCCGTGTTTGTCCCAATTTCTTGGCCTCTATACTTACGTGGTCTTTATTCAAGCAATTTTTTACTGCAAAATACCTCGCCGCATTCATTTCTATCTTCATACGTGTGTAGACTTTTTACAATACCTTCCGTTGCATTTGTTTATTTAATTTTCAAATATTCGCTCCAAGCTGGAGTTTCTCCATTAATATATAATTCTATGCACATACCAGTACTCTATAAATAGGTATGTAATGGTCTTCAACGTTCAATATCTTTATCATCTATTAACTTCTAATTGCAATTCGCGAAAGTCAATATTTAACATCTACTTTACATTGTACGTCGTCCTGAAATATTCTTATTATACCATCATTTCTCTATATTCATGTGTTCACATTATATCCGTTCGAATTTCATTTTATATCTGTTTACCTTGTCCTTATTATTTTCATCTGTTCATATATATGATATTTAATATTCATATTCATTATGTAACTACTTCATTTTCTGGTTGTTTACATATCTATGTACTAACGTACTTTACTCCCGTCCTAAGTGTCGATTTACATATTCACCTCGTTTTTTTTTATGTCATCGGCTATCGGTTCGTTTGTTCATTCACTTTTTTTTTTTTTTGCGCTAATGAAATCATCGACGTATTATCCACGCGTTTTCACAGTCACGTACCCCAACATTAATTGACTACCGATTCATGTAAATTTTTGTTTGTTATTTAATGCACATACGCCACTGGCACACTCGAGTAAGTACACAATTCTCGTATACACTGCGAGTGTCGTGCAAATGGCCTCGAAGTTCCAATTGAACGTTCAATTCGTTTCACAGGTGAGAGTGGTGCCTAAGCTGCATGATATTTTTCAGTAGCTGATTTTCGATAAAGATTTATTCATTCTTTCCACGATCATATTATTTAAACAGTTCTGAAGGCACATGGCGTCACAAATAAATCAGAGGCAAGTTAGAGGCAAAAGAATAATGTTTTGCCGATTTAAATTTGTATCGAAGACTTCAATTTATTAAAGACTTTGGTTGCAGAACATTCAAAGAAATGAAAGAAAGAATTAAATAGCTTATAAAAGGCCAAATAGGTCATTCAATTGAAAATAATGGCAAAGGTTAAAGAACATCGACGATTAAAATATCTTAGAAACAAGTGTACCATCCAAACCAATTTGCATTTCATTTGAACGACGACAAGTGTCGAAATCGATGAACCTGCTTCCATTGTGATACGAATAGTTTAAATTCACGCCAGGTAGATGAATAATGAAACTGTGCCCAAAAGATTCTCGCAACGAGGCACCTCGGCATCTTTTCGTCGTGTGTTCGAGCATCGTTCAGCAGATAGAAGTATAAATGATACAGCTTTTGAGAGGCTCGATGAAAAGAAGAAAAGAACTTTCTACAATGTATAGGTGACGAACTTTCACAAAATATCTTCTTACGGAATTGTCCTGGAAACAAATTACGTTAAGGAGGCTTAAACGGTTCCTTGTTACTATATGTATAACTATTCAAGTAGAACACTATTCTGAAACGTCTCGTAAATAGAGCATTCCAAATAAAAGGGGAAGAAGAAAAGAACGTGTAACCTCTTTTTATTGCAATTAATTACAACGACTGTAAATGGTTTCTAACCGAACGGTAATCTTCATAATCTTCATCTTTTATCATAGATTACAAATACAATCAATTGTTTCTACAAAGGACTTAAGCTTGTCGGAATAAACGAACAAGGCACCGGCTATTATTCATTATTCATTGCAAATTGAACACTGTCACGCTTCAACAAGTGGCACTGTACAATCTGATAAATAAATTTGCACTTCTACGTGAAATTATTATTTTCATAAACCTTTGCATTTCATTTCACATTTTAATGATCGTTCGCATGCATTTACTCCGCTAACCTGATTGTTCCTTTTCCCCTGCTGCAAATAGTTCGCGAACCAAAATTGCTCAAACTTCATAGCGTATCATTTTCCCGCAATCGATCGTCGCATTTCATCGAAATGTATTTACAAACGATGTTACCTAATTTTTTGCAGAACGACTTCTGATCGCGCACCGCAGAACGAATTTAATATTCGGCGCGCCGCGCGTCGTGTTACAAAACACGTTACGATATCCCTGCCAAGACGATAACATAATCTTTACACAACGTTCAAGAAACTCTCCTTATGCATGTAAACGTTGTAAAATTACCATTCGTTGATTTCGATTGGTAAAATAGAAATTCAGGTAAACATCGACGACGGTGTGCGTCGCGTTTCGCCACTGGCCAGGAGCGACCTCCTTCAACGGATACTTATTAGCTGAAAGGTTTTTCTTGGCGACGCGTCAGTAACCGGAAATTAGCCCGACGATTTGTCAATATCAGAATCGTTCTAATTGCTTCGCGACGACTGCTCGCTCCGCCAAGAATGTCCACGTCATCTATCCCAAATCATTGGGTTATGGGATTAGGAATATGGAAAGAATCATCTCTCCGTCGCCGATCGCTCGATGGATCGAGCCGTTGCCATCGAACGATCCGTAATCATCAAGTATTCCTCGAGGATCATTTACGTAACGCCGAACTCCGTTCGCCGGCGCCGGTATTCATAAGAGCGCGCCTCTCGTTCGTCGGGTGACTTTCAAATTTGCCGCATCTAGTTTTCGTTCGACGAGGAAAAACGACGCGACCCCGGGAAAAACTTGGCGCGAGCCTGCTGGCCGTTCGCGTCGATTTTCCTGAAACGGGAGAGCGAACAGCGCACACGTGAGCCGTGTACACGTTGGAAGGAGCTTCAACGGGGTCTTGGAAGACCGCGGTTTCGTTTCGCTCGCGGCGACCAGCGTCGAAGGCATTCGTGTCGCCGTTATGTCACACGCGGACTTAACGCGACGAGCCTTGTTTACAAGAAGCTTATTTCATTTCCTTTTCACTTTTATTCCGGCGCTCGCGACGAAACGTTGCACGACACTTTCGACATTTCGCTTGAATCGCGGACGTTAATCGACATTAATCAATTCTCTGGCGAGGAAGCGTGCGCTCGAGTCGGTGCTGGCCGTTTTGTAACGCAATATCGTTTGTTCCACGCTGCGTCGAACAATATCGATAAATCGTATCAGGTTTTCGATAACCAACTTTTTCCCAACTGCGTGCGGCGCGAATAACATCCGACAACATTGTGAAACATGTCGAATAAAAATTTCGCTAATGACACTTGTTCCGTTCAATGTTACTTTCACCGGCTGAAACTTGTTTTCCAATATCCTTTTCCCACAGGATATTCGGTTTTTCTAACAAGTGTGCACGACCGTAATTGTTGCTTATCCGCGTACAACGTTATCCCCTCGTTCGTCGGGAGCCATCAATTATTTGTTATTTCGTCGTTTCGCACGATTATTCTCATTACTTCGATTTACTACAGTTCCGACGTGCAGTTAACGACGACCGCCGTGATTAAGGGAACACGAAATTGAAAGGAAAATAGATCCGACTGGAGCACGGCGATTGTTGTCTTCGGCAAAAAAATGTTTGCAGATCATGCGTACGAGTTTAATGAGGCCCTTAATGGCTGGTTAAAACTGCTAATGGCGCACCGTTCGTTCAAACCAATATAAATGAGGTAGTTACGAGCATTATCTATTCGCTCGCCTATCGTTAGTCAATGAAACTTACAATTAGCATCGAAGAATTTTTCCCAGGAGCAATTCGCGTGACCGGTTTTATTTCGCGGATTAATTAATTGCCAATAACGATTTGTATCGAAAACAGTAAAACGTTAACGATACAAATTTCTATTTTCCTTCAAATTACTACCACCGCGGAGACCGTAATCCGACAAGAATGAAATGTTATTACATCAGCGCCGTAATGTTTCCTGCGTCGTTAACAATTTAAAAAGAGTTACACGTGCTCGAAAAATCTGACCGGCTGTCTTTTACAGGGCAACACTCGTGCAATAAACAATTTTATCTGCATGCTATAATATTTTCACGGCATATTGATAACGGTCGTCAATGAATAACGCGACGCACGCTTTGTTCACCTTCTCGGACTGAACATCCATCGCGTTTCACTTTCCCCGCCATACATAATCGCACCTGTGTACCGGTAGACCGCATTCGGTGACGGATAAAGGCTGCACATATAAAACGAGCCGACGCACGAGACTTTAATACCGAGCCAAGAACCCGCCGATCGGTCCTAACGATTGTTTGCCAATCAACTTCCGTGTAATCACGCGGTTACTTGTTACGCATGCCTCGGGTCGCCTAACGATTACTAACATTCTTGCTTTCCCCTGTTCCTCGTGCCTTGTTTTTTTTTTTGTTTTTTTTTCCAAACCAGACGCCATCGATTTTCTTGCGGCACTCGATCGCGAATTAATAAGATCCGCAACGACGGTTGCGCTCGACATTCTCGAACGGTCGGCGATTTTTAACAGAATAAATTGGATGCAAGTAATTAAACCGAACGAAAAGTATCCTGTGCATGTTAATAAACGTATTTTTTTGTTGCATAATAATAGCTCATTACGATTAAGCAAGTTGTACATGGGTTTATCAAGCTCGTGGTAGCGAATGTTAAAATAAATTGACAAATATAAAATATAGCTGTAATATAACTTATAATATTATATGGTTTTCGTATTAATATCACATTTAATTGACGCGTATTAATGATATCAATTTGAGCTAGAATAATATAATTCTTATCCTCGCTAGCAGCAGTAATTCGATTAAAAAGCGTTTTATACAAATATTCCTGGAGGTTTTAATAGTAATAATAAAAATAGTATCGTTGCAGTATTTAAACTATCTTCATACGAATTAATATCGTCGCTAAAGAAAGCAGCGTTGACAGAAACGAAAACTTCGAATTTCCCAAAGCACCAAGTGGCGTCATCTTCAATTCCAACCTCAACGTCGTCAGAGAACTCCAACGGTTGTTACTCGCGTTTCAAACTTCCCACCTTACCGACAACTCGACTATCGATTCCGTTTCGATAGAAATGTAAAAATGCACGCTATATCCCGTCATTTGAATTTTACCGCCGCCCCGATCAATCCATCGTTCAAATAATCGTCAAACTGCACGCGAACTTAAATTCGCGGTAATCACGGCATTCTTGCCACCTCGCGCTACGTTGCTATAAGAACGAACAGCGAAACGTTCGTTCCGTTATCATATACTCCCAACAATAAACCGTGAATCGATAACAGTTCTCACGCTTGGTTCGTCCATTGTCGTGGAACCGTCGGGCATTCTCGAGCGCGGATCAGCGTACGAACGTTCCCGAAAACATCGAACGAGGCGAACGTTGTAAACAGACGCAATTAACCTCGATGAAAACGTTGGCCCCGGCTCGTACGAGCACAGGCAAGGCCATCTTTTTTCAAGTGAATCGGCCAGTTCTATCGCAGACAGCAACGAACGTGTTCTCCGCTATGGCGCTACTCGCAAGACTCGTCAAGTGCGAGGTACGTCACAAATTTGTCACATTGTGTATAGTCGATTTTTCTATCCTCGCTTCCCAGACACACGGAAAGAGTGTGACGCGACAGGCACATCCGAATGAAACTCATACGGCAGAAAAATGAGTAAAAGGTCCATTGAAATGTTCGGATTTAACACTATGGAATCGATACTTACATATATGTACGTGTATATGAATATGTTCTGTTTTTTAATTTAATCGATTTTTTTTATTCGCGTTAATTTTGATCTCCTTCTCGTCGGAAGGTACGAACGATTCCTATGTACACGCGTGTTTTTGGTACAGGCTTTAATTTTAATAGTACTGCGATCCATTTGCCGGATTAAATTATTCTTCCCTTCCCAGCAATCGCAAATTGAGCTTCGCGATGTCTTTTCAATTCGATGAATATCATTGACGCCTCAAAGCGATTGTCACGGTTTGTCGAAAAGCGTGCATAGCGCTGCTTATCGTTCGCGAAGCAAACATTTGTCCCCGATGGATGGCTCTTTATCGCGGCTTAACCCGCTCGAGAATCGCTGTTCGAACTTCTACGATGCAAGCGTGCCTTCGTGTTTCCACGAAAACGATACACTGCCGCTATCTGAAAGATAGAATTAGGCTATCGATCACAGGCTCGAGAGTATCCGTTGGCGAAGTAATACGTACTGATTAGCCAGATGGAAATGTAATGGGTCGAGTGCGAACGGTTATTATGGAACATAACTGCTACCGATGGGCGTAACATTTCTCAATTAACATCGTTATCTAGTTGCGCGGAGAGCGGGGCAAGATTCAGAGACAAATATTTCAAATACTATCACTTTTAACAATTCCATTTTCCACCTTTCTATCGGAGCTTTGCGTACAGTTTCCATTTAATAATAACTGCGTATTAACTATGGTGACACGGTAGTCATCCCCAGTTATACAGTAAATGTAATTAAAAAATTATTTTACATTCATCAAAGGGGCGTGTTTCATTCGAAGTGACAATTAAAAATGTTTTGGCAGTAACTATGAATTACTTTGACTGCATTTGCTTCGGCCTGAAGACAAACAGTTGCGCAAGTTTTTTTCTTAAACAACGGGCACGGACATCCTTCTACTCTTTGATTCACATAAACCTGATATTTATTAATACTTTCTACATTATAAATAATGCATTGGCGCATTTCAATGTTCGATCGCGATACTCGCAAAATAAGGCGCGTAGAACAAAGGTCAGAAATTTAAATGTTTCACAATGTATAAATTCATTTTGAAGAATTTCAATTGTTTATTTATAGCATATACTTTTTGTCATGAAACTTACATGCTGCTACTAATCCATGAAATACACAGCGAGTCTGCGAATATATTTCTAATGGACTTTTATTGTCCACCTTCTTTCATCGCTAAGTTAACGATTGCTTGACATTAACTGAAAAATCTTTTAGGCGCAATTCGCCACAAGGACTTACAGCAGTAGTGTACCCACGGTTAAGATGTACATTGATGGCCAATTCGTAGGTAATTATATCATTCGAAAGTCATTGTTTTCGAAATTAAAATATTCTACACATTTCATATAATCATGGAATAAAATAATTAGTTATTCTAAATAGGCGGTTTAGAAATTATACTTATGATCAATTAAATGGTATGAACTACTTTATATTGCATATTTCCTACTAAACGATTTGTAATTATTTGTAACGCTGAATATAAACTGATACGAGATAAAAGTGTCATAATTTAAATACATGATTTCCTCGTTAAGAATACAATTTCTGTATGAAAATAATGTATTAACCTGTTGCTCCTTTATTTTGCAATTGAAAGAATCATCGGTAAATTGGGAGGCAATTAAACGCGTTAATAAAAATCGCAGTGCGTTGCTAAAAAGACAACGCAATCGACAGTTGGAGATAGTAAAATAATTCTGAAATACAATTTATTATTTTCAATATATTTATCGATGCAATTGACGAAAACTTAAGAGAAGGTATTTTTTCGAGAGCAAGATTTTGCAGCGTTTAATGGCCCTGGTACTCACCCTTTAGAGCACTCTAGGGCCTATTTATTCTGCGATGCAGTCGGTTATGATTACTTAAAGCACCCATTTAAAGGCATTTTAATTGATGCTCGTGGCCCGCGAGTACTGATGGAGCACCTATTGAAAACCTTACAGAAAAGGCGCCATATTTCGAGGCGAATTCAATTCTAAGAGTTGGTTTAACGAGGAACGTTTAAGAATATCACTGATTGTAAAGAAAGCTTGGCAGTTGAATAGAACAATAATGTTATATTTCAGGTAACTGAATAAAAATTACAATATGTAATAATATATTGGCCAATCGATGTCATGCTCCGAAATAATTGTCGTTACGCAAATCATTCGCGCAGAATTTCGACCCGCAAACACATGGAACTCGATCGTTCTTTCCCATTAACAGAGCCGTAGAAAAGATTTCCGAATCTTTCAGACTCGAAGGCCACGGAGTTCGCATACGTCCATGATCCAGCCACGAACCAGCTGTTATGTCGCACGCCGAAATGCACGAAAGAAGAAATGGAGATGGCTGTGAGAAGCGCAAAGAAGGCGTACGAAAAATGGAGGAACACCAGTGTGCTCACTAGGCAAACATTGATGCTCAAGTATCAGGCGCTCATACGTGAACACTCTGTGAGTTAATACAAATTCGAATTTCATTTTGCACCGCTAGCATAGATTCTCTTGCGCATAAAAGCTTTCACCGTTCAGTTGTCTATTTCTAACATTTTATTGTCATAAACGTATCACAAATTAAATACGTCGAATAAATGCTTCAAGTATATCGCAATCATTGTTTCCCGTTGAAAATCTCACGCTTCCCAACATTGCACGATTTCACGAGAAACGTAATCACGTTCCGACGACGAATATTTCTTGCAGAAAGAAATCGCTGAGAACTTGGTGAAAGAGAATGGAAAAACCATGGCCGACGCCGAGGGAGACGTTCTACGGGGTCTTCGTAAGTTTAACTCCAACATCCCCGTGTACAAGCCTATCTCAAAACGAAATGAACAAAACTGGTCGAGTAACTCTATTCCGTTTCTCAAACGCGATTCCAAATACCCTGCCTGCGAATCACATCCGCCCCCAAAGCAGCTCGACAAATCGAACGAGACTTCAAACTGTCCACACACCTTCCCGTCGGAAACGACAGTCGTCTCGCGCAAACGAGCCATTGTAACGTCGTTCCCCGTTTCCCCTTTCAGCGGGGGGTTCCAAGGGAACGGCAACCCCGTAACAATCGACGCGTCACCGCGTGCCACCCTGTTGATTTGTGTTACAGAGGTGGTCGACGTCTGTGCCGCGATTCCCTCCCTCCAAATGGGCGAGAGCACGCCGAACATCGCCACGGACATGGACATAATATCCTACAAGGTTCCACTCGGTGTCACCGCCTCCATCTGTCCGTTCAATTTCCCGGCGATGATACCCCTCTGGTCGTTTCCTGTCTCGATCGCCTGCGGAAACGCCGCGATCTTGAAACCGTCGGAGCGCGTGCCCGGAGCGTCGATGATACTCGCCGATCTGTTCAGCCAGGCTGGCGCACCGCCAGGTTTGTTGAACGTCATCCACGGGCAGCACGGGGCTGTCGATTTTATCTGCGAGCATCCGGACATCAGGGCGGTTTCCTTCGTCGGTTCTGATCAGGCGGTACGTCGATTACTTTTATATATGCGGGTGTTACAATACGCGTGCACACGTGCAACGATGTATAGAGAATGGTGGTTCTGTAGATGTGTAACGAAGGCCAGCGGTTTGTTCCAACGGTCATTCGGTTTGTTTCTCGCGGCAGTCGTTGGTCAAAGTGTTTGATACATCTCGTTCGTTATTTTTCCAGGGAAAGTACATTTACAGACAGAGCAGCGCGCACGGCAAACGCGTGCAATGCAACCTGGGTGCGAAGAACCATTGCGTGGTTTTACCGGACGCGAATAAGAATAAGACCCTCTCGCAAATCGTCGGCGCCGCTTTCGGCGCGGCCGGCCAAAGGTGCATGGCCCTGTCCGTCGCGATATTTGTAGGCAGATCGAGGGACTGGGTAGGCGAACTGGTAGACGCGGCGAGGAATTTGAGGGTGAACGCTGGACACGTGCCCGGAACTGATCTTGGACCAGTTATATCACCGCAATCCAAGAAGAGGATCTGCGGTTTGATCGAGTCCGGGGTTCAGGAAGGGGCCACGTTGGCCCTCGACGGGAGAGGCCTCGTTGTTCAGGGTTTCGAGAAGGGAAATTTCGTCGGCCCGACTGTATTGACGAACGTGAAGGTAGGTATCGTTTTGCGCGGCGTGGTTCAACTATATGTTCAAATAGAACGTGAACGGTAGTCTGTGGACGGCGTGGGGAGTACGCGTTGCTGAAGAATGGACGTTGATCAATTGAATTTGCGAATTAGCAAAAGGGGCGAGAGGAGATATTTGTCGAAAGACTTTGAGATCGATAGTCATGCTTTGAACAGAAGTTCGAGATCGTTCATTCTTCCGTATCTCTTAATATTTTTGGGGCAGCAAACATTGACGAGACTATTTGATACTTGTATCGATATCTACAAGTTTATATTATTCTGGTATTTCCGTTTAGCCCTCGATGCGGTGCTACACGGAAGAAATATTCGGGCCTGTTCTGTCGTGCGTGTTCGCCAACACCATGGACGAAGCTATCGACATTATCAATAAAAATCCTTACGGTAATGGAAGTGCTGTTTTCACAACGAACGGCGCCTCGGCGAAGGCATTCGCGAATAAAGTCGAGGCTGGCCAGATTGGGGTAAACGTTCCCATTCCGGTGCCGCTGCCGATGTTCAGTTTTACGGGGAACAAGGGTTCCTTCTTGGGCGACAATCACTTTTATGGAAAACACGTGAGTGCCATTAGAAACTTGTATCATGATATTTACGATAACAATGATATTAGTATCGAGATATTTTTGTTGGACATTGTTTCACGTTCCACGATTATACAGATTTCGATGGTATGTTCTATTTTTCTGGTGTTTTTAAGGGTATAAACTTCCATACGCAAGTGAAAACGATAACTCAATTGTGGAGAGCCGGTGATGCCACCGATATCGCGTCCTCGACAGCCATGCCAACTATGCAATAGACTCTGAACTCGTTGCTCGTTCAGCAAGACGTTCCCGTTGGAACGTGTGAAATTCTTTAGCGCGTTAGCTACGAATTTTGCGAACTAGTGACGAAGAAGAAGACAATTTTAGAAAGGCCTCGTCTTGCGCTGAAAACGGAAAAACGCGTATATTCTTAACGCCACGTTGAGGAGAAAAATGTCTTCCATTAGTAAGAAGCTGTATGGACAAGAACATACGAAAATGCTTACCGTTATATTTAACACACCTACATTTTGTAATATATTAATAAAACATTATACGTTACACTTTGCGTTCGTTTTAAATAATTGCGATTCGTGTTTCACGTTGTGACGACAGCAACATACGGACAATCTTGCGAGGAGGTTTGAGTTCTCGAAACGAGGGAAGCAATCGAACGATTGCGTAATAAACGGGACAGCATCGAGAGGCTCGCAATATAATTATACAACAGATAATAATAGCAAGAGTATTAATTTTTACGTAAAGTGCACAGGTATTTGAAGAGCGTGATAATATTCACCGACGATATAAATATATTATAATAAATGAATGAAATATCGCTTACTAACATATCAATATTACCGCAACATTAAATCGCGATGTTATCGCGCATTGAAACAATAATACCATACGTAATTTCTTCATCAGCTTCAAGCGTTCGAATCAATTCCGTTAGCTACGAAATTCTATTTACAAGTAACAACGAACACGATTCAATTTCCAATTATATTTCCAACCCCTTCTCTCGGCGTACATTTACGATTCATCAAGTTCACTTCCCCTCCCCAAGCAAGCAAAGAGTAATTACCACGTAACCGATGCACCAGAACGATCCTAGCGTCGAGTGAATCTGTAAAAAGATGCAAAAAACTACGAAACGATACCGATGATAAACAAATGACAAATGTAACAAGAACACGCTACGAGATAAGTTCAAGGTCGGCAAGGATTACAACGTCCTTGAACTCAACCTGGTCCCAAGTATCCCTCGTCGCATCCATTCAAACGGTGACGGACTTCCGGAAGCCGATTACGACGCCTGCGCAGCCGACACCGCCACCGCCGCCGAAGGGGTTGGAGACGCATCTGCGCATTTTCCACGAGAATTTCTCTCACAGGCGAGGTTCTGCCTGTCCCGGATTGTCGTGTTCGTTCCGACGGAGCAGGCTGCCGGAAGTGGAAACAGAGAGTACCAACCCCGTTCGTTTCTTCACATATCGTGAGTAACCGTTCGTTCCCCGTTACACCCTTTTTCGTCGTCCCCCTGTTCCTCGATTAATTCACGCCTGAGGATCATCGCGAACCCCTCGTCGAAATGAACGTTTCGATGTTCGTTATCGAATTGTTCGCCATACGTTTCCGATGGTAAATATTCTCGTCAGGTCTCGTCGGTGTTGTCTTCGTTCCATTTGTTTTCGTCGACGTCGTTGCCGTCGGATACGTGGCCCCCGAGTGAAATCGTTGCCTCGTTCTCGAAGGCGTTGTTTTTAAACTTCGATGGCTTCTCCTCTGGGCTGTTCCTCTTGTTGCTTCTTCCCCTCTGTTGATCCTTCGAACGAATTCGCGTCGTCGACCGTCGAGAGTTTGGGACCGGCGTTGACTGGAACGAGAGACACGGAGGCTGGCCTCGCGATTTAATATTTGCCGAGGCGAAATCGGGAATCGATTCACCTCGACGGAAGACGTCGAGGTCTGTTGTCCTTTCCCCTGTGACACCACGCTCGATAGTCCTTTGGGAATTTTAAGAACGAGCTGTCGTCTCGGTGCGATGGAAACAGATTCGGGGAGAACGAGATGGAACTTGTTTGTATCATATTGGTTGTTGTTGTTGTTGTTCTTTTAAGGACGTGTCGTTCTGTTTATAGTTCGAAGCTGATTAATATTATTAGTAATACGTGGTATGGGTAATAATAATAGTTCGGTGTGTTGAATAATATGTGCGGTTAATTGGATTTGGTGTGGTTGTTTGAGACCCTTGGTTAATTCGTATTCATATTATTAAGTGTCACGTTTATGTGCAATGTATTGACAGCAATTTTAGCTGTAAATTGGAATTGATATTAGTAGATTGATTGATGCTAGAAGTACTATGAAATATGTCTGTTTTATATTATTATCTTGAAATGTGGACAAAAGATATTTACAGATATATGAGTTTTATTTTGAGTGCAGATATTGGTGATACCATTTCTACAAATGATTGTAAATGAAATAAAAATTAAGCAATAGTATTGTTACAGAAAATTTTCACCGCTACCTGTTCGCCCAATCATCAGTAACAATTTTCGAAGAATATAAAACAACAGCGCAGTCATCAAATATTCTGCCCGCGTCAAATTTCGTTTCACGTTGTGGCCCATACGAAACCGTTTCGTCTTCTTTGCATTGTCCCGTATCGTTTCCGTCTAAGAAAGCAGTTTTGTCTAAGCGTCGCTGTATCGGTGAGTAAATTCAACAGTGTAAACGGTCTTCAACAGGTCGTGTAACACGCCCAACTCATATTTACACTGGGAAACCTCTATTCGTTTCACTGGAATCGAACTATCAATTAGCTGAAGGGTAGTATTTACGTTGTTACTCGGTTTCTCGGAACACGAGGTAATTAGTTAGGAGAATTTTCATAAACATTTGACAAATCGATGTTACAATTACGAATTCTTAATGAATCAACTTTCGACCCTTTATTGTATTCTTTTAATGTATTTTTCACAACCGCAACCTTGTTATTCGGCACTTCGTCGAATTGCGATTTTAATTTATCGCATTCCATTGTAAATCTATTACAAATTCAGAGTTACAAGGTTTTCTCTGGCAATAATCAACGGGGTTAAATAATCTGAAAATCGTTTGCTTTCTTAATCTTCCTTTTTTCTTACCTTGAGTTTTCCCTGTTAGTAAATGGAAGTAACGTATGCTGCTCTTGCTGGTGTCTGAAATATCGATACACCGCAATGTCAGCATCGTCTGCTGTACATCTGTAAACTAAAACCACCCCCCAAATACCTCGTCGTCCTAACAATTCCTCGAGAACGATCCATCGTCCGCTCAATCATCAGCCCAGATGATCCACCGATACTCCCGAACCATAACGAACACCTGTGCCCCTCGGTCCACAGCCCCGAGTAACGTTGTATTGCTCCAACAGGTTAATTAATTATGTACAAAACGGTACGAAAAGGCGATGCCAGCCTGCAGTACACAATTCTACCGCAAACAGACCAGTTCCCCTCGTCTGGCTTCCCTCAGACGTCTGGCAAGGCCAGACCGAGGATCATCAAGTACACCATGGGCACACTGATGGTACTGATCGTCCTGTCCTGCGTGGCGACGCCGTTCCTCATGAACCAGAACGATCAGAGCCTGTTCGCCAGCACGGTGCTCGCCATGGGTCGCGTCGGGCACAGCACAACGGCCAGGAACTCGACGAGGAGTCAGGCGAAGGAGATCAGCTTGAACAAGAGCAAAGGCAGGCTCGCGGTGACCGCCGTCGCTTCGTCGACGGAAGTCTACCGGAAGCAGGATGCCGTGGAGGAGGTCACCACGCTGCTGAGCGTGCTGAAAACGGAAGAGCAGGAGACGGAAAACGTCTCCACCACGGGTACGTATAGTCTTGCTGCTCCCTTTGAACATCGACGGCGCTGTGGTTTACGGTGCCCCGTCGCATAGCTCGATGGAAATATCGTGACGGAAGACGCGGCTTTCAATGGGACGGAGAAGTCAGTTTAAAAGCTGCCGCCGGAGGGTTGTGGATTTTTTGGATTCGAAATTTGGATCGATTGTGTCGCGGTTTGGACAGACTTTGAGTGGAACGAAACTTGATTTTCGTTTAACTCGGGAACTGTACTTTTCGTTAGACGGAACGGGGTTTAATAATATATATCGAGCGTTTGTTGTCGCAAGTTTTTACTCGTTAAAATATATTTCGAACGAATTGCATACTTCACGAACATGCGATTCGCAGTAGAGCGACCGATAAAATTGCTGGCTGTTAATAACGGATAAACTGTGTGAACTTCGCACGAAATGCGATGACGAGTATCGAAGAATTTGATGTCGTTGTTGTTATAAAATTTAGAAAAACCACTTGACACTTTCCATTTCGAGTTCTATGAATAAAAGGGGCTGGCTAGTTTATTAAGCATAAAGGGATTTATGGCTGACCGTAAATTTTATCTGTACAATAGCAGATTGAATATAAAAGATGGTAACAAATCAAAACAGCATAAGGAGCATCGTTATCAGAGAAAGTTACTCACGTTGCTATTATCAAAGGCTTGATCACTGTGTACTTATCTTTCAAGAACGTTATAATCGTACTATAAAAACATTTTATTACCTTCAACTAAACTGATAAAAATGGTAATAAATTTCGTTCATTCTGTAATTAAAATCGTAGTTACTGTCTTACATAGTATTTTTTATAATTTATAAGAGGCACTGTACATTAATTGAATTAAAAAATACGACATTTAGAAGGAGAATATTATATTAATTAAACTAATCAATTCTATAGTCACATGGAGCATAGTATTTCGTATTATTTTAAAAACAAAATGCAGCGGACGTTTTTTATTATTGATCTATAGTTGACATTTAACGTCTAGTTACGATATTACTTTCAGGGTGAAATATCGAAATATCGAAATCGATAATCGAAACATAAATGTCCACCCACTGTCGAAACGAAAACTAAATGCAAGCTGATTTATTAATTTCAAAGGACTCGATCGATCCAATTTCACTCCCGCATCGCTGTTGTACCTTCGTCTTCATTTTTCTTTCATCGGTCCACTCGAACCCTCTCCATACTGATCAACGATAAACATCGACATCCTCGATACTTCCCTTGACATTATATTAGCCCAAGATTCTTCACTGGATACGTTGGAATGGTAACAAGAATTGGGTAATAAAATCTAATACTAATAAAAGTACAGAAGAAATAGTCACAAATTGATTTACATTCAACCAGTGATACAATCTCGCTGATACTCGTTTGTTCTAACTGGATACTAACAGTCTTGCGCCACCGTTCCATCGATCCCATAAAGTGTCTTCGAAAATTGTAATAAATTGTTGAAGGGTTGCAAGGAGAAGTTCACGTCAGCCACGGAATCATCGTTAACCTCTCCTTCTCGGTTTTATAACACTTGCAGCCTGTGCGGCACGGAAAACTTTTATCATGCAAACATTTAGGTGCAACGTGACGCTAGTACAAGAACACCGGGGAATTTACCTTTAAAGGTTCTTGCTGCGCGACATTTATATTTTTATAGCTTCTCGCGCTATTGATTTTTTCGGAGTCGATATATTTCGCCTTTCCTCGCATAAATAATAACTTTATCGCGGTTTAATAACAAAGTTTGCAGTACCGCGTTGTTTCGTGGAATTAAAAATGTTTGTCGAGTTACCGCTTATTCTTTTGCGTTCATTTTTACCGGAGAATACGTCATTTATATATTATTACAGTTGCATGTCCACTGTATTACCTATTATTATCACAAAGCGGAACTATTGTAAATGCTAGAAAAATTGTTTATTTCAAAAAGCATTTGAACCGATGATTATTATCGACTGCTGCTTCGTTATTTTTCGTCATTAAATCATTACACAGTTTTGATTTTGCTGCATAACGGGTGAAACGAACGATTCTACTCGGTGTGGAGGTCGAAAAAAACCGCTCGATGGCCTCGATAGTTCAATTAGTGAAATAATAGCCGGCTAAATGAAAGACCTCGTTCTACAAACTGGACGCGTATAACTTTCATGGGCTTACACATTCGTCCCGTTTCCTGTCTTTATAGTATTTGTATTGAAAGTGAAACACTTTTTTAGAGAACAATTCTATCGATAATGTCTGCGATAGGTATTTGAATTGATGCAACATTTACTTTGCAACGGCGTATCTCAGATTGAGGATTCGAGGCATTTCACGATCTAGATTTGACTTCGCCTTACCATTAAGGCAAATTACGTATAAATTATATTATATAAATGAAATATCGTCCGCGTCCGTGCATTCCTTTTTTCTATTGATCATCAAAATTACATAAATCGCGTCTCGCATTACAATTAAATCCGGGATATTTAATTAACCGGTAAACAAGTTATCGATCGCGCGGATAATTCACTTGTTTCACTTGTCGGAGCAGCGGCGCGGAAAATGAAAAGTCTCCGTCCAGTGGTTCAGTAATTTCACTCATTCCCCTTTGTACCTGTTACGTGCGTCAAATTCCTTTCATTCCGCAGAACGTACGTCACGGAACGTACACACTCTTCAGATAATTTATTTCGGGAAATCGAGTTCGCTGGTTCGCCCCATTGCGTTAAAACAGAAACCTGCTCCAACGTGGGCAATCCTCGCGAACGATTTGCAAATTTCGCGTCAATTGACTCGAAGAAATCTTCCGAATCGCGACTCTTCGATTCCAAACTAATCTCCGGCCACCCTTGCCGTATTAATACTGCCAAACAGTTTCTCAACAGTTTCACAAATCACAGAATTCCCTTTCACCCCTTTCTGCTCGCAGACTCCACGTTCAGCACCGCGCAACGTTTACAAACATCGTCCGACCCGTCGACGAGTATTCAACAAACGCCCCCATCCACCGCGCTTCCGTCGACGTCCTCGGCAACGTCGTCGACGAGCCTGAACACGCTGATCGGCACCCCGAGCGACGCGTCGAGGACGCCATCGAGCTCGCCGACGAGGAAGGCGAAGCTGCCGAGGGTGACCCTGAAGCTCAGGGAGAACGAAACAATACCGCAAATGTACATGAAGGCGGGGATAGCGTCGTACAAGAAAGGTAACATCACCACCAGCGTGCTGGCCCACGGCCTGAGCCTGGAAGGGTTGATCTTCAAGACGCCAGAGGGGACGATAAAACCGTGGCCGCAGAAGTGGTTCTTCACCGCTCCGTCATCTGACTTCCAGTGGAAGGTACAGTCACCTTTGCAAGTAAGTTAACGGCTAATGATGCGTGTAGGAGTAGCGGGTGTCCTGTAAGAAATCGGATCGGTCGTAGATACTATCTCGTAGATTCGTTTTGGGGAAGCTTGATAATAGTTGCTCAATTGATTTTTCGAACGGAAACGTTCGACGAACAAAGATGCATGCGAACTGCGAAACTCTTGTTGGGGAAATGCAGCAATTGTAAAGCACAAGCGCTTCGTTGCTTCCCTTTTCGCGCAGGGGATAAAAAGTAGTGGTAGTTAATGGGGTTGATGCGTAGGATCTTAGAAATAAAAACGACATTAAGATGCTGTAATTTTCTTGCGTTGATGCTCGCGAAAATAGTTTCGAAGTAGAGCCCATCGATATTGCGCGCAGGGTTAATAAACGCGTTCGATTCGATTGGTGTTTGTTAAATCTTAGAGAGGAATTGAGGGCGTAGCATGGTCATAGAAGACGGCATGTTTATTTTTTGACTCGCGACAATTAGGGAACACGCCCTTCTTACTCAATTACGATACTTAAATATTCGACATCAGCGAAAGGTACAACTAGAAGTTCAACATACCATTGGAATCGTACAGGCGACTCTACTTTCCGCCTGTTCCAAATAGTTACGGAGCTGCACCGTTTTAGATTTCGCAGTCGCACGGCGAATATCGGGCAACCGAATCTAAACAAAAAAAAAGACGGCACAAATTCTGTGGCGTATCGTCGGCTTTCACGTGGGCTTTTGGAAAAAATTGTTTAACTTTCCCGTCACATATTGTGGCCAACAAAACTATTCGAAGCCGAAAGTTTTTCATTTAGACCTGCGTTCTATTCGTTCCGCTCGGACCCTGTGTTCCACTTCGGACAATCCAGAGCGTAAATACTGTTACGGACTTTCGAAAAGTCGTTGGAAATACAAATTTTAAATTGGCAACACGATAGTCTGGAAAGTTCCCGGTTCCTCTTTTGTGTTCTTTCTTTCGTTTGGCGAGACTCATAATTGCAGTGGACGAGATTAATTAAACTCTCGGACGAAGAGAAAAGAACGAAGGGAAAAAAAAAACATTTCGACGCGCAAATACTCGTAGATCTCGAAACATCGACTTTCTCATTCCCTCCCGTTGTTCGAAACGCTGCGCGACGACCGGCGCAACGCGCGTTCGCGCGTTTCTAACGAGAAATCGTTCGAGAACGACAGAATTTCGTTTCGAACACCGTCGAGAGGTAGCTGCCAAAATCGAGGACGAAGTTTTCCTGAAATTTCCGAACGCGTCGCAGCCGACTGATATCGCCGGCGGCTTCGGGCCCGATGGGAAATTCGCGGCGGACCCCTGTGGATCGCAGGCGTTAATTTGTGTTCCGCGTAAATATTGATCGCGTTGCAGCGAACACGTCTAAACTGAGGCATCGGTGTCGATCGATAGGCGGTGCACGTGGTTGAATCTAAAAGAAGACGGTTTCTCTTGTTTCACCCGCCCGGACGTTATTATCTTTCCTCTTTCTGGTCACGAAGCGCGGAGAAAGACGAATGGTCGCTACCCCGAAGACTATTCCGCCCAGTTCTTCTCCTGCCATTCATTTCGAACGCGCCCGTTATATTTTATCTACTCGTTGCTTAGCCGACCGCGCGACTACTGTACGAACCCGGCACCGATTATTCGAACGAACCCTTTTGTACCGTACCGTTTCTGAAAAACGGGAACGAGACTAACCGGGTCGACGTGAACGGTGTTCGACGAAAAAATCGCAACAACAAACGATTTTGTAGTTCGTTCCGTTCGCGTCCGGATATTTTTTAAATACGCGGACACAATTGGTACCGCGAGTGGAAATTCGTAGGAATCGAACGTTCGCGAAATTGTTGGCGGAACAAGTGGGACGATGATTGTTCAAATGTGGCAAAGCATTGGTTTTATCCAATTGCGGATAAATTTTGAAATAACTAGGATCACGAGTATACCCCTGCAGAGAGACCCACCTGTTTAAATAATAATAATAATAGTAATGAAATTGTGACCAGGAAGGGCTATCAAATTCTTGCGCATCGAACATTGAATGGACATCGTGTCCCTTCTACTTTCCCCCGAAAGAATTATTCGTCTCGCTGAAACCAAGTTTCGCGCAAATACTTTCAGAACGAAATTTTGTCTACCAATCGTTTACAATGTATCGAAAAAATTGCGACCCTGTTCACGTTTCTCCCTTGCACCAGCGTATAATTTTTCCCCGCAATATTCCCGTGCCCCGTATCCGAACAATGGAATCATCGTATCGTCTCCATTTTGAAATCGTTGCATACTTAAGCGTACTTATCGCGCCCCGTGGCGCAACACACCGTCGCCTTATGAAAGTTTCATAAATTGCCGCGGACGCAGGGGGTTCGCGCGGTGATAACGCGCTCGTGTTTATCGCAGCTTCCGGCCGAGGTAGCACAGACAAAGGAACAAATCAACCGTGCACGAGATGAGACGGCTCGTTTAGCCGACGGTGTCGTGGAACATTAGGCGACGTACCGAAAAGCTGTTATTTAATTCATTTCTCAAAGAATGGCACGACGGTCCCATTATTATTCTCGTGTGGAAAAAATCAATTTAGACACGTCTTGGAAGGAAACGAATCGTTTATATTATTTCCGAGCGTTTGTGAAACATGAACGAAAACGATTATTAATATATCAATGCGCACAGGTGTCGATGAATATTATGCACGCAGTGAAATGCTGGATTACGTTCAGTGAATACAAATAATGAGTAGACAGAGTAGCCTATACTATATGCAACTGTTCCAGGATATTAGCGTGTGTGTGTTTTCTTTCTTCAAGAAACATTCGCACCCTGTAGTAATCGCGCAAACGCGTACCGCTTATTGGGAAATCGTGTATTTAATAGACACGAAGCTTGAAACTATTATCATACCGAGTTTGTTAACTGGGTCAGAATTTCCGATATTGAGTTTTCTGTCATTATGACGGATTAATTTACGCCTCGTCACGAAAGTATTTAACGAGTATTGTTAGCGACACGCGTTGTCTGCTTTTTATTCCTTCCCAGGAATTTCGCGTCTATTCAATTTCATAGCGCGATCTTGATTGACAGATTAAGAAAAATATAATTGAAAACAACGAATATTACAGCCTGAACCACGTTTCTCGTGATATCGGCGCGTCGACAGCTAAATCGATAATATCTGAAGTGAAAGAAATAACCGAACTGTCTCAAGAACTGCCACTAATTTAATCATCAATTCTATAATTGTTGAACTCGAGCAGACTGGAAGAAAAATGGGGCTCCTTTGTTTCGCAGGGGCTGACCCTGATGCTGATAAAGATTTACGTGGTCCTAGCGGTACTGACATGCGTTTGCATCCTGCTGTTCTGCATGCATCGGAAGCCAACAAGGCGCCAACGTCAGAGCGTGGAGGAACCGGAAGTCGAGGGCCACGAGGAAGACAAATCGACCCTGCTGGGCGCGGAGAGCCAGGAAACCGAGGAGAAAGAGTAATCGTGATCTCGAGACAGGGAAACCACGTAGCTCGTAAGACTCGCATATTTTTACAAACAAGTACACGTCAGTTTAGATTTAGGTAACTCGCGTGTAACACCGGCCGAAGGATAACGAAAATGTTTAGGAATGCCTTGCGATACAGGGTGGCTCGTAATAATGTAGTCAAGCAAAATTATTTGCAACAGTGCTCACGGTGTTTCGTGTTTTCCAAGAGAAAATATCATTATGGTAGAATATCTGATTAATTGTTTGCCTGTCGAGTGAAATTCTATTTTCTAAATATTTTTATCTTACGAAACAAGGAAAATGGAATATCGAGTTTGCCTAATTTTACTCCAATGTACATACGTACGTGTACAATTTATTCTGAATCATTCACTTCGGCCCACCCTGTATTTCTGGGGTTCGTCCGATCGAGTAATTGAGGCTCCGTCTTTTTCTTCGTTGCTTGCGTTTGGTTAAATACGACTGCTCGAACGAACAATCGTGAACGATGGAATCAGAGTGCTGGTGTGCAATGCAACATTGAATTGCGATATAGAAATTTTTTATTCTAACGAGATTACAAGTAGCACCGTTTTTACTTTTTGATACAAGGACTTGTTAATAATACGAGCTAAGTATCGTTGACAATTTGCATCGTGTATTACGTACCTGTTAATTATTGCTTAAAGAAGATTTAGATTGTTTCTTAGAATGGAGGACTTAGATCACTGCTATTTTAAATTTACCGACTGGTAAGGGTTGACAGTTGTTGCGGCGAATAAATTTGGAAATGTACAATCTCCCAAGTGGTTCATCGCGGATCGAAGATGATCTCTATCGGTCCCTCTGTCTAACAATACGATCTTCGAGAAGAATCGCTTCAATTTACGCGGAGAAGATCGTTAGGAGGATGCTTTTCAAAACGTCTGTAATCATCCACCAGTTGACATTTTTCTACAACAACAAATGTTCCACTAGTAGACTGTACGAAAAGCGAATCTATCGATGTTAAGAAGTTTCAGTGACTTCTTTTATAAGGTAACCCGCATATCTCTGCGCGCGCTGAGAAACGCGCGACCGATTTTCCAGGCGACTCCAGAAAATCTGATCCCCTTTGGGAAAGAGTCGTCCGAAAATTCTTTGCTGAATAGAAATGTGTACGCGAATAAACAAAGTCATACGTCTAAGTAAATAACACGTGTACCTCGATGATTCGTTTCAAGGGACGGTGTTCCAGAACACGAAAGAAAATCATTGCTTATTGATAAAAGTGTATTACAAACAAGCGGACGATACGTTCACGTTCATAACATTTATTCCAATTATCGATGGTACATTTATTGGCAGGAATGCAATTAACCATTTCGCGATCCATGGTGGCTGCAGTTACCGACACTTAATTTTCTCTGTGTGCAAAAGATATATATGTATGTATCATCGAAACGTGCAACGTGTCTGTAAAATTTCAGATATTCTTGAATGTTAACTCGAACTGTTTCAAACTGTACCGATAATCGTAACGAAGTATAGTAAAATTAATTGCTTCTGATCGTGCAACAAACAAGACAGCAAAAGGAAGGGAATAATATTTTTATCCGAGGGCCAGGACAATTTTTCGTAGGAGTTGCGAATCTGTTTATAATGCAATCTCGTACCTGGTCGCAAAGTGCAAGCGTATTCGTCGCCAATTTTCTTAGAACGTCTTAATGGAACATGTTCTGAAATCGTCTAGGGTCTGCAAGTAATGCAAATCGTTTCGCGCCGACGAATACGCAGACCTACTGCCACGAGGAATCTCTAGCATATTTTTCAAACTGTCGTTGCTCGATAATTCGATCATTACCGTTTCACGTTCGGATGATGTTTCGCGGTTTATCTAAATTCACAAATACGAATCCCAACAATACAGCAAGTAGTTTCTCCCGGACGTTTAACCGTCATTTTTCTTTCATTACCTAATAATTAAATTTGTTTTCTTATTATTAATTCACATCAATTCGTTCCTATTATTAATTCTCACTCATTTAAATCTTATCAATATGCTGCGTTTTAATCGGTCCGGCGAAAAGCTGATCCACAGATTCGTCTTAGCTGTCGTTCTTTTTTCTCTCTCTATCTTCCTTTGGACACGACGGTACGCGGCGAAATTAAGAGGTCACTCGACGCGAATAACGTCGAAATTACAGTTTTATCGATAAGCCATTCAGCTCGTGTAACGTGGAAGCACGTCACGCCGACGAGTACGTCAAGTACGCGAGCATCGCGAGAGCACGATAACGATGACCCAGCCTATCGATTCGTTATCGTGCGCGACACATTTATTTCGAGGATGTTATGTATTTCATAAGATCGCCGTTTGCTTTGCTGGTGAATTGAACGTTGACACCGAACGAAAACAAAATACCAGCCGAGAGGTTGAAGAGCACGCGAATTTCCCGGGCGGATACAAATTTGCCAAATTCACCCGACTGTTATATAGTTTTAATTGTACATTTATTTGCACACGATTACATATGGTAGACCGAAATTGTTTCGACGATAACCCCACCTTCCACATTTTTATCGTGACCGTGTGCAATCGACGTGTCGAAGAGCGTTACATAAACGGAGCTTAACGTTGTAACGGAAACTCGAATTCTTGTTATTAATTGAAGATCACGGTGCGCGCCACGTGTGTGTATAAAGTTTGTACGCGAAGGCTGTAAATTGTTTGTAATGCGTAGCTTCAACATGTATTCGTACTTTTAACGAACGTTCCAATATTTGATATTAATATTACAAGCTGCTATAATGTTTCGGTACGAACGTCGAACTGACGAACTAGTTTGTTTGATTGATTGCATTGCGCATTGATATCGACGGAAAATATTCTGTTTTATAATCAATAAATTTTTATCGAAAATATAATACGAAGATGCTCGTCCGTATTTGGGAATTTTATTGTTCACAAATCGCGACGTATGCGAACCGTACGATGATTCGCCTGTTCCAGAATCCATTGGAACAAGCCATTGTTCGCGAGCAAATAATTTCTCACCGTCATCGAACAACGGGGGATAACAGTACCGAATGTATGGGAAATAATAGTTTCGTGTAGATCGACGGTGGCCTGTAAAATTTGTTGCCCGTTTGCCGTTCTTTTTGTCGCGAAGCGCGTTATCGAGGTTTGTAAACATATTTTAACAGCTTACTTTTAAGAATTGCGAAACAATCCAGCGGATACCTGTAATTAAATAATGTTCTATTTGTTAACGAATTTCTAGAACGATGTGTTATAGCGTTAATTGATTAAGCGTAACTGAATAATCTGAATAATCGTCTGTTAAGCAGTAGTAACAGCAATTTCGCGGAATCGCGCGAAGAAGGAGAAACATTTCGACAGAATACCGTGAAATTAGAAACAATTTCGTAAAATTCCACCGTTCGAATGAAGAAAATGACCGCGGCGTTTCGAACCTTTCTATATGTATCTATTATATCGTATTTGTTCGCGTGTAATTAACAAACAGAAGTAATTAACGTTAGGAGATGTACTATGAAGCGTGTCTATGGTGGACATTGATCGATAGCGTTTTAAACAAAAAGGAGAAAAAAAAAAGAGCAAAGATAAAACAGAAAAGGTAAATATTTCATTTCACGAACGTTCCTTGGTTCTCGAGCCAATGAGCACGCAGATAGTAGGTACATGCATACAGAATTCCGTGCAAGGGAAACATAAAACGAGAAAAGAGACAGACGATCGATACGTTTTCACGGAAATGAAAGAAGAAAAAGAGAAATGAGAACAAAGGACTCATAAGTGAAACAATAGTGCTGTAGCTGAGAAGAGAAAGACGGTTATAGTTTCTATTTTGAAGATTATATTTTTTTAACTTTATTAATTTTTGACTTCCACATACATATATTTATATATATACATATAATTGTATATACGTATTCGCATATACCAATGATACGCATATAAATATAAATATATAAATATATATGCATAAATTATAAATATTAAGCGGATTATGATGAAGAGGGATATTGTATGCATACAGGGTGAACCGCGAAACGTGATCAGCTCAGATTATTCTGTCGTGTCAGTGGGCCGATCGAAAATCTGTTTACCCTTATAACATTTATCAAGATATTTATAATAAATTTGTTACGCGCATAAAAAACGGATGGTTACATTGAAAACTAGGAGAAAAAAGAACAGGCAATTCACTATAATCGTTGCAAATGATAATGTTGTATCAGATAAAGAAATTTCCGAACAACGCATTAAAAACAGTATAATCCAAGCTGATCACGCTTCATGGTTCGCTCTGTCTATACAAAACGTACGCATTTAAAAGGAAAAACGGCCGTGTAACGCATGAAATCGCGAACATCCTTTCGTGATAATATACAGCATATTATTATAATAAATTATACCGTGAACGACGTTTGTAGGAATGAATCACACTACCAAGACGGCGATCGCAATGAAAATATCGAAATATTCGTTTCACTGCGTGTCATCGAGATACTGGGAAATCATTCTCATGCATTCCATCTTCAATTGTGAATCACATCCTTTCAAACACGTCTCTTCTATGATACGTTTCATCTGCGATACGTTCCATTTAATTTTCGTGCACGAAATCGTCCAAAACGAACAAACGCGAAATAGAATTTTACTTTACAATAATGTGTCTGCCGTTGGGACCTTTATCTTCCCGTTTCTTCATGCTTTCGAATAAATGCGAGCTGGCATTAAAATATGACTCGACGCAGCGTCCCGCGGAGTCGGAGGCGCAGCAACCGGGACGGAAAAGAATTACTATTTTTAGGAGGGCAAGATAAAGAATAAGCGCGCCGTGAAAGATTTCCTGTTACGTGCTGGAGCGACGCGAATACAGAATCGAGGATTTTCCAGGGGGCAGATTTATAGAGGAAGTGAAATATTCGTGAGCACACCTCGTCCAGCGTAAATATTTCGATCGACTCGGTGATTTCGCGACAGAAACTTTTCTTCTCAACGTGACGGAAATCGGTTTCTCCCTTTATTTCCACAGACCGACGAATTCTTCGAACGCGAACAATGATAATCAGTTCGCCACGAAGGTATGTTTTCCCCGTCGCATAGACAGTGTTCTCGACGATTAACGAAATATCAGTTACGTTGCTTCAACGAGCACAAAGTGAACGACCATTTGAACCGTCGAAGTTCGTCGGGTGGAAAATCAGTCCGCCGATTAAATTTGTACGACGAACGTGAAAAGTGAATGGTTTCTCAATAGAAGGGGGCGTTGCACGCGGCAAATATAAATCAATCGCTTTATCAACTGTAGAGAATCGAGTAAGGTAGTTTAATCGAAGGGTTGAGCAGTTTGATGGATAATTGAGCGAACGAATTGATTATGATCGGAGTGAAATGAATGTTGGTATCGCGTACATTGGAATCGCGGTGAACCAGACGAAAAGGGAAACGATGATCTCGTTTATTCAACAGCGGGAATATATTAACGGCCTCGATGCAAGAAACCGCGATCGTAGGATTGATTCGTCAACACATGTCGTTGCAATAATTTTCGGCCGTTTATGGAAACGTTAGCGTGGACTGTGTGGCTCGAAATTATGATAAAACGTAGTGTTACATCGGCGAAAGCGTAATGCACAATTGATTTCCGTTACACGGCTTGTCGCATTAGTTAGCTCAGGTAGGCGAAACAATTCTGTGTACATATATTAATTAATCATTGTAATGTACGCCTCAATAATCGGAACATGATTTGCATGTTCGTGGCGCGTTCACTATTGAGAATTGACATGTTAATTCGAGATGAAACTGGAATAGCTCACGCCTAATTAGGGCCTATAAGTGTATACAAAACGAATAAAATGTTGAGACTAACTTTCGAGTTTTCGTTTTCGTTTTTTATCGTTGCCGAAGGAAATATGGAATTTGTGGCAGGTGAATTTACTAGGCTCTAATGGTTCTCACATTGCGAAACGTATAAATAGT
Organism: Nomada goodeniana; assembly: GCA_963969485.1. Taxonomy (NCBI): domain Eukaryota; kingdom Metazoa; phylum Arthropoda; class Insecta; order Hymenoptera; family Apidae; genus Nomada; species Nomada goodeniana. Next base: position 4,134,915 of record OZ018302.1, read on the forward strand.
TATTCGAACGGGCAATCCTGTTGAATGTGAAATAATTTGTTTAAACTTGCTTCTGCAACGCATACGTTCTTTAGGAAACGAGTACTGTGTTGCACTGCGGTAGAAATTAAAAAGTGAATTTATATGCTATCAATTCTACTTTTAACAAAAGATTGCTGAGTCGTTTGTCGTGATTTCGAAATTCTGACCGGTACGGATTAATGCTTTCTGACGTATTAATTTATACAGAGGGATCCGTGTAAATTACTCTCAGAATGATCGATCTTAAACGGAAACGGAAAAATAGCTCGGTGGTTGCAAAACAAATTACCATGTTATATAAAGCTGAAGCAGAAATAGTCACCGATGAATTTAATTGACTATTTACAATTGTATTCGTTATTTCTCTTATTCTTGTTCGACACAGTTTACAGTTCGTTCAAATTACTGACGACGAGTGTTGCTAAATTCGGCGTACAAATTTATCAATTATTCTTTTCGCCAGGAAAAGAAATTGATCTTTTCTCTAAATTTTGTATTGGCGCATCTATGTACAGTGTTTCTTAAAATGCGTATGGATATATTATATTTATTATATTTGTATTCGTGCTTGCATTTTCAGATATTTTAATTAAGTATTATAATTGCATCCACGAGTGACACGGGTCTAACCAGGTTCCTGCATTGGAGTCGTGGGACGCAAGCGAAACGATGTAAGTAGAAACAGACGAGCTATGTCGAACAAGCGCCTGTCGGTATACTACCGGCGCGGCGTGACGGCATATTCTACTGAATCTCCATCAGACCTGTCCAATTACGAATTATTTCGCTTGAGTAATCACATTTCGTAGCATTCATCGCGTTACTCTTTATTCGATTTATATTGAGGACGATCTGTACAATGACTTAAATGCCGGTATTTCTTATCGATTTTTCAAACATCAAAACGTAATCGCCTGTCAAGAGATAAACATCTGTTAGACCTTGCGATAAATCAGCATTAATTAATGGAAAACGTTCGATAAAAAAAAATTAGAAAAGAACTATCAGCATTCGTTTTACATATCTCATAATATCTCATAATACTCATCTTACGCATAAATAAACTCCGAGTCCTAACAAACAATAACATAAATCTCATATATAGACATTCCGTACCACCCAAACGAAACCAAAGCCAACCACGAAAATCCTTCGTTCGATTCACAACATGACTCTCCGTAACGAAAACCTCGAACATCTGTCTCTCCCATATCCACCGCGGCGAATGAAAAAAACATTATTTACTACAAAACCAGAACGCGACGCGAGTCCCATCTCGCGCAAACAACCGTTTTCGCCCACCTGGTTCGTCCCCCCCGGCCCACAAGACCGTCATCATTCATAGTCCCTCGTACATTCGCAGAACAAAAGTGACCCATTGCCTCCTTCGAACGATTTGCCACAGCGACGGCGTTCAAACGCGTGTCATTCTCACGGGGTCGCAAGCAGCGACGCCGAGCGCCGCTGCCGTATCACGGGCACGCCGCCTCGCGCGACACACTATCGAAGCAACGCGGTCTTACCGTCGCGATGCGTCCTCAACCTCTGATAATGCCCGTCGCCCCGTCGCCGCTAGATGTCTCCGGCGTCGTTCGCCCGCAGAAGCACGCATCGTGGCCCGAGCAGGCGCAGGTTCCACACCAATCGCGCCTGCCTCTATTTCCGTAGAGGTCGAACGCGTGTGCCAGCGAGAACAGTTCGACGTGCTCGAGGATTTCAGCCGGACGGTGTCTGGTCTGCCTTGTCACCGGCGTGCGACGACACCGTGAGTACACCGACGAGATTCTGAATGAAAAGGGTCGTGCATACGCGTCGTCTGCGTCGCCGTTTGTACGCGACGAGCAGATTTTTTCGCGCGCCGCGCCGTCCCCGGCGACGGATTATCGACGGGCCCCGGCAGTAGGCAGCGCTGTGCCGGGGGCAACGCTGACTCGGGAGGAATCGTTCGACTCGCCCGTTTCTGGCATTTCGTCGAGATGTACTGTCACGTTTCTTTTCACGCTGTTTCGCGGTCTCGCGAGGATTATTGTCGAGGAGTTATCGCGACCGGACCGGAGCTGATCCCGTTTCGATGCACGAACGTTGATTGGCCGCGCAGTGGACCCAATTTTTCGACGGCGTTAGCGCCCTGCCGCTGCCCCGGACGAATTTGAACTGTGCGCGTTCGTAATTGCGGCGCGTCCACGCGCAAATATAGATGCGCGCTCCTCGGTACTTTTCGTGCAGGTAAAGACGAGGTTGAGATTCGCGTGGAACGGTTGAAGATCGAGGCGGCGAACGTTCGTCAACGGGGATGGGGATGTCCACCCCCCGATGACGTTTAAGACGTTCATGCAATAACGCGGTGGCGACAACGACGCCTCGATGCCGAGATCGAAGATCGCGATCTTGAGCATCGATTGTCGGAACTCTAGCCGTTTTTGGGGTGTGAAACAATTTATCCTTTTACGTCGCGTTTTCATTTCTTCTTAAATGGACCGTCGTTATTGGGAACAGCGTGCAGTCGCTTTGGAGATACCAAAAAGGTTTCTGGGCAAATGGGATCGCGGGATCCTTTTTTTTTATCTGGTTGGACGAACCGTTGTTACCGGAGTTCATTTGTTGTGGTCATGTGATGCACGTTATTTCCACAAACCGGATCTGCGACCGGCGGTGGCACGGTTTCCTTTTCTGTTTTTCCCCCCGCCTGTAAATTGATTGCGCGTTTTCTTTTTCTTTTTATTAGGTTGCCACGCTTTCGTGATTAACCGTTCGAGTGTTTCGTGCCGAAAACACTCTGGTAATTAGCGTGACCGAACGAAATTTTCGCCGACGAAATTACGCTTTTCGCGCCGAACGTATCGTACTTAATTAAAGTAAATTTATTCCGCGTTCGAACGCCGAATCAGATGCGAATATTTGTTTAACCAGAAACGCATTAATTTGGAGGGTCGTGCAGATATCGGTCGCGATGAATATTTACAGGGATTCGTCGTTGTGTGCACGAGTACAACTTTAAGTGGGCGTCGTTCCACGCGAATATTCTTTCTTTACATAAGAATGTCTGCAGTTTTCAGTATTCAGTAAAAAGTAAGAAGTTCAAGACTTTAACCAGCAAAGCAATATCGTGCGCAATATTCAATTATCAAGGTGTCTCGGGTAATAAGAAGTTGCACGATTGTAATTAAAATCGAAACACTAATTAACCTACGATAGTTTATTCTGGATCGAATTCGATTGTTCGATTTATATCAACGTAGATAACCGGAAAGTACACAGCTCGCCAATTCTCTGCTCCGCTCTCCCTTTCTCCTTTTTTCTTGCGTCACGTGCAATTGCCATCCTCTCTGTCTACCTCCTTTTTTTCGTGCTTAATTGCGAACGAATAATTCTCCGAGTTGACGTGTTCATGCATAGGAACGAATGGAAGGAATTTTATAATTGAACGCTGTGCGTAGTAGCTGTGTTTCAGCTGAAAAAACATTTGCCATTGTGTCGTTTCGAAGTGCAATTCATCAATGGTTCAATTAATCTCGTCGTTCAATTCGTTTATCAGGTATACATATAGTTTCGGTTACGTGTCCTATTTGCGAACATTGTACGACAATTCTGGCAACGAGGAGAACGAAAATATTCGTTCGCGTAATTATAAAACCAAACAAGCGTGAGCATTATTGAACCGTTGACGTAATGAACGAATAAATGCCACCAGTCGAATGATCAACCGAGGGTTCGTTCTGTCGCAAATATTTTGTTCCGTACCGAAACGAATGTTTAATCGCGTTGAACAAACGGCCGGTACGCTTCACGGCTCCGGCACCGATGCAATTGTACTTCGCGCGATAAAAACACACGAGCGTATTAATTAAACGTATAAACGTGGCAACAGAAGCACGTGCATCTGTCGCGTGTGCACGCGTGGATCGAGCGAGACTCTTTTCCGCAGCGTGACCCTTCTTGTCTCTGTACCGGTTTCTTTGGCGATAAATAATTTATTTATCAACAAAAAGATCCGGCATTGACCCCGCGCTATATTTAATCTGAAATTCGCGATGGCACTGGCCACTGCTACGTTAAATCCCGAGTTAAATATATATTCCAATAAGCAGAATGAGTGGCAGAAACCGGTGGTAATAATTTCTACATCGAAGGATTGGGTTTTATTTAAAAAATTTGTGTCTCGCGTTTTGCAAACTCTTCCGCCATATCTAAGATTAGTTGAGATAGATCAAATAATATGAAATGGGCTAAATGAACGTTAGGTACGTTTGTTCAAATCGCTATGCAACTTGGTTCGTAAAAAATCTATCAGGATATTTTATTGGGATATGTGTGTCGAAACATTGGTTTGCTCCGCTCAACTGAATTCGAATTTACTTTATTCAACTTGGTAATTTTGTCGGGCACAGATCACGTTGGAAACATTCACGATAATGTTCGCGACAATAGTAGGCGGTTGCACCAAGGAATGATCGTCAAGTGTTTAGGGAAGAATGTTTACGTTTTCCCTTAGGAACTAGACGGTACACCACCCTGCGAGAAATATCGATTCGGCTCACGCCCCTTTTTCGTGCCAACGAAGAAATAGCTGCCACCGCAGCCACGGTTTTTCACATCCCTTTCGGTTCGTTTCAATTTCATCCGGCCACTCATAAAACTGACGGATCAGCCGTTTCGATCTCAACGATGCTTTTAACGCTAGATCGATACCGTTTCCCGGCATATCGAGTCGCGCTTAATGCCCTTGCGACATGGCGAAACGCTTAGACCGTTAATGCGCTTCAAGGTGCGTTGCGATTGTGCGTTACACAGCCCTGTATGGTCGCATAATGTTTAGCAGGGAATTTCTCGACAGAAGCAGCTGCACGAAGTAACATTTTTCCCGCAGAAGTATCTGTCATTTCAGATATTCGACGAATTCGTTATTATCACTATTATCATTGCTTTTCTTATTTTACTATTACTGGTGTGAACTATATTACAGCGATAGATTATTCTATGGGATCTCGGATACTCGACCGATCTGTCGTTACTATCGTCTTGCTATTCTTAACGTGAAATAATATTATATCATAATACACAGTGCGAATCGTGCATAGCGTTGCGTAGTTATTAAAAACGACGTGCAATCTTTTCCTTCGAATTTGTGCTAGTCGATTATCCCTCGTGCACGGGACACGGGCGATATTTTGACGTCGAGAAGTCAAAAAGTAGCAGAGAAAAAAAAGTATCGACTCGTGCTTCGGTTCAAACGAGTGTTATCGAAGTCCCCTTTGCCAGCTGTTCCCGACGTTACGTTGCCCCCTAATCGATACCCGAAATTGTTTCGTAGTTCCCACCAGTACGTTCACACTGTGACGCAATAACGTATCCCGAGTAGTTTAATCGAAATTCAGTCTTAACGAGCGTAATTCGACGAAGACCCGCGGCACGGAAAACGGGCGAGAAACTAATTAAACTAATTAAGCTTCCACCGATCAAGTAGAAGACCCGCAAGCGAGGAGGACCGATTGGCCCGAATGAAATATATTATTACGCGATTCACTTTCAATATCGTCCTTTAACACGATCGTTTCACGACGGACTAAATCCAAAACGACAGTCCCGGTTGAACGGTTCAGCTGTTCAGCATCGTAGAACGGTATCGGGGTTGCACTCGGATGTTTCACCCGGATTCGGTACGAATTTTGCGTACCGCCTGTGCAGGAAAAATCATCGTTTAAATTTCATTTGTGGTCAATAAACTTCAAGGGCATGGTTCACTATGCTAGCGAACAGAACATAGATTACCGTGCAGGCTGGCGAGCACTATTAGTATCAATTACAGCCTATTCCTTGCGAACACGACACCTCCCGTTGCATTCGTTTGCAACGGCAGTGAATGGCCGTGCATTTTGTTGCAGCGTTAAGTTACCATTTGACACGTTAACTTCTATTAATTAGGCTTTTCAAATGGATTCAGTTCGTTCTTATACGGGGTGGTATTTGTCCACCCCGGTACCTTATACGTCTCCAATGCTTTTCGCTTGAATTATCGTTGGGCCAATTATTGGATTCGAAAGGGTGCATATTATTATTGGCGGTTGTACGTATGTTGCGTGTGCCACGCATATTTGTACCGAGCAAGTGAATATAATATTTATCGCGTATGAATATTCTGCATATAATTGATATAAAGTAGTTTCAGGCCAAAAATATCATCGTGTGCAACGGGCAGGTCAAAGGTCTGTAGTTCGTATGGAAGATTGCCCGACATACGTTTCGTAATTGCGCAACGAATGCAGCGAGATTCCCTCAGTGCGTACGTTTCTGCGTTTACCATGGTTGTTTGCATATTTTTCCATGAGCCGCGCGGAAGAAGTACCAATCGCGAAGCATATTAAAAACAGATTTTGTTCGATCTTGCTCAGCTGTACTCGTTGTGTATCGATTTCGGTAATAAATAACGTCGAATTTTTTCACGTATCGTGCACGCACAGGTTGTGCGTTCGCAAACTTGTAAGCGACGTGTTCAACGAACCACTACATTGACGACTCATTAAATGGTCCAATAAACCAACAAACTATAAACACGTTGTTTGTAGTTGTGCAACGTCGTCGTGGCAACGAATGTGCCCCGCTAACTTCGGATTTCGGGGCAGATTAAGATTAGAAGATTCCTTATGGTTTCGAATAAAACGAGTTATCTGATTGTTCGAATTTTGTCAATATGCACAGCCTGTCTGGTTTTCGTTGAATTCGTTCGCGAAAGAGAATTTTACAACAGGCACACTGTCAGTCGAGGCTGTGACGTGAAATTTCAATATCGAGAATCGCAAATTATATAAGTGACTTATTTTAAGTGCTCCTTCGTAGTTTCACGCAAGATCGACAACTTGTACACGTAACATAACACTTGGCAATGTCTTGCTTTAACAAATCGATGCACGGGCTCATCAAAATTAGCATTTTACAGTAATCGTGATTTTCATTTACGTTACACCTACGCGAGATACTGAAACATTTAAGTTCAATTTAGAAGAAGAATTTTTAACCTTGTCCTTTCACGCGTTCGTGTTATTTGTTTCTATTTCTATCTATTCTTATTTGTATCTATTTTTGGAAATGGGCAAGCATTTCATTCAGGTTTTTGTGTAATATCTTTAATCGCAACTGACGCGTAGCGGAATACTATTTTCGTTCGTGTCATCGACACGAATCATTACTTTGTCAAGCTAACTCTTGGCAGGTTCGAATATTCAATGGCATAATGCTATTTCTAATTCTGTACATGCAAGCTTGTTGAAGTTTGGCAGAAGTTTCTGACCCTGTTTCAGGATTGTCAACTGTGATTCATAATATCGTACTATGAAAGCTACATGTAACATAATGCTGAAAGAAGGTTTCTATTTCATGCAAAAGTTCGCGAAAGTACAATGTAATTTGTAATGTTCAACTGTACTCAATTTGTACATTTTCGCTGACATTTAATTTCGACATAGTACACCGAAGTTAACGATCGTCACTTTTAAACTGACACAACACTTTCCAACAGCTTCAACTTTTAACATTACAATTTTGTTTGTTACAATTAAAAGTGTTATACAAATTATAAGGGACATCACCCCTCTCGACCAAGGGAGTTGGGGGAACCGTGTTCACTGTTAATACAATATGTTTCACACACGTCCATTTTCAACGCATGCACACAATGCACCCTTCTGAAATTGAATGCGCACGCACCTCTCTACCTGAGTCAAATATTCCACTTTGGATCATTTCTTTTACAACAAGGCGATTCGCGACCAGTTTGTCCGGGACCCTTCTAGCATTACGTTTATAGCTCGTGAAGCTTGCTGTGCTGTGAATTCGATATCGTACTTTTTGTTCATCGTGCGTTTAACTTTGTTACCGGCGTCATAAAACTTTCCCACGCGATAAAATTTCCCCGAAACGTAAGAAGGACGAACTGTGCACAACTTGTTTCACTTGTTTCTAGCCTCGATTGTCTCGTCTATTGAATCCTCGATCTGCCAAGCTGTATCGACATTTCGTCGCGACAATTTCAATGTTCCTTATCGCGAATAAGAATCACCGGCTTCCCGCGAACGAGACAGTGAAAATCCATGAAATATTTCCAAGTCGAACTAGACAATAGTCACCGATACACTTATTTGCCTATTCCGTATTTTTTCCAGCAAAACAACAACGTCCCCTTTCCACCCAATAAGCGGCGAGCGTTATTCATAGACGAGTGCAATGTGCAATACAATTGCAAATGACGGTCTCGTCTGAGGTTCATAGTCTACGTGTTACGTAAGAAAAGTGCTCTGGAAAAACGTACGATGTCAAGGAACGATAAAAGCCATTGCTGTCATTAACTCGCCTCGGCCTCGAGCAATCAGGCAACACGATTTCTTTTCGCGTCCCTTATCGATTCGCTGCACTCTGACCGGCGTTTAAACGCTAATTTCACCGTGTTCAAATTACGCCGGCACGATTGCTCGAAATTGGGGAAAATTAGGAACAGTTTGTTTGCGACCGATTGAAAATGTACCGACACGCGTTGCTAAAACATTACGCTCGTCGGGGTTTGAATGCAGGTTTGAACTGGTTTGCGCGCTCCGTTTTTCTCATTCAAATGCGAATCACGAAATGAGGATTAGCCGACCCAGGTAGAAGATTTGCATTTCAGGTTCCACGGCGAGGTTTCGTTGGTTTGCCGAACGAAAAGGAAAAAAAACGAACGAAACGAATTCCTTTTATTAAGATCAATGTAGAATTCGGGATTAAAAATTTTTGGTGGACACAGGAAGTGTCGTATCGTGTCGTATCGTGTCGTATCGGACGAACAGCGTTTCGTTAAACAAAATCTGACACGATACGATTGAAAATGACATTCGTCCGAACAGTGCTACGTACGAATGAAAGCTATGGCATCTCTTTAACAACCGATCTTAGAGTTAGAAAACACGATTATCAATATATTATTAGAAAGTTCAAGACCCCGGATAATCACGACCCTGTTAATCTAGGCTCCACTGTGCAGACGAAAAGTTTTAGTGGAAAAATCGCCGGCAGGAATAAGCATTCGAATGGAAATATGTTCGATTGTGTGGCCCACTCGCGGTGTATTCGCAATGTCAAGGTGTTCCAGAATCTAAATGCGCGACAGGCAGTGATCTTTGATTCTGAAATCGGTCCGCAGAGGCTGCTTCTTGTATCAAGAAACTGTGCCGATCGATCACCGTCCTAAACTGTTTTCATTCCTAATCATCTACAATTTTTCCAGACGGCTGGTTAAATTAACATCGTGACGAATAGTTTGAAAGACTGGGTGACTCACGGTGTTTCATTGAGAGCGAGGAATCAGATTAAACAAGAACATCGTGCCTAGTGGAATGAATTTTGTAAATAACTCTATTATACGTTAATAAAGTGTGACGCGTTCGATCGTTCAAAATATTTCTGGCAAGTCCGCTTTATCTGAATGGGAATTTTTTCTCTCAATTCAAACAGATATTTATTTTTAAAACGACAGATAATTGAATGATAATTTTGGTATCGTTCTCTCTTAGTTGTTATTGTAATTACAGTTCGATGTTGTTTTTTCTTTTGTACTGCGGGCATTTCTGAGGGCTTTATTTTCAAATTACGGAGTTTCAATCTATTATATGTAATTTTGCGTGCGATACGAGTAAATTGGATAGGATTTCTATCTTGATATCGAACTCAGAACTATTTTCAAATGTACACATCTACTGAATACAACAGGTGCGATCTCTCTTTCAGGTATATGATAATAGCAATCTGGATACAGTTGTTGTTTCCCTCGTATATACGTCATCGATTGTTGTATCAATACCGTTATCAGTAGGAAGATTACATGCAAGTTACTTAGCACTGTTTACAGTACGTATATTAGACAGGATTGAATCATTCAATCAAAGAACGTGATAATAATAATTAATGTCACGAGACGCATGTAAGCTAACAATTTTGCGTTACTGAGTATCTTCAACATTTTTATTATTTTATACTTTGTTCAATCTCGAAAGCACATTCAGAAGCAGAAAATAAATCCCATAATACTCTCCTTACTATTCCTTATCTTGCCACCAGATCTGTTTGATAAACTTGGACTTCTATCGGTGAGTACACTTTCAAGGCGTACGTTTCCAAAAATCAACTCGTAAAATCGTGGAAAATATCTGAAACACAATTCAATTTTAACTTCATGGGTTTTAAATAGAAATTAATCTCTCTACACTTTCTGAAGTTAGTTTTTAATTATCGAACGGTTGCATTTTCACCCACAAGAAGAATTTGCAGCCTCTCACCAACATGCATGCGCAACATGTCAAGTCTTATCCCCATTGATAACGTTTTGAAACAGTTACGTGTCTCCCGTCACACGATTTATTGTGTAGTGGCATTCGAAAAGTAATTGTGAAAGTAAACATTTGCGCAGTAATACTCTAATACTCCAATCGTTAGGTATCTCGTGTATTGTACCGGTTCAACGTTCACGGAAACGAGTACATAAATACTGATTCTTCAAATCATATCTTGGGGGGCCTTTACTTTCCTAACGTGTATGACGGGAAACATATTTACATTGCATGAAGCGGACGAGTACGGAAACCTTCCGCATTTTCACGTTAAAAATGTTGAAAGTGCATAATGTACTTTTATTTATTTACATACATAAATTGTGTCGCATAGCTATTCTGCAAAGTACAAATGTATCGCAACAAAATGGAAATTTTTTCCCAATTGTGGATCTTACGCGAAAGAGGCGATACATTATTTAACGCCGACTATTCCTCAGAAACGTGTCTTCACGAAACAACGTACCACAACCACGATACCATAATACCATACGGTTAACCAAGAATACTAATAATAATAAATCATAAAAACAACGGAGCTTAACGGGATTTTTCGAAATGACGTAAACGTACAGCGTTCGGAAATCTTCAGGGTTTGCTTGACCAAGCGTGAATTATAAAAACCTTTGTTTCAGAAACCAGGCAATCACTCCGCGCCGGACCCTCGATAAGGAACGAGGCACAGCCCCAACCTTCGGCTCGAATTTTTCCCAACCATTGAAATTCGCGTCGCGGCAGAACACGGCAAAGTGTTTCAGAAAGGGAAAGGAAAACAGTGTGAAATTACGTGACTTGGAAGAAAGAAATCGAGGAATATAATCTTCGTTGCTGACATAAAAGACTTGCAGTGACGTTTCGCCACCGCTGGAAGTTCCATCGAAAGGAAGAAAAAGACCTGCGCATTTTTCTGTTTTAAACCAGTCGAATATTTCAGAATAAAAGTGCGTGTAAGTCTCGTAAAGATCAACCACGTGTTACGTCTCGCGAAGAGTCGCGCGGATAGTGTAATCGAAGGTTCCTGCGATATTAAAGATACAAAAAAATGCAATCCTCGCGAGCCAGATTCGCGTTGGCCAGGCAGAGAAATGTGTTGCAAGTGTACAAAATCGCAACAAAATGTTTCGGCACCGATGTACAGTACAAACCTATCAGAAGCGTCCTGGTCGCGAATCGAGGTGAGTCTTTATTTGTTTAACCGTTTCATATCGATCAGCGAAGAATCGTCATTAAATGTGCAACTTTTAATACGCCACGTGGTGATAAACGAATACGTATTGTACCATTTAGATACGCCGAATCGTAGAGCGTTTCAAAATTTGAGATCTACAATCTTCATTAATATTTCTTTGGTATTTTCTTTCAACGATTGGTGACAAGACGCTTGAGAGTATGATACGTAACAGTTTCGTACGGTGTTTGTAGCGTGAGGTCATGATAATTCGAATCAGAATAGATATAATTAAACGCCACGCAGAACGTGAATAACAAAGTCCAGAACCACGAAATGTTGACTCGAAAAGGAAAATACTGAACACGCGCAATGTTTGTTAAATTAATTTCCACGGTCTGCATCAATTTCAACAATTTCTATTCCTATTGAATAATAACTACAGACATTCTCCTTCGACACGCTGCCACCGTATCGACTATTGATCTCTTCATCTATCAGGTTTATTTTTAGCACGAGTCGTACAACAAACTGACCCACTAATGATAAACTAATTAAAGGTTTCGCAATCAAGTACGAAAGCAGAAAAGTTACTCAGTTAATCGCTGTACGTTTACGATTCCCGTACAAGGTTGAAGAAATTTGAGTAACGAACCTATATTGACAAAATTACATTGAACACGTTGTAATAGAATACATCTGATTAATGAATTTCTTAATGAACGTTCCTAAATCTCGAATGCAAATTAGTATCGTGGAACGCAAGGTGCTTTTCTGGAACTGGTATTCCACAATAACAAGCGACATTGACCTCGCAAAGCGTTCAACTTCACGTAGAACATAGTTATTCAGCACGTGACCCTTGGCAGCAGAATCGAAGAGACATAAATTACGAGAGTAAATAGGGATCGACAGTAAAATCGGACCGAGACGAACGATACCGCGTCACGATGGAATACGTGCTCTATTGTGTCTGCCTTTGATAACGATATTCATTAACGTTCAGCCATTAGAATATCGTACCGATATTGAACGATATTGCCACCAATCAGTTTTACGATTATCAATTGAAACACAAACTCGGCTCGTTCCAATAAATAGGTAAAAACGAGACAGAAAGGTTCGGAAATAAAATGAACATAGATATGACTCGTGTTAATTTCGTTCGGCTATCGGCAAATAAATAACGATGCATTACGCATACGATTACGTGTCTACCGCCGATAGCACGTAAATATCATTAACGTTTCAGTAAATTAAGTCGGTCTTATTTACTGTGTACCTCGTCACAGCAGTTGTGCTACTCATTTATTATTTATCGACATGATCATTAACGTTACGCCACGCGTACCTTCCACGAAAACCTTCAGTTTCTCTTTATCTTGTTGGCCCGCGTGTAGGCAAGAATAATCGTGCAATATTTAAATACGGTTCGCCCGTGGCTACGAAAATTATTCCGCTGTGTGATTTCTCGCACGTCAAGCCGCAATGTAAATTTAGGGCAAACTTGACGTATACCAATGTTTACTGATTCACGTAATTGCACTCGAAGTGAAAGATTATCGCAAGACGTACACACGCATAGGAATAATACTTAAGCGATAGATAACAGCATCATCACGATCCACGGTCACGCGATAGGCTAACACTATAAATGTTCTAGCGTTAACACGATCGGCATGTTTCGCGTAAATTATTACGCGGATAAGAAAATCTTCCGTCGATGTAACTAATTTCAGAGTTTCTTGCAACTCAAGATTCACCTGTCCATCGTCCGACGCACGCGTTTTTTTTTTGCAAAATCAGTGGCACTGTGTCATTATACTATGTACATTTACCTGTAAGAAACTTGTCGAAGTTACGCAAGTAACCGTAGGTATAAGGTAGTGTATAAAACGCGAAATTGATAAGAGGATAATTCAGTTATTTATATGCGTGCAGCGATAAGGGCCAGACATCTCTATCTTTAAACTAACGACAACGTTTCACCGTACATCAACTAAAATGAACCGTATCATTTCTCAAATCTTTTATTATAATCCGTGTTAAAGTCGTTATTCTAATTTTAACTACACGTAGAAGAAGACTGTGCATTTTATGGCATAATTGAATCATTTATTATTCCATTAAGTTCGTTGAATCTCTAATTAAATTACCTTTACCAAGTGCCGTTTAACTTTCGGCCGATTAGTGTATCGCACGTAAAATCCTGAATACGATGCAGACTTCTTTACACCTCGATACGTAATAAGCGTTTCCATGGATCACGTTCAAGCGATGGTTGTAAATTCCATGAATGAGTTCGACGATTAATGAATATTCGACGATGAAACTGGATCGGCAACGTGGTGGTTTTATTGTGCAAGGTTGCGCGAGTAGCCAACGCAAGAAAACAGCGTGCGATTTTTGCAATTTAGTATAAAGCACTCGAGCGAGCACTCCGCTTAATTGCGCGGCCCTCTCTAATACGAGTTACGAGATCTTCTTCGTTTATTCGCTGAAACGAGCGATTGTTATTTCTTACGGATTTGTTCTTTGAAAACTACAATAGTAGTCGGTATTAAAATCATAGTATTACAGAAACATCTCGGAGATAAAAGAAACCATTCGAAGACCAACTTCCCAAGAAGTAGTTATTACGTTATGACGAAGCACCAGAATAGAATGATTCAATAATTGAATTTCACAGGAGAAATTGCGATTCGCGTGTTCCGAGCATGCACCGAATTGGGCATCCGTTCCGTGGCCATTTACTCGGAGCAAGACAAGATGCAAATGCACAGACAAAAAGCCGACGAGGGCTACATGGTAGGCAGGGGTCTCCCTCCGGTCCAGGCCTATCTAAATATCCCGGAAATCATCCAAGTGGCGAAAGAAAACGACGTCGACGCGATTCATCCCGGTTACGGTTTCCTGTCCGAGCGATCCGACTTCGCGGAGGCCGTGATCAATGCTGGCATAAGGTTCATCGGTCCTAGTCCAAAAGTCGTGCAACAAATGGGCGATAAGGTATGATTCTTCATTAAATTCATTTGATCGGCGCGATGATTGCCACTAGTTGCGCTAGATTGCGCACTAGTTGCCGCATTCACTACCTGCACGGTTCATTCGACGTATACGGAGATTGCAAAACAATCGATGCGCTGAAGTAATTGTTGCAATCAAATTATTTAACCGCCAATCGTTGCAGAGCGATTAAACTTTGATTCTGTTGGCTGTGAAAAGTAAAATATGATACTTCGATGTTTCGGTTCGATTTCATTATTGATAAAGAATGTTTCAAATAAATTATTAGGTGGCTGCGAGGCAAGCTGCAATTGAGGCCGGAGTGCCAATAGTTCCGGGGACAGATGGACCAGTGACAACGTCCGAGGAGGCGATGGAATTCTGCATGAAACACGGACTTCCTGTGATTTTTAAAGCCGCCTACGGAGGAGGCGGAAGAGGTAACGGTTTTTCGATAATTTAGTACGGAAATCGTTAAATATCCCCGAATGAAAACAACCGGCTAGCGTAATAAATTTTAGTTTGCATTGATTTGTAGATTGGTAGATTAGTAATTGACAAGCGTAAATCTGTTTTAACATTTCGTTCAATAGTTTCCTTAACTTTAATATCGTATTTCGTAGCTTCCCCAATTATTCACATAAATAATGTTCAATATTTTCTATATTTGACATTTGAAGCAAATCAACAACTTTCGTCAATAATCTTTCTAGAAGTTATCCGTTTCTGCAACTTATATCGCGACGTTATTTATGTCTCGCAACAGTTTTCTACTATAATAATGAACCGAATTCATTATTTATTACGTTTTATCATTACGCAAATAAATGTGAGCAGTCGTTTATCATATCGGGCGTTTCACTTTGCCATCGTTCGATTCCCTTGAAAAAACGAACTAGGTTCGAATGAAAAATACCCAACGTCGAGTGCATTATCATCTGGTATTTCCAGCTCCCTTTTGTTCCCGTATTCTCTTACAGAAACTTTCACTCGCAACGAGACACGCTCGTCGTTGCGCTAGATTCTCCTCGGTCCACACTTGTCATTAAGCTCGCCGCGTTTTCTGCTGGAGAATAATTATGCCGCGCACACGTAAACGACCCCTTGTTCGTGCTTGTTTCGTCAGGTATGAGGGTCGTAAGGCAAATGGAGGAAGTCCGTGAGATGTTCGAACGTGCATCGTCCGAGGCGGCGGCCGCTTTCGGAAACGGGGCAATGTTCATTGAGAAATTTATCGAGAGGCCGAGGCACATCGAGGTCCAATTGTTGGGAGACAATGCGGGCAATGTCGTTCATCTTTACGAACGCGATTGTTCCGTCCAGCGTCGCCATCAAAAGGTCAGTAAACGGTAGGAGCGAAATAATATTCGTCGATCGTGGCCATTCATAAAATCGTTCGTTCACCTGTCTCTCTCTCGATTGCATCTGTTATTATTAGGCGTGATTGTTTACGCGAACGGCGCGCGATGAATTGCCGCTCGAACAGTTTAAGCGCAAGCGATACAATTACGCGATTGCAATTGAAATAGTAGAATTCGCGTTCAATCGGCAGTGGACGGTCAAGCGAAAAAGGAGCGACCACCGTTAAAATTTTTGTGATAGAGAAGTACGTACATTTTCATGACGACATTTATATCGAACAATTTCTTCTCCATTTCGTATTACGAGAGGGACCGAGACGCAAAATGTGAACGTAAATGGTGAAATAAAGTAGAGAGTGAAGTATAAGGATGAAAATAAAAAATCTGTGTAAAAAATCCTGGCTGCATTAGTGAGTTTCGCGGAAGGAATCAATTTCAAGCTCTGCACTATAGTAAATAGTAATGAATGGTTGAACATAAGTCTGATCGAGCACATTGCTCGACCATTTCAAGGATTCGTCGGTCGTTGAAACCACGCTCACGTATTAGCGACGAATGTTCGCATGCATCGTGCAGTGAAACGGGGACACGGTTGCAAAATCGTGGAACGATCGTGTAAACAGAAAACGAAAATGGTGTCTGTTAAAAAATTCTGGATCAACGCTTTTGTCGCCGCGATCAGAAACATTATGGAGTTCCTCTGATTACCCGAACGGATTCGTCTTAAATTAATACCGTATCCAACAGCAAAGTGTCGATGCATTAAAAATACATGCGAACGCGATTAATTAAAGTATCAAACAGTGTCGATTTTTGATGGACACCTACAGATGAAGTATCGACCCTTAATAGCTATGTTCCTGATGGAATTGAGGAT
The DNA here is from genome assembly GCA_963969485.1 of Nomada goodeniana. NCBI lineage: Eukaryota > Metazoa > Arthropoda > Insecta > Hymenoptera > Apidae > Nomada > Nomada goodeniana. The sequence continues at coordinate 4,151,697 of OZ018302.1, forward strand.
AGTTTGATTGTTAATCGTCGAATTGCTCGAAAATCGCGGGGCGAATTAGAAAAAATTGCTTTCATTGAAATAATCATTTCAGGTGGTGGAAATTGCACCTGCTCCCCGATTAGATATCCGGGTTAGGGACAAGATGACCGATTATGCAGTGAAATTGGCGAGGCACGTTGGCTACTCGAACGCTGGTACCGTCGAATTTTTGGCCGACGAATCCGGTAATTTCTACTTCATTGAGGTCAATGCCAGGCTGCAAGTCGAACACACTGTCACGGAGGAGATCACTGGGTAATTATAATCGCGTGCACACCTTCTAAATCGACAAACAATTGTCTACAGAAATCATCATTTATTTCCTCAGAATCGACCTGGTGCAATCTCAAATTCGTATTGCCGAGGGCATCACGTTGCCAGAGCTAGGTATGACACAGGACAAGATTATCCCACAAGGTTTCGCGATACAATGTCGCGTCACCACGGAGGATCCGGCGAAGACTTTCCAACCAGACACCGGAAGGATCGAAGTGTTCCGTTCCGGGGAAGGTATGGGCATCCGGTTGGATGGAGCCTCCGCCTTCGCTGGTGCAATAATCTCGCCTTACTACGATTCGCTGCTCGTTAAGGTAAAATTCAATTTTTCACATCTTTCGTCGCTATACTTCCAGCAAGTGGATTATAATAATTTACACTTGCATCGAATGCAACTACGATAATATAATCATTTAGTAATTAAGCGAGCCTATTGAACGTAAATTAAGAACGAAATCAGCACTAGCAACTGACAAGCGGGACAAATATTAAACGAAACACCATAAAATAAATCCGTTCTTCACAGGTTATAGCGCACGCAGGTGATCTACAGGCGTCCTGCGCGAAAATGAACCGCGCGCTTCGCGAGTTTCGTGTGCGAGGCGTAAAAACGAACATACCGTTCCTCCTCAACGTCCTGGAGAACCAGAAGTTCCTAAATGGAAACGTCGACACATATTTCATCGACGAGAACCCTCAGCTGTTCCAGTTCCAGCCCAGCCAGAATCGTGCCCAGAAGCTGCTGAACTACCTGGGCTCGGTCCTCGTCAATGGACCGAGCACGCCATTGGCGACGCCATTGAAGCCGGCCGAAATAAAGCCGCACATTCCTCAAATCGCCCTAGGTACGGTATCGATATATTTCGTTTACGAATAAATGGACGTCCGTATAGTTTTACCCGCGACACTACAACCGAGCCGTTTCGTTTTACTCGGCGAGATTGGATTAGGTTGACGATACAATCCTTTTCGAAAACACGAGGAGAGCGCTGCTTTTAATACGGGACACGGCAATCAAAAACGGGGCTCAGATTGTTTTTTCTCTTTAGTCACTGTGGGTAGAGGGTGTCTACCGATGGCCGGGTAGTGACTTGTTTCTTCCAATCGAAAAAAAAAAAGAAAACGAAGCTTTTCGAACATAATTCGATACTCCATGGATCATGGGTGTTGGAAACATTGGTCTGATAATTAATCTTTTCTTGGCCTAAGTGTATTATTTATTTGCTTCGTCGGAATGTATTTATTCTGGAATATAATTTGTGCCCGACAAGTTCAATTTTATTGCTTCCGTTTTTTTATCGTTCGAAAATGATTTCGCACATTATTTCGTTGATTGAAAGTGAAGAACAATTTTCGAAAGTAAGATCATTTGAACGGTTGGATGTCGATTGTGATTCTTTAATATTGTAGAAACTTTTGGATCTCAAATTACCCGAATTATGTAATTTCTATGTTGAACGATTTCTTAAAACGTTTCATAACTGTTTAGAAATACTAGAATATTGTCATATACAACTTAACAGTCATACGAATAATACGTTCACTTTCATGATCAATATAATGCACATGGGTGTTACAATAGTAATGCAACGCGTACGTTTTATCATTTTATTTTTACAAATATTGTTTCCTTCGCTACCACTTATATTGCTCAGTCTGACGAGTAACATTTAAATATTTGAACTTAAGCATTGCATAGTTTGTGAATATCGATTTCGACATGAAAGAAAAATGTTATGCATACATATATCTGCAATATTTGTATTATGTTGCTAAGAAGATTCGTAGTAGACACCCTTATTAATTGGCTTAGTTAAATAATATTCCACGCTTTCCTGCTGGGTTAAAAATTAACCGCAAAGGGTACACACACTCTTAGAAATTTTATGTTTTGCAATATGTTCAATTGCATTTCTAAAACTGGAGCACGATACACACCCACACAGACACACATATATATATATATACTATCGCATTTGGATTCACATGAAAATCATTAGTTCTTCAACCTAATCACATGGCATGCTGTTTTTTTATTTCTACATAGCGTAACTTTTGTTCCTTCTACTCGGTGTATTGTTCGGCAAACATTTGTGATTTAAAACTTCTTTATTTGTTTTAATTAATTCGTAACAATTATCATCGATATCTATTTGCAAATGTAAACGATACACGGTACATCGTGTTTATCTCGTTTCCACCGACTATTTCCCGTTTCTTTGTTGTTCAATAACTTTCTTTATACTCTTATTTTTACATATTAATGACCTCTCGTAAATACGCCTCATTGTTTACCGCATGCTTTTACCTTTTCGTTTGGCAATTTTTTTAGACTTTGCTAAGCTTGCAGCTGAACCAGAGAACAATGATCCAGACGCACCAGGTACGCCTCACAATGTATTATCATAGAGTTTTGATTCTTTTGTTTCAAGTGGTTAACGTAATTAGTTGTATAAGGAGCGTTAAGTAAGAGTTAATTCGAAGGCAGTCGAACAGTATCGTTGGTTTTTACGTTGGCTCTCAGAATTTATTATTGATAGGAAATATAGAAGAATGTTGTAATAGCCCATACTGTTTGCATTTAGCTCACCTGTTGTCTAATTGCTAGGTGCATTAGTTGAAGCTATTTGTTTTCTCGTATAACAATTAACGAATGCGATTAAAATTTGTGCAGCATTTACTGTCAACGTAGCGTAGTATTGTAGTAAAATATTCTTCCAATATCTCAAACGTGGGTTAAACAATTGTAATCGCGAATATCTTGTCGACGTAGATAAAAAAATTAGTTTACGAATTTCAAAATTTCAAATGCACAATAGTATCATCAAATCATGGTTACAGTAGTATACAGTTTCTATGTTGCAGTGTGTCGCCAAACATAAATATAACTCATCAATTGATCAACAAATGTAGAATAGTGGGAGGACAATTGAAGGGTGGAAAATCTGTTGCTAACCGAAGCTGCAACTTTTGTATTCTTAAATATTTCTGTTTCCAGATTAATAAGGTTTCCAGATTAATTGCTGATCCAAAAAGAAAACCCACCAAATCAAACCTGCTAAATGACTATTAATATCCAAACTTCTTCAAACACATCCACAATAGCTACACTACCAGCATTCCCGAATAATCGATTCGATCAACAATCAATAAAACGGAAACGAAACGCATGAAAAACAAACACTGTTCGATATTCACAAAGTAGCCTTACCTATTCACCCACCCCCTTACTACCTGTCAAACCTATAATTTACTAACTCGTACGACCCTCAACGCAGCAAACGGCGAAACGAACGACCGCGACAGCAACGAATGTCCACTTTATTTTCCACGAACGACAGATCTCGTTTCCACTCTTCAACCCTTTCGTAAATACATTCACGCTTCTTTTGGACACTACTCGTGCAAGCTTACTAACCCAAGCACGTGAGCGCATCGCACCACCCTCCGAGATTTCCAACCCTACAATAAACGTCCTCGAATTTTTCAGGCGTCCTCGATCCACCGGCCGGCTTCCGTCAGATTTACAAGCAGCAAGGTCCGGAGGCCTTCGCCAAGGCTGTCAGACAGCACAAGGGGTTACTTCTAATGGACACGACCTTCCGCGACGCTCATCAGTCCCTGTTGGCCACCCGCGTCAGGTCGCACGATCTCTTGACGATCTCGCCGTTCGTCGCACATAAGTTCAACAACCTTTACTCGCTGGAGAATTGGGGCGGCGCCACTTTCGACGTGGCCCTCAGGTTCCTTCACGAGTGTCCCTGGGAACGTCTGGAGGACATGAGAAAGGCGATACCGAACATTCCGTTCCAGATGCTCCTACGCGGGGCGAACGCTGTCGGCTACACAAACTATCCGGACAATGTCGTTTATAAATTCTGCGAGCTGGCCGTGCAAACTGGAATGGACGTGTTCAGGGTGTTCGACTCGTTGAACTATCTGCCAAATCTTATCGTCGGTAAGCGTTGTGCTAGTTGTCTGTGGGGACAGGGTGATTTCGGTAGATTTACTAAGAGTTTAGAAACCTCTCACCGAGTTTCGCTTACCGCTCGCCGAAATATTGCGGATTTCTTAAGCTTCGAGTCGAAAGAATACCGAGGGCGAGCGTAAAGACTAACCAAAGCACGGGGGACAAGTGTAAATATTGATCTCGCGATGAAGTCAGCAAGCCTTCCGACAATCAACGTGTTGACAAATAACTGCAAAGTGTCCTCGCGACTTTACGATCGACCTCGCCGTGGCCTGTATCAAGATACTAGTCGCGCGATCCGCAATTACCTCGTCGTTCGTCCGGCGAGTTAAGATTCACGTTCGTCGAATGAAATTTCTCAGGTATGGAGGCGGCCGGCAAAGCGGGGGGCATAGTCGAGGCGGCCATCTCTTACACGGGCGACGTGAGCGATCCGAGCAAGACGAAGTACAATCTGAATTATTACACCGACCTGGCGGACGAACTGGTGAAGGCCGGCACCCACGTACTGTCCATCAAGGACATGGCGGGCCTCCTGAAGCCGAAAGCGGCCAGACTGCTGATCGACGCTATCAGGCAGAAGCACCCTGACGTACCGTTGCACGTTCACACCCACGACACCGCCGGGGCTGGTGTCGCGTCCATGCTGGCTTGCGCGGAAAGCGGAGCGGACGTCGTCGATGTTGCCGTCGACAGTATGTCTGGGATGACCAGTCAACCATCCATGGGTGCTGTAGTCGCTTCTCTTATAGGTAAGCTCTCTACTCGAATTCGCGTGAGACAAATTGTTAACTCACCTGCGAATAATGTAACGCGAGCCTCGTACCCTTTACGTTTATTATTGATACTATGTGGAATCTTCTTGTATTGAAAACACTTGCGGCCCGGCCAAACGATTTGTATTGGATATATTGTATTGGTCGATTTTAAGTCGGACAAATTGGCAAACGCTATTTTCCTCGAACTTTGCAGGAACGCCAAACGACACCAAGTTCGATCTCAGCGACGTTTCGGAATATTCAGCGTACTGGGAGCAGACTAGAACATTGTACGCTCCATTCGAGTGCACGACCACCATGAAGTCCGGAAACGCCGACGTGTACCTGAACGAAATTCCCGGAGGTCAATACACGAACTTGCAATTCCAAGCTTACTCCCTGGGACTGGGCGAATTCTTCGAGGACGTGAAGAAAGCGTACAGGGAGGCGAATCTCCTTCTTGGCGACATCATCAAAGTCACTCCTAGCTCAAAGGTGGTCGGCGACTTGGCGCAGTTCATGGTTCAGAATAAGCTTTCCTCCGCCGACGTGTTGCAGAGGGCCGAGGAGTTGTCCTTCCCCAAGTCGGTTGTCGAGTTCCTGCAGGGTGCCATAGGAGAACCCCACGGGGGATTCCCTGAACCTCTCAGGTACGACGGGCTAATTAATTAGATATAATTTGACGCACCATGTGCCCAACATTAATCGCAAATCAGTGGCGAAAGATTTTACGTCTCGCGAGCGTCGCAGTGCTATAATGAGTAACAAGCTTTCAGCTTAAACAATTGAATTGAATAATGTTTCTAAAATTATTGCACAGGTCGAAGGTATTGAAGGATATGCCACGCGTAAGCGGAAGGCCGGGCGCCAGTTTGCCGCCGTTGGACTTCGGCGCGTTGAAGTCTCAACTGCAAGAATCTCATCCACACGTGACGAAGCAGGACATCATGTCCGCCGCCCTCTATCCTCAAGTCACCAACGATTATTTGAACTTCAGAGAACAGTACGGCCCCGTGGACAAGCTGGAGACCAGGATTTTCCTGACCGGGCCGAAGGTGGGCGAGGAATTCGACGTCACGATAGAAAGGGGCAAGACGCTGGCCATCAAGACGTTGGCCGTTGCCGAAGATCTCACGAAGAATGGCGAACGCGAAGTGTTCTTCGAGATGAACGGACAGCTCAGATCTGTCTTCATCAAGGACAAGGAAGCGGTGAAGGTAAACCGAAATGTTTCACTTATGTGCCTTACGTTCGCGAGTCTCTTTTACATCGTTGTTATCCCTGCGTCACCTGTGTCTGTACCGTCCTCTTTTCAATCAGGAGATACATGTCCATCCGAAAGCTGCCAAAGGGGACAAGAGTCAAGTCGGTGCTCCGATGCCCGGCACCGTGATCGACATCCGGGTGAAGGTGGGCGACACCGTCGACAAAGGTGCTCCGTTGGTCGTGTTATCGGCGATGAAAATGGAAATGGTGGTGCAGGCGCCGATAGCAGGGAAAATCAAGACCCTTGACGTCACTCAGGGAATGAGATTGGAGGGCGACGATCTGGTCTTGTCCATCGAATAGAACACTCGACCGACACGGGACCGAGACGTCTCTGGTTTCGCATCTTTCTGTACGTTCTACGAACGAGACCGTGGATTTTGCTCGATTAATCGAAACTGACCGTCGACGTCGTCCATACGAAAAGTAGGCCGGTATCGATTCGTACGGGGGACTGCGACGATATAGGGTGACGCAGTTTCTAACTTCCAACCGTTTCGCCGATAAATTAGCCCGTCCGATGATTTCGACGGAACGCAACAATGTATAACAGAGTCAATTTCGTTTCGCGTTAAGCAATTGGTGGTTTAAAGAACTTCTGCGTACAACTGCGCAGCCACTTTCTCGTCTTAATTATTTGAAAATAAGATCGGTAACATTGGTGGGACCGCAGAAACTACACGAAGGCTTTATGAAATGGGGATAGAGCGGAATGATTAATCAAACAAATATGCCGTTCTTGTTTCCACGCGTACATGCATCACTATAAATACGTTAATCGAGATAGGACAAAAAAAAGAGAGGTATTTGGTGTATCGTCGTCGATACGTTTCTTCTTTTATTCCACTCGATTGATGATCATTCGTCGAGCTCATTTCACTTCGCGACGACCATTTCCTAGTATTTAATTTTACACTTTTGCAAGAACGAACGTTGCTCGTTCGTAACGAACCTCGCGATATCCGGATCGCACGCGAATTCTTCTCCCCTTCGTTACGTTGTGAGTGATTCATCGAAAGCATGGATTGCACACTGCCGGATGCGCGACGAGAATTGATCCGATCCGCCTTGGAAGTGAATTTACCTTTACTCGTATTCGACGTAAATCGAAAAGATGGAAACGTGGACGGCCTACAGTTTTTCGCGAGCCGAAAAATTTACGATCGTACGTTAAATTTTTATCGTACGTTAAGGAATTGCACAAAATGTTCTCTCTTTGTTGACATTCTGAAGTGTCAAGTGCCAGTATGTTAAGCAAAAAAATAATATATATATATTGCAAGGATTTTTCATATTTAGAAATCACGAGAATTTGGATAAATTTATTAATTCCATGGTTTATTCGAAAAGTTCTCGCATTGGAATTAAATGTACGATTTTTTAAACGTTAAGAAAATCGCTGTAATAACCTCAGGTGTACAGAGTTAACCGTGATAGGGTTAAACGTGCCTCTCCTACTTTAAATCCAGAAAAAGGGTTTCATATATATATATATAGTATATTGGCTCGGATATTGATCACGTCACGCAATGTTTAATTACGTTTCGAAAGTCTCGAACGGATCATTGAAAATTGAACACTGCCTCGAATATATATATATAAGTATAAAACAGAAATCGTGGTAGGAATATGTTTGTTGTAAAATACAACTGTCAGCTGTCGTACAATTGGTGTTGGACAAACCGATGGGATTTAATTGCTGTGCACCTACGAGTGAATTAATTTAACGAAGAATTATTTTTCGAAAAAAGTGATATATCAGCGCATAATCAATATTAAAACGCATGGCAATGTAGTTTCGAAAAGTCAATTAGCATAATTCTGTACTCGTTTCCGCGGGAAGCACGGGAACATATATTTTCGAATATTACCGTAACTTGCCCACGAAATTTTTAGAAATATCTCGCATTCTTCTTCGCGACGTGAACGTTATTTGCCACAGGGCGGAAATCTATTTTGTACATAATAATCGTTAATTATATAGCAAATTGTTGTACGAACTTTTTCTTTCCCGTCGAGCTTCGAAATTGGCGAACGTTCGAACTCCAATCGGGCCGAATTGAAATATAGTTGTCCATACGTAATGTGTATACGGTGTGTTTCAGGTGTGTGACAATGTTTCTCCTTCGATTAGACGTCGAAGGATCGTACAATTGTGTTTGATGAAAGATGGGATTAGCAGTGTATTTATGTAGATATTAAAGTTTAACGAATGTAAGTCGCATTTGTACGTGGTACACGAGTGGAGCAAATGCAGAAGTCTTTTACAGTTACACGTGTCATTTCTTTCCGACTCCTTCGTCGAAAATTCATTTCCCTTCTGTTTTGTAACTTGAACTGAACATATTTGACGGCAGACCCTAATAATATACCAACGTTAAACGAAGTATTACGATATCACTTAGACGCGCGACTGTACTTACCTCGCACCTTACCTTCTATTTAGCGTCCACGAAAATCTATTCTTTCGTAGATCGATTTAGAAATCGCGGCGATGGTTCCACCACTATTAGTGCCGGAGCGGAAAAATTGGTTGCCCGAAACCTTTCGTCGAATTAATTGTGGGGAACCGTTTAGTAACTCACGGGGGAATTAGAAAGGTGCTATTGTTAAATAACTCGCGCGGTGGCGTTACGTAGAGAACATTTCGTAGCTTTCTACTCGTTATCATTGAACCGAGGGAAACAAAATGCAGGGCACGGTCGAATTTCTGTCCGCACCGAAAATTGCAACAGCCTCTACGAATTATTTATTCTTTCGTCAGGTTGCCAGATAGAATTCGCTAAAGCCGACTTGCTCCAGTAAACAGAAACGTTCGTTAAAATTCGCCTTGAATCGTAACAAATCCTGTCGTTATTTATTGGAGAAAATTATTTCGTTCCACAGATATTCAAAGTAATGAATAAATTGATATGAGATATAAAGCTTGTACGAAACAAGATTAATATTAAGCGAGGAAATCCATTGAAAGTCTGTTGTATCATTGAAAACGTACAACGTGCCCGAAATAATGGTTATTCTTGTTTAATGCCTTCATTGTCTAGCGCACTGCACTGTACATGTTTAATAATACTGACGAAATATTCGTGGCTGTTCGTTACGCAACATCGTTCGGTTCCTTCTTATTATCACGGTGCACCGAATTAACGTTCGACACGTACAAAGTTGTTAGGCGTATGTTTCCCTGGCATTCATAATGAAAATTACTTTCGGTTGTACGCGATTAATTAAAATCGAAATTATTCAACAGGCCGAACGTTTCCTTTCGCGCAATTAGCGTTTCGGAATATAACAAGTACACGCGCGAGGCGAGTTATGCCACATGCAATTCAATACTCGCACAACCGACGGGAATGATTAAATTACAGAATAATGATGTAACAAAATCTCCTAAGAGAGATGTTGCAGGATAATCAAATGGGTCGCCAACATCAACAGCAATTTGCAGTCAACGGTAAAAGCTGTCGACGAGTAATTGTTCTTACTATCAATGCATTGTAAATCAATTCAATTTAAAACATTGCTCATTCTTTGCGCTTAGGCTTGTCGGGTCACTTTATTATTGCGCCGTTATTTCTAAATTGTTTCGTTCGCGAAAAGTAACGGCACCCAAAATTATTAAATTATTACACATAATCGCAAACGACAAACACTTTTCCCTCGCGACCGAATTATGACCGAAACCGCTTCGATTAACCATCGTTGTTTCACAAAGTGTTGACGTTGAATAATAAAATTGTCAAAGGAATAGTACTTATCAGCGTCCGTCACATGGCCCACAAGGAAGGTACGCGCACCCCCAAAGTGTATTTCTGTTCCGTTCGAACCGCCACGTGTTCAGCGAACGTTTGAATGATTAAACGATTAACCGGAGGCCAGGGTGGAAATCGATCGGGGTTATTGAACCCTTCTGCAAACTTACGCGAGCGTGTAGAGTAGACTGTCCGGTTAAATATTTTATTCGCTGCGAAGTCGTTCGTAACGTGGATGCGCGGCGGCCGATCGATGCCACCGCAAAATGTCGACGTCGCTCTCTCGAGCGAAGCGCTCGCAGGCGATGCAATTTCGGTTTGTTGTCCGCGGCGGAAACACCGATCGGCCTATGTCCAAATGCAAAATTCAATTAACAACCGTCCTTCGCTCGGGGGGCAATTGTTTGACGCGTGATCGACACCGACTTTATTCTACCGAGGTTTTGCTGCGCGTTTAATGCAATCGGAGAAGTAAATAGGCGTGCAATTGTTTAGACGGAACTGATTCGACGCTTAATGCGATATTACTTTTGTTCAACAGTCGTCCGTTTGGCGGTTGATAAACGGAGATACGAATTTTTATTGCGCGAGAGGCGTTGCATCCGTTTCATTCGATATTTCATTTTCGATTTTATTAATAACACTCTGCGGAGCAGCGTCGAACGCGAATATTCTCGCGATACGGATTTAACACGGGCCGATCCTGTTTTATTGGATGCTCCGCTTGCCGCTGTGCAATTTTTAATTTTTCGTGGGAACGCGAATTTGATATTTGGTGTCACGGGTCGTTAAAGTACGCGCAATTCTCAGCTGTCACTGTTTCGATTCGAATTTAATGCCTGCGGTCCGTGGAATGGAAAGAACGCGATATCCTTCGAAACGAGGGGAGAAATGTTATATTTTACTAAGTCTTTGCTAAGTATCAAATAATGGGAATAATTTTCAAGTAATATAAAATCGATAGAAACGCAACAATTTTAGCAACATCGGGTTAGAATAATTACCTCGACGAAGTCATCCTCGAGGACCCTTTACTTTCCGCCGCAGTGTAATTGCAATTAATTAAATTTTAAACCTTTCAACCACTCCGCCGTGCTTCCATACTTCGCTCTATTTTCACTAAATCATTCAAACAACCTCCGTCTGCCGCGGAAAATCTAATTACACGCTAAGAATAATTTGCAGCGCAAAGTCACGGAATTCCTAACGTCAAGCAGTGACTCAGAAAAGTGTTTGCACGTTTGGTCTCTACGTTACGTCGTTTGATACTTCGCCGCGCGCAAAGGTAATCCACTCGTTTCGCAAATAAACGAATAATAAACGACGGAAAGAAACGAATGAAATGAAACAAATCGAGTAAATGGGAAAATTTCGTAGATTGCGATAATTCGATCGAAATATTGGTATCTTATATTTATGGAAATAAATATATTATGGAGAATTGTGAAAAAAAATTCTCATAATCGATCTTACCCTTTCGAAGCTTCGTTCAAACGCTTTCAATCAGCGCGCACCAGGTTGATACAGCGATCTCTAATTCACCCCCGTCGCTATTGCATCAACGTCGCCTTTCTGCTCTCGTGTGTTTCGTTCGCTACGTTTCACCGAGCAATTACCAACCGATATTATTCTGACGGTGATATAATTAAAAGCCGCCGGTGTATTTCGAGATAACGAGGATTCGGCCTTAATTGCTCGCGACTCCGACAGGATTTAATTCCTCGTCTACGAAACGGTCACATTAATCGCAAAGAGGGTTGGTGTTCGGAGCAAAACCGATTGAATACGTCACAATAATTAGAACAAATTAGAGAATCAATGAACGATGTTAAGTGTTTGCAAATTCGTGTCGCATCGAACATAATATCTCGCGCGAACTTTCACAGCAACAGAGTTCGCCTTCCTCGAACGTCACAGATATTTTTCAACGTTCAAAAAATACAATACGCGCGTGTTGCTCGCAAAAACGTGAATCGACCAGTACTTGCACGCGCGTAAAACGAAAAATACAGGACGCGTCTGCATCGAGAACGTTTCGAAAGCGAGAACGAACATATGCAAGTTAACATCTTTCCTTGAAGGTACCGCAAATTTACAATGCAACGAGGCGGCTTAAAATGTTTCCCGGCTTGTGCAAATTTCGCACGGAAAGGAGGGAAATTGCACGAGTTTACGGCGAAGGGGAGCGTCGCATAAATCAGTTCGTCTTAAAAGAGAAGGAACGAAGCTATTTCGTTCGACGAAATATTTCAACCGGTGTATGCAGTCTCGTGACAGTCGAGTGCCGTTTAACTGTGAACATCGTACGGTTTCATTTCGGCCGGAGTGAAAAATCAGACGATACGCCCACCGTGATAAATCGTTTCAGACCGCACGCGTGCAAAGATCACGCCCGGAATCAGATTTCGATGCTGGGGTCCATCCTGACGTTTCTCGTGTCGCGGGTACGACGCCGGGCGTAATCGAAATTGATTGGGACCAATGACGCGGGGGTGAATTGTAGACGGGGAAACAGGGAAATTGGTGTCACGTGAATTAGGGAAAATCTGCGACAGTTTGTTGCGCGCTCGTGTCAAACACGATTAAGAATTGCAAATTCATGCAAATGCGATTCGTTATTTTCCGACGATCCTCGATTGGTGTTTAAATTTACGAAGCAGTGCATCGAGTTTCGCAATGCTTCCTTAATTACTGTCAACGTTAATGCAGAATAATGTAGAGCAGTTCGGAAAAAGGTACTTTGAATTAATAAAAGAACAAACATTTATAATTTTTCTCGCTGTCGTTCGAGAATATTCTCTCGTCATTCGTGCTTATACAAAATAGGAGTATATTGAAACATTCCACAGGATAACATAATAGGAAGACATAATTCAAATACTTCTCTCCGTACAACACCGTAACATAGCATTTCAAATTCAAACGTCGCAATTCATGATATCAGGAGGTCCGTCGCGTTACATTTTCGCATCACGAGTTTCTGCATACGATATCGATCTAGCCTCTACAGTCGCGATCTAAAAACGACCCTCCTTGCTTAACCATTTATGAGAAACGAAGCGCTTCCTATCCCTCTAAACGTTTCGCCTATACGGCCGACTGCGAGCCGTGTCGCGTCGCGAACGACGAGAAACAAGCAACGAAACGAGGAGACGGATAACCCGTCTCTCTATCTGGGATGATCTCGAAACGTTAGGACGTTTCAATTAAAACTCGCCCCCTATCAAAAGACACTTTGCTCGCGCTGACCCTGCCACGGGGCGTTCACATTTGTCGCCGCAAAATGTGCCGCCTCGAGCGATTCCACGATGGAAAAGAAAACGAGACCGGCATAGATTCGAACGAACTACGCGCCGACACGTTTGCGTATCGAGAGCGACCGTTCAATGTCCCCGTCCGGACCGAACAGGAGGGCCACGCCAAGGTCCACGGTTGCTCGCCGACGGCATTCCTTCGTTCCCAATCTTACATCCATTAACCTTATCGTAGACGAGCCCGCCGGGTCGGGTTTAACCTTGCGATTCCATAATCCTCTCGGCTGTAATTCGATTGGGAACAGCGGTGCCCTCGGTCCGGAATTAATCAAGACCGTAGACGTCGGTGTTGACTCGATTCTAAGGGCAAGTCTTTGTACGCGCAGACGCCGGAAACGTGGAAAAGGTAATTCAACGTGGGTACAACGACACGGCTGCCGTGCACGCGCGTGTCAAGGAAATCCGCTTGGCTTTCAGCCTTCTCTCTAATCCGCTGGCCGGGGCGTCGTTTCTGCGACTCGTTCACACCTTGATCCGGTTCGTCGCGATCTTCGAGAACAGGTAAGCGGTCGCGACGCGGCCGCGGGCGACGCGAGATTTTTGATTTTTCGAGGGCTTTCGGGAACGGGGTGGTGCGAATTCGTGAATTCATTGTGGGTGGTATCGCCAGCTGGACGAGCGCGAAAATGATCGGAGCGATTAACGATTCGACGCGGCGAATTTGACCTTTTTTAATTGAACCTGGTCGTTAGATAGACGAGAAACGCACGGAGCCAGCGATGGTTGACGTTGCCAGCCGCTTCTGTAGCTGTTCAACGGTTGATACGTAGTAATCGACGATCGATGCGCGACACTCCGTGCACGAAACTTACGTATATACGTCGCGTGTTGTTGATAAATGGGGAAAAAATTATTCATCGTCGTCCGTGCGCATCGCTACGGGTGCATGAGTCACGTAAACTTCGACGCGCGATCGTTAATATCACATTATCGGGAAGACACCTATCTACAGCACGCGTTGATAATTGCGAGGGGCGTGTGGTTGATTGCGTTTGCGTGGCACTTTCATTCCTATCGCCCCTGGAACTGGTTGGCTTCGTTTGCGTCAATATTAATTATCGATCGTTCTGCGAGGTGTTCAATAAAATCGAAAATTTCCGGCGACTTCGATAAATCATGAATTCGCAAACATTTACGGGGCGATCTATTTTATTGACGAAAATAGGGAATGGAGGAATAGAATAGGCGAAAGAGGGAAACGTTAAATATTGATGAACTATTTTTCTTCGAATTGTTTCAACCCACTGAGGATGTAACATACCCGTCGACACAACGCACACGTCGAACTTTTTATTTGGAACAGCACAGTTCCGATAATGCATATAAATGTGTCAATAGCGAATTAAATGGAGACGCCAGATAGGTGCATGAAATAATTATTACTCGAGGTGCGTAACCTGGAAACGAGTTGCACAACAAACAGGCGCATCGTACCGCCGGTGTTGCCGACGAAAATTCCCTCGGGATCGTAAACGTATTCTACTAGAAACAGAGTCCATCGAAGCTCGAAACGAAATCGACCGAGTAACCTGCCGCCCGAGGACCAATAGTGCTTCCGGTTCTAGAAATTGCATTCGCAAGATTTATCAAAACACGAGCTACAAGCGAATTTTCATAGAACGTTTTCGAAGTCCGTGGAATATTTATTCCAGTACTAATTGGTACCGGCGTAATTATTAAACTCTACATTTGAGCAAAGAACCGAAGAGTTTATCGTTGTTCCACATGACCAATTGTCGGCAAGTCTCAAGGTTCGTGAGTCATTTTCTCGAACAAGGTTGCTAAAAAAGATTGACGCAATTGAATTGAACGCTTTTAAACACACCAAACACTGATATCCTACGAAAGAAATTAGTATTTAAAATAGAAGCCAGACTTTATTCTAAATCATGTTTAGCGATGCATACAACAAAATTATTTTATTGAAGATAGGTATTGCATAGAGTGTTATCAGATACGATAGTGATCACATCACGATACAATAGTACGTCACTTGTGATACAAATTTTGACAGTGATCGACAATCTGTTGCTGCTCGTTTAAAACTGGATTAGTTTGATCTAATTACAGCATTGGCAAAGGGGATATTAAAGGTACTTAGTGTACAGGATTAAATATTGCAATAATGCGATATTAATACTGATATTTATTTGGTCGACGATGGACGATTAATTGTAATTGCCGTATACTGGTGATTTAAAACTGGATTAGTTTGATCTCATTATACGTGTAAAACGGACAAGCGAAATTAAGGGCAGTAAATTGTACAATTCTCGCAAATACAGAACACAATGTTGCCATAATAATTCAACGAAATAGGTAATACAAGTAAATCATTCGTGACACCAGTTTTATGCTTGATAGATTAACGTTCTTTTAAATAAACGGTGAAGCAACTTCTTTCGTACACTCGTCGTAATCGTCCTTTGAAAAAAAACAAAGCACCGAGGTTACAATCGACGTGTACATTCCATATTTATTAACGTCGATATGACACCGTGAAAGCGTGAAATCTACTACAGATCGCGGAGTCCGGTGTGGCAATGAAGCAAAGTTACGCAAAAGAAATACAGGTATAAAAAGAAACATGGATTTTTTGCAAGTTTTTAACCACAATGGAATTACGTACACCATTGACTAAAACTAAATACAAAGCGATTTGGTATTAACTATATTTTTTTAAATAATCTGATTTTAAATAGTCCGATAGTACGAACGGACATATTTTTCTCAATTTAAAAATTAAGGTGAGGTACATTCTCTTGGTAACAGCTCGCCTATAAAATAGAAAGCAGAATATACTTGCTATATTTCTTCTACACACCCATTCCTTTATTAAATACACTCAACGCATTGAATATTTAACCGTTAATTACAAGCTCTTCCCCCGCGCTACTTTCGTTCCACAATTAACATTCCTCAATAAGCTGTCCATTAAATTTATTTATCACGCAGTAACAATTTCCCTGTCGCCGCAGAACGAACGATATGCGTACAGAAATTCCGAAACATTCTCATTACCGTGAATCTGGAACTACAGTTTTCCATGACGATACGCGAAGGATAGGCGTCGCGAAACTTGAAACGAAACCAACAGAAATTCGCAACACACGACACGCGTATGTCATTCCGTATTAAAATATCTTCCGCGGAGTTCGTTTTGACATCGCGGGTCGCACGAAACGAAAAAGAGAAAACGTCCCTCCGGCCCGACCAGCCATTCTCGTTTTCATTCTTTAATTGTGCCATTAAAGTCGCGTGCACGAAGTCGAGAGTTGACGTTTGTGCAAGTAATTCGCGTTGCGGCTAGAACAAAACCCGCCGGTGCATCGGCGCACTCGGCATCGTGAAATGTAAAACGAGTTGTTACACGCAACAAAGGTACGCCGCTTTTGTTTCCATCGTACGAATTCTACCCGGGGTATAATGCTCAGAAACAGAGCACATCGCGAGCTATGATAAACAACGCGACGCACAAAGTTTCGTGAATCTCTTATTCGCACGGACACGACCGTGCCTTTACGTCTTCACGAAGGTTACCGCGTTTGAAGAAGAAAACCCGTGGAAATTGTGCTCACGCGAATGTTGAATACAATTCAAGAATATCGACACCTCCGAACGGTTATTTGTATAACGTTCGTGAAAATATTATTGGAATGTCGCTACTATTAACTATCGCTGTTAACTGTTATTAAGATCGTTAAGAAGCATCACGTGAATTGCAGCTTTTTTCGTTGTCGACGATTCCATGGTACGAACGGTCGGGAATCACCCCGTTTCATTGCAACTCGCGAGATTCAACGCGTACCCTCCGTTCACGTCGATTTTCCGCTACGGAAGAGCAAGGGCCGTGGCATAAAATATGCATCGAGACGGACGGCATTTCTTCTTTCCGTCGAGGTAGCCCCGTTCCACCAGGTATGCACGTTTTCAGGTATCATAGCGTCGGCTGTTGAGCAACACACAAGCATCGCAGAAGCTATTCGAGCCACGGATGACTGTGAAACTTCGTTCCTGGATTATTCCATTCCATTCGTACTGGATAGATATTTTGATGCGAACAGTTGCACAACGTATTGTTGGCTGACGGGAAAGTTCTGGACGGTATCCTAATAGCTGAGAATAAGAGAAGAGAATAATCGCAAAATAAGATTTTTTTTTTAGTGCAATGCAATATTATTCACAGTGGTATCCAGTGGTGAAATTTTTCGTATCGTCGAGATGAGTTATTTGGAATTCGGCGAGGGTGTCAAAATTGGTAACAGTGTGGAGAAAACACCGTTCTACAATATTGTTCGTTTCATTTTATTTTTATTTATTTCGTTTTATTCGCGATTCGATCTGTGCGATATTTAACAAGAGGCATGAGAGTAATATTTCAATTTTGAGAAGTGCAGTTTTAATTCGGCGGGTCTGATATCAAATATAATTGCAAAGTTCTTTCTCCGTATTCACCAGCGTCCCGCAGAAATAATACAAAACTGCGTGGCGCCATTTGCGACCCATAGAAACGTGTATAATATTAAGAGGAAGAAAAAAAAAACGCGTGCACAAAGGCAAACCCCGTTTCTAAAGGGAAAACCATTCTAAAAGCGAAATCGTGTGAAGCAGAATCGACGAATAGCGGATTGCTTATCGTAATAAAATCAAATCCGGAGCAAAGAGCAGCACGTTTTATGGAGTAACATCTCCCTGCAGTCTACCTGCTCGCGGCGAAAGGATTTTAAGTTAATAAGCGTTCGTTATTATCGTAATTCGTTCACCGCCGCGGGAATACAATTTTCGGGCTCACGGTTCGTAACGAGACTTGCTCTTGCAACCGTAGTGAACTGTACATGGAAGCTCGCGAAAATTTTGTATGCTGCTGTTTTAAATACGAGCACAACATCGTTAGAGAAGTGAATCTTCCACTGCATTTTTGTAATTGAGATCGCGTGAAGTTCGTTTTCGAGGGAACAATGTCAAACACCGAAACCACAACTCGGGCATAATGTTTGCAAGAAAAGGCAAGGCGATTTTCAGACGAATGATTTACGCTTAACTGCTATAATTATCGGCATGATTTCTAACTTCCTGCTATTTGAAACGATTATTTTGAAAGCTACGATTGCAGCAGGCAGGATTTTAAACGTCGCTTGGCATTCGTTTCCTACCGTATTCTTGACTATTAGAAGCACAATTGATATCGTTCTCATTAAGCAAAGATATTATCTTACGTCATTATTCGTGCTAAAGAAACAATTTAAAATTGTGAGAAATATTGGAAAAAGTTTCGTCAACGATATTGCGTGCGGTATCACGCGACAAGATATTTAAAAATTCATTCCTTCGAATTTTCACTTGGATATACGTGCAGTCACTCGCAGTGAAGATCGTGCATGTCGCATCGCAAGAATTATTAACACGGTGCAATTATAAAATAAGGAGTTCGGTCGAAAATAAATGATCAGTTTACAGCTGAATACTCGAACGTCCCTCGTGCTGAAAATAAACAAATTAAAATCGTTCTTTATCAATGAGAAAGAAACAATACTACGACACTTCTTACGACAGTACCCGCGAGTGTTATATCATTTCGAATATTTCAACTCCAGTTCAATGAACTCCGGTTCGATTCGTTCAAATACTCATGCGATTCGTAACGAATTCCCAACATCCGAAACGACCGTCAAAAATCAACGAACGAAATCAATTAAATCCGAAACGTACATTCAAATCGGTCCGAGGCGAACAAGACAAGCAGCTCAGGTTCATCCTCGACTTCCCGTAACAAGTTTCAGCGTCCACGCGCGTAAAACGAACCCAACCAAATCTTCCGAATTCACCGTTTCGATAGTATCGAATTTTACAAAAAATCCATTCGATTTTAGTATCGCCGGAATCGCTATCACAATACTGAAGATCGGCGAGCGGCCGTCGAACGCGTCGCGACGCATGCGCTGTACACGTACCTCGCCAGGAATCCGTGGCACTGATTGGCAGACGGCCCCGGCACTCGAAAACTCGAAGCGTCGAGTGCGCCGCACGGCGCACTCAGTCTCGCGGCGAGTTCCGTACGGTGCGCGTCGTTGAAATTCGTGTAGATTTTACCGCGCGTCGCGTCGGCACTGTGCGTTCGAATAAGAATTTCCGCGAATTCGAAACGGAGCGCGTCGTGCGCGCGTGACAGTCGACCAGTGACGTTTCGTTCTTGGAAGAAAAAATAGGGTCGGATCGTTTATTAGTCGGCAGCGACGTGCGTCGAACGGTCGAGGGTTCAACGCTGTCCGATTCGCGCGAACGTCGGTTCACGTCAGCTGTGAAGAATCATTGTGCGACCTGTTTCATACGTCGAACGCCGTTCTTCGGCGAACCGCGTGCTGATGTTGCCGGTATTGCCTCGCGCTGTTCGTCGTTCATGAATGTACCCTGCCGGTCGGAGTTCCTCGTCGAACGTTTCGATTTTATGGTGAGTGTCATCGAACGGGGCACGGAATTATTATATCAGTCTGTTCGACGAATGAATCGCGGTTTTCCGTTTGTATCGTTTCGAATTTATTTTTACCGTTTTGAAGAGCGGTAACGTCGCACTGTCGCTTTCGGTTTGTTTCCCGTTCGACGTTGATTTATGGCGATGGAATGGTTTGCCTGACAATAGGAAGTAATAGAGGGAAAAGGAAATTGGTACAATTTGTTTTTACGTCAATTCAAGGAAGGGTGTAGCACGGCAGAAATTGCAGGAAATATTAATCGCGCGTTTGATAAAGACACAAGCGCTGAACGAGCAGTGGAAATTCGTTTCAACGATTTCACAGCGGCGATAAGTGTAGATGTAAGAGTCTCGTAGGGAAAGAAGGTCGACAGCTTCGGTCGTTGATCATGAAAAATTGGAAACATTTTTCGAAGGTGATCCACGCACATCGCTCTGAAAGGTATTGGCGAAATCGGCAAATCTCGATAAGCGATAGCACAGGTAAACGCTGCTCGAGTAACTGCAATTTATGTACGTCCAGATAGCGTAACAGATTTTAATTTATCGTTGATAAATACAAGAAATAATTTTGTATCCTATTCGATCGAGATACGGGAAAGGGGGAATGTTAGATGCTATTGTTCGGTTTGTTTGACGAAGTACGATCGTCTGCGTAACACAAAGAGAAGTAATTATTTGTGAGCTGTTTGCTGAGTAAAGACAAGCAGGTGGGATTATTGGGAACTTTTGTATCTGATCAAGCAAATGTATATCCGTGTAGTAGGGAAAAGAGTAATTACAATTGACGTGTTTAGTCAACGGTGGGAAATAAAGGGATGTTTGTTTAACAGACTTTGGAAGAATGAGAAAATTATACCTATGTATTATGTTTATACATTGGGTGGGTGAGGGAAACGGATAATAATAATTGGATTGGATTAATATTCATTATTGAGGAAATTATATACGTGCACAGAATGACAATTTAAAAAGCATCGTTTTAAATATATAACAGAAGTACCTATAGATTACTATTACGATACAAAATGTATCGCATAAAGATGAACACTATACTTGTTTCCCATATAATTATTTAGTGAGAAGGCGGAGAAAGAAAATTTAAAACTTACTTTACATATTTTGGAGCAATAGATGCATCGATTGTCAACGCATATTAGCATTACATTGAAGATGTCATCACGATATTCCAAAAAAAATTGTCGACATACAGCAACGCCAATGTGCATTCGAATGAATTCGTCCGAAATTCATTGTCCCGGCGGAAAGTAATCTCGTATCGCAGTTGTATAGTTGCTGTTCTCTGGTCGACGGGGAGTCGGAACGAGCCATCTTCCCTCTGTAAGGACTTGTTAGTCTGAAATTCAACGCTTAGCTACTCAGACGAGTACGATTGACAATCAGCCGTGCAATTCTGTTCAATTCAGTCGACAATTGCGACAAACTTCTGCGATAATTAAGCTGCTGCAACGTCGAACGGTGCCGGTCGTACCCTCACCCCGATAATAACAATTAAACAACGGAACGTTCGCGATGATTTTTGCACGACGAACGAGCGTAATCGAGGAACGGGTTAAAGGTATTCGCGGGGATAACAATAGAGCCGGTCGAGTATGGTATTCGTTGCCTCGAATGGGCCGAACAACAAGTTCACTCCGTACGAAAACTTTCCATCTCGACGCGTTTACACGTTTATCGCTGACTAATAACGTTCACGGCGAGGAAAAGGAGAGGCACATTTTCGAAATGGCACGCCAAGAAAGTGCGCTAATTAATGGGCGTAGTAATTCGTAATCAGCGGGATTCCGGATGTTGTTGAGGGAAGAATAAAAATTTAATTAAACCCATCGGTGCGTCTCGACCGCGGGGATTTTTTTTCAAATTAATCCGTTGTACCTGGAGGATTCAGTAAACTGGCGAGTAACCTTGGCCAAATAGACACGCTCGCGGATATAGGTGCGTACGTTAGAAACGTTACCAGATAATCGCGGGGTCGAACGCACAATGTTGAACGATCCGCGAAAGTCGCGAATTTGTTTAAGTTGCGGGGACATTGTTTGAGGTGATTTGCGATGGCCAAGGAACGCGTCCGATATATCGTTTTATCAGATATCATATTTCTCGTATCGGATAATAATCGCGCGGACTCGCGATTTATCAATGGGCGATCTGAACGCGGCGAATTGAGAAATTCGGGAATTTGGGAAATCGAGAAACGCGGAGAGATTTCTAGAGCGTTGTTCCCTGAGAGTACGTGATATCAAGATGAGTCATTCGTCTCGACTAATCTTGAATCAAACGTTTCTAGTGACAGATGCTCGAGCAATCGAGAATACGTCATTTATTTCGTATCGAAGAAGGGGTAGAAATTTTTTTGACGAAAGCAAGATATCACAATTAGTTGACTGAGGTAGCTAACTTCCAGCAATCCTGATATTTGCGAACATCCTTATCCGTTTTATCATTTGTCCACCCACCTTTCATTCGAAGGCTTCATTTGTCATCGCGCAATAATAACGATCATAAATCGTAATTAAACGAAACCCCAGCCTGCGTAATTCGTGCAACATTCTGTCATTGTACACGAGGTTAATACAATTTGTGCGGCCCGATCGACGTGGTTGCTAAATTGATTCTATCAATTTGATCGGCCGTCTACGAGCGAAGGAGAACAGATTTTTGTAACCGCTTTAAACCGTGTCTAGTTAACACAGCACATAAGCATAAATAATTTCTAGTAATATACATCTTCTTAATTATTATTGTTCAACTGCAATTCGAATCTCACAGGGGACTGTTCAAGAAAATGATAAACTAGCTCCAGACCCTTACATATCATTTACATTTCCGTAACTCCGCGTCGCAAAATTAATCTACCCGAATTTCTAATCACTAATTAATCCCTATCTTGCCGCGCTGTATCATTCCCCACAGTGCCCCCCCCCCCTTACTTCCACAACTTGATTACGCCACGAAAATTAACCCCAGACGCGATGCACCGAGGCTGTAATATGCCTAAAGGGCTGCAGCGACCCGGCGAATAGAAGCCGGCCTGTTAAAAGGAAAATTTCACCCCAATCCCTTTGGCCCCTCTCCAGCGAACAGTATCACATACACGTTACAGGACAAAATCACAACAATCTGATCTCAATAATTCTAAGATCGATTTCTTTTTACTATTTTACGCATTGATTTAACAAAGTATGCAACACGAGCTTCCTCGAACCTCGCCGTCCTCTTCGCAACGCTATATAATTATTGTTTCGCGAAAAGCGTTGAGGAATGAGGCAATTATTACGACAAGGGCAGAACCATTCGAGAGTTTGATCGGACAAAGATGCGACTTGCGTTCTGCGAAGCCTATTACCATGTTGCTTACAATTTAAATGAGAACTGAGTAGGGGAACACGCAGAAAGAAAGTTTTCATAGCAAATCGAGATTAGCTAAACGGGAGCATCGACGTTATACATAATTGTTGCTGTGTTTCGCAGAACGGAAGGGAAGTCCATCAGCAGGAGGACCCGTCGCCGTTCGGCACCGCGAGTCGCGACTTGCGGGCGTGCATCAGACGCGTAATCCCAGGGAGAATACGTACAGACGGCGAGATACCGCGCACCGAGTGACATAGGACGGCGAACAGGGTCAAACGGAGGGAAGAGTGAAAGGAACGGGTAAAAGAAGGAAGGTATAGAACGCGTGGAGAAGCGTGACCGGCAAGAGACTTCGAAAGGCTGCCTCTCTCGTGGCCAGAACACCGGTTGGGCGAGGGCAGAGCGCGGTGAAGAGAGAACGAGAGAGAATAATGCGGACTCGTTGCTTCCGCCTCGACCAACAGGACGTTCGGATCTGCTCGTAGTAAGTACGGAAAAGTTAATTTCCATCGCGATGCTTGGCCGTGCCGACAAGCAAACCGCGTTTTCCTTACCAGTTTTATGGTTTGTTGACGCGAAGGTACGTCAATGTAGACAGGGAGGAGCGACGGCGAATCAATCGCAGGGATCGTCGACGAAAGCGTTTTACATGTTTCAACGTAAGAGTTTTACATAACTTGCGGATTGATTTATTTATGATAATCGACGGGAGGAAAACCGTTGTTGCGCAGAACAATCGCAAAGTTGACGAGCTTGTTTCGGCTGAAACGATTTCAGTGATGATACCGTAGTCACAATTCTCTTGACGTTGACGGCAACATTTGACGAAACAGGCGAATAGTTACAATACTTCGGGCGACGCGTATCGGAGCATCGGAATGTTTCATTCAATTTATATCACTTTCGCCGTGTAAGGTGTTCAGCGCAGTGGTACCAATATCATTGAAATTTATTCAGCCGCAAGTATTCAGAAGATATGGGGAGTCCACTTCGAAGTGGTGTCTCTTTCGCGAACCAACTTCTGGCAAGTGATAAATGATATATACACGTGTATGTAGCGTCGTTTCCCCGTCATTCATACATACAAAACACATCCTTCAGCACTCCCAAGGAATAAAAAATATTGTTTAAACAATTCAACCATTTCTGTGTTTTACGAACCGCAAATTGTACCCCGTAAAGGGCCCCCATAGCGAATGATTAAACTTTGGTGGTCTCGTTAGACGCGGTTCACCGATTCTCAAGCAGGTACGTACATATCTAAAAAGTCGTCGAACGCCGGTTCTGGCCTGCGCTGCGTTGTCGTCGGATGGGTCTCCTCGGTCGAAAGAGTTGAAAATAAGAGGTGGAAACTGCGAGGGCAATTGGCCGCAAACTTAACCGCGCGTATACCGTCGAAGAAAGAGAACTGAGAGGCCATAAGTGGTCCCGAGGTATTCAAGGATGGTTCCAGCGAGCAGAGTCTAGTCGGTCAATAGAAAGTACAATACGGGTCGTGACTAGTCCTATAAACCGTTATAATGCGCCTCGTCTATTCGAGCATCTTCCTCGTGTATCTTCTTTCGGACGAATTCGACGCGGCGAAACACGTGAAACACGCGAGATATTTGGAACTACTTGGAAGAATGTTGAAGAGATGCAATTATCCAGAAAAGACGTATGATATTTTTGTGGCGAACTGATTTTGTTCGCGTTGTAATAATAATTCGATTCGTTCGGTACACGTCTTATTGTTCAAAGATTATTTGTTAAGAAGAAACGAAATCGATACAGGCGCGTCTTTTTACTTTTTGCCAGTTGGACGCAACTTCCTCGGTTCGTTTTTCCTCGCGGTAATTACTCATGTTGTTGCAACGTCAATTTCTAGACGGCACTTGTCAAATGGGACTTGCAATTTGCTGATGCAACGCTAGAAAACATATAGAAAGTCGATCGTATAAAAATTATAATGAAACTTCATATGTATTATTCGTAATGCAATTATTAGCCTGCAATCAATAGTTTCATTGATCAAACTTTAATTTTCATATTTCGCGCGTAACTCGCGATGATGAAATGAAACGGATTAATAAAAAATTAATGTTCCGTCCTCGCCTCGATAAAAATTAAACACAGTCGTGACCGCGGAGTTCGCTATGTTTATTCGTTTATTTAAAACAAATTTAGATTCAATCGACGACGTCATTACGAAATAATGTCCAATTTTCGAGCTTAAAGAACTGTGAAAGAGCCAGATATAAAAGGCTGAAGAATCTTCCTTATTGAAATACCGTATGAAGAGAGTCGTCAAATTAGCGTAATTGGATTAGTCCGTAGTTCGTGGCTTGAATGGCGCGTTAGGAAAACGCGAAAACCGAGGTTTTATCAAAGCAGCAATTTTCTTTGATGAAACTCAACCATTTCCAGTCCGAGTACTGCGTGGAAGAGGAAAGGAGAAGATGACAAAAATTCTCTTACGCGGTTGCTTTTATTCGGGAACCGAAAAATGCGAAACGGTGCTTCGCAGAATTTATTTAATTAATAACCAATTTAAAACTATAAATAAGAATAGGAAAATATTATTCGTACATATATTATTGCTTTCTCGTGAAGATTAGAGTTTTAATGTTAGTTTAAGCGATGTAATTTTGGATTGAGGATACTCGAACATTTCACATTAACGTTGTTCAATAACAATGTTCCATCAAATAAATGAACGTATAATTAAAAATTACTTCTGTTATTATCATTAATACTAGCAAAGTTATTGCTCCGAGTTTTATCAAACATTTGACTAAACATTAAATTACGTTATGTTATGCTCACATTTATTACATCTTTGATC
Organism: Nomada goodeniana; assembly: GCA_963969485.1. Lineage (NCBI taxonomy): Eukaryota > Metazoa > Arthropoda > Insecta > Hymenoptera > Apidae > Nomada > Nomada goodeniana. Next base: position 4,177,728 of record OZ018302.1, read on the forward strand.
GTTCGCTAAAACTACGACCATTATTCCTTGTTAATTGTATCGTAGCGTTGATCTAATTAAATCTGGCCTTGCGTCGTACTTTCTTAACGCAAGCCACTATCCTCCTAAAATCGTTCATTCAAGGGTAACGCGATTAAGACGTTCGAAAATTTCGGTGACCTCTTCGTTTAGAAGAAAGAACACTTCCGTGAATCCTTAGGATGTAGCAAATCTGATTATACAACGGTAATCTGAAGGCGTCTTGGTATAACCAAGTTGGTAACGCTTTAAGCAAAAGTCGTTTACATAATTTCAGAATAATTTCACCGAATTATAAACGCACGAAAATAATTCATACTTCTGCACATCAATACGCGTTTAATTTATTTAATGGAAGATCAAAACGTTTGTCTCACTTTTGCTTCGACGTAACGGGAACCCTTTTCATTTGCAGATTATTATTTCGCTGAAAGGAGCCGGGGATTTGTTTCGCCCACTACCCGCGATAATTATTTATAAAGAGCTCGACGCGGATTTGCGTCCGACAGAGAAATTAATACCTGTCGAGCATAATAAATTGATTTCGAACTCCGGTTTCCAATTCCGCAAGGTGTCGATACATTTCAACGCGTTTCTGAGTATCAGGCAGCGCGTTGTACGATACAGTTCAAGTGACAGCAATTTCCTCCCCCGAGTCGACTATGCTTAACATTATTGCAAAACGATTAACCAATTGACTGAAATTCGATTAAACAAAAATCCATTGCTAATTAAAAAAAAACGTAAAGAATCAAACAGCAGATACGCAATATTGGACAGAAAAGTAGGTAAACGTAGCCTACCTGTATGCAATTCAAAAAACCAGTCACAGAGTCGAATAATAAATTCCCCAGCGAAATTTCTACCCGCAAAATGAACAAAGATACATCCCACTGCGATCACAAAGAACGTTGCGTTGTCCCGAATGTCTCCATTAATTTCGGTTCTCCGTTTCACATACAAGTCTGATTTTTGGGCGAGACGAGCGTTAGATTGGTTACGGATTCGCGAGCGTGTAAACGACGTTAGAAAGTCGCGAAAGAGGCGGCCGTCTCGTTCGCGGAGTGCTTTTTCCTCGTAATTGCGAAACGATTCCATGGTTGTGGATACGCGCGGGGTAACGAGAAAATACGGGGTGAGTTCGACGCGTCGGGAACCCCGTGGAAAGCAACGGCGTGGCCAGAAGTTTCGACTTGCGCTATAAACTGGTGATGATAACCGTGAGTACGTCGGTTGAAATTGGTGTGCTCGAACTTTTTAACGCGCCGCTCTGACGGCCCGCGTTTGCCTTTATTCGTTCTACTTTCGAAGTTGAACCTCCTCCGTGGTTGAACCTCTTTTGCAAGTAACAGCGATAAGTGGGGATAGTTTCACGAAGGAAATTCGCGCGATGAAATAATTAGTAGCAGAGCTAACCGAAAACTAATTTCCACCTTTTCGTTTTACCTTTCGATATTAATCGTTGCACCGTATCTCGTATTTGCTCGGGCCACCGTTAATCTGGGCGGTTCGTCGTCCTGTTTGCAAATTCATGCCGGGTCCGCGAATCTGTAATCCAGTTTACATTACCACGGCCTCGTACAGAAATTTCGTACGAAAGCACGAGCAATGTACTTTCGCCGGAACTTTCATTCGCGGTGTCAAAAGTAACAACGCGTAACAGTTACGATAATTTATTAGTCACGGCGATTCTGCGTTAAAGGAAATATTTTGCGTGCGGAACGAATGATGCGATATATGATTGCGATATATACGATTGATACGGAACGTTCATATTTACTTTACTTTGTTAAGGCTGCTTGAATGTTCGCGTTGTTAACTTCTCGAACGCAGAATGCAAGAATTCTCACTTATTCATAAGTAACGTCATTGCAGATCGCTAACGGTTTTCAAAACACTACTGAGAGTTTGGAATTCGAATTGTGACTCAGGTTAATACCTAAACTCCTTTGAGTCATTCAACGTGAATAACCCGTTGAAATATTTAAAGTTATTAATGAAACGGTTGCGTTAACAAAGCATACGCTTGATCGACGTTAAAGCGCTTTGCACATTAATGCAATAAATCAGTCTCGGTCAGATTTGTTAATGCCATTGTTATCATTGAAATCCACGGATTAACCTTCGTTTATCGTTATCAGACACGATACCTTTATCACTGATACCAAGGTGTCAGCTGTTAAATGCATCTAATACACTCAAAGATTTCCGCACGACATAATGTTGCACGTATTCCTGAATAATATAATTGCTCGTTACAACCAATACCCGACGATACCGTGCAATTTTCATCCGCCTTATGGTATTAGAATAATATCACTATAAAGTATAATATTCGACCTCTTTCGCGAAGCTTCGAATAGAAATCGCCCGAAGCACCCTATGGAACATCGGGCGCATAACACCTTGGAAAATAAAGCGAATGCGTTTTATTCCCCGCAATCTGCTCGTTTGAAGAATACTCGCTCGAATACCACGCGAGATTTAACTCGCATAAGTCCCGTGATATTAATCCTCGTGTGTTGGACGCTGCTCATCCCATTCGTTGACCGATCCGAAAAGTTACGGTATCTGTCTGCGTGTGCGTGCCTGTGCCGCGTACAAAGAAAGTTAAATTCGTACGTGTCGCACACGCAGAGTACCGTTTTAATCTCCGCCGATAAATTTCTTCGGCCGGGTCTCGAGGAACACCGTGATTTTGAGCGTCGAGCGGCGCACGAATTTTCCTCTCTCTCTTGTTCCCATTTGTCCCCGCGACGATCCATGCAATTGTACGGATATTCGTATATAAGAATGAAACATCCTGGCACGCGAAAATGGACTGGCTCGGTTGTCACAAATTGTCGGCGGGTCCGAAAACTTCTTGCTTGCGTTCAAATTATAGATTTCCGTTCGATTATTATCGTATTAAATTTTGCGTTTCTTATATATACGCATGATTTATTCTTGTATCACAGTTTTTTTATGCGACTTCGAGTTTACGTTTCACCATAGACGACGATACAGGATACAGAGGCAGCGTGCTTGAGAAAATTTCGTGGTTATAAAAGATGACGCGTCAGCTCGAAGCAATGCTGGGAATGCACACTTTGTCGTCCTTCACGATCCTTTTTCCCCCATCCGCCTTCACCATTATACCCCTAGCTGGGTACGACACTATTCCATAATCATCTAGAGTGCTGTGCATTTTCCATTGCACCGACGGAAACGAGAAAAAAACAGGATGGAGAAGACCCTTACGACGATCGCAACTGGTTCACACAAATGAACGTAACGTCGAAAGTTACGAACGAGGCGAACGAAAGCGCGAGTGGATGAATACTGAAATATTCGAGCAGCGAATGAAATGTTACGAACGTCGTGCTAGCGTGTTAATTATGTTTCCTTTCTGAAATCGAACGGGGCAATCGTTTTCTTTTTTTAAAGAAAAACTGCAGAACTCTTCGTTTCACAACTGGGTTCCCAGTCGCAGCCTCTCCCGTGTCGTAATTCTGCTCGTCTGGGCGTAACAACAAATTGGAAAAAATTATTGTCTGGCTTCTACGGGGTCTTCTGATACCCGCCTCAACTCCCTTTCCACGCACGTTCGTGCCCCTTCTCTTTCATTCTTTTTCCTCGCCGTTGCCTCTGCCCGGTGCCCGTTTCCGCTGTATTTTCTCTGACATACCTTTGCGTACACGCTCTCCCACGCCACGCGTGACACTCTCAATGACCCACGTGATACACGACCCGTGATATTACAATTTTTCATTTCTGCCCCCGTAAATGAGTCATTCATTTCTCCCCAGTTGAATCGCGACTGGCATTAAATAGCCTTGATCTAACGCAAAGATTGTTTAAAAGATATTTAAACAATTACTTCGTCCGAAGCGTTAATCTCAAAGCGTTCATCGAACCAACGAAACGAATGTTATATTCTTGACTGTTGTTGTTATTATTATTGCCGGAATTGCTGCGAGAATGGTGAACGTAATTTGCGCAAGGGTTCATAGTAGATAAGCAAGTAATTTTTATAATTAACCCGGACGCGTTTGGCTATATATGTAGCATTATGTTTTTACGATTCCGTGCACGCAAGACCCGCGAGACGTCAAACGTGCGTTTTGTTCGGCTGAAACTCAATTTCGGTTCGATCGAAGTTTCCGCGTGCGCCGGATTTGTACTATGCGGCCAACGCGGAACACGTTTCGCCGCGTTCAAAGTCAAATCGGCTTAATCACTCTCAGAATTGGAAACTTTGACAAAACTTGAGAGAAACTTCGCGGCGCGATCAATTCGTCGTTGTGTACCCGTGGAACATTATTTCCCCTCACGCGGGACCGCGGCGAATAACGTAAAAATCGTCCGCGCAACGTTATTAAGCATCGTTCGATCATTTTTCTATGGAAATTCGGAGTTCCTATTAAATTTTATACGCTTCGCTTTCTCTTCCCGTCCTCGCGCTACCGTTCCCCTTAACACTTATATAAATAAATTTTATTATATTTCGTTAGCGCTCCGGTATACTATTATTTTACCCGGCTATTCTCTTTACTTTTATACAGTTTATTATATAAATTCTTCCGTTCGCGGGAAAGGCTGCCCGCGAATAAACTGAAATTAATTCTGCGTTCCTGCAATAGCTGTATTAGGCGCAATACTCGTTGGAACTTAAATAACCGGTGCACTAAAATCTGAATCTTCTAGATTTGCAAACCTTCCGAAAAGTGCATTATTCAAATTGAGTTCGGAAAGCCCAAAGATTCTTTACTTGACAAGAGAAATATTTCCTTTCGCATGTTACCAACTCGTGACACGAGGGTATTTAAATCCGAAATATACGATACTCTTAAGGCACGCCTAATAACAATCAGATCTTAACGCAACGCTACGAACGTCGCTAACAGAGCTGCATCGTTTGTTACAAATAAGTAACTAGATAAATGGAAACGATAATCGTAGTCTGCCTCGACGATTATACACGCTTCTTCCCTTTCTCAATCGCAGCTCAATTGCCATTTGTCTTTCACATAAATCCAAACAAACAACTCCCACGATACAGCTTCCTCAATGGGCCTTGCGTAACACACCTGGTGCCGTGAAAAATTGCAAGTTCCAGCGGCGTCGGGTTGCGGTCTGCGCCCGACACGATGGAATCATCGGCTCGTCCCCTACCACCCTGCTCTGTCATTTCAATAAATAGCACCATCTTAACGGACAAAGAGCAACGACTAGCCGGTACTTGTGCAACAGCATTAAATGCCAGGTCAAGAGACTGGCACCGTCGGCCGGATTACGGTTTCATTCCTTCCACGTATAGTTTATTTCACAGTAAACGCTTCGGCGCACCTAGATCTCCGCCATTCCCTGTTGGAACGTCGTTGCTCGCGTCGCACAACTCTGCGCCGTCTCTAACTCAACACGTTCGCACCTTCGTCGATTTTCACGCCCGTGAATGTATTCTCGCGAATTTTCCAAACATTTGAAGTTCGCCGTGCGAAGCAGAATTTCTTTTATTCCGAATTGAAGATTCGCGGTAGGGCGCACGAGTACGTTGAGTGTGATCGTCGAGTGTCGGGAAGGGGATAATTATTTCGTTGTGGTAGTGAAAGAAAAATTGTAATAAATAGTAATATCTTGCTTGTTGAGTTGTTGATACTTTCTTAAATCTTCTTGGGACATTTATCGGTGAAATAATTGTCAGCTCGTTGGGAGTCTTAATGAACGTAATTCAGCGCTGATTGCATACCGTGGTTGTACATTACATCCGCCCATGCAAGAGGCAATCGATAATTCTCCTTATCATTTGTGGTTGTAGAACCTACGTATAGTTCAAGTTGTGCAAAGTCGAGGTAATCGTAATATTATGTTTCCATAAAGATATCAGCTTCGATGGTTGCCTCTAATTACACGAACCTTTTTATCACAATGGAACGTGGATGTACAGTTATCGGGGAGATGAAATTCAGTTGTTTTCTTGCTACGTACACGGGCGCGCGTACTTGCGTATTAATGTACGTGCACGTATACCATATTATAGTTTGGAATATGTGGGAGAGAAGTAACTGGATTCCAATCGGCGCACTGATTCCATTGTACGCAATACATATACTCCATTTCGGTATGGAACAGTCGCGAAGGAATTACAATCACAGTTTATTATTTACCATCGCACAGGGCCAGAAGAGTGGACAATAAACATTTACAAACGGCTCATCCAGCCCCGACATTTTCCATCGAGCGTTCGCTGTGTAATCCTTGCGCGTACATCCTCATTGTTTCACATGATCTAAGGTTTCGTCGCTCAACATTTCCATGCGTTAAATGTTATCTCTGCGACACCTCGATAGAACAGAATTGCACAAGTACCTGATGATATAATTGACTTTATTATGGAATTCGTGAATCCAGGAAAAACGCGCTTCATTAACGCGATTTTCATTGGATTTCGCTTTGCTCTTTAGTTACAGAATTAATTTTGTTTATTATATGTACAACTTTCATGTGTTCGCGGACCATCGTGTTCTTGACATCCGAAATTCTATTACACATTCTACGTTCCACGCATCCACGTAGTCAGATCAGAAACAATCGGCGAAGTGATTTCTGCGTTCTTGTACTAAATTGGTTTCCCAGTGATCTCGATAATCGTCGAGGCCTCGTCTCCGCGGTGTCTTGAGGTTTGCGGGATTTAATGGAAATTGTGGTGGAAACGTCACGACGCGACAGCCGCGATGATAAGATAAGACAAATCGCGATGTAATACGGTTTAAGCAGCGCCTGCGCCACCGCCGATTCAATTTTCTATCGACTATAAATCGTAACGAAGCATCAATTGAAAATCGCGCACGAATAGCCCACAGCTTCCAGCAATGAATGAACGTAAGTTTACACTTTCACGCCTAATCGTCGCGCACAATCGATTCGCCGTTAAAAATATCATTCTCCGCAACAAGAGCGTCTTATCAATCAAAAAGAGGTCCCACAATTGAAGTTGCTTTGTCCGCGTCGGTCAAGATCCGTGGCACGCATTACGCGCAGGAGAACAGAAAACGCGTGCACGTGTCCCGGGAAAACCGGAAGCGTCTATTTTCAATCGCGCGCGACGACCACGTCCGGTCAATCTGTGTATTAGAATCGTGCGAATTCGAAGAGATTTCCAGAGTTACCTGGTCGCGTGAACGCGACGACATCAACGAGGTCCACGATGGTCCAATGGCTGGTACCTTGTCAATTATTTATATTTGCTACCGTTTTGTTTGACTGCTTGTTGGACTGAGATGTCGAAGTTGGTGAAACATAAGGTTGAGGCAAGCGTGTGTTCGCAATCATAGTTGGAACGATAGAAATTGTTCATTGCCAGAAACAGTGAGTAATTGTTACACAACGCCGGAGAAAATTTTAATCGTCGTTTATATAATTATTTGACAATTAGAAATAATTCGAAAAGTTTCAATTAGAAAACAATTCCACGAAGAGAAGTTTCTCCTATTCGTGCATGAAGAACGAGCCGGGTCTAACAAAAATTCCATTTTACATTAGACAAACCAATTAATTCACTTCCGAAACGTTACCTCGCCTAATCAATTGCAACGAAAATTACGATCAATTGCCGTTCCTATTTCGATAAAAACACCGTTCACCCTCCACCTTCTTCAGGTACGACCAACGCACCCAGTGTCTGCGCTAACAAATTACAAAAATGATCGACGATTATCCGACAGATAATCCACGGTACGTACCAACTGATAAAAATGATCGAAGATCGAACGGGTGAACAATTACGCGCGTAATCGTGCGCGATTTGCCGCGCGTTCAATGATTCAAGGTTAACAGTACTCGTCGAGAAAAAGCCGCTCGAGTCTTCCGCCCGCGGATTATTCACGGCCGCTTTATCGGGAATTCGACCCGCGCGATTCATAATTCCGTCACTTTCCCTTCTTTTTTTACTCGCGCGAGCCGGCTCGCACGTTCGCTTATCCAGGAGGGAACTCACTGTGTCAGAAGAATCGTCGGTTTTGTCGCGCGGCATGACTGGAGGGGCAATTGCGAAACGGTGCCTCGCCTCGAGAATTATTCATACACTCGGTCGCGCGGTTATTGTTGTCTGGTACCAGGCCAGGTAACGAGCCCGTGGAAATTGTTCCGCGAATATTTCCACGACCGCCCAGACCTCTGCTTGGCGCTAGATTTACGGGCACTCTTTTTGCACATGCAATTAGCTTCGCCGGCGATCGTCTTAACGAGCGTCGGTGAAAGATGCGCGTTTTCCGTGAAAAAAAAAGGAGGCAGAAGTTATGTTACGATTAGAATTATTGGGCGAATCGGAGGATAAAGATGTTGCGCCGCGTTAAGACAAGTTTGTTTAACGCTTATGTCGGTTCCGGGGTGCCACTTGTGCCTATAATTATTCAACAAGCAACGAGTCAATTGTGCGATAACGGGTTTCATTAATCTTTCGTCGTCGAATTTACTGGTTTCGTAAAATCTGCGCAGCGTTGATCACGACGCAGGTTTGTCACGGCTGATAAACCCGGTTAATTACAGGTTGACCCGACGAGCGTCTCGCGTCGCGACTGCCGCGATAATTGGCGAAACACGCTAATTGCTAGGAAGTAGCAGGAGTTCGCGCTGGCGGTTCACTACGGTGGTTCAGCTCGGGCAACAGATTTCGGCTGCCCTTGTTTCTCATTCGAAGCGCGATAAACTTCTCGAAGAGAAGTCGCCCATTCGTTTTTCTCCCCTCGCTTTCAATTCCAAATCGTCGATTTCGATTTCAGCCACTGGCCGATGAAAATATTCCTACGGTGTTGCGATTAATTTTCGTCCCGGCCACGGGGGGATTCAATTAATCTTACCTCGAAACCACCGAACCCGTCGCGCAGTCACAATTAAATAACTTCGACGCGTGGCTCGCGATCGCTCGTTGAACCGCGGCGCGAATCTATTGAACAAACGAAACGCGGCGCAACGGGCTGCTCGAATCAATTAATGTTCCTCCCGTGCGCGACGAAATCGCCGTAATCGGGGAAAAATTGGAAAAATCGTCGTCGTGTTTTCCACGGTACGAAGTCAGGGAACAGCCAGATGCGGGCGTACGTTCAACTGGCAAACAAACTGAAGCGGCGTAATGGGGCATCGTTGTTCGAAAAGGCGCGACAAGGCCGTGCCTCGTCATTGGATAATTGGACAGTGGTAGTTGCACCCGCGGTTGATATTCGTATTCATAGCCACGCGTGCATCTCTGATGCAACGATCTTCATGGAATAATGCGTCGAAACGATCCGGAGCTGGAACCACCAACGGCGACAACAAGATTTCGCCTGAACGAGACAACTCGAAAATATATTCCTACGTTTAGAAGAAATATTGTTGGATCGATGGGAAAACATTCGACGTTTCACTTTGGTTTTTGTTTTAAGGCAAATGGAACTTTCGATGGGGTGCTATAAAGCTGCGCGTGAGATTTGGATCAAGTTCAACTGATTAACTATTAGTGATTTAGCTGTGTTATTGTGTCATTTCAGTGAATTATATAACTTACGCGTTAACTAGTTAAACAAAGTATTTGAACGTTTACAAATGCATGCAACATTAGTAGCTAAATGTTAATATTAATATCCAATCTGTACTGTTTCGTGCATCGGGGGGGACACTTTCGTTTCGCACGGCATAGTAGCGATTGGGTTAAATGTCTACGACTATGAATCGCGGCTACTCTGAATTCCTCGAACGAGTCCTCGTTGAAGTTGCTTCGATCGAACGCCGATTACACGGAGCCAAGGCTCGCACGAAAGTATATTAATTAAACAAATGCTCTCTTTGGGCTACATTTCAAGAGACTTTCCTGGCAACTTTCCAAGAAGACAGAAAAGAAACCCCGGACCGGACTGCGGCCGCGAGGATTCCTTGGATGTTTATCGGCGAACTCTTCGTCCACCTTTGATTACAATAAACGCCGGGGGCAGAGTTTGAAACTGAACGCGGGGTTTTGGAAACAGACGAGCAAGTAAATAATACAGGGGAGCAGGGATCGACGGGGCAGCGAATAAAACAGCCATTACACCGTGCTTGAACTGTGCAACTGGCTGGCAAGCTTGAGGCCAAACGAGCGAGAGAATAGCGGCTGGTTTACCGTCGTTGGCGAACGCGTTCCCGGTGAAAAGGGCGAACGTGATGGAAAATCGATGGGTTCTTAAATCGAACGATCGTAGGGTTTCGAGCACACTTTTTGAACTGCCTTTGAAGAAAGCAGCGTCGGTTACGTTTATGAAAAGACGCGTGATGGAGAACTCTCTTTCGATATTGCGGACCAGAGGAAATAAAATGGTGTTAATAAAACGCCCCGATATAATCGTTAATTCGAGAGTTTTCATCTTTGAGCGAGAAACAAGAAGAAAATTATGTTCTGTTTAATTAAAAATTGTTTCACAGTTCAATTGAAGTTTTAAGACTTATTTCTCAATTAATTATTTGAGGATTTCAAATACGAAATTGCACGATACAACAGATGCCCTTGTGTTTAGAAAAGAATGGAGATAATTTCGAAGCGTCTCGGGATTTTGTTCAAGAGAATGAAATTTTATTATTTATAATTTTGCACGGTTGTAAACTGTTGCGAAGGGTCGTACGTCTTCCTTCGTGCTTCATAGTCGATGAAATTTTCGCTATCCCAACCACCTATATCTAACCTTAATGCTCTTTGTTCCTCTCGGGGAGTAATAAATTTCCTTGAGCACTATTAAACTCTTTCGGCCCCCCCGAGGGGGCAATAAATTTCGTTATCTGCACGCGATAATTGAAAATTGCTAAATCTCGTAGAATTTTTACGTTCGACACAGTTCGCATTAACCTTTCCAATATCTTCGAAAATATTTTCGTTTCGTCGCGTTAACAAAGAGACTAAATAAGTTCGTGTCAGCTGAACATTTATTTTACGCGATTAATCATTAATCGACTTATTCGTCTTATCCCCGAGGAGTAACCGAGCTTCGTCCAACCTTGAAACCGTGATCGACATTTTTGCGCACGTACGCTCAAGCAACCTTCGCCGAAATACGTTTCACGCGTTACATAATAAATCCTTATGACAGAAAATCGATATCCGAGCGACGCGTAATCGTTTTTCCGCGACGATGACGCGGGTAATTACATCACAACGGATCCATGTAACGAAATTAGCCGACCGCTCCCGTTCGTTCTTCCGATTCAGCGTTTATTTCGACGCACTGCGAAGGCCGGTCTTGTAGCAACAAGGACGATCGTAAATCGTTCTTACGATTCCCGCATCATATCGCTCCATACGATTTGCCTTAATAAGAGCACAGTCATTCCGCACAGGCCTTCGAAATTTATCTTCTCACAATTCTCGCTACAAAATCGATTCTTCTTATTTAAACGAAATCTTCGATCCCTTCCAAACAAAACACTAGAAACGGTATCTGTCTGTCAAATCGTCAGTTTAAATCGTTTCTATTCAACTCTCGCCGACTGTTAGATCGATTTCACCGCGGACCATTGAATCTCCACGAGGCTCGCGACTACACGCTTATTCTCCCCAAGCGTCGCTTACCACCCCCGAGAGAATCGTCGTGGCGTCATCCCCCTCGAACGACGGGGAATCTTGGTCCCGCTGAAGCGAGATGTTTCGACGAACCGACGGTTGTGAATTTCGCCAACAGGATGGTTTACGAGCGTTCGCGGAATAATTCGTCGGAAGACGGAAGTCGAACGACGGTTGTCCGCTCGATCGCTTTCGTTTCGCCGGTCGACCGGCTATGGTTTCACTGAATTTGACCGTTGCTGGCTTCTTGGCGGATCGCCCCTCGCGAATCGCGTATCGCGCCCCAAGACCAGTACTCTCGGGCTCGGGCAATTCTTAAACGGACCCCTTTGTCGATTCTTCCGGTCTGTCTCACCGGGTCGACGGGTGGAAGCAGGGGTGCATATCGAAATTTCATGCCAATTTCTCGGCCCATTGTTCCGCGTCGTGTAATCGGATCTCGTCTGGGATCTCGTGCAACCCTTTGCTTACCCCTTTTTCGTTGGTCCCGCGACGTTTATGAAACGATCTCCGCTTGGAATAACGTTCGAGTGCGATTTGCGATGCGGCGAGGCGAATTAATTACACTTTTAATAGCAATAATGAGGATTGGGGATATAAATTCAACTGTATTATGTAATGTTCATGAATGTATTTGAGAATGTACGAGTAAAATGTTGAAGGAAATTAGGACACGGGTTTTCATTTTTATATTTACGCATTTAGTATATATTGAAATATTATTATAACAGTGTAAAGTTAAGTAATTTATTAAAAACTTCCACGAATTGTCTGTGGTTTTCTATTTATCCACGATTTTCTCCGATCTTGATGTTAACACGGTGTTCCGCAACATTGTTGATTTGAAATGATGCAACGGGACTCGTTCGTAATATGCCTGCGACTTTCAAGCTTTCCCATTTTGCGAAATATTTTATGCGCGAAACGCATCATTGCACACTACCATGCCACCGGATTGCCACCCGGGTTATGATTCATCAAATTTCCAATTCTCATTTCTCATTCAAGCGTTGTTGCCGCTCGGTGAAAGGAAATCCTGCTACGTGCAAGTTTCGTTCGAAATTCGATCTACGAGGTACTTTCGCGTTTGCGATATTAGGGAGAATACGCGTAACGGAAGTAACGTGTCGCAGTCAATATCTGAAATATCCAAAAATCTTTCATCGTTCCGATTTTACAGCGCCCCTAAAAAACGACTCCGACCCTCCAATTGCTCTATCCTCCCACTCGATCGAGCGAAATAAACGTGCAATACAAATTCGCACGGAAAAATCATAAGCCGAAGGGCGAAAGGGCCGACGTTGTCTGCCCGACGATACAAGACGCGTCGAGGAAGTTGGTGAAGCGCGTAGCCGCATCCGTATCCGGCGAAACACCGCGCCACGAGCAAACGCGGCTTCGTCCGTGCCGCGGAACAACAATGGAACACCATTGTGGAACAGGTGGTCACGAGCCGTTGATCTCTGAACTGTCGCCCTCGGCTCTGTGGATAAGGTAGCACGAGGTAGCTCGAGTTTTACCGTGCCGCGAACCTCTTGAATCGCACCAAACTCGCGTCCCGCGTTGGCAAACATCACCCACGAAAAGCACCGGGTCAATCGCGAACCGATCAATCGAATTCGACTCGCCGCTCGAAGCCGGAGGAAACAGGTAACCCCGCGGGGGTGAACCGGGCACGAAACGGGCCGCGAAGCGTTTCGCGGTTCAAAGTACTCGAAACCTGAATCGTTAATGAAGCGTGGCCGGTTACGCGCGATTCGCGGCGTGCCGTCTGACAAATCGTGAAACGTTTACGATCGTTCGTTGGCCGGACGACGCGAGAACGGGCGAAAGTGTGCTGAACGGGAACGCAGGAAAATTTACACGGCCGAGTTGCTCGGGCTCGTTCCGCGACGCGCAACAATGGGCCTTTAATTATCCGCGATTCGCCCGCGCCTCCATTCGAATGCAAACGAAGGAAGCCGGGTAACGCGATTGCTGCGGCTGCGCAGCGCGCACCGGGAGCTGAAGAAGGGAAGAAAGGAGACAGGGACGGGCGGAGCGAAAAATGGGAGAATGGAGAAAAATTGAGGTGGTAGAAGGGCTACTGGTGCTAATAGGCGGAAGCGAAGGTGAGAATGGAAGAGGAATAATAACGATGTTAAGCGGCGAATGTTTAGATATTGCAGGTATGAATAAATTGGAATGCAAATGCGAGGATAGAAGGAGGGATCGAAAATTCGACGGAAGCTTCGACCCTTTTGCTCCCGATTCGACGAGTACTGAAATGTTCTCGATGCGCGAAGCAGCGCGGATTCAATTCATGTTCCACTGCCGATTTATATATAAATAGTCGCAGGATTTCATATTTCGTAGCGAACAATTGATCTGCGTCAACGCGAATCTGCGCAACGTGAACCGCGAAAACAGAAATGTTAGAGTCGGGCGATAATGCGTGCAAGATTCGCGAAGGAGGAAAAAGAAAGTGCAACGGACGCGCATGAAAAGAGGAGGCGAAAAGAAAAAAAAGGCGGTGTAAATAGAACGAGGTGAAGAAAAATGAAGGTTGAACAAGTGCGCCGAGAAAAGGAAGATCGCAAACAGAACGGAAAGAACGGAGAAACTCGAGCCTGACGCAGAAGGATCGCGGTGCAGGTGTAAAAGTTGAATGAAAGAGGAGGAGCGCGATGGTGTTTCGTGTTTCGAGGAGAAACGATGGATCGACTCGTACCGCGGATATCGACACGCCATCTTGCCCGTGAATGCAGCTTTTCCTGGTGCATCGTGGTTGCGATTCGGAGAGAGTGCAGCGTTTCTCTCGTCTCGACGTGCCGCTGGAAAATATGATCGTTTCGCAGTCGTTCCGTATCTGTCGATGCACATGAATAGGAAGAAACGTGTTGCGTTCGAACACCGGGTGAGATCATATCCTTTTGTTTAGAGATTTATCGTAACCGTGAAAAAGATGAATGGGATGTAAACTTGAAATTGGCACGGTGCATGGTTATACAAATACGCAGGAAAGATATAGAGTGTGCATTTGAACGTTAATTCGTATTTTTTTTTGTGGTAGCTGATGATATAAAGAGGGGGATAAATTGGATCGGTTCTTGAAAAATTATTCGATACGTAAATTATGTATAATATGTATTAAATTTGTGGGTACTTTAAAGATAGTTGATAGAACGTTCGAGGGTTGAATAATAATATGGTGATTCAACATTTTATTTTTTTGTTGTTTCGTAATAGATATCGTAAAAAATTCGTAATAGCTTTTTTTTTATTCAGGCATTGTGGATATGCTATTTTATCGCCTTTTAAAAATTTCAATTCACATTCACAAAATATGTTACACTCGCTTAATCTTACCATTATATTTATTATTTAACTTCCATGTAGAAACAAATCATGTCCACTTGGTTATTACCTGTGCACAAATTGTAAGATTCACGTAATAAATCGGGATGCAACTTTACTTTTATAATTACGCCATTTATTGGGCATAAAACAGCAGCTTCATATTCTCGTTTTCTATTTTACTTCGAAACGATGCGTGTATCAAAGTCGAGTCGACGATAAGAGAGATTGAGCCATACGTGTACCGTGAATTGTTACGTCCATTGCACGCGCGTAGAGAGTAATGTATATTCAAAGGAGATCGAAGTAAACCGGTTTATTAGAACGAGAAACTTTCTGCGGAAAAATGTATCAAAAAAGCCACCACGGTCGGTTAATCCGTTGCTCGCACAGGTATCACGCGAAAGAGTAATTTCGTTTCACCTTTGAAACGATTCTCGTCGGGTGTTCGAATCGTCTATCGTCGACGTTTGCGTTTCGAAGTTTCTGTGTCAATCTGAAATTCACGGGAACAAAACGCGTCACGGACGTGAGTTGAAATGAATTTTACAGGATACATTTAATTCAATGTAGTGCATCGACGAGACCTGAATCGAATACAAAATGTTCTATTATCTTATCGAAAAAATCGCTCGTGTTCCCCCAACCAGTGTCGAAATTTTACACAATTGCCTCGCCGTAGTGTGCATTACACAACACACGAATATCCTACACAAATATTACACGCGACGGAAAGGCCGAAGCAACAATGGAATCGTTTCGCACGCGCGTCTGAAAAATTTAATCAACCCTTCCTGCTCGAAGTTACGATGCTCGTAGAATCGAAACGGCGCGAAACGGGGAGGGAAGAAGTTATCGAGTTCCAATTTGATCGAAATCCATTGTTCATATTCCGCGGGGCAAAGCGAGTTTCGTTCCGTTGTACGCCGAGTAAATATGTAGGCGCGTACACGCGCGACAAACCTGTATCGACGGGTCGAATCGAATTTTTTCCACGGTTGAAACGAAGCGCCGTTAATCTTCACGCATATCGCGGCGGATTATCGGCGGATCTGTAAATTCAGCGACGCGGTCTGACTTATTAACGAGCCGCGCGTTCGATGGATAACGACGCGAACGGCCGTGGTGGATGCACAAGTGGGGTGAATTCGTTTCTGATACGGGAATCCGCGTCGAATAACACGGGAAATCCATTGAATGGAGTGAAACGGATCGCAGTAACGTCGAACGAACTCACCGACGATAATTAATTCGAGCGCGCAATCAAGGGGACTTATTAAAACGACGCATCGATCACGACAGAAATTAGCATAACAGAACGGGGGATTAACGACGCCAGGGATTGGTTCGAACCGATATGTGATAAATGGCACGCGGGCTGATGACGAATAATTGTAATAATGCCGTGGTTATATGGCTCATATATTTTGTACACATTCGAAATTTCTACGGCGGAGACTTTGGAACCCCTTCTTTTTTTCTTCGAACGTTTAACGCATTCTGACGGTGCAGATCGTAACAATCACGAAGCGGCGAGACGAGAATGGATTTAACGTTGAAGTATCGCTGATAATTGTGGCGTGCGAAGTGACGATATTAATCGAACAAAACGTAAGACAAGTGAAATGGAGATAATGGAAATGGGAGATGCTCGAGTCAATCTCGTATTGGGAACAGAGCTTTGGACGGATGGCTTGCGTGGAGATGAATTTTTCGCGCAACAGCCGCGAAATAAATATCTTTGTGTCACAGTTCACCGGCGGAGATATACGTTTGGGACGGGACGGCATTTTTCCGTCGTCGTGGGAAGAGCAGTCCAATCAACGAGGACAAAGAGCGCGAAAGTGAAAAGGCTGAAGCGGAAAAATGCAGCATTTAATGCGCTCCGCTAAGTCGAGCGTTCTCACAAGTACTCCGACTGGGACTCCTATTCGATACAATGATCGCTGTTGCGTAAATGTAGCCCGACAAATTCAATGATAGGGGGAAGCAGGAATAATTGAGGCACGATTTTACAACAGATTGCTGGATAAATGTAATTGACTTCTTACGGGGCGTTCCTCTTCGCGTAACGATACTTCCATTGTCTTCGGTCATTTGGCTAAAAACATTTGATGGAAGGCAACAACGTATTGTGAGAACGACATAGCTCGTATAAAACTTAAAAATTAAAATACTTATCACGACGCGCAGATAGCGAACTGAAATTCTTTACTATTAATTTATGTTCCCCTGCTCGTGCAACGTCGATACATCGGAAGGTTAATAGTTTTTCTGTTAAAAGCAATAATTACCTCGCGCATAATTATTTCCGCGAAACGCGTGGCTTCTTTTTCCTGCAAAAAGGCGTTGTTAAAACGGGCAATTGAAGGGCACGCCGAACGAAAGGGACAAACGTAATTTCGTCTCGCGTTCAATTTATTATACCTCTAAATTAACAATCATTTCGCCCGTTGCTTGCACAATCGGTACAGACCTCGTTATACCGGCGGCGAAATATTTATGAACCATAAATTACTTGAGCCATTCTATGACGTTATCAATCTAAAGTGAAATGAGCATAAAATAATCGGCGAATTTAGCCTCGGCATTATTCGGACGTGGTGCAATCGACCAATTTAACAATAATACTTGCGCGCACCTCTGCACACGAATTATGAAACGCACGCACGTACACCCGTTGCGTATCGTAATGAAGAGATGTGGTCAAATAAAGCGCGATCTCGCCTGTCGGATCGGCCGGGCGAATAAAAATTCTCCGCGGGCGTAGAACGCAGGGCGAAACGAGAGTTCGTTCTCGAGCCGTTGCAAGCTGCATTAATTTGATTGACGAGTCCCGAGGTCGACCCCTCTTCGAACGACCGTCCAAATGATTCCTACGACGTGTATCGACGACGTCTCGCATTACACGCCAACGCGACGTGCACAGCCCTCGCTGCGAAACGCATCTTCTCACGGCAGACAAATAGGGCCGTTTGACACGACGAAATAAAAGAAAAACGCGACGCAGCATCCACGTACCGGGAAAGAAAACCTACGACAGAAAAGTGCAATAACATACCGTAAATTCTCTGCACCGCGTAGCGAGATAAAAAAACAAAGAACAAGTAACCTTTGCACAGCGATAAAACGAACGACAAATCCAGGTAAACGACGCGCGCGAGGAAGAACGCAGCCGACGAGACGCGCACGGACAAATTTCGAACGACGAAGCCCGAAACGACTCGCGTTTCGTTTAGCATATCGTCGTCGCGTGCAAACGAAACGGACGATGCAAAAGCTTCGAGCGTAACATATATACGCATGCATGCGTGCATTGCGCAACGCACGGCACAGGTGCGCGTTCCATTCGACGTCCATGAATGTGCTCTGATTAATCGTCGCGACGCTTCACGGTACTCGATTCTCGCCCAAACGAATGGACTCTGGGTCGCACGCGACCGAACCACGGTTTCCTTGCCCTCGTCGACCCGCGTCTGTCCTCCCACGGGCGTGCAGATCGGGGCTAATTAAGAATCCGCCGAAACGGTCCACGTCGCGACCACTGCGAGCCCGTGGAAAGAAATGATGTCAGTACTGGCGACGTTCTTTGCTACGAGCCTTGGAAACATATTTACTTCTTTTTTTTTCTTGTTTCGTGTTGGATTCGTTGACGCGTCGGTGTCAAAGCATCCTTCGTCTCGCGGAAATTGGTATGTAATTGGTAACGTTTCGGTAAATACGACTTACGCGATGGCAAACGATACGGAATACATTGAATTATCGTCATGCAGAAGGTAAGCGAACCTCGCGTAGGTAATGGTAAGGCGAGAGAAAGGAACGATAATATCGCTTCGACCGGTTCGGCGTAAACTCGATTTAGGCGATTCTGAATCATCCGGAACCTTGCACTCCTACATTTCGTCTCGCCTTGGATTTAACGGGGCCAATTAATTTCCATGGAAAATCGTCGCGCCCAAGCGCCGAGCAATAAACAAACTCTCTGGTTACATGCCCTGTTAACTTGGGAAATTATGTCAAGTAAAGCTCGTTTCACGGCAAGTTTCGTTTCTTGTTAGTCGCGCTCAACGTTTTATGTGCCCTCGAAAGATCTAACGTTACGCTGCAGAACAATGCGGGGAGTGATACAAGAGGCGGAGAGAGAACGGGGGATCGCCTTGAATGGCGTGCACCCTTTTGTTTCGTTTTATTCTTTCCGTTAAGGGGCGAACGTAAAGTATAATGGGTGCAGTTTGAAAGAGGTGCACTAATTGCAAGCGAAATATATAGGTGTGTGTTTTTTCAATTAGCTTCAAGTTCAATGAGGAAACTTTAGATTTATGCGAAAAGCATAAAAGCTTGCACTTGATGCATATTAATTAGTGCAGTCATAATCATTTATTTATTATCCTTCTCAACCATTGCGTTGTCTAAAAGGCTAGATAATTTCCCTCAGTTATCGTATAATTATATTTGCAACTCGAAAGTAGTAACAATTGTTTGCCGCGTGTTGATATTAAATTAGCTGGCGCGCGGATGATAAATTTTTTCATTCCTGTTGCTTTCGTTTCAACGCATCTAGGAGCAACTGTAATAAGCACTGGAACATACTGAATAAGGAAGGAAATTGCGAAACTGTTGCCAGAAATTCCGGACCGGGAGCCACGGTCGTGAATGCGAACGGTATTCATTCGATTTACGAAATTCGCGAGCGAGTTCTGCGGCCTGGCAAAATAATTCGCGAAACGTAGGAGCATTCCAGGAAAAGCAGTATTCCGTTGCGAAAAAGGTGTTCATAAATGATCATCGTAGCAAAGTGCAGTTCACGTGTTATTCTAATACCGAAAACGAGAAACAAATTATTCTTCCGTTCATTACATTTTACCTGAGCGGAATGAACAATTGGATAAGTCAAATGCTTCACCATTATTATGCTTTTGCAACGAACATACTTTCCGAAAGATATATGCTTGACAAAAATTGTTAGAAGCACATACTTAGAAGTACTCGCTACAACAATCTCCATCAATTGTTTGACAGCCGAACCATCGATTGCTCGTCGTTATTTCGGATACCACCGTTGTGCGTCGCAACAGAAAATCAGAATCGCGTAAAAACTCATTACACGATTGTAGCAGCTTGCACGAAACGTTGCACAGTGTTCTCCACCTTTCATCGCTGAATCGAAGCTGGCGAGGTGAGCCGTGTCGCGAACGGGGTCACATGTACATCCGCGTTCGTTCCTTTTTTTTTGTCCCCTTCCTCCCGACATTACGGTCGTGCTTCGCCTTCAAAAGGACAATAGATTCCCGAAAGGTGTTCCGCGTGTCGAACGAAAATTCACCTGGCCGCCGTGATTTTGGATGGCAAATTGCCGGTGATCCGCTGTGGGCTCTTTGAAAACGTCAGGAATTTCCTCGAACGAGGTACGCTCGAGTTCGACGCGAAACGCGAAATAAAAAAGGTTTCACCCGAAATTCTACCGTCGACGTTGCATTTCGCTGGGATGGATTTGCTTCTTTTTTTTATTTTGTTTCTTTTTTTGAGGCGGCGCTGGCGATTCTCGTTGAAAGCGGGGCCGTAAATTTGCATCGTTTCCGGTTTCTGCATCGACGGATTTCATTTTAAATCGCTTTTACGGACAACCAGACTTATTTCGGTGACAGAGTCGGACGCAGTTCATAGTTGCGTCAATGTATAATACTTTGATATATTTTTATTGTGTTTTATTTAGTATATTTGTATTGATTCCCGTGGCGAACGAAAATAAATAGCGCCCGTGGCTCATTTGCTAAGTATACTAGTACAAAACGAAAATTAATTTTCATTGCAGATTCCACGAGGAGATCTGACGACCGGCGAGATGGCTCGAAGAAGAAGAGCGCCACTCGTGTTGAGAGTATGCATAGGTAAGCATACATTACCTACCAGTACCTATTGATTCACTTCCATAGTCCACTAATCGTTAAACACATAAAACGCGTCCACGAAGCAGTTCGAAGGTCGGGGCGAATGATAATTTCGATGTTGAAACCTGCTGGTACAATCCTCGCGAGGTTGCGCATACATTATAATGATACTAATTAAATTGGAGGACATTAAATGGTAACATTTATTCCAGCACACTCTCAACTGGCTGCGTTGCTTGCAAAAATTAAACTCGGTCAAAGTCGTTTTTACCGACACTTATTAAAACGTACCAAATCTAGGATAACAGATAACATGAAGTTTGAACCGCCCTTTAACCCGGAACGAATGCACCTTGTTATGGGCGTATCGCACCTACCGGCACCCTTCATTGAAATATCAAACGGGCCTGAAAAATTTCATTCCTCGGCCACATTTTCTTCAATCCTCCTCAAACCCTCGATGCAAATACGTTCTTCTCTCGCGATGACATACGACACCGGTCCCCATGGACTTTTCGCCACTTATCGCGCTTTTCGTCCCGTTCAACGAGAGTTTAACTGTCGCAACAAGCGGCGAACCGTCCACCCCCCGGGGGAAAAATGTCATCGTAACTTTCGCGTACGCGTAACTATGCGACGCGGACTTCCGTCGCGGTGCTTCAGGTGTTCCAACTGGGGGAGCGCACGATGTTGCATCGCGAAAAGGTTGGCAAACGGGGCGACTGCTCGGACCGCAGTTCCTGGCCATCAAGCAAGTACTGTTAGAGTCGCCGTGCCATTTGCCGGACTGCAAGCCGTAACTGTAACACTCCGCCGCGATACGAATTTACCGTTGCCCCCTCCCCCATCGATTCCGTCTTGAACTTTCTTCGTTGTGCCCGTGAATCTCTTCCTCGTTTTACTTTCGCAATTACTCGTCGTGCTCATTGCCCGCCTTTCGCTCACCGCTGGTTCCGCTTTATTCCGTCTACATTGTGTTCCTTCGTTTGCCCCGCTTCGAGGGGCGAACGCGGATTTATGGTTCCGCTCGACTCCGGTCCGGGTTAATTTTATTTCGTTGCACCGGAAATTTGCAAACTAACGAGAATTGCTGTACACGGTGCACGTTATCGGAATGCTCCCTTGCACAGTTATATATCGTTGCATTCGTTCTGTTATCGAGCACGTCCATTCGGAGGTACGTAAATAGGTAATTAGAAATGGTACAATTGGTTTTCGCGATTTACTCGTCGAATTATGTAACGATGCACCACTCAGGTGGTAATAATTATGTATACGTAGAACGAACTGTTCAACCCTTCATTACCATTTGGTATTTCTGTCGAGTAACGATATAGTATCATTGCTGGTAATCGTTCAGCACTTGAATGGGCAATAATAGAATAGAAACGTGCACATGCACCCGTAAGTATGTACCTATGTGTACGCTATCGAGGCATTGGTGCCGTGATCGATAACCGTAAAAAATAGTGGTGTCGAGATTGAAAGTTTCCACTGTTCGTTCGTTCGTTCGTTCGTTCGTTCGTTCGTTCGTTCGTTGTCTGCTCGTCGAAAACGAAAGTTTCCTTTTGAAGTTGGCCTCGCCAACCGAATCGGCATTATTACCGGATGATCCGTTCCGATCTGACGGCTTCGCAATGAACACAAGGGGAGTATCGGTCATCGATTAGAGAATTAGAAAGCGGAATTCTTTTCCTCGATACGGTAAACATATTTGCCTCGATGCTCGCGGCCAGACGATTTGTTAATCTCCGAGAAGCGTGCTGACCGGCACGGTTACACCTTTAATTTGCGTACCAACGGCGATCTGATTCGATCTGTCGAACTAGTTTCACGGTTATTATTTATCGTGCGGTGCGAATTAACTGAAGCATCGTGACGAGATTGCTTTAATTATGCTTATTGTGCGCGCGGATGCGCCGCGTTGTAAAATGTCTAACTCAGTCGCGCGTGGCAATGCAAGGTGTAATTAAAATTAATCGAATAGAGAGGAACGACGGATATGGACAAAAGGAATAAATATTCCTGTTGTTTTCTCAACCGTGCGAAAAAATCGAGAATCGAGTCCCGTGCGATAAACGTCGCGCGAGCATTTGCATTATATTATGCCGTCGCGTTGAGTAACTTATGTAAGAATAATTTTTCAACAACCTCAGCTTCGTACGAGATACATGTAGGTACGTACTCCGTCGTTTGCAACGAAAAAGAACGCACCGTACCTGAGTATATCTGTACACGTGCATTACACATTCCGTGGCGAATGAATAATTTTCCAGCTGTTGAATAATAATCAATTTTATTCCGTTTCATTACTTAACGATTATTGAATATTCAAGTCGACGATTAATTATTTTATGCGGGCCAATTTGACGACCTATCGCCGTGACTATTTCGTTACATAAAAGGTTGATTAAAAATCGAAAGATATTCCGGAGGAAGCACTGCCGAGTTACAAAGCAAAAAAAAAAAAAAAGAATTCAGCGGATATACAAAACTGCCGAAACAAGTTTACAAAACTTCATTCATATTCTAAAGGGGCTGCATAATGCACGGCGTATCCATCTCCAAGAAAGGAGAAAAGGCATCAAAACATCGCGTTAAATATTCTATTCACGCATCCAGCGGGTTTTCCCGCCATCCAACATTTTTTCCCAGAACTGTTCTACCTGAGATTCTTGATCGAATCGACCCTGAACATCGAAAGTCTTCCTGTAAGCAAGTTGTCTACCTCGAAACACCTAATCTTTCTACGGTGCTCGGCGTTTTATACACCATGAAACAACAGTTACAGTTTCTCACGAAGATGTTAGACCACTTAAGGTATACATAAATGTTTAACGATTGTTCCATCTTACTTTCCTCTTACTGTACAAAAATTGCATCAGTAATACCGTAAACAGTGACCAAAATTGTTGCACACTTAATCATACCCGTCCTGTCCTACTCGTCCCAAGGTGTTTAAACAAAATTCCAATTCAGACCCGAATATTTATCGCAATATTCTCCACGAAACCGCGTACGAATTTCCATAACAAAGCATCTCCACCTTTCTCCACGGTTTCACAAAGGTGTCCCCACTTGCTCCGAAACGGCCGTTCGACGTTAGGAAACTGGACAGAATCCGGCCGCATAATTTGCGCACGTGCACACATATTCGCGTAACCTGTCCGCACAGGCGGGTATCAGGTGCGCATACCTGAATCTTCTGCATAATCCAGCGGTACTGTTTAACATTCATAGGCACGGGGGAACGCGCGCAGCGTTGCATATGCATTTTTTCTGTCCGCCGTGGCGTAGAATGCGCGGGGAACTGTATCATAAGGGCTCCATGAATCGCCTCGCGACGCTGGCCGAGTAATTCCCGACCAACCGGTTCTTAGATCCATTAAAAGCTTCATCTACGTTCTTGCAATTTTATTTTTACTTCTTACACCTCGGCTCGCCGCGGAGAACCAGTCAGCATTGTCGATATCCGGCACACGGACGACGGTCGCACGTGGTCTCGCCAATGATACGCCAATCTTGGCGACAGTGTATAGTAATTTGCTCTTGCACGGTAACGGGAACGAATCTTTCTTGTCGCGTATTCTCGAGCGCACAACACGGAATGGGTGATCTTGTAAAAATTGCAACGATGGATCTATATAATTTGTTATGAAATTTGTGCAGGAATTAATCAATGAGATAAAGGAGAATTATTACAAGTCTTACCGATCGATATCTTTGTGCATATTAATCAATTGTTTCGACTACCACGATGATAAGATTCGTTTCCTCGCGTTTCCTACGATAACGAATGATATTTCCATTGAATGCTTCCTGCGATTGCATCTCATTTTATATGCGTCAAATGTTCTGAATTCGAATAACGTTATATTTCCGATATATTATTTAACGATCTTGATCTTGGCTCCATTATGAAAACGATTAAATTATGCGCATTCGAACGGCAGTAAATTAGCTTTGCTTGAGGTGTACGCTAGATGTATAGAGGAAACATCAGCCACAAGTAATCGCTCGAAAGTTTCATACAGAATTACGGAGTCTCGTTAATTAATTATATCTGTGCTGCCTTTAGCGCGTTATTATTTTATTATAATTCCGGTTTTATCCTACCCGGACTGTCTTCGGCGCCTCGTAAATGTCGAGCATAGTGGTAGGTACGCACGCGTAAACTCCTGCAGCGTGCCAATTCAATTTACCTGCACGCATTTAATAACGCGTTACAGCGAAGAGCGACGCATACACGGAGCTGACAGTGAAGTATTCCGGTGTCGTTCGACAGATCTGACGACCGAGCGACGGATCCTTTGCAAATATTTCCATAAATCAAATAGCGGTGACTAATCCGACGAATATTTTTTTTCCCAACGATACACGATAACATCGATGCATTCGATTCTCTTCGATGAGAACGCCGACGTCCCATTAATTTCCCGTTGTCGATCTTTGTTTCAGGTGTCTTCCTGCTACTCTTCAGCGCAGTCGTCGCAGACGCCACGAAAGATCCGTCAACGTCCACGGAAAAAGCATTCGACCCTGACGCATCCGACGTTACAATATCTCCGAGCGACAAAACGATTGTAAACAAGTTACCATCCAACGGCGACACCGAGGTCGCGTCGTCGCGCGATGCAAACGAAACCACCGACACGATCGGCAAACAAATCACGGAAACGTCGCGAGATGCGCCCAGCGGAGCCGTCGAAACGGAGGACGCGGAGAAAGTGCCGATACCGATCGACGACAGTTTCAATCCGCCAGGTATCGGGTCGCGCGAGCGTGTCGACAAATTATCGACCGCAGACTCGACCAACGGAGGGTCCAAGTTGGACGGGATCCTCTACGGAACTTCGGGCAAGAGTTCCAGCACAAAGACGTTATCGGAGGACTCTTACAGACTGTCCGGGACCAACGGTTTAACGACAGCAGCTGCGAGGCCGTTCTCGGAAGAATCAAAGCACGAGGAGAGGAAAGCCGAAACAGTTCGCGTGCAATCGTCGAGAGTCACCGTGAAACTATCGTCGAACAAAGCCGCGCAGCCTTTGGCGGACGGTTCAGAGTTGAAAGAAGAAGTCCGCGAAGCGGCGAAAGCGGAATCCGTGACATCCCACGGGGAGATAAACGGTGGCCCGGGCTTGAAACTGGAAACGATCAACGCCGAGGGCGATTCGAGCGAGCAGAAAGTTCGTTTCCTGGGCGGATTCCAAGAGAGACGAAAAAAGTCCGAGAGCCCGGGGAAGAACTCGGAAGTCCCCGACTTGAAGGAGGCGGACGGGAACGAGCGAAACGACGGCGTTATCTCGTTGATCGGCGACACGAACGTCAACTACGTCCGCCGCTACGAAACCTCGACAGAGAGGGACGTCGAAACGCCGCTTGGAGATCAGTCGAGGCCCTTCGAGGACGCGCCGGGCCTGGTGACTCACGTGTCGCCGAGCGTGGCCCCCAAAGAGGAAGTCGAGGTGGTGTCGAACGTGACTCATCCCGCCGTTCAACGTTTCGTCGAGCCCAGGTCACAGATCGTCGGTCCAAAGGACGCGGGTCGGCTGAACGAAGTGAGCGAGAAATCGAGCACCGAGAGCCACCAGGACCCTAATCTGAATTCCACGGAGGCCGTAGCGGTCGCCGGCAACGATCGACGGGAACCGGAGCAATTGCCAAGTGCAACCTCCACCACGCCTCAAGGACCATCCAGTCCAGTCCCGAGGGGACGAACCATCGGCTTCTCGGGGATCAACGAGTTCCCAGGCATGGATATCAAACCCACCATTGCCTCCAAGCTCGATACATCGTTCGCCAAGAAGAACACCACCGACAAGCCTTACCCCTACGTTAAATCGTCCACGAAAGACCAGCTACCTAACGCCGGCAACGAAGTGGACCGCGCCACCGAAGAACCGTCCACCCTGGAGAACACCATAGGCAAAGGTCAGACGGAGGAGAAGTTCATCGTGACAGAGGCGTCGGACGTTCTCGAAAATAGCATTCAACAGTTCAAGCCGAGCTATCCCGAGGAAGTTGGCAACGAGTCTACCGTCTCGAGCACGGAAGTCCGCCCCTCGGTTCCAATGACGACGGCCTCGTTGGCGAGGCTCGACGACGCCTCCCCGACTAACCAGTCGTCCGTCGATAAATCCGGCGCGGCGAATGGAATCGTCAGGCCGGAGGAAAAGTCGGGGAACGAGGGAAATGACGTTCCCAGGTGGAGCGAGGGCCACGGGTCGATTACTGGGAAGGGGAGCATCGACGTGACTGGAAACGGGATAACGGAAGTGAGCCTCAAACCGGAGAGCGACAAACACCTGCAGGAGATTGCCGATCGGACGACGCCGGCCCCGTTGACGACAGAGCCCTTCGTGCCGCGGACGGACGTGCAGACGAGCCCGGAGGGCTCCCTGTTAATTCGTTCCACGTTGAACGTCAGCGAAGCCTCCACCGAGTATCCACTGGTCAACGGGGACCCCGCTGACAGAGATAAGGTCAGCCCGCAGATGTCTATCGCGGACGCGACCACCGCCAGGTCTACGGAGAGCGCCACCGTTCTGCCAACCAGCATCGAAGAGACGTCGATTGGAAACGCGACGGAAGTGCCCCGGGTCGCCGATATCAACGGGAACAACGAGATCCCTTCCGGCGGCGGTGGCACCTCGAGCCCGGACGATACCCCGCTGGCCACCACGACCGGTATCGAGTACGAGTTCGTCGGGCTGACCGAGTCGACCGTCTCTATCGGTCGGAACGGTACCGAGGCTAACGATTCACGGGAAGTTCAGAACGGTGGCTTTACAGTGCTGCCAACTGTCCGCGATCCCCAACCGACGAACGGGTCCGGCGAAGTCACTGCACCGGCCAACGAACCGACCACGGAGAACGCGTCGACGGTGACCGCGACGGAGTCAGTCGAGGTTACCAGCGTCGAGGACCGAGTCTCGAGCGTCCCTGCGACCGACCCAACGATCGTGCCAACTGTGCAGAATAAGGACGACTCCACCCAGGCGAGTGTTATCGACGGACAGATCGGTCGAAACGCGACCAAGGAGGAGGACGGACCGAACACGACCGGGATCGCGACGGATCCGTCGACTACAACGATCGACGGTGACGTCGGGACGACGACCGCCAGGGTCGAGCAAACTGTCCCCTCGGATTCCAAGGATTGGTATTCGACGATGAACGTTACCGGACCGCCCGCGGAATTCACGTCGATTACGAGCGTTAACGCGACGACGGATGACGAACGAGCGGCCACTTACGACCCATCCGCGACGAGTAGCCTGCGTCCAAGGATCCCGGTTTCGAGTGGCACTGACGGTCCAGCTGCGTCGGACGCGCCGACGTTGAAGACGGACGACCCGAGGCCGACGACGCCGGAACAGGAGATCACGTCGTTGGTTCGCATCGACATGGAGGGCAACCGGCACGACGTGTGCCGGAAGGTGGACAAATTGAAGCTCAGCCTGGTGGAAATTTTCAGGTCCGGTATGAACAAGTGAGTTTACTTTTTCGATAGTTCAAATTGTCAGCGGTGTATCAATACATTTGTAATCGGCCGTATCCCCGTGTAATTACCTGTGGACTTTATCGTATCGTCGTGACTTTAATTCCAGGTCGGTTTCCGATAGGCAAATTAAGTTCCATCAGAATCCATGCCAGGAGTCGGCCAGTTCGGCGCCAACGGCGTCGGACATACCGTTGATGTCGATGCTGGTTTACGTCGTCGACGAGAACGGCAGATTCGATGCGGCTATGACGAAAATTTTGCCCAGGCTGTACGAAGATGTTCGGGAACGCGTTACCTTCCCGGTCACGGTAAGTTGGCAATAATGAAATCGAGTTGCGAATAATGTCGATCTTCGTTCAACAGAGTTCGCCGTATTTTCTGTGCTTAATTTTCGCTGCCTCTGTGACTGTCTTCCGTTCGCCCACTTTCTCTTTTTCCATGCCCTATTTCGTGAGCACAGAAAACTCACGATCCCGAAGTTGACGAATTAAATAACGAAAGAGTGGCGAATCGAAAAACTTATCGGTGCCGTGGGATTAACGAAAACGCGCTTTTTTATTTAAGTTTTATCGGAGAAAGATTGCAAACGAACGGATAGAAAAATATGTATCGTAATATAATTATTGGAGTTTTAGTTTGAATGTTCGCGTAACTCGAACACGTAGACAGTTTTGAATTGCTGGGCGTTCGTTTGCGTCGATCGAAGGTGAAGAAAATGAATTGAGTAACAAGATGCGCACAATACAATATAGTTAACGTATCCCGCCGACTGACCCACTCTTTTCAGATACACAGATTTCTTCTGGTACAGGAAACGATTCCGGATTCCGGAAACGCGATAGCGGTCGTCGTGGTCTCGTCGGTCGCCTTCATTTGTCTGATTCTTCTGGCTGGTCTTCTGGTAAGAGTTTTTAGCCTTTCACCAATCTTTTTTTCTCCTTCTTCATTTCCCCGAGATCACTGTACTGCGAACGACTAATTTATGTTTATTTATATTTACAACCGTTCGAACATTTCTGTAAACCCTCCGGTACAAATTCGATCCCCGAACGGAAAGTTATTCTCGCGAAAATAATTATTATCGAAACAATGCCTGTATCGTTTCAATCGTTTCACGTCGCTTTGTTAATTTCGCTTGTTCCGTATTTTCGTTTCTACAATAATCACCGTCACTTTTGGACGGATGAATAGCCCGTTCGTCAAATGGAAGTAACATATTTGTCTACGTCTCTTCGCGGTTGAAATCGATCGTTCGACGTTCGAGGAACGAAAAAAATCATTTACCCGTTCGTTGCACGCTTGTTGGCCAGCGCACCTCACACGAAAACTAAATTATCCAGAGAAGGGACTAATGGAATGAGATTCAGTTGCGCAGGTCCGCAAAAATCTATGTCCTCTCGTGAAAGGACTCGCCGTGCTTGCATTAAGCTCATTTCTCATGGTGTTACGTATTCATCCGTCCACACGTGCGATTTACTCTCAGTCAGTGTACGTAACAAACCAATGATCAATACATGTGTGTCTGTGTCTGTGTTGTTTTGCTTTTTCTGCGGGACAGAATAACGCTGCCGGAAGTTTCGTCGATTCGAACAACGAAATATGCACGGCATATAAAAGATGAAATTAAGTTTCTCGAACTGCATTTCGATTGTATAAAAAATTTGACGAAAGTCGACAAATTAAACGTTTAATTAATTTAGCGAAACTTTATGTCGCAATTAGCTTGGTTTGGATTCTTTTCGCGCGAGAGATATTATTTATTGACGACGTACACCGCTCTCGATTACGTAACGCGCGTACATATGTTATTATAATGATCGCGCGATGACAAAGAAATTATGTGGAAACAATTGAGAAAGTTGAAGTAAGGTAGCAAGGAGAGCGTGACGAAGTTGAGAATCGTGTTTCTCGTCTTGCCACGATATTGGACAAAACGAGCTACAATCGTACTAGAATCGTACAAAAATTTAATGTTAATTGAAGCCGCGTTTATTTGCCGAATAATATCACTTATACTCGATCACGAAAATCCTGACGGAAGGTGTAGCTTTTTCGGAGCATATTTTTATGCAGCCCAACTTTCCCGTAAAAGATTCTACGAAATTGACATTTCGCCGTGCGCAACGGAGGTGTACCCCTAAACATTACGTTCACAGTTTACCGTTGCTGCATTAAAGACCCGTGCGCACAAAGTAAAGAAAACGGTCCACGTTTTTGCTGTCCCAACGATCACGCGATGTCCAGGCGCGTGAGTTCCAAAGTTGATTGTCGCGTAAAACTCTGCGAAAAACCTTTGCAAACACGCGGAAAATAACGCGACCGTGCGCCAGCTTCGCATATTATTAACAATATTTCGTGACGGAACTAAAGCGATTCGTTCTTAAACAAAAGTAACACGGCAATACTTGAGTCGAAACTCGCCAAACGTCGCGCCGCACATATCCTCGCCATCCGTCCGAGGAAAGGTAATTAAAGCCGCCGTGATCCAGTTCGCATCGTAATCGACTCCATTAATACACCTCGGTGTATCGTCGTCGCGCGAAAGGGGAACGCGCGCATAAGCGCACGTTCCGATGCCGTATTCAAAAGACTTCTCTCCGCTCGACTGTGAAATCCTTCAAGAACTTCCACCGCGACGTCGCCGTTTCACGACGGAGGATAAAAACGTTCGTCCCTGAGTCGTCTGTTAGAGCGACGATCAGCGCGGTTCATTGGTTTTCGCCTCGTGTACCTCGTCGTACGCGTGTCCCCGCGTTGAAAGCAATCGTACCGGCTTGTTTCGACAGAAGAAACATGGCTCGATTACGCGACGCTCAGAGATTGTTTGCTTCACGACGTTGGGAACGGCGCGGATGAACGCGGTGTCGCACAGTCGTTGCCCGTAGGAAACGGTCTGTCGTTCGTCGCTTCTGGAATATTACGGGAGGTTCGATAAAGATTCGTTTAATTAAAGAGCTATCGGCGTGTAATAGACGAGAGGAATCGAGGATTCGAAATTGTTCAGGTTTGTTGAGATCTTTTGTACTTTGTTCAACGCGGACTCGATGATGGATAAGTATGCGCGGCGTTGTTGGAAGTTTCTGCGCTAAATGAACGATGGATAGACGGTGAATTATTTGACAACGACAAGCCCGAGACACAGGTTGACGCGATGTTACGAAACAGGACATGATGCATCCTGCAAATTAATGCCAGGTACTCCTGCGTAGACAAAAGAATATAGCTTGATTTTTGTGGACAAGTGGTAGCTCCGTTCGCGTGATGGAAGGATTATAGGTGAACTTCCGACCGGATATCCCATAGGTCAGCACTTTGTCGAGAAGCTACAGGATCCTTGAAAATTTTCGCGTGCAAAATATTGCGGCAATATTTTACACCTTTTGCAACGTCAGATTCGACTTATTGTATTCGTTGCGTTTTGCATTGTCAACAACTTAAAGAATATTCTAAATAATAACAAATTCCTCCGTTCGAGGAAGGAACATAATTGTAATCGGAGCAACGACAGAATCGCGATCGGTTAATAACAAAAATTAATTAAGCATCGCAAAAAAAATTCAACGCAGTTCCGAGAATTCTTTACAAAATTCTGGCAAAGCTATTCGGTAAAATTATAAGTCATTCTGCATAATAGAAAATGATCAATCATGTATTGCAGTTCCCTCCTCGAAGCATCGAAAATCAAATTTTAATATTCACAACAAAATAAATTTTTCTCGTTAACGCTCGTTTATACATATATATATAGCACCATTCAGTCGCATTATTAAATCAATCACCATTATCATTTACCTTTGAACAGCTTTATGTTACACTAATCGAAGTAGCGTTTGAAACGTATCACGAGTGATCAGTTTGCGTAGCAATCGAACTATTCCCCGAGTGCACGCCGATAATTTTGTTTTACAATAATTTACAGTTCATAATGAGGAAGAGGCAAACAAGATTTAACTACGGCGAACGATGTCGGCCAGTGTCGTTGGACGCGTACAGCCTCGACAGTGTTTCCGCATATAACAGCGTTCGACGCAAAGGTGTGGCAAGATCTTCGAAAAGGAGCTACGGGAATCCAACGTTCGAGGACTCGGTGAGCTTTAACGATCTCTAATCTCTTGTATTACACTCGATCGATGTGATTTGGATAAAAAAAATTGTTAACCGATATAATAATAGTGTCGAGTAAAGAACAATTCGAAGGCTTGCATCAATATTTACTATCGACGGGCAATTAGTAACTTGTTGTCACTTTTTTTTTTTTTGTCAATACTACAATTTACATTCAAGTTCGTACGTCGAAGTAAATCCATCCGGATATTTTTACCAGTGTTATGACATGTTCGACTCCAACGAAGTTCTTCTGTTTGTAGCAAACGTTTAGCACGTTCTTGTAAAAATAAGTTGACCGCCCAGGTAATTCATACAAAGTTGTCTTTCAGTAGTGTTGGCCGTAGATCGCGCTGTATTAATGGTACGCTGCTCGGAACAATCGGATGATCGCGCATTGCGCCCAAAATTACGTTCTGAATTATATCTGT
The DNA here is from genome assembly GCA_963969485.1 of Nomada goodeniana. Taxonomy (NCBI): domain Eukaryota; kingdom Metazoa; phylum Arthropoda; class Insecta; order Hymenoptera; family Apidae; genus Nomada; species Nomada goodeniana. The sequence continues at coordinate 4,210,551 of OZ018302.1, forward strand.
CAAAAGCATCGTTTCGAGCGGCGTGCATTATAATACGCGAGAGCATACCCCCGCTTGTTTTTACGAAAGTTGACGTTGCGACGAAAGCTCCTCCGCGTTCGATTTCTTTGAATCGTTTCTGTCGTCGTTCGCAGAGCGCCATACCGTCGCACCCGTTAAATTTCGCCGGGCTGTCGACTTTCTGCAACGATGTGAACGCGATCAACGACGAATTCTCCGGCATTCCGCAAGTTTCGGCGAAGATAGACGAGCTGCCGAGCGGCGCGGAAGTGAAGAACAGATACGCCAACGTGATACCGCTTCCGGAAACGAGAGTGCCCCTTCAAAAAATCAACAACGATCCTCTTACGGAGTACATCAACGCCAGTTACGTTAGGGTGAGTGTTGTTGCGTTCGATTATTTGTCAGTTCCCGTAATTTGTGATTGCAAGGCACGGAGGCGCGCGAATGATTAATCTGACGTGAATCTTAATTAAGCGTTTCGATGCGGCGGTATAACCGCCGTTATGGGGGCAATTTGATGACAGGTGGATACAATTGATGTGAACAAATAGGTATAAACGTTGAAAATTGAATAGATTGAAATGATATGATCCGCCGGAGAAATTGTAATAATCATGTTGCGATACGACGATAGCAGGTATCGTTCTCGATTCTTTCGTTTCCATGAATTTGTTAAAATTGCGATTCATCTTTGACAATCTAACGAGATCGAATGTTCAATCTTCTTCGAGTTTCGTAAATTGTTCTTGCCGATATTTATTATTCTATCATTCACATTTAAAAGGACAGGCTGCCTCTATTCTAATTTGATTTCCTCATTGTTTGTCCGACGATGTGCTCGCAGAAGTCTTTCGTGAAACCTGAAAAGCATGTTTAATAAGAACGCTTCGACGTATCTCAGGTGATCTAACGTCGTGTGCGCGCGGGCGCGCGCTCGTTCGGGGAAGGGTTAACACAGCGTTTTGTCCGCGTGAGAAAAGGATGTTGCATAATGCATTACGAAGAATACGAATGACTATTGCATAAGCTCCAAGCAATGCAATATACGGAAGGGGGACGGACGTTAACACCTGTTCCCATCGAGCTATTAGAAAATTTGAATAATTCACTGCAGCGGCAGTAACGACGATTGATCATTCTTTCAAGATTCAAGACGATTCGTTATCCCACTTTGATTGCAGACGAACAGTGCTATCGGTTATGAAACTGAAACCCTTTCGCACACAAATCTTCGCAAATATGTTTCGAGTGCAATGGAGGCTAAAGGGTTAACGAAATTCGAACGCAGTAAACGCCTTTGCACTTTCTCATTCGATTTGGAATTTTTAGTATTCTTATATGAATAATAGTATTTCAATGAATATGATCAAAATTAAATAAAAAGAAGATGTTAAATCGCTAAATGTACTGCATCGCTGCAATACTTCTATATGAAGTTATTATTTATATAATTACTATGTCATTATCTTCGAATCTATTATATCGTCGGATGAATGATGTTCAATGGTTAATTGTGTAACCGATCCTGCTTACGATTATTGTTGCGAATACTTGTGCAACATAATTACGCGTTACGCATCTTATAAATACATATCCAATACACCGGATGGAACGCTTTGGGACTTTGCAATTAGCATCACCTGCTCCTCACTGACCGATACCATCGATCCACATCCCCCCCGCCCGTGCAGAATGCAATTATTGTGTCTGTTAATCGATTTTAATTGCAATGGATTCCCTTCGAAGCGGACGGATTTCGTTCCAGAACTAATTTCACGTTAAGGGTAGATCGGTATTGAAGTAATTATGCAATCCCGGGTTACCCAATTATTAATTACGATTAATGCGCGTCGCAATTACGTGTACGACCACGGGCAAATTCTGCATTTGTTCGAGGCTGATTGGCTCGCGTGTTGTTGCGAAGAAAATTCACTTTTTGACACGAACAAGGAAATGATGTAACGCGCGGGGCGATGCTCGGCGAGTAGAATTCTTCTACGGATGAATCGCAAGCGGGGAGGATTAAATGGGTAATAATATCGCGCGTGAAACAATTTGTTCGTCGCTGTGCGAGTTATTCGCTTCATTGTTCAATTAAATCGAACCGTGCAAATGGTTTTTTTCAGGGACCGAAGAACGCAACAAGATACTATATCGCTTGCCAAGCACCAATGGAGCCGACCGTCACCGACTTCTGGAGGATGATCTGGGAGCAGCAGTGCAAGGTGATCATCATGTTAACCGATCTCGTCGAGAACGGGGTGGAAAAGTGTACCGAGTACATACCGCCATCAGAGGTGACTGACTGCCACCGGTTGTACGGTGACTACCAGGTTACGCTGAAGAAGAGAGAAACCAAAGAGAAATATGCCATTACAACGCTTCATTTGAAAGTGAGTGCAATAACGAACTGTTCGATTGTTCGGAAATATCTTTTTATCGATCGCAATATTCGTACAGCAGGGCTTCAAGTGTCTCGAATCATTATTAATTATTAACTACAGGTGCTTCTATTACTGGTTGACTATTATCCTGACGAAGTAAATGCCGTAACAAAAATTGCCTGACCCAATGTCCTTTTCCACTGAAACGTTATTTCATCGGCGAACTCGTTTCCGAAATCAAAACTAACACGTTCACAAGAAAGTCGAACGAATCGTCGCCCTCGGAATTAATCAATTCGCGTTTCGAAAGACAGCCACTTTCTCCAGCGAATAGACCCACAGAAATAACAGCGAATTTCGCCGTTCAGGTCGCACCATTTGACCACCCGAACACGGGGCAACGGTACCAAGAGTAACGACGGCGACGTTATTACAGAATGTATTTTGTACAGCGAGGATACAAGGTGGGGCTAATGTGTAAACGTTTCTCTTGCAGAATTTGGAGAACAACACGTTCAGAGAGGTGTACCATATTTGGTACTTGTGGCCTGTGAACGGTGCACAATCGGACGGGGTCGGCTTGATAGCTGTCCTCCTGGAGGCGAGAGCACTCCAGAGGGGTGGGCCAGGGCCCATTGTGGTCCACTGTAGTCCCGGCACTGGACGCTCGGGAACGTTAATAGCTCTTGACCTAGGAATTAGACAATACGAGATCACGAGGACTGTGGACGTGCCGAGGGTCGTTTACACTATCAGACGAGATCGTGCTGGGGCTGTTCAAACGAAAGAACAATACGCTTTCATTTACAAGGTAGACCGTTTCACACATTTCACCTCTATTGGCTTTTCTGGATCGATCCTTTCAAATTGAGCCCGGATTCGGTATATTGTTTCCTGCTACACTTCTCAAAGTGGAAAGTATCGAAAAATACGGATAGCAAAAATCTGGACACCACCTGTTAAGTTAATTTAACGTTTACAGAATGTTAAATGAACCTCCGAGCTCCGTTCGTTGATTTCACCCAGCAGAATTAAATATATTAATAAAATTGCGCTTCGGATCGCGCGCATAGAACTAACAGGAATTAATACGAATGATTATTTCAACGATTTCACACGATCGCTCCATTTTCCAGGCATTGAATTTGTACGCGACCAAACTTGCCGGCGGTGTATTGGAATCGACGTGAACCGCACGACATTTCGACGAGGCCTCCGCCGAGTGACAGCTTTTAGTCGCAGCAGAGAACTGCTGTATCCGTGAACGATAAACATCACCGATGACGACGGAGGAACCGCGAGATTACGATACGTGTTACCTGGAGTAACGCGACACGCGACGAACAAACGAACGAAGGTGGTCGACTTGTGATACGGTGGACCATGGGCGACGTTTATATTTCGCTTTGGATCTTTGCTCGGCCCTATCGATTGTTCGACGATCTCGCGGAGAGAATATCGAACGTCCCTCGCCGCCCGTTTGTCTGCTCCAAAGAGGACGAACCTTTCTTTCTTTTCACAAATTTTTGAGCATCCCTCGCATCTGAAACGTACCTACGCTTCGTTTGGAATTTGCAAGCGCGATAACTCATTCTAGATTTGAAACGAAAATTCTGAATTGTGCGTACGTACAGTGTAAATGAAATTTGTTCTCCATTCGTTGAATATTTGTTACCGCGTCGAGAGACACGGGAGGCTGCGTTCCATGTAATTTAGACAATTTCGCAAACTGGATGCTTCGTTCTGAAACGCGGTGTTCGATCGTTTCGCCGGTACAGTGAAATGGTGCATCGTGGGAAGAACAAATACGATTGGGATGATGCAAGTTCGAGTCAGAGATAAGAAAAAGTTCGAGGGGCGAGAATTAATTTGTGATATCCGGACCATCCGTCAGCGACATTCAATTTTCTATTATATTCTTAGGCCTATTCGATTTCGTAACGCTCTTTTTTACCGCAGACTTCGTCCCCTTTTGTCAAGATTTTAATATACACGTATTATACATATTGCGTATATACATATATTTATAAATAAAAGGATAGCTAGATATACTGGAATATTTCACGCTGATATATCATGCGTTCGCGGCAGGTAGCGTTATTTTGAAGAAGGCTGTCGTGGAAGAATTTGTATTTCTTTCAATGAATATTAAGCAACAGGCATTGCACGACCAAACGAGTTGCTTCGAGTATTAACGAAAATAAAGCAAAAAGGAAAAAACGAAAATAAATAGAGGAAAAACCGAGGCTCTCCTGAAAAATTCTATATACATATATATATATTTTCTATCGTTTAAAGTTGTAAAAAGAAAGATATATAATGTATACACGTATGTTAATTATTCGTTAGTATTGTAATCGTTTTGCAATGTTATATCAGTAAGGATCCAGAGAGATTGCGGGATCGATTTCTTCTTCTTCTTTCCCTTTTATTTCGTGAACGACCTACAATTGCATTGCTGTATTATTGTTGTTATTGTTATTATTGTTGTTGTTGTCGTTGTACAGATATTTTGACGCGTGACAGGTCGCTCTCTATAATTGTACATAGAAACCGTAACCAGAGAATAGGATGACTTAGTTGTACCGTTAGATTTCGTTAGACGATTTAGGCGTTTCGTTTGCGAAAAAATCGTGTGTATCTCGTAAGATATACGCAATACCGGAGGCGTGTTTCAAGATCGTCGTCCGCCATTATTTTACGTAATTGTCGAGTTTGTTGTACCATAAATTTTGTCAGACTCGTCGCGTACTGTCACTGCTGCACCGAGCCTCGACAAAACTCAAACACATCCGAGAAATTGTATTCTAAATGTAAAGTACAATGAAAAGCATAAAGTGTCGTGCGACAAAATTTGTGGAACAGTATGACAATTCCACTGACGTGTTACTAAGTAAATAAAGCTAGAAAATATAACGTTAGAACGCGTACTCTTACCAATCCACAATTGTTTGTCCCAATCGATCATTTAAGATCGAACGATTCGCTGCGTCCGAGAATTATTCCGTGAAGGGGCAACAAATGAAACGTATATAAAACATTCGACGGCATCTGTCGAAACGAACACGAAACCAGGAATACAGGGTTAATTTGTAGTTACTATCAATTGAAACACTTTATAGCATTGTACTTCGACGAAGATATAGCACGTAGTGCGAAAAAAAAGTAAAAAGTGCAACGGAACTACGAGGCAGTCAATTTTTTGGTTGCCAAAAGACAGCATTGAATGCGATTAGCAAAAAGAACATAATTGACAACTTCGTCGAACTCCTCAAAGCGGTGTTCTTCAAAGGCACGATCATTTATCGCATTGTACAAGAACACGGAAATTCTCTACCGTCGATGCAGTCACGTTTCGCGCGTCAGCATAAATATTTGCCATAGGATAACAGAATCGAGAAACCCCTTCAGGAGCGTGTCTGTAGAATGTAAAATTCGATCTTTCCAGTGAAAGTAGTAGGCGTATAAGCGCAATGATCTCATTTGCTGACATTTGGAACGAGGGTAACATTTCTATTGAAGTTATTGAAGTTACCTGCCTCGATGTTCACGGAGATGAACAAGAAGATGTATTCGCTTCGTCGTTGGGGATATTGCTACTTGCGAATAGCGCGAGAATCGTATAACTAACGTAAACAGCACGATGCATCGAACGTTTGAAAATTTCGCGTCACTGTTTCGTTAATACGATGGAACAAATAGACATCTCGTAATCGATATAGACCTGCGTTGGTAATTTCGTTTTACTTAACAGTATAACCGATAAATAACACATAACTCGCGATCGTCGTGAACGTATAATGAATCTGTGTGTGATATCGTTCTATGTAGCAACAAATATGTGGATATCGATAGAAACGTCTAATTATAGAGTTCGTGGATGTTAAGGTATTCAACTCACTCGACCCAGTGTTAAATGCGCCAAATAAATAAATAAATATATAGTTAAATATATTAATCATTAGATACCGAGGTTTCGTAACGAGTTGTTCTTTAAATGTCGCACGTTTTTTTATTTACTATTGCCCGGCGAGACTGGTGAAAGCTTCCCATATTGAAGAGAGTAGAATCTCGGGAGGTGTTGTTTGTAAAAATTTACAGCAATGACTCGCGTATAGATTTATGATGTTTAAAATGCTCCTCCATAGTTCATTTTTTGACATGTTATTTTACGCCGCGCTTTCGTAAACTGCGAGCGACTTGCTTGCTACAGAAGGAAATTTTGAAAACCTGCCTGTATCTCTAATTAAAAGTGTCACGAGTGAAGCGATATATAAATATATTAATTTCAACGTTTAGATGCAGTTTATTAGTTTCGTAGCTGTTCGTTATGTTAACAGATCCCATTCTTCTTCAAACGTATGACTGCCTGAAATTTATAGAACGACTTGATACGAGAATCCAGCGTACCAAACGAGACAAAGGCGAATATAAATGTTCAATTATATATAAATGTTTAATGCCGATATTACAAGAGAAACATTATTATGTATGTTTAGAGGAAAGGTAGAGATAAATGAGGGTTAACGAAACCTACGTGAACGGCGAATGAACAATGTGGCACATTGTCGAATATACGAGAGGAAAGAAACGAACGTGCGTTCGTCACTATGTATGCCTATCGTTGTACGATGTAAAACTATACGTGTAATTATATATTGTAATTGAGATTGAAAGCTGACGAACAAAGCACGATAACGATGTTCAGTCGCGTGATTATCGCGACAAGCTATGTCGATTGCCCCCGCGTATAGCTGGGCAAAGAATACGAAATAAATGTAATTGTTCGATATCTAATTGTCCTCCATTGAATTCATTTATTTCCTTCGTTATATAGACTGAAATGACAAAGATCCAACCAGACTTTCCGAATTCCACACTCGATGTCTACGTCCTTCTTTGAACACATTTAATTTCAGATTTAATTTAATTTTATTTAATTTAAATTTAATTTTCAGAGTATTACACGCTGGTCGGAAAAAATTATATCACGGTAATTATTAACAATACCCACCTACAATTATCGTTTCAGTTATTTCAAGATTATGTCTTTACGTGGAAAAAATGTTTCTGCCACCGTTGCTAAATTTATGGCATATACCCTTGAAGGCCGCAATGAGGAAGGAACTAATAAACTGTAAAGGACCTAGGAGGATATGTAAGGGTTACGGGCCTTATGGGGATCGCCAGATATGAGACGTCACAGATTTACGATACACTTCAACTGCTATCGAGAAGAAGGCAGCTATCAGAAAAAGCGGATAGTCAGCAGAGCTTGAACGCTCTCTAAATAAAATACAACGTCCCATAAGATACAATTTCTTCCCAAAACGATTTGCAAGATTTGGGGAAACACACTCGATGGGATTCGACGCCCGTTAATCGATATCTCTATCGCGAAATTTTCGGCCTCTAGATAGAAATATTGTTTGTACTACGTTAAAAGCTTCGCTTTTTAACGTGTTATTTTTAACCGAGACGAACTGTGCTCCAAACGCTGCGTTAATCGAGCATCGGAAAAACGTTTCCACGAAGAATCGAGAGCAACGCGTGAAACGTATTTCCAAATCCACAATTTCAAAGTCGTATTTCATATCAACATTGTTAATTTTCACCGCAGTCAAGTTGGTTTAACACGACTGTATTGTTGTTACGTTAACGCCAATGGAAAATAGAACAAACACGCCGATGAACACGGCAAATGTTTCGTTATTGGACTGATAAGTAAGAATTGGATAAAGCTTTCAGGCATTACGAAATCAACAGGCAAATATTGTTGCAGGACTTTCATAAATGTCAAAAGTACATCACAGTGATGAATGGGGCCTATTAGAATTCAGTAGACTCTTCTTTAATTCTACAAACAAATTTACTCTCGCGTTTTAAGTCCTGGACACTCTTTGATTAATAAATAATTCATTCATTATCGAATTGAACATATTCTGCGGCAGATATTATTTAAAAAATGAAGCCGGTCCTATAAATGTAAATACATGTACAAGAATGTAATTTAAACAAAACAGTAATTATAATATCCATTATTTTTTTATAAAATTTAAACCCGACAAATTTGTGGCCAAGAATAGTCCACTTATAGCATCTCATAAATTATATCTACCGATTTATTATTAAATACAGAGCGAGAATGTTGTGTATCTAGTACAAAAAAGAAACCAGATGAGGATATTTTCGCTAATCCCAGGCATTTGCCAAACATCGTTAAAATATAACGTTTACAGGAGGAAGGTGAATGTAATCTTGACCCCCCGTTTCATTTATAAAATTTTCTTTAATAATAAACTGTTCCGAGGTTTATGAACGTACTAATATCCGAATTTCTAACTCGCATTATTGTATTAGGTGTGTTGTTGCGTGTGTACAGACATTCGGACCGGATTCTTTTAGAAACACTTGCTGGCGCTTCCTCGCGATAGAAGAAATAAATATATCCCCGTTACTGTTTCATTCATGCCACTAGAATAAAAGTAGAAATTATGTAACGCTTGATCGCCAACCATACGAATTCGCTGCACGTGTAATCTCTTTACTTCATTCGTCGGACACGTGGAGAACGATTTACGTGGTAATAATATTTTTTAAACGGAGTGTTTGGGAAATGTGTTGAAATGATTCAATTACACAATTACACGTTAACCTCGTAGCTATAATATCGACAATAATTTCCCCACGATCTCGCGTACGAATAATTGTACGCTTACTACACCATTTTCATAATGGAATCTGATTTACAAGCAAACCGATGAAAACAGAAGTTATTAATTATTCCATGGAACAATACGTACATTGCTAATACGTAATTATATATTAATAATATACGCGATGAAAATTACTTCTGTTTATGAAACCAATATAAAACAAATAAATAAACAAAAATATCATTGAAGCTATCGATAAACGAAAACTTTTGTACTTGTGTACACACTTGTTCTACGGTGTTTCACTTGCTGACCTATGACAATTTCATTTCTCCAATTTCAGCTATCTTCGAACATTCTGACATTATCGTATATTTACTGGGCAAGATGGCTTTCACAATAAGATAAATATATATTCATCTCGACGTTTGAACCTGTCCGAAGGAGCAGCATGGTGCACCAACGTATCAATATGTTCGATCTAATATCCTGCTGTATACTTGTTTACCGACCATGCCGCACCGGATCGATACTATAAGTTGCTCTCAAGAATAATGCGTCCATTCTCCCCGAAAGGAATCCTCCCTGAAAGCTCAATTTCTTGCGACTTATACGCAACAATACCACGGATATCACGTTCGCGCCACTATTGATTAAAAGAAGAATTGTGCGAAAAATATTCGGCATATCGATTAAGAAATTGCGAAATCACAAATTCGAAACGAAGTGATCGATCAATTCAGCATTGAAGTACTTTTCTATTTACAGTTGCGAAACGGGGGAGAGAGAGAGAGAGAGAGCGCCGTACACTTTAACGCAAATCGTCATAGACGCTCTTTACACGAAAACTGTGGAAATTTGAGAATCTCACTCGACCTCCAACTCCTTCGGGCATTATTGTCACCGTGACACAGTTTCCCAAGAGATTACACGACATACTTACAAATTACATTTTCCTTACGACCAATTCGCATTCTGCCGTGGCCGAACGCGTTTGTCAACGCTTCGCAACGGCATGTACGTACACCTCGTGCGATTTCCACGAGTTAAAACGAAAGGAAATATTTCGAAAGGGAACCGCACATCGACGGCCATTCGAAGCTCGCACCGTTTTCAACGTGCAACGATGCTACAACGCAGTTCTATATACGTATCGCGGTACAGTAGATACAGACAGGCGTGGACAGACGTCGATTTCGGCATTCGAAAGTCGCGGTCGTTATCCGCCGTTAATAATATATTTCCCACTCGAAATATAATATATCTATGCTTCGTCCCGGTCGACGAAAGAACTGTTCCACAGAGGTATCGCCTTGTACCCGGTCAAATCCAGGTGCGCTCCCTTGATCTTTCTATTGTAGCGTGCCGCCATTGTGTCACCTGCTGGGTCCCCATTATATACTCGCGGTTTTGGTCGTTTATCGGACGCGTGTTCGTCGATGTTTCACCGTGCCTGCGGAGCCTCTCTTATCCAGGTGGTCTGCGAGATCCACCGCTGGATCTGACTGGCTCGAACTGGATTGGGGCTGTTGGATCTCGAGATGTCTGGGTCGCTTCGCACGATCGTAGAAGGAAATATACGGGCAAACCGAACCGCGAGTATTCGCCAAACAGTTGTTTATGCAAATTCGACTGCGTAGATGTTCGAGATTTTTTTCATTTCTCGTCGCACCGTAATTTTCCAATCGTTCGATGAATTTTCTACTACAGCCTTTTATTTGGACCGACCGCGGGCTCTGTGTATTTCGTGCATACCGTGCAGTCGCGTGGAGATATGCTTAGAGAGGAACGGAGTATATACAGTGGGATAGAAAAATGTGTAAAAGGTATTCGAATGGAAAGGAGGTTTTTTTGAATTATGCGATGTTTAATTGTTTAGGAGGTGTTGTCGATTGTAATTTGTCCGATATCTAATGCACTACGCGACCAGTTTTTGTGGCGAGGACAGTTCAGCGCGGCACGCAAATAATTCTGTACCTCATCGAATCGTTTTTAGGAGACTTGAGGGCCATTGTTGTTAATTAAATGTTATAATGACAATTGGTTAATTTTCCGGTCGACGTTATAATATAGTTATAATATCTTTCTGATTAACAGCTGTGATATTGTACTTATTAACGATATGATATCTGTTTAATATTACCTGATTAACATGACTGATTTGTTAGATATTGTTATGGTACTTGCTGATAGGACATGCTCGCCAATGGTCACGCGCAAAGCAATGAAATAAAGTTTGAAGGAAAAGCGTCGATTCCGGACGAGGCGTGAATGAGTTCCAGATCGAGTAGGTTTCTGCCGGCTCCAACTTGAGCTTAAGTTGAACGCGTATTGCGGTGCTTAAAAGGCGTGTCGATCTATGGTATTGTTACGAGACTTTTCGTTAAATCGATTGTACTCTGACGCGTAGGGGCAATTGTGTTCTTCAATTACAACACCCGCTATCTCGTCTGTCAAGTTATCCCTTTACGGACAATTGACACGTACGAATTGAACCCCCAAATTCGCCCGACCATTTCCCGGTTTTGTTTTACACTCGACGTTTCAGTCTCGTAGCATTTTGGAAATATCCTATTTCATATTTCCCCATCGCGTACATGAAGCACCTCTTCTCTTTCAAATTTCAGTTCTATGTATGTTAATATATATTGAATAATGAACAAGCACGGGAGTAACAGTTTCATTTCTTGCTGCTAGATGTATGCAGATACACTAAAAGGGAGTTCATTTTATTGTGAAATAATATCTTGGTTAAATTATTCATAAAATCATGTTCGATGTAGTTACGGAATCGATTCGTACGATTCTAAAAAAAACATTAATTACAAGAAACGTCTCTAATAAAATCATACAAAGATTATGATCCGAATCAATGTTTTAATTCTATACAAGTGAATGAAACCAATGAAGGCAATGAGTTCAATTTACAATAATTAATCACGCAAAATGAATGGGACAAAACATGAAGTAAATACTGCATAAAACTATATTGACAATCAATTAAAAAATTGCCCCAATGATACTCCAGAAATCGCTGATTATGATCCATTCGATGTTTATAAAAAGTTCCCCGAAATCGCGAGAAAACGTCTACAGGATTTGAAAAATCGCTAACAATCGTCGGGTTCGTTTAAAGGAAATTTTGCAGCCGACCTCCGTGTTCCGGAAAGTCGGTCGCGATAATCACGTGATTTCCGCGTAACATTCACCGGCCTAAGGTTTTTCCCCGATGCAATGAACCTCTAACGGCGATGAAGTAATTTCTTGGAGCGGATCACGCCACGCTGGTTACACACGACGTGCTCGCCGTGTCCGTCTTTTACGAAGGGACAACCTAACCCCGGTATAACGAATTCCTGCTGCTTTATTTAGAATCCCCTCGAAAACGCATAAAACGCGTATAACGCGTGGCCATGTGTACGTAGAAACTTTAACCGAGTAACCGTGCATAAAGCTGAAGAGGCTTAAATATTTATCTGCACTTCCTGTCCCCGTTGCAAAACGACGTAAAGTGCATCCCCGCGAACGCAATACTGTCGAAACAAAGGAGGATGTTAAAGGGTGGCGAAATTTTCGGTATCCCGGACACGTAGGATAATTGACAACTTGTTATCCCGTCAGGTTCAATGAAAGTGTAAATACTCGGGCATAAATAATTCATAAATAAATATTGCGTCGAGGTGTGACTCTTTCGAGAACGAAGAAACCGGGAAATATAGTTCAAAGTGTAACAGAATGGATTCAATTTCATTGATCCACATTTGTCTGTACCTTCTGTTGTTTAAAAATAATATCCACCGATGCGAATTTAAACGATTCCATAAAAATATATATGATCCTGTATACTTTCTTATTGCTGGTTGAAGTGAGAATATAATAACGCGATATCAAGTTTAAATGTGTTACAATTACTTCAAATTATTGTTGCTTGTTTTTTATTTCACGGCGAATGATTAGATATTACAGAGAATATCAAATTTGTTTGTTATATTTCATCGTAGTCGCTCTCCGGTAATATCGCGTCGTCGATTAATCATATCGAAGTTGAAATTATCCCAAACTTTTACTATCTACTCATTTATACGACAATACAAATTTCGTATAATTATCTGGTAATTGAAACGTCTGGAATAATAACTTTTTATACACTGATAAATATTCCAATTCAGAGGAATTGGACTTGCGCATCTACTTAAATTCAACTCAATGTACTCAACGTCGATCAGCTCAATTATTTCACATATATTTTAATGTCAGCAATATTGGTATCAACAATTTCTCTGTTACTTCGACTCATAATAATAATCCAAGCCGAAACATCGAGCTGTACAACACACTTTAATTAACATTAAAAATAGTAAATTGAAAAGTATATATAAGAAATGTCAGGAATTCAGTGTCTCCTTGATATTACTGGAGGCAGTCTCCGCTTCGTGTGCTGCGATTCCAAGGAGCTACCAAATATAAAGTATGTCGAATCGAAATAAGTATCTGTCGTTTTCTTAGGAAGTGGCGCCAAATTTTTGGCACAGCGACCTCATGTGATATTGTGAATCATTCGCGAGCTTTACAGGTGACAAAACATCGAATTCCATACATCCACAATTTTCCGGCCCATCTATTTTAATGACCAATGCTAAATTGCCCCCGGTCCCTTCATCCGCGTTACTGGCAACCCGTCAAGCTTCCGTATATCCGGCCTTCGCCGGAAATTACTATTTCCACCCGCTGCATTTTTTGGATATCTTCGGCATTGCAAGAATCGAACTCTAAATTTAATACATCGGATGTTGGTAATTTCTGGGAAGTTCAATGGCCTATAGTGTTATGCATTATATTATATTAGTCTATAATATATTGTTTAAAGGGTAAGCAGTAGAATTTAACAAAAGGGAAATACAGCATATACAATTAAGTTACACCCTGAACGAATATCTGCGGAGCAAATGAACCCGTTTAATATAAAATATGTTACATTATGCGTGTCAAGAACAATTTGAAACACTCCTTTTATCCGCCACTGTATTTATTATTACACATAATGTAAGTCCAGATTGGTCGATGACACACGTGTGATGTGAACGATGCTATTCAATAATTGACTGGGTTACCTATGCAACAGTTGCTGCATTTCAGTTTCGTAACGGAGTTGATGCAGTGGTTCGGCTATTTTTGAACATGTGTTTATTAAGGTAATTCGCCGTTATCGATGTACACGTCTAAATGATGATTGCAGTTTAATTGAATGTTTATTGATTTATACATTCGAATTGAGGCTATCGATTGAGAGCCGCAACAAGTAGTTCCAAGCGAACCGAACAAATGCGATTGACTTCAGATTGGAGAAATAATTAATTAATTTCTACTGTGGAGAATCGTACCGAATAGTTTTCCCTCGAAACGTTCCCTCATGTGAAATACATGATATCGAAAAAAAAAAAGCGTAGCTTGACCAAAGAATATACACAAGTTGTTTCTATGACATAATAATTTGAAAGGGAACCGTAATTAACGATATTAATTAAGGTGAGTAAGGTGGATCAATTACGTGTAATTGCAACGGCGAATAAGTTTGTAACGAGACAAATCTGATCCGTCCGCAAACACAATACAGAAGATTCGTATCGTTTGCGAAAAAAAGAGGAGGAAAAGTCGCGAATGAAAAACACGAACTCAGAGAGTTATTAGAAACATGCAATCGCATGCATTTGCTCGACGTGGACGCACGATTGCTCTTAAAGTTTTCCTTGATATTAAACAATCCGGTTTTCAACCGCGTTTCGGGCGTCCAGTGATTATGTAATCTATTGATAATTATCAGTTACGCGGATACGTAAATGAATAAGTTTAATGTTTCCACATCTCGTCATGTCGGAAAATCTAGTCTATAATATATTCGTACGCAGCGCTTGTTATTCGCGTCTTGATCTGCACTAGGCGTAATCGAAACAGCTGACTAAACATTAGTCAATTAACGAAGTGGTAAATCATATGCGGCGATTTCTCTAACGATGCGAAAGTCGTTGGGCAAACCGATTCGTCGTAAATGAAAGGTTCCTCCGTCCAGCGAAAGACGAGTGCCCAAATCCTGTTCGTGTTCGGTAATTGAAACAATGGAGACGCTGAAAATCTGCGGGGCGAAAAAGATTTACCGGAAACGGGCAAATCGTCGATCGCACGGGGACAATACTTCTGACTTTCAAACGATAACGAACCGGTCGATATCAGTTTTAACCGGTAAAATAATCGACCGTATCTTACGACATCTCTCATTGTCCAGTGATACATTCGTGGCGACCGTTGCGACGGAGCCAGGCAATTGGCTTTTAATTGGTGACGCGCACCCCGACAATTGGACTCATGAGGTTTGAAATAAGTGTGCCCATTACCGTCCACGATAATTTATGATTTACCGTTTCGCGCCGTTCGGCACACGCCACGCGTGATTGTTAGCGTTTGAACGCTGTGACTTGAGTGTGGACGAGTCGTTAGTCTGGCATGTACGAACAGGTGACAGTTGAAGCTCGAGGAACGATTCATTGCGTGAAACAGTTTTGATGGCGTGCGAGTCACTGGTGAGGATAAATAATTAATTACGCGACAAGTAACGCGGCATTGGTTAATGATTTCACGATGACGCCAGTACTGCGATGGTTTTACAATTATATTGTTAGTATACCTTTAACGAAGTACAGAGGCCGATGATATTACCGGAGCAACGATACGGAATTGTTCTTGGTGTTTTGCTTAAAAGTAAAGATAGTATATCGAGGTTTTAATATTGGGTAATTTTTTGGTAACAATTTGCCCGGCGAAAATGCGCCGAAGAAATTGAATTCGATTCATGCTATTACACAGAATTAATTGTCTTAATTCGGGATCGTCAATTTATATAATTGATCGTCCACTGTACGAACGAGTTGTGACTCCAGCACTTGCGCGCATAGATTGTTGTAAACTGTTCCATAATCTGTTTTTGTTTCAATTGGCACATGAGACACGCGAAGTGTAATATACTTCAACTAGCTGCATTCTGAACTTCCGAGCCTGTCGACTATTATTAAATCTTTTCGCAGCTTTCCACATCATTCATAATGTTTTCGACGATTGTTCCCGCGACAATGCACAGTTCTAATGTATTTTACCGTTCCTGTATAATAAAATGCTCTGCGATACAATAAAATATACACCTGGTCCCGGTAGTATACACGCAGCCAATAAACGATAAATTCTTTTTTCATTCTGTGTATCTGTGTGTACATATCTATATATATTTATTGAAACTACGCAGACTTAAATACAGTTGAACCTCTAATTTCACATAACTTCTTGCTGAAAAGCGCAACGAAAGCAGCGGAATTGAACGGCAACAGTTGCGCGGGACACCCTTTATTCGAATTTTAAATCTAGCGGAACACTTTGAGGTCGTCGCGTTTCTATTGCACGCGCTATCGTTCCTGCTACCCGTTATAGGTCACGAGGCGCGACATTGTCTAATTATTCCAACTGGTGGCCGCTGTTTTCGCAATTTATCCCCATTCCGGGCGATACTTCGAGGAAGACGCATAATAAACAACACGTTAACAGCTTGAGTGGTGAAGTCACAGCCCGGGCTGGAGAATCGTTCGTTAATCGAAAAAGTTACGGGCATGCGAGTCGTCGTGCAGAAATCGGTTCTGACCGGTAACGCTCGGTTATTTTCTTCCTCTTTCTCCAATCTTCGAGACACGCCGCAACGTCCTCGCCGGTTCCTTAATTACTATCAGTTGTACGTGCACGAAGTCAAGACGTTTGCACGCGTCGAGTCCGCGGCGTACGCCGCGCGGATTTCGTTCGATCGCGCTGCTGCGAAAATACTTGCCCGCGGACACGTCGCGGTTTCGGAAGGAAAGGGAACGACGGCCAAAAATATATCAATTAGTGACATTTGCCGACCACGTGACCCCGAACGATCTTTCCTCTCATAAAATTCAATGGAACGATTCAGAAAATCGTGTCTGGCCGAATGTAGCATCTCGTTCAATAATTTCGCAATGTTCTATAATAATTTATCGGAATGCAGCATATATTGGCATTTGAAATCGTGAATAATCGTGGACGGTCTCGATTGTATCTCGTGTGCGACGACGCTCTGCTTTAAATATCAAAGAATCGATTCCATTCCCCCGTGTCCAATGGCCAGCTTTAATTATGACGTAAACTTGCAATTAAATCACAGGAACGGTATTACAAAATCGCAGCCCCTCCCCCGCATGTAATCAATCATCCGCAAACTGTGGACACTCTCGGTTCGACGGAGGACGAGCATCGCGACGAGCGTCCGTGTCGTTTCGAGAATCCAAGTACATCATTGTTTTGCGGATGATGATAACGAAGTTCATCGGTGTCGTATATTCGGAGACGTTTGCAATCTTGCGCGGCGCTGGGTGCAAAAATATTTGCGTCTCGCGGATACCTTCGAGCCACAGTACTTTAATACTTACTTCGCTCTATTGTAATTCCTCGACGACTGTACAACGGCCAAGGCAAACCGCGAGAATTTCTCAACTTTGCGGGACACTTTCCGGAATATAGAAAAGCGCGACATGCAACACAGCGTGTACGTGTCGTCATGAGAATCGTGTACCGACGCAGAATTCTTTCGTAGAAAAAATCAGAATTAAAACACTTTTCAACACGATCGAGAAAGTGACTCGGGTAAAAGGGTTGCTTCCCCCCCTTTGAAGTCGAAAAATTACTAAGTTCGAGCAATAATTGCCGAGATCACACAGTTTTATCGTTCAATTATATTGCACGGCTCACAAAATAATATTATTGAACGATAAGAAATCACGTCGCTATCAGCGCGATTTGGGAGATCCGCTGTTCGTCTTATCGGAGAAGGCTTGAAGTTTCGAGAGTGCGCCAACGTGTTGCGCGGATACGAATGAAATTCTCGGGCAATGATGTTTCCGGTCAAGTCGGTCGTGATACGGAAACAGCACGACGATCGAAATCGGTGGAACGGAAACGCGACAGGCCAGACGAGAGATAATGATCGACGATCGGTTTTCCACCGCCGCGACAAACGTTCACGTTCAACTACGTTCGATAACGTATCTGTCCAAGGTCGTCTTAACAGCGTAGGCGTGTCTCCTGCTAAGAGACAACGTCACAATTTGCGTTCACAATGTTTCGTCGGGTGTACAGGGCGCCTGGCAATCTATTGATCGAAATTTAGTCAGCTGTTTTACTCGTAACGACATCCCTACAGAGGTGTACCGCAACGTATCGACTAAGAGACGCGACGTTTTTGTTTCATTTATTACGAGAACATATTGCTGGTTAATTGAATTTTATTGCAAAAATGATTTACTTGTCACGATGGAATGTATCGATTATTTTGCTCCTTTGTTAATTAGACGATATTTCGTAATTTATGGTTCGATGCTCGCGATTAAAGTTTGAAACACAGCTGCCGTCGTGTAAAAGTAATCGTGAAAACATTCGATCGGATAAATTGAAGCAGGCCGATGTAAATAGGCGGCAGCAATTATATTATCAAATACTCTGTCGTCAGCAGCTAAGTTCTGGTCGTAAATGCATCTTGCACTTTTTAGTAGCGCCAGTTTAAATCGATCACGTGGCGTTACAGATTTTATAGAATGTTCACCAGTACGATGTTACAGGTAACAACGAGTTCTTAGTTCTTCTACTTACGTTTAACGACATTGAACAAATCGTACAATCGAATTCCAGTCAAGATAGACTCTTATAGATATTCCTGCAAATGGGAAGACGTGATTTATCCACAGTCTTTTCGATCATTTCTGTACAATAATTTCTATCAAATTGAAGCATCGAATGAATATATTTTGTTACGCATTGTAAATATAACATTGTCGAAACAACTCGCGAGAATGCGTAGAGACGATACACCCTCGTCGCGAAACTGGAGCAGCCTCCCATCATTTTCACGAAGTGCCTCTTTCCTCGCGTCGGCTGTTTTCCATCCATCAGCGATATATTTCTGAACATAACTAAACAGCCAGCGGACCTTCACGATCAAATGAATACGGGTCCCTTTTAGCAACTTAACGTTTGTATTTTCTCCTATAAGCGAAGCGTGGTCCTCTTCGAGACTTCAAAGTCCACAGACGTTCACCTACAATAAAATATCGTTGCACCGGCGAATCGAACAATACACAAATCAGGTGGCAAGAAAACGTGCATTTTAATATTGCCTGGAGTTCAATGTTCTTCGTCGTCTTTCCTAAAAGAATAAAGAAATACAAAAACTTCGTGCGTAATTACTTATCATCGAGTTTCGATATCTTCCTGCAGTAAAAGTGCACGCATATGGTACAGTACAATACATAGAATATCTGTGCCGTCGTTCTAAATCGAGAAAGATTAGAAACTCAGTTTCCACGTTCGATCGCATAGTCACGTGTGAACTATTTAAAAAAGACTCGCACACATCTAGCGCCACTTTTATCGAATACAGAGCTTATACTTGAAAGCTGAGTCATAAGATGACCCGCGAGCTGCATATTTTCGGCCAAGAAACATTCATCAACCGCATATTGGTCGAACCATCCTGGCCCGGTCCAATTCGAAACCGGAGTTTCGCTACAAACAACCAGATACAATCCCCTGCCATTAAACTCCGCGCATCAATCAACTCTACCACGAACAGGGAAAACAGAACAGCTGAGAAGATTCTATCATCCGATTCGTTTGCTCGGCGAAGCTGGCTCCTAAAACGTCGCTCTCCGTCGGCCAGAATTTCCCAAAGAATTCTCGGATCCGCCGGAGAAACTTTCACCAACGTGAAACTCGAGACCCCCTTGTCTGCGCCACCCCGTCCATTTAGCCTTCCGGTCCTACGCCACGACAATTTCGCCGAGACACACGAGATCGTCGGGGTGGTTGTTTAACTCAGCGACGGGCTCGATATTGCTCGATTAATAGGTTAATTAATATATCGACTATTGATAATAAAGTGTCCACCGTAGAAATATATTTCGACGTCGCGTCGATGGGTTCGCGATGGGAATTCGACGCCACTTTGTTCGTTTTGCAAACGTCGAATCGTTTTGGCAATCTTTCGTTCGCTCGTCGGCAGTCGGTTATTTGATTTTGACGGCGCGACAGTTGATTTTCATTTAATACGGAAATAACGAACATCGGTGGAAATTGTACGAAATTTCCTCCGACATGTTTTTCACGTTGTTTACTTTTCCGCTTTGCATAGAATGGTTCGAACGGTGCGATAATAAACAAGGAAAGGGGTGTTCCTATCTAGATTTTGGGTCAGGTTGACCCAGTTTCGGTGCGAGGGTTCGTTTCAATTATGCATTACGTAGGGTGTATATGAAGTTATACTTAAATCAGGAAGCAGACGATTTCTCGTACGCAATGAAAATAAGGTCGACAGGTGAAGAATAGAATTTTTCAGGATAATTGAATTGGAATATCGATAAGGTGTGCGCCCAGGTGTCTTCCATTAATATTAAAATCGCTATTACAAAAACGTTGCATCGTTGAAATTTCTCGCACGTTGAAACAGAAAAGTATCGACGTTGTTAAATTAACCGCGAATGCAGATAATGAAATACGAGACAACACTTTTTAATACGAGTAGTAATACATTTCTATACGTTTCGTTCGCAGTAGATACGTCCCTCGGTACTCAGACAAACGAGTCCCGTCATTTTTTTTCACAACGATTCTGTACTTTACATTTCCATACGCGCAGTGAATTTAAACGAATTTCCCATGTGAATTACTCCTCTCTTTTTTTAAAACAGTCGTACGGTATCAACGACGCGGTTTCGCATATTCCTTCCAACTTCCGACGCAACAGTTAATTGCAACTCCAAGAATTAAGTGCGAAGTGCAATTAAATCTCGAAGAAGGCCACGAGTGGCCGGTCAATGCAATTTGCTAAACAAACCCGCGCAAAGGTTTTGCTTCCATGTACGATAAAAAAAACAGTTGCCTAGTATGTTACGTATTAATGAGAAACTATAAATCGCAGTACAATTACCGGACGAACAATTGTCCCCGCCGAGGGCAACGAGAAAACCTGTCGCCGCAGGTGGCACGAGCACACCACATCCCCCAATCGCAATAACGCGAGCATACGATTCGGCAGAAAGCACGAACAATGTACAAAATTCAGCGATCGACCTCGCGCAATCGACGCCCCGAGGATCGATCCGTCGGGTCTTTGACTCACGCCAATAAACACTATCTCTACGCGATATTCTTTCGCCGCGGCGGCTCGCCGGTAACCAAAAGCCACCAACGTGCACCAGCGTGACGCGTTCGTCGCGATGGTGGTGGTGGTGGTGGCGACGACGACGGCGGCGGCAGTGACGACGGCGGCGGTGGTGGTGGTGGTGGTGGTGTTGGCGGGTCGAGCGCGCGCACGCAATTCAGTCGGCCGGTGTGTATTTAAGTGGGTGTGCACGCGTGTGTTTGAAAGAGTTTTACGGGGAAAGGGAAGCTCGACGCATGCTTCCTTCCTTAATGTCGGCCGGGCCCCGAAGGATTCGAGTGTTGCACAAGTGTTCAGTGGCTCGCGTTGGATCTACGCTGATCGTTCTGATCGGCCCGGCTGGATCGCCGTGCGATCCCTGTATCGCGCTACTCAGCCATCTCGCCGATCGCCAAGCCGTACGGGCATCTCGTGAGTGTGGATCGCAAGGTTTTTACAATCCGTGGGCATTTCGCGCGAGACCTGCCAACCCCCATTTGCCGTCGTCGATTTCACCGGGAGGCCTCGTCGCCGACGACGCCGGCCTACCTCGAGCGACGTCGAAAACGTCCGCGAGAGATTCTGTGCCGCGAGATCACGCACGATCGACGGTACGGTGCGATCGATCGTGGGAAACGCCGGGATTATTGTTGGCACGCGTGTCGGTGGATCGTAGTTGCACACGGTGAATGTTGACGGGAAAATGTCTTTGCCTTTTTCCGTTCGGTATTCGCACCCTCCGTTTTTGTTTCGCCGTTCGAATCGCCCGGCCGCGATTTTCGATCATTTCGAAGGCGCGTTGGTTGTAGACCGGATCGATGCCGGCGCGGGTTTGTGAACGAAAGAATGGTGAAGATCCGATAGTTTCGAGTGAATTAGACGATCTATTGGCATCGATTTTGTATATCGATCTGTTGGGAATTTTCCGGATTGTTGGTTGATCATGTCGCAGTGTCGGTGCGGGTGGTGGAAACGGAATGGATTGGAGTTGTTTCGTTCCACGTGTCACTTGAGTGTGTAATTATCGTCTCTTCGATTGGATAATTAGATAATTACTATTGTTTTCCTCGATAAAGTCGACAGGCAACATCGATCTTCGCGATGCTCGATAGGCTTCAACAAACGTTGCACTCTGCCCCGCAATTTCATGCGAGTATTAATCTCGAGGGCCAACTTCTTTTTATTACTTTTTCGCCGGGTGGCGTAGTTTAAAAGTTTCTGTTTTCGCGAGGCGCTGTTGCTTCTTGGCGAGCTTTCTTCGCGGTATCCTTGTGCACTAATTAACCCGATAAATAGCAGCCGGATTTACGTTCGAAACGGTGAAACTGTGTTTTGTGGGGGAAAAAGAGGCGGCCAGTGGTTCGGTTTTTAATAGCAGTGACGCGCTCTGTGCATGAATGATCGAAGGCTTGATTATAATTATTCGGTGGACGTTTATTTTAGTTGAAAAGTTATTGCACGAGGACAGACAAGCGTAATTTTCTTGACCAATTTATTTCCCAATTAGACCAATTAGACCAAATACCTATTTATGCTGCAATAGCAGTATTCGCAAATAATTTTTGAATAAACTCGATCGCTGAGTACTTCGTGCAGCGAAAATCACGTTTTTACTTATTCTTAGCGTAAGAGAAAACAAATTTGCGATTCCAATTCGAACCATTTGCTTCCTTTGGTTTCCAATATGTGTACATCGCATGCGAGGCGACTACGTTACAAAAGAAAATTCTGTTTCTTACCTCGTGCAACTCAACCTGCGTCTTTCAACTGCCGTTAATGTAACAATTAATTATTGTTTTACGTACGCTTCTTATACGTACAATGTCCCGAGACGCTTAAAGCCGCCATATCTTAATACTACTTGAAACTAGTTTCACGTAATTTTTTAATTTTATCGGAAACTTCTACAATTCCCTAAAACTGAATAGACGTACGAACACTATTGAAATTTTCCTTAATACATTGAGCTTCTCTTTCCATCGCGAACGTTTGAAACATTCAGCAAGTACGTGAACTATGTATAATTGTAAGGTGCGTCTGCTTACCACAGTATCGTATACCGGTTAACACTACTTGCTGCTGAAGACCCTATTTAACGTTCCACAGTAGAATATCTGTGTCAGTGATTAGACTCTCAAACCGCCTACATTCTCAACATTATTTTCCGTACAGAATCCTTTTCTACTCGATCGAAATACCATTTGTCTAAGCGTCCCGACGATTGTCAAAGTTTTCCAACGATTCCCATAAAACAAATGTTAAACCATCCCCTTTTCACCCAGTCAATATCAACCGCGACAATGCTTAAAACGTCCTTGCGAATAATCTTCGCCATTATGTCAGATTTGTCCTGCATCATTTCTGTACCGTGCACGCTGGTCAAGGTTCGTCCACGGTGAAACGTTTAAGGGGTTACCATCGTCGGCTCCCTTGCGCTACGTCCGCGCCACTTGGCCGCGCAAAACGCAAACAATAATCGTGTGCAGCGTCGAGAACAAAACGAATGCCCGTAGAAAAGTGAGTCGACGTTGCGGTATTAATTCTTATCGCGCGACGTTTCGTACATTGAGAAAGCAACTTTGAAGTTTTGGTGCGGGTTCGCGCGCACTTAGCCGAATCCTCGTTCCCGAAGTGTTCCCCACTGTAAACCCTCCGACGTTTCTGGACGCGACGTTGCGCAAGGCCGTGTACGTTCCGCGTACGCCGGGAGAGCGTAACGTAATCAGGAATTTTTTAACGTAAACCGTTGCCTGGCCGTTGCTAAATCTAGAATTGTACCATCCAGTTTAAAAAGAAGCGGCGTATTCTTAGGGGCCTTCGTTTCTTCGCGTCTCTTATCTGTGCGTTTCGACGTGTCGCCCGTTGCCCGCTTCTATATCGAGGAACGTTTACATGAAAGAGACAGCAGAAGCGTTAAATGATTCGCATCGCTATATCGTTGGATAATCGCGATTACTTAATCGACGATTCGCACGAGGGGGACTTGGGATTATTTTTCTTTTCTCGTGACTATAAATTTCGACGCAGCCTGAACGGTTCGCCTCGTCACAATTGTGTCCGTTCCGTCCAACGGTATCAGCCATCTTCCTGATCGATACTTGTTGCGACTTCCTTATTTTCATTTCTCTAGGTGCCGCGAAGGTAGGAAAACACCGTTGTTTGCTCTTCTTTTATTTTCGTCATTTGAACGCGTTTCATTTTTCGCACGATATTCGTACGAGTAATCGTTGCGACGTGAACAGCGGCGAACGCCGGTTTATTAAATATAATAAACATGTAACGAAACGCGGGCAACAATGAAACGTTCGGTGTTCGTTGAAAATAAAAGAATTGACAGACTCGAGGATTTCGTGGCGGGGATCGTTCGAATTCCTCGAGGCCTTCGAGTTTGAGCCGCGTACGAGTCCATTAAGGTTGCAGCATTTCATTATCAACGTTGCAATTAGCTTTATCGGAGGTCACGAGACGGACCGATAATACGATATTCGAAAACGAACTTCATTAAAATGCTATTCGAAAGTTCGGATAAGACTTTAGAAAATTTCATTATCTGCGGATTATTTAACATTTCTGCGATGCGGTCGATCTTCGTTTGCAACAGAAGGTCCAACTCGCGTTATTTTCGCTGAGTAGATCACACGTTTACCTTTAGTTGAGTTCTCAATAAAGCGACTGTCAAAGACAATTGTTGCTTGAATTTGAAAATCTTCGAAAGCGGAGTTTCTCTCGTCGATCTTTCGTTCTGTTTATAAATCTTCCAGCTATATCATTTTTCGAACGAGCCATGGTAAAGACTCGTTCGAAACGGACAGAAGTGATGAACACCATGAGTTCAGAGCGAGGGAAAATGTATACGATTTACTTCGAGATGCAACCCCATGCGCAACGGTATGCGATATTATCGTCACTTTTGATCTATAATACGGCCGATTACCTGCCGGCGATTACACGTGCAAACACACTATTGCGGGCCTCTCGCATTGTTTGCCGACGAGGAACTCGAATTCGTCTACGTGGAACACGCGTCGCGCTGTCTTCGATTTTCGTACGGGAACAAATCGATAATCGTTCCATTCGTACGCCACTAAGGGGCTATCAATCAGAATTTGGGGCACGAATATACGTGTTCCAACGCATCCATATGTTTCGTATGAAAAGTGCATTTCCCTTCGCGTAATACCGAGGGGAAGAAAACATTCCCATGGTTTCTGCTGCAGAATTATAACGACGATAGAATATTGAATTTCTGCTTGCCGAATCGAAATATTCGACATATCGATATTCGTATGTATTGCTGTTAGATTCAGAGACACAGTGTCAATATGTTCACTTTTATTACTGCCATGATAAGGGCTTATATAATAAAGGGAACGACATTTCGTACAGTTCGCTTGAACACGGTATGCAATTAGTTTGTTTTGATTACACCCGGCGCACGTGTGTAGGATTTAATTAACGCGATACCACGCTTCTGTTACAAATAATTGATAATCGCCCCGCGCGCCTTTAACAATACACAATCGGGCAGATTGTTGATAAATAGATTTCATCAAGGTAAACGTCAGATTCCAATGATATTTTGATTGATTATCTCGCGCCTCTCTAGATATGGCCGTCTAATTTCAAATCCACGATAAACCGAGTACACATTACATCACTCTATTATTGTGAAACGGATGATGGGAATCTAGTGGAAGGAAAAAGATAAAAATTGCTATCCGGTCTATTATCATTCCGTGTTTGTCAACCTTTTTATCGATTGTAATTACGCTCGCTTTCCTTTAAATGGGTGTAAATTAGTCTGATTCGTTATCATTCCCATTGAAACGAAGTGCTGTAAAAGTAAGGAAATTATTCGGGAACAAACACCGTTCTTCTTACCATTATACTTAAATGTTATATTCGAAGAAAAACAAAATTTTATCACCGAGTAAATGTTCAATTTATGATACGTCTAAATCGTTCTAAAACTTCGTGACAATTGAATGTTAACGTAGCTTCAATTTTCCGATAACTCATCGTTAAAATAAAGAACGCAGATATAACTTTTGTTAGCAGAAAATGAGAGAAGCAAATTTTCTTTTTGCGGCAAAGAATTATGTCACGCTGCAGCCCAGTTAGTGCAACACCAGAATGTTATGTTGAAATGGGAAAATAGTAAAATCGATGATTCCCGACGTGTCAAAGAAACACTGTCGTCCCAAAATATATTCAGCTTCCCACGAAACACGTTCACGTTCACGGCCATTGACAAGGGCGGCCTGTCAAAATTACAGATGGCAGGCTGAAAGCTGGCAGCAAAAACGCCTCGAAAATTTATTTGCTTTGGCCTTACACCGAAACGCATTACGCGCTTCGAAGCAGATGCAGCAACGAGGCAGTGGAAGTTTACATATCGCGGTTATCACAAAATTTCCCCCCCATATATTTGGGAATAACGCAAAAAATATGAATCGCATCAACGAAAATACGATGCGCATATTTATTAGTTTGTCAATGCCATAAAACGAGACAATCGAGGATATGAAAGTACGTGAAGTACGTTGTTACGTTGAAGACGAAGTTGTGCATGTCGATTGATAAAAATTTGAACTCCTATCGGGGAGCAAAAGTGCTTAATAATTCACAGGCGGAGTTGATTCTGAAGGGACGCATGGCGGTGGCGATCAAAAAGTCAGAGGTCGATGAAACACCTATCGGCATAGAAATATCGGACAGATCAAGCTTTTTCTCCTTCTGTCTTTCGTTCATTTTATTTATTTAAAGTACCCCCGAACCAGGCGACGAACATTTGTCCCATCAATGGCGAGGAAAGTCGAGGATAAAAAGATTTAAATATATTTGACATAAGGGTTATCGAAATTATCGTGTTCGTCTCATCGAAATATTGCACGTAACGCGAAACGAAACGTCTTTATTCGCGCTAACACGAACGCAAGAATGCAAGCAAGAACGTTACCATTAATCGAAACTTCCCGTTCGAACGATTCCTAACGATCGGCATGACGGTAATTATACAGAATTTCTATAAAATATAGAACAGCGATTTACGCGTTGCGTATCATCGTTTATAGAAACAAAAAGAAACGCATGAGAAACACATTACGCGTCCACTGAAATTCGATTACGGATAGAACAAAATTTCATTACGTTTCAACATTAACAAATACGCGGCAACGTGATTTCTTTCTCGTTTATTCAAACCCCGCGATGCCATAAATCACTGTTTGCACAGCAGTTAATATAATTTCGATAAAACACTATCATCGATAGTATTTTATCATTTCATCGTTTATACAATCTGCTTTCCCCGGCGAGCACACCGAATATATAGGATCGCTGATAAAACTACTTGACCCGCTTTCCCACAAAATTTATTAAAAACCCGCCCCGTTAACCTTCTTGCAACGCGATTAAAAACAAACATCAAGCTAAATCGCGAACTTCCTCCGTACTCCGTTACACGCCGTCGAGCAAACTGAACGCTCCGCCCTTAACAAATCGGCACGAACAACGTGCAGAAGAACATCGCTTCCGACCCCGCCAATGAAATCTGCCCGGACCTACAGATTCGTTTTTCCGCCGGCGTCCAGCGTGCCGGATGATTCAATGACGGCCCCACCAATAAAGCCAGTAAATCCCGCGTTTGTTCGAGTCGAAGACGTTTCCGACGCCAAGTTCCGGTGTACGTGATGTCGATAGTTCCGGCCAGCCGTCGGGCATCGCGAGTTCCTGGATCGCCGGCAAGATAGTCGGATAGTAATACCCCCGTAGATCTTCACGAAGATCCGCCTGGAGTTCGACGCATTCGTTCGAACTTCCCGGCACAGCAAACTAGCCCCTTCTTCGAAAATCCATTTTCCCGTCTCGACTTTTCTCGCCCTTAGCCGGACGAGCGGCGAATACGCGCGACGCTTGAGAAGACACGCGAACAATCGAGGGTGCGAGCGATTTTTCAGCGCGTCTGTCCGATTTTTCTTCTTATCCCTAGCTGCGCCGCGGCGGTTCTTCGGGAGTTGGACGGGAGATTTGAATAACGGACGACGAGGACAAACGTGGAATCGTGAGTTCGCCGATGGGGTCGACGGGTTTCGCGAAGTTCGATTCCTCCGTTGCATTGGTTCTTCTGTCCGGATTATCCGGGACTCGCGGTTAGAGATATGTAATGTTAACATCGTAGGCGAATAGCGTTGTCGGCGTGTTCGTAAAAGTCATCGTCGCGATTTCGACGAGAGCTTTCGCTTCTTGTTTCCGTAGGCTTCGAAATTTCGGGCGACCAGGGCGCGTGGAATTTCGTTCGCGGCGGAATTAGCGAGCTTTCTTTTCTATTATCGCCACGCTGTTCCGGAAATGTTTGCTGATATCGATACTTGATTGCACGATTATTGCGTCCGACGACACTTTGGCATTTCTGTTTTCTGCCGGTAGCGAAATGTCGTTCGTTTCAACCGTGAAATATACTTTCAAATAAATCTTGTTAAGATTTCATTGTCTAATGTTCAAAACTGTTATGCCGTGCAGCATGTGCTTCAATGAACACGCACTATTATTATTATTATTATTAGATGCACGGGAAGTTAATACGAAAATTAATATATTTTGTGCGAGTTAAATGTGTAGTTAGGCGATTAACAAAATTATTACGAACAATTGTCGCTCCTTGTTTGGTATACGATATAAGTTGCAAATAGTTGTGCCGCGAAATCAGTGATTATTTTAAGTCACGGAATTTAGGCGCACTCCGTGGATGTACACTTACGTTGGATCTAAGAAAAGATCTGCCACATCACTGGGAGACATGCCAGGAAATTGTAACTAAGTATGTCCTATTAAAATGACGAGAATGTGATTGCTGGTAAAATTTCAAACACTTGGTAAACTGTCCCGAGAAATATTCGGGCGATCTAGCGTACGATGGCCAATTTATTAAGCTTCTCGGAATTGAAAAATTGTTCAAGATGAACGATTGGGTAGATATCACGCGGCAAGCATTTGACGTGGCGCGATAAATCGAGGAGAAATCGTGTTTCGTTGAAGTAAAATTAATTGAGGTTTCCAGTACTTTAGAATTTTCAGGGACTCAATTTTACATAAATAACACGGTTTTTCCGGGAATCAATTTGAAATTTGAAGCACATTTCACGGTTGCGGCCGTGCTAAAGTGGCATTTGAAATAGACGAACAAAGTTTACAGCTGTTACAAATTTCGTTTTCTATTACACATTTGTATTACATAATTACGATAAAGCAAAAAGACGATACATCTGATAATGACATCGGCACGTGCGATTTAAGAACTTATTCATTTATGAAGGAAAGCAATGGCTGCATTGATCTTGATCTTTAGAAGATAAGATATTTGAACTAGCTATTTAAACCAGCGAGTGGATAATCAGAACAATATTTCCCGCAACATCGACTCGCATCGAACGTGCGAATTAGAGGATACATGACATTTCGTGAAACATTTCCTCGCGAACAATTAACACGGTCTATTTCATGGAAATATTTGCATAGTCTTACTTCCTCCTTAACGCCTGCACAATTCGCGTAGGGATTTACAGAATTGTGGTTCTATAAAAAGGCGAACACAGGAGAATCCATTGTACCTGCATAAACATTCGCAATTCCAGTAATATGGCGGAATTCTCGCAGCTAAAACCGTCGCAGCCAAAGGGTTAACACATATGTTCTTCGTGTCCGATGTTCAAAATTATTCCCCGTTCTAAATCAAAATTTGCACCCAGGCGTAACGTTCGCTTCGATCAGCTTTAAAATCTCCACGTGATAATTTATATTCATGCGATTCTTTGCAATTGTTGCAGATTCAGCGAGACCCAGTTGACCTGTACTTGAAGCTATGGATGATGAGATAATGGGTGGAGTCCAAAACAACAAGAGATCACCGATGACCCTCAACGTCAGCGGATTATGGGACGTGGTGCCAAGATTAGACCATTACAGGTATGAAATCGTGATCAGTTTATAAAAGTTTATCAGATCTAATGGAACAATTTTCATCGAGTTCTCTGCAACGTTGCACTCATCTTTAGGAGAATAATGGTTCGAATCCAATTATGCCTTGTTCAATCGTATTTTAGCGTGCAAAATGTTAAACGACGCACACGAATCTACTTTCTTGTGACGTTGGATAATATGTTATTCGCTTGAACTAATTAGACGTGTACAGCAAGGAACGTTCGCTTCTCTCGATAAAATACTTTCGTCCCATCGGCTAAATCTGTTCCCGAAAATACGCCCGGTCAGATGTGAAAGCATTATTCCGTGGAAACGGCAGAAAAAGAATCATAACTCAGAGCGCGAAAATAGATTCGCGCAAAGGCCGACTAAAAAAAAAAAAAAAAAAAAAAAATTGATAGTAACAGATTCGAAACAACATTGCGTGCGTATCGGCTGTCACAAGTTAATACACATTGTCTAGCAATCTATTTCGCTCGATGCGTGCGGAGCAGAGTTCGATACGATTTTTGTTTCTGCAGCGTGTGTAGTGAATTCCTGCGAACGCATAAACAAGCATTCGTCCATAAATAGAACCTCAAGCAAAGTACAAATCAAGAGACAACGTTGCACGAACAAGCAAAGTGGTACTGTATATCTGATAACGACACGTCAGAACCTGTGTATAAATCATTTGTCGTTCGGAATCAGTGCCCGATTGGGATCGGTCGTATTTCTTTTCTAACGATTCTGTGCACGGATTGTCACGGTCCACTAGGTATCGCGATTAACACAATGTTAAGATTAATTTTGTTCAATCGCAAGCGATATCTGCCAATCGATTTCTCGGCTCATTCCGTAAACGCTTATAACGTTCAACACACCGAACGACATAATTCGCTTCTTCGGTCACGAATCAACATCGACGCACCGGAAAAATGATAAATCTCGAAGCGATAATGCACACTGCAGTGCTGCGAAATATTATCGAAACGAAAGAGCCACTGTACTTACGAAGGTGCGTACGAGGTGTGCTACAAAAAAAAAAAAATCCGCCGATTTAAAGGTTGATAATATATCGCAAATTTCAGCCCGTCGACAATCCTGCTCCTTCTTGTTTCGTGCAGCGGTTCGTCGAAATTTAATCAGGCCCATCCTCTCCGCCAATGTCTATTACCGAGAGTCACAAGACCGTCTCATGTTTGCAGATTGAGCCGCCGTGCCAAGAGGCCATCGCTGAGCACCCTGCACGAAGGAAATCTTATAAAGGTAAGAATTGCCGCGCCCTGCGGACTGTGGACATTCGTTCTACCGTCCCCGGTAATATCGTCCAGTGCATTGAAAAAGCGCCCCGTAATTGCCGTCGCACGAGCCTGCGCGTTAAAAATAATTTCTCATACGTGGGATTGACTCGGCGAACGCGTCGATCACGTTCACTGTGCACCAGTTGCGCGTCGATGGCCGTGGAAAGTAGGGAGGCTCGATTCAGCCTCGTGTTTGCATTGTATTTGTACGCGAGAAATGTTTTTTTTTCCCTTCCATTCGCTTATTTTCACGGGCGCACGGAATCAGCCCTTGCCTCGTTTGTGCCACCTGTCTGGCCTAACCCTGTACGGACCACTCGTTCCGCTCACGAATGAGGATAAAACGCGTAACAGAAGGGGGGGGGGGATCGGAAATGCAAATGTCAGGAAAGCCATTGATACGTTCCATACGCGCAACCCTTCGTCGGGGGCAAGCATCTTCCGGGGATGATTCGGCTGAAAAGAAATAATCATCGTTTCCCCCGGAATGCCAATTTATTTTACTCCTTACGAGTTTCCCGAGCACATATGTTGCGTTTCTACTTGGTGCTCTCGTCGCGAACAGGAGGAAGTCGAATAGAATTTCGTTTCTCACCACCACCCCTCTCTGTTGCAATTAATTGTTTGGCAGATCGTTTCGTCACTTTCTGTTTTTAATTTAACGAAACACGGGACGCGAGAGGAACGCGTCGAAGGCGACGATCAACTGGGAAAGTTAGGAGCACGCCTGAGTCGAATTAGACCCCGAGGTGGTGTCTCCATCAACAACGACGATCGAACTCATAACGAGAGCTCTAAGGGTTACGGTGTATTAAGTTTGCACAGCAGTAAATACCAACAGCGAGGGAAATTAGAAAACCGTATCGATTTCAAAATCTTTATTTCCCTGGAAGTTTGCTGTGACGAATTAATGGTGCGAGGAGATAAATCGAATTAATGAAGCAAAGAAATTTGAGGGCTGTCGCGAACAATTGTATGCTTGCAATTCAATTCGTACGATCTCGTAGAACGGACAGGGGGAAATTATTTCGAATTAAGTTATTTACTAATCTCCAGAATATTAACTCAAGCAATTTCGTGAAATATTCTAATTTCTATCCTACAATGTGCCATTAGCGCGGACAGCAATTACGTAACCAATTCGTTTTATTACGTTTCAAAACTGGCTTTGACGGCCGGCGTTAAGGCTCATACAAATTAGCTTCAGAATATTCCACGGTATTTGGTTTCATCTTGAAACAATTACCCCTTAAACAGATTAAATAAAGCCGTCCACGGAGACGCGATATTTCATTAACATGCCACGCTTTGTCTTTTCACATCGAGCGCTATAATTTCGATAGGCCGAACGGAAATATTCTCTTCCGGATACTGGATCGTTACGATTAATTTCGCGTATACGAATTAATTACGAGTTAAGAACACTAGGAAATATTGTTACGTACACGATCCATACACGTGGTACATATGTTCGAAATGAACATGCAATTACAATAATACTGCCCCGTTTCTTGTTCGAATAAAGCAATCAATTATATTTCTGATTTGAAGAGAAATAAAACGAGGAAGGTTGACGAACGGCGATCAAATTTCAGGACCCGAACGTAGAAGCCGGTCAAGTTGGAGCATCACAGCAAGGACACACCGGTATAAAACTAGGATGGATCCAGGGTGTTCTAATACCATGCCTGCTCAATATATGGGGTGTAATGCTCTTCCTACGATTGTCGTGGGTGGTAGCACAGGCTGGCATACTGCAGAGCAGCATCATTATCGGAATATCGGCGGCCGTCTGCGTCATCACGACGCTTAGTCTCAGCGCAATTAGTACTAATGGGGAAGTAAAGGGAGGTGTGTTACGGGGTCCCCGTTTTTTTCTTCGTTCTCTTTTTCTCCCTTTCGCAAGGAGTGGCGGCGTGTACTTTGGTTGCCCGTTGCCCTTCGGCGACAATTGAACGTGCACAATTGTTCCTCCACGAAAAAGGAACGATGTATGTGAAAAATAATCGCGGATAATAATCATGCACGCAACAACCCGCCTGACGGTCGCGGTCGGTTTTATACGTTTTCATTTGCAGCGTGCAGCTTTTCGATTAACTCGACGTTCGTCGACGTTCACGACATTACACGTCACCCTTTTCGTGGACAGAAATTGGTTTTTTTCATTTTGCCATGAACGGTTTTGAAACTTGGCATGGAGAATAATCGATATTCAATTTTATTCGATTTCAAACTTTCAACATCTCCACCGCACTCTTTCTTTGTACTTTGCAAGTTTAAATTTTCAATTGTCGGTGAATCGCCTCATCTTTGTCCACGTCCATAAACATCGAACAAAAACGCATTTGCGTGTAATTATTCGATTAAGTTCAATCATGTATAAATTGACATTCCTTTAGGTGGTATATACTTTATCATATCGCGAACCTTGGGACCGGAATTCGGAGCCTCGGTGGGGATCGTTTTTGCATTCGCAAACGCTGTCTCCGCGTCAATGAACACCATTGGTTTCTGTGATTCGTTGAACGATTTGCTACGAGAATACGATCTGAGGATCATCGACAACGGTGTAAATGATGTTCGAATCGTTGGCTTGATCGCACTGATCGCTATGATCATGATCTGCGCTATTGGAATGGAATGGGAGTCCAAGGTATTTGTTTCAAACAATTTCTATCGCAGTGTGTACATTAATTATGTTTTGATATGCAATTATATACAATATATAATATTCTGCGTTGTTTGCACTCGTTGGATCTTCGTTATAGTAGATAGACAACAGTTCTATGCACGAATGAGAAAGAAACACTTGCAAATTGAAGTAGTATAAGCGTATGCTTTGTCAGATTTATTGTGCGCAGTTCGGTACTATTGTCCAATGGTATCTTCGACCGAACGTTTTATATATTTGTAAATATATTGTTTCGAAACGTCAAAGTATTAGACAATATCCATTTTCATGTAATTAAGTGCATCATGGAATGATGCACATTTAGTATTGTTGTGTAATAAAATCATTTTTCTTTCAGGCCCAAAATTTCCTCATTACCATCATTGTTGCAGCTATCTTTGATTTCGTGATTGGTACTTCCATGGGGCCGAGAGACGTTGCTCAGCAAGCACAAGGATTCCTTGGATTCTCCTGTACGTGAAATCGAAGTTCTCCTTCCTTAAAATTTCATTTAAATTCGAAGCAAAGCCATACACGATTTACAATTGTTATTTACAATTTACACAAAATTACGAGCATGGAATTCGCGACGAGCTCTGGAAAAAATATTTTGAACTCAGCAAATACGGTGCCAACGAATCATTCACAGCTTTGCAATTGATTCCGTCTCGAACGAATTCATGACACAATTCTCCACATTTTTAGCGGAGGTGTTCGTGAACAATTTGCAACCAGACTATCGTTTCTCCGAGAACAACAACCAGACGTTCTTCTCCGTGTTCGCCATTTTCTTCCCATCCGTAACCGGAATTCAAGCTGGCGCCAATATCTCCGGCGATCTAAAAGATCCAGCCAGCAGCATACCAATCGGAACGCTGCTCGCGTTACTTATTTCGATGCTCAGTTACGTCACATTCGTGCTCTTCGCCGGTGGCGCGGCGCTAAGGGATGCCAGTGGTCTTGTTGGCGCAAATAACACTATCATCAACTGTGTTCCGAACGTCAATTGCACTTACGGATTGCACAACAGTT
This sequence comes from Nomada goodeniana, assembly GCA_963969485.1. NCBI lineage: Eukaryota > Metazoa > Arthropoda > Insecta > Hymenoptera > Apidae > Nomada > Nomada goodeniana. The sequence continues at coordinate 4,245,803 of OZ018302.1, forward strand.
ACTCGGTACAGTATGATATAATTAACTGGTCGTGATAAAATCAGGCCTTCGTTTCGTTGAAATTATCGCCATTTATGACTTCGCACCAGTTCACTGTTTGTAATGCACGTTGATCTCTTCGTTCTGCACATTTAACTAACATATTTGTGATCGGCACGCAGGCGTGTAAATTGTGTTTATATTAAAATTGAAATCTTAATTTCGTGTATATTAATGGAAATCGGTGAAATGTTTTGATCAAATTACAAATTACCATTCTGCGGAATGTAAGGAAAATGTTTCGAAATCCCTATCGCCATTGAACAATCCAATGCGTTCTTCAATTATTTTTAATTGTCGCTAAAACAATAGCAAGTAAAAGAAATTCACGAAACGAAACGAATATTTCGTTTCTTATTTCATTAGTTTCATCTTTAGCTTGACGTGTCTTTTTTTATAATAATAATAATGATTTCTCGTTGCACTGTTTCTGGGTAAATTACAAATTATTATTCATTGAAGCCTGCTACGAACGATATTTACTTGAATATTTATTTTTCCTTTTTAAGGTGATGCGTCTGATGTCAATCTGGGGCCCACTGTTCTACGCCGGCTGCTTCGCCGCGACGCTCTCTACCGCTTTAACGAATTTACTATCTGTACCAAGATTAATACAGGCATTAGGGCAAGACAGGATTTATCCAGGCTTAATTTACTTCAGCAAAGGCTACGGAAAACACGGCGAACCGTATCGTGGTTACGTGCTCACATTCTTTGTCGCAGCGTTGTTCCTTTTAATAGGTAACAATTGACATTTAGTTACGCGTCACTTACGATTGGAATAAAGAACTTAATATGCGGCAATAACAGTGCGAATCGCACAGAATTAAAAAGCTTGCTGACTTGATTTAATTAAGCGAACATTAAAATAGGAATTACGATGAAATTATTTCTACTTGGTACAAACATTTGGTATTGCAGTTGATATACGATGAAAACGTAAATGCAAGACAAACAAATTTTCGGTTTTCAGCAAACTTAAACGTGGTGGCACCACTCATCTCGAACTTCTACCTGGCGTCCTACGCGTTAATTAATTTCTGCACGTTTCACGCGGGACTTATCCGACCACTCGGGTGGCGACCAACGTTCAGGGTAAGTAGCAAATATTAAGGGAATATTAATGTGCAATTAATACTCTAGAAAACAACATAACATTGCAAATTAATATTTTAGAAAAAACATAGAACGAACGCGCGTTCAACGTGTAAACTGTTTGAAAATATTTTTACAGTACTACAACACCTGGCTATCCCTATTCGGTTTCATCATCTGCGTGGCTATTATGTTTCTCATCGACTGGGTAACCTCGCTCGTTACATTTGTGATTATCTTCACGTTGTACTTAGTAGTTGTTTATCGGAAACCAGACGTGAATTGGGGCAGCAGCACGCAAGCACAGACGTACAAAACCGCACTTTCTATCGTGTACAGGTAAGTCCGCCGTTAGAGAAATATTCTCGCACATCTTCGCGGATTTTTATTCAATTCCAGTAATTTCATGTAATTTATTGTAGCATGTAATTATTTTAATAACTTCGCAGATTAAATTCCATCGACGAGCACGTCAAAAATTATGCTCCCCAAATTTTGGCACTGACCGGGTATCCTGGCGCCAGGCCAGCGTTGCTGCATCTGGCGAATCTCATCACGAAAAACCACTCGCTGTTGATTTCTGGCGAAATATATCCAGTGCGTAACTTAAATAAACTAATTTCTTTCTCTATCTTTTGATCGTTCACGGGAAACCTCCAAGTCGCGTTTGATAATGTTTCAATTATACAAAAACCTTTGGAAAATATTGCGTTCTTAACGAATCTCGTTACTTAATTTTGAGTTCGCAATGTCGGCTGCGATATTTTCGTGTAATGATACAGAAATATAGATATAGAAAGTTCAGCAGTCATTTAAAATTTTAAAAGAATATGATTCGTAATTCGTACCTTTTCAGACTCGTCTATCTTATCGTTTGCGTTCGGTGCGCCTCGCAAACGGTTACACGTGGTTGCACCAGCATCGTATAAAATCATTTTACCACGTGGTGGAGGATCTGAGCTTCGAAAGGGGTGCGTCCGCCTTGATGCTGGCGACAGGTGTTGGAAAATTGGCACCGAACGTAGTTTTAATGGGGTACAAAACGCACTGGTCAACGTGCAACCACAAGGATCTTCAGGAATATTTCAATGTCCTCCAGTAAGATGTTAATGCATAATTATTGTCGTTATCACTGCCGAAACCAGAGTATAATATATATCACAGCGGTTAAAAAGATGCATTTCATTCGTTATTCTATTGATTTTCTTCGCGATTTAAATAACAAACTAGCAAAAACTGGAAATAACATTCGTCTATGAATATTAATAATAATTGACACTGATTTCTTCGCGGTCGGAATGAAATCGATCAGAATATTTCTTGGAAATAAATCGCACTTCCCCCCTGTTATCGGCGACGAGTTTAAACACAAAGGCGCTGGTAAAGATTAAAACGAAGTCTGCTATTGCTTACAGTAACGCGTTCGACCATAAATTGGCCGTGGCGATGTTGCGAATCGCTGAAGGTTTAGATTGTTCCGAAGTTGTGACAGCGAACGGTGATGAGGAACACGGCACCTTAGCACAAAGCAGCTACGATTTGACTGGGAGTACTTTAATGCACGTAGATAGCAATTTATCGATGTCCAGCCAAATACCACGAGTACAAAGTGTGCCAGCAATGGGTATTTATTATTATTATTATTATTATACCTATTCTTCTTTGCGCTTAATTTAAAATATTGTACCATCCTGGTTATTTATTATTATATTATATACGAAGATAAAATATACTATATCGCGTTGAAAAAACTAACGTAGTTCTTCGTAATTTGTATTTTTAGGGACTCAATTCGTACCTGTAGACGCGCCACAAATTATCAGGGATTCGCCCACGCACGGAAGCGCTAGAGATCATTTAAAGAACAAACGCAAACATGCGATAGAAAAATTGATGTGAGTATTAAAATATATTACATAGCATTCCTGTTCAATGATTCATTTTCATTGGAATTCGTTGCGATTAATATTGGTAACTAATAAACATTGTAGGCAATAACAGAGTAGGTAATAATAATATGTTAATTTAGTCTGTGAAAAAGATATTTCATCTTGACTCTTTTATTTTATGGACCGGTCATTATTATAAATCTTTCACATTTTTTTTAATCTAATTGAACACCCAATTACAGCCAATAGTTTTTTTCTCAAAGGAATTTTCCACTACCACGGTAGCACACTGCATTTATTACTGCGCCTTAATAGACATTCATATCGTATCGTAAATGTAAACGAGCGACGTAAAAAAACAGTTTAAAGACTGGAGACGGTTTTTAAAATGCAAATCGAATACTTCTACAGCCAGTATTATATGTACAATTCTTCAAATCCGACTGTAACATTCTTTTTCAATCTCTGAACTGAAAATTGTTCAAAACCGTAATATCCTTTAATAGTCAATAATAAAAAAGTATTACGAGGTAGAGCGAATAATGGTCTAAAATGTAATATGCCTTCGTCAATTGTCTAGGGAGAAACGACAGACAATGGCACCTGTTCCTGAGCGTTTGGCCATCTTCCAAAGAAAGCACAAAAATGGTACAATAGACGTCTGGTGGTTGTACGACGACGGAGGTAATTCACAAAAGCAATTACACGTGACCATTAACAATGGGGATATTTTATCAATTAGAATTAATGAATTGTTTTAGCATCGGATTACTTATCTAATCAAAATTCCTGTTGTGCCAATACGATAACGGGTACAGCATGTTTCGTGCATGAATCACTTTGTATCGATCGTCGAACGAAATTAAATTAGGAGTGCCTTACGCAATACACTTAAACATCCTCAAAGGATCTCACGCAAATTGTATTTTTTTACTCGTTCACGGTTCGCATGGAAGAAATTTGAGATTGAAAAAAGACTTGCAGACAGTAGAATCTATTTTTGCCGCACGTAAAAACCTACAAATCGTACGAAAATTCGAATTATCTAAAAGATAGCCTTAAACAGCTTGACAATTGAAATTGCTTGTTATTCTTTTGCGACGCGTTACCCTTGGACTTTACTTTTTTTCGCCGTCTAAATGTGCTATACGATAGTAACGTAATTTATGATTTATCTAGTATCTAGAAATATTGTAATAGGGAAGGTAATAAGAATGCAACCTGGAATATTCGAAAATACTAGGCGTATATGTACCTGCAACTTATTAAACAAAATTTTATGTCACAATTGTTCAACACGAAATTAACGAAGATTGTATACATATACGTATACTGTATGTTTGCAATTGGCACAAATTCTTTTTCCACAGGTTTAACTATTCTTCTGCCATACATCATTAGTACGCGTTCGAATTGGGAGCACTGCAAAATGAGAATTTTCGCGTTGGCCAATCACAAACAGGGCATCGTGGCCCAAGAGAAGGAGTAAGTTAATAATTAATAAAGAAAATCCTCGAACGCCACTCCGTTCTTTGCCAATAAGTTGTTCATCAAATAGAAAATACACAAATGCATTGCACACCTGCCCCACAACTATACGCATAGAAATAACAGGCAGTTAATAATGATACGTTTCGCAATAATGTTTGAAACTTTTCTGATCATTTTCCGAGGATAATCGATTTCATTCTTCATCATTGCGTTCACCCTTTTTCAGAATGGCCGAGATAATGGCGAAGTTCAGGATACGATACACCAGTTTGAAAATGGTGGACGACATTAGTGTTGAACCAAAGCAAGAAACGCAAGATTTCTTTGATAAGCTTATATCCGATTTCCGCAAGAACGATCCTGCAGACACAGGTATACAAAAATGGATCACAATTTCTCCTTTAAACTGCGATTAATTGGCCTCAAAGAATAATTCGAATTTCTACTCGAAGTTATTTGTGAATCGCATTCAACCGAATAGGTTGTTCATCAATTCAACCGGCATTTCATATTTCTTTCAGAGTGCTGCGTGACAGACCTCGAACTTCAATCCTTGAAGGACAAGACGCACAGACAGTTGAGACTGCGAGAATTGTTACTGGAAAACTCCAGTCAATCTACGTTGGTTGTAATGTACGTATTTAATATAAGGCGTTCGTGTGAATAATAGAAATTACTTTCCGTTGGGACATCATCGCAAATGATTTCGCTAATCAACATAATTATTATATGTTGAAGGTGTTCTTCCTCTTTAACGAATTTGTCCAATAGGCGCAATTAATGCTTCGGGATAAATTCATTGAAGAAATATTCTTTCCACCAGCCGTCTCAGGCTGAAACGTTGCCTACCCCCTTTAACCGTTCCCAATTATTATATAGCTGAACTAACTATTGCAATTCGGATTAATATAAACAAGGGGCGCACTCTTCTCATTTTAGGTCGCTACCAATGCCACGAAAGGGTGCAGTTTCCGCTCCACTCTACATGGCATGGCTCGAGGCTTTAACCAAGGATATGCCACCGACACTTTTGATACGCGGAAATCATACATCGGTGTTAACGTTTTACTCGTAGTTCATCAGCATACTCGACACAAAGAAAAAACAACAACAACTACAATTATAGCATCTAGATGAGTGTACGCTGCGTAACAGCGTCACAAAGAAAGATCTATACGCATCGCGAAGACGTCTTCTGATGTGGACAGACAGTATTCGGTATATTCATGCCAAAAATTATGTAGATAATAGGATCTATTTTCGTTTTTATACAGTATTTATCAACGCCGAACCCGGTGGTACTTAACGACGAGATTATTTTAACGTAGAAATGAAAGACAACAGTATATGCAACTTCAATAAGTAATAGGACATTAGAATACGAAAATGCAAAGAAAATAAAATGTACAATACGAACGTTACGACAATGTATTGCACAACCTAGGCCAAAACACGTTTTATTAAGTTAATGACGAAATGACTTTTTTATATTGCGTCTCGATGTTGGACACGATTTCTCCAAGTATGTTACTAACAGAATAACGTGCGGCAGGAGGAGTAGACTTTTAATTCCTAATTATACGCGATAGGATTCTTGCGCACGTGTTATAATTAATGATAAAATGTAATCGAGTAATTTAATCATAATACGGTATACCTAATGTATACAAATTTTTGTAATGGAACTAAATGTATAGCGTTAAATTTAGGCAATGAAAGCCAACGAATATTTCTTATTTTCGTCAGTAATGCACCCGAATGTTTCATTGATTCTTGTACTTAAAAATTCGGTTTTTTTTTTAATTGAATATTCTGAGCAATCCAGGCAAGTACTTAGAAGTGCGAATTAGAATGTATGAAAAAGCAATTGCCATTTAAAACAGTATTGTACTTAAAACACTGAAGGACAGATTGACAAAAATATTCCTGTTATTATTTTTTAAATACTTCGTAGCGTCTGTATAAAAATAAACAAATAAGGTATCGTCGTCTGATCTACTTAAAAAAAAAATATATAATATTTTAGTGTACCATGTAAATAATTTATATTAGTGAAATAATGTAGATTATCTTCATTGCTTAACGAACATTATTACGTTTCAATTTTTACAACTGATTTTGTACACAGGAATTTTTGTAATCTCTGACTGTAAACATGTAACAGTGCTCCCGTTTCAAGAAACAAAGATATTATTACAAATATACGATTTGTAAATACGAAGATAACTCTACGAAAATTAGTAAAATTAAGTTTATGGAAGCTTATAGAATGTTTTATTTATTTTGTAATGTATTTAAGGATATAAAAAAAAAGGTAATATTAATTATAACCGATTTATCGTACTTGTTAAATTCCTGAATTTACAACTCCTGACGATCAATGTCATAGGGGGAACAACAATTTAATCAATCCAAAATTTCAGACTCTCATGGGGAATAAAGGAATTACGAATTCAATTCAGGAATCAGTGCTCCGTGTTCGATTTCTCCCATTGAATGAGGATGTTCTATAATAAACACCAATATAATTATCACCCGTTCTAAATCGCTACACACATGTACATGTAAAAACATCTAAAATATTGAAGATCTGTTCATAAAAATCACATGTGCAATCCTGTTAACAACATAGCTCACTTGTTACAATGACTCTCAAATATTTTGGCAAAAACAGGCTGTATTTGTTCCAGTATGTCCGTAGTCAACATTCCTCTCTGTTTAATCTTATACGCAGATCCATTACACTCTCTCACTAATCTGGACGCAGCGTAACTCGCTGCTATTGGAGGGGACAAAGCACTTTCGCTACTCCCAGCGCAAATAGCCCACCACCAAAATACAGCCAACGCCCCTGACAATAGGTCCCCCTGACCCCCGCATCTTCTACCAGAGCCCGCCAATCCGCACGATACTGCCTCTGTACCCTTATGCCCATCTGCGATTACATCTTTCGCTCCTTTGTGCAAAATTATTACATTCTTGCCAAGCGCGTCCGCCAAATGCTTAACATCTGCAGCTTTGACCATTGGAGTTGGTTGGATATTCTTCTCCATCACTCCTTTCACAAGACGACTGAATTCCATTGCGTTCGGTGTAAGAATTACACCTGGATATTCCTTTATGATCTCAGGCTTCTGACTAATCAGGAATAATCCATCGGCATCGATCACCAATGGCTTTTTCATATCGCGGCAAATTGATATTAAGTCGACTATTGTCTTAAATATCTTGTCGTCTCTACCGAGACCGGGTCCAATGATAATCACGTGCAATCGGTCGAGCCAAGGTCTTATCTGTCTGATTGCGTCGTACTGATCCAAGACCGGATGAACTATTGGCTCGGGGCTGAACGATTTCAACGGAATGCTCGCCTCCTTCACGCAGAATATGTGCACCAAATCGCAGCCTGTACGTAGTGCACTCATGGCTGCATAATAAGGGGCTCCGGTGTATTCAATGCTACCTCCAAATATACCAATCCGCCCGTCTTGACCTTTGTACTTAGTGTTATTCAAGTTTGGTATTATCTTTCTTATGCCTTTCAGCAAACGTTCGTCAACCGATGCAGCCGTGGACATGCTGGATAGGAATGGACGTTTAACTAAATTCCTGCGGGCAAAATTTAAAATGCAGAGGGCCATTCTTTAGCATAAATCTCTAACATAAATCGATTAGAAATGAATGATCTTTGTTGTGTATGCTCTATCTGGTTCGCTCATGAATCACTTAAATGCGCTAGAAGTATGTGTGTACTAGACTATAAAGATACCTGTAGAACCTTTTAATGGCAGGGTGATGTCGATCGATTTGTAAAACGTTGCCTTTGTTTAAACGAAAATTATATGAGAACGGATATCGAACAGGAGCACTGAAATATAACAGAATGATTAAGAAATTGATATTCTTATAACCTATTTCGCACAAGGAATATTAAAACGATTCTTCTGGTTTCAACGTATCATATAGGATAGTAATTGTTTTCGAAGAACACTGCCAAAGTATTCTTTCACCACTAAACGCCGTGTAATCGAAAACTTTTAATTTTAAAGGAAATTCGAAGAGGTTATAAACAAGTGTACGATTGAGAAAATTGAAAACAACTGTCATTTAGTTATTGACAATAAATTGTATAAAATATAGAATATCGGAAGAGTATATGTTTCACAGATATGTTCGTTTACAATAAATTGAAAACTAAGTACTTCGATGACTCTTCTGTTCGCTTCGAGAATCGGAAGAAAAATCGAAGTTCGATTGCTGACCAGCGGGAATGCGCAGCAGTATGTCATACATTTGTGACGTAGAACAATTATAATTTTCTCGTTATATTATTTATTTAAGATTTTATAACGAACGATGTACTTTATAACGAATCGCTGTAATTAAGTTGAATGATTATCCACTACATTTTAATGTAATATTCCATATGTATGTACTTTCAATAATTGGTTAGTCACAAAGTTGCACTAAGTTTTCTCCTGACTGTTGAACAATTCTTTTCGCCACGCATAAGTTGCAGGCAGATAATATGCCGAACTTTCAATAATAATACCTTTCTAATTACTGATATATTAGAACAGAATTATTCGCTATTTTCTAATAAAAATTATATCCACCATCGGCACACATAATATCACTATTCTACGTATAATTTAATTTCGCATTTCAATATTGTTCGTCCTTCTTAGTTTCAACTCCCACCATTGATGTTGTTGACAGTCCCATTTTGTACCAAGTCAATAACGTTGAAGCTGATACGCAGACGATAAGGAGACTAGCGAATTCATTTTGCCTGAGACTAAAGGAAACACAATATATCAGAGCTCTCGTTTAACTTGTCAGTAATAGTAGACACAAGAGATCGTCCCGAACGATAAGCGTTAGTCAAGCGAAGAGAATATTATATGAGGCACCCATCAATTCTGGTATGAAAATTTCTAATTACTAATCGAATTTTCAATTTCAATGTGATACGGCACGGAATCGATAGTGACGCAATATTTCTTTGTTTAAAACAAATTCTTGAATAAACGAAATTTCTAACAGTAAATGAAGAGTGGTAAAATAATTATGCTCGTACCAAAAAGACTATAAAATAAATCAAATTCTTTTAAAGATTTCCGATCTTTCATCCGATTACAGATTATTCGGTTTTACAATTATGAGAAACGTACAACTCATGTTGTTTATTCGCAAGCTTCGAGTGCTTAATCGTTACACTTCATGCACTTCCCCCATTTTTTTTCTTCTTTTTTTTCACATCATTATATTCTTCATTCCAGTTTTTCCTCTTATTCTTATTAAAATTGTTGCATTGCAACTTCTGCAATGCAAACTGTTAACTCGACTAGTCTTTTCGAATTAGATTACAAATTGTCTTTAGTGTTTAGTATCGATCAATATTACTAGTAGAAGGTTCACAGTACGGATTAAAAGGGAGAGAAAGAACTTACTTGCACAGGGAACATTTGCATGTGTCATAATTTTAAAGCAACAACGAAAAGTTACTTTAAGGTGTCGGAAATACATTTCGTTTAATACATATATATTAACCGCGTACCTATATTATTAAAATAATTACATCACAAATATTGTTCCACTTGAACACAACATAACATGAAAATTAAACTCGACAGAATGAAATGTATACTGTATGTTGGCCAAGACAATATGTCAGCTGTTTCCCTCTTCGCGCTCTGGATTATATTCCCCCTCGTATTCTTACATAAACGCAAAGATCGTTGATTGACAGCGACTGAAAGCGACTGACAGCGACAGTCATCGCGGCAAAGCTACCATTATTTCATCTACAATGCTGAATGATGACATCGAGCATGCTCAGAAAATTACGCGAATCGACTCGCAATCAAATCATATATATGCGAGAAATACAAACGAATCCAACGGATATGCAATACTCAAAATAACAAAATATATTTTTCACGTTTCACGTCTTTCTATATACGTATCATCATGCATTATTATCCATGGCGTCCACGTTTGCGGCTATTGCCCGAAAATATATTTCGCGCAGAGAAATGTCTGCTTGCCGGGACGAACATTGAAGGTGCAAGCCGATAATAATTTAGATCCGGCACGCAAACGTGGAAAATTGCACGCGAGTCCAGGCATTTAAACAGGCGAACTGGTTACTGCATCTGTAGATTGTACGCGTCGAGCAACCCGTGCTCAAAGTAGCCACATCGTCTTTAGAACCGGTCTTGAGCGGCGTCATACCCTTGGATGTACACTAGGAACTAAGTGGGCACCCAGCTACGTTCATTCGTGGCGTACGCTCGCTTCGCGAGTAATCCTCTTTACGCTGGAACCGATTCGGTACGGTCCGTGAGACGAGCGTGTTGAGTGGGTGACTTCTTCGTCTATCCGTAGAAGGAGCGTAACGTAGTGTACAGAGAGAGAGATATGTTCATTATCGCACGGCTCGTTGGTCATGTACAATAGGACCGATGGAAGCATTTTAAGCGTGTGACTGTGCATTTTGTGCGAGATGTGTCAGACCTGATAGGTCTCTTAACTCAGTCATAACACCGTGGATCCAGGAGGCAGAAGGTAGGCACAGCTGTCCCTGTTTTTGTACTATTCGAGTTTCTGTAATGAGTCGATGTGCATAAATAGATATCTATTAGTGTTATTGCGCGGTCAGTTCTGTAAGACAGATCACGTGTGTGGCGTTGCAGCCTTTCGATAGATATGAATGGGTATATATAATGGGGAAATAATATATGCACACCATTAACTGTAACCGTCGGCAGTGATACGTCGTAAATCGTTCAGCGTTGAAAACATGATTAGTTGCTCTGAAACTCGGGGAGCAAAATATTATTCGGTGCACGATTGTCAGCAGCGAATGTTGCATATAACAAATTCGTAACGACGCATCCTGTCCATGACAAAAATTTTGATGCACTCGTGACAGAAGGTAGTTGCGATAAAAGTGTTCTTTCTACAATGGGACTGATCAGTTCAATTGTCACAATTGTTTTTATTTATTATCCTTTTTGTTCTCTCGCGTGAATGACACGTGAATCTGTATCATATGATGCGGCAAAGTGTTAAATATTGCCGCAAAACAACGATGATATGACTATCAAAGAGAAACATGCTGTGAAGTGAATCTTAAAAATAGAATTAATTGCGGTTGATGGTCCAGTCGGTAATTATTAACTTCTCCTTGCAGGGTACAATTAATTAACTTCGAACGTGGCGCGATAGTCGAACGCTGGGACGAAATGATTTTGGAAATATTTTGTGGTGCGGCAGTAGTGCTGTTTGCGATCTACTATTACATAACCGCTAGAAACAATTTTTGGAAAATTCGCAATGTGCCGGGGCCGGCACCGTCATTCGCCTTCGGCAATGTGTTCAAGCTTATGATGGGGAAAGAATCGCTGCCAGAATTGTTTACAGGGCTGCACAACAAGTACAAAAACGAACCTATGTTTGGGATATTTCTGAGAACGAAGCCTGTGCTAGTCATACAGGACCCCGATCTCATCAAGGACGTCCTCGTTAAAGATTTCTCCACATTCGTGAATCGGGGCTTCCTGAAATCCGAAAAAGTAAGAAGCCACAATTAATCAAACATTTCTTTATTCCAGGACTAATACTTCTGTAGATAAATCCGTGAATTACGAACGAATCTTACGTATCGATGTTCGACTTTCGTTTACAATAAATCTACGTAGACACGCGTTAATACAATTGAACGTACCTAAGAACGAAATAATGCAGTGGAAATAAATTCTTTGTCACAGTCGGATCCAATGTCTCAACACCTTTTCGCCCTGGAAGCCAAACGATGGCGGCCGTTGCGGTCTCAATTATCCCCGGTATTTACGACCGGCAAGCTGAAGGGCACGTTCTCCTTAATCCTCGAGTGCTCCAATCACCTGGAGGAATGTCTGGACGCGCTGGTGGAGAAAGGTGAGCCTATAGATGTGCGAGATATCGCTGCCAGGTTCACCACAGACGTCATTGGTAGCTGCGCTTTCGGCCTCGAGATGAACTCGTTGACAGACCAGGAGAGCGAGTTCCGACGAATTGGAAAAGAAATCTTCGCCACCCGTTTCGGGAAAGTATTGAGAATTCGAGTACAACAAATCGTACCGCTGTTGGGCAACATACTGAACAACATATTGCCGCGAAACGAGGTGACCGAGGCGATTACGAGAATCACCAGCGAGACCATCGAATACAGGAACAAGAACAATATCGTCAGGCCAGATTTTATGAACATACTTCTGGATCTGAAGAAGAATCCTCAGAAGGTTGGGGGCATTGGTTAGTATGCGTGATTTTAGGGCGGCGTCGAAATGATAATGTAATATCAGAAATGACATAAGCACCCACTTTGCAAATATCGTGCTATATATTCGAACGGTTTAATTGTTCACATTGGTGTTGGTATCTTCATCTCTTTCCCTCTCTACAGAATTAACAGACGATCTGTTAGCCGCTCAGGCATTTGTTTTCTTCGCGGCTGGGTTCGAGACGTCATCAACAACAATCAGCAACGCTCTCTACGAGCTGGCGTTTAATCAAGACATACAGGACAAGTTGCGGCAAGAAATCAGGCACATCGAAGAGAAAAATGGCGGAGAGTGGAAATACGAGACCATCAAGGAAATTGAATATTTGAACAAAGTATTTCTAGGTACGCAACAGAAATATTATAAAAGATGCCTTTCACCAGAAACTCGCATTTTCATATGTTATTATATTATTGCTAATTGATGAACGAATTCGTTGTATTAAATAGAAATACGATTTTAAAACGTTGTAGATATTACAAAAATATTGTGTGCACGTACAATTAGGTATACCTACTATATAAAATTTGAAAAAAGTTATACTATAGTTTTCACAAAATTAATCTACACGTTCGTTGTTATCTGTGTGTTTATTTTATTTACAGAAACGCTTAGAAAATATCCAGCATTGCCATTTTTGAGCAGAGAGGCAATCGAGGAGTATACTTTTGAAGACAGAAAGTTGACAATACCAAAGGAGACACTCGTTTGGATACCTACATTTTCCATCCATAGAGACCCCGAAATTTATCCCGATCCGGAGAAGTTCGATCCCGAAAGGTTTTCGAAAGATATGATAGCGGCAAGGCATCCGATGCATTACTTACCTTTCGGACATGGGCCAAGAAATTGTATAGGTACGTAAACATATGTGTGGATACGTAAGTACGCATGCACGTGTACGAAAAATTGCCAGCATTATCTACGTGTAAAGAAGCAGGAAAAGTGTTACGTGAACGTAGCCTCATAAGTGCTTGATAAAAAGATGATAACAGAAATACGAAGGAACGAATTAATTTTTGTTCGTTCTTGGTCCAAAAGTATTTTGTTGTCCCTGTATATTTGCAGCATTTCGTAATCTGCGCTATCAGAGAAACTCTTTATTTTATTCTTGTGACTGTTTTGATCATTTTCTCTAACCGGCTATTATATTTCAGGTGCACGTTTTGCGGTCTATCAAACGAAAATTGGATTAATAAAAATTCTCCGTAATCATAAGGTTGAGGTTTGCGATAAAACACCGTTGAATTGTAAATATAATCCACTATCATTTATCTTAACACCTGTGGACAGCATATACTTAAAGATGACGAAACTAGGTAATTAATGTGGTACATTTAAGTTTCACAAATATGTTACTTATATAGTTATTAATAAATAAAGGTTGCTTCACGTACAAGTTAAAAGGGAAACATTTAAATTCCTAGACAAGTATAACATTTGATTCTTAATAAATACGGTTTTTATCAAGCTAATCCCAAGAATGCTGAATTTTTGCTGAGTTTTAATAAGTGTTCGTCATTGAAGAATATTCTAAAGAATATTTGCTGAATGTATGCTGGTGCACTTTCCACGAAGACAAGTGTTATTTATAGACTATGTTTCTTCATTTATATGCGAAAGTCGAGCATTCCCAGACAAACATGCAACCTTATAATGCTACTTAGTTGTTCATTGCAACAATTTTTTCTGAAACTGAGGGAATGTGACTTTTGAGTGCGCTTAAGTACTCTATTGTATGCTCAGATCGAAGCAATTATTGCATTTACCGAGGAAAGATGGAGTATTGTTAAAATAATGCTATTATTTTATTGTATTCCATTTGCTTCCAATTACATTTAACGTGAAATACACATGTAAGTGATTTAAACGAAAATACTCAAAGTTTTGTGTCCCTTTATAGTCCCTTTATCCATCTTTTCCACTGTTTCTGCGTGCACAATTATATTCAGGTAATGTGAAAGAATTAAACATTGCATTTATGACAAAATAGTGTTGTCCTTCAGCCGTCATCCATAGGTACGATATACCATATATATTGGAAAAATTCAGTGAATATACTTTCTTAACAAAACCTTCCAGCGATCATACCAATGGCCCGGAAGTAATGTAAGTAACATTCAGAATATCAATTAACAGGGAATCCACTGCGAGTAGCAATAGGGTTCAAAGATTCACCCGAGAAATTCAATCTCAACGAGATAGTAATTCAATTAATCATTATTGCGAAATTTTTGCGCTTAGATTAATCATTCAATTATTCAATATAGAAGTTCATAGGACAATAATGAAATCGAGAATTCCAATTGCGATTAACTTCACTTTTCATCGGTTTAAATTGCAATAATGTCAATCGAAAAACTACCGTTCATTGTATCTATCAAACTGCGTGCATGGATTTGCAACCTATTATATCGTATAACGATTAATACAAATTTGTTAATTTAAGGGATAAGTAAGACAATGAGAAAAATGGTATTTTACTGGTATAAAGTAATACAAGAGTGACGCGAGTATACTAATCGAGTGCTGCTAAAAGAAAACCTTCGGTATGAAAAATATAATTACTGTAAAAAGGTTCAAATATGACATACGCTAGGCCTGTAATTACTTGGACAACTCGTCGCGAGAAATCAACAATATAGTGCCAATTACCGATTACCCAGATGAATTTAAATAATGGAGATCATAAATGCAAAATCAAGTCAACTCCATAAGAACTGCGACGTATATAGTTCCGCATTCGATCATGAAATTAAATATGTTTCTAACTCGGTTTCTGCTGTCTAGACATTGAAACACCTGTTTCAGGTTCGACCATGACTGTCTACTATTTTAATCACCAACTGTCCAACTGTCGGACATGAAAAGTTCAATACCCATTTTCAATTAATTGCCATTTATATACTGTATCGCGATATAAAAAGGAGAAAAAGAACGAGCTTTAAATGACAATTGCGAAAATGTGTGTAAGAAAACCCGAGGCTTTCCGACCTATCCGTCGGGAGTCGTGAGGGAAGACCTGTTTCTTCTCCGGATGTCTCGCCGGTGGGACCGGTACGTTCGCGAGGAAGAAGCGTGCTCGTGAATATTCGCGAGCTCCGCTCAGGTGAACGAGCCCGCGAAAATTCCAACGATCGTTCGCACAGGCGTTCGCGAAACAGTACGCGGAGCGATCGGTTGGACAGAGACAGCTTACGGGATCGGTCGCGAGAGTATTCGCGAGGTGATTCGCGTGATCGTTCGCGAGATCAATCGCGACGCCAAGAATGGTCGCGTTATTCGTCTGAAAGTTCGGGGGATTGGCGTGAAATTGCGAGACGCCTGAAACAGGAAGTTTTATGATGAGGAACAGCGATACGACCACTCGTGGAAATCGATGAGTCGATTGCTCATCAGGCACTTCCGGAAGCCGGTGCCGTTCGGAAGGTTGCTGCGGGAAGCTGCTAATTGCAGGGCATGACCGGGCCAAAAACTGGATGCGGGCGTTGAAGGTCGAATTGCCGGACGCGTACATGGAGGACGCGATCATCACCGGTATTGGCGACGAAACGATCGAGCGTACTATCCGCTCAAATAAATACAAGGACGTGCACGATTTGTATGCGACCATGAGTGAGATGGGAGCGATGCCGCGTGACAGGTCGAGTCCGAGGACCACGTACCGATCGAAGGATCGTTATGTTTTCTCTGAAGGTGGAATATAACGATGTTGAATGTATGAGAATGACTTTCGGAAGAGACGGAGTCTTTTTGACTGTCTCTATTGTTTTTATTTGGCAGCAGCATACACAGGGCACAGGTATGGTGCAGGTATGTTTCCGTGGCGATACCTGAGACATTGTGACTGACAATGGTCCGCAGGAGTGCACGGTGGGGACAGAGGAGGTGTCGGAAATAACGTATGAAAAGCGGCAATTGGGTGTACGTAATACAGAAACGTTATGGGTTCGAGGGGGGTGCTCTATCATGGGTGTCGGGGACACCACGAGCTTGATACAGTATCCTTCGAAGGACGGCGTTTGAAAGGTACACGAATTGCGTGGAATAGAGAACGTTCTGTTTCCAATGAGACAGAGGTTGATATTGAGTCGATGATAATTTGGATTTTGAATGAATGAGTATTTGGTTACGCAAGAAGTTGCAATTGTTTAACTGCTGTTGACTGGTTAAATAGAGAACGTTATGTTTCCAATGAGACAGAGGTTGATATTGAGTCGATGATAATTTGGATTTTGAATGAATGAGTATTTGGTTACGCAAGAAGTTGCAATTGTTTAACTGCTGTTGACTGGTTGAATTCGGTTCTGCCTCTTATGTGAATGCCTCACGAGAGTGCGAATCGTGCCAGGATGGATCATTGGTGAAATAAGAGTATTGCGTTTTCCAGATTGCTTTAAGTATAGCGGAGATGATGGCGAGAAGAATTTCGCATCATCTGAAGTACGTTTTGGGATGTGAGCACAACGGTGAGGAGTTCGTTGTGTCGTCACAAGTTGGTAAACGGGTTGTGGGCATAACGGAAAGTAGTTCGTTATGTCGTCACAAATTGTTGAAAGGGGGATGAGCAAAAGGCAGACGGCAACGCTGTCGAGGTCCTGGTTTCGACAACCGAGGTGGTTGACGATTCCGAAGCCGTGAAAGGGTTTAGCGGCCCGGGATCGATGGGGGCTGACGGAGCAGGTGACTCCGGGTCCTGGTTTGCGTTAACCGAGGAAGGGTGACGATTCCGAAGCCGAGAACGGGTTGGTACCCCGGGATCGAAGAAGACCGATAGAGTTAGTGGCTCTGGGTCATGGACGCGCTAAACTGTACTGACGATACCGAGGTTGTGACGGAATCGGTGGCACTGGGACTTGATATTGTAATTTGGGATTGTCGAAGTCGAAGAGGAAGGGGGTAAAGGCCCCGAAGCAAGTACGTCAAAGCAGGGCTTGTGACTCCGGCTCGTTACACGAAGGAAAAAAGGAAAGGACAACACAGGTAGCAAGCGACCTCGGATAAAGAGAGACAAGGGTACACTCTCAGTGGCAGCTAAAGAAAATCACGCTGCGATGATGTTATCAACCCCAGGCCGATGTACAAATAAAAAAAAAAGCTACGTAGTGACCGAAAAATGAAACCGTATAGTAGAGCGAAACTAATGACGTTTTCTGTTCTTCCTTCTTTATATGTACAGCGAGTCTGAGGACAGACGCATAGTCAGGATGGCCGAATGTAAGAAAACCCGAGGCTTTGGAGCGCCTCGCTTACTGATCTGGCAAATGTCACTACGAGGCCGATAGACGAGCGGGACCCGTAAACATTTCAGGGTCGTAAAACGGGCCCTCGAAGGGACTGCATCGTCGGACCGCGGACGCGCCTTCTCGGCGGCCGATATACAACGTCGAGGGACTCTTTAGGAAACGGTCGAATAGAGCAGACCGATTGTAACCTAACCATTGTATTAATACATAAATAGTTATACTTGTTATCGTAGACGAATTGTGCGATTTCTTCATTTATTCGTCTTACATGTGTGTGCGGATCTTATTGTTGGCGATAGTTTTCACATTATTATTTTCCATAATTGAACAGGCTGATAAGTTGTTTAATCTGTGTTGGTGCGTGACTAGGCTGTTTTATTTAGTCTCGTTATCATGACACGTGCTCCATGGCATTAGCAGTTATAATACAAAGTGTAAAAGCGTTACACAATTATAAAATTACAAGTCAATAATGCCATACATGCGTACACTGCATACGACTCTCTACTTATAAATTATTACTTAAATATTATTAATACATATTATCCAACATTCCAAATTTTTATAACAACAATAATTGAACTACTTTAACTATTATATAAATATATTATATTGATTTATGGTTGCCGATGATAATAAATCTTAAATTGCCTGCAAGTCGATGTAATCGGATTTGTTTAAATTCAGGATGCAAATTACCTTCTCTACCTTACACATTGCCCTATCTCTTCCTAGCCGTCTCTTTATTGCACATCTACGAAATGTCCTTTCTGTTTCGAGTTTGTATGCTTTCATCCATGATCTTCTTTTAAGACTATCACTTCGCTTCCATCAAGTCAAGTCAAATTTATTCTGTTCCTTTTCAAATTAATCCTCCCCTTCTCTTATGCATCTACGTTAACCCTCCCCCCATCTTTTGGGACTAAACATCCCCCCATACTTTTTCTGTCTCCGGTTACGTACTTACTAATATATTTTTTGTTTGCGCAGGTTTCCTCGGCAAAGAAATGAATAGCATTGACCGGCAGGCGAGATACATCAATCATCAGAGGACATAAATTAAAGCCAGATCTATAAGCTACCGTCTCCGATAGGTGAGAACACTGTTCCATTCGCAGATCACTTATAAACAATTAAACAATTTAAATTGTTATTACGATCAACTGCATAGAGTTACAGAAACGGGGTATATTTTATCGTGTAGCTTATTCGTTTCTCTTTCATTTGGCACCTCATTTATTAAAAAACAACCACTAGAAGCCGAGGTAACAATTTTCAAGAATTTTGTCGGTAACGATATGTCGGTAATCGGACATGTGGCGCCACCTCGCGTTTGCGGCCTTTTTAGCAGTTTTCCGCCCCGGCAAAACCGAATTCCTCGATTACATCGTTAATTTAAACAATTGCGGTTTACTCGGCTTCTAGTGCGTACTTTTTAACCGAACTTTTCTTAAATGAAAGCTATGGGCCATAGCTACCCCTCCAGCCATTGAAACAATATGGCATTTGCGGTTTAAAAGTTATTAACAATTGAAGAACCGGCAGAAATGCACTTCGGGTCAATGGAAATATCTCGGCTTCCGGAAGCGCTAGATTAATGATCGAGTGTTCAAAATGAAGGTAAAGGATGCCGCTACACGACAATAAATGATTTACAAGTGCTGTATGCGCTGTTTATTTTTTATAAACAAATTAACATTTCGTTTGAGAATGGCACCGAAACACGGTGGCCGAACTAATTGTGAATCATTCCTTGAACCGAGACCTTCAATTACGTTATGCAATTCAATTGCATTATACTGAAATAAGACAATCGGCAAATTAACTTAGCGATTTGGAAAATAAAATATTCAGTTCGATAGACACAATAAATTAATGGAGGATGCCTTCAAAGTTTTGAAAAGTAATTATGATTATCGTTTAAAAGCTATTTAGTGTTTCTTTATCGCAGCAGTCGATCGCGGTAGTTACAGTATCTTTAAAAAAAGAAATTATGAATATCAGTTAAGTGTTTATAACGTTCGTACTTCCAAGGCCAATATAAATATGGATCTTCGCAAATGAATCATCGATGGCGATAATTTATGAAGTGATATCTACTTTATATTTAGTAATATCGAGTGTTACTAACAACAACAACGACCGATAACAATAATAACAGTCAGTTGTAACGAATCGACATTTCTTTAACGCAGATGCCCGTTAAACTTTTCGAACACCGATCATATCTTATAGAATTACGATACCCGCTTGCATTATGTAACGATAAACAAGCTATTCGTGTTCGCGTGCAAGTATGCCGATCACGTTTTCATTCGTCCGAACATTTGTAAAAGCTACACTACAACAAACGCTACATCATTTCACAATTTGTATTACAGCAATAGTTAAATTATGTGACTCAGCGAACTTTGATTTCTTTCTATTACAGGAGAGCGTTGCGCTGTCTATCAAACGAAAATTGGAATCACCAATATTGTTCGCAACTATATAGTTGACGTTTGCGTTTCTGTTTCGTCCATAATGCGGCCGAAAAACGGAGTCCGCTTAAAGATAACCAAAGTGAATTAGAGTATTACCTGAGATTTTTCATTTCTATGCTTCCATAACGTGATAAGAAAATTCTAAAATTGTAAACGTGTACTCTGTACTGTGAAATGCAGCTATGCTGAAAATGTTGATTATGTGTCTGTGTACGCGAAAAATATTTAAATCATTTGTGGCACAAATCTGCCCACGTGTATATAATATAAGTAGGTAATGTGTATATTTAAATGACTTTGACTATTAAATTCACAGTTAAATATTGCTCTGCATATTATCTGCAAAACTCAATATTGATATATGTCTTTGAATGTTGATACACCCTATACCGCTTTCTGATATCTGTTCACTTATGCATCACGTTCAAAGATAAGTATACAATCTCTTAAATAGAATAGTGTAAATCCCATGTATTTCATTTATATATTGTTACGCAAATCTAGGCATGTGCTGTGAGTTTGCTTCAATATAACAAGGAGCTTGGTACGATACATGCGCATGGGCATCGATTAAAATCTAATTGGTGGCGCTTAACGTAATTCATAGGTGACTGTTGATTTTCCTTCGTTCACAGTGTAGAAACACGCGAACATTATATCCGAAATAATAAATCGAAAGAAGCCAGATCAAAACGTATTTCATAATCGTATTGCAAGTACGTGTTCTAGTATTCTCTGATAATGTAGCCAACATTGATCTTTCATAAATTGAAACGTCGGTATGTAGAAGACAGTCATTACTACTCATTGCGCACTCTCCGTACCGAACTCTTCTTCCCTCTTATCCACCGTAAGAACTTCTGGATTGTTTAATTTCTCATCTTCCATCGATTCTGCTTGTACAATTGTCTCGATATTATCGTCATGTAAAATATACAGTTTTGTACAATCTTGCTGCTTAAAAACATTCAATTACAAATAAGTATTCCTCTTTGCCACTTTGATGTAGCAACGCCAAATGCAGTGCAATGAAAACAACTGACAATGAATGTGTATTATTTCTAATTAAAGTGACTGTGCAATATTTCAAGATCATAGTACGCAGCAGCCGCTTACGCAACAGCGTAATTACATACTGCTTTCCACATGCTTGCAGTTATTCAAATTAGTTGGCAAATAATAAGGAATTCCTGTCCAAGCACAGCGAAAAGGTAGCGCTTAATGTTGTTTTTAATCAATAAGGTGATTAATAGGCAGAGTTATTATAAAATCTAGTGACTGACGTCAGGCAGAGTTTCTTGTACTGTTTTGTAAATAAATGGATTAAAATTATGTAACATAACAATCTGTCGTCAAAGTATTATTTATGTGATAATGTTACATTTTTGAGCTGCCACATTTCAATCATGAACAAACACAATACTTAAATTCCGTTCGGTAATCTACTCGTACCTGTGTTAAACGCGGTCGTTTCACTAGTTTGGAGTTGACACATAGATGTCCAGTTCTCCACGATAAGGCTATCAGGTTGCCTTCCCCTTTAAAACAGCATATCCGCGTTGATAAGCCACTGTAGTTTTGTGTTTTTTTTTTTGTAACGCTACTAGCACCCTCGCGAAATGGAAAACAGACTCAGTACTATCTTAGCTGTAACGCAAGAATGAATGGTACGAACGGATGTGCCAACGTTTATTAACGGTCCACGTTTCACAGAAGCACGAAGTGTTACAAGCTTGCTCTGAGCTCGAGCCCACGGCGGACCATAGAGGATAAACCAATTACGTGTATGTAATTTTGTAAACGATATTTTATTGTGCATCTCATGTACTCTTTTGGAAATTTTCTTTATTCTGTACGCTGTGTCACTTGTCTCGTTTCTGCCAATTTATTTTGTCCTGCTGTAAGTTGAATACAGTTGCAATGCAGAATACTTTGATTGCATTTAAATGCCTCATAGTATTCAAATTTATTCTTCTTTGAGTAAACTGAAATATATATATGGTATATATGGTATAATTTGTGAGTTTTACGAAATTTCATCAAAACGCGCAATTGTATATCAACTGTTATTTAGTGTTTCATTCGTTTAAGTTAGATAACTTTATCTATTGTACGAAGTTATCGGCAAACGAACACGATTAAAGCTGTCCCGACGTCATTATCAAGCACCCGTCCGCTTGCTCTCTCAGAAGCCGTATTCACACGTCATCCGTGATGCAACCCTATTTTTCGTTGGTCCCATGATTCAATTTTTGAGGGGTGAAATCATAAGGGTCGACAAAAATTAAGAATAGTCTTTTTCGTCAAATATCTCAGGAACGTTGAAAGATATCTAAAGAAATGTTTGATAAATCCACGGTTTTCCAGTTTCTTTTCAAATAAATAAAACCATTATGATGACATTCGAAGTCCATTTCAGCAGAAATCTTTAATAAACTGGTCTCATAACGCCGATACGTAAACAGCTTACGTTTGTTTTAAGTTCGTTCACGTGAAAATTATTAATATTAAATTTAATTGTAAAACTACAATAACTTTGAATAACGAAATAAATATTTAAACGAAATGCTCTGACGTCGGTTCTCCTGACTTTTAAGCTTCTGTGTAAATATCTCTTTGGACGGAATAGTGCGGCTGAATCATAGTATTCTAGTACTACAGAATCGTAACGAAGTGTTTGCGGAGTATCGCCTTTTGTGGGATAAGCGTTGCGTGACGCATACATTTGCCTCAAACATTTGTATTACAAATATCATTCTTGGAGCAAAAACAAACCGTGATTTGCACTGACTGTTCAACGTTTGCTACTCATATAACTGCTCGATATGGAAAAGAGCAGACAATGACAATGCAATTGTTTAAATATTCATTTTATTATTGAAAACTGTTATTACACGCTTCTAGTTTTCCATGTGAACGAACTCGCAATAAATATTGCGTCATGATACAATTCCATTCAAGAAAACAGCTGAATCAAAAATCATTTGCATGGCTAATGTAATCAAATTGAATGAAAATTAATTACCTATTTATCTATAATTACGTTATTACCAAAATTTATTTATATTTAACGATTCACGGCACTTACGAATACTTATCACTATTTTTTTTTTCAATTAGAAAATTCAGGTGCAGCATGGGCTATTTCCAAATTCTCTGTGGTTTCGGAGTGGTGCTCCTGTCACTCTATTACTATTACACCTCAAGCTATAATTATTGGAAAAATCGAGGCATACCTGGGCCGCGACCTACACTTTTCGCTGGAAACTTTTGGCCGGTCGTCACGAAAACAGTGTCCATAAGCGATCAGACAAAGAAATTATACGATGAATACAGGCACGAGCCAGTGTTCGGAATATATGAGGGTAAAGAACCTGTTCTGGTCGTCAACGATCTGGATTTGATTAAAGACGTTTTCATTAGGGACTTCTCCGTATTTGTGCATCGAGGATTTCGCTTCTATCCAAAGGTACTCGACAATTATAAGAGAACAAATAAATATGTCGGACTCCACGTTCGATCAGTAATGTTTGATGTGTTCACGTTTGCAAAAACAGAGTTCCACAAAGTGAGAATAAAAACACCGATTAAACTTCACCTTTAAGGTAGAGCCATTGGTGGAGCATCTCTTCGCCCTAGAACCAGAAAGATGGCGACCGATGAGGGCCAAACTCTCGCCAATCTTCACGTCTGGCAAATTGAAGGATATGTTTCCCCTCATTCTGGACTGTGCAGAAAATCTGGAGAAATATTTGGAGAAGGTATCGGATACCAACGAACCCGTGGAATGCCGTGAAATGGCAGCGAAATATACGACCGACCTGATCGGCAGTTGTGTCTTTGGTATCAATATGAACGCACTTTCGAGCGAGGAGAGCGAATTTCGTGAAGTGGGCAGACGAATCTTTGCACCCAGCCTACGACAAATGATGAAAGATGTGTTGAGGGAATTTACGCCACTCATATACAACACAATTGGCAGCATACTGCAGCCGCCGGGGGTTGACGATTTCTTTATAAATGTCGTCAGCGACACGATAAAGTATAGAAGAGATAATAATATAGTTAGGCCTGATTTTATCAATTTGCTTATGGAACTTCAGGATCATCCGGAGAAATTGGATAGTATAGGTGGGTGCATATCATTTCGCTAATGAAAAGCCAATCAATTTGCAAATGATCTTTTGTTTGTAATGAATTATACTAAAAGGCAAGACGATAGAAAATTTTCTAATATTTTGTTGCCCAGAATTGGCTGATTATATTATTACATTGTGCTTCAAATCTTATTTAAATAGCTCGTAGCATGTTAATATATATTGCAAATATTAACAATATTATGCCTTGTCCATTGGTGCGCTTTGAAAATTTTGAATCATTACTTATTTCACTCGACAGAATTGACGGATAAGTTGCTGACAGCACAAGCCTCTGTCTTCTTTATGGCTGGATTTGAAACTTCATCCTCAACGATAGCCCATGCCCTTTACGAATTGGCGCAACATCAGGATTTGCAAGACAGGTTACGCGAAGAAATCAGAGAGTCCTACAAGAATCATGGTGGCGCCTTGACTTACGATCAGGTGAAGGGGATGACTTACTTGGACAAAGTGTTCAAAGGTACGTAACGAAAGCAGTAACCTGTTGTACCTAATTGAACAAAATTAAATTAAAACCGATAAAAATGAAACTGATTTTCATGAATTATTTATTTCTTTATAGAAACGCTAAGGAAGTACCCAATATTGGCAGCGATAACGAGGCAAGCAATGGAGAATTATACATTTAAGGGCACGAAAGTTACGATAGAGAAAGGGACAAAAGTCTGGGTATTGGCATACCCAATTCAACAGGACCCGGATATTTACTCTAATCCTCAGAAATTCGATCCCGAACGATTTAATGAGGATGCAATTGCTGATAGGCATCCAATGAGTTACTTACCTTTTGGCGACGGGCCAAGAAATTGCATTGGTAAGTTGATGAAAACGATGGATAATGCAAAATATAAACGTTCTCGTAATATCAATGAGAAATGTTGCGAATGGGTTAGATTCAATCGAGTGGATGATACAGCTTCACAGCTGTGGATACGATGAATGAAATGAAACATAATAGATGTCTATGAAGCCTAACGATCTCGTACAAACTTCCGATTTGTGTTTCCAGGTGCTCGTTTCGCACTTAATCAGGTGAAAGTTGGTCTTATAACGGTCCTCCGTAATTACAAAGTCGATGTTTGCGAACGTACCAGGATACCTTTCGAGACCGACCCACGTTTATTCTTGTTAACGCTGAAGGGTGGTGTAAATTTGAAAATAACGAAGGTGTAACATTAATAGAGGTAGTTCTTCGAATATACAAGTTAAAGAAGTTCGGACCTATATTCGACAAATATAACTGCAAGTAAAAGCGCAGGCAACATTACATACTCGTACCTATTTCTTTTCTACAAACACACGCCTTGGTAAAGCATGTATTATACAATACAATATGTACCTCTATGTACGGAAAGACAATATTGTATCGGTAATGTCTGATAATTTTAATAAACGAAGATATATGCAATCGCTCATATTTGAGTGACATGTTATAAAATACTCTAAAAATACAATCTTTTCGAAATTCAATGTTTAAATTGTGTTTAAACGTTAACGCTAAATTTTTGCAAGTTGATGCAGCGATCTTCAACCTTTCCTAACATTTCCACCTCCCAGGATATACAATATACATTGTATAATAATAACTCAATGTTTCTCTTTTACTTATAACCCGATAATCACTGCAAATCGTGACCAAGCACCATTTTCATTGCACATACGTACATATACACTTTCTAATAAAAATCTTTCTGTCGGTTCTGTCTCTCAATTACGTTCCTTTCTGTGTGTGTGTGTGTGTGTGCAACGGATGTATTGTTCCCGGCTGTTTAACCATTGCAATGTGTCAACAGACACGATTAAAAGAATCATTCAGAATTGATCAATTGAATTTAATTCGCTTAACGAAAAGAGCATGTCAAATTCGTGAATTAGCTTCATCATGGCATGACTCGGCAGCTACGAGATAGCCGGTCGATGTTTTTCATCGCGAGCGCGAACAAAAAAAAAAAAAAAAAAACGGATATGAAAAGCAAGACGCACTATGAGTCATGAAAAATTTAATATCTAAGTACCCGCGAGGATTTAATAAAAAATGACGATGGTATACAGCACGATTTCATTACTTCGACGCGCAATAGATCATAGCAAATCAATTTTCTTTATTCCCGCGTAACATTTTCATTTCGTCGTGCACCTATCAAGATACTAACTTTATTAATAAGACAAAAGGTAGATAGAACAAAGCTGTAATGGAAATAGACAAATTATTTCGTCAGAAAGATACACGCTCATCTTTCGGAGAAATACATTACCATTCTTCATTATACAAACATGCAGTGATGCATTGAAAAATGTGATTCTAATAAATCGAAGACATACAGAGTTGCAACTGCACATCAAGCGCAATTGTAAACGACGTGAAAACCGTCGACGCGAAATCTTTGTGTTATACGAAATTAAATCCGTAGCGCACGAAGTCTTTCAATCATTGCGTTTTCGTCGAACAAACTGCTTACAGACAATTCGCAATTAAAATTCAAATGGGCAGCAACCATTAGGTAGCAGCATTCGGTTAGCAAAATTCTTGCTTTGAGCTCATCGCAATTGAATGATTACAGATCGTTCGTGATATCGATAGTACGATCTCATATCCGCCGATAAAAAAACACTTGACGTCGGCCAATACAATAATGTCTGATACAAGCGGAAGCCTCGGGATAGAACGTTCGCTTATATCGCGTAGTTCCTACATTGATCGACGTTTCCCGACAGCGTCGAACGTAGAAAACGACAAAATTTTTCTGCTTCACGCTGCTATAATTTGTAATATCCTAGCCACGTTGTTATTCGAAATGTGGATAACGATTTGTTCCTCTAACTTATTAGGAACGATAATGAAAGACGATAAGCTATCGCAGATCAATATGTTCCGAATTATGTAGCAGTTGGTGCC
This sequence comes from Nomada goodeniana, assembly GCA_963969485.1. Taxonomy (NCBI): domain Eukaryota; kingdom Metazoa; phylum Arthropoda; class Insecta; order Hymenoptera; family Apidae; genus Nomada; species Nomada goodeniana. The sequence continues at coordinate 4,273,432 of OZ018302.1, forward strand.
GTGACAGTCAGAAGAATCTCACACATTTATCGACAAAAGTTGTACAAAAAAAGAACTGAAAATAAAAATGTTATGTTAAACTCTCTTTTCATTTCACTAGCCATGCTCCTCTGCGGTCGAAACTTATTACCGTTATTAAATATAGTCCAAATTATATGGCGTTTTGTACGATTTCAATCAGAAAACTGTCGGCTATGCTGTGTAAAAGTTTGATAAGGAAAGGGATGAGAAATAAGCAATGTTTCATCATTCAATTAGTATTACCCGTATCTCGTTACATACACCGATCAGCAAGCGAACATCAGCACGCCTCCGGGGGTATACACATCAGTGGTGGGAATAAACTCTCCGATTATGTATATCACGTAGAACTTATTCGCTTATATCAAGGCATTGCTGTAGTTTATATACGGCGTAAGTAGTATAGGTACATCATCAGTTCCGACTCGGCCGTAACACAGAACGAATCTTGCTGACCGACATTCTTTTCACCGATTCACTGTGATCGGATAAGTTGCAGAGTCATATGTGGAAAGCTTGCCTGCGTATGAGCACAGAGAGTAAGTAATCCGTCATAAACAAAATTTCGCCGAAATGGATGAATAATTGGGTGTATTTTAATGTATCATCTAAACAAATGAAACTTTTCCATTTAATAAGGATTATAATGTTGGTCTGTCGCTACACATTTCACATTCATTTGATATATGCGAATGGCGAAGTGGTATAACAATTTATCAATCGACAGTGATCGTTGATTGACACTATCTATCGATTTTTATCCGCGCTCGATAGTGTTTACGTCCTGTATAAAAACGATCATTCTAAGATTATTATAAATCAGCGATATCTTCGTAAAGTATTCGTTCTCTAAACCTCAAAGTTGTTGCTGCGAAACGGATCGCGCGTTCTGGATAGATCAGTGTCGAACATTTACAGTGGATTTTCCTGAGAGCTTCAGCTTCGCCGAATTATCGGGCGCGCGTACGAATTTACGAATCGCTTCAAACCGTAAACACGTGCTTGTGTAAAATAAATCGCTACGAATCTCGGCATCTTAATCCTCGAAACTCTCTTCACGTAGATTGACGTGACATGGCGGATATATTTCAAGTTCTCTGCGGCTTCGCCGCGGTGTTCCTCGCCTTCTACTACTATTACACATCGACTTTTCGCTTCTGGAAGGAGTCGCATGTACGCGGGCCACGACCCACAGCTTTCATCGGAAATTTCGCGAAGCTCCTCTTTAGGAGGCTGTCCGTGAGCGAGCAGGTGGTGGAGTGGTACAAGGAATACAAAGATGATCCAGCATTTGGATTGTACGAGGGAAGATCGCCCGTTCTTGTTGTTAACGACTTGGACATGGTCAAGAGTGTTCTCATTGGAGACTTCTCTCAATTCGTGAACCGAGGCTTTCGTATTTTCCCCGAGGTACGTAGCAAGATACGTTTGAATTAATGGCCCGTTCACGAGTTTATTGAGAACTGCCCTCCGGACGGCCCGCGATCCGATTAATATAAATACTGACGTTTCAAATTCAAAAGAAACTCATATCCACAGGTGGAACGACTGACGCAGCATCTGTTCAGCTTGGAGGCTGAAAGATGGCGGCCACTGAGGGCGAAACTGTCGCCGGTTTTCACGTCCGGAAAATTGAAGGAAATGTTCCCCCTGATGCTGGAATGCTCAGAGGGTCTGAGCAAGCATTTGAGCGAAAGAACGAAAACGTGCAACATCGTCGATTGCAAGGACTTGGCAGGAAAATTCACGACCGACGTAATCGGCAGCTGCGTGTTCGGAATATCTATGAATGCACTCTCGAACGAGGAGAGCGAATTTCGTCGAATGGGCAAAGAAATCTTCAGAACGACGCCGCGCACGGTGCTGAGAGACGCCGCGAGGCAATTCGTGCCAACTTTGTACGGGCTGATCGGCGGTCACTTGCAAAGCGTGGAGATCGAGCAGTTCTTTATAAACGTGATCACTGACACCATCAAGTACAGAAGGGAGCATAAGGTAGTTAGGCCGGACTTTATCCACATGCTGATGGAACTTCAGGACCATCCAGAGAAGATAGACAATATTGGTATGTTATGATTAATATTAAGGCATACATACCGCGCAACTAATATAATGAATATATGTAAATTGATCGGCGATTGGCAATTATCGATTATTGTTATATTTTACAGAAATGACAAACACGATGCTCACTTCCCAAGCATTCGTCTTCTTCGCGGCTGGATTCGAAACATCCTCGTCGACAATATCCCACGCCCTTTACGAATTGGCGCAACATCACGACATACAGGAGAAGCTGCGACAAGAAATCAAGGATGCTTATGGGGAGGGCAACAAAGGCCTGACATACGATAAGATCAAAGAGATGAGGTACTTGGACAAGGTGTTCAAAGGTACATAATTATATAATTAATTACATGGAGAGTACATAATATTATAGAACTCATTACTCTACTTGATTGCAAATAGCGATGAATGGATTAGAAGTAACAAGTGTCGAAATTAGCGGACGGAACAGTTGCCTCGGACTACCCCTGAATTAAAAATAATAATATAGTTTGCTACATTTTATTTTACACATACCTATATCATTGTTTTTATTGTGCAAGAATGACTGTTGGTTTCCCGATAATTTTTTTATACACAAACGCAGTTTAATGAAGTATTACTTGAATGAACGTTAACGAGCTTTCGCCCTACAGAAACACTGAGGAAATACCCATTACTGGCTGTGATAACAAGACAAGCAATGCAGAATTACACGTTTAAGGACACGAAACTTACCATTCCAAAGGACACAGTGGTATGGATCCCTGTAGCTGGATTACAAAGAGATCCGAACGTTTATCCCAAGCCTGACGTTTTCGATCCGGAAAGGTTCAACGAGGATATTTTTGCTACTAGACACCCTATGAGCTATTTACCTTTTGGCGATGGACCGAGGAACTGCATCGGTAAGCTAAACAAACCGAGGAAAATATTTGTACAATTTTAACAGACAATACCATTTTTTTACCTACTTGTGACTTAATGGAAAAGATATTTTCCTTAAAATATTTAGCCACATAAAATCATTTGCTAATACCTAGATTAATAATAAAAAGAATAAAAAAATAGTAAATGCAACAACAGGCTACGAACGATGATTCACCCGCAAAGGGTTAATAGTGCAAATTCAGTGCAATTCATACACGTATGCATGCATGCGTGTAACACATTACAATACCTTTCAACGCATAATCACAGGATCTTTATTATTACGTTCCTGCAACTTCATTGTTCAAGACTGTTCAATATTGAAATATGCCTTTTATGGTATTTGCAAAAATGCAATAGTCATTTGAGTTTAAGTAAATGAATAATCTCATTTTCAATTCTCATTTCCAGGCGCTCGTTTCGCGAATTATCAAAGCAAATTGGGCATCATATCGATTATACGAGATTTCAAGGTAGACGTATGCGAGAAGACCATTATTCCGTATAAATGCGATCCGTATTCCTTTGTGACGACGATGAAGGAATCATATTTGCGGGTCACAAAAATCGAAACCTAATTGTGGGCAATTTGTGTTGCCCGAGAACGAAACGAGACGGAAAATAATTGAGACATACGTATCGGGCGGAACGAGATCGAATACTTGGCACGCATAAACGAAGAGGAATCTAATATAATGTAATATGATAATAACCGGGAATGCGTACGAAAGCTATTGTATCAAATTCTATTTCTTATTATTTTAACATTTAAATAAATGTGGAAGTTCGTGCAATCTCGCTGCCTGTTCGAAACTTTGACGCATCCATTCCTACGCAATGATGCAACGATACGCGACCAATTGCGTGCTTACCATTTTTCACGCGACATTTAACTATAACACGTGGTCGTTCGATTATTAAAAAAAAATATATATATTGAATTTTCTAGTCATTTCGTACATGTAACTGTGATACACGAGTTCGGATAATCGAGGTTCTGGTGTATTTTAAATTCTGAACGTTCATCATATTTTGCGGACGATATTAAAGAAGCAAACAGGAGTAAATTGCGAAGCGACAGTAAAGAACGATTAAAGGAACGTTGTACTTCAACATGGGCATTTCTTCAAAATGTCTCGCGGATTAATCATTTGTCGACCATGTCACCCCAATGCCTTTATATAAGGTGTAATATGTGTAAAAAAACAAACTTGCGAAAGTGGTGATTCAAACAAAATAATTATACCTTTTCCATGTTGAATTATTCATTTCGATTAGAAATTATAATGAACGTAAGATTATCCTCGCTAAAGTCAAATGAAATACGAAACTTCATTTTGATGTATTATCTATTCAAAGTAGAAATAAAACGGATGACTTGTCCAACCGTTATTGGCAGTCGTTTCAAAGCCAGTCTGAGGTGAACTTTATAACCGAGGGAACTAATTCTGAAAATTAATTTTAAGTTCGTGTCCAGATATTCTGACCGTACGTATTGCATAATATCTACAGACCCGTTTAATTGTTGCCCGAGCGATTGTAAATTGGCTCGACTTAACATAACCAATATATCTTTCTTTCGTAACACGCGGTCGAGAATCAAGAGATTCGAGATCGAACGAAATAATTACGAAGCAAGTGTAAAATCTGTGTACATAGCAAACGTATTCGTTTGACATTAATTAAAGTGCTATAAATAAGAGTGATAAATGAACAATACTGTAGAACGTGTTGTAAAGAAAAATGTAAAATCGTAGAACGCATTGTTCACGTTGCTGGCAATATGTCATATCATCGGTTTTATTCAAAGATTTCTTTATTTAATAGTCAGCAGAGTATACTTTATTTCAAGCTGGAATAATAAACAGAAAGATTTGAAGCAGTCCTTATTGGCTCTGATAAGCTGACGATATTGAAACGGTAATGCATTGTCATTACAAACTGCAGGACCTATCTGCAGAGTCATACGCAGGGCCGATAATTCTTTGCTATCCCCGGGGTCGTCATCGTTCCACAATGTTACTGTACATTTCCCATTTCACGAATATAAAGTTCCATCCTGAGCTTACGCAACTGAATAAGAATACCGATCAATATACTCGACGATATTTAATAAATAACGATTACGGTACATTTATTTCGTGCAAGCAACAGTCTCGTTAAGTTCCTCGCGAATTTTAATACTTTCGAATTCCGCGTCACTGTGCGTCGAATCAATCCTCAAATTTATTGTTCGCTCGATCTACAGGGGAAATGGCGTACTACCTCGAAGTACTGTGCGCAATAATCGTCCTAATTATTGGCGCGTATTCCTACCTTTTATGGGTCTACAACTTTTGGAAAAGACGCGGAGTAGTTGGACCCAAACCCGAGTTCTTCTTTGGAAACAGCAAAGGAATTCTGCTCGGCAGAATATCGGTTCCAAGCTTCCTCGAGAAACTGTACTACGACTATAAAAATGAACCCGTGATAGGAATCTACTTTGGGATGAAGCCTGTTCTTATCGTGAAAGACCCGGACCTTGTTAAGGAGGTTCTCATCACGAATTTCTCTAAATTCTCGGATCGAAACATCGGCGTTTACGAGAAGGTACACAACACTCCAATCGCCATTCGCTTAAGCTTCACGATATTCAATATGCGTAAAATGGCATTGCGTAAAATAGAATTCTTCCCCCCTCGCTTTTCATTCGTAAAATAATTCGCGTAAACATTCAGTGTCCAACATTTCATTGAAATATTCGCAGACGGAGCCGATGTCGGTGAATCTGGTTAATCTGGAAGCGGAAAGGTGGAGGCCGCTGAGGGCGAAATTGAGCGGAGGGTTCACGCAGGGCAAGATAAAAGAGACGTTCTCGCTGATTCTCGAGTGCTCCAAGCAGTTTGAAACCAGGCTGGACCAGTATGCGACGCAAGGAGAACCGATGAACTGCTCCAAGCTGATCGGAGACTTCGTCGTCGATGTGACCAGCTCGTATTCGTTTGGAATCGCCGCGGGCGCCTTGGAGAACGGCGACAGCCAATTGCGGAAAATGAAAGGGCAAATATTCGAGCCGAATTGGGAGAACAGAATCCGATTTCAGACGAGACAGTACCTGCCCTCGCTGTATCGTCTCGTTGGTTACGTGATAGCGGAGACAAGACTCGCCCCGTTCTTCACGAAAATGATCAGAAACGTTATCAGCGAAAGGGAGGAGAAGCATATCCATAGACCGGACTTTATCGATATCCTTATGAAGATTAAACAGCATCCGGAGTGGATGCCGAATATTGGTAAGTGTGTCAACAATTACACTTTATGCCATGCGGGGTTAAAATATCTCGACTGGATATTCAATGAGCCAATTATGCATCGCGACATGAATATGAGCGCAGTGCAACCGGGGACACGGGTCGTGCGACATGAATTAATTATTCAGTAAAGTATTAAGCAACTTTCTCCCCCGCGATTCAGAGATAACGGACACTTTCCTCGCGGCGCAAATGACACTGTTCTTCGCCGCGAGCGTCGAGAGTTCGGCGAATACGTTATGCGGCGCCATATTGCAACTGGCTATCCATCAAGACGTTCAGGACAAGCTGCGTGCAGAAATTCGAGAGCACTGCGACGGAAGTACGGGGAACATAACGTTCGAGGCCCTCAAAAGCATGAGCTACTTGGACAAGGTGCTCAAAGGTATGTACAACGAGTGCGTGCCGGGGCAGGTGACAGGACTTGGGCTCAATTTTTGCGAGCGTGCGAAGGTGATAGCGTGTTCGGCACGTGCGATGATCAACGAAATAACTTTTGGCCGTGTGATCGTGGAATTAAGTGACGACAGGAACTTTTAATGACATTTTTCGTGTCGGTGATTCGTTTGGTGGGAGACGAGCGAAGCGTTAAGCCGATCGTTTCACATTTGCAGAAACGCTGAGGATGTACCCAGCCTTAATAAAGCTGCAGAGGGGAACAACGGCCGAGCATACATTCAAAGGTACGAATGTTACGATACCAGTGGGAACAGAAGTTTGGATACCGCAATTCTCGCTTCACCGAGATGCCGACGTCTATACGAATCCAGATGTTTTTGATTGTGAACGGTTCACCCCGGAAGCAATTAAGAAGCGGCACCCAATGCATTATATACCATTTGGGGAGGGGCCAAGGAATTGCGTTGGTAAATATATTTTATATATTTCTCTAAGAAAATATACTTATATTACTTTATATATTTATAACCGTCGCCGTTTATCGGTGTTGGGCATTATTAAATAAATATTCCTTAAAGAAATTATTTCGTGAAATATTTATCACTTGTGGTAAATATATTTAAAGTAAAGGCTGTGATTTATTATTATCATTCCATTATTAAAAAATGGCCGGTGGCCCGTGATTTTATTTTCATTTTTTACTCATTGTTTTTCATTAATCCAAACGTTATTCGTATTACTCGTGTTGAATGATATTTCTAACAGTAACGTCTATTATTTTTTTTACTCAATTTCGTCCGCAGGCTTGCGCTTTGCAGTTTATCAAACTAAGCTGGCATTGGCGACGATCATACGGAAATATAAAGTCGACGTTTGCGACAAGACGTATCTGGCAAATGAATTCCATCGTCATACCATATTTCTTACAATAGCAGAGCCAATATATTTGAACGTGTCAAAGATAGGGGACTGATATGGATGAAATGAAATTGCACTGACGAGTCAAACATTAGCATAGTCTAGTATTGCATACGTAAATTACTATACAGGGTGTTCACTGTAAATAATCCACACAAATTGATCAGTCGTGTGCGTCAACGTGAAGGAAAGGGTTGTTACCAAATTGATCTGCTTTGGTTGGATACTATGTAACAATAAACAAATTCTTCGAAAGTACATTTTTATTCATAATGAACTCACTGTTACCCTCAGGTCTATAATTGAAACCATATAATGTTTCGCGCAGTATATTGTAGGGAACGTCATGGAAAATTCAGTGACCCTTATTTTTGCAATACCAAATTTTCTAGTCTGGAAACCGCGGTACTTGTGTATACGTTTACGATCCTCAGTTTACGATTTATTAAATGCCTCGAATATCGTCCGGACTATTGCAGTGAATATTCTGTATATTTGAAATTTCTGTATTTAATATTTATGTGTAAATAAAACAATAATAAATTACAAGTATATATACCACTAATGTTGAATTATTCCGTCACCTTTTATCTCGGCTGAGTATGCTACTAGCACCGACTTAAGAAGTACATTATAACAAGTTATCTTGTTCGAATTTTAATATGAATAAACGAAATAATGTTGAAAGTTATACTTTACATTATTTTCTGGTACATGATAATGAATGGTGTACAACTATTTACGAACTTGAGCGTACAGTAATATGTGATGTATAGTTTTTAACCCAAAAACAATAAAACTGCCACAATGAGAAAGATAGTGAGGAAGTAACTCGTTTACTAATATAAGTATAATTTCTACTCCGATTCGGAGTAGCTCCAAGAATTGGTGGCGATGTCTCGGCGAAATTTAATTGGGGAAAAGAACAAACATTAAGTGGCCATTATTGTACATTGTATCCTAAGTGCAATTCGCTCGAATTACTTCCCACATAACTATCAAACGTCTTTTAAACGTTTAATAATTATACAGTAAATAATTGATTGCCCAAGTCTCACCCCGTGGAGGTTACTGCGCTTGGAGACCCACCCTAGCCACGGCCCTTCCACCCTCAAATTACGCGAAAACTAGTTCTACTATTATTGGTAAGGAAGAAAAATCTCCTATTATTGTCAATTTATAGAACGTTCACTAATTGACCGTAGTACAAGTAACACAACAAGAGGAGTGGTCAAAAAATTCACGACTGAAAGCTAAATTGAATATCAGAAGGAAACCGGAAAGAAAATCTGCAAGAGGATTCGATTTCCTGAAAAAAGAATAGACCTGCGATAGACCTGTGATAGACATGTTCTAAAATCAGAATCGAATTCGAACTCGCAAAAGCGGTATGTAAGTGACTGAATAAAATATAATAAAGATTCGATGAACCGTTCAAACTCATAAATTAGTTAACGCGATGTGACAGCAGACGACTGATATTAAAAAATCTCGATGTCACACGAAGGCGCGCCCATCCTCAATGGATGATCGGTCATTTGTCCAGCAAAGGAGACTCAAGAAAGATTTATAATCGTTAAAGTTTAATGTACTGTTGCGATAGTAGAACGATTGTTAGTTAAACGCGTATTAATTAATAGAAGCTAATAATCAAGCGTTCACGATGGTAAAGTAAAGCCCGAGGTGCTACTGGCTTATAGAGTGAAGTATGTCGGTAGGCTTCAACTACATACGCAACCTTCTACTGGGACGCCTCAATAGGGACTGACGGGGCTCGCGCAGCGCGGCGGCCCGCCCCACTCCGCGTCGGCTGCGCTCGGCGGTATTCGCTATTTCCGTAAATCCTATTATTCCAGGGTCATGCCTACTGGACTTCTCCTGTGTCTGACCAACTTTTAGCTGGACCTGCGACTCGAGGGTCGTGCCTACTGGACTTCTCCTGTGTCTGACCAACTTTTAGCCGGACCTGCGACTCGAGGGTCGTGCCGACTGGACTTCTACTGTGCCTGACCAACTTTTAGCCTGACCTTCGACTCCAGGGCCGGGTCCGGCTGGACTTCTAATGCGTCTGACCAACTTTTAGCCGGACCTACGTCTCCAGAGCCGTGTCCGACTGGACTTCTACTGTGCCTGACCAACTTTTAGCCTGACCTGCGACTCCAGGGTCGTGCCTACTGGACTTCTCCTGTGCTTGACCAACTTTTAGCCTGACCTTCGACTCCAGGGCCGGGTCCGGCTGGACTTCTAATGCGTCTGACCAACTTTTAGCCGGACCTACGTCTCCAGAGCCGTGTCCGACTGGACTTCTACTGTGCCTGACCAACTTTTAGCCTGACCTGCGACTCCAGGGTCGTGCCTACTGGACTTCTCCTGTGCTTGACCAACTTTTAGCCTGACCTTCGACTCCAGGGCCGGGTCCGGCTGGACTTCTAATGCGTCTGACCAACTTTTAGCCGGATCTACGTCTCCAGGGCCGTGTCCGATTGGACTTCCACTGTGCCTGACCAACTTTTAGCTGTACCTGCGTCTGCAGCTCCGTGCCGACTGGACTTCTACTGCGTCTGACACGCATCTCATTGTCAATTTCATCGCCCCGATGCATCGCGATGTGATTTCGGCTCAACTCGAACCGAAGTGCATTGCGCGACCAGACACCGTAGCTGAATTTTTCTACCGAAACGGTGCCCGAGCAATAGCTTTGCCCCCCGCCCAGATTTACATATATTCACACAATCGCATGAATCCTCTCCCGAACACTACTTCAGTAAATAATAGTTCTTCAACTGATCACTGTTCATGTGCAGAGGACGCTCGAATCAGCGTGGCTTTTCTGAGACGGTATGTCAGTCACGTTGGGCCACGAAAGTCCATAAGATGTCTTGTCTATTCCTATATCTCGTCTGTGCTATTAATCTCTCTATACAGTAGTGTAGTGTTCCATTGTGAACTTACTCAACTGAATAAAGATTTAAAGAACAGCAGCATAACAAACATTAATATATTCAATCATGTTGACTAAATAATAGCTATGATACCTCGAGGATAACTCCGAGGTATAATTGTTCTCCATTTTTAATTTTGTTTAAATATATGTCTTTAATGCAAGACAAGCTCGAAAATTGTTATTAGCATTATTATGAAATATTAAACAGTTAAGAGATACAATTACAAAAGTTCCATTTTATATTTTCGTTCTAAATATCATCCGATCAAAATTTATTATAACTAAAAAGTTTTTTATATTTTTATACTGAAGTGTCAAATTTTCTGCCGAAACATACATAAGTACACATCGAAACGCCTATATTTTCACATGTTTCTTTAACTCGTAATTATAATACATTACTATTTCGTATGTACACCCTTATTTTTGTATAACTGCAGCACACCTTCGCGGCATAGATTCGATAAGTCGAGCACATGTGCTAGCAGGTATCGAATTCCATGCTTCATGTACAACAGTGTATACAGTTTCATTAATATTTTTCGGCTTTTGTTACTTTATGTTTGTCGACGTCAATCCACATCTCGGTCTGTCTCGACTGGATTCAGATCCGGAGATTGTGCCGGCCACTTCATTACTTCAATATTATTGTCACTGAAAAATGCCTCGGAGATTTTTGCGGAGTGTTTCGAACCATTACCTGCTTAATAGATCCATTGTTTTGGCATATATTCTTCGGCGAATGGTAGCAATACATATTTTACAATATCCAAATACACATATCCCTCCATGATTCTAGTTATCCGATGAATAGAACCTGTACCTTGCACTGTCAAACGAGTGCCCCCAAACGAGTACCGACCCACCACCACCCTTTAGCAGGTTTAATACAATTTTTATAAGATTCTTCTCTTTTTATTCTTCTACTGCAGATATGTACATCAGGGTCTGACACTGTTGGAAATAAATTGTTGATACCACTATCTGAGTTCCGTAGAAATAAGTTAGGTTTTAAAGTTTCAATATGAAGTGTACGTAAGTATTCACATGGCCGCCATCGTATATGTTCTACCCTAAAATCTGTACTTTTACACCTTTATAATTCCACCGCAACAACTAACAGCGACACCTTCAGTGGCCGTAGCTCATCACACTCTGCATCGATCAAATGCCAGTCAGAGCAAGTAGACTCCGACGATAAAGTTATCTGTGGTGAAACAGCTAACGCCGTATAAACAACACTAATCGATTTAATCCTCTACTGTAAGTATACGTGCCTCCAAATAACACCTATTATTCGTTATCTTTGTTTTCCTTTCACTTCGACTAATATCTGCAACTCATTATTTGTAGAAGCATTTCTTTTTTTCCCTTCGACTACGTATCTACACTGTATTGCTCTATAAAGATGCTGGCAGTGGGTCGTTGGGAACCGCGGCGAACAGTGAGTAGTATTCACGTATTCTGTTAAGCTCTTCGTGTTGAATCACCTGTACCTTACCTATTTATACAGTGTTCAGGCTCGTTTTGCTAGAATCGTCTGTTCTACTTCCGGTCATCGCAGCCTCGTGATATTGGCCACTTTGTCAACCTTGACGCGTGGTTTTTTTAAGTAGTATATCGCTGCGTGTGTCGGTCCAACTATTGATCTCGGTGGGTTGGATGCAACGTTAGTGTTTTAGTGTGTTATCATTTATTATCAGTATGTTGTTCGCAAGTTGATAGAGATAACGGTAGTACTGAAATTTGTGCACAGTGCCGATTATTGAAAATGTATACTATGGAAACAGTTGGTTCTGCGCATTATTTCTGACTTTTCTCTTATGGAATTGTTTCAGCATTATAAATATATGCAAAAGCAACGGAATCACATCGTCTTCATTAATTATTCATTATTATATGTGCGTGACTTAGCATGATTCAGGATAATTCGAACGTAATAAGACAGTTTCCAATAACATCATCAAGTGTTGAGAATCCAGTTGCAAATGTTAATGTGCTGTTTCATTATTTTATTCAGTTGCGATATTTAATATTTCTATACTTGTATACTTCTCTTTCGAATTTTACTTTTTTCAATGACTATTTCTAGAAAAGCAAGAATCAAACGCTTTTACACTCATAAATTATTTTGAGAAAAGTGCTTTTTATCATGTTTTAATTTTCGATCTTAATCTTCTTACCTTGGGTGTATTAAATATTTCCTTTGATTAAGAAAAGCAACAATCCTTACATTGTCACGTTTCAACGAGAAAATTAAATTTCCTAATAACTTTCAAAAAATTCTCTCGAGTTATAAACTAAACACACTATGGTTTCAAATATGCTATATGTAACTTTAAACACGATGCCCGATCCAAATAATTAACCCGGTTAATTGCTCCATATCCTTTCTAATTATCTACTATTATACGAATTAGGTCCCACTGTACCTTAACATATTAAAGAGTCATAGTTGCATGCAGCACCGAAGCTTGAATAAACTATAATCACGAATATAATATCGAAATATTATTACGATATTATTATCGAAAAACTAATAGAAAATGTAGTGATATTATTTACACCTGCACAATCCACGATTCGAACATTTTAAGTAGTATGTCATGTTGTAATATTTATAATGTACACTTGAATGAACGATTCAGAAATGTGTGCAATTTCATAGCTGCTTTAAACCGGGTTACATACATGCATATACATGGAATGGATTCCGTTCCCTTCACCTGTTCTTGTTATTTTTATTTTCGTTTCGCAAAGTTCAGCACTTTTTACCGCCTTCAACTTACATGATTACTATGTACAACCACTTCCGGTCGCTGACCTGCGCAAGGCCCCAACTCTAGAGCGAGAGATCCGTTACTCACGATAATTGGTGTTTTAAATAGTGAAGAAATGCCTTTAAAAAGAGCGCAATAGATTTTGCTCAATTCTCACCGTCCTAAAATTACCCTTGGCGCAATTTAAAACTAAGCCCTTCAACTGTAAGTCCAAATAATAATAATAATAATAATAATAATAATATGTTACAGGAAGTTTGATTTCATAAAACTCAATTGGCCCAACGGATTATGATCAAAATACAACTATGGCAAGCTACTTAGAAATCCTTTGCGGAATCGCGGCGCTGATCGTCGCGCTTTACTACTATTTCACCTCAACTTTCGATTTTTGGAAAGTTCGGGGTGTACCCGGTCCAAAACCTGTACCAGTGTTAGGTAACATTAAAGATGTGATGCTGCTGAGGATGTCGATCTGCCAATACTTGACGAACATCAACAAGGAATACAAAAATGAACCACTAGTTGGAGTATTCACGAGGAGAACACCTGTACTCATCGTTCAGGATCCAGATCTTATAAAAGACGTTTTGATAAAGGACTTTTCGAAGTTCGCCGACCGAGGATTTCAAATTCACGAGAAGGTAAAAAATGGCAATCAATTGAATCGTAAGAAGTGTTGCTGCACTCCATTATCAAAATATTATCTCATGCCTCTTCAAAGTAAGAATACGTGATATATATATATATATATATATATATATATATATATATATATATATATATTCTTTGTCTATTGTAACGAGGAAATAACAAATTCATATTGAAGTGTAATTAGATACGAATGTATCGAAATAACTGGAGGCAATCGATTTGATCTTACCCCAAATATCATTTTTATTTCAATCGCATAAATTCGTTCGTACTTTAAAGAACTATTTGGAAGTGAGTTTTCGTGAAATAATATCCATCCCATCGATGTACTCACAATTATATTGTCATGCAATGTACTCAGCGTTTCCCTAAGCTACCAAGCAAAAATGTTCACCCTCGTCGAGGAATGTTCTTGGCGCACGAAAAATCATTGACATAAATGGCATTCCAATAGTGTCATTTACGTAACGATAACAACGTTGCCGCGAAATATTAACCGACTTATCTTCATACTAAAAACAGGCGGAACCGTTGTCCCCGCATCTTTTCAATTTGGAGGCAGAAAGATGGCGGCCGTTGAGGACAAGGCTGTCGCCGGTGTTCACGTCGAGCAAGCTCAAGGAAATGTTCACTCTGATATTGGAATGCGCGGACCATTTGGAACAATATCTCGACAAAGTGTCCGGAATGGATGAACCCGTTGAATGCCGCGAATTGACAGCGAAATATACGACAGACGTTATCGGAAGTTGCGCCTTCGGCATCGAAATGAACGCGTTGAACGACGAGGACAGTGAATTTCGACGGGTCGGGAGGAAAGTCTTCGCGGCTAACATTACACAGATCTTACGATTCCGACTCAGGCAATCGTTGCCATGGCTTTACAATCTCCTTGGCTACATACTGCCGCCGACAGAAATCACAACGTTCTTCACGAAGACTATTGTGGACACGATGAAGTACAGGGATGAGAATAAAATAGAGAGGCCCGACTTTGTTAACATGCTCATGGAGCTTAAGAAGCACCCGGATAAGTTGGAGAATATTAGTGAGTGTTTTTATCTTTGTTAGTTGAGTGTCCTGCTTCTCAAACCAAAGTCAATTTCGTGTAAACGCATTATATATTTTTAAACGCGACACTTCATTATTACTGGCACTGCAACACGGTTTTTTTCATTTTACAGAACTGACGGACACTTTGCTGACCGCGCAAGCTTTCGTTTTCTTCGTCGCGGGATTTGAAACCTCTTCGTCAACGATGAGCAACGCTCTTTACGAATTAGCTCTGAACACTGAAGTGCAGGATAAATTGCGACAAGAAATCAGGGACAATTATAATAAAAATGATGGTAAATTGAAATACGAACACATAAATGAGATGACGTATCTGGATCTAGTATTCCGAGGTGCGTATACAATTTATACAGTTAATCTTTCCTTCATTCGACGTAAGGCGAATCACGAAGCGAACAATACTGACGAAAAATAAGATTCACGATCTTTCGGGATCTATTTATATTTACGAAGATATTAGTTAAATATTTGTCTGTGGAAAAATATCTTGGCACCTGACCCTCGAATATATTTAACATAGTAACGAATTTATGACAGAATCCCTTTAGTCGTTAAATATAAATCAATATTATTCTTAATATTATTGAGTTATAATTATTAATATGTTATTAAAGATCGCTATTTAATTTAAATATCGCTTTCTGTAGAGACATTAAGAAAGTATCCACCTGGACCAATCTTACTAAGAAGCTCGATAACCAGTTACACATTTGAGAAAACGAATGTTACCATACCACCAAAAACGTTGTTATGGATACCGCTATATGCGATTCACCATGATCCTGAAATTTATTCCGATCCAGAAGCTTTTATCCCTGAGAGGTTCAATGGAGATGTTGTGCGACATCCTATGAACTATCTACCTTTTGGTGATGGACCAAGAAATTGCATTGGTAATATTGATTATAAAATTCTCTCGCGTGTTACTTCTTCGATAATTACTTCTATTTTATGCTTCGACAAGAATCAATCTATCAACTTTCAGTACTTAGATTTTGATGGAATTAAATTGAGTTTTTCTAAATATTCAGTTACATATTTAATTAATTGAAACAAACTCGAACGATTTTGACAACTGAGATCTTGTACATTAATTCATTTTAATTTTACCTGAGACACGAGCATAATAATTGTTCAGTAACCTTTTTAATATATGTTTCAGGCGCGCGATTCGCAGTTTATCAAAGCAAGGTTGGTTTGATCAAAATACTTCGCAATCATAAAGTCGAAGTTTGCGACAAAACCATGATTCCATACGTGATTGACCCAGCCGCATTCTTACTAGCACCCAAAGGGGGAATATATTTGAAATTAAGCAAAGTAGAAAGTTAATATTGCATATCGTAACAATTCATTAATTATTTTTACTATTCCCATACAAATGTTTTCATTTGTAGTTGTTTCTGTCTCAAGCGTTCAGTACACTGCTGACATTATTTTTTTAAGCATATGAAACTTCAGTGGAGGTTTATTTCAGTTTACATAAATATTTTACATATGTATTATGTTCGCTTATAAATTATTTTTCATTCAATTAAGGAAACTCTAAGTGAGGTGACATAAAGTTATTAATCGGGTCCCGAAAAAATGTACGTCTTATATATGTTATATTTCCATGCTGTAAAATATAACAAATACTCTCTACGTGAAATACTGAATTTCAGTTTGATAATTGAGCTAGAGATTATTTAATAAGGCTACAAAATAGTTTAACAAACCATAACAAATATGGTAATAGTTAAATATTACACACGATTAAATATATTTTTATAATGATGTCTACGAAATAAAAATGTTTGAGAAATAGTTATTAATTGTTATTTATCTTCCGATACAACTTCAGCAAATAAGTAAATAAGCAAATGCCTATTAAATAAACGATATTTATAATTTCATTGTAACTCCATTACATTACTGTCGACTAATAATTTCAAACGAAACAATTCAATACCCAAAATTATATCAACAGTGAAGAATTAATCTTTTCGTTTCTCAATAATTGAAGCTGGTACTGTTCCGAACAGGTTACGATAATCCGTATCATATGATAAATTTCTAATATCATCAATATAAAAAAAACAAACAAATGTAAACATTCCAATTTTGGGCTGAATAAATAAATATTGCCACTACGTATACGCGTTGGCAATGTCGCGTTTTCCTAATAATTTGATTCTCGTAGTTAACTTCTCGATTGTAGGAAAGAGGGACGTTGGATAATCGATTGGCCATGACGTTAGGGTTCTATGAATCTGTGTCGGAAAAAGGTGCGAGGTGGCTGTTACGACATCACCGTGGGAACGTTAATTCGAAAAAGTGATATAAAGGATGGAGATCATCGACTGACGAGTCACTCGACTGACGAGTCAGGTGACGTACACCTACATCATTGTACTAACCGTGGCTGTTCGTTCCTATCCCTATGAATTCGCTCAAATGTTCGATACGACTGCCAAAATTGAATACTAAAAATATCCAAAGACATGGAGCACGAGATCGAGGGTACAGGTGATCCTTCCAAGAAATCAAACCGGATGGGAACCACAGGAAACGAGGAATTAGAATACTGGATGACACGACTACCGGAAACATTAAGAACTATACCCATAATTCACCTGGCCATACCCGGTAAGTTCAAAATGTCTCCGCTCTCCATAGAATTGATTTGAATACATCAAGAGGCATTTCTGTTTCAAGTTTGTCGTACGAATGAAATCTGCCAAGGTCTTGCTAAATTAAACCCAACTTGACTGAATTCGAAATACTACTATATTAAGATAAAGTGCCTACCATCTTGCTTTCACCTCTTAGATCCTATATGCTTTCATTACGAATCTTTCAAATTTTAAGCTTTCGGATGAACAATAATCTTCAACAATAATTTCCTCCTCTCGGCTTTTATCCGAGTAGAATACTGCCAAATAATAAGCAGTAATACCAATCCAAATCTTCGAATGATAAATTCGTGTGCGTAGCTTCAAGTCATTCAAATGTACGATTAATTGTTCCACAATTGCATTGACCTCAAAAATGAACATACATAGTTGACCGATGTGTAATATGAATTGATCGTTCTTAATAGGTTCTCACGATACGATGACTTATACCATAAACCGGAAGAGTGACGTCGGCCCCGATGAGCCGAGGTACATCAGGGCTCTAGGTCGTTACTGCTCAGTCGTCTCAAAACCTATTATTTTTAATTGGTCCGTTACACAACATGACCATATCAAGGATCAGCTCGACGGAGGAGTTCGATACGTGGACTTACGTGTAGCTACTAAACCAACGGATGCCCACATTTATATTGTTCACGGCCTGTACGGTGCGAAAATATATCAACCGTTGCAAGAAGTAGCGGAATGGCTGTCCGCGCACAGCAACGAGATTGTAATCATAGATTTTCAGCATTTCTATTCGTTCTCAGAGATGAATCATCGTCATCTCGTTGAGACGATTTATCGGGTGTTTGGGCCGAAATTGTGCCCGGTGAATGCGTCGCTCGATCGCGTATCGTTGCATTGGCTTAATCTGGAAAAGCATCAGGTCATCGTCATTTACAGAAACGCGTACGCGCAAAATTATTCGAACTTATGGCCGAGCGGCTTATGGCGAACTCCCTGGCCCAACACTGTTCAAGTGAACGAACTATTAGATTTCTTGGACGTCGAATTGAAGTCGCGACCCTTGGACATCGGTTTCGTGTCGCAGTGCCTTCTCACTCCGGACATTTCGTATGTACTGAAACATTTGTGTGGGACGTTGAAGGGGGATCTGGTGCCATTGTGCCGGAAACCAGTTCTCTCTTGGATTAGTCAGAAACAACCGGGTCGCGGTGGTCTGAATATTGTTATAGCCGATTTCGTATCGGACAATAACTTTTTATTTTGTAAGACGGTGATCGATAGCAATAAGAAGTTCTTCCATATGAAATATTCGTGAATTATATTGCACTTGAATGCATGATCGTATGTGTATGCGAAATTGAATATAAAGTATTCTTCATTTAAATGCAAGCTGGTTGTGACGAGTTATTTCGAGAATATATACATATATTAGGTCGTCCCATAAGTTCGTGCCGCAATTTGTTTTGATATTTAAATTAATTTACGAAACATACCTTTAAAGTTTATGAAAAAACGTCCACACCCCCTCTTGTTCCACACTTCTTCCCATCTTTTTGGTAAAGTCATTACTACACCGTCACTATAAAATTTCTGCGGTTTCTCGTTAAAATAGTTTTTAATGTTTGTTTTCAGGAACTCGACATTGTCAAATTTTTTTTCCAGCTAAAAAATGTTGCACTGACCGGAATAACTGGGCATCCGGTGGAGCAATATCTGGAGAATGTGGTGGGTGCATTATCGTGACGAAAAACATTGTACCGATTCACGAGCTTTGGTCGTTTTATTTACTCTTATTGCTTCTTTCAATTTATCCATCTGGGCACAGTATTTGTCTGAATTAATTGTTTGTCTGGCTGGGAGAAACTCGAAATACAAAATTCCTTAACGAAGTATAAACACATCCACGGCACGAACTTATAGGACGACCAAATATATTTTTTTTAATATGCATATTCGATCGTGAAGCGCAATCTATGTATATAACTTCGAATTAGTAAGACAGTATTTAGTTATAAGTAAAATAGTGCAATGAATCTACGCTCGCGTTACTTGAATATAAACTTCAATGTTTTATTTGTACTCCAAACCTCTGCATAGTGTCTGACATTGAACAACAGTAGTTTCAATGTTAATCGTTCTTTTATCATTTTCGACGTGCATAAATATGATATTAAAATAACACAAAAAATATGTAAAGTAACAGTTATCTTGCTAAAACAACAAAACAACGAAAAAATATGTTCACGCCAGCACTTGTGATATTTAATTCATCGAAACGTATAAAATAAAAAGGTTTACATTTATATTCTCATTTCATGTACGCTGGAACAGTATTTGATATTGTATGTATGACTAAACTTATGAATAAATGTAAATATATTAATATTTCATTTTTACCTTGCATACTTTTAAACATATTGATTTGTTTCTCGTTCGTACCCTACTGTATTCGATCGTATTTAAATCACTATAGACATTAAACGTAATTAAGTAATCGAAAGGCGGGTTGACGAATTAAAATGTTGGATAGGTCATTAAGAAAAGCTGGGGCATATAAAATTCTTTATAATCGGGGTCCACGTGTAAATATATACATATTTAATTAAATGATTATAGTGTAAGAGGATGGACTTCAAATGAAGTTGTATAATAAATAATATTAATATGTATTAATTCAAAACAACAATTATATATATGTATATATATATATATTGTTCTCGTAACATGTTACCGTACTTCTCAGAAATCAAAAGTTGTATATGCTATAACATTTTCTATTCCATGTATATAACTTATTTGGAAAGTTATATGAATGGTGTCATAAAATAAATATATAACATCAGTATTATACGTTTAACAGGAAAACAAGGCGGAGGAGTGTATATCACAAATAAAAAATAAAAAATATAAAAATAACTTGTGTCACAGAAGAGGATTTTAAGTATGCAATACTTACCCATAATGTTCTGTGATAAAAAAAAACGGTTCAATGAAAATTTTCTGGCTCTGAGATGTATGTAGATCTTTACTATGCGATTCGATTTAAAAGGGCAGTTCAATCGAGCATCTCAAGGCTCTTTAGAAGTTTCAACAAGTTCTCTATAATTCGTTTTATTTGGTCATAACGCTTTCACCTTTAGCTGCTTCATTCTAGGTGCTCGTCTTTTAGCGAGTCTTCGTTGTTCTTTTTCTTCCCACTTTCTTTGTTTGTCGGGGTCTTCTTCTTGTAGTATGCGTTCTTTTTCGGCCCTACGACGCTCTTCTCTACGCTGTGCAGCTGCCTCAGCCCTAGCGGCGTGAGTTGTTTTTAAGAATGCTTCTTCCACCCTCAGTCTATTTTTATCCGCTTTAGTTTTGCCCTAAATAAAAGGAAAATGTCATATATTAGCCCATTGTACATTGAAATAATATAATTCCGAAAACAATTGCAAACCTCTTTCGATAATTTGAAACGACGTAATTTATCTAACAAATAGAAGGTCAACTGTAGGAGAAGTTTCAGCTTCTCTTGGCCTTCCGCGCTGGTAGTACGCCCTTTAATACTTATATTTAGTCCAACAAGCAAGACTCTTTTGACTTCAGGCATCGTTAGTTGAGTAGTATCTCTATGGTCAACAACAATAAGACTTTAGAGAACAGAAATAACAATAAAATATCGATCTCTCAGTCGATGCATGCTTGATGCTTACTCTTGTTGTTTGGGACCACTAAACTGGTCGCTAATATGTATATAATCAATATATGGCGCAAACTTCGAAAATGCTTGTAAAACTCTTGTATCTAAAATAGCCGATGCTGCTTCAGCAATCTCTGACATTACATAAAATCCAGAAGGAAGACCAAATTTCTCTCCCGGTCTCTTTTCGGGACAGTAAACGCTGATATCAGCCATATCACGTACTAAATGCATGGCAGTCCTTTTGGTGGCTACCGCCAACACAAAATTATCTGTTTCGTCTTTGGCCAGCTCCACGCATATATGCGCTTGATCATTCTGTGGCCGCACAAGCTGTGCCAATACCGCTACCAAGTCTTGCCGTTTGATCAGCTTCAGCTCGATCAACATGGAGTCGCATCCGACACGCCCAGAACAATACAAACTGTAGTGAGACTGACTCTCTTTCACCAAGTCACTTTCAGATGTGTCTTCGTGCGACCGTCCAGTGTCTCCCACCAGAGAGAAGTTATCCAGCAAAAGCTGTTTGTGCTCTGCAAACCATGTCTCTGCGATACGGGCATTTTTGGAACGCCCAGCTACATAGTTGATGAAATATACTAACAGTCCGACGATCATTAGTATCTCCAAGTAAAAACTATCCCATCTGGCACGCAGGTGAAGCGGTATCTTTGTAATAGTTAGAGTAGATGGTTCGTCACTCTTGGGACCAGTATTTCCCCCCGTTGTGCCCAGCCCCTCGAATTCTTCCTCATCTTGGAAATGATCAAATTCGCTATCACCATCGACGATCAATACATCTTCCTCCTCGTCAAAATCTTGATTATCGATTGACTCTTTCATATGCTCCATACTATGATCATTGACCACCTGAGCTGGCTTCTCTTCCTCGAAGTCCTCAAATTCAGCGAACTCATTATCTTCGGGAAGTTCTTCGTGAAAATGTGCAGTGACCCATACGTTTGTTGCGACCAGAACAATGTGTACTACTACTAACCACAACTTCATTTTGTCTGAAACAAAAATAGGTAACAACTAATTAGGAATAATGGTACGGGGTAAAAATATACGATAATTATTTTAGTTGGAATAGATAATATTTGAATAATGCACGTAATAAATATTTTATTTCTGTAAATGGGAAAGATTTCGAGAAAACGTCTTCCATGCCCAAATATCAGGTACTCGAAAAAGGTTCTTATTAGAAGAATTTTATGAATAAAACGAACGCTTTTATGGATCCAATATATTTACCCTAACTTCACTTTAAATTTATACGGAACACCACCAACTTTTCGACATTGATTTCATTTATCAATTAACTGCACCAGTCTTTCTAATAAACAGTACTGTCACATCACCCTTGTGAGAAGGTGACTTGCACGCCACGAAACTAGTCATGAACGTTAACGTCACTTCCTTGATCGAAAATTCACTGTTACACATCAGCGTAACAGCAAAATCTTTTTTTTCGTGGTTTAATTCTTTACGGAATTTATTTCGAACGTCTAAGGTACGAAATATATTTTAAACATACGAAATACTATTTTATAAGGGACTGGTTGAAATATAATTAATGAAATATATTTATTGCAAATTCTGCTTTTTTGTGTTTTATGTCGCCATGTTTGCTTGGTGAAATTATTTCGGACTACTTCCTGTCATTACTACGTAACAATCAGCCGATAATTTCAAATTTGTACTAAAGATATCATAGTAAACTTAATGCAAGAAGTATGGTTTATTTTAATATTGCAATACTAATCGGTTAATATCAAAACTACCTGGCTCTATTTATAAAAAACGAGCAAGAAGATGATTAACATCATCGGGAAGAAATATATTTAAATTGAAGATGTTGTTTATTACCTTTAAACTAAAGTTTTAAAAATGAAAATACCGCGGGTCTATTACCCACGGAACTGATAAAAATCTGAATTAAACATAACATACAAATATTCTTCTAGTTCAGATTGGAAAAAAGATAAGATTCGTCGGTAAAATAGATTTTCAACGACAATCTTGCAGGTGAGGTTCGATATGACCATCTTGAAAAGTATATTCGTCGGTTAAGCGAGAGATCGATTCAGTAAGTCCGTGGAAACCGAGTGAGGGAATTACATTGCGCACGCCTGACTGTAATGGCTTTTCGCTGTCAAAATACGATGCGGTTGTTCCTGCAGTCTATCGCAATGTGTCGTGTATCGTTTTAGTGATTCATCGGAGCACCTAGCCGTAGTTAAAGCGGAAGCCCGTGGCAATCTTCGAGTTGCAACCGATCTAACAAGTGGAAATAAAAATAGCGTGTGTTGACAGTGTAAAATCATAGAGAGCAGACAATGGATCAATACTTGACAGAGGAGGGTAGCATGAGGATACGACGAAAAGTCGTTTCTTTATTCTAACGTACCACGTAATTTGCGTCTCCTGTCGTATTCCGAAGCTTAGAAAGGTACGTATATCCTTGACAACCAAAAAAAAGATGAAAAAAAGTACGACCATGCACAGCGTGCCTCGTAATGTTTGGTTAAGGCCTGTGTTTCCAACTTTCATTACTCTCTCTGGACTTAAAGAGTGACAGAGAATATAATTGAAACACATTTAAATTGAATATTTCAGAAAGTTCGTAGTCAAAGCTAGCGAAATTTCATTCGTGTTCTTGGAAAATTTAAATTCTCGATCTTACTTGTATAATTTAACCGCCTTATTAACCCTCAGTCCTTAAGTCCTTAGTCCTTAAGTCCAGCAGATACTCCGGCTTTTCATATGTAATATAAATTACTTATCTGTTTTGTTTAAAACAAAATTACAATAAACTAGGAAACAAAGTGTTCATTTCAACAAATATTTAAAAAAATGCATATCTCGCAAAGTAATTCTGGATGGTATACAGAAATATGACGAAGTTCTAAGGGGGCTAAAAAGTACGAACCGTCTGCAGTTCCTTTTGGTAAAGAAAAAAAGGGTAACATTCCTTGGAAATAAAAGTTCATGCTTCGATTAATTAACGAGCATACAGCCAATCCTACACAGTACATCCTACACGCTAAAAGTCGTTCAAGTACGAACAGTTCTATATGTACGTCCAGTCGGCGTCTCCTTGGTCACTACTCTATTTACGGCGGCAATCATTGAAAAGTATTCGCACGATTAAGCAATGAATACGCCACCTTTCATCCGTAGAACTTTTTATTTATTTACAAGCACAAGGATCATCGGGTTCCTTAAGCATCGGTTACTATCATAAAAAGAATTAAATAATTATTTCACAATTTTTGCTGGCGTTTGCAAGGGGCGCATTATTGATTTTGCGAAGCAGTTGTGCGTGTTCGAGTCCGTGGTATCGGCTCACCGTTATGTTTCCCTCGTTACACAGGTGAAGCAATCTGCCGTCGACATGGACAAGTCGGACCAACTGAAAGCCTGGAAAAAAAAGAACATGAAGTCGAGTGGTTCGTCGGACGTGGTGACCCAGTGCGTCCAGGTGGTTGTACGATGTAGACCAATGGATGAAAAAGAGGTGACCCGTGGTTATGGGCGCGTGGTCGACGTGTTCCCTACCAGGGGAGTTGTCGAGGTCCGTCATCCCCGGGACGATCCATCTAGCGACAATGTGAAGGTGTTCACATTCGATGCGGTTTACGATTGGAACTCCAGCCAGCAAGACCTGTACGAAGAAACGGTGAGGCCACTGGTGTCTTCGGTTTTGGATGGCTTCAACGGTACCATCTTCGCCTATGGACAAACTGGTACGGGGAAAACGTACACCATGGAGGGCCTGAAGAACGACCACGACAGACGGGGTGTTATTCCGCGTTCCTTTGAGCATATATTCAATCACATCGGAAGATCGGAGAACATGCAGTACTTGGTGCGAGCCAGCTACCTCGAAATTTATCAAGAGGAGATCAGAGACCTCCTACAGCCTGATCAGAGTTTAAGATTCGAGTTAAAGGAGAAGCCGGACACCGGTGTGTTCGTTAAGGACTTGTCCACATCGGTTTGCAAAAGCGCAACAGAGATTCAACAGCTGATGAACACGGGTAACCAGAACAGGACCATAGGGGCGACTAACATGAACGAGCATAGTTCTAGGTCACACGCGATATTTTTGATCACCATTGAGATGGGATCGATCGGCGATAACGGTGGAATTAGGGTCGGTCGTTTGAATCTGGTCGATCTGGCAGGCAGCGAAAGGCAGAGCAAGACTGGTGCCTCTGGCGAGAGACTTAAGGAAGCTAGTAAAATCAATTTAAGTTTATCTGCGCTAGGAAATGTAATATCCGCGCTGGTAGACGGAAAAACTACGCACGTGCCGTACAGAGATTCTAAATTAACACGATTACTGCAAGACTCTTTAGGAGGGAACTCTAAGACTATCATGGTAGCCAATATTGGCCCAGCGAGCTACAACTACGATGAAACTCTAACAACGTTGCGTTACGCGAATCGGGCGAAGAATATTAAGAACAAGCCAAGAATCAATGAGGATCCAAAGGATGCTTTGCTGAGACAGTATCAGGAAGAGATTGGAAGATTGAAAGAGAAATTAGCGCAGAAGGGTACGGTACAGAGACGGAAGAAGAAACCGAAGAGGAGAAAGGAAGATGAAGCTGTGGATTCGGAATCTGAAACTGAAGACAGTCGGTGCGAGGATAACAAGGTGGAAACGGATAAGAAACTCATAGCCGAGCAATTGAAAGCTGAGAAGCAAGAGGCGGAGAACCTTATAATGAGAATACGGGATTTGGAAAGCAAGATGCTTTGCGGTGGAAAGAACATCATTGACCATACGAATGAACAGCAAAGGGCGTTGGAACAAAAGTCAGTTGAAATTGCTGAGAGGAAGAAGAGAGAAGTTGAAATGCAGCAGAAGCTCGAGGACGAAGAGCTTACGATGTTAGGCGTGAAGGAGACGTACACGAACCTGCAACAGGAAGTGGACGTGAAGTCCAGGAAGCTTAGAAAATGTTTCAATAAATTGCAAGTCCTCAAACAGGAATTAGAAGATGTGACCAACGACTTCAACAGGGACAGAAGAGACTTGGAGCAAACTCAGCATGAGTTAATGAAGGAATTCAAACTGAAGTATCTTATAATAGAGAATTTCATTCCTGAAGAGGAGAAGAATAAATTTCTGTCGAGGGTTCACTTCGACGAGGAAGAAGAGTGTTGGATAGTGAAAGACCCAGAACCATCTAGTGTAGACTTGATAAAGAGACCCACATCGATTCCTGGCGCACGTAGACCGGTTTCAGAACACGCAAGAATGTACCTGGCCATGGGAAGGGGTTGTCGTTACGCAGGTGAGAATATATTAAATTTGGACCTGGATATGCCAGCCAGGACAACGTTGGATTATCAAGGACCTGTTATTGCGCCCACCATTCAAGCTGTTCTGGAGGAAGCTTTACGCGATGAAGGGGACATCGATGTGGATGCGTCCAGTGCAAAACTAAGATCAAAACCACGCTTACAATCCGCGAAAATACGACCTAAAAGCGTTGGAAAGATACCGCAAATCGCTGCGCCCGTTTATCCAAAGGCGAGAGGTCTCGTGCCGAAGTAGAGGATTTTTTAATACGTTCCAGTAAAGTCTGTAAAGAGCCGTGTAAATACTGTATGAACCGCAAATCGTGGGCTTTGTTTGATTAATTTATATACATCATTTGTTGTGATACGCCGCATGGTACTCTGTGTGTGTCGAATAAGCGCGAAATAGACGAAATCTTTATAAGTCTCTAGTCAATGTACACCATGCATCCACGTGGTATTAATATATCGATTAATTGATTATTGCATTAATAAAACACAAAATAAACGCCGTGTCGGAGCCAGATTCCTATTTGTTTTAAAATACTGGCGTATGTCTATGCATTTCGCATACTTTTTGCTTTTTCTCTTGTAGTGCTCGTTTAGAATGGAAGTCAACAAAGACATAGGATGAAATATGGTTCGTTTATGTGTTTGTTCTTCTTCTTTATACAATTAAACTTATGGATAACTTTATTAGTACTATTATCGAGTATTATGAAAACATGTTCCTTGATATATTTGTAGTTTCGCGGAGACATGGAAAAACTTACACGCTTAAAGGTATTTACAAACGAAGGTTATTGTTTACTCGTTTACACTAATGATCTTTTACAATTTCTTTTTTTATTGAAAAATTACACATAGTTGTTCTTGCTATTATATATATATATATATATATATTTATATATTTCTTTGAACATTAAAAGTGCTTGTAAAAATAACATCATTACTTTCAACTCCTCTGACATTTGATCACACGTATCTGAAACTATTAAATTATGAACATGAACGCATTATTTATTAATTCAATTCAATAAAAATTGCCGTCACAAAGCTGTAATTTATAGTAAAGACGTTGCTTTCGTTTTAAGATTTGTTTCTTTTCTTTACTTACTTTCGTCCCGTTGATATCAACCATTTCTTTTTTCTTTCGAAACATTTCGCCATCAAAATACTATTCACGTTTACTCCATGCCTGTCACATACACTTTTAAGATACTTCCAACATTTCTCAATCAGTTCGAATTGCTCGTCATTGACAAGACGAGAAAGTGACAATTCTAATATAAATGTATAAAAAACGATGCGGAAAGAAACATTTCATGCATGCAGAAATCTAACAAACGAAAATCGTGAAGTTGATCGGGAAGTCCTGTGACAATAACACTTTTTGTAGAAGTGATCAGGATACTTTTTGTTCAATTAAGAATGGGAAACATATTGCTATAGCTAACGGCTCATAAAACGTATTTACAAAATTACTGATATTAAATTAGAAACTCGTTCGGATCCTGATCATTTCTACACTTGTATTAAGATTCTTGACCTAGTAACATTTAAAATTTCCACCGGACACTAGAGCAGCGTCTAAAGAGGGAAAGAAATTAGTCCCCTAACAATTGTAAACGGTTTCACCCATTCTTACGAATGAACGTTTGGACGAGCCTCACTTCAATAGAAACGTTGCTGTTGTTGCACGTAATTTCCGTATTGTTGGTCTGCCTGCTGTTGAGAATAATTCGCAGAATGGCCCGCGGGTGGTCCAACGTAAGCTGATCCATCGTAGGCTTGTTGAGTAGGATATTGATTCGATGCCATTGACGGTCCACTGTACTGACCCTGATTACCTAAACCACCGTAACCTTGGTAATTATAACCATTGTCCATGTAACCCTGATTACCACTATAAATCTGTTGGGGATAACTTTGAAACTGTGTAGTGGACATGCTTGGATAACTCATAGGAGGCCCGTGCGGACGTGGGCAAGGTTGTTGATTATTCGGAACGTATCCCTGATTGTAAAAGTTCGATACTGGGGCTGCAGATACGTTGGACATCGGATCCATCGATTTCTCTATGCTCTGTTCCGTGTTCTCATTTCCAAGCGGTAAATGCGATTTTGGCACGTACTTGTTTGGAAGATCGCCCATTATATTAGCTATTAATCGCTTCGTCTCGTTTAAAATCGCATTTGGATCGTTTGTTTTCGTCAGTTCCTTCGATCTCACCGGGGTACGCGATCTTGAACCCGAACGCGATCGGGTCCACGAGGTCGGTGAATTGGACACAGATTTCGAAAGGGTTCGTGACTTTTTCAACGCCTTTTCGTTCTCGCTGACGTTCTTATCCGCCGCCTTGTATATATCCTCGAACGTGTAATCGTCATCGTCATCGGATAAATCTAACTTCGATTTCTGTTTGTCCTCGTTATCTTTCTTCGGCAACTGGTCGTCGTCGTCGTTCGCAAACATATCTATCTTAGGTTTCCATTTGTTTTCGTCCTCCAATGAATTTTGATTACTTTTTCGAATACAGAACGGCGAAATACTTCTGTTCGGCTTAACAGGCATCTCCACCTTTCTTTCTGGCGTTGGAGACTTTATCTTTGGCGCCGTTACGCCCACCGATGTTGTGCCCAAGTTAACGAAGGCTCTCAATTTTTCTACTCTAACTGGATCGGTCACCTCTAGCTTCTTTAAGAAATTAATGAGTCCGTGCTGTTCCTGAGTGCTCAAGTCTTTGAAATTCTGTAAAAGCGACTTCAAGTCCGTATCAGACAGACCCTCCATTCTAGAAGTCTGACGTTCAATCGTGTCTACGACTGTTGAAGTGGCAGGGATGGAAGTTGCAGTTTGAGAGTGGGCATTGTTGGCATTCGCTAGTCCCTTCACAAAATCCGCAGTGGTTACAGGTTTGTCCGAATTTCTTGACGCCTCAGCCATTCCAACAACAGCGTTAATGAGAGTTTCCAATTCATCCTGCGAAACGTTCGATCTACCTTGTGCTACCAGAGCTGCTGCTATTTGCTGAGCTATAGCTACCTTGTCTACGGTGCCAACGCCAGGTACACTAACAGGTTCGGACTTTATTGCCGGTGCAATGATCTCCATTGGCCTGGAATAAACCGTTCTAGGCATATAAACCGCCGATCGGGCTTCTTCCAATTGCCGTTTCTTCTTTATCTCCTCCTCCATTTTCTTTTTACTCTCCGACGCCTTGTGCAACAATTGAGCAATATTCTGTATCGCGGTCTTTGTCGGCGTTATGGCCATTTTTTCTATCATTCCGGCGAACAACTGACCTTTCAGTTTCTCCTTAACTGTTTCGAACAGTACACTCACTTCCTCGTCGTACAGTAACTCTTCTGCAGAGTTTGGCTTCGCTTTCTCAGCTGCCAACGCTTTCGAAAGAAGGGACACAATTTTTGGGCCGAGGGAACCCAGCTGCCCCTCCAGCGCGGTAAGTAAACGCAACAAGCCAACAACCTCTAAATCTTCGGTCATCGTTTCCTCCGCTATAGGACTTGGCGATTTGTCCTTCACGGGATACGGTGTTGCATAATGTATCGGTCTGGCACGAGGTGGAATACCTCGAGGATAATAATTGCTTCTGTACATACTTCCTCTGCCGCGCATGTACGAAGAGTACGAATAATCGCGATCTCTTACGTCGTGGCGATCGTAATAATCGGACTTAATCGTTTTCGTTCCGACGTACTCCACCTCGTCGTCACTTTCCACGCGATGACGGCTCCTTTTGGGCGACCTGTCGCGTCTAGTCGGCGGAATCCATTTCTCCGGCGGTTTATCCTCCGGCAACTCTAATCTCTTCTTGATCTCCTCTTTCCGCTGCTGCAGCTGTTCGTTATGGATCTCGCGCATCCGTTTATTCCAGAACTCGATCCACTCCGGCTTGAAATCATGTTTACTCGGATCTTTGCCCTCCGCCTGCAATTCTTTGTAACGTCTGTTCCAGAACTTCTTCCATTCGTCGGGGTAAGACGGATGCTTCTCGGGATTTTTCTCGTGGAACTTCAACGCACGTTCAAGCGTTTCTTCGGCGCGTCTGATCTGTTCCCGATATTTGTCCCACCTGTCACGCTCTCTGAGAGGTTCGGTGGAACGTGAACGTGATCGTGAACGAGAACGCGAACGATCTCGCGAGTATCGCGATTTGCTACGATATTTGCCGCCTTTGTCTATCGAGCTTGCTTTACGGCTACGGGTAGGGGATCGTGATCTGGAACGCGATGGCGACGGACTACTGGATATACTCGAAAGCGACGAAAGGGACTTCGTTTCGTCGGAGGGACGTTTGGGAGATTTTTTCACGATCTCCTCGTCTTTGTCTAGGGGTTTGCGGATATTTAACTTATCCCTTGTCAGAATACGAATCTTGAACCCCCTACAAAGAAAAATAAGATACGTGCTGAGACGTTTGATTTTGTGTGATTTATGAAAGGAGCGGGCGATAAGTTTTGTTTATTGCTTCTTGATTAAATAAAGTTTGCAAAGCGATGGTAAAAGTATTAAATGAATCCTGCCAAATGAAAATATTATAATACGGTTAATAATCGAAGGTGTGTATCGACTTACGATTTCGTGGTCTCCAGCTTCGAATCGGTTTTCTTTGTTGATGACTTTTCACTTTTCTTATCTTCGTGTTTGTGCTTATCGTCAGACTTCTCGTCAGAAGAATCTTAATAGAAGATTGTTGAACAATTACATATTTAAGACGCGAACACCGTGCACTGTTAAGTATATAATCATTGTATACTCACCTTTTTTCGAACCACTAACACCGGTTATTTCAGCCATCTTTTCTTCAAAGTTCGTTACCCATCGCACATCGCAAACATCCACAAACGTTAATTCTGGCGTTTCCCTGCACGTAGGAAACAGCCATTGATTTTATGGAAATGTAAATTAAATAAACGAAGCTCATTTAGGCGAGCACCTTGTCGGATCGCGTCCAGAAATCTTTCGTAAAGCCACACGGAATGATGTTGCTCGATTCGTACAATGTTCGAACGTATAAAAATGGGTAGAAAAAGAAAACGTTGAAACTATAAAAATATGACTTACCTAAAGTGAAAATCCTGATAGACCCTCTTGATATATTGCATTCTATTCTTTTCATATTGACTCTTGTCTACCAATTGCGGTTGTAATCTTCCAAATCGTTCTTCGATCTTCTTAGCCACTAACACAGATATTTCGTTAGCCCCGCGCTTATAATTAGGTGTACGCGGTAAATCCATAATTGCTCGCGATATAGTTGGAAAATGTCTATTTAGATAAGTTATTCTGTGATTATAACTGGTAATGTGAGCCATAACAGTTCGAGGATCGCCCCGTTTATCGCACAAAACACATGTATAGCTGGGTTCGCAAGAATCATTATCGATCAGCTCGAGTAGATACTCGAGGCCGACAAGCGGTGAACTTCTATGCCGATCCAGACTCATCTGAATCTGAGTTGTTCTTGTTATTTGGTCCTCCATGCCAGGTGGTACTGGTTCTCCAGGTGCCAGACCATCGCCGATGGCATTCGACTGCACTGGCGGAGCCGTTTTCGCAATGTCTGATCGCTTGGACCATAATAAAACTGGATACGGCCATTCGTTTAATTTCATTTTGTGACGATTACACATATTATGATTTAGCAACTTATGAGCCCCGAAGAGAGCGATATTACATATATGACACCATATATCACCGTCTTCTGTTTCAGAATACACAGGTCTGAGCGTGCCATCTTCAGCAGTGACACTGCTCCTCATTAAACGTTTTCGGTCATATTCTTCCTGTGAAATACAAATATCTTGTAAAATGGACAGATAACTGCCTTTCCAAGAGTGTATCACAGAATAGAAAATTGTGGTGGCAATTTTAAATGTGAAATTAATCGAAGGTACAGCTTTTGATACGGAAAAACATGAGTTATTATTAGAAATTTTCATGCGAGTAACATAATAACGAATTATAATGACAGTGTATTTTTGTATTTAAATTCATCAAGAAATTCCATTAACATTTTTTTGCGAACATGAATCGGAAATAAGAGTATTTTATATATGTATACAATTTCTACTGGGCATTACCTTCTCCTTATCTGCTTCTGACAAATGAGAAGGATTACGACCCTCTATGTCAAGATCGTCAAAGTTTTGCATGGTCGATCCACGTCTACGAAGAATTCTCACCGTTTTCTGAAAGCACAAAACTGCTATGATGCTTGAGACTGGTAAAAATGCAACATCACGGTCGGCAACAAATGATAAAGCTTAATAATAGTTATACAAAACTAAACTACCGTGTGGTACAAGTTTACAGTTAACAAATTAAAAGAAAATTCGTATATACACTAGAACGAAAAACAAAAATTCTGGGAATGATAATCAGGGCTTGGGCTATCTACTTAATTTGCACACTTTGACTGGTTTCTGTATTGCGCGTTGTATGAACAAGTTTTATAGATAGAACGCTTTCATTTCCAACGCGTACACATTTTTTCTAATACATGAAGATATTTTGGAAAATCGAACTGTGGAAAAATTATAATTAAAAGAATTGGTCGATACAGCTCTCCGGAGGCAATCAATAAGATTTAGTAAATACAAGATTTTCGTACAATTCGCAATGTACGAGTTTATCAATGCTGCGCAAGTTAAGTAATGCCATGTGCAAAAACTTCTTTAGAATAATTAGTTTCAAAGGCCAACCTTGCAGCACCGTTGGTTAATTCTCTACGATAATTCCTTCTTTGGAACAATTTTATAGTAAGGCTACAAATTTGAATATACTATACTATACTTACCCATTTAACGCTGTACAAACTAATATATTTAAACGGCTTATATACACATATAACATTATTTAAATGTGAAGTTTCCATCAGTATAACGTACAGTATTCTGTTCAACTAAGGTCTAAGCATAAATCCGCATTCGATAGCAAATAGCTCAACGCTTACGCTGTGTGTTGTAAAATATTGCTGAACAGATAGTTTCAGCAACATGCGATACAACACAAACGAGTTTCTTTTTTAAATGACTTCATACAACGCACTTCACAAAATAAATAGATCTCCGTGTACATACTTACACAGTTAGTCTAATTAATATGATTAAATGAAATAATTAGTTAGACCAAGGAAGCCGATATTACAAGTCGATCCGTGTGCTCTTTAGTACAACAAATAATTTATATATATATTATTAATATCATTGTTATCATTATTGGTAATTCGTCCGTAGAGTAAGCCCCAGCTACTTACCGGCAGGAAGGAAACCTCATATTTCCAATAATGTTTCCGTGATGCACAAGTATCACAAAACATTAGACGTAGTGCACCTTACATAGACACCGGGACGTCGCAAAGTGGAACATTTGGAGCAACTTTGCGACACGTAATGAAAATAGGAAAAAACATAGCCGTTCGTGTTGAAATGATATCGTGTTATATCTAGAATCGACGCAGCTAACACGTAACGATTCCAAATGATCTGCTTCATCGTGACAGATGAATGAAACCATGTGTACGACTTATTTAAAAAAAAAAATGTCTCGTTTTCTGTTTGCCTTGTTAAGCGGTGCCTGCTTAAAAAAACTGTACTGCTGATAACGTAACGAGAGTGGGCAAATTCGGGCGAAAGTTACGGAAGTACCTGTAATACGCGCAGCCAAAAGGTTATTCGACCGTGTGTAATCCATAAGAATTCAACAGCGTAAATAGCGCATCGATTTCACGAATTATCGCCGATCCCTGGGTAACCAAGCAAATCATGGCCAAACGGCGATCCCTTGATTTCTTTTCTTTTTCTTCCAATTAATCCTCCCTCTGCTCGCGGGACATTCTTTATATCCATCGACCACTTCACGCTTAATTTATAACCTCTAATATTAACGCAGCAAGAAATGGATAGCCTCGACTTACCGAATTACCAGTGTCGGACGGTCACATTCACGCAATGTCTTCGGTGTGGAATTTCGATTGTTCAATTTTGTTTTCGACGAAACCCTTCGGTGGCCATAGCGAAAAAGAAATATTCGACGAACATGGAACTGCGCATGACTGGCCTGCATACAACGCTCGTGTTCGGTAATTAATTGCAGGCAGAAAGCAGTATTACCAACCACGATTTTTTTCTTCTGTTCTTTCGGCACTCGATAAAGACGAAATGGTTGAGTTTTGTTGCTTTTGAAATACGTTTCGGGGAGATTATTGACGAATTGATTATGTTTCTAAGAATAAATCTATTTCGAGTGCTTGGTAAGAAATAAATTATTTATTCTTTGTCCTTCTTTCGTGTCATTGTCAGGATTAAAGTATTGCCGTGTTTATTGTATTGAATAGAAACAGCAGAGGCAGCGAAACATGAGAAAGTGTCTCTATTTAATTACACAATTTTGTTTCGTAATTATATTTATAACTCTTGAGTTAAATATATTACAGATATTAATTAATTACCATAATGCTATGACTTATCGATAATGTATTAATGGTTACATAAAATTAAAGATACGTACATCCAAAGTATAATATCGACGGTTTTGTTGGGAAAAATTTGTAGATAATTGAGAACCGTTTAAGGAACATCCTGATGGAATTCTCTGCATAACTAAGAAATTAAAAATACATTAAAAAGATCTGGTGAAACGGATCGCAAGAACGTGAAGTTCCTGGAGGACCACTAAGTTTCGCGATTTAAATCTGAACCAGCTTGAGATGCGAGTTCGTTTTCCGCTTAAAATGAAGAAAGTTCGAAAAAATGGCGCTTCGTGGCTTGCATTAAAATGGCTCGGACAGCTTAAGAGTCCCAAAGAAAATTAAAATATTATAAAAGTGAAAAAGATGAACCGCTTAATTATACTTCGTAATAAATCGGTTAAGTTCAGATTAGAATGTGAATAAGAATTTCCATCGCCGCTAAGCTCAACTTAAATTTGCGGTACATACGAATGAAAGCCCGTAGTATTTCTATCACAAAAAGTGGAGGATAATGTAGGTGCAAGGTTCGCGTACGAAATTTGTATACCAGGACAATAAATTATTTGATTGAACATTTGGCGATAACGTCTATCAATATAACATTCTGCTATGTAAATTTCGAGTTCGTTTATCGATCCGAAAACGTGTATTAAAAATTGCACGTACTCGATCGGCGATCTATTAATAATTATTCTATTAATTACACGTGTACACGTGTGGCCTTTAATAAGTGCCAATGATAAAAACCACGATCTCTGCTTTTAAACCAATCAATACTTTCAAGGCATCCAAGACTTCCAAGACTTTAGAAGAGTTCTAAGCTTCGAATCGTGTTCGAAGTGATTCGAATCTCCACCGTCACGAAAAACTTTGAATCGCTTCGAAGTTTAGATTCGAACGACCCCCGCGAGCTGGAACTAAAAGAGTCGAGCAGAATTTTCAAAAACCGGTACTTCTCACGTCTGTATACCTAAATCGAAGCGAATTACCTGAAGATTTAAATCGTTTCAACAAAAATCTAAATTAGTGGAATTGAAATAGTTAAATATAAAGTTTCCGACTTTTTCCTGGTCCACGATATATCTAAAAATCCGCGAGAATCAGCAATGTTTCCCCGGCCGTTGTCACAAGAAATGTCGACACAGCATTAACACCGATACACTGCTATGATAACCGACCAAGTGAACACTGCGATAGCGCTTGACGGAACCGATATAGCGAGGCCGTAAATTAAACCCTCAAATGTCGACAGTTAGAAAGGCTATATTTAAACCAATGCATCGCTATGGTAATGCACCGAGGAGCACCGTGGTAGACCCTGTGGAACCAACACGGCGAGGTCGTAAATTACACCCTCGAATGCCGACACACATTGACGCGGTGGTACACAGGTCGACACATCGATACCACCGTTCGAAACCGTCACGCAGCTTTACTTCTCGTCGCGTAAAATTAACTACGTAATTCGCAAGTTATTGAAGAGTCCGAAACATTCCCAAATCGACACTCTATGCACA
The DNA here is from genome assembly GCA_963969485.1 of Nomada goodeniana. Taxonomy (NCBI): domain Eukaryota; kingdom Metazoa; phylum Arthropoda; class Insecta; order Hymenoptera; family Apidae; genus Nomada; species Nomada goodeniana. The sequence goes on from OZ018302.1 coordinate 4,310,121, forward strand.
GCTCTGAGGAAGGCTCGACCTATCCATTGTCCCTGATAAAGTCCAGTGACTCGGAGTGCTGCAACTTTGTCAATCACAAATCGTACAGCGCGAAACGTTAGCTTGTTCTGTCGGTCACGTTTCGTGGTTCTCCCCTCTCTGCAATATATTTTCATTCGAATATTACCGAACTGTGCTGGCCAGTGCGTTTATCGGTAGGCGACGCGTGAGTGGTCGAGAACGGCGCCGCAGCAGGGTGCGACACAAACCGTCCAGGTCTGAAACGGGCTTAAAAGATCGTTTGTGATCAAAGCCTGCGAGCGGTAGCGGTAACACCTGCCTCTGCATCGGTAACCGTAGCAGCAGAAGGGGTCCAACACGTGTTGCCAGACCCGAGCTGTTACACGGTCAGTCAGTCGGTCATCGTCTCTCGCTGGTGTCCTTTGAAAAACGAATCTCCTGCGAACCGGGCCGACCCGCGTTTCCCCACCGGCGTCGAACATGATCGTCAGACGTTTGTCTCTCAGTCTGCTGCAGCTGATCGTGTTCGCCAGCGTCGCGTTCGCGTCGAAAACGCGATGGAACGTTTTGTCGTGGGTGTCCACCGGCGTTTGCACCTTGATCGCGTTCCCGTCGAGCAGCCAGCAATGGTCCTTGCTGGGTCTGGATCTCTGGCCGAGCCAGACCGACGAGAAACCGTCGAGCGGACCAGACGCGAACGGAAATTCAATCTCGAGGGGTGAGTTCGCGGAGTGCTGTTACGTGTTTCTTTTGTGTTCGCCCCGGTTTGCTAAACGTTCTCGGAACGGCGTAACGCGAGATCGTGCGCGTTGTCCTGGGACACCCCGTTCGCTCTAATCTCGCATGGCGATGGAATTGTTCGTCCCGTACGATATTGCGTTTCGCGATCAGCGTGTTGTTTCTCCCTTTGACCGAGTCGATTTTTGGGCGGATCGCGGGAGGGTGGCGCGGCTCGTGGCGCCAGGAAACGTTTCGATTCTTGCTCGGGGTGTGGACACAGTTTTCCGTTTCGTTGCGTGGCTAGGGATTGTGTGCTTCGTGTCGAATTGCACGGCGGCGATGTTGAGCTTGTTGTTCGAAGAATTGAACGAGGGAATTGTCGAGATTGCCTTTCTGTTAGCGGTAATGTGGTAGCGGTTTGTGCTTGGGGGAGAATTCGTGACATGGTTTGACGATTGTTACGGCTTAGGTTCAGAGTAGAATAGCGGTACACAATAGATTAAAGAAGAAATTGAAATTGCAATGCTAGAAACTCCCATAATTATGTACGATCTCTTGTTATTTTTATAGTTGAAATTATTTTTAACGTAATTTATTTGGTTCGAAATGGAGATTGCTATTGATAGTAATGTACAGGTATACGTGTCACACGTGAAACGAAAGTACATTACGAGATTGGTGAAACTAATGTCCACAAATAATACTGCAATTTAAGCAATGGATATTACTGGTTTAATGCACATAAAATGTTCACGTTATCGCGTTGCGATTCACGACACGAACATTTGTTTCGCACAAATTTCAATTCGACTAATTTCGAGTTGAGACCCTGGCGTCGCGTTTATTCAAACAATTACTACCAATAAGTAACAACGATTCAACAATAACTCGAACGGAGAGAAATCCGAATGGGACGAATTAATTAGTCCGCTAATTGCTTATTCGTTACCAGGCGTCCATTAATCTAAACTAAATGCAGTTTTATTTGAATATTAAGCGATGGCAGCCCCCATCCGTTTTTAGTGGCAACATTCGTGTAACGATGTTTGGTCATAACTTAAACGATATATTTGAAAAACGATTATTCCAATAATGTTCTTATTTGGGTAGATGTTTAATGTAAACGATGCAAACTTGAATCTCCTTTCTCGCTTCCAAAGGGAAAATAATAAATTGATCGAAATAATTCATTCCTTCAAATTGTTATTTATTTTTCTTGCAGTTCTGAACTTCTTCCCGGTCCCGGTGCAAGAAGAGTGCCTGTCGCAGGACAAACGACGACGGGGTATATGCATGAACACGTACGAGTGTCGTATGCAACGTGGCAAGTCCCATGGACGGTGTGCTCTTGGTTTCGGCGTGTGTTGCATATGTAAGTGCAACCTGTTATTCTGAAATTCGTTTATTGCGCGAACGTTTCATATGTTCCACGGTGGAAATTGTTCAACCGGGAAACAAACGATGAAATTTCCACGTATTTAAGAACGTTCCCCGCGATTATTAATTTCGCTGGCACACTCGTGTTATTAATTCGAACCCCTGGTTCATATTTTTCTTGCGGCTTATCGCTTTGGTGTTCGACGAGGAATTCGTTTTCGATGACTTTGAAGGTAATGAAAAGAACGGCTTTTCATATTGTTGTGTAGGCTCTTTCCCTGAAAAGGTGATCGAGGTATCGCACAAGGTGTACAAATTATCCATCTTTATTTATTACGTTTAGTTTCACGCAAACACGATAATTCAATGGATACTATTAATTGTTGAAGCGTGACGACTGTTTGTTAGGTTTATCGCTTGTAAACAAATGTCGGATTATTATTCCAGTCGCAAATTGTGATTACGAACATCGAATCAATCGGTTAATCGCTCCATTTACGTTTAAATTTATCATTTCACGAATTTTCCTAAATCGCCAGTAATATTCGAAACAGGCAACGACGCTATTAATCACTAGGGCGACGTAATTTCGTACAGTGCGATGTGCCATGCCGCACACATCGCGATGTAATCCCACGTATCAATACATTTGACAAAATCAAATTAAGTATTATTATTTAATAACGAAGACAGCAGGCATATTATCATATTAATGTAAAATTTGTAGCTCCTGCTCCAGGTGTCGCAATAGAAAAATTCCTAGCCCCTTTTGATATTTCTATTATGCTGGTACAGATGTACTAGGTGAATTACCTGGAGATATTATACTGCTAAAATGAAATAAAACCACCGTTTGTTATCTGCCCCTGCGTGTTTCCATCCACGTCGCGTTCTGTCAATCGTAAATTGTTCAGTCTTCTGTACGAAAGCACTTACACGTTGCATTCTCATTTCGCGTGAACACTTCACGAATATCGTGTCTGAAACTTTACCACGCGATGTACTCCGCCATTAATATCGGTAGACTGAACTTGCCCGAAGATTTTACCGCTTCCGCGTTCGAAACTTTTGTCACGACGTACCTGTACAAAATGTGACGTTAATTCGCGACGAAACGACAGAACAGATTCTCGTAAGAAAATTAATCAGCAACGAACAGCAACGGTTCAAAACGATCCCGACGTGTTCCTGCTACGATTATATCAGTTGGCAGAGACGGTTAGGAAGAACCATTACAGAATCAGTTTTATTGTGTACCTTTTATAGTGGGTTTAAAAGAGATTGAATTAATAAAGCAATAAAATAACCACGTATTCGTGGCGCTTATTTGTTATATTTCTTACGGATTTTCTTCATGTTTAATTGTACAGTATATTTACAATTAATCGCTAATGTCGAGGGAAGATTATTGTTCAATGTACAATTAATTAGGCATTTCAGTGTTCACGCTTCTTCAGAAATTAATATCTACGAATCGATATCGTCGAAGTGATTAATGATTTGTCGTTCTGAATTTCGTTCAGGAAGTATTTATTGATTTCACAACGGCGGTTCGCGTTCTGTATTTTCCGCGGGATATTTTTCACGGGTCGATTGATTTGTTGCCCCTCGTAAAATATCTTCAAAATTCATTTGCAAGTCTTATTGTGTCATTCATTTCCAGTTTGAATTCACGATGAATTATGTTGCCGGTATTTTCCTTCTGGCATTTACATACATTTCAGAAGTGAATGGTAATTTCTGTCATTTGATCGATACGAAACATATATTGGAAGTATTTCACCTAAATTGTTCGCGTTTTTTCTGAAACGATTCACACGCGATCCTCGCGCAAAATGTTCGGTATTATCACAATTTATTAAACCGCACTACATAGTTTCTTCTCGCAGGCTTCGCGGGCTTCATTCTTAATTCATTCCATCCGAAAAATCGTACAAAAAGAGAAAAGATGCATTCTCATACAGTTCCAGTTAGGTCCAAACGAGAATTATACACAAACTATTCGAACGAATTTCTATGCAGTCATCTTCCTCCTCCCCGAATTCCATCGCGGCGGCAGACGAGTGGCTATTAAAACGTCCCTAATATATCCCCGTACAATTTCAAAACCGCCCCATCGTTAATTTATCCCAAGCCCCTGCACTCTACTTTCACTTCCAAGTAATTACGCCGGCGCAGGTACACCTATCAATACCGATCTCCGAATTCTCCCCAATTAAAAACCCCGGGTACCCCGAGAAAAGGGTTTCGTCGTGGGGCTTTATCGTTCATCGTGGCCCCCGCTCCCACGAGTTTTTCAACGATGTCATCGACAATTCGGCTCGTCGAGCGTGGATTTTTAGTTAACGGTATCGCGACGACCACGCGCATCCAAAGAAACCATCTCCATGGAACGTGTGCATCTATTCCAAGGCGGGGGGGAAAAGGAACGAAGGAAAGAGCACGCGAAACAGGAAAAACGAGAGGTATACATGGTGTTCGCGGTATTGCTGGCCAGGACTATTCTCGCGAATGGCGAGTACCGGGAGGAAATTAAAACGGCAAAAGGATTTGCTGCTTTCACCGAGAAAATGCGATAACGTTGCATCGGTTTCCATGAATTGCAATCGGTGTCCTTTAACTCTTTGAACGGTGTACATTAAATGTATGTTCCACGGAAATGGTTGAACGAACTAAACAAGTTCGATCTACGAGGAATGCTGTTCGACCTGTTACGATATCGAACTTCCCGCTTCCATATAATACAAAAAGTTATACTGCTTTCCGTAAACAGAAAACAATTAAAGATCACTAAAGATCGATAATTGTTTCGCACGCAAAGAAACTTCGCACAAGCTGTTATACCCTTTCCCAAAAAGCAGCAGAACTTTGCCCCCCTCCGTTTCCTCCTAACACTTACCATCCGCTGGAAAAGCTCGGTCAGAAAAGCTATTATACCTGTCAGAGAAAGCTGCGAAACTTTTCCCCCCGTTTCCATTTTTCTCCCGAACGCTTGCCATTCGCTGGAAAAGCTTCGCCGGTACCAGCGCGAACACCCTGTATACGTTTGAACACAAGCTCGCGCACCGAGGGTGAACGTACGGCACGAGTTATACAGTTACTTAATTGGTTGTCGGATCGCTCGTGCGTCCCAGATAAAAGATCGCCGCCGCGCATCGTCGACCTTTCCGCCAATTTCTTTCTTTTTCCTTTTCGGGTACGAAGGCCGCCCGTTAGATTCCTCGGCCAGGATTCCTTGGCCATTTTTGTTTCCCCCCTTTTTTCCCCCGATAACTCTCGACGGGAGATTACGGGCCATCAACAAGTGACCTGGCGTCGGCGTTCCTGGAGGGAACTTTCCGATCCGAAGCTGGGCACGGCGATATTTTCTTCCTATTTTTCTCCATTTTAATTGGGACGAGGAAGGGGCACGCGAAGGATGGAGATCGGTACGATCGGAATTGGTCGAGGGACGACGCGCTAGGTTTTTCTTTTAACCCTTTTTTTTTTTATCACGAGTTGGCCGTGGAAGATGGATCTGTGTGTTGCCGGGTACCGTGACGAAGCGGGGAAGTTGGAAACAGATTCGATATTTCCAGTGCTGCTTTGGAAACAGTTTCTCTTGTTGATTGATCGAGAGTTCGAAATGCGATACGAGGGAAATTAAAGTCGAGGCAATCTTGACGTAGGTGGGTTTGGGTGGAGTATGGCTGGAGAAGGAGGAATAACCGAGAACAGGGATTCTCTAATGCCTCGACGATAAGGAACCCGTCAACAGTTTAATTAATCGAAGAGGCCGAGGCTGTTGGTCGAGTTCGAGTATACTTAATTTGCCGGACGTTGAATGTATCAGAGTTGCTCGAAACAATTGCTTGAAACGAAATGGAAGTATTTCGAATCGATGTTTTATTTAAGACGGATTGGAGGAGCGTAGTTCAGTATTCGTTCGCGTAAAGGTAAACGAAGGTAATCCTCGGGCCTTCCCTCTGGGACGGTGAATATCGATGTCTAGCCGTAAGGTAAACGATCTGAACGCGACTGAACATACGAAAGAAGAAATCCATTCTTATCTGTAACGTTTTGGGAAAAATGTTGGCAATTTTTTAGCCCGGACGTCTGCGCATGCAAAGGTGCATATGGATGATAGATATGTCGCGTAAATGGGAAAAACGTTAGACGAGATAAGAAGCGATGTATGCGTGTTAAGAAGCACGACAAAAGGGTGAGGGAACTTTGTCAAACTTGGGATAATTTTATTAATTGATCATTGATGCGAATTATGCTACGTAGGAAATAATTATGTTAATTGAATATGGCAATTTCCATTTCAATTGATGAAAGCAGTATTTCGTTATTGTCGACGCTGATCTTTATGGGCACAATTTGGCAATATTTTTTAAATTATTACTCTTCTGCGAATGCTTATTTCGTTTAATATTAATCATATACGGTTAGCAAAATATATTTGCAGAGTTTTTCGCTCGCTCTGAGTACATTGAGTTTCTGTTGCAATGGTAAATACATCAGAGCAAATACGACGCTAAGTGACACGAGTACTTTGATGCAGCCGGAAGTATAAAATCAACTGCACTCTACCAATTTTGTACAGAAATGAATTAAACATAACAGTGATGTATTCCTCGACGATTTTAAAACTATCCCACGTTTTGCTCAATTTAATTTGATAAATTAATTTCCTCTCCTTTTCGAGAGGAATATTTTTACTTGAAATCACTCGCAATATCAGATAGAACTTCGATCCACTTCCCCCTAATTACCGTCAGAAACATGATGCTCTAGATTGCAAATACGATGTACAGAGTGTAGTAAAAGTAAGCGGATTAGCTAGAGTTGCGTTCTTCTCGTAATTAAAATGAATTTCAAGCTATACTTTCGCTATATTATCGACACCGGTCACTGTCTAGGAAAGAAAGCAGAAATTTCTTACAACTATTCGTTCAACGTTTACCAACGTTTCAAGCAAACCGAGTATATTCTCATTTGTCCAGCTGTTTCCAGTTCCACCTTGTACACCGAATTCTAGTCCACCTTCCGTTACCGTACTTACGTCATCGAAACAATCGTCTTCCTCCGATGATTTGCGATAATCCTCGGCTACCAATGAAAATGTAGACCGTGACGGTCCGATCCGTTTACACGGCTGACCAGTTTAGCTCGATTCACCTTGCTCGTCGGCTAAAAAGAGAAAACCAAAGAATTCTCCTTTCGACAGACGCTGCAGCAGTATTTTATTACGATTTCTCGCGCGCATGGCACTGTTCCGTATACTGTTTGACCAAAATTCGAACCGACCGAATTCCACTACGTTTCGCGACGCAAAATTCGCGCTTATCGTTAGCATAATCACCGAGGACTGGTTCCTCGTCTAGAGCGAACGCGAGACGTGAGCGAAATCGCGGAACAAGCTTGGATATCCGTTTTATCCTGCTTATTTGCGGGGTAACTCGATAACTGTGCACGGTCTCCTTTACTTCGTGCAGGATGACGCGCGTGTTTGTGCGCGTTCTCTTCAGACACGCTTCTGAGAGTCCACGTATATCTGGCGTTTATCGTCGTACTTATCCCGTATTCATTATATTTCAATGGATACCTGTCGTCTCGTACACCGGGACGTATCGATTTTGAAATCGACTTCCACGGGGGGTCGCTTCGGTGACCTGAAAATTTCAATGTTTTCCACGCTCGCGAGGCACGCGGTTATCGTACGATATCGTAACAGATATCCGAATAGTGTCTGTTCGCGGTTTGTCCGCGATTTCGGAGGGAAGCGTTACGTATTGGAGGACGCGGGGCACTCCGCTCGAATTGCCTTCCAAAATTATTCAAGGGGCGATGTTGACCGACGAAACTGTACGACGATCGCGACGAGGCGAATTCAATCATTTCTTCGTTTTGCAATTGAAACGAAAGTATTGCCCGCGCGCGTATTTACATAAAGATGTTAGGGAACGAATGAATCTCTGCGCGCGTAGAATCTGGACAAGAAAGGGATACGTACGTAAAATGAAACGAAACGGTGCGACTAATGAAAATCGTGGAAAAAGACCCAACCAGACGTCGTCCTCCGCAGACGCCGGTTCGTAAATTTTTAAGTCCGCCGGCCGGCTTGTTTTCCGAGCCGAAAAATGGGGGAAAAGAGTGCCCGCGCGGAACTGTTAACAGTTTCCTCGGGTACGCAGCCAGGTGAATAGAGCCGTCGCGACTCTAAAACGACCGTTGAATGGCTGAATGGGAACTCGTTATCGGTGCTCGGGGCTGCTTACGAGACCACCGCGTCGCGATTAATAATAATCCTCCGCGAAAATAGTTCGTCCGGAGTTTCGAACTTTACCCCGCACGATCCTTCGTAATTCTTTGTTAGTGGTTTTCCGTGCAGCGCGACACCGCTAATGTCTGTAAAGTGTAAGGGACGCCGTACGTGCATGCACTGTCCAAGCGGTACCAGAACCCATCGATAGTTCTAATCTTAGCGACACGTATTCAGGCACGAAGTGACATTGAAAAACTGTTCGGTACGCGCTATTCAATTTCCTGTTAGATCCGCCGATTCTAACGCAGACTAGGCTGTCGGGCTGCGTTCTTGGCATTAATCCGCGTCCTGTTTTACATCGAGACGCGCGCCACGACGTCGCGCAAACATAATTCATCGTGTACCGTTGTCACCAGGTTACCCCGTCCCGCGAGCACGGTAACTTCTTTTTTTTTTTGCCCCGTTATCACGGGTCAGAAAGGCGTAATAAATATCGGCGCACCGCGCGAAACCGTGCGCGAGACGACGAGGGAACTTGCGAATACGGTCAATCGTCGGTTTTCGAAGTGGATCGTAAATATGAACTGCTGTTGCTCTGCTGTGGATAGGATTTAAGCGATGCCGCGCGGGACGAGGATGCAGTTTCGTGACCGAACTTAGAAACTGAATTATCCGTCGGAGCGTTGATCGTCTCGAAACGTTTCGTTTTCCTTTCCGACAGTGAAACGCTTAACCGAGCTCGTTTTCGATTCTATCGTGGAACGGGGGAGTGGGATAATTTTAGTTATACATATTTGCAAGTTTATTTCGTCTATAGAACTTCCCTGCACTGTCCGTATCACCTAATAATATGTAGTTGTGCATACAGGTAAAGTATCGCGGAGTTGTGGTCGCAACCTGAAGTTTCCGTATGTAGTTTAACTGGAAGTGGGTAAAGTCGAAGCACAGACACGGCACTATTCTAACGCCCGGTATTCCGTTTCGACTTCAATGAATTTCTTATCGCGGTCGTTGCTGCACAGTTCGAAAAAATGACTGGCTGTCACCGATGTCAGTTCAAACGAAGTTAAAATTAACACGACATCGATACACTCGGGATTCGCGCCAACGAAACAATATAGATCAACGCTGACCGATTTCGCGATATTTTCCATAATATTCTGTAATTCGCTGCGCTCGCGACGCAACTGTAATTTAGGATATCTATGGCGAAATGATAATTAACCAAAATATTCTGAACCATAATTCGCAACATTTATCGCACACCGAATTGCAATTGTACTGAAAACCGCCTAATCGCTCGACTTTTCTTTTCAGCCTCGCATATCGTCCATTGTTCTCCATTTCAGCATCTATTTCTGTCTTCTTATCGGCCACCGTTTCATCTTCCTTATTTTCTCTCTTTTTCATACCGAACCGCGCAGTCACGGCAACCTGCGAGCAGGAGGCGCAAAATAATCTGACCTACGTGATCAGCCCGGGCTTCCCCAACCTCATTGACTGGCCCATGAACTGTTCAGTGGTCGTGCGGAAGATCGATAGGCAGGTCAGCCAGCTCAGGATCGATTTCGTCCACTTCAACATAGTAAGCCAGCGCAGCTTTGTCATTCTTTGCTCCACTAACGGCATATTAACCCCCCGGTAATACAACGCGTTCGTGATTTCAACCGACACGCTTTCTCCGCCCGCGTACCCGCTTTTCACCACGCCACCCCCTGTCCCTTCCACTCTTCACCCTTCATTTCTTTCGCCACGCGCGAAAACAAAGCCGGACCGGTGAAAGGACACGCATCGCGTATCTTGTTCCTGTGTACGTGCATGCGGGCGCTTCCGTTTGCGTGGCAATGTTGACCCTTAATTGCGAGCACGGACGTGAAGGGTTCGCTAACCCTCGCTACCGACCGTGTCCCTTTGGTTGACATTTATCGCAACCCCTTTGGGACCGGGGAATTGTAGAATTCGGCCATGTTGACGCGCAAGATTACCACGTTTTAAATTAACGGGCGAACCTTCGGGGTTTCGGCTGCTTCGCAAGGGGGTATGAATTTCTCAAAGGGTTGCCCCGTTTAAGGGTGTAACTGTTTCGGGAGGCCGTTCGGTTTTACGGCTTGTTTGTTGGGCGAAACGTGGTCGTTTCGTGCTGACGACGATTGCAAGCGTGTATTGCGTGACGCGGTTTTTACGGTGGGGAAGTATTACGGGTGATTTTTTTTTTCTCGATTTGAGCGTTCGAGGAGACTGAATGTTCTTTTGTGGATTTGTTTGGCGATGTTCCCGGTCGTTGTGCATTTTTGTTATCATGTTTTGTTGCGAGAAGTTCGATTTATCTTGGTGCAATTTTCAATGCGTTGTTTTGTAATACTTTCGTGCAATCGATCGTGTAATTGTTCGACGGATTCGTGTGAATTTCGATACGGCGTCAAGTAGAGTGTCAAGTCGAGGTTTTTTAAAGCGAACTTTATTAAGTGTACTGGTAGTTCGGGGGTGTAAATAGATTTGGTTCGAATGAAACGATTATCAATATATTTATATTGGGCACGAGATTCGTTTCGGTATGTTCAGTTTTTTTTCATTTGTAGTGCTCCACCGGAAAACCGATATCGGAGGGAAGGAAAATTAAGGTTGCAAGCGGTACGATTGTACGTAGCGTTACGAGAAAGTTATAGTGTGTTACTTAGGGTTAACGACACACCCGCAACTTTACCCTGCACCGAAACAGCTGCTCGCAAGCTAAACTTGCTATACATTCTTCTGAACAGTCATTCAACCAATCCTACAGCGGGGCTATTACACCTATTTGCAATAAATAACAATATTCTCGGACGCACTTCGGTTTTTCACCGTGCGAGCAATTAGATGGCGTTAATGTATTTATATTTCGTTTATTGAAGGACGCATAAGAAATATCTGTAATAACGTAATATCATTTTTGTGCAAAAATATAATTTTCCAACACGATGGAGCTCCGCCACGTTCTACCTGAGGTGTCCGATGTTTATTACACTTTGACTTGATTAGATTTTTATTTATGGGGTCAAGCAGAAGAGGAATATTTTACGCCTATTCTATATTAGCAAATCTATAATTGCGCAAATTTGACGAGCGACACTTTGCTCGAGATTCAGCGGTTGACACTTTGGGCAATTTGTAACTCGAACGAAAATAAATGTGCGCCAACTAAATTCTGTATTATTGATGCACAGTGTAGTAATCCAGTCCACGCCAAGTCATAAATACGAGCAGCGTAGCCGAGTGCGCAGAAACTCAGTCAACCCTCGACCTCACCTGAGTGCACGTGCACTCGATGGAAGTTCAAACTCGATTTTCTTGTAAAACGAGGCCTCGAACGAACAAGTTCCCCTCTTCCGTTTCTTATCATTCTCGTGCATGCACGATTAAAAATTCGTGCCGATGAAAACTGAAAAAGTAAAATTCGAGCGACGGCGTGACTCGCGCAAGGGGAAACTGACGTCCATGGTCAGACATGTTTCGCCGCTAATGGGACAGGAGAAATAGCTTTCTATAACTTCCCGCCGGTGTATTATTTAACTGCTTCTTTCGAACGAAAGTTGCTCAGACGAAGAATAACTTGGGAACTACTTAAAAGTTTAATGAAAATTCGATTAAAATCCTCCCTCTTAAACTTCCGTTTATCTCTTCGAAGGAACTGTAAAATATATCCAAGATGGTTTCCTTTACGCGCTATACCAGCGCACAAGTGCTTCCAATTTATTGTCGATAACGTGACAAACTTAACGCGATAAACCCTATATTGGTCGGCAATACTACTTGAGACAGATATCCATTATCGATACCTATTATTTATTTAAACAGTTCCCTGGGAACTCGTTAAAAAGTTCCAATTTTTCGTACACCATTTTACCGTCATTCGGGCGAATTCTTTCGAAAACAATTAATGTCGCTTAACAGACAGCAGGCTATGATTGAAACGAATTATCGAAACGCGACGATCCCGGAGATTGGAGATGCTTTAATTGTTTATTTTTGTCGGAAGCAAAAGGGACAGAAAGAGGGCGGTTTTTCAGACCCAGGAATTCATTGTTCTCTTAAGTAATAAAAATTATTCTATTAATAAAACTGACGAACTTAATCCATTTGTCACCGATGACGCTGGATATGACGGCCGATTAAAGCTGCTCACAATCTACTTGTCGCTTTAAGCATTCGAACGGCACAATACGCACGATACAATGTATGTTATATTGATCGGCTGATAAAAATCGGCCGCGTTTACTGCATGGCGTGTTCATTCAAGAGGCTTATCGATCGTCGTAGGGTCAACCGAACTCCAGGACGGGAGTATGCGACGAAGACGTCTTGGAAATTAGAAATGGCAGGAGCGTGTTTCAAATGTGCGGTTGGAACAGCGGACAGCATTGTAAGTATTGCATTAATTGCATCAAGCTTCGAAAAGGAACATCGACAACGTCATTAATATACACGCGTGTTCCCATTGTTCGCAGAGTGTTCATTCCTCTCCTGAAATATTACTAACAATCATTATACGCGTCAATGTCGGACCCACCTTGTTAATTGAGCTGATTGAGCAAATAATTTCAGATCCAATGAAAAACCATTGCCCGTGCCTGTTGCTAAGTAATTTAGGTATCACGCCAGTGAAAGCACTTTCACAGCATTTTCTCGATCCCCGATCAAATGACAACACGCGCGTCTACACGCTCATTCTAAAACATACATATTTATACCACGCATACCAATTACCATGCAAATAGATCCGAATATATTTCACGCTGCGTTCGCGTCGCTACAGCGAATCGATCAATCGATTCCGCTCATGGAAACGAGCAATCGACCGTCCCTCGCCTTTAATCCCAGCTCGTTAAGGGGCCGCAAATTTATCAACCCCCGCCTTCATTCCACCCCGTTTGCTCGCCGGAAGATGCCCCGCGATAATTAATAAACCAAACTCGGGGCAGATGAATCGTCGCGAGCGAATCGTCGTTTCCGATTAACATCTCGCCGGTGTCGCGTTCCCGCGAAACGACGCGGAACAATCAATCTTCCCGGCGAAACTGTAACACCTCGCGAGAGAAAAACGGACGCCGAACGTTTGCAAGACGATACTTTCGAACGAGGTTCCCCCGAATTCATCGTCCGGCGAGGCCTGACTCGGTTTCCTTGGACGATCAATCGATCATCCTCTTTGCGAGCCCCTTCGGCGCTCGCACGGCCGAGAAAACTGCGCTTTCTTATTTTTTTTCTCGCGCGGAAACTTCTCCTTTACGTTCGACCGGGAAAACGGATACCCGATTCGGTTGGAAACTGACGCGCCGGGCACGATGGATCGACGGGGCGGCGGTGGGACTCGTTTTCACGGCGTTGGAGGATGTTAAATTGGTATGAGCCATTGGGTTTGACTGTTCCGGAAGGAATATTACAATTCTCCATCCGCGTGATTGTATGGTGCTTTCCATAGTCCGGAAAATTTTAGGTACCAACGGGAAATCTTCGTTGGGAAATGTCGGTTCTGATTAGTCGGATTTTTATGATTATTTCACGTTCGATTAAAGCGGAACGCTGCGAATGTTGAGATAATGGGAATCGATTCTTTCTCATGGGATTTCTTAATGGTTATATGCTCGGCGAGATTCCGGGGGGGGAGGTAAAATTGCTGCGTGATTGATGGAGAATTTTGTTACCCGTTCTGAAGCGACGTGGACGGTCGAGCCCGTCGTAATTTTAATTTCCGCTTTTAATGTGTTATCGATTTTGCGTCTCCCCAAAACCACTTTATTATTCTAAACCCATCGAAAGGGTGGTTCGCACCACGCTTTCCCGTACTCCCTGCGTCCCTCTACTCCGCCAACAAATAAATAGACAATGTATCCGGGCACGCAACAAGCAAAGAAACGAACGTAGAAAACCCGCCGGAACTTGTTGCACTCGCCCCAATACCTTTCGTCCCAATAAATATATCAGCGCCCCGTTAAAAAATTCACCGATCGCCCCAACGCGTATCATCCACTCGCCGCTAACGTCCCCCCGAACTAATAAACCATTAGACTCTCGTGACCGTAACGAAATTCTCCATCCCCCCACGGTCGAACCGAGGGCCAGCAACAGCACAGTCTCTATTTCACTTTCACCTCTCTCCCACCCAGTGTACATAGACATGGACGAGGGCGACGGTCCCCTCTCGTTGGACTTCCGGCTGCCGAGCAGCCTTCAGTCCAGGATGTGGGAGATGAAGATTGTCCAATTGGATTTCGAGCAACGCGCCCCAACGGGCTGCCTCCAGTATTACCAAGGTGTCAACGGAACCCTGAAGACACTGAACTTTTTGTCAAACGGTCGTTTCCTGGCCGACCAGGACTATCTGGTCTGCGTCCGTCAGGAGAGATCGATGTGCGGGATCTCTTACGTGCCCTGCACGGACGGCTCGTTCCGCATTGGACAATCCAGGATGCAAATAACGAACGGGACCAACACGTCGACGATTTACGACGGGTCGAGCACGAACGCGACCAACGTTGGATCCGCGAACCAGACGGAACCGGACGTCGAGGGTTCCGGGTCCGACTCGACGGACGAGGCCGTCCTGTCCGTGAACGCGACGGATCCCACGGACCAGGATGTTGTCCCGTCAACCGTGGAGGCTTACGGACAGGGACGTTGCAGGGACAGGGTGCTCATCCCCTGCGACTTCGAAGAATTTATCACGGTAACGTTTTTACGGGGCTCGACGGGCAGTTCCTCTTGTGTCTCTGTGGATCGGGACACTCGGTGGGTCGGGTAGATTAGGCGTATTGATCACGTCGCCGAGTTCTTTTTATTACCTGACTGTGGCCCTGGGTTGGGCGAGCTTCGAGCATTAATGGGCGGCGGATCGGCGTTCGGTGTTCGCCTGGTCGGCTTTTTGTTACTTTTGAAACATTGCTGTCGATTGATAGTATGTTCGGTGGTGTAGAGGAACCGTTCGAATTTTTACGGTTGGATGCTGGAGATTGGTTATTGGCCTGTAGTTGATCGTTGGCACTGCGATGCACGCGGAGTTTCTATTACGTTTGCGAAGACAACATTGTAAGATGTTTCGCGACGAAGCGAAGCGTCGAACGTTACATTTTTGCGAATAGTCGAGCGCAGCGGTCGTTGCGAGAGTTCGCGACAGGTATTTTTATTATCGTAACGAACGTCGTCGTCGCTCGTTCGAAATATTTCGACAAACGCGCGGTGGGAACTTATTAAACGGGACCCGCTGAAATAAGAATTACCGCGGCTTATGTCTTCGTTATTATTGAATTTCCTGTTATTTTTATTGCGACATCAATCATTTTTATAATTGACGCTAAGTTCCAAGCTATAAGGGGAGATTTTCGTCGGATGATATTCAGTAGAGCGGAAGACGGTATTTCTCTCTGGTAATATCCTTCATTTCTCATAACCGTGAACAAAGCTACGGGGCAACGTGCATAATGCCGGTCGTCGCGAACACTGCGGTGCGAAAAAATTACGATGTAGATGCCAAGAAACGCGAGCAGAAACTGGCATACGTTACATCTCCACGCGAACGATATCCGCCGGTATCTCTCGCGAAAGCAAGTTCCAAGAAACGCGTAGAAAAGTAAAAAACAACACGCTTACATCGCCGCTGAAATCAATCGTCTCGTCGTACAATGATAATAATGAAAGTAAAATAAAAGCGAAGTCGACCAACAATGGTAACAAACCACGAAATAAAAGCGGATCGATATCGGGCGGATTCGCGCGGCGGTACAAATTGCCGCGATTATAACGGCCGAAAAGCTTAATGAAATTTCTCCGGATTTCCTGTTGCAGCCCGGCAACAATGAGGCAGGGATTTGCAATCTTGAACACTGCGGCAACTCGCTGTGCGATCGAAACGAGCTGGACGAAGATGGGAATTGCCGCGTGGAAACCTGGGCAACGCCCTTTCGCATCAGGGTGGCTTTCGGTCCTGGACAGGACACGGGGACCACGCTCGAGGACAATATCGGCATGTGCCTGGTGTACGAACAATTACCTTGCGTCGCGTGATTGGCCTTGAAGGGATGAACGGCCAGGGAAACCGGGTGAAACGAGTAGCAGGTTCATTATACGAATTATCCGGGGATCGATCGTGACCACGTCAATATTTAAAGGGAACAATTTTGGTGCTCCCCGTGGCCCGAACGTGTCCCCCTGGTGGCTCGTGCGTCAATTTTTAATTGTCGAGTGGATTGAAGGATTATTTATCGCGAGTGCGGGTCGACAGGTACGCGTAAGACGGATAATGCTGCTTGCGCAAACTTGCTCGCATTTATTATTCAGCCGCGGGCGTTGGCTCGTTTGTTTAACGCTTTACGTATTTATTGATATCCGTTGCTGAATAATAACTGTCCTAGAGAGGGGATTTAAATGTGGAAAGATTCGGACAGATTTCTGTCGGGAACTAATGGCTGAAGTTTTGTTTAACGATCGGTCGATCGAGAGGACGATGGAATTTGTACATAACGATTTTACGAGCAACTATGATTAATGAACGCGCTCCGTTTATATTCGCAAAGTCTTTAAATACCGTGCACAGGCGAATACGCTAATGTAGAAACAGGACGAGCGTGTCGGTGTGAAAAGTTTGCGGGATTCCATAATGTTGTGGAGTATTTTTTAATTAAAGGATAATATTTGTCGTGTTCCAATTTCGTTTTTCGCGGGCTCGTGCGAAGTGGCGCGTAAAAGTTCTGTACTGTTAACAGTTTTCGCGAAATTGCGATTCACGGACGAGCATTACACGAACGTCCCTCTGAAATTGAACGTTAAATTGGACAATTGAATCGTTTACACGCCATCTAAAGGAACCAGCTTAATATTCAAGCTATTTTTACGGTTAGCAGTGTTCGATATAATTTATCGTATGTATATATTGAGTACGAAATTAATACTGAAAGAATAAATATGCATACTTCTTTATTCGTTGTCCAAGTAAAAAGATTCCAAACGTGTTCACCTTCGACGACAAAGCAGAACTCCCATTAGTCGAACCGCAAACACGAGAAACACATTACGTTTCCGAGTTCCACGCGCCGGCTTCCTCCAAAAAGACACGTCCAGATGCAGCCGAAATTAAAGTACGCTTTGCTTTATTTACGAAAAGAGAATCAAGAAGATCCAATACGATATGCACGAGCGCGGACCGCGCTAATCGCGAAGCTAAATATTGTCCACGGAAATTAAAGCAATCAAAATTTCCAATTTAATTGGCGTTTCCATAAAAATAGTCAGAGCTCCGAAAAACACATAGGGCGGATGTAACACAACGGCTGCCGAAACATAACTCTGCCATGTTGCTGATATTAAACGTCTCTGAAACCGGCTACAAACTATAAGCGTAGCTTATATAAGTCTTAGGCTTATAATTCGGATTTATAATTTCTACAAAGAATATTCACAAAAATATATACAATACTGTCCGGAAGGACATCCATGATCTTGAAATCCTGCAAACAGAAAACTACCCAGATGTCGTTCAGAGTTACCTACGTACGACCAGTGATAATACATACACCGAAGTGTTTCCCAAAAAAGAACAAAACAAGTGGATCCCCTTTCTCGATTCACTCGAGAACACCAAGCGACGAATGGTCTATCGAAATTGCCGTCCGGTCGAACACGTTCGGCAGCCACCGTGCGTTCAAATGAATGAAACATACACCGTCATGTCAAAGAGTTAAATAGTCTTTATTTACAAACGAACTAGCTTAACTCGCAAACGCAGCGCACAACTCTCGATAGAATAATATATATATATATATATAATTCGCTTTTGTTATTTCTTCAACTTTTCCCTTCTCATCTTCGACTCGGTTCCACCGCGATCGCCCCGTCACGATCGTCTGGCCGCGATACGCCGCGGCCATCAACGGGGAACACGCGTTCACGGTCAACCCTCTTCACGTTCACCGGTGAAATACGACACGTTCGTTTCACCCGTCCCGAACGTTTCATTTTTCATTCTGGAGGGCGGGCGTATCTCGTCCAACTGTTTGCCGGCGTGGGCAGACGATCGTCACGGGGATCGCGGCGATAACGATAATGATGTTACAAGAATAAATTATAACGCTATTAAATACAATAATGAAGGTGACGTCGCGCCGCGGATCCCGGAGGGAGGCGTTCTCCCGAACGGGAACGCGGCGCGACGTCACGAGCTCCACGTCGTCGTCGTCTTTCTCATTCTTTCTAATTCGTTCTTTCTCTCGTGTTCATCCGCAGTGCGTTCTCTGTGCCCTCGTTAGATACACGCCCGTTCTCGTGCTTCATGCAAGCATGTACAGCCGTAATGACAAGTGACAATGACGATGATAATAAGAATGATAACGAGATTAGCAATAATCGTGATTCAACGTCGACGATGCCCGGTTACTGGAGGGATTAATCGCGTCACCGGAAGCGGTGGTCGTCGACATCGATGGCGTGTACAAGGAAAATCGTACCGCCTATCTAGAAAGTCAACAGGACCGGTAAAACGTGTAAAAGGGGGCGGTGGTGGTCAACGAACGTGTGTATTTATGGTCAGGTATTGCGTAGGGATGGGATTTGGGTAGGTGTGTTTGCGGGCGCGCGTGTGTGTGTGTGTGCGTGGGGGTATAAGATTTCTTTTTTTATGGTAACGTGTATGCATGTGCGCGCGCGTGCACGCCTTTTTGTACAGAGTCCGTGGATACGGAACGTGTTCGCTCCCCTGATACCGTGATGCGCTATCACGCAGCAAGTTTCTCTTGTGCTTCTTCCATTTCCCCATTTTTCTTTTATCCTCCCCTTGGTTCATTTGTATTTTTTACCTTTCCCCCTTTCTTCCATCCCCTTGGCAACAGTTGCGTTCTTATTTTCACTCTGTCCGTGTCGTTCGTTTTATCTCGATGCCGGTTTCGACTCCGTCCCCGAGGATGGCTCCGCGAAATTCGAAATCTCGTGGCCGGAAGGAAGCTGGCATTCTTCGTCCCCTATTTGTTTCCCCTTAAAGCGTCATGATATGTATACTATTTACAAGTAACGCCGACCGGTTTGCCACTTTTATCGTTTCATTGGGACGCGGCGGAATGATTCTCGATCGCATTCGGCCCTTGAATTTTGCACGCCGATTGGCTCTGACCGGCTGCGATTGGCCTGGATGGACGTTCGAGGTTCTAGGAATTTTGTTTAATATAATAGCTACTCGATTTGCGTCAGATCGGTCGAGTAGATGCTCGCGCCGCGATCAAATTGTTCGACGAATATCCGTTCGGTTCAGTTCGAGCCGTGATCGATTGATAAACGTTGGATTCGGTTTCTGTTTGGTTAATGGATCTTTGATTGGCGTTGGACTTTGCTGAACAGAGGACGTTCGATCGGGAATAAATGTCTTGCGGTAATCGTTCGTTTGCGGTTGGATTATTTGTTGGGCACGTACGTTTTGTTTCGCGTTCGTTTGACCAGCAACTGTTTCGTTTCGCATCGAAGTGGAATTTATTGGAGGGCAAATAACGAATGCCTTTGGGAATGTATATATGCTTAGGCGGTGGTAGCTTGAAGTATCTGTATGGTTTTGTTTTTCCCCTTTCTTGCACCTACGCTCTCGTGACGTACTCGCTACGTTTTTCTTAATTAAGGTTGCGGCTAAGGCAACGTAAGCACAGATAACAGGAAAATATGGTCGCGCTTTTGAAGACATCTCGAAGCCTTTGGGGTTTAAGGATATTAACTTTCGCGAGTTTAAGGTTGAAATTTGTGGGATACTTCCTTTTCACCCAAACGCAATATACTGCGGGGTTCTTATATGATTATAAATTTTGCACATTGCGGACATGACGGAATTTTGATCCGACGACGAAGAATTGACACTATTTTAACATATTTCTCATACTCGAACTGATACTTATATTACTCGTTCGATTTTAACCATTCGATAATATTCAAATTGTGACTTTTGTAGCTACGGCGTATTTTTTCTCTCACTCGGACGTTCAATCATACAGTCACGCGCGAAACGTGAAAAACAAAATGCCGGCAGGATTAAATATTTGAATATTAATTTCCATCCATGACACGTGTCGATGGTTCCGATATTTCGTATAAATTGTCAAAGCGAGCGCGTTTCGTGTCGTTCAAACCAACTCTGAATATTTATATATGTTTTTTCGAAAAAGACCGACTTGAAGCACGCAGGTAATATTCAATGTCCCGTTCGATTTATTCGATAGAACTATTGTGCAGATTTTCGCGGCGTCGAAACAAGCGATTTGTCAACATTCGTACTTCACCCGGCCAGTACGATTCGCTATTACAGTTATTCAACAGCTGCACAGACGCGAGCAAAACGTCTGTACGGAGTGCAGCGTTTAATTTTCTTGCCGCAAACGTACGCGCGTCGCTGCTCCCATTTTTCCTTTCCCCTTTCGCCTCCGGTTACGGTACCATTTTCTGTTCTTATTTCCACCGCTGTTCCCATCGCGGTTCCCGCTTCTCGTTTTTTCGCGCGGCACATTTTATGCCTTTTTTACCCTCCGCGAATAATTACTAGACACTGGCGGTTCATGGGAAAAAGGGAAACCGAGCTGCGTTTTCATTCGGGGAAACGCGAATAAACGTATTCCGGGCCGAAACACCTGAAACGAGGAAGGCGATAAACCGGTTTCGCTGCCGACAACGCTAGATTATAATGACCGGGGTTTTCTCCTTTTCTTGTTTTCCTTTCTTCCTTATCCTCGCTTCGCTTCAATATATTTAATTCCAGTGCGTGTCTCGCGCGCGGATACTTTCGTTCTCGATAACGTCAAGGGAAGAGATTTCGAGAAATTGCAAGACTGTACGACTGACCGTTACGACATGGATAAATTTGAACCCAATCCACCATGTCAGTAAATAGCGAAGAATTGATTTTTAATTTACACCGTTTTGTATACTTGGACGAAAGTGTTACAACTGAAAACTGAATAAAGACTTTACTATTGTGCACTAAATTCCAGCGTGCGGTATCGACGGAAAGGCATCAGTTCGAATTGCTTTCTTTCAAACAAGTCCGTTTCTTCGCTAGTAATGCAAGGGTTAATCGCATTTAACCCCAAAGCTACCGCTCGCTTCGCTCCTCCGTGTTCCCTTCCACGAACCTGTCGATTACAATTCCGTCGATTAGACCCGACCCGATTAAGAGCGAGCGAAAACCTGCCACTGTATCGAACGCGTTTGAAAATCGGCAAAGGCGTTTCGAAAACTTTCAAGAATAAAAACGCTACTTAACTTTCGTGCGTCCTGAACGAGCATTGAGTTTGCTTAACATCCGAGTTCAATAGAAATTCCAAAATATCTAACAGCATCGCGACTATGGTCGAAGTGAACGCGTACTTGTTCACAAACGGAAATGCGAAATCGCGCACTCGAAGTTCCCATTTCGTTCTCGTTCAACTATGATAAAAAGTCTGATTCGACGAATTCGCGGTTGAATTAATCCGAATCGAATATTCATCCGCGGCACTCATCACGCTCCGCACCAACTGCTAATTTATCGATATTCAATTAAGAGCCGGTTCACATCGGTAGAAGGCATCTCTCTCTCTGAAAAAAGTAGCGTTCCGCGAGAACGATTCTCAATTTGTACACGTCTCGATTCACTTCGCGGAATAATATGCCTGCGTCGTCGTCGAATTTCGTCGCCGATCTCGTAATCCAGTAAGCAGACGCTCGCGATGTTCCGAGAAACGGGCGAACGCAAAATGCCCGATCGTTCGCGATTTCGTTCTCCGGCTAGCAGCTGTTTTCCGCCGTTCTTCTTTTCAATGAAATTCACCTCGACGAACGGAAACCGCCGCGGCGTCCCTCGATTCGCGGCGAAAAAAACTCCATTTTCGAAATTCGCCACGGAACGCCCGCGATCTTCTTATTTCCCTGCAATTTATATCGCTGTTAATTAATTAACGCCGGGCCAGCCGTTGGAAAATTCCAGACAAATCGCGATAGAAGTGGCCGCCGAAGTGAATCGGGGCCGAGTTTAAACCCGTTTCCAGTTCGCGGGACGAATTTAACGAAAAATAAATTGTTGCTCGTCGTTCGCGCGATTGCGCGGAATCTCGGTTGTGGTTTTTCCCTGTTTTTCAACGCATGAAAAATTATATATTTGGCTCCGTCGATTTGCTCGGTCGGTTTACATATTTTCGTTGGTCGGCTGCATTGATCATTTTTGCTGCGCTCGGTTTTATTCGTTCGAATATTCCTGCGCAACGGGTGCACAATCTCGAGTGAATTAGAAATGAGAATTTATCGAACAGGTACGATGATTGCACGTAAAATCGGAAACGATATTTAATTGGACGAATATAAATGAATCACTCAATCGGTTATTCAATATCGATACAACGTTTGTATTAATCACGGCTGAACGAGAGTTTGCGTGCAACAATTTCAATCATTGACGAATTAAAACGTCTTCGTTTGCATACAAGTCATCTCTGTCGTCTTTAACGTAAACCTCTTCTTTCGTTCCTTCATTTATCCGCCTCCGTGTTACAGGAACCTCGCGTTAAGAGGAGATTCGAATATCCTCTATTATATTTGCACTTTGCGTTCGACGTTTCGAATACTTTTTTATACAATTCCAGGCTCATCCTTATTCAGTACGATCGTCGTCATCTATTCGGAATTTCCAGTTTCCAGCGGGAGTTCAGTATTCTTGACATTTCTATGCAAACGACGTTATACGTACCCTCCTTTATCCACCTATTTTCCCGTCGCTTTTTAACCGAGTTACGGTTCGTCCGAGAGTACTTTTGTTTCACTGCGAGTCCCAACCGATTTATATTTCGCCGAATCGACGCGCTCCTCGTCCGTTCGCCTCGTCCCACAATTTATTCCCATCTTTCCTCGATTCCATTGACAATAATTAAACAGCACGATTATCCGCGCAAAATATCGCAAAAGGATATTTTAGAATGAATCGCACCAGAGATCCATCGGAAACATTTCCACCCTCCATATTTTCACCCTCGTATTTTCACCTCGTCGTTAAAGTTAATTATTACCGGCAATGTTGGCACGTCGACAGCCGATTATTTTCTCCCTCCACCAATATTGTTACGTACGAAAAATCGACCCCCCGTTCCCTCAATACCCTGAAACCTTCATCCCCCGCGAGCTTAATCAGATAAATCGCGCTTCGTGTATCAGTAACACGGGAAAAGGAGCAGAACAAATATCCGCGCCCCGTTTCCGTTTCGTCCCCTTTACAACTTCATCCCCGTTCCATCCCGAACACCGTTCCCGTTCGATTCCTCCCCAAACCGCGCGCTCGCATCTGCTCGGCTAAGCACGCGCCTTTAACACATCCCCGTCCTCGATTTCATTCATTTTTGTAACTTCGCAACTTACCCCGTCGCTGTTATTCGAGGTTCGCCATCGAGCCAGTCGCCAGCTGGCCACAGTGAGTTCCCGAGAAACCCGAGAACGCTTTCTCGCGTCCGCGCGTGTCAACGTGCGTCCCGTTCGTTCATTGATATGTTCGTCCCTGCCGCCCTTCATGCTCGCCACCCCCGCCGTATCCTGTCTCGTTCACCTGTTCCCTTCGCACCCTGTGTTCCCTCGGTCGCGTGCCAAGTCGTGCACACCGGGGTGGCTCTTAATTACAATCGATCGAGAGTTTTCGCGCCAATCCTTTCGCGTTAAGCGTCCCAAAGGCGTTCCAATTTGCGGCGGAACAATGCTCGAGGGCGGCCGGTTCAATCGAATGAACGTGAAACGCGTCGCAAAACCGTTCGAGGATTAAACGAAGGGTGCAACCGGCTCATCCCTTCCGGGCGATACAATTATTCTCCTCGACCGATCGGGCAATTTTTCGTTCCGCTCGCGGCTAACTAACGTGCGCTAATGTTTGCCGATTTATGGCGGTCCGCCTGGACGATGATTGACCCCCGCGACACCCGCATTTGTTTCTGCTTGATTCGACGAAAAATAGAAAAATGTCGTTCGAATGTCTTCTTCGGTCATTCTCGTCGCGATTCGCGAAGGCATTGCGACACATTCGTCCCAGATACTATTCTACCCCACCAGGATCGGTTCATTCGAAACCGGCTTAACGAAGGATTAACGGACGCGTTCGACGTCCAGTAGAAGGAAAGAACCACCCCAGTGCACTATCGCCGTGAGGGAATCGCGTTTCACGCCACTTTCGTCCTCGTTCCTCGAACGACCGTGCGGAGGAGAGACCGGCGTAATTTTTCTTCGTAACGTAATTCGAGGATCATACGGGCGGCCGGGGGTGGTCGATTGGTCCCGACGGTATTCAGGGTGCCCGTTGTGCGATATAAATCTACGTACATACACGCGCACGTACATGCACACTCGCGACCGTGTTGGCGTCCCTGCAAGCGAGTCGACGAACCCCTCGAATCGTGCCGCTGTTCCCTCTGCGCGAAGCTCCGCCGTCTTTCGTGTCGTTCCTTCGCCCATCTTTTTCCCCCGTTTCGATGCTTTCTGCTCGCCTCTCTCGAGTTCTACGAGCGCTCGTTCAAACCCGTGCGCCATCGCGAGCGTGTCCTACGGGGATGTACCGGTTTTATGGGGACGACGAGGAACACCTAGCGCAAGGTTCCGCTTTTCGTCAGGTGAGGATGCCTGTGTCAATGTTGCTTTTCGAGTCACTCGTTTTTTCGGGGGAACCGTTCGAGATCGTTGATTGGTGTTGTCGTTAGCTGGCAATTGTAGTGAATTCGGGAAGAATAAATCGTTCGGCACGTGGCGCGAAGATAGACAGAAAGGTCCGTTTCATGTGAGTCCAGAAATCGGCATTGATAAGGAAATAAAATGCCCCACCTTGTTTTAAAAGTTATCTCAGCGAATGTACTTGTTAGAAAATGACTGTAATTCTCGTTACATTGCTGCGATATAATTGCATTACTATAATACAACCTACATGGGAGTAAAAATGATCAAAATATAGTTTCCCAGAAGACGAGGAACAAGATTCGTGTCAATTGATCATTCAATTCTTGTCCTTTCTCTCAACGACGTTTGCCCTGTAAACTCACGGTAACCAGACGTTTCCGTCGTGCCCTTAGATACGTCCCTTCCTTTCATTCTTTTCGGTTTAAAGTCACCCTGTATTTTAGTGTACCGTACAAAACGATCTCCTCGCCTCGCTGAGCATTTTTCGGCGTGTTTAAGTACTTATGAACTGTCGACGAGCGATTCGTGTATGCCGGTGTGCGCGCCTCTGTCGCATGTGGGCGGCTGTATGAGGGTGTACGTCGGTGTGTTTGAGCGGTAAGTGCGTGGAAATTGTCGAGCCTCGACTGGAATTTAGCTTTATTGCGCCTGAAACGTGCCCCGAACGATATTGCATAATATCTTTTCATTCTTCGAGCGAATCTCTGTCCCCAGTGATATCGTCCCGTGTTGCACAGACAGCGAGCCGTCAGTATTATTCACCGGCTGAACCGGTAATATATTCCTCTGTCGACAGAGCCGAACGTTCGTTAGCAACATTTTGGTAAGAGTAAATTATTGTCACGTGTATATTGTTAAGAAAATTATTTGCAATCGTTGGGACGAGATAGTAGTATTATTTTGCATTTTTAATTTTTATATTCACCTTTCTGAATTGCTCCTTTTGGCTTTTTTTCTTCTTGGTTCTATTACTGTAGACTGTTTATAGTACTTCCCCTTTGTATTACTTTTTCTATGCTCTGTTGGGAGCATCTTTTTATTAGGTACTTTAAATTACTGGATGATAGACAGAATGATTTTGTAGAAGTACAATATTGTTTATTTTTCATTAATTATTATACTCCTTGCCAGCATTACCGACCCACTATTGCAGAACTGTGTTCAGGTTTAATTAAACGATTGGAAATAACGTAAAACTGTTACCTTTTTGAGCAATATTTCAACCTCCACCACTTCGTAACTCTTAAAATTAGTAAACAGGATTTTTCGTTATTAAGTCTATTATTATTAATAACATTATCTGCAAAGCTGTTACGAGTTTAAAACGAAATCGAAAGTGTTCAATTTTTAACGGGATGATTTAGTTCGATCAGCAATCAGTTTTCATTGATCTCGTTCGTTTGTTTGTCAGGGCAAACTTTATTCGCAGCGAAATGAAGTTTGTTCAACGGTCGCAGATCCAACGTGACAACCGGACGACCAGTAATATTTACGGAATAACGTAAATATGCAATAACTCGACGGACGGCACTGAATCGATTGTACAATTTTATTTTCGAATAATTCCGATAGATCAATGATACTTGGTCACCACCGAAATGTTAATTTTGCATCTTCTTATAGAAACTACGATACCGGTACTTTACGTTTTGTAGGATGCACTTAAGTCAATTTTTTGAGCACGTTACACATGTATTGTTCAGTTCATTGTTATTTATTAACGTTCAAATATTACTTCGACGTTAATGTAAACGTTCAAAAATCTTAAAATAACTTGTTTACAATTAAAACGCGTTACGAAAAAGGTGTAAACATTATCATTTACTATATTCAACGATTTTTAATTGCGAATATTCAACTAATTAGTTCCAGGTGCGTGCAACTCGGCCAATTCGAATTTCGTGCAATTCGTTCGATTATATTTACAGAATTTTCTCGATATTTGTTTCAGTTCTGAGTTGAGAAGTACACACGAAACGATATCACTGGTTTCAGAATGAATCGTGACCTGAAAGATAGTGGTACCGTGTTGATATGACAATTCACAACTCTACAGCATCTTAAGGGTTAAACGACGAAGGCTGCCTTCCATTTGCTCAGTCTGATGTGATTCTAAAATATTTACAATCCTTATCATATTTACATAGTTCAACATGGATTAAAAAGGTTGATGTCGCGTGATATTAGTAATATAACGATCCTAATAATCAAAATACGATTTAATTTGTTTTCAATCGAATATTTGCAATTTTATAGATAAACGAATTTCAATGTGACATTACTATTTTATCATAGGATTAGAACGAAGAACTACATTATTTATTGTTATCGTTTCTACCACCATATCCCAAATTCTCATTTTCTCTCGTATCGAAAAACGAAAATGCGCTAGATTGATTAAATAGAAAGCAGCCAAAAGCAGATGGGACAAAGAGGTACGGAGCTGTTTGTATCGTTCGTGCTTGAATCGTGAATGATCCGGATATTTACACGTACGTGGACGATGTGCGTGTTGAACTTCGAGGTTCACGCGTGTGCGTGCGTGTATGCACAATAAAGATCCCCCCTCGTCGAGTTTCAGACTTTTGCCGCAGTTTTATATACGAAACGAGATCCTCCTAACGCAACCACAACGTAAGAAAACTTTTTTCTTCTGGATTTTAATTAAACAATTATTCCTTCTCATTGTTCGTTCAATTTTTTACCAGTTACATGATATCGCCTCGATCTGACTCACAGTTTCGTCAAATGTCACCTTTTTTTTCTATTACCGGAGAAATCTGACTCGGGCATCCACGCATCATGAATCGCTTGAATCTCATGAAACGAATTGCTATCGACTCATCTCAAACGTTCGATGCAGTAAACTGCATGCGAGCAATAAATATCGATCGTGTTCCCGTCTAGGGGGAACATTCCGCCCTTCGAACACGTAAAATTCTTTGCATCGCATCGCCGTCTTACACGATCATCACATGATTATAAATAAGCGTCGACGTTTATTCGAGGCATTCGACGGAGGAACATTTTATACGTTACGTTTCACCTGGCGTGAAATAATGCCACGTGAAAATTGATTGGCGATGGGCAATGCATATTTGCGCGATACGTACATCTGTCTCTCTCAATTAGAACAGCCACTAATATTGACGTCGACGCTTGCATCTCGCCGGTCGTTAACAACGAGCAACCCCAGAGGCAACGATTTATTTTCATTAACGATTACCAAATGCTTGCGTAATTGTTCGCCGTTTGAGCAAACGGATTAAACAGTCGACGGGGCGAACAAGCAGAAAAATACAGGGCGGCTGAAAGGAATTGAAGGTAAATAAACGTATGAGTAATTTTTTTATACAATTTTACGTTCTATTTCAACAAACTCGACGCAGCTGTAAGTCTTTCAAGTAACTGGATTACCTAGGTTTCCCCTGGTCGGAAAGTTTACACCGAACAAAGCTTTTCATTTCGATAATGGCGACGCCGTAAAGATTTCTCGCGTTTTTTTACGCACTTTGCGCGAATGTTCCTTGATATTCCATTTTCCGGGATATTCCCGTCGGCGTCGCGCGTTTTCATTTTCGAAAATGTGTGAAACCCCGCAGGCCTCTCGTCGAATTCTCCAGCAAAATAACTAGGTATCGATATTAATCCCGAACCAACCCTGTGCGCGCTCTACGAATCCGCATTTTCTAGACTCGTCGTCCCCGATCGTCCCTGATAAATAATTTTCCAAAGTACGTAACGATTCTACGCGATCGAGGAACGAACAAGACGTTCGATATCCCGAAGCTGATTCTCTATTCAGGATCTCGTTTCGTCCACGATAAGAAACGCAAATTCTGCTTCATCAATGTTTCACGCGGCAATTTCTCGAAATTAAGAGCCGTGCCAAGGGATCGGCCCCACAGCTCGTCGAACTCCGTGTCGGGGCACCGGATGGGGGATCTTCAAGGTACAACGATAGAAACCTGACAAAAATTCCTTACGAACGCAAATATTTAAGCTCCTCGAGACCCGAGGCTGGTCTCATTACGCGGCCGCTGCAGCATTCGCCGGATACTTTCAGGAATTTTTGGCAGCGAAGCTGTGCTCTCCGGTTCGTAAATTATTCCGCTTTGACGAACGCCGGGCTCTCGCCCGCGTCGCGCCTCGAAGCTGACAGCCGATGAATATTCCTCGTTTCCTCAAACGAAACCCGCACGCCCTCGGCCAGTATGCGCGAACGCTGTTCTCCCTTCCTTTCCTTCTTCATTTTTCCATCCCCCTTTCGTCCTCGCCCCTTCTTCCTCTACTTAAACACGGAACGGCTTCGATATATACGGTCCATCTTATTTACGGGGATGACGGGGTAGTTTAAACGGAACGTCGCTCCGCGACGAAGCTTCTCCACTCGCTGTTTTCGTTCTTGCGGCAAAAATGGACTTCGGTTAATCGTGCGCACCTCCTTGCTCTCCCGTGTATCGTGTCGGTGTCCGAGTTGTCCGAGGATTCGCGACGGTTAATTGAGAAATGTACAGGTGCTGGGAGTTTCAAACGCGCGTGGTTTTCCGTATGATTTTCTGCGGTACAGATATGCGTTAACATCGTCGAAGCCGGTTCTCGAGTTTGTCTCGTCCCGCCGCTTGTCGAGACTCCGGTGTCGCGAACGTTCGGGGAAGTTAAGAAATTATTATATACGCGGGTAATAATTTGCACCCGCTGGCTAATATTTATCACGCATATTATATCGTTCTCCCGCATTAACGAGAATGTTCATTCGCGGAGGGTCGACGGCCGTCCCTGCGAATAGAAAGGCAGGTTACAGAGTTCGCCGTTTCTTGGCTCGACCTGGGCACACTTCACTTTTCACCCTTTCGCCTACGCCACAGTCGATCGCCGCTGTCGCGTTTTCCCTGTACACGACAGAGCGTCGCGTACGCGCACCTCGATCACCGCAATCGAACGGCTCTGCGCCTTTCCCGGCCCGACTTAGCTTACCGTATAAAAACCAATTTGCCTCGATCGAAGAACGAAATACCTGAGCACAAGGATTCTCTTATCAGCGACACGCAATGGAATATAGAGCGAGAATTGTTAAAAAGCTACCGCGCCAGTCGTTACGTGTAAAAAGTGTCGTTAACAACGAAAGGCCCGACAACGCCGTTGCGTCACTGCGCGACGATGATCCCCGCGGCATATCCAGCGAAACGACACCTCTCATTCCCAATCGCGTTCCGGCAAACTAACGCCGACCGTATCAGAGACACCCTGTATCCCATTGTCGCTAATATTTACAATGTTTCGCCGTGCAACGAACGTCCGTCGTCTCAACGACGACGCGAACCGCGTTCGCGCCGTGTTCCGCGTGCGACGCGAACGAGCGGCTCGTGCTCGCAGACGAACGGAGAGAGAAAGAGGGTCTGTCGAAGGGGAAAGAGCTGACGGGAAAGATCGAATGGATCGGGACAAGCGACGGGATGAAGAGAGATCGACGAGGCAGAAGCGATTCGCGTGAATTCCCTGAATTATGGCTCGCTCTGCGGATGCGGATGAAAGAAACGTCGGCATTTCGTTCGCTCGCGCAATCCTCGATCGAGCTTCGTTTCTCGACGTTCTCCCTGTTTGCTTGGTCGTGGGATCTCTCCCTTCCCCGTTTCTTCTTCGTCGCTTCTTGCAGGCCGACCCTTATTTTTGAAAATTAGGACGATGAGGATCGACGGGACAGCGCGGACGCGATTTCGTTGAAAGCTAGAATTCATTTCCCCGCTCCGGGGGTGACCAAGCTGGTCGGCTGTTTTCGCGACTGGTCTGCGGTTTCGATACATTTAAACGGTTTTCAACGTAATCTTTGTTCGTCGATTCGTTCGGGCTTTGCTGTCATTTTTCTCCTACCGCGATCAGAATAGCGTACGAATTTAAACAAATTATTATTTGCATTATCGTTCTCGTTTATATTCGATTGACGCATTTATTTCGACTGTGCCGCTATTAAACTCGAAATATTCCAAGGGAAATTCGCGTATCACATCTGTCGAATTCGTGTCCCTTGCAATTTGATGTTCCGCGGGTAACGATTTTACATTCGAAACACTATCGAGGACTTCACCCTTGGACCAACCATCTGGAATATAATACGAACCAGCACGTTCAGCAATTCGAACAGAAGGTTCCGCGTCGTCTTACTACGCGGTTAAAACCGGCAGCTCGACGCACCAAATACCTGTCGATTCTTTATCCAACATCGTGACCCTTCACCGCGACTCTTCAATTATGCAGAACAACTTGCCCGCCGTCGAATCAACCGAACGAACAACAAATAACGTCGCAACGATCGCGCCGCCGAATCGGACGAATCGCCGCGACTTTAATTCCCAATTTCTACCCCGTCGAAACGCGCGTCGCGAAAAATATCCTTCCCCCGAGTCCTTGGAGAAATTCGAACCGCGACCCCGCTCGCCAAACAGAACCGACGACAAGCGACAGCCGAGAATTCGTCGAATCACGAACAACCCCGTCCACCGGAATCTCAATCACGTCCGCCCTTACCTCGAACCCTCGAACGCCCAGCTTCGACCACGTCGAAAAATCCGACAACCCCGTCCAATATATATATATATGTACAACCGTAAGATCCCGAACGCGTTATGTCCCCCAAGGAAAAAAAAAAAAAGCAAAATCGTTCGCGCCCCG
Source organism: Nomada goodeniana (assembly GCA_963969485.1). Classification (NCBI taxonomy): domain Eukaryota; kingdom Metazoa; phylum Arthropoda; class Insecta; order Hymenoptera; family Apidae; genus Nomada; species Nomada goodeniana. Next base: position 4,341,805 of record OZ018302.1, read on the forward strand.
CGGACGCAAGAACCCGCAAGTATCCCGATTCCCCAACTCCGCTATTCAACAGGAGTAGAATAGAAGGGTACCCGCGGTAAGAACAGAAACGGAAGAATGAAACCGGAGAAGAAAGATGGGGGCGGAGGGGGGCCCCGGTAATAATTCACGCGCGATCGCGATGAATAGGGCGGCAAGTGGTCTCTGCGAAAATCCGACGTCTCATCCGCGGCGATCAAATATTCCCTTTACGGACCGTGCAATCTTGATGCCCGTGCCTTAGCTCGTTCCTCTGGCGATATTTCCCCTCTGTACCCGGCTCTCACCCTCTCTCTCTCTCTCTCTCTCTCTCTCTGTCGCGCGCCGTTTTCACCGTACGACCCGCAGGTCGTCCCGACGCCCGGGTCGTGGGCGCCCCGGCAGTGGAGAGTAGCGTTGGTTCCAAGCGTTAACCCAAACCTCCGGTTGTTTTGGTCCCGTTGGTCCGCATGTTAGAGTTCCTCCGGTCCTCCTCTGGAACCCACGGTACAAAGAAGAACAGGAAAACAAAGACGCTACAGACTTTCATCGCCGCGGCGACAATTACCGTTGAGCGCGACCCGTTACGTTTCGACCCCCTTGTTCTGTTCCCCGTTTTTTCTGTCGTCGAGAGCCGCCTTTGCCCGGGGAAAATTGCCGGGTGTCAGTGTTGGGCGGGCCTGTATTTTTTAGAGGCGGATAACGGAAGGATGAGCGTGAGCGGGATCTTAATTTGTAGATGGGAATGAATTTTGCGGGTCGGGCGAAAGTCGTTTCGAATAAAGACGGGATTGAATGATTCAGTGTCTCTTCTGCGCAAATTGGAATTCGATGAGATGTTTCTTGGTCGAGGGTGCGATAACGTAGCTACCGGTAGCAATGATTGAAAAATAAATTGAATCGTTCGGTTATGCGAGTGACAATTGATATTGTTGTTTTGAATGATTTATTCGGGCTTGATTAAGTCACAGATAATTGCGTCTGCCTTTGATTTTAACTTTTAGGTAAAGAATGACATTCCACTTGGGTAATTATTGAAGCGAAAGATTCTCTAATAATGCCCAACACTGCTGGATATACGGGGTGCTTCGGAAATCAGGGTGTTTTGGTTCGGGGAGAGTTGGAAGGAATATTTTGTTTGATATTTGGCTTGCATCTTTTCGGCAGATTTTGTTTGGACTGTATAAATTATACAACATTTAACTGACTTTTTTCAGTGACTTTTATTGGCATCGTTCGGCTTAATTATTATACTTTTATCTAAGATCGACAGTTTCAATTAAAATTTTCAAGAAAACTCCACAACTACTTGTAAATGTTCAATCGATTGAAATAGATGAGTAATTCCTCGAATGGGATATCGTTTAAACAAATTCTGCAAGTTCAACATTTAGTCCCCCTTGTAAAGTTCAGTAAATCGTCCGTTCTCAATTTCGATTATGTGTTACAGCTACACCGTTTCGTATTAAGTAAACAATGATCTTGGTATACTTACGCGTATGCAAATTTTGTATAAAAATTTTTAATTCTTCCACTTTGCGATTCAAACTTGTGACCGTCCGTTTAGACTTTTTTCTGAAATATCCAATAGGATCTAGGTAATGATTGTTAGCTTTGACTAAATCTGCTTTGTTTACATCACACCACACAAAAGAAGAGAAGTATAAATAAAAAGGCTTGCAACGTAACGCTCTCGTATACTAATTTCGCGTAAAAGAAAACTTTCATCGCTTTTGATCGATAAGCTGGAAATATTTCTGGCCGTTAAGGGGTTAAATATCAGGGCCGAAAGGGTGCTATCGGAAATTTTCCATTCCGTGTAATTATGCCGGCGAAGGCTAAAACGTTGAGCGATAGATGTGCAAAAAATAAATGGATACAAAAAAAATTGCTTTCAAACCCCGGGGTTAAACTGTGCTTTATTCAAATTCTGTTCAATGCCTGGCACTGTACTCTACGCCCGCGTATTTTCCATGCTATTTCCCTCGACATAAAGAGGTGAAAAGAGTAACCGGCGGTAAAGGTGATCGAAAATATTACGTCAACGACTTTGAAACACTTCGTTAGTTGCCCGCGCGTGAAGCACTGTAGCGCCCTTTGTGCTCGAAAACAAAATAACGTAAATCGCTCCATTCCGCCGTGCAACGACGCAGCCCCACGTAAATCGAAGCCGACGCAAAACCTAATCCAAACCTAAACTGTAAAAGAAAAAAGAAGAACCGTAACAATATTCCGGTATCGACGCGGGGGTTAAACGGTAAACGGAGAAACAACATAAAACGAATCACCCGGTCCGCCCCGTGCAACGACATAGCTTCCCCCCCACCCCAAAAATCAAACCCAACTAAAGCCTGAACTCCGTCGAAACCACCATCAAACATCAATCTTAGAGAGCTTACCTGTCTTCGTCGCGAAGGAAACGTCCTTCGGATGATTAGTCTTGATCGCGTTCATCCTCCTGTTCTGCGGCCCCTGGCCCGTGCACCCCATCCCAGGTGTCTGACCCAGTCCAGGTGTCAGCCCCCCAGTCCCCGACATTGGCCCGCCAACTTGCAAATGCTGTTGCGCGCATCCAGGTGGCCCCGTAGCACCCGGCGCCCCCCCAGCCCCCATTGGTGCACCCAGGGCTCTAACCCTCGGTTGCTCCACCGGAAGTACGCGGCGCCTCTTCTTCGGTAGCTTGGCTCGCGCCTGCGTGTGACTGTAATACATCGCAAAGTTGCTAACGATCACGGGCACGGGCAGGGCGATCGTGAGGACACCGGCTAGAGCGCAGAGGGCGCCAACGAACATCCCCGCGTAGGTCTTGGGCACCATATCCCCATATCCAACGGTGGTCATCGTGACCAACGCCCACCATAGACCCAACGGTATGCTCTTGAAATCGTTCTTCGGGTTAATCTGTGTACGTTCCGCGTAATATATCAGACTGGCGAAGACCACGATGCCAAGGACCAGGAAGAAGACCAAAAGTGCTAGTTCCTTAGCTGAGGCGCGGAACGTCTGGATGAGGATCTTCAAACCGGACGAGTGACGTGTCAGCTTGAACAGTCTCATGATACGTATGATGCTCAAGAACTCGAGGAAGTCTGCGTTCTCTAAGTGGGATGCGAAACGCTGCAGGCCTAGGTCGACGTAGAAGCTCATTGTCGCGACCATGTCGATCACGTTCACCGAACTCTTTATGAACACGTAGAGATTCGGGCTGGCGGTGATCCGTATTAGGAACTCGAAGGTGAACCATGCGTTGCACACGCACTCGATGAAGAAAAATATGTCGTGAGCGTTCGTGTGGGTCTTGTCCACCGCCCAGAAGCTCTCGTTGTCCATGTTCACCGTGAGGTTCACGATCACTGGCACGCGCATGGCCGGGTGCGTCTTCAGGCAGAAAGAGAGGATCGAGACGCAGATGAAGAACACCGACACTATGCTGATTACCTGCGGGACAAATAAGGGATGTTTATGCATCGGATAATCTGTGGGGTGATTTCTAGGAGGAGCTTAGTTTGCCCACGAATTTCGTCTGCTTCTTTTCACCTGCGCGACAGATCTCTCCGATCTGACAGCGCAAGGTGGACTGATTTTTAATCATATGCGAGGAGTTGAAGAGTAATTGAAATCCGAAATGTTCGAAGCAATCTTATTGGGAAAGATCTCGATAAACGTTTAATATTCAATTTACCTTCGCGTACGTGTAAACATCAGCCGCAGCTGCATTAACGACATTTCATTGCAAACACAGAGATCGCAATGAAAGGCAAATTTAAATCAAGCAATTTGCTTAAATTGCGACATTTTCATACTTGCAACATTTAACGAACAATAAAATCTTCCGCGGACAAATTAATCGACATGGAAAATGCAAAAGGAATTCAGAGCCGAGGCCGCGGTCCCACTTTCTAACGTTATTCAAGGAAGATCCCATTAACACGTGGCTACAGTTCCATGAGTGACGTTCCATTATGCGCGACGGAACGCGAACGAAGTTGCAAGAAAGCTGAATAGGCCGTAAAATCTGGCGAAGGATCACGGCCGCCCGTAAAACCAGAATCGTCACAGGAATCGCCAGCCCGGGACTAACGGCTTGCTAACTTCCACGCGGAATCCTGTTATCGAGGTTTCAGCGAACTTTGTTCTTCGTAACGACGTTAAAAGTTACACGCCGCTACGTGACCGGTCCGTTCTCGTCTTTCGCGAACCGATTCACTTCGCGAGCCGCTCTTCGTCGTCGCCGTCGAACGCGTAATTCGGTTAAGCATCGGCGTGGACGAAAGTGTTCGTTCGTGTCGGCGAGAATTTGGTTTCTGGCAACGGTTCGCGAGATTTCTTTCTCGAGGGAACGCGAAGTACGGTGTCGAACGTTTCTCGCATTAATCGCCGTTGTGGCGGCACGAGAGTGAATTAAATTCTTGTGAAAAGTCGAGGGGAGTTGAGAACAAATGGTGTGCATTTCATTTTTCTAAATAACTTCTTTCTCCGTTCTGGATAGCGTATTCTCCACATTGTGAACTGAATCGCCGTGTTCGTGAAAGCGGACCGAGCAGATATTGTAATAATTTCATGTCAACTTCTTGGACAGGATAATAGAACTCGAAGCGAAGGATGATAGTAGTTGAAAAGGGGGTCGTATAAAGAACATAGGTAAGACGAGATGAAACGAAAATAGGGTCGGAGGAAAAGTAATATGAAAAGAAAATTAACAATATAATTCAATCATTTCCTCGCTCTGTTCGTTTCGTTCCCTTCTTTGTCGCGAACACTTTTCAGGTCCGATAAAGCGACGGGTAACTATTCTAATAATTACTTTTTACAAGTACAAAAGTAACAAGATTTAATAACAGTTTCAGAACGACTGTGTAATTCAAGCGAAGCTACGTTACACCCGTGCACTGCGCGTACACGTTTATTCACCGTGTAAAAAACGAAGTATGAGCAAAAGTGTTTGCCGATAATGAAATATTTATTGCTCGCCGTTCAGCGAGTGTAACAAAGTAACGATGCCGCGGCTTTCTTTTACGGGGACTGCAAGCAAATTTCGCTGTCTTCCAATAGCGAGTCCCGCGTATTGGAAACCGAGAGAAGTTATTATCGCGGTGTACTTTTTCATTGAACGTAAACCTGCTTACAACGGAATCGTGTCGTTCGAACAGTCGGCCACGACAATCGAAAACTTCTGTGCTCGATCCGCTTCTTTGTCGCGATCGGCACACCGGTGAAAAAACAGCTTTTACGCGCTTCTTATCCGTACTATCGACTAACAAATAACCGTCCATTCAGACGATTACTTAAATAAGAATTTAATCAACGACACCGAACGTCGTCCAACGTTGGCGCAGACTCTTCAATGAAATGAAAACAGAATATATTCCTCGGCACTCCAGCCACTCTATTGTATCGTGGCTACCTGTATCAAACGAATAACGATACGCGTAGTGTAAAGTAGAACGATACGAACCTTGGCTGCCAACGACGAGTAGGGCTCATCGAACATCGACCACATCTTTGGCTTGAGATTTTGCCACCACGTGAGGCTGCCCTCGTAATACGCCTCCTCGAAGCCGAACTTCCTCGCCAGTTCCTCGTCGGTCGGCTTCTCGGTATCGAGGTCCAACCTGTCGAGGACTGTCAGCGTTTCCTGCGTGTCCCGATGCTAGAAGAGCGGGTCGGGGTGGAAGAAAGGGGGATGCAACAACGATCGTTATTCGTACCTGCGAAACTGTCTCGTTCTCTCGAGGGTTCTTTTTTTTTGTGTTTTTTTGGTTCGAGCTTTCCTCGGGACACAGATAAAGCGCGTGCAAAGCGTACGCGAACGTTCACGCGTTCGAACAGAAACAAAGGCATTCCTAAAAATTCCGGCGACTAACGCCAATTCTACACGCCGGTTTCGAAACCGCGTTGCCGATATCTCCAAGGGCCGTAGGACGTTCGACGTTCAACTGCACGCCGATAATACTTTTGGTTCTCGCAAGCGAAACAAGAAATAATTCCTGTCGCTTCTCGTCCGTCCATTGACGCAACTATCGCGCTTTTCTCTCAACAACGATAACAACAATATTGCGGCAGAATAATCATAATATTGATCGTGCTAAGATATGGCCAATAAATAGTGAACGTACGACGGCCCTTTTGCACTCCGTTCTTCTGCTCCCCTTCTATCTTTCCTGTTATTCTAGCGTTTATAGAGGTGCGTTCTACGGGAGCGAAGAGGGTCGAGGGATGCATCGCGGTCTGAATTTACCCCACGTGGCGCATTTCGTCCCCGACGCCACGTGGAATTGCCGACCTTCAGGGGTAAATCGCGTCGACCGCTCACGAATCGAGAGTGTAACCACTTCGGCAACACTTCCAGCCACCACATTTGCTTGGCTCCATTGTACATGGGGGAGGGGGGTGTGAATCCCGGCCAATTTCACGACGCACCGAATTATCGTATTATTGCATAGGGTGTTTCTTTATTGACGCAGGCTCGCCCGAGGGAGCGACTCGCCACTCAAAGACAATGGAGAGGAATTCTTGCGAACGTGTCGCTTGCTGGAGCTTTTATCGGTAATTCGGCGGCCCGTTCTTATTCGCTTCAGATTAAGGCGCTTGGTTTTCGTGGAATTACTTTGTAAATCTCGAGACGTTTGGGAAGTGCGTGTGCACATACGGCAGAGATTCAGCTGAAAGGAATGTCGCGGCGCAAAGGTGGGGGAATTGTTCTTGTAATATTTGGCGCGGATCGATTTCTTGTATAAATTGATGTCAACGTTATACAATGAGATTGGTAATGTTCAATTGTTTGCAACAGCTTGAAAATCGACTAATTTGTACGATTTATACGGCCGCGAGTTGCGTTTAATTGGATTAACCCCTTTCGGACCAGCGATGCTCCTTTCTCGACGACCAGTTCAACTTTGCGCAATCGATTCGAAACCAGCATCAGCGTTTTAGACATTGTTCGTCGTTCGTCCTCGCATCGAAATATAGTTGTTTCATAAATTCCCGACAAACTCGTAATTAAGTGCAATGGAACAATATTTGTTCCCCTATCAATAATTCCAATTTCGAAGAACGCAGATTCTACTTCATTTGTCGACGCTTCTGTCACTTTTTTTAAATGCGAGGCCGAACGATCCGTACTTCCATTTGAAATATCACTCACGCTCGAAATAATTAAGAACGACACGTCGTACCAAACAAAGAAACACACAGATTCTTCGATAACGCCATCATCGAAACACGAGAATTCGATATCAATCAAATTCACCGAGAAATTCTCCTGCTTCGAATGCCGGCAAATATCTATTACTTTCATACGAGAATTACGGATTGCGTTTAACAGAACGAGCCAAACATCAGGGGGTTGTGGGATTTTCCAAGGGAACACATGATTTAATTATTCTCATTTGTTTTCTTTCCTTTTTTTTTTCTCCCTTTTTGCTTCACCTGTAGGATCATGGTCCGTGGTCCTGTCGCTGGCGTAATGAACGAATCACAGCTCGTACCAGGCCGAGCGAACGAAGGAACGAAATTCATTTGGATCGTAGAGCGTACGAGCTGCACACCTACGCGTGACTCAATCAACCGTACCTCTGGAATTCCCACCTTCGTCTCACGATTAATCCTACTCGCCGGAAAATTCGTTCTCGCTTCTCAGATTTTTCTCTCCTGCTTTCGACCTGATTTTTTCGAATTCCAACGGGAACTCGATTATAACCGTTGCTCGCTTGCACATCGGGCTAGTCACTAGACGGAATCGTTTGGGTTAATCGAGCGAAGCCGATTGCGGTTTCAATTTGGACCAGCGTTGACTGTCTTTTGTCGTTCTATCATTGTGGCACTATGTAGTTAAGTAACGATTAAAATGGTTCCGATGGTAATGAAATATTTTATGATATTCAGATATTGGCAACGAATTAAGATCGAGTTAAACATTGTGACATTCATATAAGTGCCGGTCGATTCCCTTCCCCGTTTCGAGAACTAACCGAATCACACAGCAAACGGCAATTATATTTAATGGCTCCACAATTATACCGCAGCCGATAACTTATAATTTGCATTTACATCATTTTCGAAACTGGCCGTTCGTTCACAACGGCGTAATGATTACCTCGTCAAATTAAGAACGCTTACGTTTGCCTTCGGCAAGACGGATTGCTGTGCGTGACACGTTCAAGGAAATCGTTGAACGATATAAACGAGCTACTGAGTTTAATATCCCACGAAAACCGTCGTTAATTGCGAGCCGTACGCTTCATGTAAAACTTTCCGCCCCGCTATGCCGATTACGAACGCCGGAATTATGAAATATTCATGTCGCGCCGGGTCTATCCAGGAACTGTGTCGAAATTGTTTCACGTAGCTCGAACGTGAACGCGGCTTGTTCCATTTTTCCCTCAGCTTCGGTGGAATTGTTTCATTTGGAACGCGGAATTAGTGTCAGTAATTGCGAGCAACGCAGTTTGCCAAATAAAAACGAGAAACACGGAAAAGTCTGAGACAGACGATATCTTTCTGAGCTCGCGTCGCGAAGCTTTTCCAATAAAAATTCCAACGATCCGCGGGGCGAGACGTCGGAAACACGGATGCACAAGGAGAACGCGCAATACCGCGAATAATTCGAGGACAGCGCCATACTTTGAGGCTAATTGGACGGCGATTGACAATTTGGATAACGTACAATGTAGGAGAGGACCCGTGGAATGGTATGCTACGATTGCGGCGGGCCGCATTTGAATATTACTGGGAGCCCGTCGTTACCGGATTTTGGTGAATGCGATATATCAGAAGCGGAAACCGTGAAGTACGTACACGACCCCGATTAGGAGGACGATATAGGAGGCGCGATCGTGCAGTTAATCGACCGGGAGCACCCTTGACGGCGCCGAAAATCCCTTTACACGATCATTAAAATCGCCGCGGACGTAGGTTCATAAATTTCAGAGACCCGAGCATTTGCGAAGTGCGCGATAATCGGGAACTTTCGTTGGGAACAGGGGCCACGTTATTGGCGTGTCAGTCGAGCCGAAGCGCACGTATTTCCCGAATAATCCGTGGAATCGAATAATTACGCGAAAATAAAGCCACGAAACATCACGCGTCGCGCGACGCAAAAATTTACAGTACTTTATGTGTAACGCAATATCGTACGAACGACGATGAAATCGATCTTTGGAATCGGAATCGAATTATCGCCCGGGGTGAAAGGTAATTGGGGGTGAATTTAAGAGAAGATCGATCAAGTCCGTTCAAAGGGAATTGCAAAATGATTTATCCTTTCGCGCGCCGTCTAATTAATGCTTAATTTCTCGTTCGGGAAGCGATCATTTTTTTAAATTACACCTGGCAGTCTGTATGATGAACATCTGTGCTCGCAGTCGTGTCACCTTGCTTTCTCGAACAGCAAAATGAGCGAGAAATATTCGAGTTAAACGATTTTTGTTCAATTGTCGAGACAGCACCGGCTTACGTAGTGTTAACATCGTAATCGCCTTTCAGAAATCGGTTTACGTCAGCTGTTACGTATGCTATTTTGCGCTATCCCTTTAATGCGCCGTAACGGCCGGTCGACTAACAATAAGAAGATTAGATTTCTAAATATTTACGAGCGATGGAAAACCCGCGAATAACACGCTCAGGCGGAGTTACGCGAGATCGTTCGCTAAATCGCGACCCCCGGATCAAACCTTGAGATCCACGAATCTTGTCAGCGCCAAGGGGTTCATGGTGTACATTGAAATATTCACAGGCACTTATGGCGGAGGGCCTGTGTATATTTCAATTTTTTTTCCTTTAGATTTGGATTGTTGAAGCTTCTTTGGAAAATATAATACGAGGCATTGTAATCATTTTTGTTTAATCAAGTAGAAATGTCGAAACGCGTGTTTCTGTTATATTTGTTATGAATATTGTGAAATAGTTTGCGGGTGTGCCCCTTTAGTATAACATGTATTAATATAGAAACAGATGTATTGATCAGATTACGAAGGGTACTTCTTTAAAATTGATATATTTTAAAAATATGGAGATAGTGTATGATGAAATCGTATTGAAATATTTTATTTCGTTTGTACTGAACGAAGTTTCAACATAGTGTTCTGTCTTCTATTCTAATTTATACCTATTACGTTCCCCTCGAACGACTTAAGAATACGATCGATCTGAACGTCTCAGCAGACACATGCAGCTTAATATTATTCCTTTAATTGGGTAAGAAATTTATCTAATCAGGAAAAAAAAGAACCTATGTTACACAACCCACATAATGGATCATGTGATTTTATCGTACTTATGGCGACTCATTGTCGGAGATAAAATCTTTATTTTACAGTGTCACGACAGCTGTGTAATACGTACAGGGTGCCCCACATAAAACTACCCCCCTGCCCCCAAATATCCCTGTAAGGTTTTATTAAATTAAAAATGAATATTCCCCACGTAGTTTTAATGGCATCGACAAATAAACAACATCGCGAGAGCTTGTTTCTGTACACATTCAGCACCTCTCTTGTTTGTCGCTGGAGTCAGTAGATTTGACGAAAACTTGCACACTTTACTTTCCAAGCTGCCGTTTTAAGGGTGCTTAACATTTCGCCTTCGAAATTGTTGCAAACACTTTGAAACGCCCTTAACATCTTGGAATTTCAGCCCTCGCTCGACACTATGCAAGTGTTGTGTAATATTCGAAAGTGAAATAACAGATACCCTCATTTTTACAACAATATCAAACAACTGCAACTATTTCCGATCGTCCGTAATAATTCGACGAAATTATTATTGTATTCGATGATATGTAAAATCTCGACAACTGATTTTAACTCTTGCCCAGGCCATCATCATTCCCTTGATTTTTATTGGCACCGCGCGTTGGCCAATATTTCTCATCTACATCCGCCAATAGAAATGGCTAATCGGTAGCAAACAAATGGCCACACATATTTCAAAGGAATGCAATCACGGGAACGAATGTGCACAGCCTTTTTTATCTACATTCACTGTCCGAAGTCAATGGCGTTTAATCAAAATCCGAGGGTGTTCTCCCCAGATGGTTCTTAACTCTATGAGATCCCCAACATAAATCCATCGTTCCCTTCCTTTTCTCGCCTGTACAGAACGCAGTGAACGTTGCAAATGACCACCATCTTGCTTGGACCCCGTAAATGGGTCAAGACAAATAGCTTGAAGGGGTACAAAATGGAGATGCGTTCAATATACGAAATGGAAGGGAAAATGTAGTTTAGAGTACAAATCGAACGTGGAATATAGATGTGATTTCAGCCCTGAGTGATTCGCTGCTGGATCTTCTAAGATGCATTTATTATAATCTGCCGTCCAACGTGTTGTATAATAATACTTGAGAATTGACTTTATTAATAGCGTACATAGTAAATAATAATTTGTTCGACAATAAGAAGCGAAACAAGACCGTTCGTTCTGCTGTTTTATTGGAATAATTAATGGATTCTTTTTTCGAGTAACACTGGTCCTGAAACGAGCGGTACAGCCAACGTCAATAATTTAATATTATTTTAATAATCATTAACCGAGGGGAATCAAATTTTATCCGATTACGAATTGAATGATATACGCGCTCTTTAATTCCTGTATAAAATCTTTGTTAATTGCTTTATCCCATAAATATGATAAGGGTGTGATGTCGAATTAAAGCGAGCTGATGAATTTAATTTTCTTTTATAATCGTTTCCCGTGCATGTTAATTCGTCACAATTTCTTATCGATCCTGGAATAATTTCGCGGCTTCGCAATCGTGAGACGAAGGTGACAAAAGGGAATTCATTTGATCGGCTCGCACGGTTTTGTCGATGCGAAGACAGAATTGCTGTTGTTTGGTGATCCAGTAGGAAGAAATTGACGTTTGTAAGTAATAATAGCGAGGCACCGATAATGAGTTCAGATAACTAAATAAACATTGAATATAGCGAATATTTTGTTCCGAAGAGCGAATAAATTTTAACATTATTCGTAAAATAATTACATCGTCTCAGAAAGTTACTACGATCGGTCTGTCATTTTCAATTTTATTCGATATCAAAGTTAAAACGCGACAGATTTCCCGAACCTCGAGGCGTTCCTTCGTCGCGCGAATTAATCATTTTGTCGTGTACCAGATTTACGAAGCTCTGCGCAAAATCTTCCGACATTCAACGGCAAAAACATCCGAATTGTTATCGCCGTTAAGTTTTCGTGAAATTCGTTCACTATCTCCGTTCATGTAATCGTATTGCATCGACCTGAGTTATCTTTTCTCGTCAATGAATCTCCTTCACCGTTAACGTCTCGCTTGATAAATTACGAACGAACAAACCGACGCCCAATGTGCCCCGCTATTACCGTGCACCATAATCTATGGAGGACGGGAACTCGATGATTCGTAATCTTTATTGGAATAGCGTGATTTTCAATTTCTTCGTGCTGGAATCGCGTGTCTGTACGCGACAATGCCCGCGTCAATTCGTTTGTCTCGCATAGACGGTGCGCTAGTTTCCATAAATCGATAATTGTGCGTGCACTGTACAATTTAAAATAGAAAAGAAAGGACGAGAGACAGAAGAGAGAGAGAGAGAGAGAGAGAGAGAGAGAGAGAAAGAGAGATAGAGAGAGATAGAGAGGAAAAATATATACTCGCGTTCGAATTGGTTTTTAAAGGACGCTCCAGAGGTTCATTTCATTTCGTGGCCGATTCGATTCACGCATTTCTAATTGCCCGAGTATTGAAACGTGGAAATTCCATCGGCATATTTAAAATGATTTCTGTCGATATTTGCGGAAATTGCGAGGCGACGAATTCGCGAATACCTTATAAAATTGAACGTCGTGATTGTTATCGTGAATGCGGTCTTCTTTCTGTTTTTTCTTCAGTTTTCTCGCTCACATTCCGCGGACATCGTTTTTCAATTGAAACCGGTACAATTCGAATCCTCTTACCTTCTTAATTCTTATCAGAAGTGAAAGGTCGCGTCGAGGATTCCAATTGATCGTTCGATATCGCCGGGCGATCGATCGCAACGCGTCCTTTAAAATTTTTGTTAGTACTTATCGGATCGATCGGCTGATAATTGACGGGTTAATATTTGAAGAATTAAAGTCACTTGAATATAAGATCAGAGGTGGTGGTTCTAGATTGAACAGACGATGTTATAGTGAGTGAATCGAAGGTATGCGTGCGTTATATATTGTGCGTAATAGTTCGCGTTGTACGTTTGACGAAATTTCTCGCGACGTATGTGCATTATTAATTAACGACCCGGCGGGAATCGTTAATAGTGGCGTAAAATCGACGAACGTTATGTCGGGCCGTTCGCGCAGCGAGAACGCCACGCGTTTACGATTATTCGTCTGGACCGAACGCGAAACTGTATTGTTACAAAAACAGACGTGACAGACACATTCCCATTTTATCGTAAACCACTGTAAAATGCACTGTACGCCCACTTTATTGCGGGCGCAGATTAAGCGGTGGACAAAATTTACGAATCAGGATCTCGGTTCTTCCGACGAAACGAAAATTTTGCCCGCGTTCAACTTGGAATTTTTAATGTTTCGCGCACGCGGTGCGCACGAATCACAATCATTTTCACAGTACCGGGAAACGTTGTTGAACGAACCGTCCAACAGAAAGTTATGATCAATTTGACATGAAACGAAAATACGAAAGCGCGTTGAGTATAACGAACGAAACAATTGATATCCTGGTCTACGAACCTTTTAGCAATACCATGAATAAAAACACGTGATTATATTGAATAATGCAGAAGTACTAGAAAAACAGCAAGAAAAATTAGAACAAATAAAACTAAAAATCTTCGCCGCCTCTAATATCTCTCAGCTGTACGGATTAACGCGACACCGACTCCGACTACCTCGCGCCAATCCATTCTCAAGTCCGACTGCAACTCATCGCGAAACAATCACAAACACACCAGGAAAAGAAAACTTTCGATCCTTGCACTTAATCTGCGCCCGGGGCCAGTAGTGAAACCGCGTCTACGTGTGAACTAATTCGTAAGTGAACGCAAACAAAGAGAAAACCGTGTAGCGTCGCATCCGTGTAGTGCTTATGTACCTGGGTGTACGTCATCCAGCAGCATGGCTCCACCTGATTGGAGTCCAGGCCCCAGAAGTCCAGCTCCTCCTCGAACAGCGGGCCGCATACGTCGGTCGGATAATGAAGTTTCCCGGTGCGATAGTAGTTGAGCACCTGGGCGAAGACACCCGGATGCCTGTCGAAGAAGTACTCGTTCAGGATCGGGTCGTAGTTACCGAGGGCCTCGGTCAGCTTCGACAGCCTCGTCGCCGGGATCTTCTTCAGGGTCGCCTTGTACGTCTCGTGGCGGATACCGCCCACGTTCAGGACCACGCGGTTCTCCGAATCCGTGTTTAGAATACTCATTGTTTCTTATCGCGGCTCTGCTATCGCCGGTCCCGACTCAGAGAAACCCACGCGGCCTGTAAGGGAAATGAGAATTGTTGTATTTAAGAAATTATATATCGTAACCATGCGTATCGTTATCACGGTAGCCATTGTTATTGTAATCATTTAAGAAATGATTACAATTGTCGATACGACGCGGTGGATGTTAATAATTATTTACACAACTTTCGGTACGTCGCGTGGTCTCTTTGTGGGATTCGAAGTGCAGACCTTTTCTGCAGTAATTATTTTGCAATCAATTTTAGAGATATGTTGATCCGTTCGAAGTGATTCTTATTTAAATTCAATTACAGCGATGCAACTTTAGTAATAGTTATAGTTTTATGAAAAGTTTCGTCGCGTCTGCACAGCATTTATAAATCGACCTCATTATTCGTTATTTATTATCGTTCCATTAGTCCCAAATTACAGAGATTCGAACAATGTCTATTATTCTCAACTGCGGTGCATTAACGTGGCCGAATGAAATCACGATTGCAATCTTTCTCATTAGACACCATCATCGCGAAGGGTAATCAATTCCTCCATTTCATTGACTCTTGACGATGATTTGCACGAAAGGCAGCTTGTACAGGAAACCGAGGGCATTCAACCATCCTTAACTACCATCCATCCATAACTCTGTATTCATCTTTAACTACTAATAAAAGTGGAAGGTCAATGAAACTTGAAATTCCAGGTCGGAGTATTTTCCGATCGAATAATTCTATTCCGCGCTGGCCATCATCCACGTTCCATGAAATATCTATCACAGTTTTTCACACTATTAATCGTTACAAAATATTTATATAAAACTGTGCGGGGAGAAATAATGTTCGTTTCGAATACAGCGATCAATCGATTTTAATTAGGCAGATCAAACGAACGTTGCACGATTAGCACCAGACCTTATCTAATACAAGATGGCAAATAAGATCCTTCTTATCTTAAGTATGCCTGCCCCTAGTCACGGAGTGCTTCCATCCTATGTACATACTTGCACACGTCTTGTCTTTCAAGAGCTCCTCAATCTAGCTTCCTCTGCTATTTCCGTTCGTTTGTACAGACTCGTGCGAGCCAACTATTCAAACACGACGGTATCGTGGAAACGGTTGCCAGACTCTTGGCCGCGGCTTAACGTGTCTGATGATATAATTAATCGTCGGTGCGCAACATTCAGCACCTTTCGGGCGACACGGTTTTGACGTGGTACACCTGTCGCGGCGCGCTGCATCGAAGGTGCAATAGAAACAGCAGCGCAGCGTTCCTGACTGAACGACGAACGAAAATGAATCGTGTCGTTAACTTTCTGACGAGGCGCGCGAGCGACAACGCAACGTGTTTCGTCCGAGGAAGAACTTCGATGAGAATTCACGGCACGTATTGATCTGTTTCCAATGCACCCGATCGCAGAAAATTATGGAAACGTTGCCGGCGTTCAGCCGAGAGCTGAAAACGAATCCAGAAGGGCACTTATATCAGGTTCAACGGCCCCATTCTTGGCGTAAGGCGATCTCCGTTTGAAACGCTGCCAAGAGTCATCGAATTGGCAGAATCTGATACCACTTGCGATGACGATGCCTAATCCAAGGGATTGAAATCGGGAACCTTTATGCGAACGGCTGATGAACGAGGAAACTTCGTCGAATTTGAACGTGTCGTATGTTGTTCAATTGTCTACTATATAGATTAAGCCTTTAATATTGCCGTTAATGTATATGCCTATTAAACAATTCGATGTTTCTTAAATTCGCGAAAAGACGAGAGGAATATATAATACTCTGCGAATTGAATTTTTAAAGACATTTTCAAATCTGTTATATATTATTGGAAAAAATGTGAATTCCTGCCAGATGTTCCAAATATTAAGGTACCTAATTTTCTCATCATTTGGTATCTGAAATGTGGAACTCAGATGTTCAAATTTATCGTGCAAATCGAATGGATACTCTGTATATTAGTTGTCATTAATGTTCGGTAGATTGAATATTCATTCGCTATCTTATTTTAATCGTACTGAGCTCAGTTATTAATAAGCAGGAAAACTTTGACGTCTAATTAGAACTTGCGTCCCTGGAGAGTCACTTGCTGCTTGTCAATAAGGATCCACGTATTATAAACTCTCGACGATGCCCAGAGGAGCATCTCGACGAGAGAAACCGTCTAGACACGATAAATCGCATAACTAATTAGAAGTCAGTAGCCCAAAATTGTTTATCGCCGATCGATACGCGTATTGTAGCAGCTTCTGAATTAAAGAACAGAATAACTTGGGGCATGCAATAATCTTGTATTTTACAATACCAATATGGCATAGGGTTTGTACAATTCGCAATAACTGTTGAACAAAATGAAACTAAATTTCCCAAACCGATTCGATGTTTCCTATAAAAAAAAGTAGATGTCGACAATCCTCGTTTATGAAATCGTCGAATAAATTAATATTTTTTATTAATATACTCCGACGTATACAACGTTCAAATAAAACATTCAAAAACGTCCCAATAGTTTCTCGCAATAAATAACTGCAGCGTCAGAAACGATGCGAATTAAAAACGACGTAGCATAATTTTCAACCGCGGACCCAACGGCAATTCTGAATCGGCGTAACAGTGTTCTATGCGTGTATACTCCGTCTACCGAAACGCGACACCCCCCGTGGAACTGAAAGCCACAAGCACAGCTTTTCCAAAGTCCCCTCCGCGGCCGATTAAACGCGCCGAAACTTCTCATTCGTTTACGAATTTCGTCGCCATTCGACGCCGCCACTGTCCGCTCGTATTTGTTCCGCGAAAAACTCCTCGCAAACGAGCGGACACAATGCCACAGAACGAGGGCGAACGAAAGCGTTTAAAATTTTTCAGTTTTTATCGGACGTTTTCGACCCGCGGAGCCAACCGCGGAAAAAAAAATCTCCGTCGCGCGACGGACGTTTATCAACGCGCGAAGTTCCGCTTTTTATCCGGACGCTCCGCTCGCAGTTGGAACAATATCGAGCAGCCACACTTTTATATTCCCGACAAAATGGAAACTTTGCCCCGTCCGGCGGAACGAAAACGGGGGGTGGAAAAAGGAAAGAGCGACGCGCGGTTTCGGGCCGGGAACACTTTTTCGGTCAATTCGATTGGTTTGCAGAGCTGTCGGTCGCCGGCAGCGACGGGTTTAATTTTCGGGCGTTACGATCCCTTTGGCCGGGGCAAAAATTTCTTGCGGGGCTGCGTCTACGCGTAACGGTAATGTTAAATAATACAGGAGCGTGTAAACGATGTAGCGGAATTCCATTATGGAATCGCGTTAAAGCAGAATCACGGAGGAAGAAATTTTCGCGCAGAATAGCGCGAACACGTGAGTACAATGAATGAGCGATGTACGAGCATGACGATATGAGTAGAGTAAGATAACGCGAACGCGTAGAATGGTGACATGGCGGAAAGGGTTAACGTAAACCCTTCGCTCTTTCCACCCCGTGGATAGTGCTGTACTAAAAATAAACGATCGTGATTTTTGTTGCAAATTCGCGATCGTTTATTTCTCTCGACGTCGCGACGACTACGTCGGTGTCTTTCCCCGCTCTGTTCTCTCACATCCGGCGACACTTCAGCTGCCGCATCGATATTCTTATTCGAGCCGCAGCGCTGCAAGATGGATGGTTCTGGCGGATAGATTGGAATGTTCGAAGCGACGGCGGAAGCTTTTCTCTTTTTTTTTTTTCTTTTCATCGCGTGACAGACGCTCCCGTTTCGTTGTTTCGATGCTCGATGCGGTTTATCGCGGTCGCTGTTTCGCGCTCGGGCCGATAAACAAATCTATTCCGCGCAGAAATAGCATCTACTCGGTCAGAAGCATTACCCTATTTAGATTCCCTTGGACACGTGGTATCCCCGTGGAAATGCTGGTCGATTTCATATTTCGTTCCGAACAGAATCGGATTACGTGCGCGGAAACTTTCGAGGCTCGCGAATATTTTCTAATTATACGCTTTCGTGACTTCGCCATCGACGCGTGCATATTTAACAATTGCACTCAAGTGGGACAACTAAAAATACAAACCCTTTATCGCCCCTCCGCGTTCAACTTTTCATCTTCGAATGCACGATACTTCGCCGGCTAATTTGGAATAATAAAAAAAAAAAGAAAGAAGGAAATGGGTCCAACTTGGCGGATGGCCATAGTTAAAGCGAATCGGGCACGATCGATATATGCACGATGTCCTGAAATTTGTGAAAAAAAGATAACGAGACGAGGGAACTCGTGTAAAGTAAAGAGCAATTAAAATGATTTTTAATTATGAATTGTTTTTGGCAATATACGACGGGGCTCTGAAAATGTATTGAATCGGAAGATTGAATGGAAAATTGGAAATTAAACTCTGTTTAAGAGAAACCTATTTTCCAGCGAGATGTGTACCGTTAATAGAATGAATAGAATTAATATCGATTATATTTCTCAATATCGGCGCAATTTGTAAAAACACTTTTCGCCCTGCACTATGTATTTTCAATCCTTCCCAGTGTAATTATTCGTGAAATACACTCAACGAGTAACGAGTAGTTCGTTAACTTCTGATTCTAGACCATGATCAAACCGAATCCACTAATATTTCAATTAACAAATATTTGTATTCGGTCTGTGTTGCTATGGTAATTAATTTACACGTTGCGGTGCAATTTCCGTGCAACAGGAGTAACGTGAATTTATTGCTGCTAAAGTTCTCATGGCGGTGAACTGCGATCTCTGAGGGAATATCATAGATGTTGGAATCTCTGTCGATAGCGAATTACTGCCAGGGAATTGATAATACGTGACAGGATCACCGGGAGGTTTCCATGAAACCGTATCAAAGGAGCTATTGAAGTGACATACCGATTCCGTTGGCGCCCGATTAATGCACCAACTATCGAATAATCCAACCTGCAATTTCTTAAGTACGACTTCACATGAACGTTCCTCGAGACGAAATAAAAATAGATATATCATTGGAAAATATTGCAACCGGAGCGTAGAATATAAAAAAATATATTTGCAGAATGTACATTGGCGCGTCTGCGATTTCGGATCATAGATGGAACTATTTTATTTAAAGATCTGGCAGCAATGAAACTCCGTACGAATGAACGTTCGTAAGCTCTGTTTCGCCCAGAGTAAGGATAATAGAAATTTAAGGGG
Organism: Nomada goodeniana; assembly: GCA_963969485.1. Lineage (NCBI taxonomy): Eukaryota > Metazoa > Arthropoda > Insecta > Hymenoptera > Apidae > Nomada > Nomada goodeniana. The sequence goes on from OZ018302.1 coordinate 4,361,384, forward strand.
CTTGGTATTATTAAGGAGCGTACGCGTAAAAGATCTAATTGCGCATTGGAACTTTTGCGAGGGTAATGCTCGCAGCCCGGCTGTGTCGCAGAGCGAGGAAAATTTGTCGTTCACGTTTTCAAACCGCGGTGAAAAGTGTTTGAAAAGCGGCGCGCGACGTGCTCTTTGGGCAGCAACTTTGATGAGGCTTTCACGTCGTCCCTTAAAGGAATCGCACGTGCACGGCGCGACCATCAGAAAAGTCTCTCGTTTCGTGTTTTGCAACGCTCTTGAAGAAACGTCGGATCCGAGGAAGCTTCGTTTCAACGCCTTTAATTCCGACGCTTATTTCCATGCAATTACTGCTTTTCAACGAAGGTCTTCAGGAACGCGTGGGTTTCCAATTTGTTTTTCTTTCTGCAGTCTGTTAACGGAAATTACGATAATATTCGATATCGATTACATCGGAATGCAGATGCATTTCGAGCGGGCTGGGGGTTTAATTAAACAGGCTTTGAAACCGCGAGCTTTTGTTACGGTTCATTGAGGATTGCAAATAAAGGATAATGCACATCGTTTCGCGGGCCCTGCTTTACATAACCGATATCGTTGATAATATTCAAAGACACGTTTCGCCGCTCCACCGAAATCTTGGAGTGGACATTTTTGGATCTACCGTTCGTTAAAATCGTCGGATCCTTGTCAGAAGATGCTGGAACATTGAACTTTTCCGCAATTTCTTCCGCGTCATGACACGGGAACGTTGACAGGGGAAATGGAATTTATTATGCGAGTACGAAAAATTCCAAATTTTCTCCCTTATTCCAAGCTTTGTTTTTGATTAGCCACCGCGGTTCCAAGCCACGTGAACGGCCACGTAAATCAGTATGACCGCCGGCTTCTGCGGTTTCCACTCCAACGCGTAGTTTAAATCCCAAGAAAGTTCAGGTATCCTGCTAACAGAATTAGCTTACCGTAGTAGAATTCTGTGTTCGTTTTCTGTGCTGGCCAAAAGTTTTAAAACAGGTCCATCGCTGCCGGTACGAATATATTTTCCTACCATTTTTTTCCTTCTGCAGGAATGTGGTATTACAAAAAATTGCAAGTAAGTATGTTTCAGTTTAATGCCCAGAATAGCAATAAGTGTTACGCAATTTTGTACAACTCATACTCGATAATAATAATGTGCGATACACATATAATCAATCAATCTCGAAATTTCGAGGCTTGATATTAATTAACACTCGTTGATTCCGTCAAATCGAATTATCTTCCCCACTGAAATTGTTCGCGAATCTTCCTTACGATCCGATAATAATTTTCTCATCATAATCTGGCAAGAAGAAAATAGGAATACGATGCTATTGTATTGCATCGTAAAGAACTATCATCCCCCCGAGCGATATCTTCCACTCCATCAGACATATCATCTATTAATCCAGTTACCGAAGTTATTATTGCGCTATTATCTCGTCCATTATCTCGTCCACTTTATGACGAAAGCCATAAATGTACAAATTATCGCGTTTCCAGTAACAAGAAAGCAAGTAGACTAAATATTTTTCCTGGCCAATAAAAATGATTTTTCGCTCGAATATGAGGGTCAAGCGAAAATTGACAGCCGCAAAGAAATTTTCCAACGTTTCGCGCAGTAGAATCATTCCGCTGCATTTCACGGTCCACTGCGAATTACCATAATTTGCAGAATCGCAAATTCGCGGTGCACGGGGATCGGCGAACGACGATGCATGCTATATCGCGGGCAGCTATTGTACGGTTGAAATATTGGAACTCGAACCACCGTCGCGTACTTACGTACCTACGTACACGCGGGTAATACCGTTAAAACTCGATTGAGAATTCCGGATAGAAATTTTCCCGCGAGGAACGCGTTCGCCCCGGAATATTCGCCATTTTCCGCGAGCACGAAACTCGATGCACATCGACCGAACATCGACCCACGCGCGGCCATACGTTCAACCGATTTTCTAGTTAAACGCTTATCTATCTCGTTACCGTGATCCAAAATGATCAGATCGCGTAGCAGATTTACAATTCAGGATACGAGCGGCCCTTGGCCCGGTTCAATTACGACCCCTTGCACCGAGTTCAACGACCGGTTCCGAGTAATTACAGATCGCATTAGATTATTCGCCGCCTCTCGGCTCGCCTCGTGCAACATGCACACGATTTTCTTCCTCCCGTTTCTACTTTTATTACGCATCATCGCGCGTGCACCGTTTCGTACGAAACCGCGTATTTCAAAAAAACTAATTGACCTACGTTGTTTATAATTTCGCGAATTCGATTGTTTGCGAAGAAAAGCTTTCGGTCGAAGCATCCAAAGCGTTAAATACCGAAGCGTTTGCACACCGTGGCGGTATCGCGCACGTGAAATTGCTAATATGTATTATGGAACGACGAGGGTTGGGTTGAGAATAATGATCAGGACAGGGATAAACAAAGAACAGGAGAAACAGCGCTCCGCAGATGGTCGTTAGGTTTCAGATAAGGCGAAACTAGGATTCGAAGGCTGCACAGTCCATTACGATAACCCACAAACGATAAGCAAACATTAGCGGAATGCTTTCGCTGTTTTTTCTTTCGCCGTGGTACAAGGTTTTAATGCTCGCGAGGAACCTCGATAAAAGCAGATTATGGGGGTACATATGTATTCCTGTTTCACCGATCCACTCCGATTTACGAATAAAAATGGAACGAGAATTTTAACTTAACTATATTACTAGGAACGTAATTAATTTATAAAAACATTCGAACTTCGCGCCATCTATTAATTAACATTACTATCCGAATGTTAATAGTATTGTAACCATGAAAAAACAAAAAAAAAACAATATCGATCCCTGCGTTAATCCCAGTGTTAAACGAATGACAAATTCGTCGTATCCACGCCATTAAACGATTTCTCCAGTATGCAACGTTAAACTTAAACGTTATTCGTTTCTGCACGCGTAACTTTATCAAACTTATATTAAATTCGCGTCGAGTTTAAGCTGCTCCATAAACTCCTGAAACTAACGCAAGATCCGCCGCCGCTAATACGAGCGCGTGTAACGTCACTTTTTTCATCAAACAGAAGTATACAGTAAAATATATTATCGCGGTTACAACGGCGCGATAAATCCTACCCTTACCACTCCAACTTCCATGGAAACGGAAAAGGAGCGCCGTAAAAGCGTTATATTGTACTTGTTAAAAGTTTCGTGGTACAAAATGAGGCGTCTAATATTCGCTCCACACCGCCCCTCAAGAAAACTTCGAGTCGCCGCGCCTCGACTAGGGACACGTCGTTCGAACTGCTCGAAGCTGAAACGGGGAAAAACGGGACTAGATCGGATGCAGTTGGATAATTGTTGAACTCCCGAATGGGCCTCGACGAACGAGCGAGTTCGTTCGAACATTGAATGCTGAAAGAATTTCACTAATATCGTTCTAATATGGTCAAACTTTGAAACTCCTGTCCATTTGACGGTGCGCGACGACGATGCCGTGCCATTTGACACCCGCGAACACCGTTTCCCCTCGTTGCATCGAACAGTGTAAACAACAGTAATCGAAAGGAGAGTGATAATAAATCCTTTGACTACGTTTCATCGAGGCTATGCGAACGGTTGGAAATATTCTGCCGCGAATTCAAAATGATTCGCTACAAGAGTAAGGACGGAGCAGCAGTTACCACCGCGACCCCCCTAACTCTCCGCCGCTCCTAAAAAACGAAACAAAGCTGTGAGTAGGTTGAAGCTATACAGAAAAAAAAAAAAGAAAGAAAAATCTACAAGTGGTTTTAACCTCAACCAGTGTGCTCGAGAGGGTTGCAGACTACTTCATTCTCGGTCAACGTTCGCAACGAACCACCTGCCAACGTGACTTCGTGCCTGCCTTCTGCGGAATCGTAAAGTCGACGATCGTGCTTTACTTTCAGAGTGGAATACCGGATAGCGGAAAAGCTGCGTCGTCCCCGTTCTATCGTTAAAGATAAAAGCGAGAAAAGTTCCGTCTCCGTTGCCGCGCGATACTCGAAAAGATAATCATCCGGGCGGGTGATTTTTTTCTTCTCAACGTTAGTCACGATGGTAAAATTTCGACGAGAAATCCGTGCGGAATAATTCGCGAATAATTCATTGATCGAAATTGCTTGGATCGTTGAATTGTTCCACGGTTTTATTCGACAATTGGCGTAGCGGTTAAAAATTACGTACACTGTACGGTTCTCTTATGGTTGTCACGGTTCTTTTATGAATGGGCTAAGTGGAATAGCTGCGACGTTAATTTAGCTCGAACGAATGCATGTTTCAACCCCTTTCTTGATACACGCGAATAGACATTCGCGTAACCCTCGTTTATCGTGCACGAACTGAAGCCTGTAAAATTAATCCAACCATTGCATTAGCGGTATTGCGAGCTGCAAGCAGTTTAATGTTTTTCGCTTCACTTGGCAGATGCAGCGATAAACGGTCGCGAATTAACGCCTACAAAGAACACGACGGCGTTCCCGTTTGCTTGGCTGTTCCCTTCCTTCCGTGTTCCATTTGTTTTGCCCATTTTAAGTGCACCCTTTCTTATATTACTGCCCCGCGGATCTCTCGCACCGACGCCACACAGGAGTCCACCGGAGCGAGACATCTAATTATCCGCCTTACCACTGGGAGCACGAATACCCCGAACAAAAGTCGAGTGCTTCCCCGTGAAACGAGAAGATGAATCCCACTTTGGAATAATCACGATCTTCCATGCCTCTGCAATTTAATTTCACGAGTTGCTGGCCTGAAGTTGGACACCAATTGGAGATAGTCCCGCGAATTCCACGATGGAAACGCGATGGGACCATAATTTGTGGCAAGCAACTTCTTGCATTAAACGACGATATTAATTACCGACGTCGTAATTGAACTATTTATTTGTAGACCGGCAAAGGGGTGGCAGAAGGTTATTTATGTATACCCGGTGTAAGGTTACTCATTTACGGAGAACCGACAACATTTCAAACATTAATTGACTAAAAGCCGCGGGACCTGGAAATAAGCGAACGACAAATAAGTCGAATAAATATTGCTACGTTTCGATTTCTTACATCCTCGCGTATGCTTATACAATTGTTCGAATGTCAGCTACAATTCAGCTCGAACGAAAGGAAACTCAGAACAGCCTTGCATCTCGATATCTCTCAAACAACTGAGTGTTACGATAACTCCCGTTACACGTTACAGTTCTCGCATCATTCTTGCAAACATTCCACGGATCTTCCACCCCCCCGAAAAAGTCGTTTCCCCGGCCCCCCGAAACTTCTCAACTTTCAACCCCATCGTAAACGCGTGACGCGCGTCCCGCCCCGACGAAAGCACCCACGAGACGAGACGCGTCTCGATCCTTTCGAACCCCCCTGTCACCTTCGACTCCAGAACCTTCATAAATTATCTAACACGTCGACCGCCTTCGGTTACCGACAAATACACACTCCGCCCCCGAAGAATACACGGATTCCCACCATCTCGCGAACGGATCAATACCGGCCTGCAACGACGGGCAAATAAAGTGAAAAGCAAATTCGAAGCCACTCTTACGTCGATCCCCCGACCCCGTCACCGTGAACCACCCCCGCGGGAAAGTACACGAAAGCCACACACAATCGCGGCTCGCAGTAGTCCATTCAGGTCCCCCTTTCCGTATCAAAATTCCCCCTGTTCCCGACGAGTATAATAACACCAGGCGGAAGGAGGGTCGCCGAAGAAATGAAACCGACCCGTTTCGAGGGACGGGGGGCGGCGGCGAGACGAGGGCGAGACGGGACGATCGAACATCTTCGATCGGCGACGGGGACAGGGAAGTGCAACCGGGGGATCGGTGTGCACGTGTCGCGACGCGATCCCGTTCGACGGGACGGCGCCGCGACGGATTCTAGGTCGGTTCGCCATCCGTGACGTCACACTGTGCACGGATTTTCGCGCGCGCACACACGCGAACGTGTGGCGTGTCGCGAGAAATTCGATGTAGGACAGTGTTTGCCGGCCCGGCCGTGCTGGCTGGAAATGGGTACGCGTGACCGGGACATGCACGAGCCCCGACGATTATAGCGATACAGTTCCTGGCCATTGAATTGGGACGAGGAAAAATTCGCGAGATTTTCCGGGGGGGTGTCGACGTAAATCGTTCGTCGGGTGGTCGCGGAAGGAGTGAACGGTTCAGGTCGCACTTACGGTGACTGATTTTTGTTTGGTTTTTCTACCGTGCCCTCTTTGTCCAGGGGTGATAATCGTCGAGCAAAGTGTCGGGATTTTTGTGGGCCCGGTTGAGCAACGCTTGGAGCTTAGTTTGATACTTTGTTCGGCTTGGTAAGCGGAACTTGGTTTAGCCTCGTGTCCAGCGGAGACTTGCCAATTGAGAGGCGAATAGAGAAATATTTGACGTTGATCCGAAGAGTAATACGTTTTCACCGATGCGGCGTTTTATGTCCGAAGATAGATCGAAAGTGTGGAATAAAATTCCGTCCTACGAGGCTTTCGCTCGTCGAGTACGTCGACTTTCAAGCTTCGCTCGGTGCACGCGCACCTGCACCGTGTCCCGACGTTTAATGCATTCCGTCGCACCTTACTGAAACCGTCTCGGTTCAGATTCGTATTCATCGCGGCCGGGTAATCAAGAACGCACAATAAAGCAGAATGTTAAACCAGCATTGATTGTTACAGAAATCGTCGAAAACGATGACGTTCCGTTTCATGTTTGATTATTAATACAAAACCTAGGCTGCATTACCTTCCCCGCTCCCCTGTAGAATAGATACCCGATGTTCAATAAAAATAAATTATCCCCGCTATACGAAAGTCACGAGCTTAATTGGCAATTTCGAACTAATAGTGGTGCCATTCTACCCGCGTGACTATGACTTCGATGGGCCGGGGGTCGAAGTTCGGTCGGCGGGTTTGAAAAAACGATGATCGATGCACGTTAACGGGGAAAGAAGCCGCGACGGCGGCTCATGACTTCGATCGCAGGGGACGGAAATTCGAATCGGAGGGGGTGGGTGGTTGTGGGCGAGATTGATGATAATTCGACGAGCGATACATCGACACGCTGAACCGCGATCCATTAACGGGGAAAGAAACGACGCGATAACGGAGCGTATTGTGCAGTCGTGGAATACGGCGGCCGGCGTTGATTGTAATTGAATTTGTAATAGTGGTGCCACGGTTGCCGCGCTGTCAGTCGACGAGGAGATTAGCAGTAACGAGCTTCGATGAAATAACGGATGGTATTGACAGTGGGAAAAATTACAATGGCGATACCCGCGGGGACGTGTATGCGGGCCGACGGCGGTGCCGCGTAGATTTGTCGGGACACGGGGTAATCGTTGCCCGGGCCGAAAAAGTAACGTCGGAATATCCGAGCGAGAAACAATCGATCGATGGTTCCATCTTGTTGGACGCGGGGCGGCGCACCCGATTTATCATATTTATTTTTATCCTCCGCCGGGGGTAACGGACGCGAGTGTCGTTAATCGCGGTTACTAAATTCAATTCGCGGGCCACGTATCACGGGGATACCGGAATTTCCGGTGTTTCTTTTTCTTCCTTGCGCGCGCCGAGAGAAGTTGTGTTTGGTAATTGAAGCGGATTCATGTTCGCCGAGTGCTGAATTCTTTAAACTCAATTTCGTTGCACTGGCTCAATTTGCCAGCGAGGTTTCGTTTTCAACGGACGCGAGGTAACGAATTTCGACTTCGCCAAATGCGAGTGTCAAATACGAGAATCGTTAATTAACGAATAATCGTTGTTCCTTTAGGGATTCGTCGGCACGATGTTCGGTTAGAACAATGTACACAATGTTCATGGCAGTTATGGCAGTATGTTTCCCGATGAATATTTTTTTTCTCTATTTTAAGGCCTCAATCGTTGCCTCGACACGATTCTCAGAAGCACGAAGTTCGAGAATCTTTCGTTAAGCTGACTTAAATCGAACTTCGGTTGAACCGGGTCTTAATTAAAAGATATCTCACAATCTCGGCTAAGCTGAACCCCCCGCGACCGTTAAGGAAGCGCGGGGTAATTAAATTTTGCCAGGGGAGTCAATTGTTTCATTAATTTCTATTTATAATAGCTCTTCGAACAATTTAGCGCCCCTCGAACGGGCTTCCATTGTGGCGACACGTTTCACGGAACGGGAAATTCCGTTGCACAGCTGCAATCATTTCGCGAAACGACAATTCACCGTCGCGCAGAAAGTTCCTTGGATTACATAAATTAGCGTAATTCGTGCTCCACGAAATATAGGAGCGATGAAATGCCCAATTACGTAGGAACGAGGAGATCCGTCCGTGAAACTTCGTTCGCGAAACGTCACGGCGACAGATGCGTATCGAACCGGTGAACAACGAAACAAAAAGAGACAAAAACCTCTCGCGCATCTGTGTAATTAGCGCGATGAATGGCTCCTAAGCGATAATATATCACCGGTGAAATTCGCGTGGCTCCCCGCCAAGGCTGGCAGCATTATGTCGCCACCGGCGGATAAATGAACAAAAAGGTAACCGTTTAACACCGAGAAGACTGACGCGGCCACGTTTGACCACTGAATAATTACGCGGTCTCCGCTAATTCGGCTCTGTGCACGTTCGAGTCCGCGCAAAAAACTTCCGTGCAAATTTTATCCCGGGTTGAGCGCAGAAAGTTCGAGGGCAAAGGGAGCGCGGTCTCGATTCGATACGAGAGCATCCGGACGGAGGGCGAACAGAGATGGAAGGGATTCTAATGGGAAATGTTATTAATTATAAATAAAACGGCGTGCAGTTAATATCGCACGGTTCTGTAAGTAACGGATGCATGGCGTGATATTGATAACGATACGGAGAGAGATGTATCAAGGGCGAGATTAGTAATTTGGGGGAGGAATGAGTTAATTGTGAACATTGAGCGAGAAACTACTGGCGATTAATAATACCTGGGAATAAATTGCCCCTTCTCGTGTTTCTTATACAGGAGGGACAAAGGTTCGGAGCCTGCGAAAATGTCTTTCACAGCGGTGCGAATATCTGTCGCGAATAATTTGTTTAAGACAAAAAGTTGGCCGCGGCATCACACTCGATTGCATACGTCGTCGAGGAAACGTGGATTAAATATGCAACGCCACGTTGCGAAATGTGCGGGAATTTTTCGAAATCGTTGCGCAATAAAAAAGGAAAGACGCGTAAATGCGTTGCAACAAAAATAAGGGCGTGAACGTAGAACGAAATTTGTTATCGCAGATCTTCGTTTTCGAGGGAATAAAATTTGCCAGCTCTTTGGGTGCACGTGCACTCGACTAGCCACAATCTGTTTGGCTCGACCGAACCAGCCATCCATCATTATTTCCACTTTACTTCGCAAACAATGTCTGGAAATTGGCGCAGTCGAAGGTAATACGACGGGCTTCAATTATATGTTTACTTAATAAGCGTGGAAATTCCGGGGAAACGTTGCTCTGGTCGTGTATCGAAATACAAGTACGCGAAACGATAACAATACGGTCAAATAAATGTCCGTACGATCCGCGAATTCCCATTCCTCGGCAACGGTTCTAAATGGAAAACTAATAATGAAAGAATCTCATTCCATTAAGGGTACATAAAAGTTTCCGAATGTTCCACCGTTCATTATTCAACGTGATTAACTCCACAAAATAGACAATTGGGAAAACAGATAAATTAATTGCGCGTTGCTTCTAAAAATTGTCTCAGAAAATACAGCTCAAATATACATTGCGGAATGTATTAATAATGACAGATGTAGCATTGATCATACTCCTGAGATGGATTATTCATTAATCGATTGCAATCCAAAGTTTAGTCATTTAGTGGCATCGAACGTAATCACGAAGGAAATTTATTTTCAATATATGGTAAATGTTACTTTGGCAGCAACAATTAAAACAAAAAATTTAAAGAATGAAGTTAGCACCTTTAGCCTGCGAACGGCCAAATATTATATTATTCCTGTCAAGAAATTTGCAATATGTGTATATTCTCGTGTTCCTCTGTCACTCTCAATTAACAACAAGGTGACGTGTTAACGAAAGTGTCACAGTACGTCGGTTGCACGGAATGGAAGAGATTGAAGAAGAAGGAAAGGGGAATCCGCGTGAGCTGTCCAGGAACGTCACCGCCGACGGAATTCGACATAAATCCTTTTTGTGCCGTATTGTGACCAGAAACAAAAGATTTACTGCGACATGCCCGATCGCAGAAAGTCTTTGTTGAAACCTGGAGAACACTGCGCTACAAAACAAAACGAAATATCGCACGATCCAGTGTACACCTGCGTGCCATTTCACGAGATTTGCATTGCCGTTGTCCTACGCCAGTCCAAGCTGTCACTGGAGAATCATCCAATCGAGCAGCTGATCGCGAACACGGTCCCACTTTGCGAGCGAACTAGCTAGACAAATAAACCGATTCCTTATCGAAATAATGAAACCTAGCACAAAGTGGTCCCCGTTTATTTCGTCCACAGCCACAGGCTGTGTTCGTCCACGGGAACGAAACGTCGAATAAGTATGACCATTCCTCGACGTTCTCGTCCACCAAGGACTTCTATCAATCCACCTGTTCCACCTGAACAGCGGCGAGTCCAAGTAGACAAGCGTTTCGCAAATATTTCCAGAAGAAAATACGACACGATTCGCTGGATATCAACCCTCCGAGACATTAACCCCAAGCGAATCGATGAACGAACGTTCATCAGAGCTTTCGTCTGCAAACGATGAAATGCAAGCAACGCCATTTGGCCTTCAAGTGTCTGGGCGGTGCGGCTGACCTCACCATTGCAGAGGGTCAGGAAAGTTCATTTTTTAATAAAACAAAAAGAAAAGAAATCCTGACAAAGCTCCCCGCGTACGCGCCCCCCTCCCAATAACAACCCCCAACGATTCTCGCATTCCATTGACACATATTACACACGCTCGCAAACGGAGCGAGGCGAAATTCCCGAACGCTCGATCCCTAGCGCTGTCGCACCCCTTTCCCTTAAATCCCCGTCGTCCCTTCGCGAATAGACCCACCGTTGCTATCAACAGTCCCCGGCCGCGGCGCGACATCGTTCACCGTCCGCGGCCAGGAGTCGCGTACGCGTGGGCAAGACGCGCGCTGTCCCGAGCCGCGACGAGCGTTCCACGAGCTGGGTTTACAAGTCAGCCTGAGCGGCGGCAGTAGCAGTCGACCCCTTGTCGCGTGAATCGATAGTCTGCGTGCACGTATCGCGGATAAGCGCTCGGTACGCCCAACGATATCGCCGCGGGTGGTTCTTTCCCCGTCGCGCACGGAAAGGGAGATGGACGAAAAACGAAAACAAAGAGGAAGAAGAAGAAACAAAAAGATAAAGAGAAACAAGAAACAACAAGTAGAAGGAAGACGGTGAAGGGTCGGAAACGAGTAGAGGCATGAAACGAGAGACGAAAGGTAGAGGGTAGGTGGGGGGGGGCTAACCTGTCGAAGCAGTAACGAAATCGAACCAACAACCCTTATGGGGGTTAGGAGGGGGCTGCGGGGTGGTCGGCAGGCGGCGGCGATCGAGCGAGAAAGCGAGAAACCGGTGAATCCGATAAATCAATGAGCGAAAATACTTGGCGCGGAAGAAGGAGGGTCACGACGACGACGACGACGCTGGTAAGGAAAGTTGGGTACACGAGTGCGTCGAACCGGCGGTTTTGCGGCCAAGATTGATAAGGGCAGGAGAGATTAAGACCAGGGAGAGAATGATCGACTCGTGGAATTTCAGCCCCGCTTCCACGGCGCCTAGCGAACCCCTCCGGCTCTCTCGACCCCGCGGCGTCGAGTCTTAAAGGCGGCGCTACAACGAGTTCTCGCGCGACGGGGCGAGAAGGCGACCGAGCGTGGACGTTATTAAAAATAGTTTCGCCCCTGATCGGAGTGCTCCCGTCGCGCAGCGCGGGTCTAGGCGCTGCGACACCAAGTCGTCGGACTGTATCGGCGAGGTCAACATGATAACCGCCGGTACAGAATGGCAGGAGCGCTCGATGTCGGAGGCGGAGGTACTGGTGAAATTCCTGCCACTCCGCAGTAGACACCGCATTCGTATGTCTCAGTTTTGATGACAGGGCACGTCGGTCGGGGGAGGTGGTGGAAGGTGGAGGACAGATTGCGACGGTCACCACGGGATATTCGTGCCTGGACGCGTCGGGAGCTGTTCGAAGATCGTTCCGTTTAACCTAATCGCGCGATCGACGGACGTACCGACGGGGGGGATAGCAATTAATCCTCTCGGATAGCCAACGGATTCCGTGCGTTCCTCATATAGCAGCCAGCGAGGCTTCCCTCGAAGGGGTCGCGCCGTAGTGTACTGGTCCTAGAGGACCACGCTCCGGACGACGTCGGTATCCGACCAGCAGGTAAGACGGGGACAAGCGTACTCACCCTTGGTCGCGCTCTCTTCATGTCTCGGGACTGCTTCACGGCATCTCAACGACACTATTCCGCTTCCGTGTACTCCATGTCGACGGCCGGGACTACGGACGATGGCGCTGGCCGAGGTTGCAACCGTTGGCTGGCACAATGGACACTAGCTGCTATTCCGTCGCGACGATGCCGGTCTCGTTCAGCGATCGCGCCACCCCTTTCGCTCTTCCTTCCGTTCGCAGCCACCGATGGATGCAGTGGCGTGCCAACGACAGCCACCACCTGTGCCGTTCTATAATCTCGCCCGTGCGTGGAAACTCGGTTACCGGTTGATCCTCACCGTGCCGCCACCCGACACCAGCGAAAGGTCATCGTTGCCAGTTCGTCTCGCGACTCGACTTGTCCTGTGCGATGGGAGGACCGGGCTTCGGGCTGTCTCGACTCGTGCGCGGACCGAACTGACCTCGAACCGAGCCGCCGTTTCTGTCGGATGATAGAGGGGCAGGGGTGGGGGGGCCGGTCGGTGTGCGGTCGCGAAGGGTGGAAAGGGGGCGAGGAAGGAGCGCGCGCAGAGGCAGGAGTGCGTATGCGTTAGGGTAGTCGCCCACGACCACCACGACGACGGCGAGGTCGTCGTGCACACGTCGGGGTTTAAAAGGGGACGCGGTTTTTTTTCGGGGTTACGGGAGTGCACCGATTTTTCGGTAGCTTGCGTCGCTTCTGTCTGTGGCATTGTTTCCCGATGTAATGCACGGCGGGTGTGTATCGGTGATCTTTACTTGCCGGTGGCCCCTGTTATTGTTCGCGGGAATTGCAGGCTTATTTTTTTCGTTTCGAAAGTTGCTTCGCTGTTTTTGTTGTCCCCCTCTGGTTTCCGGCGGAGCAGAAGTATGATCAATTCGGTCGTGACCGACCGTCGCGTACGAAAGATTTTCCTTCGCGTCTGTTATTATTGTGAACGGTCTGTGTCAATTTTAATTTTGTTGTTTCGAACGATTCAGTTGTCGATTGCTTTCGCACGCCGTTTGTAAGTTTCAAATGTTGTTGTATTTTATTTTCATGGGAGCGATGTATTGTAATATATTGATTATTTTATGGAACGGTTATTGAAGTATAGTACTTGATAATATAAAGTATTTTATACAACGGAACGTCACGGGTCCTTTGATTGATTAAAATTCATATTACGCCGAAAGCTTCGTAAACAAACTTCCCACGCGCGGAGGAAGGCGAAGGGATGTATAAATAATGTTATATCGAACCATGATAAATCTATGGGCATTAAATCGAGTGCTTAATTAAAGTTCGCGATCCTGTCAGCGGCTCCAACTGGATGGAGATATCCAATGTCGATGTCATCATTTCGGAAGAGATATTCGTATTCGAGGGTGGTGATCGTGTTCAAGTTAGAGAGATCGAAACCTTACGTAGTTATAAATTCATTATTCTTACGTTTATCAATAACGTGCATAACATATACATACAAAATTCATTTTGTAATGCAACTTTGAAGTATCTACATTTTGACACACGTTCCATTTACCTTGTTCAAATACAACAATTAGCAAATAACGTTACAGTTATAAATCAATTTAACACCATATTTCCTTCCCACCCCATACATGTATACTTCTACATACTTTCCCATTCTTCAATTCTGCACTATTCTATCACCCCGCTTTTCGTTTTTCCCAGTTCCCATTACACTTAACAAGTGGCCATAACGAAAACGATTACTATCGTTCTTATCATAATTATTATTACCATCGCTATCATTATTATTATTATACTCGTCGTACCGTCAGTTCTTTAGTAACCGTTTAATTATAATCTGGCCGCCATTTCAGCCGGAAAATCAGTCGGTGATACATAAGTATCTTCATCTTTCACCCCTGTTATTCGTGTCGTTAGATCATCCCTTTCTGACCCCTTTCATTACTACCCCTATCTCTGCCCCTTCCTCCCCCAACTGTTCCGTCTGTCTTTCAACGAGGCGTCAACGTCTTAAAGGGGGCAGCTACGTGTAAGGCTTGCTCGATGACGACAGCGACAACGATCGATTCTCGAGGCCCTTTTCGCACCAGGCCCGGAAAGACTGGATACGCGCCGGCGAAATGAAGCTTCCGTTCTTATTGCCCGTCGCATTTCCATCATCCGGAAGGTGGTCGTCCTACGCGTGGGATCGAAATAATGATTCTTTATGGCGACCGTAGATTGCCTTATCGTTGTCCGATTGTATCAGTCGCAGGATCCTCGCATGACACGTAATTCGCGTTCGGTGGTTGATTTATGTGTCCGCAACACGTGAGCGGCGAACTGTCGAAAATACCTGCATGGCTGGCTTGGTAACGTTAACGAGGTAGCGGGATACGACTTATTATATAATTCGGCATCGTTTATAAGGCGAGAGGTTAATTGCAGAAATTCACGTGGTCGTGGAAATTTCATTTCCTTCCTCGAGTGCGAACTTTCTTTCGCAGCCCCGAACACGTTTCGTGTCTTCGGCCGTAAATCTGTGACCGCGTCAGAACAAGTTATCTTTCCGGGTTTACACCTTTTATCATATTCGTTTCCGGAAAATTTCTGTCCCAGTTAGGACGAAAAACTTGTCTCGCAGTATGTTCAACTGAAACACTCGTCTTCGTTCCTCGTCTTGACGCAACGACTGCACAACTCATTAGATGCCTCGCTTCTATTTTACTATTTTACAATTAGTAACATTTATATATTGCGTTCAAAGTTCGAGGCACAATTCTTCTTTGATGTTACGTCCAATTTCTTTTATGTTGAAATTGATATTGCGCGTGTGCGTGTATTTAGTTCACCATATTTGTTAAAAATCGTAACTCAATAAATATGGACGTTAACTGTCTCAATGCGCAGAATTGAAATCATATAGGAATTTGAAATGTGATTAAATCTACGGGAAGGTATATTTCACGCAGCGAAATCATTAACAGTAACGTCAAAATTGGAGGAGCAAAGTAACATCAGTTGCGTGTCTGCCTTCTGACAACTTTGTATTCCTTGGAGCCGGGGTTATTAATTAAAATTTCCTTCCCGTTGAACGTCGGTTACTTCGCAATTCAGCTGAATTTTAAAACGTTTAATTAATTCCGCGATACATCTTGATGGTCTGAACATGTTAATCATCTGCATGTGCATTAAGAAGCAAAAAAAAAACTGTCGCTAATCATTTGGATGACGTTCGACATACGTTTTCGAATCGATCAGTGATTAAATAAGTGTACTACGTTTTATGGCTCGGGGCCAGTAAGGGTTCGAAACCCAAGATGGTACGGATTGAATTTGGCCCATCCCAAAAGTGATTTGGCGTAGGAGACACGAGGTGAATTTCTACCGAGGCTCGTATTCTTCCGACTGTAACGATTCGATAAAAGCAGCGTAGTGCTCTTAAGCACCTAACTAAATGTACGAAAACAACGTGCGTGGCTCTTAAGTATAGATACCTAAGCTGACCAATTCGAAGATAAAGGTTTAATTGTTTATTTATGGCAATTGATTATGTAAATAAACATATACCACAATGGAAGTGACAGATGTCTCGTAGTAATTAATATACGTTAATTTTGCGTGAAGATATTATAATATTGTATTTCAGATTAGCCAGAGTTTTTGGTATATATATACTGCTTAAAATTTTAAACAGAATGATAAAGTAGAATTGGAAGATATTGTATTTGGCTGCGGAGATAAGTGACATTATTTTGTAACAAAATTACCATTTGTAATTTAAGACTCGTATAAGTAAAATTATTACTTTCGCGACGTGGCAATGAATTTCGGAAAAACAGATCAACATTTTTCTGTACTCTAAACGTACATGCTAATGAGGAAAAGTTTTCTGTATGCTCTACGCGATTGCTATTATTGTACAGGGTTTATTTCAATCCCAGTCTAATGCTGCAAGAAATCATTGAGAGTACCCGCAGGGAATTGATTTCCAGGGCAGAAGGCAGTTTCAATCGCTAATTTAATAGAGGTACGTTCTTAGCAAGTCGGGTTTTAAGTGACTTCCAAAAGGATTTGGCACTTCGTACATTTTAAACGATAGCGTGCAGAAAAGGGTGAATTGCATTGAAATACATTCGATTTTTGTTAGCAACAAGGAAATCCAATTACTCTTCTTATATAATACGCTGAATTATTTAACGTGCTTAAGCAAATTTCATTTAGTTGCTCAATTTGATCTTCCTTAACGTTTGACGAAATAATTTTGCAAAATGAAGCAACAATTATCACTCGAACGCTTTATCCCTGAAAGGAAATTATTCTCCCGAAAGGCTTGCTCTTTTCAATTTTCGTCTGCTCGAAAGTGTCCCATTATATTTGTATCCTAGGTGGAAAATGTATTTCGAGGGAGTGTCGGAGCATACGAAAAGCAAATGAATGCTTTCCTTAGTCCTCCGGTTGATTCCGAATGCGGTTCAACCTGCCGTCTTATTACGACCGCGTCAGTTCCCTTAATTTAATGTTGCTGCACCAGTTCTGAGTGCAGCGCCTTTAGCACTGTTAAGATACTTCCAAGTGGAGCACTGCCAAAAAAGGAAGGAGAGAAAAAATGGAAAGGTAGAATACAAGAACCGCGATGCTCGCTTTCATATCTTCAGATTTAATTTGATTTCCAGCGGAAAAATAAGCACGTTTAAAGTGCCAAATATTTTGCAACACCGTTCAACTATATTAAACTTTCTTCTAGAATTAAAAATACAAATTAATTAATTCGACGTACGATTCAAGATTTTGATTTAAGGAAAAGAATTACAGTTGAGCGTTATACTACTTACGTACCGCGCGTGTCTGACTTATGACACACGTATACTACTTAAACGAGAGCATCCCATTGGTTTCGCACGAACGAAAAGTTTCTTCGCATCGAATATGTAGCTGTTTGCCGAGTAATTCAAATTGCGTGCAGTTTGCTAACTTTAATAATAAATTTGAATAATGAATACCAAACGCAGAATTGTAATAATTAATACCAATTCGAATTTAAACGTAATATAAATCGCATCTGGTGCGATTATACAAAATACTGTACCAACTTGCAATTAGAATAGATATTTTTTAATATTTTCTGATTAAAGTTTTATCTTATCCCACACCCAATGCGATCACCGCCGAGTTATCCAAACGTCACTCTATATCGCGAATCATCGGGCAACGACTTAACCAACGCAAAGTCGCCGGTTCAAGTAACGATCTCGTTACTGGAGAGCAATGATTAAACGGCACGCGCATCTATTGAATTAATCAGAAGCATCTTATTGCAGAGGAGCATCTTTTGCTTTCACATGTGGCACGAAATTGCTGCGCCGCAATTCCGCAGCAATATGTACACGTTACGTTAGGCATTGTGACTAGCAATATGCTTCCGTTCTATTTCAGTGAGAATATTGCATCCGAACGATACGGTTTCGTAACGTAGCGTCGATATCGATGAACAATTATATTTAGAGGGCCACACGCGTTTACGTAACGCAATTAAAGCGGGCATCCACGGTTTTCGTTATACAGATCATTGTATCTCGTTAACCGAGTAACAAGCTTCAGAGTTAACGAATATTATCTGTCATACTTTGTTTGCGGTCGTCGTGAACAGACCCGGAGGAAAAGATTGCAAAGCGTTCTGTTTTGCAATCTTACGTGAACTTGAAAGCGTGTATTATAATAAAGATACCTGGAGCAATTTCCCTGTGAATACTAAATAATACCATTAAAAGTAAAATATAAGTAGGCCGTAATATAATGCAATACAAGTATACTTTAAAAATTAATATACCCAATTATTTCTTAATTTCCTCTTCACGAAACGACCGCGAACTCCAAATCAAGCAAATGCCAGCAACCATTTCACGACGAAATACCACAATTTTCTTGAACAGGCAGAGGGTCAAGGGCCGCCATAAAAGAATGGTTTCGAACTTTTGTTCAATCACGTACATCCAAACAGACAAATGTTACCGTTCTACATTGAAGTCGGTGAACTGCGATGAACCAAGCCGAAGTCGATGAATACTGAGCGGGCAAGAGTCCCCTTTAAGGCGCGTACAAAAATTCGAGACTCGAGTCATCGATTGCCCCGACATTCTACTCGGTCTATCGCGATTCAATTCGAAGCCCCGCCGATACGGCCTCGTATTACGCGTGTAATCTGAAAAAAGGAACATCGATATTCAGTTAAACCAACCGCCAGATATCTCCGTTTCTTTCCCGTTTGAAAAAGTATCGGCGACCTCGAAATCTCGAGAAATGCGTCCCCGAGGAAAGTTCGCAGTTCACCATAATATTTCCCCCCTCCTCTCGAACGAAACGACTTTCTCCGTCCGACATTTTTCTTTCGCCGATAAAGACAAGCGAAATGTATATCAGATGATCAAATCAGACGAGATCGCCGTGTACGTAAATTCAGTTACATTCATTATTATTCATTCTGTATGTCTATTGCTGCAATTACGGGTGAACGTGCGTTATTTGACGTTTCTAACGGAATGTTTAATTATTCCATTGGGCGAGGAAGCAGCGAAAAATGGCAACAGGTACAACAGCGTGTTATATCTGAACGGAAATGATGAAACGTCGGCTTCTGGCCGGGTTATTGATGTTCGTAAGCATCATCATTCATTGAGCGAAAGATCCTCCCAGTGGCGTGTGTCGCCCTATTATCTCGCAACGGAGGCCATCGATAATCGTGAAGGGCAATTCCACGAAAGTTCTTGCCCACTGTATCAAAGGTCGATTAATTTTGATTTTCGACGAGACACTCGGTGATAAACCACTTTCCGGCGAACGAGGACAGCGGATATCAATCAGCAATGGATTTTGCGACATAGAAACTAATTGGCCTCGCAGTTGCAGCGGAACACTCGTCCCTGCACATGTTTCTATGATTATCAATAAACATAGCTGCGCCGAAATAATCGCAGCAGCACAGGTGTGCGGGTGTCTCGATTCTACGTTCAGCTGCCTCAAAACCAACGTTTCCACCGCAAAAGGGCGAGAAAAGTATTTCCGATTTCCGTCTCGACCGCGTCGATTAACGTTCGCCCCGCTAGCGCTTTCTCGAAATCGCGTGGAAAGAAAAACGAGGCGCGATATCCAGGTCCGAGGGAGAGCCAAGCCAAACAATCAAGTATCGCACTGGCGTGCAACAAATCGGTGGGCAAAAAAACGGCTTGCCATACTACGCGTTCTTTGCACGGCAAACAGACGCCAATTAACCCCAGCAAATCCTCGTGCCAAGTCCTCCCCCAAGCAGGAAGCTCGTGATCCCCGTACAATTCCAGCCAGTATTAAAAAGAAATAGTGCGATCAGGTTGCAAGGTGCTCATCCCTGTTCGTACACGGAGCACAAATCCCAGGGGGGGTTAAAGATCAAGTAAACGAAACGAAGACTGGAGAAGTGTCGCGGCGGTATTAGCAACGTCTGAGAGAGTGTTGTCGGGGAAAATCGTTGGGGAGCAGGTCGCGACCCTTTTTTTTTTCCTCCTCTCTCGGCCCTTCGAAACTTTTCGGTCTCCCTAATTCGTCTGTACACGACGACAGGCCCAGGTGGCGAAGGTAGAGTGAACCGTAAGAAGGGACCAGACACATTATTGGGGTTGCACCGAGGGCAATGGATTTCTCGAGAAGGTTCCCCGTGTAATCTTTGCGAAATTATTTCGAACAGCGTCCACGGTGAAACGTGGATTTATTTGTGGACGTTTCCAGGGTGGGCGTACGTCTCGAACAGGTCTCACGTCGTTTTTACAAGTGTTGCATCTCGTTCGTCGTTTTTTTTTTTTTTTTTTTTGTTATTTGAAAGGGAATATTTCCGGAGCATGTATTTAATGTGCAATACGTTCGTGTTGTCTCGTGCCATAAAATCGAACGACATCTCTGACCCATCCCCGTCGACTCTCGTTCTATTTCCTGCCCGAAACGTTCCATCTAAAAATATACGAACTCGACTATCTCGAAACCGACGAGTCGCCCACCAAAAATTGCACCGCAAAACTTCGATCTATCTCTTCGCTTGAAATAACCCTCAACCCAATTGCACCGTTCTGATCCGCCCCGTGCAAATGCGCAGCCGGCGCGCCGAATTACCGCGGCACGATCGTTAACAAGATAAACGAAATTCCCCCGCAGCGTTAAAAAAACTCGAACCTCCTCGTCATTACGCGCAACAACGCTCTATTTCAAAGTGTCGCGCCTGTTCTCGTAATATCGGATCGCGTGCAGAAATTGCAGCTCTCTGTCGAAATCGAATCCATTCGAGACGAAACACTTGTTCGATGAACATCAGCATCACCTTAAGTATTCAACGTGGTAATTTTTATTCGTCGAGAAACGCCGTCCCTTTTCCAACGAATGATTCGTCGGTGTCACGACGAACGGCACACATACGCAAAGGGTAACGAGGATCACTGTCCAGGCTAAACTATCCTTTGACTTCGCGCAAACAATCATCGAACACGTTACAGCGCCAATTATACGAACCAATCGGGGGCGATGGTAGAGTTCGGACAATCGAATCGCTCGGACGATGAAACATGAACGTGCTTACCCAGTTTACAACTGTTGCAATTAAACCTAAACTTGCCACCTAAATGCGAGGAGTGGCGGCACTGCAGCTCGACACATAACGTATACGTTGCGCAAAATATATATGCGCACGAGTGCTACCTCATGGCGGAGAATTGCACGCAATTAACGTCAACGAGAGTTTATTTTTCAATCTGGCGAGGACAGCGGCTACGCAACACCGATTCAGGACGCACGAAGGTGAGTCCAGAAATTAATTACAGCAACCCAAATGATAGCTTCCCAAATTCGCACCGGACAGCCCAAGTATCCCCCTCAATTTTTTCTCAGACCTCCTGACGGACAGGTGAAACGTCCAGCAGACGTCCAACGGGGGGCGTCCGGGCGCCGTGGGCTCCTCGACGGGACCCGGAACCGGCGACCGGAATAGGGGAAAATAGCCGAGACACAAGGGTGGTCTGGAAACGATACGCGTGCACGTCGCGGGGGGGGTGAAAGCTGCGTTTACTCGCGCTTCACGTTAGAAGAGGCTCAAAGGTATGCCCGGAGGGCCTGTGTCGAGGGGGGGATGAGCTCGCTGTCTCCTCTGCCCCTGAGCAAACTGCCCTAACCGGTCGATGCCGTTCGCATGCGCCGTGACGCCGCCATTCTCGCGTCAACCTTGCTTCGCCCTCTGAGTCTACTCGCGTTTGAATCGGTGATTAAAGTTTCACTTCGCCTCCCTCCGTTCGTCTTCTGCCTTATTCCTCTTCTGTCTCCGTCGCCCTGTCTGCGGCCCTTTCTCGCCGCCTCGCTTTCCTTTCTTTTTCCCCCCTTTCTTTTCTCCCTTCCATCTGCTTCCCTTTCGCGGACGGGGTTCGAACGAGCGGCCGCTACGGCCAGGAAGCGACCGGCTTCGCGAGGGGTGGGACACATTGTGACGTTGATTCGCGATTTTTCCATCGTCGGGCTGGTTTCGACGAGGGGGTGCGAGTCTCGGTTGGACGCGGCGAACTTTCGGCGGAAAGTTGGATCGTCGCGGCGATCGATCGCGGCTGGGGTGTTCGTTTCGAAACGGGCGGACGGGGGTGGTTTTTGTGTTTTCTTTCGTGAGGGGGTGGTGTTTCGCTTTGGGATCTCGTTCGAAACGATTTTTTTCGTTGCGCCTCGTTATCGAGGACAATGCGGGAGTTTAATGGAGGTTGAACGTAGGGGGATCTTTCGTACCGCGGACGCAATTAAATCTGCGCGCTTGCAGTTCAATTTGTTGATGGAAAGTATGTTTCGTCGGCGAAAATTAATTGATTGCAGATTGGCGGGGATGCGGAGGACTCGAGGGACGATGACGTTTCGCGTCGAATGCGAATTGAATGATGTTGGTCGTTGATGTACGATTTAACGGTACGTAACTTTGTTGGAAGGGAATGAAGTTGGGCGGGCGAAAAGGAATTCGTTACTGGACAAAGATATTGCTGCATGTGCTTACCGAAACGAAATTTCCAACGTGTACCGAAAACTGTTTTTTTACAATTCGGTGTACATATTTTCTCGTGAACGATAGCGGTGGTAGCAAAGCACGGCGACTCGAGGAACGTTTTAACAAGTACAGTGACTTCAACGATAATTGAATTTCTTGGAAAATGTTAATACCTATCGAGTTTCAAAGCCTCGGCCTTAAAAAGTTCTCAGAGGAATGTAAATGTCTTTCGGTTGATACAGCGTGAGGTTCTCATTAACTCGAGATTAAAATATCCCAGTGGCACAGGCTTAAAAAGTGCTATAGTTTAATCAAATGTAACATTACATACAGCAGCGTATGTTAATATCGATTTGAACTTTCTATTCCTTTGACAAAAATCTTATCACTTTACACATGTGTGCACCGTTCTATTTCCTATGGAATTAAAAAATTATATATAATAGAGTGAAACGAATTCCAGCGATATTATAAATATTTTAGTATAGCAATTATTAACTTATTTACAGAAGGGCCATAAATATTTCAAAAAATTCCAGTAGATACTTCCGGGCCTATGGTGTTTCGAGGATTCAATAGGGAATTCTTGGGCGGTAAAAAAGACGTAAGAAAAGGGAAGAGATAAGAACCGACGGAAGTAAGGAATGGACTGGCCGGAGAAAGGTCGATATGAAAAACAGAAAAGCGGCGTTCTGATGATATCTTCGTACAATGTGCTTCAAAAAAGTATCCAATACGTGAAAACATTTCAACCATCAATTTTAAATATTCGCAGTACTTCGTAACGAAATATTTCGTGCCACGTTGTACACTGAAATATGTATCTCGTCGATCAGCAAATAATATTACCAAAGTGTAACCAAAGTTTCCTCGTCGAACTTCGTCAGAATTACAACCGACGTTATTTGTACGCTCGTTTCGTTGCGAGAGGCCGAGCCGTTCGCGAAGTTTCGTTGTTGTCAAAACTCGAAGAAACATCGAAGATAGACAATCGCTAAAAGAGAAATCCCGTAGACGAAGACGAAGGTCTGGTGCAGCTGGGGGTAAAGGATTCAATTCTCCACTTTCATTGGGTCTCGATTGGATTCTTGTATTACTTCCTCCAGTATTGTAAAAAATTTAGGGCGATTCGTTTTCCTCGTTGTGCCCCATTTTGCTCGCCGCTCGGCTTGCTTTGGTGACAGAAATTCGGCTTTCAGAAGAAAATTATGAGCGTCTGTACCAATTGCAAGGGTGCATCGTTTTCCCATTGTTTTCAGAAAACGTTTCGTATTCCTTCGACGTAATTTCGTTTCTCGCGGAGCTTCGTAGCAGAGGGTTCTTTAATTGAACAAAGTTAACCCCTCATTCATTCGCCCCTATTTATTAATGTAGCATTCGAATTGTCGTGTCCGAGGTACGAAATAAATTATTTCGAAAATTGTACAATTCCAAGAGGCGAAATTGAAATGCTTTCCACGAATTGTTATTTCGACTGGATTTTTATCTGAATTATATCGTTTTCTTAATTTCTTGCGGGGTTCTTCGATTAATATCTTTCTTTCTTGCCTTCATTGTTCGACCTCCGCCCGTCTTTTTGCGACTCTGAAATTGCATTTTCTTCTTCCAACGCGGCCCGACGTTATATGCAAAATGTTCGGACACTTTTGTTTCCGCATTCGATGCGTTAAAGTTACTCTTTTGTTGCGTTTTGTGTTACACAGCTCGCTTATCGCCAACATTCCTCACTTCTGTGTTACTTTTCCATAGAAATCTAGCATCACGCTTTTACTTCTTTCTTCCCGCTCCATTCATTCGTTTGCATTCATCCCACGAACGGTGGAGATTTCTTTCGCTTCGTGATGAATAAGCTGGTTATAGCGTATTGCCAATAAAATACCTGAACAATTGTGAGACGCGTTCGCGAGAAACAAAATCTTCGTAAAGGAAATGTTGGACAAATATAACAATTATAAAAAAAAACGCAGATACTGGAATCATGCTGCATGATTAACATAATTCCTGTTGCGTTAAAATATTATTTAATATTCGTAATTCCGACCGAAACGAATTTTGTCTACTTATCTAGAGGTATTCATTAATGTATAATACCGCAAGGAAGGAGTATATTAAATAATTAACTGTTTACTACTCAAAATAAAAATAAAAATAAAAAATTCGACTTTAGCGTTTCTTATCGTTTCTTTGTTCCGCGTATCTTTTCGTTTACGTATACGTAATACGTGTGTAGCAGTTTGTGAGATATATGTAAGATTACACAGATAACCGTTTTACTCCATGTTTTATTGTCTTTTCATTTCTGGCCCTCTTTAGACGCATTCTGTATAACAGGCAGGGCAATGAAAGGCGTACAACGGAGAGCTCGCATCAAATGTACGGGAAATAAAAAAGAATAAATAAAAATAAAAGCCGGACAGAAGCGTGCACAGTATCGAATGAAATTGTGTCAACGTAAAACTAAAAAGAAACATCTTGATGGGGCATTGATATGTTTCCGTAAAAACAATGAAACTGTCTCCACATTAATTGTCACGCGTTCCTTTTAACATTCCTCTATTCCATAAGCCATTAAATATTTCGGCAGCGAATCGCTGAAAATATTCTGGACTTGGCGAAATTGAATTCCAGAGATACCTGAAACGCCAACCAATTTCCATTTCAATGAAACACGACCATAACAGCTTTCGAATTTCCACCGCGTCAAATGCACTTAATTAAAAAACCCACTTGAAAAACGTATTCTCGAGTGCGGGGATAATTCTTTAGACACATTTCTGCAACTAATTAAAGGCTCTTTGTACGCCGCCTCTTATTAATTACGCGGAGCGAAAAGAAAGACAAACGAAGAACCTTATTTACCTCGCGCTGATATAAACAAAGCGGCAACCCGCCGCCGCCGCGCATCCGCATACGCATCCCCCGCAAAAAGAAAATGCAACGCACAAAACATTTCGTTAACTTTCGGTTCCCGCATTTCATATCGAAAATGGGGCATCGCTTCGTGCGATTCGCATGGTCAACGATAAATTGGCATTCGAATAACGCTCGAGTTGAAACGACGAGAAACCTTGTCGAACGAAACACAGTGTAATACAATTTGGTTGTCGCTTCTTGCAGTCGTCGCGTCCCTTCGACGTTTGCAGACGTCGTCGTTAAAGGTTCGCATCGCCAAATGTTTTTCGGTGAAAACGGTGACGCATTTGCAGAAAACTCTGCAGCCGTGTCAACCACTGGAAATAAATAAAGCATCGCGCCGATCACGTGCTAAATATACGGCCGCGTATAGTCCGCCGAACGGGTATTAACTTGCCGCATCAGGTAAATTACACCTGACCCCTCGCACTTGCAAGTAACGAGGCCAGACAAGTTACTTAATCCCCCGTCCCCGATCGTTGTAAATTTTATGCCGCGCCATTAACACGAGACGGTAACACAGGTCATCAAAGGATCGGCTTAATTAGGGCGGCGGCAGAGTGATTAAAACTCAATCTGACAGAGGACGTTGCGTTTAGGGGAGGTTATTAGTCGCGGGGTCGGTGCGTTTCGTTTGAAGTAATTCGCATTATTAATAAGGGGCATACGCGCAGGAAAGTAGCGCCTCGTTGATAGAGTACGGAACGTATCGCGTGGTTTCATTCGTGCGATGGTTATTCCAATTACGCGTGATTAAACGGAGGAGCGACGTAATTTATAGTAATAACGGTGTGAACAAAGTTGGCATAACGAATTTGTATTTATTGCGGGGGTAATCTAATTCGCGGGGATTGTGCACTGCTTCGTATTATAAATATTATTATGTCCGGTGGAGATGTTGGTCGGCGCAGAACCGCATTGTTTACTCACCCGGATACATAATTCTGTAATGCAAGCTTGTTAATATCCCGTTTTGACGCAATATCGCATTGAAATAGACCGGCGCAGCTGGTTGCATACATGTGTTTCCAAATGAAGGTGCATGAAATATTTCGTGCAATCTGCGATTAAATAACATCTGCCCGGAACCAGAGAAACTTCGTGCGCAGTATTTGTGCGACTACAATTTCTATCATTTCTGTAATCATCAACAGTTTCCGTTACGCGGGCCGTGTCGTTGCAAACGGTTTCGCGCGTGTGCATGTGCGCTCTGTCTGGAGGATTTTCTAAAACTGATAGGGACAGTGTCCAAGTAATCGTGTTTCGCGCGTGGGCAATTGTAATCCAGGTAAGACGCGGTCCGTGCTGTTGAACGGAGTATCGTAATCGTCACGAGAAAATAGGATTTTCCTTTTCCCTTTATTCCGAAGGGAGCGTAACTCGCGAAAAAATGGGTTAAGATTTTCACGGTTTTCCTTTCCTTTGCGTTTTCCCTTCGTTCTGGCGAAATGCAAACAAAGCGGGGAGTCAGGCGTCGAATTGAAACGACGCAACGGGAATAATTTCGAGTCGACGTACACGGCTGGCCATTGTGCGCCTCTTCTCACCTACTTTCATTTTTGCTCGAACACGATTGATCACTCGCCGTTCGGTAAATGGGTCGACCGTGCAGGGACGTGGACAGCTGCGTCGTCATTAGATCATTGAGAACGTTACTTCCGCTAAATTGTTCCAACTTTCACCGACGACGAAATTCACTGGCTGCTCCGATGAACGGTACGTGTTGCGAGGCAATTTTTAAACACCTTTCCCTTTGTGGAGTGTCTAATTTAACACTGTGCCCGTGGGAGCGATTAGTTGAAGTAGAGTAAATTGTAATAGAAGTTACGCTGTATCGTGTGAAACGTTAGTTAGATATATTTGTGTTTCGAAGTGCACGCACAAGTTAATTGATAGAAATATGTACCTTGAGCATTGTCGCAGGTACGGATAATTACTGTAACAAACTTGTTTCTCATTCCTAACATATTTATTCCATAAGTGAAACGCTATATAAATAATGAATAAGATAAATAATACGTAATCGAATTTACGAAAACAAATTCAGAAGAAGAATTATTACAAATTCAATTGCAATAGGTGGAACCTCAAATATGAATTTATTTATTTCTGAATTACAAATGTTAAAAATGTTACATTGACCCAAAATTTTCCGTCACCATTATGCACGTGTGAGGTAGATCCTTGCACGTCCCTGTTAAAGGACTCCCTCTTATGCTCTCCTCGCCTTGGAACACGTCATCTGTAACTCCGCCAGCTGCTTTACTATTTTTCACGGGATTGTTGTTGATAAGGTGAGGAGATTCCACTCTGTTGGGATTTATAGCGCCCCCGTCGTTGGGTCCACGTGGCAAATTTATTACGATATTAGGCTGTACCAAAAGAGAAGTGAAAAAAATGAGAACGGTCGACTTATAATCTCACGATTAGTGACCGGGTATCAAAATATAAAAATAGCAGTCACTTTTACAAAATATTGAACGTAGTTTTTTCCCTCGAAAATATCGCGTCGTTGAAGTGACTAATAATAGAGCATTATCTAACAATTATTAGGGGACAAACATAAATTCAACAATTTCAAATGACTGAGAGGACTGGCAAGCTTAAATTATATTTCACGAGCATATTCCATATGAATTCGAATTCTTTTCAAAGTATATGTTCATAAAGAATGATGACATTTCTCATCCGGAGAAGTTACCACTGACAATGAACAATTCCAGGCAAATTTTTTGCGACATATATTCTGCCCGCGTAATCCATCTGGCACAATTAAAAAAGCTGGCCAAAGAACGAAAATCTTCTATCACAATGTACAAAAATCCACCCTGATATTTTAGTCTGTGTCTGTTTGAAATGGTGCAACACGTATTTTCGTTCAGGAGGACCGGTCTTTACGCGCTCCTGTTGCATTTTACATTTTGCTTTCGCCGCGAAACACGCTGAAACATTTCTTAGCTAAAGCTCCCAACATCTGCCCGGTTTCTCATAAATTGTAAAAGGGAGCCTCATTTTCCTCGCGGGGCCGCGTAATGCGTTCAAATCTTCTACCTGCTTTATTTATTAATTGGGCGCCGCGTGTGTCGTTCCGAAAGGTGTTGCATAATAAGGTTGCACGGTAACGAACATTAAACTCTCTCGATATGCAAATTAAACCTGTCTGGTATCGTAGTCGTTTTTCAATTCGCGTTTTCTCTGCCACGATATAGTTATCGGACGTACATTTGCTTGAAATCTCGGAATAGCACCGTCATATCTGATTTTTCGTCTCGCGCACTCTATTTAATGCATTAAATGCTTTTCCCGTACATTTTATAGATCACGACTACTTTCTATAATTAACAATTTCTAAATGTCGCCGATAATATCAATTAATAAAAATCCTTAACGAGATGTAGCTTCCATTTTCGAGCAATTATACTTTTATTTTTCTACTCGCGCACTTTTTCGAAAATGTGTATTTTGTTTGGGCTCACCTGCAAATTTAAAACATTTTCTAGGCCTATAGTCGTAGGCCTCGGCATCAGCAATCCATTTAGGGAATTAGGTGTAAGTTGACGTTGGATCTCATTGGAGTCTTGGTAGCTCAAACACCTGGATCGTCTTGGTACCTCTGCTGGTAGAACTTTGCGTCTCTGTTTCGGCAATTTGCTACGAGCCTGCGATATATAATCAACAGTCGTATAATAATATGAAAATGCTAATATCGCTTATTATAATTAATATAATTATAAGCAAACACAGGGCAGCGAAAATTACAATGGAAGAGATAAAGAATACTGTACATGATGGATGAAGTAACTTTTCAACGCTTCAACATTATTCTACATTGTAATATATTCTTCCTGATACCATAGATTCTTCTGAGCCTCGGATATGAAGCAGTTTATCAAATTTATTCACAAGAATCATCCACAGAAAAGTGCGATTCTAGCGGAGTGGCTATGTCTGACTATAAACGGGCTTCTACTACTGATACGTTAATATTTGCCTGAAATTCGATACAGCGGTTGTTCTACGCAACACGTTCACCTGTGCGATAATTACAAAACTTTCTTTACTCTGTTCTCTCGCCACTTGGGCCCATCCCCCTCTTTAAAAATATCTCGACGCCAACAGGTATGCAAATCAATTCACACTTACTTTCCTATTACTGTGATTGGCTCGCGCCTCCCCACCCATCGTCAATTACCAATGCTCCAACGGCGGTACGAGTAAGTTTCCCTTCATTATTACACATCACACCCCCCCTTCCACCCTCATTAACCCGGCCGCCGTGCAGAAGCTCAAACACCGACGCGGTCAGAGGCGGACGAAATAAAAGGTGCGCGAGCTTTCTGCGTTTAATTTTCACGGTGTTTCCCGAAGAACTTTCGAAAAGCTTGCACTCGCGGGAGAAACTTTCGAGTTTCCTTGAACCCGCGAGCACCGAACTACCCGCTCGAATCTTGACGCGAACAAAACGTTTAATAGCGAACTTCCGGCAACGCCGAGTGGCCCGGCGCGCACCGCTCGTTTTCGTTTTCGCCAACGGGGCAGAATTATATCGTCGTCGATTAATTGGATCGCGTCGCGCCACTTCTCCAGCTCGTGTCCGCGTCGTTTCGACGGTCGCGTAAAGAATTGACGCGGGCGAAAGTTCAGCCGGTGGGAAAGTTTCGAATTGGCTGGCGAACGGCGCAAAAGTTTAACGCGTACCCGCGGCTGAATGGACTTCCGTTTCCGTGTCCTCGGCGGACACGTATTCGCCGTGCAGAAACTCGACCTGTGCCGTGCAAGTTAATTCGATAAGAGGACGGAAAATCTTGGCGTGTGAAACTTTCCGCCGCGTTGGGTACCGCGTTCGCGCCGATGTTTATTAAATACCGCAGGCTGGTCGTTGGGAAAGTTGCGGAATCGCGGCGAGAAAATGACTGGAGGCCACGTCGCCAATCGAACCGACAGTATTCTCAGTAGGGGATGAAACTTTTTGAGGGTGGATGGCCTTTAATTTTCGTGTTCGCGCCAATGTTGTGTGTGTTTGCGCCGATGCTAATCTTTACCTCCTCTATTGTTGTTATGTTAATAATGGAACGTTACAGGCAAGTAAATTTTGTTGTCAAGTTATACAGGGATCTGCAGTGCGATTGGCAATGAATGGAGGGGAGAAAGCTCGACTGCTTCGTGACGTCTACTTTCGTGTGACCCAATTTTCTTTAGATACAATAACGCGCTAAATAAGTGCAGGTGCACTTTCCTTTCATACGGAATAATCTGTCCCATTTTTTTACGGACACCTCGGTATCAGAAATACATTTTACACGGCGCGATACATTTGCGTGTTGAATCGCTAATTAAAATAATTACCGACCAAGAGCAATCAAGAACAATCTTCAAAGGAACGCAGAATAATGTTATCAACGTATCTCGCACGCATTATCGGCAAAAGAAGGAAAGGGGATACGTGCCGAAAGTGGTGTACAAACCTGCGTGTGGGAATAAAACATGGAAAAATTGCTGACGATAACAGGGACCGGGAGGGCGATGGCTAAAACGCCCGCAATGGCGCACATTCCCCCGATGAACATTCCAGGAAAGGTTTTCGGTGTCATATCCCCGTAACCAACTGTCGTCATGGTCACCAAAGCCCACCAGAGACCGCGTGGTATACTGTCGAAGTCGTTATCCGGGTTTTCCTACCGGCCGAAAAACCATACATGAAGGATCGCTTTTAGATTAATGGATCCGCGCGACGAAACTGTCGATGCTGTTTAACAAATTTTGTCGAAACTCACGAAACTCGCAAACAAACTTCAAAGCAGATAAAATCGGACAAGCCTTGAACAAAGATAAAATTTCTGTTCCTTGGAACGACGCGAACGAAACGGTTCTTCGGGTGCAACATTAAATCGGTCGACGATTGTCGTGCACTGCACTTTACGCGACTTTCATTTCCCAGCAGGTAAATCAACGATGGATGAAATGTTTTGCAAACGTAGGCACTCCTTCCGCAAACTTCGTTAAAAGAAGTTAGAGTTTCTTAGTCGAAAAGTATAGAAGTTCGCCGAAACGATATTTCGCTATCGGAATTATTTATCCAGGATAAAGACAGAGTATCCAAGTACTTACTCGCGCACCTCTGGAATATTAAGAAGGTCGTATAGTGCGGTCTTCTGGAGTCGAGGGCATGTTCACATCCCGATCTACCCGGGTGAACGGGTTGATTCAAAGGGGAAAGCTATTCAACTCGTGTACGAAACCGAGGGGGAGATAAAAATCATGGCAATGATACTCGTATCGCGATGGATACTCGAGCGATCCGAGCCGCCCCTGCAGACGAGCTCCCTTAGAAAAATACTGAAGGTATGCCGTGGCGGCGCGAGCGCGCAGGGAAACTTTCGAAATCGATTCCCCGCCGCGGAACAAAGCAGCATCGCCGTGAACTAAAACTTAGCCCCTCCGGCTTCTTATTCGCGCAAACTAATGAAATAACTTCTTTTTCCAATTAGAACGTTCCGTAATGGGGTTTAAACTATCCGGGAATCCTACGTCGGCCGCCGTCGAGCGAAGGTTTGCGAGAGAGTCAACCGTTCGACGACACCTGTGGCGTACATACTTGGAGTCGTTCCGCGTAGAAGATGAGACTGGCGAATACAACGATTCCCAGAACGAGGAAGAACACCAGCAACGCCAATTCCTTGGCGGATGCCTTGAACGTGTGGATGAGGATTCTCAGGCCGGGCGAGTGCCTGGTCAGCTTGAAGAGCCGCAGGACTCGAGCTATCGACAGAACCTCCAGGTAGAGGCTGGACTCTGTGAGGAACTCGGTGTAGAAGCTCAGCGTCGCGGCTAAGTCTATTGCGTTCACCGGCGACACGGCGAAGCTCTTCAGGCTAGGGCTCACCTGTAATGCGATCCGACAGACAGGTGGTTGTTACCAGAGTATGTCACCGTGCTTGAATATAGCGGCGGATAGAACAGTAGAATACTACACGATTTAGATTAATAATTGTTTGACTTCGTCTGAAATACTTCTTATCGATCGTCAAAGTAGCAAAAGAGTAATTGTTAACAATTTAGTCTATAGTTTCCTACGTCGTCGTTGCTTAAACATAGTCCCCAATACCTTTCGCATAAACATCACCCGCAATACCACCCCTAGCTTAATTAGTCAATTAAAATTTCACCCGAATAAGCGACGGGATAAATTCGAATCGCAGCGTCGCGGTGCAACGAGAACGGACAACTTCGCCACGTACCAAGCAGCGAATAGTAATCTCCAAAGTGAACCAAGCGTTGCACGCGTGCTCGAGGTAGAAGAACACCGGGTAACGGTCCCCGTCGTCCTTACTCGGGTCCGTTTCCGATCGCAACGATTCCCCTTGCCGTTGAATGCTGTTCCCCGACCGTTTCGTCGTCGCGTGACTCTTCAGGCAGAAGCAGAGCACCGAGAGGCAGATGAAAAGTATTGAAACGCAGGCGATGCATTTCGCCGCTCTCGAGGAGTACGGCTCGTCGAACACTGCCCAGATCCTTGGCCGAGCTTTTTGCCATCTCGTCAAGGTCCCCCTGCTGTATCCATCCTCGAAACCGAAAAGTCGCGCGACCTCCTCGTCGCTCAACTTTTCACCCTCGACGTCCAGCTTGTCGAGTATTGCCAGCGTCGCCTGGGTATCCCTGTGCACGCTGTACGTACTCCAGCAGCATGGCTCGACCTGAAACGTTCGTTCGGAAGACGGATTTGTTGAAATTCGAAAAGGTACATTTATTATTCTCTGGTGGCGATGTTCGCTGGATATATAACGCGCGGCGTTGGATCGTTTACACCCGGTAGAATATTTTACGGGGAATACAGAATATTTCTCTGTTGTTTCTTTCCTTTTTATGTTAGAATGTGTATCGATATTTTTTACCTCGACGACGCGAAGACAAATGTCGCAAACGAGTGAAATAAAATCGACTGCAAACCTGATTAGAATCCAGGCCCCAGAATTCGAGTTCCTCCTCGAACAGGGGACCGCAGACGTCCGTCGGGTAATGAAGCTTTCCAGTGCGATAGTAGTTCAACACCTGGGCGAACACGCCCGGGTGACGGTCGTAGAAGTATTCGTTCAGAACCGGGTCGTAATTGACCAGGGCCTCCGTTAAACGCGACAACCTGGTGGCTGGTATTTTCCTCAGGGTGGACTTGTACGTCTCGTGGCGTACACCGCCTACGTTCAAGATCACCCTGTCGTTCCACCTGCTGTCATCCAACTTTCTCATTCTCCTGAACTCCCCCGGATCGCATCGTAGAGGGGAGAAAGTTCGTTAAGCTGCGCGAACCACCCCGGAACCGCCTATTTAAGTAACGCAAAAGAATTATCATTACAATTATACCCATTTTCGTTCTACGTTCCCCGGAACATTTAGAATGGAACAGAAGCGATTTTATTAAAATCTTAAAAGTGTGTCGCACGTTTACGTCTTCTCGCCTATTCGAAAATTCGTGGGGATAGTTTATTCACCAATTCATGAAACCATCCGTAAAGTATTAGTTTATTATATACAATATTGTACACTAGAAATTTATAATTTGTTATTTTATTGTAATGTCATAATGCTTATGGCGCAAACAAATTTCGCAGACACTTCGTTTCGTGTTTCATTCGTTGCGCAAAGATTTCAGACGCGCAGAATACCCGCGCGAGTAAACTCGCGGTGCAAGCTGGACGAAGCGTGCGCGTTCAACATAAATTGTACACGTGTTAGCGAACGTTCGGTCAGTATTTTCGTATCGAAGTTGGTCGGGCAATCAATGTGTACTCTGCGTTATTAAATTTACGACGGCGGGCACGTAGGCTGTCGAACGGACCACGGTGGAATTATGCCTGCCGTGGGCTCTGATTACTCGACAACTAGTTTTTCTATAATCCACGTGAAAGGAGACCGAGGCGAGTATTACAGCACCCTTGGGGAGGATTGGCCGCCGGGGAAAATTGATTGGAAAATAGGTTGGAAATAAGAACCGTTCCGCGGGGAAATATGAAACGCCAGCGGCCGTGGAATTTAAACGAAGCCGCGTTTATCGAAACGAAAAATCGTTATGCAGAAATTCGGACGCCTGTTCGGATTTTTCGTGCACGCGCGCAGCATTGTTCAACGTTGTGGAATCATATATTTCGTTGTTGCCAGAATATCTTAGGCGGAAATGGGTGAAACAATCGTTTCGCTACGATGCAACTTTATGATACAAACGGATATGCTCGAGGTCGCCCGGTGTAAATGTAAAGAGGATCCATTTGTCTGTTCTGAAAATAGAGTTACCGATGTTCGAAAATACCACGCCAAGCAAGAAAAAATACTGTGCATGCAAAATGTTATTTTTAAAATAAAAAATTATCCAGCGCACGTGTAACGTTTCCAGTCGAATGTTTTCCTCGGAGACATATATTTAGATTGAACGAGTAAAACGACTTTTCGTTAACAAAATTGTTTGCGCGACGAATGCAAATAATAAATTCGGGACAGAATAAAAATATATATATTCATCCAAACGCACCTATCACGGAGAATGAAATTATTCAACGAACATTATTGTTAATTAAATATTTCAATCACCATTTATCAGAGTCAATGCATTAGTGCACTGTCAAAGCATGTCATGAACTGATCATTACAGAATTCGAAACGCAGCACAGTAGTTTCACACGGAATTACCACAAAATGTTTAAGTATAAATGTCGTGCTTTGGCATGCAAATAATCTCATCGTTTCTTACCAATTGCGCACTGTATTCGTGAACCGTGTCTTCGTAGCACCTCACGACATTCCACCGCGTAATATTTTTCGACGGTATGTAGCTTAAAGATCGTGCATCCAAAGATTACGTGCACTTCGCCATTGTATACGCGACGCGGATCACTGGTCGAGAGAATGACGACGATTTCTCGCAGCCGATCGGGGAACTCGAGTTTCTGGAGGTGGAATAGCCCACGGACGCGAGCGTGGTATCCAGTTCTATAAATTCGACAGTGTTTATTTGCGTGGCCTACCGCGAACGTTTAAGTTACCGTCGAATCGCCAATCGACGAATTCG
This sequence comes from Nomada goodeniana, assembly GCA_963969485.1. Classification (NCBI taxonomy): domain Eukaryota; kingdom Metazoa; phylum Arthropoda; class Insecta; order Hymenoptera; family Apidae; genus Nomada; species Nomada goodeniana. The sequence goes on from OZ018302.1 coordinate 4,396,736, forward strand.
TTTCGTCCGCGAAACGAGAGAAAACGTATATTCAATTTCTTTTATTAAAAACGTATATTCATTTCCTTCAAAATCAGTTGGGCGTAGTGAATGCTCTTGAAGAAGAAGTAGCAACAGGAATATCGAAGTGCCGTGCACGCGAAATAGACTGGTGACGGAATCAAAGTGTATTATTGAAATGTGCAAAATTTAGTTACGGTTATTTCGTTAGTAACATCTCGCAAATGAATTTAGTTTATGATTTCTGTTTTATGTTGTAGACGTTGTTTGTAGCTTTAATTGTTCTCCCGTTGCAATTGCAAATTTTACTAATCATTGCTGAGGTATTATTGTTTAATCGGCTTGGTTAAATTAATTGTTACGTATACTGTAGAGGAAGAAGTTTTAATCATTACATTCATCCGTGTATTAAAGCATCGCGGTCTAATAAAGTTACTTGCATAATTTTATGATTACATGAAACTTTACAATGAAAGAGCCACGTTAATCCACATGCGTCATAAAATTGATTAATGAAGATCATTCTTCAAAAATCTTCGTAACGAAATATCGAAAAATCATTTCTCCAAATTTCCTTTTGTACAATATATTTCCAATAAGCCCGCGGGCATTGCCTTCGTCCCTCGGTGTGGCGATCAGAAAACTCGTGCACCTGATGGTTCGTCGATAAAGCTACGCACCAATGTCGGTATATCAGTACACCTTTGAAAGCTGCGCAGCATCTGTCCTCTATGTGGAAGATTTTGTACTATTGCAAGGGGAAGGATATCGCGTGCAACAGAAGGTCGTGAAACGATGTACCATGAGCGTATCGAAAACGATTTATCTGTCGAAACACAGATATGCAATGTTACCCGTACCTGGTTCACCTGTACCGCGGTACAAATTCCCGTAAGAAACGTACCGTCGGCTTATGACCTACCATACTTACATCGCGCTAGAAAAATTTCAGAATACTCTCAGCAATTCAGGATAATCTAATTCCCTGATAGCATCGTCGAAAATTTGTTATTGATTACCATAATAATGTCAATTTGAATAATAATGTCGTGCATTGATACATCTAAATGAGAATTAGCTTAAAATTAGGAAAGTTCTGTACGGCACTAAAATACAGAAACGTTCACACGCGCGTGCACACGCATGAAACAACATAAGCCCATGCTTTAATACTTTCTTCACGTGTTCCCGTTGAATCCCTCCAACGATTGAAATCTCGTAAATTTTACATCCCTTCAGAGACCCCGTGCCGACTTCCATGATTCTCCGGTTCAACGCCAGAGACAATCGCCGTGAGTGGCCGAAAATCGAATTTCCATCGTTTTCGGTGATTGCAGCGAGCTCGACGCGCTACATCCACCCCCGTGCCACACTCGCAACCACCCCTGACAGGTCAATGCCAGATGAAGGGTAAATACGCTTAGTCTGCGAGCCGTATCATACACTTCATCTGTGCACCAGGCGCTAACTAAAGGCCAGGAAAATATTCGCGGCAAATGATCCGTGCTACGTGAGCACGAAAGAAATACAAACAGGCAATCTAAGATGCCCCGTGTTCGCCGTCCACCCCATTATTCCCTCGGCGAGCGACAGCCAGCGATGGCCACGATGTTTCCTGATTTACTCGAATACGGGCGAGGGTATGCGAAAAATAAATGATACTGAGATAATTATAAAGCGCCTGCGGGTACATAATTCTTAAAGCACGATTGACACGAATGCAAACAAGGATATGGAAATGAATAAATAATATTTAGATAGTTATGAAGAACCTTTAGATACATATTTTCTAAAGTATGATTGATTTGAATATAATTTTCAACGATTTGAACGTTTGCATAAGAAGTTCTCATTAATTTATTTATTTCGAACACGATACATTTCACAATGATTGTACTTGCTGCGATGTTGAATTGCACGAAAAATGGTGAAAAATGTGGGCTCGTTCCCATCACTAGTTACACAACCAGGACGACCTCCCGTCTCAATTTCTTCCACGCATCCACTACCATCGCATCGCCACCATCCATTCATCCCTTCCCTAATCTGAGACTCCCCCGTCAAACGACGTTCACCCTCGTCAGGGCGATCAGCCCTCAAGCTCTTCCGTCCCCTTTTTTCCACCCTACAACCTTCGACGACGGAACACTTGGAACGACGAGTCGCGCCGCCATCGGGTTCAACTTGCGCGCTGGAATTGTTGTTAGGGGGATTGATATGTACGAAAGCGATTGGCGCTGTATGGGTGTAAGGGGTCCGTCTGTACGTGCACTAGGTTCTATAGTGAACAGGACATTGGAGCCTGTTGTTATTGTTGCTCTGATTGCGCGTCGATTAGTTATTTTATGCGATTTCGCAATTAATAATTGTTCGAACGTTGTCGATTAATGCGCAGATATTGAAACAATTTTGTTAGCGGCGTTCAAAGAAATTGAATGCCTCGTTTCCTTTTCGTGCACGCAATTAATACATTTTCCGCAGCTGGATGTCAGCAGTATCATCAAGTGTCTAAACAAATTCTTAAATCAATACGTTCTTTTCGAGGAAGAGGAAGAGGAGTTGAATCATTAAAGATGGCTGGGCAAAGGAGTAATCGTTAATAATGTACAATATATAAAGTTGCGTATACCGTGACGCACAATTGCATAAATGAGTTTTTATCCTTGCAAGTAGAGAGCCGTAAAGTTCAGCACGCGACCTTCTGTAAACATACTTACCCGATGCCAGAGCTATTCGGTCACGCGACCATCAGTTAAACTCCGATGGTGGAAAATCGCTAATAAAATTCGACCCCACATAATTCTCCAAGTAACGCCGCCCAATTATGCAATTTCCCCTCCAATCGCCTCCTCAAGCCTACCACCGTAAAGCTATAAATCCGGGCATCAGTGAACCAACGAATGTCTCAGCTAATTCCGCTCAGTCTTATTGAACAATCAGGAAGGGGCGAAGAAACTGGATAGGAAACGATTATAGATTCTTCAATGGGACAATAGCTGCATGGTTAAATCGAAAAGAATTATGTTAATAAATAGAAAACGGTGTGATTTTCGCATCGCCTATAATTCTTAAACTCGAATTATATTCCCCTCTGTTACTAATTCGTAGAGCGCGTAATTACAATTAGGTTGTCCTGCAAGTTCCTGCGATATTTATTAAACAGTCAATTTCGTCCAAGTAACATTTACCTGTCACGTGCGCATTCTTTATCATTTAACAGCGTTCTTATCTCCATCTCAGATTAGTTGCCAATCGTTTCTCTAATTGCGTTAATAACCGGCGAACATTAATACAAAGACCACAGGAACAACATTTTATAAATTGAGCACCTGCAGCATCCGATAACATTGCGCCTCCAACGAAATTCCTTCCACCCTTCCAGCGAAACCTTCTCTCCATATCTTCCGCGCTCGAAATCAACCCCACAAAAATACTCCCCCAATTGCAAAGCAATATTCCATTTCCCATGCAAACAAGCGAAGACCCGAAACCCAGGTCAACCATTCCCCGCGAGGAAAGGCCAAGCACCGTCCAGCCTCGCGTGCCTAACTAGCCCCACAAAAATCTCGAGCCCACCGAGTCGCGACTAGTCTCGCCAGCCCCAAGCATCCGTCCTCCGCGCAGCGGAATCAACGGAAACATTCACGCATCGTTCATCAGCGGAACGAAATTATCCCAACGGTGCGGCCACCCCCGATGATCATGCACCCCCGGACTAACCGCCGCTCTCTCGCGGCGAGACCTCTCTCGTCGACGGACAGCCTCCCGAGCTTCGACCGCCCTCCGTTCGGCGCTGTCGTCGCGAACGGGAGGTCGGGGTAGGTCGGCAGAACGAGACGATGTACGTCCGAGGGAGGGAACGCGCCGTGGTGATAGTCGACGAGGACGCTGGGTGGTGAGTGCCACCGTTTCGGGTCCTCCTCGGGTCCTGACGTTCCAGGACCAGGGAAACGTGTCTAACGTTTTCGTTTTTCTTTCCTTTTTTTTTCCCCGTCCGTTTCACGCGTCCCTCCGCGAAGGGAGGGAACAACAAGAAGATTAGGACAGATCGATAGACCGGTGACAGAGGCGGCCAGTGTGCTTTTGCTTGCCTGCCCGCGGTGTCGTGCGTGACTGATCCATCGCCGCTCTTTGCCTCCGTGGAGTTCCCGTGGGCCAGCGTCTCGTAGGATCGCACGGGGTGCGGCCGGCCATGGTGAAGGCCCCGGCGATGGGACCGTCCGCTGGCACCCAGGGGATCAGGAAGATCCATCCTGGCCCGGAGATCGCGATGAATCCGAGGAATCTGCCGACCGCGGTCGCCGCTACACCTCCCAGCATCCGAGCAGATGGGAAGACGGCCGCGCTGTATCATCCCCAGGTACATTTGGATACGACGGATTGACGAACGGGCGACGTCGAACGCTCGTTTCGCCGTCGTTTCAGAACGTCTTCTCCGGTTTCGGACGATTGCTCGGGGTTGCTTCGACTGGCGCGTCCGTGGTTATTAGGCAACTGGGTCTGTATTGTTGTTGCGGGAACAGATTTCGTGGTACAATTTCGAGTCCTTCAAGAATCCGCTGGACTCCAGATGCTGGATGGCGGTCGTTCGGGGTTTCCTTTCGGACTTAATGCGGGACAATAAGTATGCAGGGTAGGGCAAGGGAGTGTGTCGGACTGTGGTTTGTCTATTGGACGTATTAGACGGTCGGAGGGTCACTTCTACTTACGGTCCGCTTTCTTTTTCGATCGATCCTCCCGCGCGGGTGCAGCTGATCGATCGATTGCGGCTTTGTTTTGATCTCGCGTGGCTTTCTTAAACGGTTTCGCTGAACAGTCGCAGAACGTAGTTTTCCTTCTCGCAGGAAATTCGCGTGGCCGTCGCGTTGAGAATCGTCCCCGTGCCTTTCGTCTCGTCGCAAAGGTTTTTCCGTCGCGATTCGGCCCGTTTCGGTGCGACGTTTCCAGTGGTCGGCGATTAACGGCGAATTGAATTTCGAAGCTGGTGTCGATTGAGTTGCAGGCCGCGGCCCTTTCCCGCTGATCGTTGTTGCGTTTCACTTTGAAATTTGCCCTCTTCCCTTTTTTTTTTTAATGCCTCGCTGGGTGCACGCCCATCGTTAACGCGCTGTGATTTCTCGTTAGTTTCGTGATTTCATTTTCTCGATGCGCTCGTTGTTTCCCTGTCACTGCCTGTTACCTGGGGCTTTTTGTTGCTCGGCCTTTCAAAGAGTGTTGCGGGCGAAGCCGAATTGATCGCGTGCTTTTCTCATTATCTTTCCGCGAAATTTTCCCAGTTGCACCTTGGTCAAGGCTAATAAATGGTGTTCCGTTGTTTGTACAGCGAACGCGCCTCTTCAATTCGCAATTGCACAGAGGACACTGCATCTACGATTTTCCCCACATAATTATCTTTCTAGCTTTATGATTCTTTCGCTGCCGATAGAACGACATTGTATCGGAGAGAGATTTATATTTCTGTTTGTGCGTTTAATTACTGTGTCGCCTTCACTCGTGTGGTCGTTAACGACGATGCTTTAATATGTGGTACTCGTCTCGGTACAAATAATATTTAGAACACCTCCGGATAATATCTTTGAGTGTCGTTTAATTATTGTGTTTCTTGTGACTTGGACAGCTGCCATTCATTCGGACGGTTTAGTCAAATTCAGCTGGTCTTGCGGCGTGAAATTTTAACTGACCCACATAAATCGAAATCAGATTCACTGACAAAACATCGTTGAAACGTTACGCACTTTTCGCGGAAATATTTGTACAATTCGCTCGCCGATCACAACGGAAGTTCATGTATCCACCTCCTTCGATTACCTCGCGCTCAAGATTCGTTTACACGGGGGTGAATTATTGTCAAATGACAGAATTGGTTAATGGTAATTAATGAAACGTCGAAATTCATTTAGCCCCCCGGTCGCAGTGATCACGGGGTTAAAATTTAATCGACGGTATATAAATTACTCTTTCCATCAAGTTCAACTATTCACCGTACGCTTCGATTCATCGCCGTACGATTTCATTATCGCGATACACATTTATAATTCCTCCGCAGACTGTAACCGCGTGATTAATCATTTTAAACAATCGACCGTACCCGTATTCGCGAGAAGATGAGAGATCAACGCACGAACAATATATTCTTCCTTTCAATTAAGCGCCTCGAATTCTTCACCGCCCTCGACCCGACTTATCAGACGTTCGCTCGATTTTTCATTCTCTGTCGAACATTTTCCCGGATTTCGTAGCCGGCTTCATCTGAATTTCTCTGTCGTCCACTTCGTGTCCTCGCCTTCTTTTTTTTTCCTTTCTTCCCCGCAGGACCTCGTTTGATCCTCGCGCGACAGCTCGAACTCCGTGCTACCCGTTTCACCTTCGTCGTCGCAACGTTTGCAATTCAATGATAGCCGGCGGCGTTCGCTGTCGCAGATAAATTAGCGTTAAATTCAGCGGGGGAAATATTAGGTCGGACGGCTCGTGAAACGCGGGGGCGAACTCATGAATGAATGGATGCCGCGATCCTTTCTAAGAAACTCGTAATCTTTTAAACCCATTGATTTATTCCCGCCCCCGTTTCTATTTCCCGTGAAACTCTTTTTCCCGCCGGGGTAAATGAATATTATCGCGGTCGATCTTAAGCGAGTCGACTCTTGTGTCCCGCGAGCGTTGCAACAACCACCTCGTGATTAACTGGTCGGGGAAATATTCGATTAGCCCCCGTTACGTTTTCGTTCGCGTATTCCGCGTACGAGTTGCGGGAATACTCGATAAATTGGAAGGGTCGTTTGTTACGGGGTTGCTTTGCAACGCGTGTAGAATGCGAGAAAATCGGGGATAAGGAAAGAAGTGAAAAAATCCAACGAAAATTATATGCCTGCTCGTGTCAGATTATATTGGCGGCGTTAAATGTTAATGGAAATTTTCAATTCTTCGTCTCGAATGGTAAAGAAATTTGCGTTACTCGGCTTGGAAATTTTAATTACACGGATTTATTAAAGGATTCAAAGCATTTCGGATATCGAAGCGATCGTTCGGTGGAAATCTTCGCGATTCCAATTTAATTATGCATTTCTACCGAGTAGAAAACAGCGCCAAGTAGCGCGGAACTGACAGAAAATTAATTAAATCGTGCCTTAGCGAATAATTACCGCGTGAATTTCGTTATACGTCTTCTGTGGGAATACAAAATACCTTAAAAACGTTTCGGGAACGTGAACGTTAAACGTGTCGGTCTTTAGAGAAACTTCAATGGCAGGGAAAAACTTTCGCGCAATAAGCGCAATCAATAGGCGTGTGTATTTAGGAAATTGCTTATCTTGCGATGGAATAACGGTGGTTAAATATTCATTCACGTGCCCAGGAAGCGGCAATTCTCATTCCCTTAAGCATACTTCTTACGCTCCTATCTTCTTTATAAACGTTGAACACATTGCGGTTAATGCATATAATAAGCACTACGGGAAGAAGCAATTGTAATTTGTAATTCTACAAAAATTTAATCAATCAAATGTTCCCCAACATCTTCACTTTCGCTATTTAATTCACCGCCAGCTAATTACTGATCGATTGCATGCTTGCGTCACTTGAACGAAGACAGATCACTTTTTCCAGCAGTCACCGAAATTCTTTCGAAACGTACACAGCACCGGCAGAAACGAAACAATTTTCCCCCGGCACACATCGAATAAGATCAGTCGAGTGGGCTTTTGTTTTCGAGAAAATCGATTCGCCCTGTTACGCGAGATACGTGTGCTTCGCTAAAAAAATCAGCTCAACTAATATCACTGGGAAATGTTTATTACGTTCGTACTTAGCATGGCCTGCGAACGAACAGGGCCGCCTGTCGCCAAAAGTATTGTTTCCCTTGGCAACAAATACCGACGGGGTGCTTTGTAATTGGGGAAAGAGTTATCCGGTCCCGCGGCGTTTAAAATTCAAATTATGCTGATACAGCGCTTGGCGCACATCGTTGATTCTATCAAATTCTTCGGCAATTCGAAACACGCAAACGAAAGCGTGAATTCGTGGTTCGAATAAGGCAGGTAAACGATGCCTTCCTTTATATTGGTAACGTGCACTCTCGTTTATGAAACTTCTTGGGTCGACATTCGCCGATAAATAATTCGTCGCCAGTCTTTGTTCATTTTACAATCGTGTCTGCGTTGAAACGTATTTTACGAACGACGAAACGACGTATTTTCGGTTCGTACTACTCGGGGGTAGCATCAACGTTGAACTCGCGGTAATCGCAAGATCACGGTGGGGAATACTTGGCCAGAATGTTTGCACCACTGTCCGGACACTTTGTGCAACGAACTGTCTCGATAAATAGAGTTGCAGTGAATTATATAGGGACGCTGGCACATGGGTGGCGAACAATTAATTTGTTTCAACTGGACCTGCACATTTTGCGGGGCTTCCATCGACCGTTCCCTCGAAGCACGAATTTTTATCCGTCGTTTTATTTCGCCCTCGATCAGCCGCTCCAATTAATTTGTGGTAATTCAACTAAGTCAAAGGCCTTTGAAAGTTTGATCGCACTTTTTGCCATGGACGAACAATTCGTATTTCCCGTTTGTTGCCCCGCAATGAACGGCCACGCAAAAATTTCATTAAAATTATAATGTTCAGTTGCGCGCGCGATTAATACGAGCTGCGTATACTATCGTCGCGTTCAAAATGCCTAGGAAAATTGCACTTGCTGGAATTGTTTTTCAAAAAGTACGAAAAAGTACGAAAAGCACGAAAACAGTGTACGACGCTTTATGTATGCAACAGTTTCGTCCTGCTGGTTGTGGCGGAAAGAAAAAATAGGAACAAAATAAATGGAATTTCATTCACAGTGATGAAATTTGCGGGCGTCGTTTAATGAAAACTTGACGCGCGTGTAAACTGAACCGGATTTCGTTCGGTAACAGTTGAATATACTCTTTTTATCTCGTTCATATACAATACACGAAAATATCAACTCGATGCGTGCACCATATAAATACTTCGTACTACAAAAGTTCGCAACTGAGGGGGTTGCCGCAGAAACATGTGTAACATTTTCTTATTTTACCAGCGGGAATTTTGAAAAATTACTGAACGCGCGAAGAAATTTATGAATAGCCGAAACTGTCGGCTTATTCCTCGCAAATATTTCAGTATCAATTTCGGTTCAAGCGGTGTGCATTTTATATTTGCTGTCCTATATGTTTTCGTAACATTGTACCATGGTTACATTTACTGAAATACATACAACACATTTCTAATCATGCACATAGGAAATGCTGTCACGAAATAACAATGAGAGGTAATGGATTCGTTCAATTGTTCATTACACATCCGCATATTAAATAATGATTAATAAACTTGTATAAATACAAACTCTTAATCAACGTATACGCATAAACCAATTTAATTTGCCTCTGTATAATTTAAACTTAAACTGTTTTTCCGCCAACGGTCTCTCGTAAATTCTTACGTACTCCTCAGCTGAACTAACATGCACACTCGTCAATCGCACAAACGCGTGATTGCAACGCGAACCAACCTACCCACCGTCAGAGCAAGCGACTTATTCTCTCCAGACATTGTAACACTTCCGAATCAATTGCCAAAAAAAAAACGCACACCGGAATAAAAAAACCCACACACAAACCGTACAACTATCGTAACGCCAATAAAGACACGATTTCTTCCAATCGCAGTGGAAGAAATGAAATTGCCTCGATTAACCGTGCGAATTATACACCCCGACGTTCCCCAGGTTCGTCGAGGGTCCCAGGCTGTCCGCGAACCCGAGGTCGACGAATCGGACGCGACAGAGGTTCGTTCGTTAGTAAGGCCTCGCGCGGCCGTGGATCGATAATTATCGCAGGAAATTCGATAAACAATGACACCCGTAATTCACAAGGAACTGCTCGAAAGGCGGCCTGAAGTCGAGCCGGCCATCGAGCGTGTCATAAAGGGTCTGGAAAGCGTAAGAACTCGAGTTAGCTTTAAAGCCTTTAATTAATCGTGATTACTGCTCGAGGAGATCCCCGCTTCCTCTCCCCGTTGCCCCCCGACCACGAATCGGTCCTCTATTTTCTTCGCTTCTTTCTTCCCCCTTCTTCTTCCTCCTCCTCTATTTTTTCCACCCCCACCCCACCCCTCCTTTCCCGTTGGCCGACGAATAGAAGAGTGCACGACCTCGAATCCGGGCTCGCAAACTCGGCCCGTGTCATCCTCTCTCGCCTCGCGAATAAGTGCTCGGTGCGCCTCAATGATGCACTCGAGGACTCGTTTCCCGCCGATCGAATGTGGGTCAGTTTTATCGGGTGGCCGGAGAAAGGGGAGTACAGAACGCGCGAGGAGGGACGCGAGGGATTGATAGAGAGAGATAGAGAGCGAGGGATGGAAAAGAGAGAGAGAGAGAGAGATCCGTTCTATTTTTCCCGTCGAGGGGTCCCCTTTGTTGATCTTTTCACGCCCGAATTCCAATAAATGAGAATTACGCGGCCGCGGAATTTTTCAACCGTCCGCCCCGCGATTAGAAGTACTCTTCGGTCGTCGGGTGCACGCTCGATTTCCGTCGCCGCCGCGAAACCTCCGTTCTCGCGAGCTAAAGTTCGGCGACCGACGAGAGACGTCGCCGTATCAATCGAACGGGTCTGGATGTTGGGGTCCCGTAGTGGATCGTCGGGGCTCGTTGAAAACCAGCCGCGTTTCTAAATTCCTCTTGATTTCGACGAGAGGGTCGAACCAGTTTCTCGAACGACGCGCGTCCCGAGGAGGACGAAATTCGAAGGGAAACCGCGGAAGCAACAGCGTCAGCGCCGTGCGACGAAGTTGCTGACTGCGAAAACGTCTGGGAAAGTCGAAGTTATTGCGCCGTTCACGGCACGCGAACAATTCCGCTGAAAAGATTTACCGCGTCGCGTAACCGTGCTGTCGCGTGCGAGCAATGCGCACGAAACGTTGCATACCCTCGTCGACCATAACCGAGGACACTTGTAACTTTTAAAATGTCCGTTCGTATGAACAGCCCCCTCTACTTGACTGTCCCTGTCTCGTAACCGCGGAAGCGCGAGTGCGCCCGAAAGCTCCTCGCTGGATAGCTAAAGAAACGAGAAATTTTATTTCCAAGAAACACGCCGGCGAAATAATTACGCGGAACGCCAGATTGTCGTGCGAAGAGCGACAATTTTTAAAGAAAATGTTTTCTGTCGGACGAAATAATTTCTACGGTAGTTCGTAATCCTTCCGGATAATCCAATGAAGTTTCCAGAGGCAAAACGTGTCCTGCAATTATTCTATGATTATGGAACGCATCTTATTTACGGAAACCGACTGCCAATCGTGTTAAATTAATTCTGCTAAATATACGTTCAAGACGGAATTTCGTTGCAATTGTTATTTCATTTTTGGTAGCAACTCGAGATGTAAAATACACGCGGAGATAATTGCAGGAGAAAAATATACGACGAACGAAGTGGCTCTAAAATGTGTGCAAGGACCTTGGAGTTCCTAGAATCTCATTTATTAAATGGAATACTGGAGAAAGGAATGTTAAGCAGGAACCGTTTGTTTCTGCCCGTCAGAAAATATGAAAAAGAGGGGGGTCGTTCCCTGGAGAACGTGGAGAGATACCTGGTGTTCTGTCATTTTAAAAGTAACCAGCAAAACTTCGAAAAATTTTTTTAGTTCGTTCTCTATATACTCAAAATTCGTTGCTTTATCAGAGTGCAACTTCGAATCGACATACAGCAAGCGGATTCGCTGCGACAGATCAGAATAACGTTTCGCATTTCATTGTTTCGCCCCATCGAAGAAATTATTCCCACGTATCGTTTCTCGTTATAGAATTTCGCGCTTTTCGAATTCCGCTCATCGCGTGTTACCGAAAAACGCGGCGCGATTTCCGATAACACGGCGCTAAGAATTTTCCTTCGCGTGCATATAAGGATTTCGCATCGCGTTATTGATCTTCGTTACAGGCCGTTTTTTGTTCACCTCTTTGCGGTTTTACAGCACAGAGAATTATTGGGGTAGAAGAGCGGTGCTTTGTGCTAGAGAGAAAAAAAAAAAAAAGAATTTTTCTTTAAAGAGAATAATAAGTCTGTACGCTGTTTCCAGCAAATGGAAACGTCCAAAGCGATCTTTCCGTTTCTGATTGTTAAATCAACATTCTATTCTTCCCCTTTCATAACGACGTTCCCCGTCCGAACGGAGTTATTAACCGTGCACCGTTTTACAGCGACAGCGATAAAATCTTTTCCCGTGTAACGATTCACGTTTTAAGGACTACCGCGTGCTTGAGAAACTAATTCCTCCTTTTACGAATGTTATCACAAATCTGCCTTCCCCTCTTGTGGCCGTTAAACGATTCATTGCGCCAGTTAGATGTTGATGCGAAATTATAGAATGGAACTTCGTGGCAAGTAAGATGGTTCTATATTTTATGCAGTCACACCCGCGAACGATTGTTTATATTTTTATTGAAACGCACGTGCGATTGATTCAGTTCGACAGGTATTTTGTTATATCGCGGAGAACGCTTGGGAATTTGTTAAGTATACGTGCGTGTGGGCAAATAAATGCTCAGTACGTGATAGTAGATGCACTTAAGTAAACTGCACTGTTACGCGTGTAAAATAATAAATGAAACTTTGGTGACAATTAACTTCGTACAGTGTCATCAATTATTTGAAACTGTATCCAGTGTAATTACTTGCATTCTTGTTAATTAAGCAGAGGATGCAACTCCAATAGTTTATTCTTTCGTACTGTTATCTCAATGAATTTTCCTCGAGTTTGGTTCTTGAAATACGCTGCGGAAATTAATTGGAGCGTCCAGTTTTCCCTGCGTCGAAACAGAATTTCATTTCCGCAGTTGCCGTGGAAATGCAACAAATTTTTCGCCCATCGATAAATTCCCTTGAAACTTGCCTCTATCGTAAATTTTCAATTAATTTCGCAGCGAGTAGCAAACAAGGGTACAAGAGTCGCGGAATTTCCAAGATAACCTCAGCGAGTTAATCGTAACGGTACAAAATGCGAATCGTTTCGCGTTTTATAATATTAATCTTTGCAATTGTAATACGCGGGCCAGCTTGAACCACCCGTCCTTCCCTATCACAATACGTTCCAATTGCAGCATAGTCTTTTAAACGTCCTGTCTGATCCGTGTGTCACGTTAACAATAATTCTGTGGCAGCAACGTTCCAATTGCTTCGAGCAGCGAATGACCTCAATAATCCACGGAACATCGCAAATTTCAGTTCACGTTTAACACCCGTTTATCAAACCCCCTCCTACGATAACTTCCCAATTCCATTAAACTCCATATTACTTTTCCACTCTGAGCCGGCGAACTTTAATTCCCGTTTAATTTAAATTCTTCTTTTCCCCATATCTCTTTTTTTTCCTTCGTGGGTCGAACCGTTACGTCCATTTTCGCGTTACCAATTGTTCGCCCGCGTTACTAATGAAGAAAAAAACAACGCCGTCGCTCTCGACGTTAATCAGATCGATTATCGTTCAATAATTCGTGCTAATCGCGTTCAGTCTGCAACCGGGCGCACATTACGAACGACCGTCGCTGGAATATGTTAATTTTCGATACATTTCAAAGGGGATCGCGTTTTCGCTTCGACGCGAATCGTTATCACTGCGTGCCCGTTTCACCGGAATATCGGACGCTTCCGTTTCTCCACGGTGTCGAAAATAAAACGCGAAAGCAAGAGGAAAAAAGCACGTTACAGACGTCGATTTATACATAGAGATAAAAATTCGAAAAGCGCGGACAGTCGTGCGCTCTGACCAGCGACGCAGAAACCCTTGATTAATCTCTAACGATCAATTATAGGTAGCTCGATGCGTCCGGCTCAGACTGAAAATATACCAGGGATATATACGAACACAACATTGCACACCCCTGACGGAAAGTTCCGATGCTTTTCAGTGTACGGAAAATTTCGTAACGATTACGTGAACAAATATACATGATAAAGTATATAAAAAAAATTATTATACTTTGACAAGCAACCCGCTGTACTCTTGGAACGCGATGCTTATTTTAAAAAATTCCGCACACTCGAGGGTGCATTAAAAGTAGCAAAAATTGCCGCACGAAATGACGTTCCCTACCTCGAAGCCGGAGAACCTTTGTCGATGCGTTTCGCATTGTTTTCATTATTCCCGTCTCGGCCGTGCCGACGAGCTCAAAGAGCAGCGAGAAAGATCGCATTAAAAATTAACGGGAGAGTTCAGAAGTCCCTTTCTGCAGATGAGCGCAGTTCTCCATCCCGCTTGTAACATCTTCGTCGCGGGGGTGGTTGACGCCGCGGCGACCCCCATCCCGCCGCCCCTCACGGTATTCCCTTTTCGCGTGCGTTCGCGTGAAAATTGAATCCCGACACGGCGAACATCATTGACTGAAAACGAACCTCCGGATCTCCGGCTGCGATTCTGTTAAAAGTTGCGCGTACGAATTACCGACAGAGTTGATGCCGCCCCCGCGTTTCGCCCGAAGCGGCTTCATTAAACATTTCCGAATGCATTCAGCACGAATATCCCTGAATTTCAGGATATTATTGATAATAAGGGATACAGAATGGGAATGTCATTGCTGGCGATAACTCGAGAACTGTTCTTATCATTTTCTGTAATTCGTTCGCGATCTTATTTTTTCCTTACAGTAATGGTACATCGAGAATTTACATAATTAAATCAGGGCGAACTTTTTGGGGATAATTTTTGTTCGCACGAATTATACGCGTGTGAGGATAATTAAATACGGTTCGAACATTGTTGTAGAGAGCTCGATCGCGAAGGTAAGAACGAAAGGCAGAAGCTAATTTTATGTTTAATTCAGCGGCGAAATCAAGCGAGCCTGTTTCCATTGAAAATATTAACTTGATTAACTTGATTGTGCCCGTGATTCGAAGGGCCGTCTCGTCGTATGCCTTTTAATCACTTCTTTCGCGGTATCGTTCCGTTCGATTTCGAAATCCTGCGACGCGGTCGTCGATACACGTTGCACGAATATTCCAATGGATACGAGGATTTCGTTCGTTCGACCCGGCAAAAATTTCGCAATTGTCGACTGATGGGAATTTCGTGCTCGAGGACGTGTACACATTAGGGATCGGCAATTTCCATTCAATGGACGATATTCGAACCTTGGTCGCGTTTCAGAGGGAAGAAATATTAGAAGTTGCCATGGAATATCGACGATGGGAGAGCATCGTATGTATATTTTATGTTTGAAGTTTCAATGGTAGAATTTTGTTCGGGGCAGTTCAACGCTGAAACGCTGATCCAATGGGAAATCTGTTCGCACGAATTTCGTCGTTCAATTGGAAATCGATTTGTTCGCCTTTGATCGATCGATCGTTAGGCGTTAAGGGCGCCGTGCTACTATTGCGGTGTTTGTGATTCGTGTTAATCTTGCGACGTTTGATCGCCCAGAGTTAATTGGAAAATTAAATGTTACGTTTGTGCGTAAGTGGAGTACGAGAGTTTAGCCCAGGGAAGTGTTTGCCTCGAAACAGGAAGCATTGAGATTTGTGCAAACTGTTCCCCTTATCGTTGAATATATTTAAATATATTAATCCTATTATAGATGAACAGGAATAAAAGTTTCGTACATTGCTATATTAATTTATAAGAAATCGATACTTACAGAATTAATGTACATAAAGTTCCTTTTGTTATCACATTTTCATTGCATCAATATCTTTATCGTACACTGTTTGTGAAAAATACAACCTTATTTTTCCTTAAGAAACTTTTATTCAAATGCACTGTTACGTTCAATTACATTTCGCAATTGATTACTCGATGTAACATATCCGTTGTTCGAATTACCCTAATCGGACACATCTGATTCGTTAATTCTGAAAACACCGGCAAAATAACACCTTCGAAACACGCTTCCTTCGGAGAAAATAAAATAATGAAATAACTCTCTACTTGTTTAAACTTCTCCAACTGGTGTTGCTACTTTTTCCTCTGTCGTTACATCGAGTCACGAGTAAACTTTCAGCTAATGAACCTCTCGATAAACTTTACTACACGCCAGATTTTATGATGTACACGTTACCAGATACGTACCGTACTTTCCACGTGTTTAATAACTATCGATCGGGGGTTTCGGCAACACGTTACAATTCTGGTGCACCATGAAGTTGTATGGGGACGCAGCAATGGTGTTACAGTGACGACAAAATTGCACGAAATGGACAAATATATGACGAGTGTTTTTTTCATACAAATTTTATGAAATAATTTTTATTATTATATCTTATTAATTTCCGATTCTGCCCTTCCCAGTATCGCGTGAACATATCATGAAGATGTTTAGTGCGGACGAAACGTAACTGTTCAACGTTGTTTTCCGACAGATAATTATTCTCGATAACAGGAAGCAGATGCTCTAATAATTGCTGGCGTGCACGAATCCGTTCGAGATTTGTGATAAATTGCCGCACTGCACGTGCTCGAAATATCGTAATGGGAAAAATGACGGTCGTAAATTCCGCACGGGAAGTATCGCAGAGGTGTCGCTGCAATATCGATATTGTCAATTGGTAATTGATCTACGATTTTAATGACCGAAATTGCGTTCCGTTACGGAACGAACGAAAGGAATGAAGTTTTAATGTCCCCCCGTACCTTCGATCGCGTCCTGAAATTGCTTTTAACGGTGCTCGCGTATGCATCGACTTCTTCCGATGCATGTTGCAGCTTTAAACTTACTTCTCGCGCGGACAACTTGTAAGATGGAGGGACGTCTGCCCTTGCAGCGAAAATGATCGACAGCTTTCTTTCTGTCTCGTTCGACGGAACTGTCATCTTGTCACCGAAACATTCTGAGAATATCCCAAGACTGTGCACGTATTTCCGTTCCGCACTGGACGCAGTCATTTCCCGGAGAAAATTCTCTTACCATTTTTAATGGAAAAGTCGATGTTCATTTTCGAAGTTCCGAAGTTTCAGGATTACCCCGGCTCCGCTTCTATTCGCGAGGGCCTTAATTCAAGCGATCCTCGTACGAAACTTATTCCTTTCTTTGGAGCAGCTCCAAAAAGACAGACAACACGGTTTCCTTCTTATTTTAGAAGGGTGGAATTATTTTCCAAAACGATACCCAAAAATATTCCCCGAAACGTCGTTAAAATACGCACCATCCCCGATATCGGTACCACGCATGTCCTCCCATAAATCAACACCATTCTCCACCTCCGTAGAACAAAATTAACGATATCCGAACACCCTTTAAACCTCAAACGCGTTCGGAACTCTGCATTCGAACGTCCCAACCTCAACGCTCTCGCCGTCGCGACGGTCGTCGTCCCCCTTCGTACCCCGAATTCGCCGATACACCCGATACGCCGTAGTGTTCGCCATAAACGAACTTTAACCGCATCGACCGCTTGCTCCCCGTTAAGGTGTCCACCGAGATGAAAAACGGGACACCTGGAAAGCCGGCGATCGAAACGCGATTCGTATTAATTTCGACCCGGCCCCGTCGTTCCCCAATCGAACTTCCCGCGACCCCATCGATCCGCCGCTAATTAGAGGAAACGTTGTGTGCGTGACAGGTGGACGTCTCGACCCAGGTGGACTTGCACGGGGGTTTCGGACCGCCCGCCGGCAGCATCAGCATCGACTGGGATCGCAGAGCAACGCCGCTCTACTCGCGCGAGGACATCAAGGAGCAGTATTGCATAAACAGCAGGCAATTGGACGCGGTGGAGAAATCCGGCGGTGGTTTCTTTGGCTGTCTGTCGACCAGGGGCCCGTCCCCGTGTAGCTCGGCGAAAACCTCCATACTATCTGCCTGCGTGAGGAGCGTGCCCAGCGACGAGAACCTCTGCGACGCGCCGTATCCCAGACGATCCCTGCAGATCATGTACCGTCAACCTTATCCGTCGTATTCGAGGGGTTTGTCCCGTTACGACTTCGAGGACGAGGCCGATTGGATCGAGAGTTCCTACTTCCGGCGCAGACCCAGGTCCTTCTGCACCGTTCCCGATCCCAAAAGGTGAGATTCGGAGGTGTCCGTTCATTTGCGATCGATGATTCCGCGAGCGTCGACGTAAAGTGTCCAGGGTGTGGTCGGATAATTTGTGGACGTTCGACAAATTTTGCCAACCGCGCCGCGAAAAAGAACGCGCGTCGATTTTTCCGCGATCCTCCTCGAATAGCTGGACCGTCGACGTTTGAAGTCGCGGTGATCGCGGTCGTCCGTCAATCTGGATAACCAGTTTACGGGCCGTCAGCGACGTCCATCGCGAGACGCGAACGAGCGATTACCTGTTCGACGGCGCGTAAAAGAATGAAAAGGGGTTCGGTTTATTTCTGATTGCCGTGTCGTCCACGACGCGGCCTTCGGTCAAACGTTCGCGGCAAGGTCGATCGCGCGACGAACGATCGACGGCAGAATAACGTTCGCCGCGAGGTAAATCGATGTATTTATACGTCGACGACGGAGACGCCTGCGACGCGAAAAAATTATACGGAAATAAATACGGGCACGTGGCTGATCGATTTTGCACCGGGTGTTACCTGCGAAAGAAGCGACGGTCCCGACGATGGCTCGATGGTCGAGGGAAGACACGATATCGATCCAGCGGAGGGGCTCGTGGGAGGCGTGCGATTTTCGACGGACGAAACGTGGATTGAACAGTCCGCTTTTGAAAATGATGGATGGCTCGTCGAGGATTCGTATGTGGTTGAGCGAGGGCCTTCTTTCACGTGAACAATTAATCGTTTCTGCTTCGATGCTCTCTTCTTCTCACAAGTGCTGCAGATTCGATTCAGTCTTCGATTGGACGGGGTAGTCAAATTTGAATGCATTTGGGGAACGCGCGTAAATTTGTATCGGGTGTTTCGCAAAGAGTTATAAATCAGTGGGAATGGACGAGAGGTTGCAAAGATAAGTTCGATAACCGTTCCTGTATCGGAGTTGCGTTTCGTAAATTGTCCAAGATAGTTCGGGCATGAGGAACAATGCTGAAACGTTGGAAAAAATTCTCTCTTCGAAAGGGAAGATACAAATTCCTCGAAGGCAAGGATTATGCTTGGATTTAAGTTACGCGAGGATTACCGCGGCTTTGGATTTATCTCCGCCAGTAGAATATTTCTTCAATCTTCGCCGGTAATCTATGATCCTATTGATCCTCCATTTTCCCCGCTTCTGCTCTATTTCTTCGTTTCTGCTTGCTGCGCGAATGATGGCCGGCACGGTAGAAATGTCTGCGCGGCTTATGGCAATAGATGCGAGTAATTCCTGATAAAAGCATGCACAAAGGAGGACAATGAAGAAGGAGGCGGCACGGAGTAACGATTCTGAAATGTTGGGAATATTTGCTCGTACACGTGCCCCACAATGCGTCGATATATTATTAGACGCAGCTGAATGTTTGGAAGAATATTTGATCTTAATAAGATTGACAGCAGCAAGTCTAAACACTGTCCTGACTATGCTATTGCTATGTAGAGATTTGTCAAAATAAATCAATTATCCGTAATTAACGCTACGCTGCGTACGCGCAATTAAGAAATGTAGCAATGGTGTATTCGTTTCCATCAAATTGAATGACGAGGTTAACGAGACTAATGTAAATTATTCGCCACCCCTGAAATAACTTGAACAACGGAAGCAATTGTTATTTCTAATATACTCCAGATATACCATACAGGCTAGTGAATTATCGACTACGTCGAGAAGTACGTAAGATCGTTCCGAGGGGGAACACGCGAAAATAGAAGGGCAAAATAAATTGCCCATGATAGCATCGAGGATCGTACGGAAATGTACGAAAAGGGCGAAGAAAATGCGGAAGCGAGATTTATTTTATAGAAATCAGGGGTGAAACGGTAGCGCAAAGAGCGAAGGGACAACACGTCAAGTTCAAAGTAATGCGAAACCACGCGGTACCCGTATAAATCCTTCCACGATCACGACGAGAAGTACCGAAATGACCCATAAAACACACCTAGAATCGGCATAGAAATTATTCAAGATAACGTCACGTGTCAGGCGAACGCGCAGAAAACAAACGTCGCCGGTGTCGCGGGAACAATGTCGTCGCCTAAGGAAAGTATCATGAAATATTCCGGACCGAACGGAACGACGAACCTCGCGAATAAAAAATGATTTGACAGGTAGTCGATTAGTGGGAGAAACTCGAAAGTGTGCGTTCGTTTCGTTAATATCGAACGAAGGGGCGTGAAGTGGTTGGGCGTTATTACGCGCCCCGCAACGAATGAACGAAATCTAAATGCAATTTATTTGGGTCGTTGTTGCACGCCGTAGAGGCAACGCAAGCGTCACCCACTTTTCCCCCAGATAATGCCTGTCACGCCGCGAGGATCGGCTTCTGGTCGACACAATGGGGAACGGGAATGTGGACATCGCGCGTGGCAACATCCACGCGGCGTCGCCGTCCCGTATTAAATAAAACGCGACCGTCTCGGGGACAGAAATAAATGTCTATGGGCTGACCGGTTAATTAAGCCACGGATTCAGGAACAGGAAGCTCTGGCCGGTCGACGGGTGCACCTTTGTCCTTGCGTCACTCCGTAGAAAAATGCGGGACGCTCTTTCTCTGCATCTCGTCGACGCGGACGTTTTGTCCAGCTATTACGAGACATTGTTTCGCGACACCTGTTGGATCATTCGATGGGGAAAGAACGAGGACGAGCTTGCGAGACCTTTCGTTTCTCTGTTTAATTCGCTTCTGTTTGGGAGTCGGTAATTTGAGGCGCGTGGATTTAAATACCGTGGAATCGTTGCGGTAAAGGAGAGACGACGGTGGGGAAAGTGTGGACGTTGTCGACGTGGATCTTTTGTTTCTCATATTTTTCATAATGGAAATGAGAGAGGTGCTCGATTTTTATTCAAATCGGGACAAGAGATGTTGGTATGATTGATTTAATTGCGCTGAGCTGATGCTTTATTTATATCAAAGAGTTATAAATCAAGCGGGTGTATGTTTTATATGTACGACGCGCACGTAAACATTAATCCTTTTTACACAGCCTGCATATTTCTCCCTCCAAGCAACAACGTATTAAGCACGCCCCAAGCGCTCCGTTTTTTTAAATAAGACGTTTAACAATCGAATCGAACGAAATGACAAGAATTCCATCTAAACGGTGAACCGTATATTGTCGGTATTAGCAATTCATTTCACCCGAAAGATAGCCGGCGTAGCATAAATTTGCACTTAATGTGAATAACGTTCTGGTGGACGTGATGTCGCATAAATTCCGGCGACGAATCATCCGTTTACGAAAACGAGATCTTCCTCGACTCCGCGTTACCCAGATTCGAAACGGTCGAAATTGAAGGGCGAGGAGATAAGTGAAAAGTGAATACGTCCGCGTGCGTACACGCGTGCACAATTCGCTTAACGATAGTCAGTCCTTCTGGAACGTTCCTCTGCACCAGGTACACGTGGCTTCCGGAGGACGAGGAATCGATGAAATTGGAGGGTCCACGGCCAGTTCTACCCCCTGCACCACCGCCCCCGACCGCCCAAGCACCGAAAACGAAGCACGTTAGTTTCGCCAGATCGCATACTCTTACTTCCTTTGACGTTTCAAGGAGCAGGAGCCCCCCGAGACCGCAGAACCAGGAACGCCTCATAGATTCGCAGCCGACGATGCAGAACGCCATGCTACCTTCGAGCTTACCCATGATGCATCCGTACACCACCGCAGAGCCGCGTGTCATTGTCCTCGGTGAGTTCGTTTCTCCTGTGCGAACGGTTAATTAACGCTGCCGTTTGTTCGTTTCGCTTGGCGAAACGTTTTGTTCGTTCTGGCCGCGAGAAGTATTTTTGCATTATTTTTCGAGGGCTTGTTTCTTGATTCGTGGTTTATTTTTATCGCTTCTGTAACGACGCGAATCGAGCGTCTTGTTTGCAGAACATTTTTCAATTCGCGAGTAACGTGTACAGTTTGCAGAAGGGTTGAAAGGTTTTGCGGGATATAGATTTTCGACATCTTCCATTTCATTTGTGCCTCTTTTTTCTTGTATCCTTTTGCGATTTCTTCCGATCGCAACAATTATTCAACGAAATATACATATACGCGCACGAGAAGTTTATTATAATTCTGTTCACATTTTTCTGAAGTATTCCACTTTCTATGAATTTTTATTTAAATGGTAACAACATTCAGGCCGTCGAACGCCCCTCTTCTCGAGATCGTACGAAGTGGAATGATTAATTGTGTAGAGTTCTGAATGCCATTGAAGGTCCCATTGAAATTCCATTCGACTTTCACAAATCCCACGACACTGTCTGCGGAGGTCAATTTTCACGCAGTCACACTTTTTCACGGTTGACTCGCCACTCGTTTTCTCGCGTACCGTACAGAGCTGCTCGTTCCTCAAAAGCACGTACACGTTTGCAGCGTCTAACTAAATAGGCCCACTGATGTAACATAAAGCTAAGGCTGCGAAGGTGCAGTAAAAGCACCCTTTGGAGGAAATGTTTCAACGAGATGTGTCGCTTGAAACTTGCCCCCTCGCTAAAGCCTACACGTTAAATCATCGAGCGACAAGTTACACGATGTTTAAAGGTTCGCGCAATTAAGGTCTCGAACATCTTACGACTAGCGCTCTAATTATCAACGGCGTCGATATTAATGGCGTGGATTTTGTAAACTAAAAATTAATTAAAAAACGCTCGCAACGTGGAATCGTGTTTGGCAAATTTAGTTGCTTCTTAAATCTTTCATTTACGTCTCTTTGATTTAGTTGTCTTATTATTTTTAAATCGCCAGGTTTCATCGTCGTTCAGCACGTTTTGCGCCTTCGTTCAAATCCGACGTTTGCAAAAGCTTTGTTCTCGTGAATATCGTTGCGCGTATTAGAGTGGGAATAGAAATCTTCGGGAACAAAAGGCCGAACGGTTTCTTAATTACACTTCGTCAATTACTCGCGATCAGAAATAGCTCGTCAATGTCGAGTTACCTTTTGTCATTGCGCGAAGTGCAAAAAAATCCATTCGAAACTTGACACATTTCATCGCGCGTCGCACTGGACTATCTTAAAGGGCGAGAAGATTCGGTTAATTTCGCGACACGAACTTATAGATTCAAATAAATTTCATTAACTGCGAAGTTTCACGACGAAGTCCGGAAAACGCTGTAGCCCGTGCAATTTGTCGACGAAGAATGGAAACGCTTCGCGTCAATCTAAAGGAAAACATATTTTCCTCTACGTAGCGGAAGCTTTTTAAATAAATACGCAAACGAAATAAACGGCGGATAAGTAAAGTCGAAATTTCTATTTTCACTGAAAGTAAAGAGCCTCGAGTGTTCATAGCAATTGAACGAATTAAAATACATACGGAATCTTACGTTACTTCGCGGACAATTTTGCAAAGAGCAACGCGCCAAAATGTTAAATTAACGGGACGAATAGTTTCGTTGATCTACAGGTTGCCAAGTCTGGAAACCTGGTTTCTACCCCGACCTTTCTACCTTCAACGACCTGCAGTCATCCGGACAGCTGCAACATCGCCAATTATTCAAATTTCGGCGAATCCCATTACGACAGTATTCCGTTCCACGCAAAACGCGAAGCGCATGCCAAAATCATCTTTTTCCGTTTCTCGAATCCGACAAGCTAAATAATCAAGCTTGTCGCTAAAGAATTAATTTCGATTAAGAAAGGAATTGAAGCGCGACAGTTTAAACACGCCGAGCGTTCGTTCCTCGTTCATTCTTTGCTAAACCACCAGACGGACGAAAACATCATCACTCGAGCTCAATACTTCTGCTGGACGCTCGTCGAACTCTCAATAGAGACGGAAATGGCGAAACAGTAACCCCGTACATTTTATCGCGAGACTGCTGCCCCTTTCGGGAGGCTCGCACCTCCACAGACTTTCTATCGAGCTGAAAGAAGCCGCTGCTCGTTTCCATTTCTATTTCGCGTCGTCTCCAGATTATCAGCTCTTCTGGGGCATTAACTTCTTGCCCAGGGTCCGGCCGTTAACTCAATATCAGCCAACAAATTGGCAATATAGCCGGGTCGAATGAGAGCCGATATTGGTACAGGCGCGGGGAAACGATAACGACTCGGAGCAGTCTCGTCGCCGCGACATTGGATCCGATTCGGGTGTTACGCGGGGGGGCGCGAGTAGGCGAAAGCATTGATTTTCCTTCCACGATTAATCGCTAACGAACGTCGAATTACGTCGCCAAGGTGAATCGTGTTGGGCCAATGGAAACGTTAATCCTGATTCGCAGGATATCTTACCACGCCGCCCTCATTACCAGTCTGATATTTCCGAAATATTTGTCCGAGAGATTTATTCCACCGACCTGGTTAATACTCGTCGTCGCCAAATAAACGAGTTCAGAGCCACGCTCTTATCGGCACCACCGATAAGGTCCACCGGGCGAACTACGTACAACGAGTACTTTCACAAAGAATCGAAGGAAACATTTGCATTTCGATTTCAGAGAAACCACCGAAACGCGGCACCATGAAAACCCAGGCGACCCAGACGGACATGCCGGCCGTGTTTCGGGGTCGCGTTCCAGTCACCCTCAGCCCGAGGACGATACATCGCGTGAAGATGGTCTCGCAGGGAGCGCAGACGAACGGTCTTGTAAACGGCAGGAAATTGACGAAGAGCTACTCCGAGGCAGGTCAACTGGGCACCCCGTTGGGCGGCAGTCAGGCCGGAACGATAGGCAAAGATGAAACGGAACATCATGAGCCGCTTCACAGAACGCAGAGCGAGGAACCACCTAGGTCACCGTTCCTCGTCGATACGCCACCCACCCGGGGATCCGTTGGGGACGAACCGTTGACGAACGGGGACATCTCGGAACCGATCACGGCGGCCGTCAGTTCTCTGGTAATATTGATTCTTTGCGATATAATTTGAACGTTCAGATGCGGCGCGTTTCTTTGATTGAGCCTCGCGAATTTTTTGAGGATATTGATCGTACGTAATTCGGTTTGAACGGTCCAGTTCGGTGCGATACTTTGGTTCAGCTTGGTGGGTTATTGTTTATTC
This sequence comes from Nomada goodeniana, assembly GCA_963969485.1. Classification (NCBI taxonomy): domain Eukaryota; kingdom Metazoa; phylum Arthropoda; class Insecta; order Hymenoptera; family Apidae; genus Nomada; species Nomada goodeniana. Next base: position 4,421,749 of record OZ018302.1, read on the forward strand.
CGCAATTTTGAGGCGGTCCTGTGAGGTAAGTATTAGAGAAGCTCCGGCTACTTTTGGGTCGATAGATTGGGTAGGATGGTGGTACATACTCAGGTTCTAATTTATTGATTGCAAGGCCAATTTATCAAATCGTGAAGTCCGAGTTTTGTCGCAGTTAATGCCGCCTTGAATTCGACCGATTTTGTAAGCCACCGCTATTCGATTAACCAATTAAATACTCGGGACGCGTCAGCGCAACGTGTTCTAGCTTTAATGAGAAACAGATGTGGCTTGCGGATGCGGCGCATAAACTGTCGAACTTAATTGTCCTAATTATTTCTGTCGCTTCCGAATCGAGCGAAATTTTCGTTCCACTTAGATCTGCATTATTGGCAATATTTAGAAACGCGTTCGCTCTATGACGCGTTGCTAAAAGATTTGAACAATACGCCGTGGGAATGTTACTACGGCAATGGGGAATAATATTTTCTTCGAAATAACAGATACCATTTCCCCACTGACGTCTCGATAAAGAATTCCCTAACATCCCATTGATCGAAGCCAATAATCTCTCCTCCGATTTCCCCCCCCCAAAAAAGTAATAAAATCAGACAAAAGGGAACAACTTATACTCGCGGTGGCGCCGTGTCTCCTTTCATAAACAAAACCGTCGGGGAAAAAAAAAAAGGCACGAGACTCCATCGACGTCCATCGATTGAATTTTTCTCCGCGAACGGTTTAGTCGCGAGGCACCTGTCCTGTCGATTGATCGGTGCTCGACAGGAAGTTCCTTTGACGGTGAGGCAATCATACGGGGAACTGTTCACTGAATTCGCATGAAATATCGCCGTGCTTCGCGTACTATCCCAGCCGAGTCGCATTGATTCCGAAAGTTGAAGAGCCGAAACGCTCGAAAGGGTATCGTCCCGCTTCGCTCCAATCTGTGTGCACGCTTGATACCTCTCTCGATTCGCAGGTATCGCTGTTCGCAATTTCGACGTCGGTTAAGGCACGGGTCGAAAGTCTGCCCAATTATTCGCCGATCGCGCGTACCCACCAGGATCAACCGTTTCTCGGTTAAACGTCCGGGGATTATTTTTTGTGCAGAATGCCAGGGAGTTGACGGTGCCCCGCGTTTCGTACAGCTTATCGCTCTCATTGCTCTCATTGCCCGCGTGGAGTTTGTATTTCCTTCGTTTCGAGCGTTCAATGAAAAGCGTGGAATAAAGTGAGGGGAACGTGGTTAACAGAATATAGAATAAAAGAAACGCGGATATATAAATTCCGCTCGCGTAAAGTTCAGTCGAAATTGTGTAAATCGATACGATCGAAACGATTCCGAAACGATTCACCGCTCAAGAAAGTATTCTTTTCCATCAATTTATCAACGTAGAGCTGACGCGCAACATAACTGCACAGCTCGAACTTATATCCCCGCGTTTGCCGTCCTTTATCCGGTACGCTATTGAAAATTGCAACACGCCCAACAATTTAATCGAACTTCTACAACGTAATTATACGCCTCTCTTTATTTCAACCGCGTCGCGCGAAGCCTCTCGTCAACGACGACCGATTCCAAAGATACGTCGATAACGCGTTTACGCTTGAAGCCCGCGACTTCAAAAACGTAAAAGCTGCCGGGGAACGGTGCACGGTAAACAAAGTACATATACGATTTCAACAGAACTTCGATAAATGGTTGTACTCGTAATAGGAGAAGAAATTTGAGAAAATGACACAATGAATCGCATAATGAACTTTCGTTGAGATCGATAAATTCGGCTCCAGTCGATCCTGTTCTCGAACGCTTCCGTCGACGCGTTCGTTTCACGAAGTAACACCGATTACTAACCGATTAATTTGTTTCGCGTGTGCGTCGCGCGTAGATCATCGGAGGATCTGGTTCCCTCGGGACACCTTTTCCACGCCGTTAACGGGAACGCGGAACAAGAATGAAATTTCGCCTGCTATTTACGAAAGATCGCGATGGTAACGCGATCGAATTAACGTCTGACAACGAAATGGAACCAGACGAAGAGCAGAAGCTTGCCAGTGAAGCGTAATTAAAGGACACGCGTCGTCGCGGATATTAACGTATCGATCGACGTTACCATCGTTTCGGGACGTTCCCCGTTTCGACTTCCTTTCGTCGTCGACGAGGCGGGTTCGCGCTCGATACGCTGTCGCGACACTTTTCGTTGCGTAAACGATTTTAATTATCGCGGACAGCTTTGGCGAAAGATACGGCCGGATTTAATTATGTATTTCGAACAAACTGCGCCCGGCGAAAAAACAAGAGGTATCTGTGCAAATGTTTCAACAGTGTTTCTGCTCTCTTAATTGGTTCGATTTGGGCCGCACTTTCGTTGTGAATGTTATAGGTCTCGTTCGTTCGTATTCGTAAATTGGACAAATTAATTGATGTTCTATTCGTAGTTGATTATTATTCTTAGAAATGTTATCATTATTGCATCGCATTCGCAACGTTACCGTTATTTGTCAATTTGTCACCATAGATTGATGGGGAGAAATAAGATAATGTACCGATGGAAATTTGTTGCTAATGCATAGATGTTTTACTGCAAATTATTCCATTTTATTTCTGTTGTGCAGCAGCCGCGCTACAAGTTAGCTATGTTCTAAATAAATTCCTCGTTGTGTTTCTATTTTTGATGTGACCCACATTCGCCGTAGTCACTTTTTTATACGTATTTTATGGTCGCTGGAGGATTCCAAGAGAGCTGACAGCGTTTTTATCTATTTAATTTGCTATTGTTACGAGTCGAAACGTTGAATGGCAACACGAAACGACAAAATCGGGTTACGAAAATGCTTGACTCAGAAAGCCGAAAGAATTGTCAAACTTCGCAGTGTACCGTGCTGAACTATCCACCTAACGCGTTAAAAAGCATTAACAAATGTTCGCGTACAAAGATCACTCCTTGTTTCTAAAGAAATGTCTTCTTGCTTCGCAAACTTCTGATACACACCGACAAACATATTCGTCAAATTTCATCTCATTTTACCAATCACAGAAAAATTATTTAAAGATAAACAAAAACAGGAGCAATCGAACACTGCTGAAACGTTTCCCCTTCCCATTTCTATTCTCCAGTTGCACGACTACCATCGAAGATCGATCGAGTTCGACGACCAAGAGATCCTCATCGATTTCAAACCAGCCCCGGTGTCGCCGGACGCTCGCGTCCTCCTCAACCGGATATCCCAGTCGACGAGACGGTTCCTGCCACTGCAGAAGACGTTCTCCGACGGCGAGATACGCGTGGAAAGACGCGAGTTGATCGGCGAAGCCAGCGAACCGAGCTACCCGCACACGTGTCGAAGAAATCACCAAGACCCCTGGGGCAGGACCATCAGAGCACCCGTCCAATTCTCCTCGACGCCCGAGGAACTGTCCTTGCTCAGGGTCGCTTCGCCCCAAGAGGATCATCCGGAAGAGGTAAAGTATCGTTCGTCTCTACCAAATACGATGGACCATTGGGATTTCTTGTGGCGGCAACGGGCAGACAGTTTTATTCCTCGCTTTCGTTTTATCCCGTCGCGGTAGAATTTTATTATATCGGACGGTAATCGTTGAATCGAGAAGGGTATGAAACGTGGAAACGAAGCTTTTATACCGAGAAATCGGTTTCGGAAATTATTACCCGGACGTAAGATTTGCGTCACCCTGGTATCACCTGTTGGATGTTCCTATCATTCTTTTTTAGAATAATTTTGTCGTAATTTCGCACGCAGGTAATACTTTGAGGCGAGAAGATTTTACGGAAGATTTGCAGTTTCGCGCGAGAGTTATCTACAATCGTAGAGTTCTGTAATATATATCGTAGAGTTCTGGCGAAGTGCTGAACGCGCGATTTCATCGACGGTATACAACGTTTCTCGCGATTTCCATTCGTATAGAAGATTCGTTTAAGGGTAGCAGAATTGACAGAATAGTAACGTTTTAACCGTGTACCTAAGCGATAACGAACGGCTTGCTTCATCCCTCGAGTATTACCTCGAAGTGGAACGTAATCGTATCGTTAATCCACGAAACGATGAACTCGCAGAATTTCGTGATTCACTGCCGACACGATTCTTTTTATTGTTATTTCCCCCTCGCCGTTTCCCAACGTTCCGTTCTGTATCGGAAGACATTACAATTTGTTTGTTCCTTTCTTTTCCTTATTTCTACCGATTATTCGACGACAAAGAAAGGCGATATCTGCGAGGAAATGTAATGCGCAGAAATATATATATTCGAGGCGAAGTGAAAATACAGAGCCAGTTCATCGATATTTATTTTTCGGATTATAACATGAATTTTCCTTCGAACGTTTTTCGTGGAAAATTCTTCAATTGCCGCGTATCGACATTTCCGGCGGGTTATTACAAAGTAACTATTATTAATTCGCAGAAATATCAATACGATATTTTCGAACGGAGGCGAACGACTTGCGATGCAAATAGTGACGTGTACATCGTGCTACTGTCGGTTCGCGTGCAGTAATATTTTTAAAAGCTAGACGACAACGATGAAAAGATGGACGTTCGAGGCCCATTTGAATCGACAACGACGAATCGGATCTCTTTTCAATGCATTCCGTCTATGTTGCACGGGACGTCGATATCGCTGCGGCAGAAGCATTTAAAATTGCTGATTCTGTGCAATCTATACCACGCTACGTCGAAATCTTCCAATCTCTATCTATCAAACTTTCCGAACGACTCCCGTCCTCCACGAATTGATACGCGACATCACTGGTCCACTCAATTCACTCTTCGTTCTCGTCACTCACTTTTGCTTCAAGATTGATGAATGTCCCATTGATTTCCCGTAGAAGATTTCAATCTTGCGAACATTACAGAGTTACTCGAAACAAGAGGCGCGATGAAACATTTGTTCATCGTTACATCGAACAATCATAATTGAGGGAACATCGAAGTTTTCTCCTCTCCCAAGCATATTCCCTTTTCATCCGACAATACTCTCCGTCCAAAGGAAACAAGGAATCACTATAAATCCGCCGGTGCGCGGGGTTAACTTTTACGGCTTCCAACAAATCCTTTCCGAAATTGCATTTCCACCCGCCGTCTGGCAACACCGTAATTCCGAATATCCTTTAAAAAAGAAACCCCCCCCCCCCAATATTTTTCAAGTCGTTTCTCCCCCAAGAGCAATGCACACCCGACCGAAACTTCTATTCTCTATTCGAACGAACCCATCGGATGTATTTTCGCGTTCACTTTCGGAAACAGTTGCGCCCCGTTGGTTTGACCCACCGCTACCTCGACGCCGTGTACGTTTCTCAGCAGTCACGATCGTTCAAATCCGCGAAGTTTCCAACGAACGAAACGCTTCGCCGGAGGGCCACTCGGAGTAACGTCGACGTTTCTCTCTCCCTAAGCGACTTTCGGGCTTCGAAACTCGACGGCGTGGACCAGAAATCGATAACCGTCCGAATTCCACGTTTTTCCACGCCGCCGAAGTCTCGACGGTGGCGGCGATGGAAGAAAATAACGCCTTGGCGAGAGAGAGAGAGAGAGAGAGAGAGAGGGAGAGAGAGAGAGAGAGAGAGAGAGATCGTCGTGGCAACAATGTTTCTCAATGTGCATACGGGATCCTTGTGGTTGCAGGAATTTCACGAGAATCTCATACGACGAGGACTCTTCCGAAAGAGGAGCGTGTCGCTGGAGGACGGCGTGCAGGGTCTGGCGATGGACGACTTTATACTACCGAGATCGCTACCCACGTCCCCGACGTCGCCCACAACGGCGGCAGGTATGGAAATTCGAGTCGAATAGGGTGGTCTATCCCTTTTTTCACAACGCCGTACAGTGCGGCGGTTCGAACGGTTTTTGATGTCAAGTGCTCGATGGCTTTCCCATCGCGATTCCATATTGGTATAGTTGCGCGTGTCGAAGTAACAAACGAGGACGTGTCTGTAATTGTAAATGGGAATCGAATTTTATCGAAATTCGTAGTTATATTTTTTTCTATGGGATCCGGTGCAGTTCTTGATCTTCTCTCGTTACATTGCGGTCACATGGCGAAGCGAAACGCGAATTAGAGGCGAGTTACGTGCACGCCGCCCCAATAACACGTAGCCGCGCTCAATGTTTCAGCACCAAGACGAACTATACAGAGTCCCAAAGGCTACCCGTCGCCGACGCGTCCGCTACGGCAAATAGGGCACATTTGTCCGATAGTTTTTAGCCCCGGAACGGGGATTTCCGGTATGATCACGTCGCCGTTCGCGTCGAGCGACTCGTTAACGAACGACGTCACGAGGGACCACAGCGACGGAATATGGAACGAGTCTCAGGCGACTGTCCTTCTGGCCGATTCGTTGGCGCTTCTGACGCCGTCCTCGAGGAGACGGCACCTTCTGCTTCTCCAGCATCAGCAACGCTCCTCGATGGACACGGAAGCCCTGGACATAGAAGAGACAATGGAATCGCGGCCGGCCAGTCCGAGGATTCGCCTCGAACCAGCTACACCTATCCAACCGCTGACACCAAGGTAAACCATTGCGATTATTAATCGTTATCCCTCTTATTTCTTAATATATAGATTCATCCGAGCTTTCATTGAATCCCATTCGAATGAATTTAGTGGAACGCGTATTTTTATCCCTTTTGTGTTGTCATGGATTCATTGATTCTTATATTTAACCGGTTCTTTACTTCTGTAAATTCGTTGAATTTCGAATGTTGTATAGCGAGCTTGAATTCAATGCGGAAGAAAATGGTGGTAAATTAATTATCGCCGGATGTAATAATTGATTACAGCGATGCGCAATTGCGGCGTATACAGGATACGTTAAATAGGAAAGCTTGCTTTAATTATTGAATCGTTTCAATTAAATTCGCGGGTAAATGACGTCCATGCAACGATATTGCGAAGATTTCGGTGAATCGAAAGGTGCGATTCAGAGAGGTATCGACGAAAAGCAAGGCGTAAAAATCGAATACATCAGGCACTGATAATATTCGCGATTTAAATATCGCTCCAACGCCGCGTGATTATAATCCCATAACAATTAAACCTACGTGCGCCGCGATTAAAATTTCCTTCCCAGACTTTCGAACGCCCCGACGTAAATCGACAAAGCCGGACAAAGTTAACGAGCAGATTCATGTAAATTAAATTCCCTTCTCAGATTCCGCTCCCTTAAAGCTTCGCCGCGGAATATAAAGAACCCCCCAAAAACAGTAGAAGACGAATCCAATCAATTCCAATACCCGCGAATCGCAGCGAAAATACAGATCCGCGTACCACCGAGAAATGCAAACAAATCGCAACATCACGATTGCGATTTTTAAAGGCAATTCCTCCTCAGCGTCGAATCGTCCCTGACGCCGCTGAACGGCAGGCCAAGGAGCGGTTTCCGACGACCAAGTCCCGGCCCGCCCTTAACACAGCCACAGTCCCAATCGTCCAGCGAGTTCGGCCTGAGCCTGGCCAGAACGGACTCGGGCGGTCGCACGAACACCGACCTCTCCGAGACCTCGACCACCGAGGACTACGTCACTGCCAACACCTCCACCGAGACAGGGACCACCACGGGCACCTCTGCAACGACCAGCTCCTGGTCGAGGCCCCCGCAGACATCGAGCGCCGCGGCCTCGACCTCGGCGACAGCCACTGCCGCGGAGGGTAGCTCCTTCGAGAGCGCCAGCTCGATATACAGTCTAGCTCGCAGCGAGGTGCGTTTAACCGTTCAGACACGTCCAGAAAATATCTAACAGACAGATCTGAGGATGGCCTGTCCAGAGTATAGAGAAGATTTGACGCGTTCAATGAAACATTCGTATACCGTGGTGTTTTACGACAGGCTGTAGTTGAGGAGCCATGCAGCCCGCCGCCGATACTGGAGGAGACAGAAGTCCCGCTTGGAACGGAGGTACCACCGTCGCCAGCGAGGTCCACCAGCAGCAGCAGCTCGGGCAGTTACGACCTGAAAGACGCGATGGCAGATCCGGGTCACGAACTTGAGCAGCGGACTGCGCCGCCAAGCGGTCACACCTCGGAGACCGAGCTGGATCGTGACGTAAGACGAGAATTAAACTAATTAAACTAGTCCCGATCCACCCTGTCGATCCAGTTTTCGCGAAACTCGTGGCATCGCCTGGCCGTCCTGTAGAACGCTTGCTCCTTGCAAGGGGATTTTATGAGATTCGAGACGCCTCTACTCGCAATATTCAGTACGGTGATGTAATGAAATATTCTGGGGCGAAGGATGCACTTTTACGAAGGGAAGCACTTGTTGGAGAAACGGCAGAGAGTGAACAATTTTAACGAAACGTCTTTCACGATTCGACGGGCCTACTCGCAAAAATATATCTTATACCTAACTATAAATATGTGCTAATCTCCTTTTTTTCCTGACCACCTTTTAATATTCTCGAAAATTGTTTAATAATTACTCACGACCGGCATTCTCGGTTTACCCATTCGAGCATTGGAACCACCCTTCCATCGAAATCATTACTCGCAGAACAAGGTTTCCCTTCCATTTAATTCCCTTCCAGGAAGGTCATCGTTCCTCCTCCGGTGGCTACGCCGAGTCGCCGCCGGACCTGCGAGGCTGGAGCGAGGAGGAGCGTCGCAGACGGAGGAAAACCTTCACCCTGGACTTTCTGGGAAGCTCGGTGGACTTCGAGCGGGCCGCGGAACTCTTCGCGGACAGCGTCGAGGTCAGCCCGCCCCCGAGTCACCGTCACCGGCCGAGGGTTAAATCAACGAGTGCCAAAAGTCCCCACAAGAATAACAGAAAACGCGAGGCGACTCAGCAAACGGTGCAGGTGCAGCAGCAACAACAGCAACAGGCTTCCAGGAGCCCGCAGAAAGAGGATTGGCGTGTGGAACCGGCTGAGGATCCTGGCCACGTGCCCACCTCGGACGATTCCAGCTGCAGTCATCACTACCACATGCATCACCATCATCATCATCATCTGCATCGCGAGACAGCTGACGGAAGGCACAGAAGAACGAGGGAGAGTCCGCGAAGGAAGACCACTGGCTACGTTTCCGCCAGAAGAAGGAGCAACGAGGTGAGCGAATTTATTTATTGTTACGGGGACGACGTGAAAGTATAGAAAATCTTGTCGTTCGGCCTCGTAATTCGGATCCTACGGTGATCATAGTAATTCTTGTGCACGGAGGACCGACTGGGACGTTGAAAACTTTACATTCCGAAAGACTGTTCAAAATTCGCTTGTTAAACAAGCCGACAATTCTCGTCCATTGCAAGTTCGTTCGATTCTCGAGTGAAACGAGCTCGATGAACAATTTGATATGGGCTCGAAGATGGTTTTATTACACGTGCAAACCTTTCGCGTTACCGTTACGGTCGCGAGAATAATTATCGTTGCTGCGATTACCTGTATCGCGTTCAAATTAGTTCCGTTCTACACAGGTAACTGTGTTTCTTAGTACACGTTTCGCTATTTGCGAGCAATTAAACGACGTTCCGAAATTGTTTCGCGCGAGAGCGGTCATCAATATCGCACGAATCCAATTAAAAGATAAATACGATTTTTCACCTGTTGCATGCTGATTCTCGAGCGCAACAAACTTCACGAAAACATTTCTCCTGGGCTCGCAGTATGTTCCATTGTAATCGAAACAGATTCATTCCACACCGTCACTATCTTACAGCGACAAGCGCGCTATTATGCAATCCAACATATCGTCGCCTTTTTCGTGAAATGAAATATTTCAATTCGCCGACGACAAACGGAAACGCAAAATCGAGCCCGACCGTGTACAGGGGCACACGGTCGAATCGGAACAATGCTAGGAGCGCACAGTCGAATCAGAACAATACTAGGAGCACAGAGTCGAGTCAGAACAATACTAGGAACACAGTGTCGAATCAGAACAATACTAGGAACCTGTGCGTCGTCCCCGTTTAGGACAAGAACGCAGCCATAACCGGCAGCCTGCCACGAAGAAGATCCCGCGCGGCGGACGACATAATGTGTTCGAGGCTGAGCCCCGGTCGCTATCAACGTAGTCCAGGACACAACGGACAACGGGCGATGATCGTCGAGTCGCAGAGCCCCGAGGCGAGATTAAAGGCTCTTTCAGCGGAATCGTTGAGGTCCGTCAGTCCGGGCAGCGACAGTGTCTTCTACAGCGAGGGTGCTGACCAATGCCTGACCATCACTGCCCTGGACGCACCGCATTGCCATCATTGCGGCAGAGAGGTAAATTATTTACCTATTACTGGATTCCTCCTTCGAAAGGAAGGAAGCTCTAAGGCATGATACGAACGCATCTGATGAGAAATTGTTGGACTAATAGATAGTCTCCTCTGTACTCTTTATTATTATTATTATTATTATTATTATTATTATCGTTATAAATTGATGGGGAGTTTGGCAATGTATCAAGTTGCGATAGACGAATAGCCTGTAGTGTATAGCGTAGTTAGCGATTCTTGCATTTCTCGCGTTTCTTCCTTTCTTCCTACACTTGCCTCTGTAAGTGGTTCGCATAGACTGGTTTTGTGAAGTTTGATTTACGACGAGAAGCTGGTGATACGCGACGGGTGAAGTTGAAAGGTTTATCTTTTGACTACGACGGTTCGCGAGTCGATCGACACAATCGTTTCTCGTTCGAGTTCGCGTTCGGCTACGGTGTATCGAGAATTACTTGACACTGTCCAGCGCCGATGAAAATGTTTTCCCCGAAACGGTGACCGAAAATTAGAGCCTCGTTGCGCCCACGTCGGATCCGCTCGCCTCGAGTCCGTCGATACCCCCGAAAAAAGCAACGAACGAATCTAATTGCGCCCTCGAAACTTTCTGCAACTAACGAATGAACCACTCGCCGGAATCGTCGAGACGTGCCCTTAAAAACGAACAACCGACCCCAGGCGCGCGCACACCCGTCGAGTCAAACTTCACCCCTATCAAACCAACGATAAAAAAGAAACGAACACCCCCACCCCGCACCGAATCTCGAATCGATCTTGCCTCTCTATCTGTCGGTCTATCTACCTCTTTTCTCTATCGTGCGTGCCGTCGTGTTGCTCCACCCCGAGGTCTCGGAAGAGATCGTTCGACCACCGGCAGGTTTCGCGGACTCACCGGATGGCCAGAGGGCCGCCTCGACGAAGCACGTGTCCGGCCATCGGCTCTACAAGAAGTTCGACAAGAGGTATCGATCGGAGGATCGGGGGGACAGGAGGCATAGGCGCAGCAGTGCCGGTAGATCGGACGTCCGGGCGAAATCGGAGGAGAGGGTGGCTTCTAGACGAGGAAGCAGAGGATCCATCGAGGACGCTGCTGGAAGGAAGAGGCTTCACGCGAGGAGCACTGACGTCAGCCTGGAAATTCTTACGGGTTAGTGCCGACTGGGTATATTCTTGCTTCAGACGGGGTTGTAATTGTTGGAGGAGTTCTGGGATGCGCAGGTTGAATCAGAATAATTATTAATAGATATTATTGCGCCCGTAATACATTCGACACGAAAGGTGAAATGACTTTGCCGTGCCACCGTTTCTCGAATACTTCGAGGATTATTCGAATACCCGCGACCAACGAGAATTCCAATTACAAAGCGTTTAGTAGTCTTAAACTTGCGCGCAAGAAAGCGCGCTCTCCTTCTGCTCAGCGAGAAAGAACATTTTATTAAAAAATTCCTTGCATCATGTCGTCGGGATGGTGTTTAAACAATTCTGACGCGGAAACTTTATTAACCGCCCTCTCGCGGCCAACAGAAAGCGCGTTTTGCGGGATAATAATGGCACGCGATATCGCGAAACGAGCATAATAAATGTGGACAGGTATAGCCGTTGTAAAAAGTTGCGTAATGAAATGCAATTTAATAAAACGGTGACGAAAAACAGCACGGAAAGAAAAGAGACAGGAAAGGAATTTAGTGAATACAGCGGCGTTCATTAATTAAAAAAGTTCGCTCCACCTCACCAGTGCCATTTATCTTCCTTTAAGACGATTAGTTGTTTCGCTGTTTGTTGGGATCCAATAAATTTCAGTACGAAGCCAAGGAAACGAAGTATTGCCACGTTTTTTTCATCTCTTTTTTTAATGGGACTATTTCATTTTCTTATTTCTTCTGTGATAATTAAATACCGTAATAGCTCTCTCCGGCGAGCAGGTTGAGCAACTTCGCTTACAAGTTGAAGGGTGAAATAGTACGAGTTTAATGTAAACGATTCTGGGGCCAGAGATAATGAAAGCTCATTTGAGCTCAGTTTAAATTGCAGTTTAATTGGCAGAGCGATAGAAGCTTATTAGGCACAAATTTTTCCGTAGAACAAAATTCATAGTTCAAAACGAAATGTTAACACGTAAAATTGTATACCATACAGAACGTATTGAACGAATCATTTCAAAACAGCTCGAAACGCAAACTAATCCTCGACCACCATTACCACCCTTGCACAGTGATTATCAATACGAATCCACTTGGTCCGCCAATAACTTCAAAAACCACGCAACAGGATCGAACACCGCCGAACTTCCGCTTCAGAAATTCCCCAAACATAAGCAAGAAACATTTAGCAATCCCTTAACCACGACGAACGACAAATTCCCATTTCCAACGTCGCCTCGAAAACACCACCCCCTGTTTCAAACGCGTCGCTCCCTGTTCGAAATTTATTTCACGGCCCTCTTAGTCGTTGTTGTTCTGTCGAATATCAGGTCGGGAGGACGAGGACAGCTACGTGGAGCCGTACACGAGCAGCGAATGGATCTACATCGGCGACCTCGAGGAGAGCCACGTGTGGAAGAGGCCAGACAGCAGGGATGGCGACGACGAGCTTCCGGAAAGTGTTACTAAAGAGAGGAGGGGCTCTCAGGAATCGACAGAGAGCGAGCGAAACTTTAGGAAGAAGTACCAGGCGGCGACGCACAGGATGGTGCATCGAAAGAGCAGCGGGGAAATGTACAAGAGGATACAGACCAAGTGTTTCGGTAAGTTACTGGACTCCGTTCGCCTGAATTTTTCCCTTCGCGACGCCGTACGTCACAGGTTTCAGCAGCACGAGGTAGAAAATTTTTCTTTCCAACGTTGCGCTACGAGCTGGCGAATGTGGATCTGGAATAAGTCCGATACTTCTGCTACTCGCGTAATTCGTACGCAGTTAAGAACAATTGCTCCGTGCAATGAGCCTTTCAATTTTTATCAATTGACACACCATATTAGGTATTCCTCCTGAAATATTCCGGCGCATTTGAAGTCTCGTGATATTCGCTCGACGCAAGAAATATCTCGATGCAAGGAAAAGTGCGATGAATGGATAATCGCGTGCGTCTATAAATTTCCTCCGCGTATTAATATAAATAATCGATCTTGAACGGAGCGTCCTCGACTTCCATGAACATTCTTCAGACGATGCGAGCAAATTCGAACGCAAAGGCTGCGCTTCTAAATATACAAGAATATTGCAAACGAAGGTTGTAATCAAGGGTATCATCGATTAATTTATCATTTATTGGACAGGTGTGCGGGATAGGTTGTTTACAGCGTTAAGCCGCGTTACTTTTATCAATTTTAATATTATAGCAATTTATTATAATATTTTAATACTACAATCGTGTTTTATCATATTTTATCATATTCGAACAGAACGCGCTAATAATGAAAGGTTCCCGGGGAAGGCAATTTCGAGCGTTACGTTTAAAATAAATTTGAAGCTCGCCGAGTGGCACGTCGATCATTTAGGAACAAGGATCACCGTTTTAAATATATTCCACTTAATGCACTATATTTAACATTGACGTTCGCAATTGGAATCGAAAGCAGTTTACATAGAATTGATTGCTCTCTGCTCGGCGGCTGAGCTCGTTTCGCGATGACGATTAAATGATGGTTGTTACTACTCTAGAGGAAAACACTTGCTACCGCGTTTAACGATGACATCGTATTGCCTGGTATCGGCTATCAATAAAGAAGTAGACAAGTTGCAATCAAATCGCACTCAACTGCAGCTTCAAATATAACACTGGATAAAACTCTACGAAACTGTTGCAAGCGAAAAAAGGAGATCGACAACAATTTTGTTCAAAAACTCATTGTACAATTTGCTACGAGTACTTAAAAAAATAAACATCTCGGAATGTTACATTTCGGTACGCGTTTGAATAATTCATCGATGGTCGGAAATTTATTATACATGGACAATTATACGCGCTGGAAAATGATACAAATCCGTGCTAGCATAAATTCTCGCGAGAACTCGTCTTGCAATGCACAAGACATTATGGCTGCCACTAAATTTACGCCCTCGGCCGTGGAGATTCCGCGAGGCGTTTAGAATCCCTCGAAGATGTTACGCGCGTGACATACCTCCGGAGATAGTTGTGACAGTGAAGAGAAATTATACGTGATACGTTGCACGAATAAATCGCAAGTTTTCGTGTAACGCGAGACTAAGGCATACGCATAGGCCGCCGGCCAAACGCGTTACGTCCCTTCCGCAATTTTACAAATATTGTATGCGTCCTCGGCCCTTTCCGTTCAAACCACGTTCATCTCCATCATTTCTGTCCCGATCATTAAAAGCAAGCCAGAGATTCAAATCGTTCAACGAGCGTCAGTCGTCCTGTTCGAAGAAGGAGACACGGAGAGGCCGAGAAAGCCAGGCTGGTGGTAACTAAAATTTACTCGACGACGGGGCAACGCATCGCGAAAGAATGCCGCGAAGCTGTCGGAAGCGGACAAAGAAATCGGCCCCGTTAACGTGGCGGTGTCGCGGGCGCGAAAGAGACGGCGAACGACGGCGAAAGAGGTTTCGCGGACGACGAAAGAGGCGAGAACGTTGCGATAAGTTCAAGAGGGGAAAAAGGGGGAATCGTTCTTCCCGTTTCTTTAAATAAGCGCCGCGTAATACCCCCGGGCTAAATATAATCGAAACGGCGCAGCTGAGAGAAAGACGGCGAGCGTCGCCGGCTGGTACAGACGCGACGCCTTCCTCTGCGACACCGACGCGTCCGTCCACCAGGCACACGTGACGAATAGGTCGTTGCTTGATTAGAATAGGCAAAATCTCTGGGCGCAGCCGCCGCCTGGCCGATCCACGGATATCATTTGAAATAAACAACGTTTCGCGCCGTTCTTTCGTTCGCGATTGAATTGATTTTCGTTTCGACGGTCCAGTTGATTGACTAAGGTTTCCGTTATACCGAGAGCCGGCTTTCCTTGCTGCGGGCACGACGCGGGCCAGGTGTGGCGCGATTTTTTAAAGAGAGGAACGTTTGGAATGAGAAGCGAATGTATGTATAGACGTATATTGTTGTTTGGCAAGAGTATGAATGAAAATTTCGGATGGTTCGTGTTTACAAACGAGTACGCGTGCCCCGGTTGGTTGCGAATGCAGAGATCGTTGTACGTTCTGCAAATTTTCTGGAGTTGGTTGCTCAACGAATATGTCGCAGTTGATTGGTTTAATTTGTACTCGTTGGAGGGGCACGAAAATGGATGTTTAGAGTGTTACAATTGATTTAATTGATTTGTTTTACCATTCGAATGGTCCGATGGGTAGATAGATTGATACTTGAATATTATATTGATATTCAGTTTCATTAAATTGAGTACTGTTAGAAATGATGAAATTTCAACATCGATCAAAGTGCTTGTATTCATTCATCTTTTTGACACGCACAACAATTTCTTGAGGCTATAAGGTGGACTCACAAAATAGTGAACTTAATTATTTATTTGAATTTCGTTTACTTAGATGCGTAATACTTTCAGTAATAGCAGTAACTGGATTTCACGAACGCTTTAAACGTTGTTCTTGCACTCTCCTAACAATACGAATTATATTTCCACTGAATTCGACACAAGACCAATGCAAAAAGTACTCCACGAGAGGCAGAATAAAAAGATATCCGCTCCCTTATGTAACACCTTGTTTCCCAAGACAATATCACGAACCCCCATAAAATCAACCTAACCGTCCATGCCGGTAACATGCAACATAAATCCGTTCATACATATTCAGCGTGCCCCGAATGAAACGCTTCGAATTAAAATATCAAGGTGCATCCTACCGTAGAAATTCGGGAACGAACTTCCACGCATAAATGAATTCGAAACGAACGGCAGCGGACGTTTTCTCAGTGCCGTAACAACAACAACAACAACAAAAAACACTGGAAAATGGAAAATTAGAACGATGCGACAAGGAAATATGCGTTTCTCGATACGCACGCATTTACGCGTACACCTCGACCGAACACTGTCAAACGCTCTTCGTCGTCACACCGGAAGCATCGATCCAGCATCATCGGGATACAATTTCGCGCCCGCGGGCGGCGGGAGGTTGATTCTATACCTGGAATCGCGATTCGCGGCCGTC
This sequence comes from Nomada goodeniana, assembly GCA_963969485.1. Lineage (NCBI taxonomy): Eukaryota > Metazoa > Arthropoda > Insecta > Hymenoptera > Apidae > Nomada > Nomada goodeniana. The sequence goes on from OZ018302.1 coordinate 4,438,068, forward strand.
CGATGTATCCCGGCCGAAGTTAAGCCGAAGTGGTGCGCGCTCGCGTTCAGTGGGGCCGAGGTGGGGAACGGTAGGGACGGCCAGTGGAAGAAGGAGCTTTTGGCTGGCAGTCAGTGGGTCAGGGCGGCGAGTCGCATTCCACGAGCCGGCCGAAGGCACCACTACTCGCGAGATCGAGCCTTCCTCTTTTGGTAAGCGCGTTCCGCGACGCGCTTTGGCATTCCGCACGGGATCCGCTCGAAATCCTCGATCGTGCCGGACTTACGATCGCGAAACGACACCGTTGACCGACGGATTCTTCCGCGAACGACCCGGTGTTCGCCGGAAGACACGATTTCTTCTCTTTACGTTGCCGTTCCTTCCTCGCGAACCTCGCCTCGCGACGGAAGACGAAGACGGAGAGGGAGCGATCCGGACGAGAGGAAAGAGGCTGGTGAAATCGAAGATTAATTGGAAAAAAGGGGGGAACGCTGTGCACAGTCCGGTGGGAACCGGAAGTTTTTGGCGTTCTTCGTGGTGGTGCAAACTCGTGTACGTAGACGTAGCGCGTCCTAGCACGCGTCGCGACGCGAGATGGTGTGCGATTGCGCGGCCTCCGAGTGTTCCGCGGAGATCGGAACGGAAGCGTCCTTGAAGAGGGCCTTGGAGGAGCTGATGAAGTGCATGCTCAGAGTTTGGTGCAGGGAAGGTCAGGCCCTTGCGAGGCTGGGCTCGTCGACTCATGGTAATTTGTATTTTCTCTTTTTGTTTTTTTTTATTTTTTGAATACATTCAGGATAGGAGATCTGGACAATTGCGAACGGGTTTCGTTCTCGTTGCGAAAAATATATACTGGCGTTGTTCAAGCTAGCAGCTTTTGTACGGCGCGGAATAATTTCGTTTCGAGTGACAGGATATTGTTACGAAATTTCTGCCCCCGGAAAATATATAAGCCCGCGGCTGTAATTTCGTTAATGCGCTTAATCGGCAACGGTCGTTCAATTTGGAGGCTGCGCGATTTTGTCGATACGAAGCGATTCACTTCTGCGAATTAAGGGAAACGAGGTAAAAACGTGAAATCTCTCCTACGTGGATAATTAAACCGGGGTCGCGAATGTTTGCCGGGTCAGAAGGAGGGTCCCCCGTGGCGTCGAAGTTTGTGCCATGAAACGTATACCAAAGCGGTTCGCTTCGCTACCGTTTGCCCTTCGAAACTTGTGCGTGTAACGCTATCAGAAAATTCTCTGGCCCCCGAAGCTACGAAGCCTGCAAAAATGATTCCCGCAAAGATTTATCCGAGAGCCAGACCATTTCATCTCGGGCGGACCTTCACTCATTCGTCGTTACTATTTGAACGATCCCCGGCGAGTTATTTGCACTGTATTCTACGCGTTAATATTTTTGTCTCGCGAACAATGCAAAAGCATTTATTCGGATACAGTAAAGCGAAGTAAAACATTTGGCGCATAAGGTGAGAAATTTCGGGGGTATCGAATGTCGTCGTTTTCATTTCCATTCCGTCGCCGTTTAAAATGGCTTAGCACAATTCACGCAGGGGACAGAATTGAACGTGTGTAATGGAAACGTGAATAACCCAAAGTGATTATGCAACGGGCAGTAATCGTTGTGTTAGTTGGGTGTTAATACGTAAACACGGTTAGTCCACCTAATTTAATTATCGAATGAAGCACCTTCTATAGAATTCATTTCAAAAGTAATACTCCGTCACCTGGAACTTCCATCCGGTATTCTTTTCCAATAACCCGTCGTAATTAGATATTGCATTGCACTTCACGACAATTATTCATTCGCCAATAGCAAATGACGAACTAACTAGGACCACTGTAAGTAATAATAAAATACTGACTGTAGAAGTCCGTAATAGGATTGGAATGAAGTAATTTGAAATTCGTTGGTCAATTCCACGGAATATGATATGAACGTTTAATCTACAAAATGAATATTACCCAAGTTAAACGTCGTATAACGTTTTCCGAAGGGCGAAGATCTCTGAATATCTCTCGTCGAATGAAATCACGATCGTTCGCGATAATTATTCTCCGCGCGACCCTGAAACACCTGCACGAAAATACCTACTCGAGAAACAGAGGTACGATTTTCGTCTTGTTGTCGATTTATCGAAACCGTCACGACACTGGGCAAGGCTAACGCCGGGTCTGGTTGTTTCAACCAAATTTGTTCGTGGCGTGCACCAATTTCACGACAATAAAATTAGATTTCCACATTAATGGCGGTCAGGGTTTACCTGTTATTAGTTTAGTACGTTCAGCCTTTCGGACACGACCCGCATAATTAACTATTGATCCGTGAAGGGTTGCATCCCTTAAGCGCAGTGAAATAGACAGCCTCAAACGGGGTATTCGTATATTTCAATCCTAATTATTACAATTTTACTTTTCGATTATAGCGAAGCCTTTTCGATATTTTTTTATTAAATTTATAAAACTGCTGGCAATATCCTTAGAAATACGCACATTGTTACTTCAGAGAATTGTAAAACGATATTCGCATCGTATCGTACAATTTACGGAACGAACTTTCGGCTAAAATAATTTAATCGAATTCAACATCCAACGACATTATAATAATTGATTAACTAATGCAACTTTTATTCCATGCAAAATCCAACGCCAGATAATACGTCAGTTGAGAAACATCGATTGGGTGTTACATAGATTATAAACGTGCATATTTCTAAAATTCTATTTATTGTTACATGTTAGAAGAATCCCGATCCTACTTATTTTCCCAACGGAGAATCAGGAAAATCTTAACGCTCTATTAAATAATAATTATTGGTCCGCGAGAGTCTGCGTATTTTGTACTCTTGTTCCTCCCTCGATAAAGTAGTAACTAGTAGATGCCGGAACAATGCCAATTCCGAAATACAGAAATTTATAGAGAAACGTGATTGTCGCCGGCACGATAAAATCGGAAGTGTGCCAACTCGAAGCCGCGGCATGGTTCGGTTATCATTAATCGAACAATACGTGCCACTGCCAATTGTGTCCTCATCGCGATCAGGGTCGCGATGCGGAAAACACGACTGCAAAATGGTTTCCTATGGAGAGCACTTTCTCGTTTCCTACGCGCAGCACAATTTTCTTCGCAATTGTAATTACCAATATATCTCGCAATAAAATCGAAACATTTCAAACGATGAAATTAAATAAAGAAGAGCGATCCGAGGAAAATCGTGGAACGATTATGCAACGGTTTAATCATTTTTTAAGGCAAAAATTAAATACGTATTATTTAAGAACCATAACAACCGACTCTCCCCAATGGAAAAACGCAGCAACCTTGTAATCCTGGCGTCGCACGTGCGCGAATTTCCGCCTTCGGGAAAGAGGGGAAAAAAAAAACGATAAAGCAATTCTCGCTATTTCTAACATCGACTGGAGCAAGGGGTTGACAGGAATGCGCGTGCCATCTTTATCGCGGCAATAAAAGAACCTCTGCCTCCGTCTCACCGAAAGGAGCAACGACGACGACGGCGACGACGACGACGACGACGACGACGACGACGACGGGGCAAAAGGCTAAGCACGAGCACAGTCGATTACACGTTTACCGTCCGATGACGCAAGAGCTTGATTATTTTTACGGCGTGATGTGTTCCTGGATAACTGCGACTCGACCCGCTTTTTACTTTGCCACGGCATTTCGACCTCGTTCATTGCGTTTCGATCATTCCCGTTCGATGCCGTCGCCACGCCATTTCAACGTTATCCGGCTTAACGCGATTTGGCGTTTGGTTGCCCGACGAGACGTATTCGGGAATGGTACGAGCAAAGATGTTAATTAATTAATGGAATCGCTCCGGTTTCGTTGGCGCCATTCAATTAGCGCCAGCAGCTTGCGGTAGTTTTAATTGTGGACGTTAATGCCGGCAATTTTCTGGTCGAGCAGTATATTATCTTTGGAACCGCGATCGTTTGCTTCGGAGTTACTGCGACATACGTGGTTCGTATTTTTGTTCGGGGTTGGTTGTTTCAAGGGATGGAGGTATATTGTTCATTTTGCTACTTAAACATCTTCGTATTGCCACGAAGGTTCGAAATTGTTGTGCACGAGTCCAGTTAACGAACAATACGCGTGAAAATCCACGGCAACGTTTTGCAAAGTTATGCTTTTTGAAATTGCTCTCGTCTCCTACGAAATGAAATTTCTTCCCTCGTGAAAAGAAATGCTATTACATTGTTGAACGTAGCGTGTTTCTTTTCTTTCAGCAAGGAAGCCGAATGTTATTTGCAAATTTAAATGCCAATGAATGACACTTCAGTTGAAACGAGTCTCGAAGTTGAAACGAACTTCCACTGCATTCCTAATTTAATTAATTCCGTCTTTATTCGAGTTGTTAGAAAATTTACGACATCCATGAATCGTCTGATAAAGATATTTTCGAACGAAGTCGTAGTAGATACACGATAATCGTTCCTCCGTAAATCGACCTTGCAATTTAGGTCCAAGTTCAATTGCAAAGCATTGCAAGTACGCTCTGCTTGAATTTAATTTGCCGAAAATGGAGAAATATTATCAATAGCGATCCAACTGAATAGATAGCACGTATCGCCTCTGAATACTAATTGCAGGGTATCATTAAAATTTACCCAAATATTTATAAACCGTCGATTCTACAATTCGGATAAAAATAGTTCTACGATATATCTTTATTCAAATATTATTTAGTGCACAGTGTGCTATAATAAAATAAAAGATAGATGCTCTCAATTATTACGCTTATTAGATTTCTCTAGAAGGGAAAGTAGAGTCGCGAATATAATTCAATACATCATCGATACTATTGATATTAATTTAAAAGTATGAATCTTAAAAGGCTCCTTCAACGTCTCTGTCATACACCCCCTGTTACGCGTTATAACACAAAATGTAAGGAGACACTTCCATCGTCTGTATAATTACAATGATAATTTGAAAAGGATGCTGCCTGAACATTTCATTCACGCGCGACCGCCTGTCTGACAACGCACGGGACAAATCCACTCGGCGTCGTTGATACACAGACGAAAGTTGTTACCGTGGAACACGGGTACGTTCTCGTCCTTTTTGGCCGCGAACATAGCGCGCCACGTTGAGAACACTGTGACGCAAGCAATTATTTTCGTAGTACATTGCACCCGCGGGCCACGACGCGACGCCGTTCCGGTTTATTTTAATTTTGACCACCGTTCGATCTCAATTGATTACTTTGGACACGTAACAAGTGTAAACAGAAACGCGTGGCACACGTTGCCGCTGGCGCCGTACTGTTTAGTCACGAACATGGACGCGGCAGAAATTAATATCCGATGTTACACCGTTGCCCCGAGTAATAATTTCGAAAGCGACTAACAGTGGTCGCCGGTAATTCGGATAACAATTTACAATCGACGGTGCTTATGAACGAGGTGGCTGGAGCGGCATGAGTTTTTGTGATATTGGGAACGTGAGATGTTTCATTCGACAGTTCACGACATTCACGAGATGTACGATTGTTTCGTGGAAATAGGGATGTTTAATAGGGATTTGTATTACGCAATAGTGATTTATATTGAAGTATCATGGCTAGGAAAACTATGTGGGAAATAACGAACTGAAAACGCATTTATTTACGTAGCTACAGCGACCTACGGTGTCCCGCTTTCATTTTATTTTTACCCGGTACTCCTTTCTATTTGTGCGCTTGCTTTGGGGACCGGCATAGTACATACTCTCTTCAAATCTGCACGACAAACGTCGTGGATCGCACAGACTTCCTTCCTGCGAAACGGAACCGATTCAAACGTTTTCGATTCCATCCATGTTTATCTTTTTCCTTCGCAAAGGTAACTGGCACTCTTTCGTTGCGAGATCTCCCCCGAATTGTCTCCGCTTTAGGCTACATTATTATCTCGCGAGAGCACACATTGACGTTGCGCAACGATAGTTACGCGAATACCCGTGGAAAATCGTAATATTGAAGTCAACTCGGGTAAGACGGAAATATTAGAAGCAAGCTTTTGGACGAATTCTCTTTTAAACCCTTGCAACCTCTCTCGTCCTTTCCTTTAATTTTATTATTAATTATTATACATTGCATTACTAGCTTCCATCAGTATAATTAATAATTTACCTGGTTATTTGCGTTTCGTCGCAGACATCTGGTGAACGTAAATTGCGTTCATTTACAGATGCACGATATTCACGGAAGTGAACAAAATACACAAACAAATTTAATATTAAAATTCATTAATGAACCAAATCGAATATGTCTGACTTTACTTTGCGTAATTGATAATAATTAAATGGAGGCGGACATTAATTTAATACATCTAATTAGCGATATCGGCCCGACTGGTGAGGCCTCTCAATTACGTTATATTGAACATCTAGAAACGAATCGCAGGATCCGTGGAAACGGAGGGACGGCTGAATAAAATCTATTATTCATGGGAAATTACGGCGGAAACAAATATAATATCTCGAAATATTCCCGCGGTAATAATTTCAATAAATGCAAAGAATCTCGAGTACCTCGGTTATACGCGACACGTTCGAACGAAATTAAATAGTGGATTTCGTTTTGCACGTAAACATATTTGCACCGCATTACGTGCGCATTACGAACGTATTTATAACAAAAAGTGGCCTGCAAAGTTACCAACTCGCGAAGCAGCTATAAATAAAAAAAAAAACACAGATTTATTCCGCTATTCACCCTATTTCTTTCTGCAGACTCATTTCCATTGAAAAGTTTCGTCTCAAGCGTTCAAGTGACTGCTCCCGGAGTATCCGATAGTTTAATCAAACTTATTCTCATTAACGTTCCATCTCGTTATCCGAAAATTTCCAGACAGCAGCTAAGTAACGAAAGAGCGTACACGGCTGACCGGAACGCGGATCGAATTGTTCCGGCTATTTTTAAGCGTCGCGGAAGATGGAATGAACGTAGACAGAATTAACCGCAATTAACTGAAGGACGAACTAAAAAGAAACGCGAGCACGGTAAAAGGAAATTCCGTTGCGAGAATATTCATATCGAATTGTTTCATACCGTACAGAAACGAAGGCGAACGTTCGCAAACCGGCGTTTTATTTCTCAGGAATCGTAAATTTCTAGCGACGGTAATAACACTCCCCTGGTATGCATTACCGTTCGAATCATCCAAGTGTAATTATCAGTACGCCACCGGCAAGTTAATGACGCCGCAACGCTGGCGAAAGACCATTTCGAAAAAGTACGAACAGCTTCCAGGAGTTCTGTAAAATATCCAGCCACGTGCAACCGTTAATTAAAAAATATTCCCATTGGAAACACGAACCCACTGCAATAGATTACTCTGCGCGCGTGCAATTCGTAGTACTTGTAATCTTTAATAATCTCACATCTAGGTACACATTATATTTCATTGTTAAATATTTCCAATCGTTATTACGATTTAATAAACCGATAACCGTTATCGTTATTATTATCCGTATTACACAGAGAGAACATTCATATCTTCCATTCCATTCGCTGACTTTTCCACGAAGAAACTTCGACCTCGCGATGCCTCATACGTAACGTGCACTCACTCCGACTAATACACGAGAACTTAAATACGGAAGAATACAGATACGCAACAATACGGGGGCAGGAACGGATATTCACAGCTGTGGAAATAATGTTGAGGAATTGGAGCAACCCTTCATCCACCCCGAAAACTCTTGGTATTTTCCACAGCGGGAAGTTGATTTATTGCGTGGATGCACGTACCGAAAGTATTCGCGAAATTGCCGCCGAACGTTCGGTTATCGCGCGCGAAAGCGTAATCGGCAAATAAAAATAACCGTCTTGACAGATACGAAACGAGGCCGGCAGAAATAGTGTATCAGCAGTGACAATGCTCTTTCTTCCTGTGCTCGACAGCTGACCTGCTCGTGACATGTTTCTTAACGGCGGCCATGATGAGCAAGAGGCATTTGCGATCCCTCGTCGTCGTTTACGATTGTTGGCGTGCGTGGTTTGCCGCGAGAGTAATTCTTATTGGAAATACCGCGGAGATCACGAGCGACCCTTTAACGATTCCATTGTTACTTTCTCATTTTGTATCGCGCAACGCGGAGCGATAGTTCCGTCTAGTGTTTGGGAAGTTGTTTGTGCGCAGGTTCAATGATGTTGAGAAACATTTTTTTACAACAAATGATATTGGAGAGACATTTTATTCCGGTAATTGAATTTACCTGAAAGTCCGATCCGTTGAATGCGTTGAAAATTATTATATTTTCGCGATCTATGCATTATTCCGAATAATTTGTTTAAACAATTATGCGTACCTCGCGGAAAACACGTACCAACGAGTAATTTCTCGCTGCGATAATAAATGACAGGCCGGCGCTGTCTATTGTTATAAGGGGCGAGCGATATTATAATTTTAGTACGAGTCGAAACTTCCGCCATAAATTATTCGAAACTCCGTCGGGTGGTCATAAATTTTCGTCCGCAATCGATCAAGCCTGATCGATATCGACGCCCTAATACTCGATAAATATGATGGATGATACACTGTTGGAAATTCGCCGAGTGTGTATCGCGCGCGGCGTCAAATATTGTTCAGATCAGTCGATCCAATCTACCCTGTCATTCGCTTGAACCGAAAAATAAGATATCAGGCGCGCGTTGTACGAAACGACAAGCAGTTCGTGGTCGTTCGAGCAATTCATTTGATCACCATATTCGAAACGCGGAACATTCATCGACAGTCAGCTATTCCCGAAAATTCCACGAAAATTGACCGTGAACGGTCGCAATTGCGAAATTGCGAAAGTTCCACCCCAATGTCTCCCAATTGAAGACACTCGAAAACAAAAGCGCAATACAAACAATCACGGTGTCCGGCTGCTATCTGCTGTTTCGTAATCATTGAAATTCCAACGCGCACTATTAAGACAGAATCGGTTTCTCTGGGCCCGAACACCTGGACCCGGGCAACCCCGAAACGACCCCCGACGAAACCTTTCCCGTCGACCTCTCTCCGGATAAATCGCGCGAACAATAAAGACTCTTCCAAATTGCAGAGAGCGACAAGAGGGTGGTGGTGAAACGCGAAGCTGGCGGAGAGTTCGGTTTCCGTATTCACGGCTCGAAACCGGTGGTGGTTTCCGCCATCGAGCCAGACACCCCCGCAGAGAGCTCTGGCCTGGAAGTCGGCGACATCATTATGTCGGTGAACGGGAAGAGCGTGATGGACGCGACGCATTCGGAAGTCGTGAGGCTGGCGCATTCCGGTACCGATGTCCTTGAACTGGAAGTGGCGAGGACGTGCAACGTGTTGGCACCACGTGTCGCTAGGCCCGGGACGAAGGACAGCGGTGACGAGGCCCCGCTTTGCTCCGGTTACCTGTGGAGGAAGTCCGCGACATCCTTCAGCACGGACAAGTGGGTGCGCAGGTGGTTCGCCCTTCGTCGGGACAACTGCCTGTATTATTACAAGACTGACGCGGTTAGTACGGAAATGTTTTTTCCTCGTTAACGTTGCGATTGGTTCGAAAACAGAGGTGGAACTTGGATTTCACGGGAGGACAGGTATCGCCGCTTGCCACCTTGTCGTAGCGACAAAAATTGTCGACTAGATTGAAGCTCGGTTAGCACATATATATATCGCGCAAATTTCATTTCGCGAAACGCGAATGGACGCGAATGTGTCCGCAGAAGGGAGATCTTCAATGGTGTGAAATGAAACTTTTCACATGGCGCGGTTTATTTTGTGACCGTAGGACTCCCAGCCCGTTGGGGCGGTAATGCTGATAAAATACGACGTGGAGCAAACGCCGGAGCTCAGGCTGCACAGTTTCGCAATCAAGAAGCACGGTGCACCGACGCTTCGACTCGCGGCCGACACCGAGGAAGCGGCTGCCAGATGGACGACGGTCGTGAAGGAGGCCATCGAGAGAAACGATCAGGTGCGTGTCGGGCGTATCTTTGTGACAATTTGTACGCCGTTTATTCCCGAAGCGGGTTTCACGAAAAGTATCCGGGAAATTTGGTTTTGACTAGCTTAAGGCACCCGCGATTAACCAGACTTCAAATCTAAATGTTTCAATCGAGCTCGCTGTTTTGCGCTATTATCAGCGTTTACAATATTAGCGATACTTACAACAGTTTGCGAATTCGTTTGAAATTTTCCAAGCTTGGCGATCTGCCTGATCGCAGCTGTTTGCATTAGGTGGATTAGACGTGGATCGCCAAAGATCTTTCGATTCAACGATTAAAATTCATTAATGAACCAAATCGAATATGTCCGACTTTACTTTGCGTAATTGGTAATAATTAAATCGCAGCTGTATGCATTAGGTGGATTAGACGTGGATCGCCAAAAATCGTTCGATTCAACGAACCGTGATATTCTATCGGGCATACAAACGAACTTCTATTTGTATTCGCATCCGACCGATTTGAGAACAACAATAATCGTCGAAATAATCGCGGCCAATTTCATCTGGCATCACGAACATGCTTGCAGGTCGACACTTGGCTGGAAGCGTCTCTGAGGATGCGCGAAATGGCGGCCTGCGCAATTCAAAGACCAGATTGCTTTGGTTATCTCAGTAAGCAGCAGGAGCACGCCAGAAAAACGTCCTCGCCAACCGGCTGGTCGAGAAGGTATTGCGTGTTGAAGAACGCCGCGTTGTACTTCTACGATGACGCCAACGCGGAGAAGGCGTTCGGGGTCGCCTGTCTTCACGGGTTCAGGGTGCACAACAGCGCGCACACATCCGGCGGCAGGAAACACGCGTTCGAGTTACAACCGCCGGATCCGACGCAGAGGAATTACATATTCGCCACGGAGTCAGAAATGGACAAGAAACGGTAATCGAAAACTTTCGTCTGGTACGGTCGACGGCGGAAACATTTCGGTTCCAGAAATTCTTGGGGCGATGGTATTGCTTGAAACTGTAGAATCGACGCGGATATATTTCACTTGCGTCGCCGTGAGTAGGAATATGTGGGAACTATAGTACGGATATCGGTTACTTTGGAATGTAATTGCTGGAACGTTTCGGTAGTATTGTTATTATCGTCGTTAGGTCGTCGTTCGATTCTTGGCAGGACGCGGACAGTTCGGGTTTTGAGGATAAAAGATAAATCGTTTCAACTAGATTTATATGAGTAGGGTACATTGATTGATTTTCATGACGTTTAAAACGTATTCCCGATATATCTCGTAGTACGTAACCTGCCAGTTTGAATGCACATCCGCGTCAATTTTAATTTCGTAGGCGATAACGCGGTAAACAATGATGGAACGGAATGTTAAATAATGTAATGTCTTCCTCAATATTAATTTCGTTCGAAACGCGACAGGAACGTGGATAGATGGAACGCGGTTTGAAAGATTCTCGAATAATCGAGGGTATTTTAGAATCTCGAACTGGGATAGATTTTATTCCGAACAGCAAACCTGCTTATTTTCAGATGGCTCGCAGCGCTGGAATACTCGATCGATCGATGGATAAAGATTGGTTGACAGAGGCCGACCCATCGTATAAAGAAGCAAAGAAGTCGAAGCAGCGAAGATCCCTCGAGGTGTCCTTCGCCTCTTCGTGTTTCCGGTTCCTAACGAACATTGTCGCAAATTACAAACTCATCGATCACCGTCGCCATTCTCGTCTCGATCGTCGCGCGGAAATTCATCGCCTGGATCGCGTCGAGCGTTCTCCTCGAATTCGCGATTCTTCGCCGATCTTAACGCGCTCGCGAACATACGCGTTCGACATTCACTTTCATTTCAAACGGAGGAGCAAAACCACGACGGGTTCATCGACGAAAGTGTTAACAATTTCTTCTCGTATGTTTGTTCGAATAATTAATCTAGGATTAGTACAATGCATTTGTTTTCAATCTGCCGCACGTTTCGCTTCTGGAAAGATCGTTTTCTCGACGGTGGATTTTATTCGCGGCCGCTCGAATTTTCTACAGATTTCTGTATAATTATCTGTTACTGTATAGATTTCCATGGTTCAGCCACGTGGTGCCATGTTTCGTCGTTTCTTCTAGCTGCTTGTATCACCGATTCGCACGAATATTCGTCGATCTTGTTGTTTTCCACTGATTCACAAACTACGTCAAAATCTTAATGTCACCAACACCATGTCACGGTAATCGCTGGTTGTCGACGGCGTTCGAACTAACGGAAGTTAAGCGCTGTTAACGCAGGTGAGACTTGAAGCAACGTTTCCAAGATGTATTTAAAAAAAAACGGACGAAAAAAGAAAACACGAATCTTGTTACACGGTTAAGAACTTTTGACGCCCGTATAGTTTGTAGAATGGTAATCAAATTGAGCACTGTTCAAAATAATTTCAGCCGACCACCGAGATATTTCACAATATTGAAGCCTGGGTCGAATCAATTCGGTTCGATATCGGTACACGAATTACGAACGAATAATGCGACGCATAAATTTGTTCGAGCGAGAAAGATACGCGCAATGCCGTATGATTATTTTGAACAGCTCGTTCAGAAACGATTTATATCATGAACAAAGTAAAACGTAAATACATGATAAGCTGGCACGAAGTTTACATTCATTGCGAAATGTTTTTCATCCTAGACGAAGCTCATTTCTTTCACCGCCATCGTAGCTCGCACTCGACTCGCGAGGAAAAAGTAATAAAAAAAAAAAAAAGGGAAAAAGGACAAGACAAGCTTGAAAATCTCCTTCGTTTCGTACGATACAAAATGAAACGCACAATTTTTACCGTTTGTACGTAACTGTTACGTTTTCGATAAGAAAAAAACTTTTCACCGCAGAATAAACATTTTCACGTCGTACCGACCGTGCACCGAAACAGCAGTCGCCGTCGTTTAAACGATTAACCCTTTCGTTACGGTTGCCGTCGAGCATAGAAATAAAATCGACGCACAAAACAGTGGAGATTCGATGATTATCGAAGAACTGCTCGTACTCTGTTCAATTACCCAAGGTATAATTAACGTGAACCGACTAAAACGATGTACCATTGTAGTGAACGTTTGTACAAATTTTTTAGCGCAACGGTTGCCAAACATTGATAGACGTGGACGTCCTCTGCGACGAGAGGATTCGACGAAACTCGAGGAACGCTGCTTCAAGTAGTTCGTCCCGGTGCCGTGTCAGACGAGACTTTAATACTCGTGCACCGTTGTAACGTTGCGGCCCCCAGAGGTCTCGCGAGTTTAGCAAATTTTTGTACCGTTAACCAGCTTTTTGGATTCCGTTTTTTATATACAAAACGTTGCGCACGTCAGCGACACGCAGGAATTGATATAGCCCTTGACAAAAGAAACGAAAAAAAAAAAACCAAAGAAACAAACGTTGGTCACACCGCGAAACCGAACCGGGGGACGAGAAAATGTTTTATTCACCGATCGTGTCTTGTATTAATCGGAATACGACTTCCATCGATATTTCTCGTGCAGAAAACGGACTCGACTTAGCGTTTAAGAGTGCTCGAAGCTATGTCGTCCAATCGCGTTACACGCGAATCACCGCGTGGAGGACCGCTTTGCCGAAAGCACCGGGGAGCAACAAAACGAACAACCCCGCGAGACCGTTGTTTCCCAGACGAAGTTGTTCGTGTTTGTCGTGTGAACGGCGAAGGGCGAATATTACGCACGTTATTCCACGGTGTACACTTCGATCGAGAATGTCAGAGGAAGGCGGAGGAAAAATAGGGACACGGGGCGAAAACGTTGAGTGAAATCGATTTGTTCCGATGAATCGTTCGTGTTGTCACTGTTCCAGAGTTTTAAGTGTATCGTCTGACCAGTCGAAGTGGGAGGTATCGTTCGAGGTGTTAGAATCGCGAGCAGTAAACAGGTGTGAATTACAATGGAAACTGTTAATACCGTAAAGGAACGACGCATTTGCCTCGGATGAATCTTTCATTCCACGTGGACCGGTGAAATGTTTGTCCGATCGATGACGATAATAATAATAATTCTTCGCTTGCGCGAACGATTGAAAGTTCGTTCGAACAATCGTCGGTCGTATCGTTACTCAACGTTGGAGCGGTTTACGAAAGTGAATAGTACAAAGAGAATTTGCGTTCGATCTCAATTTGTATAAAAAAAAAGAGAGAGAGAGAGAAGAGATAATTGTGGAAACGAGGAGGAAAAAGATGTATATTAGAACATTTCTCGTGCTGTAATTTAGACAAGATTTCACGACGTGGACCGCAGTGAAAGGGGTTCACAATTGGGGTGGACTTGTCAGTAAGCCGAAAGCAGAAGAATTTTGTCTTTGCGGTAGAATTTAAGAGGGCTTCTCGACCTGTTCAGTCCCACGATCCTGTTCTTCGAACAAACTCAAAATTTCCCCACCATTATTTCGATGGGAAGCATTGCACTTCCGATAAATTTCTCCGTACGACGCCGGAAACGAAACAACGATTCTGTAATAAAATATAACAAAAAAGAATTTATACACGTATAAATATATTATTTACATAATAATCGACTCGGATAGGAAAAGTAACACTAGTACCTGCGAGAACGAATACGTATATCGAACGATACAATGAAACGCATGTACGATAAATAAATCAATTCGTGCGTGGGCGTGAAACACCATATTATCGACATTCTTGCATAATTCACATTGGAAGTTGTCCGTGAAGTAAAACCTTTATACACGCGACCTCAGAACCTTCTACAGGGTAAAATAAATACGCGACGATTAATCGGGCGCCGGCGATGCGAGGTATTTCAATTGAAACGGGACTGGAACGGTTAAATAATATACCGCGAGCGTCGAACGAAATTCCGCGTTAATAACATTCAAGACCACGAGGACGAAACGCAACGCGAGCATCCGTGGAACGGGAGAACGTCGAATTAATACAGCGAGCATGAAATTATTCGAGTGGCCCACAACCTTACCGGGGCGCCACGATAACCGAAGGACCCATCTCGAGACTTTCCCCACACCGGGCAAAGTGACATGAAAAATATCTGCCGAACGAGTGCTTCCTCTCGCGTGCACCTCGCGTCGCGTCACCGCGAGCAATTTGAAAGAGAAACGCGAGCCATTCTCGCATCGCTATTCTCGCCGGCGATATTCGCATCGATGTCGGGGTGCCGCGCGAACCGAAATTTCGTACGAAAACGGAAACGGAAAGGGAGGAAGGAAAAGAGAAAAAGACAGAGAGGCGAAATCGAAGGGGAAATATTCGTTGAAGCGAGAACGGGAACGAAGTGAAACCGATCGTCGAGTCGCGCCGTGTTGAATTGCGACCGGAATCGATCGACACCTGGATCGTGCTGCGTCGCACGAACAGGTGAACGAGGAGGAACACGAAGGACGAAACGAGGTAACGCGAACGTACCGCAGCGTCGAATGATGAAGCGCGAAGGCAGCGCGTAATTGAACGACGAACCGCTCAAAAAGCACAGATAATAAAAAATAGGAGGTTTAATACAATTGTAGATTGAAGTGCGTCAATTATTTACCTGTCACCCTTCGAGCTGGTTTGAAGGACGTCGGTTTTATTGCTGTGTAGACGATGCAGTGTCTTTTCCATGGTAGGAGTGTCTGTCTTACCGCTGCGAAAGCCGGACATCGGTCACCTTTGTTGACCAATGGACAATTCTTTTCGTGTACCGTAGTGGCACGTTCCTGTGAACAGTTCGTCAGCCGGTGTTCCATCTTTTTTTTCCGCAATTTTTTAGTTCGGAAGTTGTTCAATCTAGCCCACTGTTTTCTTATTAAAATTTCGTTCGACGAGCTCGTACCATTTTTCGAGCGTTGGAACGAAGATTATTGTGCGATCCGCGAAGAAGTAGAAAATCGTGCGATGTTAACGTTGAGATTGTAATAGTACAAATGGTCGACGGTGGCCGTGTCCGTCTTTCTAGTGCCAAACTGGAATTAATTGATTGAACCAATCGAGATTGTAATAAATGTCGTTGAGAAAAAAAATATTTGTACCCCTTCATTGACTTTATAATCCGTTGATCGTTGTTCTTTTACATCGAAGAAATTCAAATGTACAATTTAACGTGGTGCTTTTAATATTTTAATCATTATTATTCACCGAAGATGTCTGATTCGATCGACTGATTTAATTTCTTGATTTTCCTCACATCTTCAATATTTTTGTTCGATTCGTATTTTATCGCGCAAGCATTATTAACGCTGCTAAACGATTCTTCACAAATCCCTTTCAATTAAGTCATGGAATGTCAGTTGTCGCTTTTTAACTCATATCTATCTATATACTCGAAGCAGCTGTTAAATCTTTATTTTCAATCTTTCTCCGATAGAGTATTGTTCCCTTTAATGCTAAATTCCTGAAATACAAGCGCAATATTTATATCCAAATTGTTCCTACGAATATTCGATCGAAATAAAACACCTGCAGAAGTAAACATCGAACATACGTGCGCATGTACCCGAGTACATTCCACGTACATTGTAACAAGTTGCTTCCAGACGCCGTGTCGTGGCAAGATTCGAAAGCTGCAAGAACTTTCGATCTGAGCAGTCGCTAACATTGATCAATCGCCGCTGCGAGAACGGAAGAAGATTTCTTTCAGAGAAATATTTGAAGCATGCGCCACGCTTACGCGGTCGATGATAATTATCATAACAGTTTTGATAACACTTCATGTTGGAATTATGAATGACGCCGAGTTAGAAAAGAGTTCGAACATGAATTTGAGAAGCTGTGCACACTTGAATAAATTTAATTACAATTCGATGTAATTTCTCTTCGATTTAAAAGACCTCCGCCTTATTCGTTATTCATTTCACTTATTTTGTCAAACAAACGTACGAAAGGTCTCGCTCGTTCAAACAGCGAAACGTTTCCTCGCGCTTCGTATCACCTAGCAAGACACGATTTTTTCCCCAGTCCGAACCGTCGAATGCGAGTGACAAATTTGAATTCCCTGCCATTATCATTCGCAAGCATTTCACAGCCGCGTTCCCATGGTTTTCAGATTGACAATAATTGCTCGCCAACTGTTTCCGAGTATCCGTGAAACGGGCTCGCAGGGCCGAAACGTGTAATTTCGCAATGGAATTCGAAAGGCTCGAAGGATTATTAGCCGGTATCCGAACCTCCACGCGCAATCCCATGCTGATACGTTACGCTATACCCGTGCTATCACCTATTAATTCCTATAAATAGTAATCACCGTTAAATTATTGCCGCTCGCGCCGTGTAATTTACATTCATTTCGAATTTGAGACTTTCGTTGCGTTTATCGGTTTAGAAGTAGGAAAGACTACACTTGCCGAGACTATGGCACGATAATTGTAATGCCCGCAGATTTCTCGACGTTCCGGTGACTGCTGGGAAAATATCCCGGATATTTAAGGCGATTTATATTCACCGTCATTCCTAATGGATCTCTCTCTCAATAATTAATTGGATGTGGAAATAAATCGAGGAGCATCAACGTACATTTCTTTTTAGCGACATGCGATTAGAATGTTTGCGTTTATGCCCGGTCTGTTAATGAATTGGAAGCTCGTTAAATAATTTGCTGCGAAAGAATTGGTCGCGTTTACAATTCGTTTCCCCGTAATAAATCGCACCCAACGTTTTCACCGATGAAACTAAATTGAAACGCAAACGGTCGGCGTTAATGATTTCGGAACACGTCGAGGATCCCGTGCAGGACTCTTATGAACGTCGTCAAACACCGGAAGTGATCCCCCCCCCCACATCGGGTGTCCCGGGGATACGAGGTGTAAAACGAATTTCGGTTTGCTTAGGGCCCGGCACGCGGTTCATCCGAGGTTGAACCGGTGGTATCCGTTTGATAGCAGATAGCAGGCCGAACGACGCTGGTATGTTCTCATTACGCGTCGTGTAGGTATGCGGCGGCCAGTTCGTGTTCTTCATGCTTCGAGATCCGTGCACAGTGCGAGACCACGTTTCCCCTCTTTCTTCATCACAAAAATTTCTCCTCCTCCTTCCTTACTCTCTCTTCATCTTCATCTTCCTGGCCTTTCTCGTCGTTCACCGCGATGCTCCTTGGATTCAGGATTCAAGCTTCGTCCACACTGTCCCGCTGCCGTAGACCCCCTGATTCTACCGGCAACCTCGATCTTCTTGTCCGTCCGCTTCCGTTTTTCTTTCACGGATAACAGATCTGTCGTTTGCTCATTTCTTCGGATTTAAATTATTCGATTTACAATTTAGCGTGAAATACATTTCGATCGTAATGGAGCGTTTCATTCGGAACGGCCTTGCCGATCGATCGTTGCTTCGTTTCGTTCGATTGAAATTGCTTTTTAATTGGCCTGCTTTTATCCCCTTACCGGAATATTTAGTTTTATTTGCGGTCACCGCGAGGGTTTCGTATAAACTTCGTCCGCAACTTTGCTCGCTGTCTTTCTCTTGCTCGTCCTCCTCTTGACGAGATCGTTTCCCTCTCTTTCGTCTCGTGTGTTATTTGCGGTTCCCCGCCGCGGTCGTTTCGTGTTTCTAGTGGAAGATAAGGCGAAACTGGGAGCAAAGCACCTGTGATATTCGAATTTTGGGAAAGGTCCGTAGGTGTTACGGGGGTCCCTGACACCGTCACTTCTTTGTATCGGCTTATTTTTAATTCGTTCCTCGTCGAGTTCGTCCTTTTGAGATTCCTTTAACCGCCGCCCGTATTTATCTTGAAGTTTCGCGAGAGGACTCTCGTCCCTCTTTTTATCCAGCCCGCTTCCTTTTAGTTTTGCGAGGCCGTCCGTTTCTTCCTCTGGCTCCTGTTGTTCCCTTTTCGTTCGCCGCTCCATTGAGAGAAACTGCGGATCCCCGAGCCGCGTACAGCGTTATTTCGTTGCCCTCGTGGTGGCCGGAGTGATGTACTCGGTGTCTCGTTTTCCTATTTTCAGCAACGGTTACGTTCCTGCTGTGTTGCGTTTTTCTAGCCCTTTTCTTTCTAATGCATTTTAGGGGAGCTTCGTCCGTGGAAGATCAGTTTCAATTCCCTCTGCGCTTTTTCTCATTTCTCCTTTTCCAACCGTTAGTTCATGCGCGTCCTGCTCTTTCGCTTTGCATTTTGTTTTACGTTATTTAATTTCATTTTCGTGTTATTTTCTTGACTTAACGGTGTCTGCTTACTTCAGGTTATGACATTGTTCATTTAAACTTCCCTTTTCATGTCATTAATTTTATTTAATTTAGTTACCCTCGAAATAGGAGACTTTTCGCCAAGCTTCCATGCGTTGACCAAAATACTGCAGCTGTTGTTACACGAATGAAAAAATTCCGTAATGTATTGTCTCAGATTGGTCGACATTAACATCGCACGCTGGTATTTTCCATTTGATTCGCGACTTTTGCGCCAGGGAAACGTGGACAGGCCAGCGCCTCAATTAGTGTCGATTTACATCGCGGTGCTCGCAGGTAACGTGTGTTACGCGCGGATTGCCCGCACTTGGTGAACGCAAATGAAGCGGTACCGTAAGCAGACGTTCGCCGACAACACCGTGGACCGCGTGCAATGTGAACGCCCTCGTCGACAACGAGCGACTTTTCGTTCGCGTTCGATGCATCAAATTCGATGAACGCATCGCATTCCGTGTTTCAAGGTGGGTCCACACGGGACAGCGATGCACCTTGGAATATCTACCTGTCGTTATTTACGGTAGACATCGTTCTTTATTACGAAATGTAATTAAATGAGTTCCCGGAGCATTTGAAATCCGTCATTGCGATCGCGCGCCGCGTTGGCAAGAGCACGATTTAATACAACAAAAATATGGAATCCTTACGAATCAAGCTGAATCAAATACAAGTACATCCGAACACTTTGATTTTTGCTTCAAGTCGCTGAAAGGGGTATGGCAAAAGTTGGCAGGGAAGGCAGGAAAAAGTGTCAAATTTGAATTGCAAAGCAGGAAGCTATCTGGATATTCTTCGTACGGCTCCAACTCCGTCGGTAACGCTGGAGAGAAAAGGAAAGGGCAGAAAAGAGCTTAAAAACGGATTTGTTTATGAAACAGCGGCACGGTATGGTTAACCGCGGGTTCGTCGTAAAACCGGGCAGACCAATTTATATCTGCGTAATAAAATTTTAAGCGGTAGCTTTGTTTGAAATATTAATGGCACTACAATACCAGTTCACGTACGATACACAGGTAGACAGCCCCTTCGCTTCGATAGACACCGTTTCGTCTCGCGATTCGTTTCGGATTCAACTCGGCCCACGAAAGAAATTGTAACAGCGGGGACTGCTTAATGGGCGTCGTAAAATGTTCTAACACGTAATATAATATCTACGGAAGATCGTATACGTTTCTACAGCTGTTTTCGGAATGATTTTCACGGCAGAGCGGCGACGTAGACTCGCCTCCACGTATTTATTTCGTTTTATCGTGTTTCGTTAAAACGAGAACTTCCTGGCATTCTTGCTTCCTGAAAGGAACACGTGCACGCGATGCCCGAATGAATCATTTTGGATGTTTCCAAATTCGATTCGTATCGCAGACATTATTGTGAGTTAAATTATTGCGAAATTGCGAACCCTTTAAGTATTAGCTTATTCATTGTCGCAGAAGATATATATAATTAATACTTCCACGAAATTAAATTCTCACTGCCCAGAATTTACATTGCATAATTGCATTCTTCAAATAGACGTAACGTTACAATCGCGCTATCACGCATAATAAAATGTAATATAACAATACAATAGCGAAAACAATTATTTCTCTCCGATCCTCTTTCGAAAATAATCACCCGGCAGTTCCCTGCGCGCAACGAAACACCAATGTCCCGTTTAATGGACTCCATTTCCTCGGCAACGTTTCTTCGGCTACTTTTCACACGTACGTTCCCATACCCAGAGAGGCCGGGGCTCAATCAATTATCGACCACCAAAGGAGATGAGCCAACAACCGCACGTCCAATCCCTCTTTCTTCCCTCGCAGCTTATCAGACGCATTAACTCGTGGCTAATCGACCATGCACTGTGAACGCCGCTTAAGTCACGGATTCCATCAGCTTCGTTCCCATAGTCGGATCTTCGACGCGTCCTCGACTATCCCCCGCAGTGGATCGCCTCCTAGACATCGCCGAATTACGTTTCCTTCCCTGTCCTGTACAGTATACAGCCCCGTACGAGGAAATTCGCTGAAACTGGACCGAATTCAGCGGAATCTCGGTTGAATGTCGACCAGACCGTCTTTTACCCCGCTTGATACTCGCCGCTGTTTCTTTTCGTTTCCTTCGCGATGCGGCCGGTTCGTCTGGTCCTTTTTCAGCTTCCAGCACGGTGGTGATCTTGATAACGTTCTTGGTCGACGATGGCGGTTGCGGTGGTGATGGTGAGACGGCGTCGGTGTGCCAGCAAGAACGGACAGGGAGGAAAGGGGAAAAGGAACTAGTTCAGTGAACAAAACGACGCGAGAGGCAGTTGCATGCTGTAGCAACGCCTCGACGCTGTCGTTTCGCCTAAAAGCTTGTACAGATCGAGACACTCCGAACTCCCCCCATGAAACTACGAACACCATATTCGCAGGTGGTATATCGTGGCGATTTAAAAAAAAAAACTTTTTTACGAGTATCGCTGTCCTTTCATTGGTTTATCATAGGCGACACGGCGAGAAGGATTGTTAACGTTTACTTCAATCGTTTGCAAGTCTGTGCACATTTTGGTATTGCTGGCTCAACTTCTCAACGGTATTTGGGAATAAATGATATATTATCAGAAACTTTTAATCATTCAATTTTAATAGAAATTTCGGCGAACAGCGTTTGTAAGTTTCTGCTAATTCTCCTTGCCCTTTGTGAAGCTTATCAGGGTCCATAAGGAAGGTGAAATTGGTGGAGGTAGTTTTCTGCTTCAGAAGGGCAGAAATCGTAACGAGGGTGGGTTCGTTTGTTACGCGGGAAGTGGAAAAGTTTGTTATCCGAAAGGGGAGAAACTCTGGCACCTCTACGACATTAGAATTTGAGATTTGTTTCATTCTACGAGGATATACGTACGTAGAGTTGCAAAAATTCTTCCAGATTCGTTGTTGGTTTAACGTTTCGAAAATTCTTATCGCTCATTATATTTTTACACGCCGAAACAATTCTGTTGTAATTGAACGAAAAATATTAGTTGCATCTGCGATTTGTTCAAAATTCAACGCGACGAAAGCAGCTGATTCCCAACAATTATTCTCGCGCGTTAGAGCAAACTTGCCGCAAATTGCAGAAATAATTTGTAAAAGAACTCTCGATAATTACGCGATGGTTGAAAACTAATACAGGGACGAAGCGAGCGCGTTAATGCTTAAACCATCGATCAACCGACGCATGAAAAATACGACTACATTGTATGGGACCAAATAAGAAAGTTTCCTACGACTTCTTCATTAGTCTTCAGTCTGGTTGCTTACTGTTCTCTCGGACGTGAAATCACGTCGGACGTGGTATTTTGCATCTGAGTACCGCGAACAGCTTGGATATTCGAATGTAAAATAACCTGCTGACGGAGTTTCATTTTTTTTTTTTTTTTCTTCTCGCGTCGAGGCGACCATATTGACCTCCTGCTTGGTATCTGGGCCTTTTAGGAAAAGATTCGTCGCTGCGTACCGTTAGCACCGTCTCGCGTCGAGTAATTCCGTCAACGTTTCGTCCCATTGTGCCAGGCGGTTTCTTCCGTGATCGAAGTAACAGTGGGCAAACACATTGGTTAAATTGTAAAAAATCCCAAGATTCTACGAAACTTTCTTCGTATTATACGTCCCCTTGTCAACAAAGTACCTCGATGTATTAAAAGTCATTAAAACGATCTACAATCTACGACATAAAAACTGAGCAAGAGAGATATGGACAATTAAGTGAATTAACTAAAATAGAAAAAAAATACGAAATCCAAAAATATCTCCCCGATGAAACAATCATTTCTAAGCGAACAAAATCTAACAAAATGATAACGTCTACGTCCTCTTTGAAAAATGTGAATAATCATAAATCATCGAAACTGTTACACGATCGCACCTCGCCCCATTAGCCCGCACAATCATCCCTCAGCCGCGTTCATACAAAGTACACTCTCGTCCCCGGTCGTTTCCACACGGGAATAGAGAAGCGAGGAACGAAATGTCCCGAAAATAAAGAAAAAAAGAAAAAAAAACTGCCTGTCAAAAGTGTTCGAGAAGACGTCTTTGGCGGCGTACGGAGAAATGTGGAAGGCCGGTGAAAAGAACGACTACATTATCTCCCGGAGATGATGCACAAAAAACGTTCCTCCGCAGCTGATTCGTCCGCATTGGCAGGTACCTGCGGGGTTTACACGACGCTGCGCCCGACTGCGTGTCGCCGACATCGTGAATACAAATGCAAGGCGCAGGTAGATGTTGACCCACGCATGCACTTATGCCCGAAGGACGGAAAAGTTTGTGTACACGCCCCGTGAAAAGCGACCGCGATAATCGATAATGCTTCACGACAAGAGTTTCACAATGTGCTCCACGGGGCGGAGGAGAAATATAACGTTGTCTTCCGTTGCGCAATACCTCACGTCCCTCCCTATCCCCGAAACTTTGACTCCCGGAGGAGGAATAAAACGAAAATACTATTACTAGAGGCAAAATAAAATTTCGTTCCGCTCCTCAGCTTAAACGGCCCAGACTTTCTTCAAGGTGTCCAACGATTGAAATGTAATCGACATACCTAAAGGATGAAAAAAAAGCACCACCCCTAACCGGTAAATCTATCGATCTTCCATATGCCGAGAGCCTGACGATATAGCTCGCGCGGATTCGGAACAAACCCGGCCCAAATAGTGAAAGTTCGCTAGAAAGGTGGCTCCGGCAGGTTTCATTCATCACGCACGCCAAAGATCTAGAGCATCGCGGTGAATCATCGTGCGGTATCCACGTATTCGCGGGACCATCCATCGAACGTTAACGCAAAAACCACGGGGAGCAGTCCTGACGACTCTTATCGTCGTTGTTGCTCCGCCAGCGTTCGGCCGTCGCTGAAATTCATGGAGCGTTAAAACAGTCGATGAGCACCGACCGGCGGATCAATAGAGAGGTCTGTTCCGTCGTTGCCACGGAGAAAATGGACCGATCGAGCCGCGAGGTCGCGTTCGAATGCCGCGGCTAACGGGGCCGATAGTCGAGAAATTCGTCTTTAATATTCGTGGCAGGAGGTCGTCTGGATAAACGATCTCATCGATCGACCGGACGAGACACGTCCCCTCTGCGACCCACGGTCTACGATCCGCTGGCGAACGTTCGCGTTCGCGGACCTGCTTTCCAGAACGATAGTTTCTTTCGTTTGTTTTTTTCGTTTCTTTTCTCGAGGCGGAATAGAAAGCAAGGTGAAAAGGAAAAACCGACGATGGCAGCCGGAATACGAAATCTCCGTTGTCGATCGTTGCATGAGTAATGCTGGGACCGTGTTCGATTGGAAATTCTTCTTGCGCAAGGGGCGAGGTGAACGGGTTCCGTTCTTTCGACCGGACGATTGCGCTTCTGTGGATGTAAGTTATATTGGTTCGGTGACTGATGGGAAGCCCGTGGTAAGTAACTATCGTGGTACGTCGAGTGAAGTGGAATATTTTACGCTCTGGGCGTCGGATCGGTTTGCTGGTTCTTGGAAGCGGTCGACGGGAATTGGTCGGTTTGAAGGTTTTTTCTCGATTCGAATGATACGGTTGATTATTATACACATTCGGGAACGATTGACCAAATTAACTTTTGCGCCGAATCATGTGTCGATCGTTTTAATCAATTTCATTGAGGTAATCGGTCGTAGAGAATTTTATTTTATCGTTTTATTGCGATGGAAACATTGTCGACCGTCCGATACGCGCGTACTCACAGCATCTCGAAGTAATTTGGCGTGTTGGTTCTATGATTTCTCGAATAGCGCGTCTGATTCGCGACGTGGAATTATCGTCTGCGCTTAAAATATCTCTAATACCGGCTTCACTTCATATCCTCACCGGGCTTACCCAACTAATCGTACCTCATTATCTTAAGTACTCTGGTGCTCTGAGAAAGCGGCCGTGCGGTATCAACGTCACGAAGCTATTATCCATAGATCGGTAAAAGCTTCGCGATAGGGAATTAATCGAAAATTTGCGGACGACTGGTACGTTCCTGACTTATTTGGGCCGGTTCAAACAGTGCTCGCAATGCTGTTCGATTACAACGAAGATGGAATTACCTGACTTAAATAATTAACAGGTGGCATTTACAGATGCGCGAGTCATTCATTGCCAAGAGATAGCAGGGCTTGGCTAACAGTCTTGCAATTTCTATCTCGAAACTAGATAAAATTGCTCGAAATTCTGCGCTCGATTAGTCGCAGCATGAAACATTATTTGCACAGAAGATTAAATTAGGTGAGAACGTTTCTTGAAATACTCTCTACAAAATCATCATCAATTTCCTTCATACGTCTATCCGTAACCCATCGTCACATTTAATTACGTGAGCCATGCGAATAATTCGAATTGCCCGAACATCACCTACACTTGCGTACACAAACTGCTGCCAAAATCGTCGAGAATGAACTAAATTTAAAAATAGTCCGACCCAGACCCGTGAAAGGGTTGGATCCCCTCTCAACCCGCTACATTTTCATTCAACTCCGCTCCACGGAGCTCCCCTCCCCCCAAAAGGGACCCTCAGAAATCTGTCGTTATCGAAGGATCTCGTCGCGAGTCGCCAAAGAAGCGTTCACCTACGTCTCCCTTAGCCACCGTGCCGAAACGAGTGCTGTCCCCGGGAAAAGCCAAGTGCGCAAGAAAAGTCGAGGAGCCGCTCGACGTTCCGCGTCTCCGTTTCAGCGTTCGCTCGATCGCGGGGCCCGTCTTCGTTCCCGTTCGCGAGGAAACGGGGCGCGTCGATCGCGGCGCGAGCGAAACCCCCCTGGAACCCAGCAGACGAACAATTACCTCGGTTGTTCTAGGCAAGTGGAGCGAGATCCACGTTCCGTGGACTAGAGTCAGCCGCGTCCCTCCGAGACTACGCTCGATCGGATCGATCCCGCCTGTGTAAAACCGGCTGGGCGTCGGCGGCGGCTGCCGCCAGCAGAAAAGGGACGGGAAGAAAGTAAAAAAAGAACACCGTTCGACCGTTCGACGAAGAGGGATGAACTGGAACGGGCAAGGGCGGGAGGAGGAAAGAGAGGAAGCAGCGGAGGAGGAAGGGGAGGACGAAGAAGAAGAGGAAAGATCGAGGCTCGATCTTTCCGAGTGCCTCTGGCCGCTGGCGTCTCTCCCCCTGCCCGCCCGCCGACAAACCGATCTCCTTCTTCAGTGCCGGCGCCGCACGAGTTCCCCACAGGTGGGGACCTGCAACCTGCCCCACGATTTTTCACCTTCCGGGCAGCGCGTACGCGCCACGATCGCCGATTTTCGACCGCCGCTTTTTCCAGTGACAGTCGAACCCCTGCGGGATCGAAGAACAATTCGGTTTCGTGTCTTCCGTCTTTTATTGGGAACGAATGCTTCCTGTCGCGAAGGGGTTGACGTCGTATGGAGGAGGGAGAAAAAAAGAATGCATGGTCGGTCGTGTGCATCGCTGTTGAGGTGGACCGGGCGCGCAAGTAAGTAATTGTTTGGTGGAAAACTTGTGTGAATAGGTGAAACGAGAGTGGGTAGGTTCGTTCGAGGGGATTGGAAGAGGGGGTTGATGGGGAGAAGGGTTAGGTGATCGGTGTTTATCGACCAAGGGGGCACCGTACCTTAGTATCACGTACCTGTTCCTCATACCACGTCCCTACCTAAACCTCCTGCGTTCAACCTGCACGGCATCGCCTCGTAGTCACTGGTAGATAGGATACCCGTGGATCTCCCTCTCTCGTTCCTGGTCCCCTTTTGCTCTACGTCTCTCTTAGCAATGGATTCGATCCCGGGTCGAGTTTCAGAGTTGGAGCACGCTTCGTTGCGGGAAATGCGCCACGAAGTTTCGGAGTAACCCGAATATGGGGGGTGGTTTTTTTTTTTACCGAGGGTCGCCACGACGGTGGTCCTTGATACAATTATCCGATTTTCCGTCTCGTAACCCGGTGGCTACTGTAGGAATGATTATTTGTGTTTGCCCGTGGCGCGCTTGTCGGAATATTCTGGTCGCAGGTGTAACAGGTGGCAATTAATTAAACGACAGGAGTAATGAAATCCCTTTGCTGCGCTCGAAGTATTCTGTACATTACAGGAGAAATGAATTACCCAATTTGGAGTTATCTCGTGGACTTTGTTTTCTAAATATTAATTTTGTAGAGATTCTGTCGAGATCAGTTAATTATTTTGTATCGATTGTGTTTCAATTATCGTATTTTTACTATCAATGTACTCATTTCTCGGTTCGAAATCTGTTGAAATGAAGATGTGAAACGCATTCCCGTTCTTGCTGGCGATACGTTACAATAATTAACAAATCGTTTTGCGTTTGGTTTTTCGCTGACAAGAATGAATTACGCGAATTTGGTAATGCTCAGACTCAGATTTTGAATGATTTCACCAATCGTTATCCGATCATCTATTATCTGTAGCCAAGTTGTAAACTATAACCTGACAATCATGTAAATCACCGAACATCCTCTTAAACCGAAATTCCTGGATTACTTCGACTCCTATTTGCATGTCCAATTTAAATTTTCATGCAAATTAAATTCAACCCGCACGTGGACTATGTAAATACATTCTTGCACACAGGTTCATGCATATTGGAGTAAATTCGCGCAGAAAGCGTACCCGCATCCTACTCTCTCAAATATTTCCCCTTCCATTTCGTCTAAATTAATCCTCCCGTGGTATAGGTGCGAAGGTGTCGGTGCTGAGCGTCATCTTCAAATCTTTTATTTCAATGCCACACGCAAATCGAGACTCCGCCATTCATCGCAAAATAATATTGTACAAAATGAGTAACACGTAACTACATTAGGACATTTAAAAAGTAATGCTAGATATTTTTTGTCATCAAGAAAACGATAACTGTGGCCCTTCTAAATATCATAATAATTACCTGCGACCCTTTTACACACAGGGTGACAGCGAATCGGGTGAACAAAACTTTGGCTAACCCTGCTGCCGCTAGCCAGTAAAAATAAGAAAGTCGGAGAAACATACGTCTAGGTAGGCGCTCATCCATCCCGAGATATAAATACTTTCTGTTTGCACGGAAATTTTGCATGCGCAGATGTCACACATTCCTACGTTTCACGTGATTCTTCGCAAACCAGCCTCCTCATTCCCTTTCTGGTAGAAATAAACAGTGTAACACCGCAGATAGTAATACCGATTCCGTGGGCAACGTAATCGTTTTCAGCCGTTCCATCGAGTTAAACGGCCCTGCAATACTCGATCACGAACGAGCCCCGTTCAAGTCACCGAAACAAGAGGAGTATCCGGACCCACGATGGGCGAAGCAGATTACGGTACTAAAAATTTGTCCACCCATTACAGTGTCATTCCGTTACGCTCGATTGACCAATACCGAACAAGCGCAAAGAATCCGTACTTTCTCTCGCAATACCAGCGAACATCCCCAAACATCGCCGCGAAATAAACAACCCGTCCACCCCGTTTGCGGTCCCTAAAATAAAAAGCGAAAAAGGAGCAGAGAAACCGTACCGAGCGGTACCGTCCAGAGGCCCCGACGAACCAACACGTGTCCCCCTTTTACGTAACTCGAAAAAAACGAATACCTAATCACGGAAGATCTCCCGGGCCAGACGGTTCTAAACTCTCCGCTCATCGTTTCGCCCAAGACGGACCGACAACTCGGCCGAAACTTGTTCCACCGGTATCCACGAACGGTAGGGTGTCAATCCCATTGCTGAGGCATGCTCCAGGTTCTCCTGCGTCTCGGTTCGTCTCCCATTGGCCGGTTCCATCGGGCTCTGTCGCACCTGGGGGGCCAGGAGCGAGGCAGTCGGCACACAGCATCCAGCAGCAGCGCTACTAGCGGCAGCCAAACTGAAAGACTCCCAGGCAAGTCGTGGCCGTTCTACCTGTGTGCCCGTGTACCTGTGGGCCATGCGTGTGCCTCAGCTGCGTGGGTGTGCGCCGAGGTAGCCTACCTGGCGGCGTCCAACACGCAGTAAACCGCGCGCTCCTTCGTGTCCACGATCGTGAAAGAAGAAGGGACGGACGTGTGCTGCGTCTGTGCGCTGCTCGCCTGCCCCGCGTCGTCGTGCCGTTTTCCAGTTCGATCTCTGCCGATTGTCGTTTGTCCCCAGGTGGGAAACGCGTTACCGTCGCGGCTCACGGGGTACGAAGTGTCGGGGGGGGACCCGCGGGTTACGAAAATCGTGTGCGACGAGAGATCGGCAGCTCGAGTGGCCGGGTTCGTCGTGTGCCGTTGGTGCGGGTTCGTGTATGTGTGCTTACGTGGGTGCTGGCGATTGGATTGTTGATAAAACGAGAGGGACACGATTGGCAAGATCGACGGAGACGGTTCGATGTAGCGGACCTCGGTGTCGCGACGAATGCCGGCGATCGGTGGACAGGAATACGCGTCACGAACGGAGATGCGACGGTGGTTCATCGGTGGAGAGTAAACGAGAGATCGGGAAGTGTTCTCGGCCGACGTTTCCCTGGTGAGCTTGCCTCTTCATACCTCTTCGTCGCTCTCTTCTTCCTTTCCCCGTCTCGGCGGATTTCGGGGGGGTGGTTTTCGTTTTCGCGGTTTCGTTCGCGGACAGGGAGGTGACCGACGACGACGGAGCCTGGTCCACGCTCGTTGCATTCCTGTGGGCATTCGCGATTCCAATATGGCCGCTGGGACTAGCCGTGACCGCTGGGTCCGCGGAAGCCATGTTGGCAGGTGTGCTCGAGTCGAGATAACCAGTTCACGTTCGTGGAGCGCACGCGGCTGGCAAACGGGAGCGGGTTCCACGTATTTATCGCAGAATTGTCCGGGGAACGCGATACGCGATCGGGTCCTCTCCTCGACGAGATGGATAATGAGTATAGTCGTGGCATTCTGTCGATAGCGCGACAGGGTTTTATTTCGTGCGGTTGGATGCTGCCGTGCGCCGTAATCACTGGGAACGGAAGTTTGAATGAATGTATTCCGCTTTTAGGATTTCCTCGCGTTCTCGTTCGCGTGGGATCAATGGAACGAGAGTTCTCGTAGGGTAATTGGGTTTTTGTAGAGGATATCTTAGAGAATATTTAGATGTAGATGTGGCGCAAAGAGTGGGAAAGAATTTGTTGATTGTTTGTCTATGGTATTTTTTATTGGGATATTCTTTTTGTGTGTTTGTTTGTTTTTGTTTTTTAACAAAGAATATCAATCGCAAGCGACGAGGCGTGGAATTAACGGTAGTACAACATTGTGGAAGGTTTTATTTTTGGATATAAAAACAACGCGTATCGACGTTTAATGGGAGCCAACATGGGACGAATGCAAGATGGCGGATATATTTAATGTGGTGTACACTGAACCTTGTCACGTGGATTCCCGTATTCAATATCGGGGAGGTAATTAAAATTTGTAACGCGTATATATGCATTATTAATCTTCGTGGGATACACTAGCTACTATTCGCTACTTGTCGCTTACCATATAGTGACGTAGACACCAGTTTGACAGGGTAAGGGAAAGAAGTATTGTACACTCAGCTGAAGTCCTTGAATCGCGTTTACATGGCATTTCGTAATCGGTGTACACGTTACCATTTTGCAGTCAACGTGAAAGTCATTTTAGTACCCGTTGCTTCAAAATGTTTCGTCTACCAGGTAGCTTTCCTCTCGGGAATTCGGTATCGTTCCTTTCGAGGCAATACCGTAATGGTATAAGCTTTATCTTATCGCGAAGGTGCAGCGGCAACAAAAATATTTGTCTTCTTCGGCTGTAATAAAAGAAAGCATCCATTCATCGGTGTTACAGCTTTCGCGATGAACTTCGATAGAAATGTTAATGTTTCCTGTCGATTCCTTTATTTTTTTGCGCAAATTCACTTTGAATTTTTACAATTTATTCAGCACTGTTATCAACAATTTTTCAGAGATGGGTACCAGCTAATTAATTCCATACCGTGTACGATTGTTTCTCAAATAATGTTTCTAGTTAGGAACTGAAGTACTGAAGCGATAATAGTCGATAAATAAATTAATAATTGTTCTTCGTTTATCTTCAGCAATTCCATTCAATCGAATCTACATGCTAAAACCTTCTCTACCATCGAAAAGATTAAATTCATCCAAAATACCCTTCGCACGCCCACCCCAAATACCAGTCGGACATCGTCGCGATCTATTAAAAAACAATGAACAACCCCTTAATAATTTATATCTACGAAAAAATACAAGAATACATACACCGTGCCCACGCTACAAAGCCATAAATAAACACCCGGTTAAAAAACAACCAACCCTGCAACCACCGTTACTAATCTTAATCGTCGATCCATTAAATCCACCCCTGAAACCAATATCTTACCCGAGCCGTGTTCCCCGCCCCTTCCACTCACTGCATCCGGCGTGAAACCGCGCCGCAACAATACCCATCGAGCGAGTCGAAAGCAAGGGGCAGACAGTAGCGGGGTTGATTCGAATTGCAGGTGTCATCGGTATGCCGACGGACATCGTGGCGTCGTCGGCCTCGGCCTCGGCCACGGTCTCCGAGGAGACGAGCAGAGGTCGGGACCTGGGCCTTGGGCCGTCACCAAGGTCGGCTCAGTCTTCAGCGGGCGCATCGTCAACAGGATCAACTGCGCAGTCGGGCTCGAGGGGCTTCGACCCATCCAGCGCCCTGGCGGCTTATCATCATCATCGGCATGGCCTGGTGGCGGGCCTGGGTCATCCTCATCACCGCGAGTCCTCCGCGTTCGTGCCGGTTGTACCATCTAGGCTTCATCTGGCGCCGTATCCCGGCGAGATGCATCCCCACCTCACTGGACCGCCGCCGTCCTCGTCGTCCGGGTCGAATCCGGACCACGAGGTCGGCGGAGAGTCGTCTGCCGCAAGGAAGTCGTCGTCCAGCTACGAGATCATGGCCATGATGGCGGACAAGAGGAAAGAGCTGGCGGCCAGGGCGCTTCTGCTTCCGCCGCCGCCACTCTTGGAACCACCGCCTGGCTACCCCGTCTTCGCCGGGCCGTTTCCCGGGGGATCCGCGCTCTACCCGCCGGGGGGCCCCCTCGCTCATCAGCATCTGGATAGGAGGCTACTAAGGGCACCTGGCAGGGCTTCGAGGCCCAAGAAACAGTTTATATGTAAATTTTGTAATCGACAGTTTACGAAGTCGTATAATTTGCTGATCCACGAGAGAACGCACACCGACGAGAGGCCATACTCGTGCGATATCTGCGGCAAGGCTTTTAGGAGGCAGGATCACCTTCGAGATCACAGGTGATTATTTCTTTTATATTTCGTTTGGGAATTTCTGCGGGGAGCCTGGCTGTTTCGTTTCACTGAAGAATTTCGTACCTTGTCGTAGCACGTAGTCTGCGATTTGCTCAATTAAATAGATCGAAGTGCAAATACATTGCATCCGAACGATTAATCAATCAACCTCTGCACGGTCGTCTTAGCGCGTCCAACACCGTGGGCGATGACAAAACTGGAAACTAAAGTCCGTATTACTGATTCCAGGTACATCCACAGCAAGGAGAAGCCCTTTAAATGCGGCGAGTGCGGCAAGGGCTTCTGTCAGAGCCGTACCCTAGCCGTGCACAAGATCCTCCACATGGAGGAGTCCCCCCACAAGTGTCCCGTTTGCGCCAGAAGCTTCAACCAGCGCAGCAACCTGAAGACCCACCTCCTCACTCACACAGATCACAAACCCTACGAGTGCACCTCGTGCGGCAAAGTGTTCCGCAGGAACTGCGACCTGAGGAGGCACGCGTTGACCCACGCGGTGGGCGACGTGCCTCCCGAGGCCTTGGAGGAGGCCCTCAGGGACGACGACAGCCCCGAAGAGGATTGTCCAGAACCGGGCTCGTCCTCGTCGACGTCCGCCGCCACCGCGAATTCCTCCATATCATCTTCAACGACGAATCCCTCATATCCGCCTCAAGGAACCTCGGGACCCCCGCAACCGTCCACCACGTCGACCTCGGCGTCCTCGCTTCCCCAGAGACCTCAGCTGCAGATCAGAAGAGACCTATTGCCGGCTGTCAAGCCGTCCACGGTGACCAGCGGAGGCACCGGCGGTCACTCCGTCGTTCAGAATCCTCCAGCGGCGCTGCCGCCCCCACCCCCGTTGATTTTAACATCGTACAGACGAAGGATCGGCTCGCCCGGACCGTCCAGGGTGTTGCTAGAGCTGCAGGAGCGCGAAAGAGAACGCGAACGCGAGATAGAACAGAGCAGGGAGAGGGAAAGGGAGCGAGAAAGGGATGAAGAAGTGTCGCGACCACCTAGAGCGCCTACACCGCAGCCACCACCCCCTCCTAGACCTGCTCCGGCCAGGCAAGGGTTCACTATAGCCGATATAATGCGTCGGTAGAGGGGACGAGGCTTGGTAATGCCAAATGATCGCCCGCTGTGAAATTAGGCGGAGTTTTTTGTTTCGGTATCGAATTGTTTATGGACGTCAGTTGGACACGGTGGAAGTGTTCGGTACGAACGGGCGAAATGGTTATAAGTATGAAGCATGAAGTAGATTCGTATGTCAGTGACTTATACTTCGATTCGGTCTTCCAAGGATTCGGAGTCCTTTTGTTGAACCCTAAGTGTCGCGGACTCGTGACGGTCTCAATTTTTGCGGAGAGACGGAGAAACGCTAAGTGCTGAGAAACGTTGTACAGCAGTAGGGATATTGTCACGAGAGGTGAATGGTATTACGTTTTCGTTGATCGATATTGATAGGCGACATGACGGTACCGGGTCCGAGAAGTTGGAGATTTGAAAGGTATTGTCGTAGACTGTGGTATTGTTTAGTTCATCGAATGGTGTGGACATGTAGATACGAATTGTATGATCCTATGTACTATCGCTTAATTTTTATTATTAAGTAACTCATTCGGTACCTTTATGTTAGAAGTGAAATTAATTCATGATTTTTCTAAGGACAATTAGATTGTAACGTATACATTTACCATATTGTTATGAAAATTGTTTGTGAATAGAACGTTTACGATTGTTGTACATATTCGAAAAATTATTTGCCATTTTTTTAACGAAAAGATATGAATTATGAGCTAAAAGATATTATGTTATATTAAAGTTACTGTTACCTTTTTATCTTAATTTTTATATTCGATAGGGGGAAAGTATTGCGAAATCAGCGCGGCAATTGTCGATTTGTTTCCCTTCGCGCATTACACTGAACGTGATTGAAATGTGATCATTTAATCGTGACAATATTTTTGCTGTTGCTCGAAAAAATAATTGTGTACGTGGCTGGAGTTTCGGAGAAGAGAAACGATGTCTCAGTGAAGATGTTGAAAATGTAAACATAATGAAATAATTGAAGAGTTCGTAGAATAAAAGTGTTACATGAAAATAGTATTGGCAATATCTCTCATAGCACTATTCGATAAAGTAATAACTTTAAGCTCAATTTACTGGAAGCTTCGGATTTGTAGCATAGCATTCTTTGCTCTGGACTTTTCAATCATTTGAAATTGTATTGGCATAACATCCGAATGGTGAAAAATGATACGCAATATTAAACGAACATTATAAATTACAGTGTAACTGCAAGAATTTTGGAGTCAATTAAAGAAATATTAATTCACTTAACTGAACTTTCACAATCTGTACAGTTTTTCACAAAGACTGTCTACTATTTTTAGAACAACTTACTCGTCTCCGTTTCTGAAAAATTAATTGAAGTAGTGAATTATTGGTAATTAAATTCGAAACATCGAAGGATCATTATCAAAATTCTTGCAGCATCTCAATAGCCATGTTCCACAAAACGCGATGAAAAAAAATATTAAAAACGTGCCACACTTTGTGCCAAGAAGTTCACGGAACTTGAAACATCGAATCGAGTTTTTCAAGAGGACCCTTCGGAACGAGGAAAAATAAACAAAAACGGGAAAAGAGAGAAACGTTACAAACGAAGAAAGAAAAAAGGATGGACAGTAAAACGCCTCCATTGTCCACGACAATTCAAGGAGGGGATAATGCAAATTTCTTGGCCATAGGAAGAACCTGTGCCACCGTTGCCACAGGTGACAGGTGCAATAGGGTGTCGAAGCTACTTGGTTCGGGTGGTACCTGCTCCCTTCTAAAAATATTCCTGACCCTAGACGAGCGCCGTCCCCCCCCCCCTTTTTTTTCTTCTATTCTGCCGCTGAAGAGGATCATTAAGGGTCCTTTCGTGACCGTGGATACACCATCCAACCGCAGCCATGATCCCCCCTCGGTTTTACTACCGGCCCAAACGCGTTTCTTTTCGAGAAGAAACGTTTACGGAATTCGTTCGTCGAGCTTGCTTCTTCTTCCATTTAACGCCGACCGCGTTTGAACCCTTCGTGTAGTATGCCGTGCCTTTCAGGGAAGAATAGCCTGTGCAGTTTTTGCTGCTTTTTACAGCGACCGTAGAAAATTGTATTATTATTCAACGTTGCAGAGTTTATTTAAATATTAAATATTGGACTGTCTGGAAAATGTAAAATACGATATGGTTGGTGGAATACGTCTCGACTTATTGTTAGAATAATATTAGAGAAATCTTACTTCGAGAATAATTTTCCGAGTTGTACTATTCAAATTGCATGGAACGTGTACATTTCGATTGTGCATGGCGAAGCAGCTCGACGAAGAACAAGCGAAGAACTGCGAGCTGTCGCAATGTTGCAATTTCTCTTTTGAATTTATAGTGTAAGGTAGGAATGAAATTCCCTGTGTGCGTGAGTGCGAAAGTGGTGATAGCGAGAGGGTGGGAGTATGGCGGAGTGAAGAATTAAAATATTTTGTACTATTTTTAAACATACCTATTGTATAGTGATATATGAGAATGTACAATGTACTATGTACAAGAGGAACCGTCCACAGGATGAAATAGAAATTCGTAG
Source organism: Nomada goodeniana (assembly GCA_963969485.1). Lineage (NCBI taxonomy): Eukaryota > Metazoa > Arthropoda > Insecta > Hymenoptera > Apidae > Nomada > Nomada goodeniana. The sequence continues at coordinate 4,473,945 of OZ018302.1, forward strand.
ATGGTTCGAGTGTCCTGTTATTTTCTACGTTATCAGTTTACGTCTTGCACGAGCATCTATATTTTTAGATTTATACGAGAGTTAAGCGAGTTTGTAAATTATATTAAGAGAAACGAAATAAAAGATATTAAAAGTACTCTCTATGTCAGTTATTTACACGCTGCGTGTAAAAATGTTGAACTAATTATTATATTTGGCAACAGTTCTTCTCTTCTTCATCTGTTTGCTTCAACGTTTTTGAGAACTAAGCGAAATGCAAAATTCATTTTTTTTTTCAATTCTGAGGGGTGTAAAGGGAGACACAGAGTTGGTTTTGCGCCACAAGTTGTGAAACATCGTATAAAATTTGAACCTTTTATGGTCAGGAAGATCCCTACTTTATTTTGAAATGAATGGAAACCGACTGAAAGTACTTTGCCGACTGCAGCTATATTCTTTTCCGTACCTTCTGCTGTTAATGTATCGAAGGTAGGTTAACAGAATTCTACTTTATCAAATGTAGATTAAGAAGTGTGAAATATTGTTTTCAGCATATGATAATTTAATGAAAGAATTATATTCTATCCGTTATCAAAATATTCAGGAAAATAACAACGTTTTACACTAAAATCGTGCGTCTACTAAAAAGTAAAACAGCATTAGTAGCCATTGGTTAAATTAACAAATTTATCTCAACGTTTCTGCATATATTTACAAGAATTACATAAATCTTTAATTAATTGATCAATTAGTTCAAACAGCAAGAACCGATGTTAATAAACAGTATCCATAATCGAAACCAAATTGACCAAGGTAATTAATCAAATAATTAATAAACAAAATTAGAAAATTAATCAAATAACTGCAATAATCACATACATTGCTGTAGAGACAATTTTCAAGTCGTTTACAAAGACGATTTAATTACCTCTTGATTTACACCGGTATATGGTTGACGAAGGGCGTTTTAAAATGAACATTTAACCGAATACTTTTCGCAGCCACTGTACACACGTTCTCCATGGCAAAGAGATGAATCATAGAGACCCCAACTTCGATCGGCAGAGCTGCCCCAAATCGGGCCCAACGATATTTAACACCCGTACCTCACCGAATGGTACTTAACAACCCGTCAACGATTCCAACGACATTCTACTTCCGTTACCAATCGTAAAGACGCGGCCTGGTTTTACGAGCGGTCGGCTTTATAGCACGCGAGGTGACTAAAAATCGACAAACAATCTATCCTCACCGTCGCGTCGCCTCGCGTCGACACGACGGTTCCACGCGGCATGATAAGTCCTGTATCGCCCCGCGCCGCGCCTCTGCCGTGGCCTCTCTTGTCGTCAGTTCCTGTGAAAATTTCGGCGTCGTTCAAAAGCCGAAGTCAAACATGGGCGTGTTTCACGAGGTGTCTCGGTAAATCCGGTAAAGCGGCGAAGGCAAATCCCTCTTCTGTCAGCGGCGCGCGACAAGCCAAACGTATGGCGATATACCTACACTACTGTACGTGCGTCTCGCGTACGGTGTTTTATGGTTCCCGACGGAAATTGAACGGCTTGTTCCCGAAACACCTTACGATTAGCCCCTTGGAAACGACGCGCCGGAGTAGTCGGCGATCCTGTATGCGAGACGACCCTCGCGCAACGCGAATATTCTTTTCTATAAAAATGATGCTGTTATATGAGTCGCGTTATGCGAGACTCGCGATCGGATATAATTTATTCGCGTTGCGTTAAATTGGTTTGATCTCGGTGTTTACTTAGTTTGGTTCGGTTAGATTGGCACGGCGCATATTGATTTTACCGATATTGATCTTTTTGGGGGGTGTTAGGTCAGCGATAGATCTCTGTGAATGGAGGTAACTTTGGAGGTGTGAAGTTTGTGGATGATTCATTCTTAGCTTTCTGTTGGTAAGAATAGAAATAATTTCGTGGTGTATATACAGATTTTATTGTGGTTTGTTCTTGGAAATAGTTCTTGTTTCTAATTCGTTTTTAAGACTAGAACAATCCAAGAAGGTCATTAGTAGCCACATTGATTTGTTAGAATTGAAATATGCAATTTAAAGTACTTGAAATAAATTGAAATGTTTAAAGAATAATAAATCGTTTAGTGAGGTTCTATGTGAAATATGCTATCCTTATTATAACTCATTGATAAGGAGTATTAAAACTATTAATTATTTGCTCTCTTAATTAATTAATTATATGCTTTTTTCGTACAAGAATTGTCATTTTTATTCGTGTCATGCTTTGTTATTATTTCGTTTCCATTTCCTTACTATCATCTAAAATTATGCGGTAGTTTCAATTACCGAAAGATCATACTTTACGAACGACAAAACTGTTGTACCGTGTTGCAATTGTCGAATGCAATTAGTAACAAAATATCTGCTCTCGTGGGCCAGTGGAATTGAATATCCAAATGAAACTCCTTGCGATATCTCATACGTCAGTTTGGCGGTATCTCGGAAGTCTAACAAAAGTGTTCCTTCAATCTGCAAATAAAGGACACACCTGCGTTCCTTATCTTCCTTCGAAACGTTTCGGTGAAATCCGCGTATTCAAATCGAAAGTTCGTCCATATCTATTTCTATACATCTGCCCTATATATATTTTTAAACATCTGCGCGTATATTAGCACTCTCGATTCAATAGTTTCCCTGCGATTATTTCAAATCAAGAAGTCCGTTCGCGCAAGTCCGTTTTCTCCGTCGTGGCGAAAAGTCCATTCTCATTATGCATAACCAATGTATCATGGAATTCCATATAATTCCTCAGTCTCAACTATATTCCACAGTCTCCGCTACATTGTTCAATCGAACGTACCCGACGGTGGTATTACGATAAAGTTGCCCCGATAAAAGTTTCTTCTCGCATTATTATACAAGTTACATTGATACAGAAATGATCCAATTTGAATAAAAATAAATCCACGAATTTCAGAATAAAGTAGACCCACAGTACGAAAGGGAGGGTTGAAGATCGTCGGTGAAAGCGGTGCACCGTGAACGCGCTATGGTGGTCGCGATAACCTCAGTCCCCACCCCGTACCTTCGCGGGCATAATATTATAACGTGTGCATGTCGCATACTTACGCGGCCAGCACAAGGTGCGGCTTTGGTCCACGATTCTTCTCCGGTTCGTCCTATGCCCATTATGCGAGCGAAGTGTTCGTGGTACCTTTCTGTGGGCCCCCATTTAAGCGTCGTCCACAGCAACATAAACGAGGTCCCTCGTGTATTCTAACGCGGAACGGGTATTTCTCGTGCGGTTCCCGAGATTATTTCGCGAGGAAATTGCGAACGCCTTTCGAAACGAAATCTGAGGGTAGCCCAAGATAATTTAAGCGGCGATACCCGTGCCGCGTGGACAGAACAATTTCACAGAGCCTCTAGTGGAACTCGATAAAAGCGTGAGGCGTGATTCAACGGTTGCGTGCTATTTTGATTATCAGCCGGCGTTTCGAAGGTAATCCCTTTATCTGCGTGTTAACAAGTGCAACTGATAACGTTCGACAATAAAGTGCCGCATTTACGGAATTACGCTTTGTTAACGACCGACAGCGGATTAAACGTGTAAAGCGCAAACGCCGAGTCGTCGCTGTATTGATAAAAAATAGAATTCCGTGAATACGGCTTCCTCACTATAAATTACTTACGACTTTCACAATGGATGGTCTCTATGATGAGCGTCCGCGTAGTCAAGTTTTTCGCGGGCAGCTGATAAAGTTGAGCGGCCCATGAGTTCCGACAATACCTTCTTCCGTGGTATTTATAAATTCAGGCAGACATTATGTTACGCGTTCTGCCCTTAAATCCACGGAGCTATTGAATAATGTAATTTCTCGTTAAAAAAAACTTTAGTAATAAACTTCATCCACTTTTGAATATTTGACAAATAGTTTTAAGAAGAGCATCAGCCGTGTGAACAAATTTTTCCAAACTTTCTTCATTAGCAATTGGATTGAAATACAAGAAAAAGAATACGTTTAATTTTTGCGTTCCCATTACTCGTGTACATACAAACGCGTAAGAATGCACACACATCATCCCCTTGGTCATCACATTTCGCTAGAGATTCCTCTCATCTTTTAAACAATTCAATCGTCTACACCTGACTGCTGCATTTCGTGTTCCCTCGTTTAACATGAATATTCATCGAGTGAATTTAAATAATTCGCCCATCAAATCTGTCTGAACGCTGTCAATCTAAATTGTCAGCCACTTTGTCAACCACCGCGCCCCTTTCCCTCCTTAGCGACGAGATTAAGGGCTCGAAGGCGTACACCATAAGACAGGTCGGCTCGCGGCTCGTTACAAGTCCGCGGCAAAGCGTGCAAATGGAACACGAGCTCGTGCACGCATCGTAAAATCGTGCCGTGTAAAAAAAGATCCGCGCGATTGCGAAACGGCCAATTGTGAGGGTACCATTAGAAGACGCGTGCATACAAACGCGTTCCCATTGGGCGCGTCCGCGTATCTGCTTACCGACTCGCGACTTCGCGCCGACCAAGAACGCGACCGGGTCTTTGATGTGGCCGCCATTCCAGGGGACACTTATTATTGTCTGGTCCGGCAACCCCTTGATACACATCGGCGTGCCCCGCGAACTGGGTGGCCCGTAAAAATATCGACCCCTCTGCTCCAATCTTCGCCGATGAAGATCGATTGGCGCTACGATAGTCCCGGTGATATTATTTCAGCGACGATCTCGGGACGTTTCATTGGAAACGAAACGTTTAAAGCGGTGTGCATTACCTTTCGATGCGTTCAAATACGTGGTACGTTTGTTCTCGCGACAAGAGGAATTGTAATTGACAATGACGAATGAAATGTAAAATTCGATTAAAAATATGAGATCATAAGTTTTCTTTCATTTCCTTAATTATAGAAACATTCATTTATTCGATATTCATATAAGGGTGATAAACAGGCGTCCAGTTTGTTCAAGCGCTTTTCAACTCGGAGGAGGGCCTGGCCCCTCGAAGTGAGACTATTGTTCGAAACCCTAAAAAAATTCCACTTCTGAATTCACCGATACCAAGTCTCCCAAAAAAAATCCTCGATGAAAGTCCACTCGAGTCCGGCCGTTTTGCATAAAAAATTCACACGCGCCTCGCCACCAGCGATATCAAATTAAACAACGCCGACCAATGCCGAGGCGGATTAATCGAGCTTAGCCTGTAATCATACGCTAAACTGAACTGCACGCTCTGATTATATATTATCACTAACATCTACATCCGTGGGCCCGAAAAAAAGTTTCCGGCTCGCAGCAGCCCGTCCGGGACCCTCGTCGATGCTGAGGCACAGGACCTACCTGCTAATTCGACGTGGACCTGTCCCGATCGTTCCTCGTTATCTCTGCCCACGGGCGGAGGTGATGGCGTTCACGGTATCGTGTGGCTACGGGCCTAATCTATCGGCCCACGGGGCCCCGTAGGTCGAACGGCCGGGGGACGCAGCCTTTTTTCTTTTCCCTCTTCTCCTTCCCTGCGCGACCCGTGGACGTGACAATATTTGTCGCGGTCGAACGATAGCGAGGACGCGCGCTGTTTGCCCCGGTAACATTCCCCCATGGGATGCCGTCTGTTTGCCCGGCCTTTGTTTCCGCCAGTTTCCGTTTCCTGCGCCAACACGGCGGCCTCTCTGTGATCTATCCCCGTTCACCGAATACGCGTTACTTCTAAACGGACGTTGATCGAGTTTGACGTTTCGTTCCTTTTCTGTCGTCGGTTCGGCGTGGAAGATCGTTGGTTGTTTGACCTGATGAATTTCGTTGGGCGACAGTACGGCGCGCAGCGCGGACGGGTTACGCGAGCGCAGGTCGGGGTAAAAGGATGAATGAACGAAGAAATTGCACCGGGCATACTTTTGACCGATCATAATGATCGTTTACTCTTTTCAGTTACGGTGCGAGGACGCTTATCTTTATTGACGTAAATCGTTAATTATATTATTAAGCATGCAGCGTATAGTTGTTACTTGTTCACGTTGATGAAGGAGTCAGAGCGCGATTGGAACGAGAATTCTAAACGCGACGAAAATATAACATAAGGTAGTTGAAATTTTCAAACCGTCAAAACCATTTTCAAACTGGATATACGATTTGAGCGCTGCAAATATTTTACTTCCCTCCTTGTTTCTGCGTCCACGTGTTCGAATTCCTTCCCGCCTCGAATTCTTATTCCCCTTTCCTCGTCTGGCCGCGCGACCCAATCTACTTGCCGCAAGAGCCAAGCGCAGCACGCGCGCAAGACCCGGTCGAAGTAATCAAGCTGATTTGAATTTACTTCGTTCGCGTCGGGCCTTACCTAGTGACGTACGACCTGTACACTCACTGTCTTTCTAAACTGAGAGTTGCGCAATTCGAAGGATTCATCATTGCCCAAACCGCCGAGTAGATTTGAGCGAGCAGCGTCAGACGATCGTGGAAGTCATTCGGTGTTCAAACTATTCCCCTGTGCCGACGAGAAGCGGCGGTAATACATTCACTTAAATTCTTCACTGCTAACGCAAGCACCATTTCCTGTTAACTTTTGTTAATGTTCGTCTTCTTAACGCATGACAGGTGTAGTGTACGTCTGTAATAATTTGTATAATATCGCACTTGCCATATATTTTAAAATATTCTGATTTTAGATTATTTCCTATATCTTTCTCGAATGCCAGAAATGTCGAAACCTATGAAATAGCGTGCTAGTCGTTGCTGCGTCTAACGTCGATGCAGAATGTTTTCGTGGGCAGAGAAAACACTCGGAAACTAGGTTGCTCGAGATATATCGTTCGCGTGTACACAATGAATACCTCCATTTTGCTATTCCTTGCTTGGGGCTCAATGGGGCGAACCGAAACTTTCGAGGCGTTATCTTTAACATCAGCGATTGCACAGTTTCCGGTAATGCGTCCTCTGCAAACACTTTTATCGCGGTCTCGTCGCCTGTCAATTTTTCTCGGACCTGCACGTTCTCCTGCGGCGCATTCGGTTTACCTATTTCAATCTTCCGGCTGGACGAGCTTTCTTTCCATCGAATGCCAGGAATTTATCGCTCCTCTTATAACAATTAAACCACGACTTTATTATCGGCGTCCATTTCATTCTTCTTCCTGTTGCTCCACAATTTTACTACCCACTTTCTATTTTCGTTTTTCTTTTTCTGTCTTCTCCATTACCATTACCTTTACGTAATTCGAATGGCTACGATGCTTAACGTAGGCTGGGAAAAGCGAATTTTTAAACCTGAACACAGTTTGATTAATTAGTTCAAGCTTCAACTTCTCTGTATTGTTTTATTTCTTTACGCTCTCTGGTCTTGAACTTTTGCTCAACCCTTACGAAATTCTCTATTTATACAGAATAAATCCTTCCGGCAAACAAAACAATTGTTCGTATTATCGCCACCTACATCGTTTGCCATCTAAACTCCACAATTGTAAAAAAGAAAAGCCAATTCGACAAATGTGCCCCTATCCCTCGATACTTTCCAGCATCATCCATTGAACCGCAGAACGAGTTCAAACAATCCCCGACCCCCCGAAATTCCTACAACAGTTCTCTCCAAAGATCATCGGACAAATCATCGCGGCGCGAACAAGAGTCCCCCAAGGCGGTCTCTTTCGTCATCGTCTTTCATCCAAGCCGCAGCCCAGTGGCAGCCATAAATTCCTCCGTCCGCGTCACCATCGGAATTACTGTCATCAATTTCCTTGTTCCGTATCTACCGTGGAATCTCAGAAACCTAATCCTTTACCCGCGGATCCCTCGTTTTCGTCCTCGCCCCCCAAAATATTCCCGTCGAGGGGGATCCACCGGTCCCACTCGACTCGGTACCCCCGGAAACGTCGTTTCCCCGTCATCGTTGTCGTCTTCATCCCGCAACGTCGGGATGCCCGCCACCCGGTGGCTACAATCGGATTCCGAGCGGTGCGGTCGGCGTCTTCTTTGTTGCCGATCGCTCACTGGTCTTCTTCGTCCGCTCCTTCTCTTCCTCGCGATCCTTTCCCGTGGAATTTTTCCACCACTCGATCATCACGGTGGCTCGCGAAGGAGGCGATGGCCCATTGAATCGTCCAATGAAGCGATACCGCGGGATCTCGCTGGGCGGCGCCCGGTAAGCTGGCGATGGCTCTGCGGGGCCCGCTCGGGCCCACGCGGTCCCCCGGAGTGGGGAGCGTTGGGACTCACGCTAGCGCGCCAGCCCGGGTGGGGGGATTGACATCGACTACTGTGCATTTCCCACGTGCCCTGGGAACCCCCGCGGCATCGTGTCAGCCCCCGCTCTTTCTTCTTGCGCGCTCCTTCCACCTCCGCCTCCTCCCACACCTTCGGTCGCTCTTTCTGGCCTCGAGAGGGCCCTCGATAAAGACAAAGAGATCACCGCTCCCGCGGATCCTCTTCCAGGAACCGATTCTTCAGCTGATCCGCTTTTTCACGTGGGCGAGCGGATTGACGCGCGACAGGGCACGGCCGAGCCGCGACAGTTCGTCCGGCATCGAAAGTCGACGTCCGAGCCAAGACGAAAGTTTTCTGGGTCGTCCGGTTGGAATACTGGAGGAAGAACGTTTCGTTGGTCGGTTTGATTGATGAAAATTGCGTTCCCATGATAGTGGAAATCGGTTAGATTTGTGATGGCTCGGCGACGTAGAAATCGGTCGGGCGCCGGGACGTTTGGACGGTGGAAAATCGGTCAGATCGCAGTGGCTGTCCCATAACCGCTACCTCCTTTGTACCGCGGCAGGGCTACCGCCCCCGCGGGGGGGCAAGCACACGTAGAGGGCGAAAACGAGAGACCTTACCGGCCGGTATTCGTCCAAGAGTGGGAAGATCGTTTCGAAAAGGGTCCCTGCGTGGGCGAAGAGGGATGCTCTGATCCAACGGTTACGAGGGCGGTCCCATTGGGCCGGTGGAAGGGATCGTGGAAGAGAGGGAGCAACACGACGGACAGTTGGAGCAAGGGGAGGGCGGATGAGTACTCTCCCAGGAGCTCAGGAAGCCGCGTCGTCGAAGGATTTGTGAATAACCGCGCTGCTATTCGGCGACCGGGCCAGACAAGGAAACCGAAGTGAGGGAAATAGATAAAAAGGGACGGAGAAATACCGGGGGTGGGGGGTGAAGGAGGCAAGCAAGGATAAGAAGCGCGTCTTCCTCCGCGTTTAACCTCTTCTTCCTTTTCCTTCTTCTGCTCCCGTTCCTCCTCCAACCGGGCCTTCCTCTTCTTCTACGCTTCTCTTCACTACCACCACTACTACGTCTACTAGTGATCGTACAGTGTTCAAGGAAGGAAGATCCTGGAGCGTTTCTGGTAGAACCCGGGGAGGCTCACACGAACAAACGACACAACTGGTGGGCATCGGTGAGTCGGTTCGGTAGGGAGGTGTCTCCCGGTCCTCCAACCAGAAGAAGCGAGACGACGACGACGAAGGAGACCTTTGGCGGCTACACACCGCGTCCTACCGTCTTCTGGTGTGCCTACCTATTCGGGCTACCAGCGAACCGAGCGGCCAAACGGAGCTTCAGTCGACGCCGCGCACCCAAACGGTCCAGACCTGTCAGCCCGGAAGACAGCATCCCGACACACGTTCAATAGAGAGTCGAGACTCAGAATCAGACTTCTACGAACCAGTTCCGACACGGATTCCCCGAGCTTTCTCTTTCTACCTTGCACGCGATTTCGTTCGGAGAGTACGGTCACTTCCACCCAGCGTTCGTTCGATACGCTAGAGAGGGATCCGAGAGGAGAGCGTGCGAGATTGTCTCACGGGTAAGTGTGCTTCGCTATTAACTTTAATCCGGCACGACGATTCCCATGCATACGGTACTGTTTGCATCGGTTCGATATTCCCCTCATGCATCTAGCTGTGTCTAGTGTTGACGATTGTTGGAGTTGAACGTTGCTGCGTTAGTGTTGGTCCGCTTGTCCCGATGGTTCGGACGATCGTTTCTTTCCCGGGTAGCCGCGACGATCGTGCTTGAGTTTCGCGGTCCCGGCTTCATCGTGATTCGAACCGGGCAGGCGGGAAAAGGTGTGGTTCACATTCGTTGATGTCTCTCGGGGCTTCGCGGGGACTGGCTCAAAACCGGTAGCGTGCCGCAGGGCGGTACACGGTAGCTGGCCCATTTCGATTGGCTACCAGGCCGCGCTACGCCGAATCTTTTATTCGTCGGGGTCCTGCGCGACCTTTTTGCTCGTTTTACCTGCCGCGCGGGAAGCATGGTGAATTCGACGTTTTCTGATCGCACGATCGTCGGGGTTGATCCTGTTTCAATTTCGAACGTAGAACAGTTTGGTCCGTTCAAAGTTTAAGCAGCGTATAAGGTTTCGATCGCTCTGTGGGAGAATTGAGTTGTCACACCTGTGAAGGGCTGCACTTTACAGGTGACCGCAATTCTTGGTCCTTTTAGCAATTGATCAAACCATTCTAATTGCTCAACAGTTCTAAATAGTAGCTGTTTCCAATATCCAACTTGTCACCTAATAATGCAGTTCCTTACTTCTCCCAGTTTCCACAATTGATTCATAATGCACGCAAACCCACCCCCAAACAATAATTCCTCCCCTGCACCGAAAATCAATCCAGACCCAAAACATCAACCGTACCAGGCACCTCTGATCAGTCCCTGTATTCCACACCATCCGACAGGCAACCCTTCCCACCCTACCACCCAACGGCAAAACCACCCCTATCAAAATCGCACTCCCACCCGCAACTCTGTCCACGAATATACCAATGTCTCTAAAACCTAACCCTCGAACGCCTCCATATCCTTCCTCCCATTGGAAGCCAGAAGGGTTTCCGATAGGAAGTCGCCCTTCCGCGACAGGACCTCTTCATCTTCGGTTCGCGGGACTCGCCAGTACCAGGGCACCACGTCGATCCAGCGGAGGAGGGTGTGGTTCCGCTTGGTGGATTTCCGTGGAGGTTCGGTAGCGACTGGCCCAAAACCGGTAGTCGGCGGTAGGGCGGTGCACAGTAGCAGCTCCTCTTTGGTTGGCTACCGGCGAACGAACGAAGGCTACTGCTCCCTTCTTTATTCCTCCATACGTACGAGAACGGGTGCACGCACGACCAGCGAGCTTCTCGGTTGGCTCCACGACGTCCTCCTTTGATTGGCTGCCTCCTCATCCGTACCCTCCGTCCTTTTGCCCGCGAGGGGCCCAGCGTAATCGCGGGGGCCCTATGCCGTCACTGACTGTCGCGCGAGCAAGCTTCCCTCCGCCAAGGAAGTCGCCTGTTCGGCGGAACAGCCAGGTCGAACCGTGAAACACCCCGCAGGCTCGGTGGCTCTCGCGGCTAGGACATTTCAGGAAGAACCTCAGCCCGTGTGGCGCAGCTGACGCAAATAGTCTTCTTTCGCGATAATGAGCGGAGGAGCTGGATTATTAATCCTAACGGGCAAAATAGGGGAAATTTTTCGCTGTCAAGTGCGTCGGATCGGGGGATGTAGAAGATAATTAGGAGGTACGAAGATATTATCTCCGCACTTTGTATAGTTATAGATATCCTATCTAGGATAGATAGAACAGGGTCTATAGTCCCGAAGGCACCATTCATATCGTTTAATGAATCGATTACCTCGAACCCGAAGATCTTCAGACTCTTCAAAAATCATATCCCAACGTCAGCCTGACAGCCTGACGACAGGCCGCAATTGGAAACTCCATTTTAATTACCCAGAAATCCAAATCGCTAGACCCGCACACAATTTGTCACCCTTCAAACCGGTCTGTCGCTCCGCTACAATGGGTCACGATTCGCATTCATCAACTCTCGCGTATTTAAGTCGCCTAGCCTAGGACCGCACACTTCGTTACCGTCCGCTACCTAGGAAGCAGCAGTTTCCCTAAAAGCAGCCGCGTATCCATGCGAATCACGGCGCCGCTATCGTTCGGGAACGATAACTTTCGGCGGATGACAAGTACACGGGGCCTTTACTTTCGTCGGACGTGCCCGTGTTCACGAGTTGGAACACGCGTCAGCCTCGCCGTTCTTAGAACGCGACAGCCTGATCGAATTGCAGCGCGCGTGCCTAACAGGATTAAGAAATCCCCCGGTTGCTCTGGCCTGATGCTATAATTGTATTCACCTCACAGGCCCCTAAACAACTCCATTATACCCTACGATGAATCGAAATCGTATCTCTGTGGCGACAGGCATCGGTCAAAAGGCCGGACATTAGGAACGCCGCCGCTATTCTGGTATTCGGGGATGGGGGGTGGGCCGCTGATTTTTGTCTGTTCAATTTTGGACAAATAGCTGGGGACGGGATCGTTGAGCGAGGTTTGCAATCGAGCGTGATGAGATTGGACGGCATTTCCTACATTTTCTCTATTGTTGTTCAAGGTGATTGAGGTGAAATTCAGCTTTACATGGTTACACGATCCGCGTGGGCATACACATTCGTGCTACGCAACCATAACTGCGCGCTTCTACATACATTGCATTATCATACATTATCATACATTAGCTTTGACCTCTTGATTACGACAGCCGTGTAGACGAACTTGGCAGTTGACATAGGATTCGCAGTCCTGTCTGGAGGTCGTCGATACGGCGATAGAGATTTTTCCGCCGTTGTCGATAATTCGTTATTGGGAACGGACGCAGGGGAACCTTGGTGGGATCGACGCGATTCGTTAGCGCGAACATTACTGAGTCGGGCGTTGGATGGGTCAGAATTATTTTTAAACTTCGAAGCTTTTCTCGCCGATATTGGCACACGGGTGATAACTCGGGCAAATCCATGTAACTTCAGGAATAATCGGTAAACTCAAGAACAGCCCGTCATACCAGTGACACCGTGGTTCAGTAGTATCGGGCCCAAACGTTGAATCCTACGAACAGTCGCGCGCATCTTGCAACTATAGGCCCGCTCCAATGCAAAGCGAACTATTCATCCCCCAATTGCCTCAAGAAAAAAAAAAACACCGCAGAAAAAAGGGAATTCAACCGAAAGCACCCAAAATCAGACCGCACTCAAAGCAAACCACGCACAACCAATTTTCGCAATCCCGTCTCCCTGCCGGTCCCGACAATATTCTCGTCGCGCCGCGGTGCAATAAAATCCCGTCCAATAAATGTCAGTCGAAAAACGGAAAAAGAGGGGGTCCGGTTCTGAACAAAAATGGTCACGTCGATAGTCCCGCGTCATTAGACGACCGGACCAAGTTTGTACCCATCCAGATCGGCCGGTTGTCCCGCGCCGACGAATCACCTGGGTGGCGCACCTGGTTCGAATCGTGGAGGAGGAAAGCAAAAAACTGGCGGAGCGGACTCGCGCGTAAAACACGCAGCTCCGATTAGGCCCCACCGCCGTTAGGCAGCCAAACCAACCGGGATACGCCCAGGCACGCTTATTACTCATTCGGACACGCCACTTTATTCGAGCGTGCGCCGTGTGCTTACCTTGCGCTACCAGTAGCACCGGACGTGGCTTCTGCACAATGGCCGCGGCGGACCGCGCGATCGGGCCCCGGGGGCCTTCTTTTTTTATTTCTTGTTGCCGCTACCCCACTCCGCGGGACCCATCTATCGAGCGACTGGCCCAGCAATGAGCCACCGTCGCCGTTACGCCGGTGAATTCCGCTTGGGCCGCGCAAATTCAGCGTCGCGATAAGGGACTCTCGAGGGCCTCCAAGTGGCCGGAGGATCGTGGGCGGCGATTTTTCGCCCGTTGGGCAGCCCGAGGATTCGGGGTTTTCGGTCGATTGCATTTGATTTTCAGGGAATAGCGAGGGCTGGGCGATTTTAGCGGACTGTTCGATGGGTCGACCGGGGAGGGTCTCGAGGTGGACGAGTTTAGGGCGCAGAGTAATTTGGAAATAGAACGGGATGTAAATAAACGAGGAAAAAGATCAACTTATTGGTACCTTCGTCGGACCAAAAGTTCTTGGCAAATACCACACCTCATCCCATTTTGATTACTCGATGCACCTCTCAAGCGATCCCACCTTTACAACAACAGGTGGTACATTTGCAAGTAGCGAAATCACTGCCGCTTGTTCCGGCGTTACCCCAAACCCGAGAGAACGATCCCTTCCAAAAAAATGTGCCAAAATTTCTACCAACGAACCAGCACCCTTCCCCTTCTCCGATTTCCCCTTCCACAGACGTCCCCCCGACGAAACTGCGCGTCCCGATCCCGCCGTCAAAATTCGATCCAAAAGCCCCAAAGGGCTCTGCCCTCCTTGGAGACCCGATCCCCCTCCTCCCGCCCCCATAAGCCACGATACTCCCGTCCGCCGCGCGATCGGTGGCGTCTCCTGGAATCGATCCGAAAAATCATTGCCGCTTTATTTCGCGCAGGTAGAGAAAATCGTGGGAGACAGAGAAGGAAACGGCCGGCGGACAGAGGAACGGAGAGGTCCAGCACGCTCCAGAGAGAGAGAGAGAGAGAGGCACGCGAGCGTGTTCCCGCGAGGAAGGTACGGGCCGAGTGGTCTCGCTTCGCAAGGAGTTAGCCGGTCGGGACTAGGTTTGCGCGGGAGGAGAAGAGCGACACGAGAGAGAATCGTGAGAGAGGGACCACGTCGGTGGTAGAGAGCCGCGTAAGAGAGACGAAAGAGAACCGTGCCCCGTGGTGGACAAGAAGCGGGACAGAGACGCCTACAGGCTGAAACCAGGTGGAAGGGAGTGACTCGAGGCGTTAGCAGGACCGCGCGAGAGGAGGTAGAGGGAAAGGAGACAGAGAGTCGACCAAGAGAAGGAGCGGTGGGAATTTATAAGGATGTTCGCGATAATGCCGATGGAGACAGAGGGGCACGGCAGGGAGTTCGGCCGCCGGCAGAAGATGCGCGCCAAGTGCACGGTAGAGTTCGTCTGCAAGTACTGCCAGCGGCGCTTCACGAAGCCCTACAACCTCATGATCCACGAGCGCAGCCATAAGGACGACGTGACCTTCACCTGCGAGGTCTGCGGAAAGTCCTTCAAACGACAGGACAACCTCAAGCAGCACAGGTACATTTTCATTCGAATATTCCGTCGTATTGTTGAACCGCCTATCGACCCGGACATCTGGCAGGCTTCCTTCGATTTCGTTAATTCGAGTCCGCGGGATGGACGCGCCTTGTTCTCTGTGCAACTCGGTCTCGTTTGATTAACGGAGAGGGTGGGGGCGGGTTACCTTGCGTTATGGAAAACGTCGCCGAAAGTGGCTGCCGATTTCTGGTCGATAGTGTGCGGCTTGTGTACATAAATGTACGAGGACTACGTGCAACCGGTTGCGTACATTCGCGCGAGTTTCGTGGTTTTCTTGAATTCGAAACGGCGACGGGTTACGGAAATGCCTGCGAACGGGAGTCGTCATTTTTTCGTCCTATTTTTCTATCCAGCGACGTACCGCGAGTTCGACCAGTTTGTAAGCTGCTTGGCAAGCGACGCAGGACGAATCGCGACGCCGTTTCGATAATGTTTGACAGTTCCGATTACTCGCGACCGGTTGCACGCCCGTACGATTTCTTTGTCGAAGCCCTTCTTCCGATTTGCCGGCCGGCGACGGGACCGATTCAAACGTTCGGTTCACGCTCCTAGCAGACATCGATCACGCCGGGCGTCGCTCCTTTATCCACGTGTGCCGGGTTAACAGTGAACGCTCGATTCGTCGTTTCTCTCGGTTTTCCCGTCAATGGACCCGTCGTGAATGAAAAACTTGACCGCCGTTCGTTGCGTTGTAAGAAACGAGCGGCGACCCGAGTGATGGTTCATGAATGAATTAGTGTGGGATCGGTGGGGTCATACTCTGCGCCGGGTGCCCGACAGGCTAGACCAGTTTGGCGGGGCCCCCGCGTGGGAACGCGGTGTGAAGTTCGACGTGTACCCGGTGCCCGGACGCGGGGGTCGATTGACGATTTCGTCGGTGTCTGCGACGGTTGATGATTAGCGTGATCGATCTTTGTGCCGCTCCCGAAAAACGTTCGCCGCGGCGCGTCCGAAGATCGGCCGTAGATGGGAAACGTGTCTGTGCTCCGTCGCTGGTGGTGTACGCCGTGTTGCGCGGAGTGTTGCGAATTTTTACGAGGTAAAAGGCAAAGTTCGAGACGATGTCGTTGGAAGTTCGGCGGGCGAAAATTTTGCGGTTCTTACCGCGGTGTCGCGAGACAAATCTCGCGAATTCCGACAGCCGACGAACGATTCGCGCGATACACCGTTTCGCGAAACTGTGGTGCAGAAAAAGTAACGATTTTCCTTTCGTTTCGTTTCTTTCTCGAAATCGTTGTCGCGACGCGTCTTCAACCGGTGCCGTTCTTTCTCGTCTCGAGCGACGAAGTGTTCCGGACGATTTCGTTTCCGACGTGTACGGAAAATTACGCTTTCAACATACGCCTTCGCTTCTTCCCGTGGAGCGTTGATTTGTACGACGGACGCGAAAGCAACGTGGCAGGTGACAGTTTAAAGTTACCGGGTGGTATCAAATGAGTTTCCGTGGAAAGAAAGTGACGAACAAATTGGACGCTCCGAAACGGGTCGTTTGTACGATTTCCATCGCGGTCGGCGGGCATTCGATTCTCGGTTACGTTCAGCTGGTAAAATACGACGATACCGTATTCGTTCCGAACTGTCGATTCGATACGAACAGGCCGCGTATATTGTGTATTGACCCACGCGAGCAAGAACCAAGGGACCACTACGAAAACCGGTCGGGTCACCGGTACGACCTTTTGCAAGACGAAAAAGAACGTATAATCCAGCGAAGACAGTACTTCATTTAGTGACTCATCCTGCGGTATGATTTCCGTCCGACGATACGTCAATTCTTGTTTCTCGGTCGCGACGGAATCGGTAACGCTCGAGGTGCGAAACGGAACGGCCGGCGTTCGACGAAATGTTTTCACCCTCGTTTGCAATGCACCGGGGAAAGAGACTGGAGCACAGACATGTTTGTTAAAAATGGGAAACGTATTTGATGCATGTTAATTTCGACCATGAAAATCGGTGAAACGATATTCTACATTTTTTGTATTCCTCGGAGAAGTTAAGAATGACTTTTGCCGCACCTTCCATGCGAATAGGTTTGCTTTGATAGCATTGGTAACAGGTAGCGTTGTTTCGTTCACTTGCTGACGACGAAGAAGCGTTGGATCGAAGGAATATTGGAGTATTAATATTTTTAATAACATAGTCGAGGCATTGATATCGCGGATTGAAATATTTGATTCTTCTATTGGTCAATTAACATAATATCTTTTGCTCGTATGATATTTAATTGTACATTTTACGGCAATACGTTTCGACGTGTTTATGCAAATTTAAGAGAATCACCGTTGCAATGGATAAAGTGGCAAAAATTGAAAAGCGAAAGTTATGTTCGCGTCAGACAGAGACAACTTCGCGATCCGTCGGTCGTCGACAATGAGCAATCGAACAAGAGACGATTCTCGAAACGTCAGGGAAGCATAAAATACAGCCTCAATAATCGTAATTTTGCTGCATTGACAAGCAATTATCGTTGCCAATGCAAATTTTTAAACGCCCTCAAAAAGCAGTGACTTTTTTTTTCCTTCGTTTTATTTTAGCTGTGGCACTATTCCTGCATCTTGATTACTTCATTTAGATCGTCGAATTTATTTGACAGTTTCCTTAAAATCGACTGTTCTGTGGGAGATATTATTCGTGTTCTGTTATATTTTACGAACATGGAAATTTCGCCGAGCGTCGAAGCATAATATTTCTGGGACCCGAGGATATCGTACAACGTAGCCTCCGATGTAATATTAGAATTGAAACAACGAAGTCGTCGTTTTTTTGCAAAAACACCACGGCCGCATAATAAAAATGTCGCTTCGTTAAAAATCGTTTCGCTAAAAGCCAAATTTACTTAACGCGAATGTATCTCGTACCTGTACTCCATAAATCACGGAACAATTAGTCCCAACTTTCAAACGCATCGGATCAAACCTTCCACAATAATAACCAAGAAAAAGTCGCTGCAATATATTTTCGTATAATTTATTTAAATATACCGTCCAAATTTGTAAGACACGAACCATCGACGAAAGTACGGTTTATTGAAAAGAAATATGAATTATTTCCCAACAAAATATTCGAAATAATGCAGCGAGCCAAATTTTTAAACGAAACGCTATAAATTATCTAAAAAATAGAATACAAAAATATTCAAAGGAAAGATCCATCGCTCTTGCACGAAGTAAGGAAAGTAGCTGCGATAGGGCTGAAAAAGAGTATTCTGTCAAGTTCAATGTCGTCGACAACCGACGGAACCGGGTCACCACTGCGCTTGACCTTTTCGCACGGCGCTGACCTTGCGAACTTGTATCGTGTCGCCTTCGCCGCGCAATCCCATCGCGAAAAAGAAAGGAGGTAAAGAGGGAATCCGCGTAGATTCGCATTCGTAAGTTCGCAGCCGGCTTCACTGTCCCCTCTCGTGGCACTTTGAAGATCGGCCTGACCCATAAATCACCCTGAAATAATGCTACCTTCGCATGGAACGTGCGAGCTAGCCGGCTAGCCAGCTAGCTAGCTAGCTAGCTAGCGTGCGCGCTCGCTCGCTCGCTCGTACGAGCGAGCGATAAAATAAATCTTCGATACTGGTGGATACTAATGGATACCTTGTATGTAACGGCGGTGGTCTTGTTTTCTGTTCTGTTGTAGATGTGGGTGGCGGTGAGCGGGAGCTCTGAAACCTCCTGCACCTTGACACACACACAATGTACACGCAACAACATGATCAACAAAAAAAAAAAAAAAAACAAAAGAACAAGAAAAAATATTCAAACAATTCTACAACAGTCTACAACAACAGAATATTACAAACCACGTTCTTCCATTCTCTTCGCGTGTTATCGCATACTATACGTTCGGTCCCACTATTTCTATCGTTAATACTTTTCTTCTTTCTTTTCTTAATTTTCGCCGGAGGCCTCGCGGCCGACGTGGCCCCGGCGTTTCGCGATCGCGCGAACGAACAAGAACAAACGGACAGGAAAAGGGGAAAAAGAAATAAGAAAAGAATCTATTACTTCCACGCATGCCACGAAGCTCTGATAACTACACGCATAATACTACCCGCTATCAACCTTTCTTCTATTTCCTCGTCTTCTTCGTTTTCCTCTGTCTCTGCTACGTTCTACGATCATCACTTGTCGCCTTCCACTTCTACGTCTGATACTAACACGGACCCGCACGATAACCCCTTATCCGATCCTCGCTAATCACAGAACGGTGGAATTGATTGGTAAACATTTGGGAAGAAAAGGATAGTGTGAGGGAGCAGACAGTTCTCCTTGAAGAGTAACTTTCCTCATCTCCCGGTTTCGACCATCTTTGTTCCAGGAGCATACACTCTGTTCCCTACAAGGGCTCCAACGGCTACTCAAATGGCTATTCGAATCGCTACTCTAGGTACTAGAAGCCGCCCGGTCAACTAATATCCTAAACTATCCGTAGACGCGCGTTTCTCTGTTTCTGTTTGGGCTAGTTTATCGGCGCACGGTTGTCGTTCGGCGTGCCTCTTGGGAATTTCGACGCGCGACGACGTTCGTCAGAAATGTGTGAACACTTAGACGGGGAAACATCGGTGAAAAATTATTATAGAACGTGGTTTCGATTTGAATAGAAAATGACGGCGCAATCGGGGTTCCTTTTTTGTCTCGGAAGACATTGACCGAAGTTATTAATAAATTATTGCGCTCGACGAGAGTATTTATTCACGTGACGCCATGGTGAATTGGAGAATGTGGAAAATTTGCTTTGAATCCGCGAGGTAACCGGAATGTTGCTAAAAAGATATCGGAAAATGACTTCAGTAAGCGCTTGCCCGTGCTCGGCGTTACGCTTAAAAATCTCCGAACCTCGAAAGACTTTAAAAGCATTTCGATATACATGGTTCTTTTCATCGTTACGCGTTAAAAATCCGATCCGATAATATTGAATGAACGCAATAATGCATCGAAATTTTCTACCGAACTAAACAGGCGACGCGAGACAACGGGTCACAGCAAACGAACCGTTCAACGGACATAATTGAAACAAACGAACAGACAATGCGCCGAGATTCCCGGAGCTCTCCGATCGAGCCACGCGCCAATCCTTTTCGATGTCAGCCTGACGGTCGATTAATTGATCAGCCCGAAAGGACGCGGTACGCCGGCCTATTGAGTCGCAACGGAAACAGTTCCGTGGATACCGATCGCCTCCTTGCCTATTACGATTTTTGAACCTCGCTTCTCGCTGCTCCATTCCGCTTCTTCGATTATTTTTTTGTTCTCCTCCGCTTCTGCCCACTATCCTGTACCCCGAGCCCAGACACCCAGACGTCAGCCGCGTCACACCGTCGATACTTCTCGCCGCGACACGGACGAAACGGAAACGAGGAAGCAGAGTCGTGCGAACGTTGCGCGAAGCGACGTAAGGGAAACTCGAGGGCGAAAGAAATATACAAAGAGTCCACGATGGAAATCCACGGACAGCTTGAGGAACAGCGACGGATAACGGATGGAATCGCTCCAATTCGGACGCGATTAATGGGCCTTTCAGCGTGTTTAATGGGCCCTCGGACGTGAAGAACGGCCCTCGGTGTTGCATAAGATTCTGGAAAGGCGGACAGGGAAATCTGTCTTCGTTATCAGCGACACGTTGGAGGACTCCGGGTATCTAACCAGTTTTCGTTATCTCGGAAAATCTACTCGGCCATAGTTCCTGCTTTCTCCTGCGACCGTCGTAACAACTTAATAACGGAAAGCACGAGCGCACAACGTGATCCCGAACCGCGGGGAATAGAGCAACGAGGCCAAGGTCGTAGGAGGATGATCGTCGTCTCCGTTGCCCGTGACCGTTTGTCAAACATCGCGGAGACCCTGGCAGAATTGGTTCGATACGTTCGCAAAAGATCGACGGACGCGCGCAATCAAAAACAGCAGCAACGAAACCGAAAGAGGATCCACCGTTGACTTAAACTAAACTGAAATGGATATCGCCGCGACGAGAACGCGGACAAGAAATCAGGCCAACCGATTGTCCAGCCAAGTCGAAGCTCGTCATCCTCGAGAACGGGCCCCGCCGAGAGGAAACACGTAATCGCGAATCGTTTCAACATCGAAGGCGTCCCGGGCTCGTCGACGGGCCCCGCGTCCGTCCCAGAAGCGGCTAATTTGAATTCGACGATCAGCCAGTCGAGAGACCGCTCCCGGAGGAGGCGAAACGGAGGAAGGAACCGTGTCAACGGCGTTACGCGAGGACCTCGGGCCAGAGTCCTAAATTGGTCCGCGTAATAACCCGCTTCAAGGATGCTGCTGAGGACCCAATGCTACCGTGGGACCACGCCCAGCCCTCAAGCGACTCGTTGCTGGCCCACCATCCGGCCCCGTGAACGGTGTTAATCATTTCGTGGCTCCGACTTGCCTCGCGTACACCTGGACCGGCGATCGCCGCAATCGGACGCAATTAAAGGCGGCTCTGAATGTAACTGTCGCCCGTTGCATCGTTAATAATTACATCGACGACGCGTGCAAAATGGAAAGGCCACCAAATTCATCGTTCGCGAAATCTCGCGACGCGTACGCGCACGTGTCACCACGTGTCACCAGGTGCGCGGCTAGGTGTTACTAATTCGTGGAATCGCACGGCGAATCTCGTCGGTCCAATAACGGGCGGCGGAGTCCTTGTGCCCGTGCGAAGATTTATCGGGGGGACGCGACCAGACGACCTTGGGAACGTGAAACAGGGCGGGCCCGCTGACGCGGAATACCAGTCAGCTGGGATCGGTTTCCAGTGGATGAACCGTCGGCTCTGCGACGCGTCCGTTCGATTTCGCGCGGACACGCGGCCTCGTTCGATCCGAACAGCATGATCGATCGACAGCGCCGCGTTTCCCGGACCGTTGGCGCGACCGTGTCTTACCTGCGACCTTCTTCGCGGCCCCAGCGGCCCGTCGCCGATGGAAAACGAGCTTTCTTCCTCGCCGCGGCGATGAGAACGGGACCGATCGGCTCGCCTAGCCGCGGGCGAACGGGCGGCGACGTCCGATCGATTGGAGATTCGAATTTCGGCAAACGCTTCCGTTTTACTCGCGTCGAATTATTTGCGCGGTGCGTTACGCGTTGCGCATTAAAGTTTATCGAAATTCTTGATATGGCGACATTGCGACATTGCGATTGTTTCGTTGTTCTTCAAGCAGATTAAGCGAATCAATTTTTCGTTACACGTCTTTCGATTCCCGACGAGAGGAGGCGTTCGATCCGACCGCAGCCAGTCCGGAACGACTATTTTTCTTTCCGTCGCTTGAGAAATCTCGATAGTGTTGACAACGCGACCCGACACGAAATTCACGCGAACAATAATACATGGCAACCCTTTTATTGAATCAAATCAATCGCGGCGCCTCGCGTCGACCTGCACACCCGTTACGATTTCGTTTATTTCTCTATCTTTAAGAGCGCGTCCTCGCCGATCGTGAAGATTCGCACGACCAACCCTTCGGTCTCTTCGTTGTACATTAACAACGCACACGCGCTTCGCGCACGCGGACACGTTTTACCGGAACATGGACACACGTTGAGCGTGAACGAGAAGCGAAAATAATTGTTCGAACGACTCCGATTTTCGCAAGCTGCGACGTCTCGAGGATCATCGAGATCGATCAATCGATCATATGTTCTGTCAGCTTCGAAAGTTCGGCGGCGACGATATCGCGAGCGACGGGGGGAAAAGAAAGGGGGGAAACGCGCGGCACAACTCTCCCAAAGGTTCGAACAGTTTTCCCTCCGACCTCTCGCGGGATCCCGTTTCTCCGGAACGAACCGAGGGGAAAGGTGTAAAAAAAAAAAAGAGAGATATGCGAAGAAGGAAATGGAAAAGATCGAATGACAAGGGAAGAAAAGGAAACGAGAGGGAGAGAGAAAGAGAGAGAGACATAGTCGCGCTTTGTACATAGTTTAAACGTGACACGTCTTCTTTAATATTATATTATTGCCGCGGTGAACGGCGATCATCACTGTCGTATTATTATTATTATTATTATTATTATTATTATTATTATTATTATTATTAATATTATTATTATTAATATTATTATTATTATTAATTATTCGATGAACGATATGGAAAAAAGTAAATGAGAAAAGGATAGTCGTTAGTCAGTGCGAATCGTAGCCGTCGATAGGCTTCTCGGTCCCTGTTTAGAGCTGTATCCCGTTTTACCGATTAATAGAAGTGATAATAATGTTATTATATTATTATTATATTATATTATATTATATATTATATGATAATTATTATAATTATATATATATAAATATATATATACATATATTATATCGTGTATCTATATCTATGCCTGTATCGCTAGCTTTACAAAAATGAACCGGGGCGCACGGCCAGCCCGGTGACAAGTGTGAAAGAGAAGGACGGAACGACTGCGTGTGTACGAGTGGAAACGAGAGAAAGGGATGATCCTCTGTTGCTTTTCCTCTCGAAGAGAGATAAGACGACACGAGTATGCGTGACACCTCTCCGTGTGCTTTCGGGGAATCGCAATGTACTTGTGGGGCACTGTCCCACCCTACCCCGGCCTACCAATAAATTTCGCCAAGTCGTAAAACGCTGTGTTCTGCTCCTCTTTTTTTTTTTGTTCCTCTTCTTCTTCTTCCTCCTCCTCTTCATCCGCCTCTTCCTCCCCTGTCTACTTCTTTATCCCCCCCTCGTTCCCTGCTCGTTTTATACGGTGACGCCGAAGATGGGCGCGAGCACATTTTCACCCGAAATCCGCCGGTGTCCACCTTCATTCTCCTTTTTCCATGGCCCCGCCGACGAAAGTTATCGGGATGAACCGGCGCTGTTCATCCCGATGCCCGTGCCGCTACGTGGACCCGGCTGATTTGTTGTCGGTTTAATTGAATTATTTTAATGGGCCCCTCGGGGCCTTTTGATGGACGACTTCGACCCGCGGCGGCCGACCAACCCCCGCCGCCCCGCCGTCGTCGTTTCCTTTATTTTCCCTCTTCCGTTTCGATCCGTTGTTCGAGCCTTTTTGACGGTGATCTATGCGCGGGCAGAGAACCCGGCGATTACGTTTGTTTCTCGGTCGGCAGGCCGGGTCGGGCCTTTATTTCGATTTCAGTTCGCGCGTCCTTCCTTTTTGCCCGTTTTACGTGCCGGGTCGGCCCGCGATGGGAGGATTTAGATGGGTGGTTCGTTTCTCGTTTTTCGTTTTCGTGGCGGATGCGTTGGAAACGACTGGAAGGGGACGCGACCGCGCGGAACGAATTCGATTATCATTATCGTTGCCATCGAAATTTCAATTTGCTGCGATTAACTGCGCGGCGGTCGCGAACGAACGACAATAAAATAACCCGGACCGAAGGGGGCAACCAAATGTAGCGTCCCCCTCGGCAGCATTTCTCGGATTGTTATCTTCAAACAGCTACCGGGAACCGATCGCCGTCGTAAGATTAACATCCCCGTTATTCTCTCGACGGTGTGAAGCAAGCATTCGTTTCCATTCCCCTTGTCCCTCAAATCGGAATAATCACGAAGAGAGGCGCGCGAACTGAAACGGTGAAATGAAATCAACGAAACAGGGAAGGAACGTAAATAATGCCACGCAACGAGCCGAGAACACAGTCGGAGGCAAGAGGATCCGCTCGATTTGCACAGTGGAGCAGAATGACGTGGCCAATGCCGGAGTCGTTCGAAGTCGCCGTGGATGGAAGGTGAAGCTCAAACAGTGGAATATTCGTCACGCGCCGGGCTGTCGATTTAAACGGAAACGGGATCCGTTTAACGTCAAAGCTGACAGCGCGCCGTCGAAATGACTCGTTTCCACTAGTTCATCTTTGCAATTTATCGGCAAGGAATATTGTGCGCACCGCTGGTATTAATAATATAATGACGATTCGTTGTGCTTGTAACAATTTATACTAATAAAAGATATTTACAAAATGTCATAACTCTATTTAAAAATTTCAAAGGCAACGGTTACCGTTCATATTTCCGATAAGCATGCCAGTAATAAAATTCAAACGTCTCGGCCGTCGAAACTGTCTCGAGTTCGCCAGCAACGTATTAAGCTCGATCCCATCCCCAACGATGAGACACAGTCGAGCACGCGTTCGAAATGGCCGTCGCGCGAATCGTAACGAGCCAAGGAACGCACGCACGTGGAAACGAGAAGGACAAGCAGCGTACTCGCGATCGGGGACAGGCCTCCCGCAGGCGTGAAACGACCGACTGTTTGCACGAAATTATCATTCCTGTCACAATACGTCGGCCGGCGAGAAACGGCGCGTCTTGGCTCAATTAGCTTTGCCGGATTCGGCAAGAAACGAGGCGTATCGGGGACCGGAAGTGGCTCGAGGCAGAGGAATCGGCAAACATTGAATTAACTACGCTCTGCCCGAACACGTTCTTATTTTCCCGTTCTGCTGCTTTAAACGTGTTTCTTCCTGTCACACGCTCGACGAAACGGTCCTTGAGCACATTTCTCTATTATTAGCCGGAATATTTGGCGAGCTCGGGAACACTTTTTCGCGAGGTGTCCGACCGGTGGACGGGGAAATCGCAGTTGGTTCACGTACTTCGGTTCGCTTTGTTTCATATCGGATGGATTCACTGCTGGTAATAATGGACGTGTATACTTGATATTTGCCTGTAATTGTATAAATTGAGGTATCTTCGAGAGGAGCATCTTTTTTTCCTTATATCGAGGTGAATGCCTGACGAGCACAGATACAGTCATGAAACAAATTACATCCGGCTCGTTTACTGATTGCGTGCACTTGAGAAACTGAATTACCAATTTGATCAGTAACGCGTCTACAGAAATCGACTTCCAAGCCTACTGTAAATGCTAAAACAAATGCAGGTCGACCGCGTCGCAGCTTCCCACGAAGAGCTAGACAAATTTTAGTTCGAGCCACGCGAACCACCGATAGAAAACGGAAACGGCGATACATTCTTCCGCAAAGCCGAAACGCGTCGCCGTTGTCCGCGGGCCGGGCGATAAAATTCGAATCGGATCGTCGTAAAATCCGCGGTGCGCGCGGTGCGCGTTCGCTTTCACTCTCTCCGCGGGGATATCTCGATCCGCTTCCCCTCTTCGCCGGGTTCGCGCGAAGAAATTTTCGCAACTGTTGCAACGGAGCTTCGGGCGAGACATGCCTGGGCGCAGGGCGCACCGGCGAACAAGATTGCACGGACGGCGCATCCTGTTCCCTTTATGCTTCTGCTGGAAGCTGCTCTCACCTCCCGGGGCAAAAGTCGTGAGCTGAATGTCACGGTGATTGAATACGACCCGAGTTGATGCGCTCTTTCCGAGACGAACGTTGCACGCCGCTCCGCCACCCGGCGTCGCCGTCGACCGCCTCTTTCCTGGATTCGGAAACATTTCCAGAAACGACCCGGCGACCCGATTTCTGGCGACGGTGCCGCGGCGACCCGCGGCCTCCGTATAATTTGTCCGCCGAAACGTTACCGCTCGAGCATCCTTTTTCCGCCTCCGAGGCACAGGCGCGCGGTGTTTTACGACCACTTTACGGCCACTTTGTACTTTTGCACGGCGATCGCCGGTGCGCGCTGTGCCCGAGGTAAACACGTACGTGGCTCGTTCGCTCCGAGGAAATTGAATCGAACGACAAACTGCCCTTTGACGCCGCGCTGCTCCTCTCGGTTTAAAACGACGATGGTTCAAGGGGCTGTTATTTCCGCGATTTCGCGTTAAAAATATGTTTCGGTAACTCGTTCGTGCCTCGATGCCGAGGGATCTCGTGTTTTACTCCCCGATTCTGACAATAGCCAACGATTTCTGTTTCAACCAGTCGCATTAAAAATCCACCCCTCTGCTTCGCGAGCCCCCCACGCGAAACGTCCCTCCGTAAGAAAAAGGCAACAGAAGTCACCCAAAGTACCGCGTGACCCGGGTAACAAGTCGACGACACGCGGAAGCACCGCGATCGCCAACAGTATTGTACATCTGCGGTAAACCCGGCCGCGAGACGAGTCCCGTCCAAGTGTGGAACGCAGTAAGCGAGGCCGGGAATCGCGTAATAACGTCGCATTAAGCGACATTCGTCAGCATCCCCTTAATCTCGAACGATCGGCACAGAGTATGGCCAACGTGGATTCGGCTCGTAAACCGAGCGGCCGCGCGGCGAATGCGTTTCCACATACTTAAGAACAAGTTATGGGCATGTGCGACGCGGTGTAGGCAGCGGGCAGAAGCTTCCCATGGAGCTCTCACCTCCGCGGGCGAAGATCGAGCCTCCCGGTTGCGGCGAAACGTGGCCGCGATCCTTTTTGGGGGTAAAGGTCGGCGAAAAATCAGCCGACGATCGCTACTATAATATCGCCAATGCCACGGGCCGCTTTCACTCCGTTAGATACGCAGTTCCTGCGAACGCGGAAATCTGTGCGCGATCCCCGCTGACCTTGGACATTGAACGGCCGCAGGGTTCGACGATTTCGTCGGTTTCGGGGGGTAGGTACTGCGATTGAAGGGTTGTCGCCACGGGAAAAGTGGTAGAGCGGAACGGGTAGTCGTAGCTGGGACACCCTGTACATGCATATACGTTTCTCGATACGAATCGAGGAATAATTATTGCAAAGCTTCCGCGCGAAAGTAACGAATGTTCCGTAAACGTTTGCGATTTTCTTGAGACCGTTCGGCGAAGTCTTATGGATTACCCTGTCGTCCAAAGCTCCATTAACTTTCACTATCATACGTCACCTAAACGATCTCCATTGATCCCCCGACCGAATGGAGCCACAATTACCGTGGTATTGATAGCTGAAGGGATTCGAGAAACGCAGGTGTCGATTTGATCGGAGTTCACGTTGGGATCTCGTCGAACCAATTCAATGTTTTGTCGCAACGTGGCAAACTGTTTCATGGATCTCCTCGTAAATGAATTTATTAAAAAATCCTACATATTTTCGATAAGCTTCTGCGCTTGTCGCGAAAACATCTTATCGAATTTGAATTGACAAAGCAGCTTGCCTTTATTCATCTTTTATTCGAAGCCAACTGTAGTACTCTAACGATACGCACAAGCACATAATACATCTGCGATTACACCTTCTGCGGCGGTAAAACAGAAATGGAAAAGACGTCTTTCATCGCGTCCCGAGCGCGCGCAACAATCCTCGCCTGCACGCGCGAACATTCCAAGCTTCCATCGTCGATTCTCCTGCAATTACCGCGGCTTGTACAAATTGAAATCGTCGAAACGCGACAAAAACGTCGGCCCGCGTTCAAGAACACACTCGAGCGATTCCTGCGAGCTCAGTCCGACGGATAAAATAAACACAGAAATTCAGCCGCAACAAAGAGAGGTCCCCCGTCAATCTTTCAGCCGGCTTAACGATGACGTTCGCGAAGAAATCGCGGCTCGTTAACAACAAAAACGATCCTGCCTCCGTGGAACAGCGGGTATTAATAGAATACGGTAGGTCGTAGTTTCACGCAATCAGGTCTACCCCGTGTACCGCTCAGTTATTAAATATAAACGTCGAGACAGCGGGGCATCAATATTGTAAGGGGATCAGCCGGGTGGGAGAGACAGGGAGAGGTATAGAGAGACAGGTTACGTGAGAAAGCGAGCGTCGTTTTGTAGTAGCAAAAGGTGAACGCTTAACTGCTCTAAAGGTTATTACCGTGGTATCATCGCCGCGTCAAACATTGGAGAACGGCCAGAGAGAAGGACGAGGGAAGAGCGTTGCGGTACTTTCTATTCGTCTGGTTTTTTTCTTTCTTCGTTTTTCTTTTTGCGCAGGGGATGCGAGTAATCCGTGTTACGTGTTCGAGATGTCGGCCGAAGGAAAAGAAGAATTGACATCTGGGCAATTGTTTATTGTTCAATGTTCGACTCGTCAAACATTGATACACACGTTGGACGGAAACGAGTTTTCGCTATTTGTTCAATCTTGTCGATTTGTGTGACATGAAATCTGACTGGTAATTTTTGGATATTGTTATTGATACTTCGAGAGAACTTGTCGGTACTTGGAAGTTTGAAAGATTGTATTAATAATATTAGTTCAATTGTGTTAGAAAAGAAAGTAATAAAAACTTATTTTTGCACAGAAGGGGAAACTTATTCGTTTCGCGATAGAAAGTTATATCCTCGCGTAAAGAAGTACAATATTTGCGCACTTTCACATTATTCGAAATGCACGATATACACTTCGAGCGAAACTTTTCGACGAAATTTCGACCACCGCCCTCG